>CM065369.1:18852933-20124183 GCA_033032245.1 Poecilia picta | reverse complement strand
AGAGGTGATTTTTGCCTTCAGGGACCTTCTCCATCCTTCCCAGCCCACTCACTAGCTCCCCGGCTGGGCTTCGCTGGGCTCCGCTAGACCCCTGGATGGAGGTACGAGCCACGGGAGATGAGGAAGAAGACGAGAGGCCCCTGGCAATGATGATGAGCTGCACCAGGTCGCCGGGTTCAGTCATCCACCAGCCTTTATCCAGCCTTCCAGCCACCCACCCTTGTTTCCATCTGGAAAAAAAAAACAAGGCAAAGCAGAGTGTTTTTCAAAATCTCACCTTTAGCACTCAGCATCCCTCTGCTCAATGCAAATGCAAATGTAAACACTAACACTTTGATTAAAAATATGTGGGAAGAAAACGCCAACTTGCTCTTTTGTAACCCGCCCCAAGGCTCTCGCTGCTGCACACACCAAAACAAAAAAAAAAAAACAAAAACAAAAAAAAAAATAAAAATGCTCAAACTGCTGTGTGCAAAACAAAGCAGCCGTCTCTGCTCCCATGTAAAAGGGTTACTTATAAATCTAAATCTTCCAGGTTAAAATAATCACACTATAACCTCTTCATTTGGAAAATAGCGGTAATAATTTCATCTTCAGAGAGTCCTTTGTTGAGAATCGTCTTGAAATATTCTGAAAGTATTCTGAATGCTGTTATCATGCTAATACGATAAGGTCCTTTGTGTGCTTCTTTGTTCTTTTTTTTTCTGAGGGAAAAAAAAATGAATTGCTGGGGCCTCCTTTTTGCAACCGTACACCCATCAGCCCTCAAATTTCCTTCGAACCAGCTAAAAAGCATATTCATCGCATTTTGAGTTGCTTTAAAAAAAATAATAAGTTACAGAAAGCGGCGGGTTAAACGGTCCGAGGTCAGATATGAGAAGAGTTTTAGTGAATTTCAGTGTGCCGTTATGTGCTGCTTTAAAAACAAACAAAAAAACAAAAAGAATTACAACATAATAATATAATAGCAAAGCAGCCCGAGTCGCCCCTGGTTCGCCCTGCTGGGGAGGAAGGTGACGTGGGGGCAAGATCGGGTGAGCTTGACCAAGATTCAGACACAATGGCCCCCATTGAGGGGGTTCAGGCATGGGTGTTAACTCGCCATTCCTTCACACACAATGGCCCCCATCCCCTCCACCAGAGGCAGTGCAAGGGACAATGTTGGTTCAGGGCAGCCCTCCACGTGGTGTGAGGGGGGGAGGAGAGAGACAAACAGAAGCAAGAGTGATATGTTTGGGTGCAGGGGGGACAGAGGAGAGGCGAGCACTGTGATCCGTGGCTTTGGACTTGAGAAACAGAAATAAATCTCACAAGCAGCATCACAAATCATGACGTTTGAAAAATCTCTGAAATGCTTTTTAGCACTATTCAGAACCGTTACTGTGATAAAACAAAGAAATGATCAGGGTACAAAGGCTGTGTAAATTTGAAGGTTGTATAAATTCTTCAGGTTTGAAATGAATTATGCAAGACGCATCGTGTAATAATTTCCTTAACAGTGATGATGACCTTTGAAGCACGAAATAAAGACTTCAAATTCTTTATTTTTATATTAACTAGTTTCCTTTGCGATACTTTAATAATATTAAATACCTGAATCTGTTCCGAATAATATAGCCATCCAAGAAATGATCTTCTAGATATCAAAATATTAATTTGTTAGTAATTTCTGTTCAATATTTATTTTTTTTCCTTTTACTCTGAGCAAGAAGTTAAATTTTCGTCAAATACAAATACCTGCTTTCATCCACACCTATGAAAATACAACAGATGGACAGAATATGAATGTTAACGTTATGCATATCCATGTTGTGCAGTTGGTAGTATCATTAATGTTATTTTTGTTGTTTGGGTCTCTGTTTAAATTTTTTTATTTTATATGAACATGGCAAAATAGTTATTGCATTGATTAATTAGCCATTAATTATTACTCATTACTGTCCAGAGTGAACCCCGCCTCTCGCCCGGAACGTTAGCTGGAGATAGGCACCAGCAACCCTCCCGACCCCACCAAGGGACAAGGGTGTCAAGAAAATGGATGGATATTACTCAGTCAGCTTAATGACATAACACAAGCTGCCTTTTTGACATTTCACCATTCAGTCCTGCAGCAGAGTTGTAGAATACAGACGACACGTCATAGTAAGAACAGGAATTTGGATACAAAACCTGAAGTTCGGATAGTTGACCATTCAGCATGCTGGTACTCCCTTTGCTTGGTGTTTCAAGGTCGAAAGGCTAAAAATCAGTAAGCCAAGATAATGTTGTATTTTAATTGAAATAAATATAAATTTTCATGTTCTTATATTTGAGGTGAAATGACAACAGGAGCTAACGAAAGGTCTAAGCTGCCAAAATCTGCAGATGAAAGACAAAGTGTCAGCTTTCTTGTTGACATTTGGTTTGAGGTGGTAAAAAAATAATCCATATTATGAATTCAATGCAGAATTTGTACCCAACATAAAAGGACAAAAGTGTGTCCACTGATTTTGATGTCAAGTATAAGGTCCAGACACCAGGCTATGAGATTAGACACTTGCAGTATGATAACCTAGAATAAAAACACCACAGGTAGTGTCAAAAATGTTAACATATTTTAACATTATCAAATTGTTTTTAGGTAAAAGAAAGGAAAGCAACAACTATTTATACTGCTGCTAAAATAAAACATTTTGGTTAAAATGTTAACTTAAATGTGCTGATAACTAAAACTTTGATTTTTGCCTCCATTTCTTGCTCTCACAAGCTGATTTTTTACAGTATGTAGTCAGGCTATCTGCTAAGGTAGCCATTCTGCATACAAACCACTAGCAACCACTAATTGAAAACAGGGTTAGCTTTGTAATGGTGACATAGACACTCTTGCACATGTTTGCTCGTGCCCATAAATTATTAAGAAGCCAGATTTGTTTTTGTAGGCTAGCTGAAATGTATACCGGTCTTCTTTCAGCCAGTTGACCAGAAGTGTGCAGCAGTGTGGGACGGGAACACAGCCCAAGAAAACTCTTGTCATGATCTCACCTTTTTTGGCATCTAGTTAAAAAAAACATTTTAAACTGATGCTTCTGAAAGTACACTTCTTCAGTTCGTATCAGATTGAGCTCATGCTTGTTGCTTCTGTTCAGCGTAGATGCATTATTCTGCTTGCGAAGTTGACAGTTAACAAGATGATGGTAAGTGCATATGCTATTACTCTGCAGGTAAATCTCAGTCATAATGAAGGGGGGCGGGGGGGGGGGGGGGCTTGTTGTTTAAAGCAGGAGAAACTCCCAGCCCGGATGTTTGATGCCACGAGGCTGCGAAGGTGGTTAGGAGGGAGTTGCAAGAGAAGCTCAAAAATGTTTATGGAGATCCCGTGCCTCTCTGGGAGACTAATAGAATCCTGTGGCTGGAGTGAAAGCTCATTGTGCCAATGTAAAGGATTACACTGGTAAACTGGTAAAACAGGGGGAAAAAAAGAGCCCAAACACTCTCTGCCTGCCTCCTACGGAGAGGCAACGAACCATCGAACAATGAGGGGGAGAGCATGCTGCAAGCTGACTCATTTTATCAAGAGAGGAGAAAAACCTCTCGGAGGGGCGGCGAGTTCATATACATGCATGTGCACGGGCAGAGGCACAGAAAAATACCAACTGCAGATGGAGGTGGAGATAGGGAACAAGGGGACATGTTAACGGCGGCTCCTGTATTGGAGGGTAATATGGGCAAATGATTTCTGTCTTGCCTCTGTGTCTGCATCCTGAGTGACAGTTTACAATCTCTGAGGCAGCAGGCAGGCCCAGCAGGCTGGCTCGGTGGCTCTACAAAATCCCTCATTTCCTAACCTATTTTTTCCCTTTCTCCTCCACCTTCATCTGGTTTCAGCTGTCTATAATCATCGCTGTTTTTCTGACGCAACCACACTTTAACTTTCCATTGTACAAAATAAATAAAAATCACTCATTTACCTAATTTTTTACGTCACATTTTAAGCAGAGATGCAACCTTTTATTTTGTTAAACAATACAGCAGCCTCTTTGGTACGTTTTCTCCAGTATAACTCGGTAAATAGTCGAGTCCATTTCTGACAGGAACTGTGACTGGAGTAAATTTCCCACAGTTATCCCAAACAGTCTGCATGTAAAGCACAACCCACCTCGTGTTTGCCATTCGGATGGAAACCAGGCGGAGCATAATGCATCATCTGCATCCTGCCACACCACACTGAAAGACTCCTTCGCTCTCTTCATCTCTGTTCCTTCAAAGGCAGCCGTAAACGCGCTCAAACAGCGGGATACACACTCAGCTAACAAACCTCATTAAGGGCCCTATACACACTTTCTCAATGCCAACACTAGCTGTCACACATCTTCCTTTCAATGCACACACCGGCGGCCGCACTGACCACAACAAAGCATCTTTACAGAGCTAATTAGAGAGGCTCTCCCTCTCTATTTTGAAGTTCATCTGAATAGGAGGGAACATGATAATGAGGAGAGCAAGATGAGTTGGAGACCGAGGGAGAGTCAGGCAGGAAGAGAGAGCGAGAGTGACGATAGGACGCCTGTTCTTCTATTCACAAGGATATACGATACATTTTTCTTTTTTTTCTTTTTCAGACTAGAATTAAAGCAAAGGGCTCCAGGAGGCACGGGGACCTGAATTAGTGTGACACCGCTCTGTGAATCCCTGATGCAGCGATGGAAGTGAGCCAGGAGGAAAGTGAATGCTGCACCATTTTGTTTGGTGTGCCATGCCTAATCCAGAGAGGGGTAGAAGGGATGTATGGGAGGGACCAAGGGAAAACGACAACAAAAAAAAAGCAAGAAGTACATCTTTTTAAAATGAGTTCACACACATATTTAAACATCACAGACATAAATGAGGCATATCTGTTAACAATAAAATTATGAGGCATGTTTTGGGACAAAAACAAAGCCCCTAAAATGTAAATGTGGAAGTCTTTATGTGATTTGGGTTTACTTACATTTTCAGAAAATGAATACAAGTTTCACTGTGGTCACGCAAACGTGAGTGTGAGTTTGAGGTGATGCCACTGATGAAGCCAAGTTTAACAGTGAATGGAAGCATCAGATTCTGCAAAAATAATGGGAATATTCCAAAAATTTAAAACGTTTGGCTTTTAAATACAAACTGAGTTAATGCACAACTGCGTTATGTGCAAGGATGTCTTTTTTTCAATGCCTTTCCTATTCTATTTTCAAAAAGAGTATATATTCTTACAATAATCTGTATGTCCTTTTTTTAGGAGAGAAATCTTAAAAATATTCTCAAGGGGCAAAAACAAAGTGGAGTCTTAGATAAATCAAGTCCTTTACTGTTTCAGCCTAAATTTTAAGTTCAAGTTGAAGTTATGACCCAACTGTTGTCTCGTGAAGCCCGCTGACCCCTGATGGGAGTGCAACGCATTCGGGAAGGAGTAGCAGGCAACCCCCCCCCACCCCCTCCTCCGTGTCACCTCCCAGACAGCTTGTTAATTTGCACAACTTTTATGTCTCTGCTCTCTATGCGTGTGCATGTGCCCATGTATATGTGTGTGTGTATATATTAGCGACGGGACTTGACCCTAGCGAGCCGCGGCAGTGTTTCGCATCTTGCTGGGCGTGGGAAAAAGACGGGACCCCTTTTCACAGCTGCCTGGCTGAGGCCTAGACTGCTTGGGCCCCCCCCCCCTTTCATAACCCCCACTTTTCTGTCCATGCACCCCCTTTCTCTCTTGTCCAAGAAACCCCCCCCGCCACCTTCCTCCTCCTCTTTCTGTTCCATTCAGACTCCAGCATGCCGTTTCAAAAGCAGGACCCCCTTCCCAGCCCTTCATAAATACATCTCATTATTCAAGCCCTAGTTTGCATAGCGGGTCCAAAGAGATCTCCACTCGGCTCGTGAGGCCTGAAGACCCTCAGCCTTTTCGGACCGCACAAGTGCAAGTTTCGATTTGCTAATCTCCCCCTCCCATGTTAATATTTGTTTTAAAAAGCTAAGTGCACACTCTCTAAACCGTCTCGCTGACACAGCTCTACCTAATGCATGTTCTGGGACTAACTTTTACGTTTTCTCATAAATGAAGCAAGGAATCTGCAAAGCAAAAGCTGATGAAAGGACAGTTTAGCATGACGGATAGCAAGAGCTTCACTGGTCTGTATTCCATCTGTCACTTGCTTTTGTACAGTACCCCTCTTTCTCTCACACACACACACACACACACACCCCACACACACCAACTCAAAATCCTCCTAGCCCTTCTACCCCCACAATTGCAACTGGGTGCATTGCATTACTGCAGAGATTTATCTCCCATCAGCCTGTATAATACTGTGGTTATAATTTACATCCACTTTAGAAAACAGCAGGACAGGCTCCTCCTTGCATATGCTAATGTAAAGCTTGGGAAAATCTTGGTGACTTAAAGAGCGCCACAGCAAATTTGAATAACTGGGGTTTCTATTGAGGCTCCAAGGTTGTGCTACCATGAACATGTGACCTTGCTTGACAATATGCAGTTAACGTTTAATACCTAATTGCTCGGCTCGTCATGGGAAAAATCTTGAGACGTCCCCGTTACCGTTTTAAGATTTAGCAAAAAAACATTTTTATTTCATCCATGCATCTTTGAAATCCAAAAGGGCAAAAACATTGAACAAAGTGTGGAATTTTAGACTTGAAATATTTGCACACTTTGCTAAAATATGAACGTGCTCTTGCAAATTGTGTCCATGCTAATCACAAGACTTTAGATAAGAGGCGGTGGCTTGTCAAGGCATTAGGGTAGAAACGGACAGAGCCACCCAAACACTCTTTCCACATGAGCAGGTCCAAACCCTAGGCGAGCCTCCATGCTCCTAACGGGATAAAGAACTGCAGCAAAGATTACACGGCCACCTCTCCTGCACCTACGGCACACTCTACCTGACAAATGGGATCACGGTGGTTAAAGGGATAAAAACAGCTGAATGCAAAAGAAGGAAACAGAAAGGTGCGTGTGTCTGAGAGCGAGGAAGGTGAGGGGCATGATGCATAAAATGGAAAAAAAAAATGCAAATACTTCAAAGAAGAGAGTAATGATGGAATTCAACATGGAGGCTCTGGTTCATTCGCTCAGATCAGGACGTTTACACTGCAGCATGCAGCCGAGCGCCGTCACACACTGTGCGCTTCCTGTATACAATGTTATTCGCTTGACATTTGGGTCTTGTGTTAAAATAAGAGCAGATGTCTTAAATTAGCCTTTTTATTTGATTATAACTTGTTTTGTTGGGATTATAAGAGAGTAAATGCACAGAACAGGATTTTCTTTGCAAATTTTAGTTTTCTATGAGATTTAAATTATTTAGATTTTTTTGTCCTAAAGTTTTTAAGATGTAAAAGAGAAAATTGTGTGCCATGTTTTCTTTGAGTAGTAGTTTTGAATCCAACAGAAAATGGAGGAATAAGATTATTCCTCCATTTTGCATCAAACATTCTTCCCAAACATTTATCTGAAGAACAATGGGAATTTTGATGCATGAAATATATAGGAAATCATAATTTTAGCTGCATTTGAACTGTTGATCACCAGTCATATCTGATTAAGGACAAATTGCCTGACTCATAATCAACTTTATAACAAAGATGTTCCTCTGATGTTCCTCTTGTATTCATTTTACACCTGTGTAATGTTGGTCACTTTGTTACTAAATAAATTAAACTGATGGAGGATTTTTGATACCACCTTCAGTAACATGTCATGACTTATGGTTAGATGGCATCCTAGGCGAGTCAGCCTTCTTTTTCATGTTTTCAAAAATAGAATAAATGTTTAACTCATCTCTAAATTACTTTTAAATTATTTTTGTGAAAAGCAGAAATTCCCCACATTTTATCAATGCAGGTTTTTAGATATTGAACAGGAAAATGCAGTGCAGATTCCCCTCCAAAGAAGCATCAGTGCAGCGTATTTAAAGATCAATCAGACGGCAACTTTAACATGATTCACTACATGCCGTTTGACCGTTAATATTTTTTTCGGGTTTTTTTTAACGGTGTACTATGTACAAGACAAGATTCACTCATTCGCCATTTACTAGACATTTCATAATCTAATGCTTGTTCAGGGACAGACTATGTTTTCAACTTTAGTTATTGATACCATCCACAAAGTCAGGCCATCCTATGCAGTGAGACATATTGCCCAATGAAAAACTGCCATTGTTGACAACGAACAATCAAGTCATTTTTTATATTTTACTGATGTCAGCTCTTTGAGAAATACTGTTCTGCGAGTCCAATAAATATTAGCCACAAGGAGGAGGAGGTTCCTTAGGTTTATATTTGTTTGATCAGCAGTCATAAGCTTTCTTATTTCATAAGAATCAATTGAGACCAAGAACCTTTTTAAGTGTGTAGGACACAATAAACTAAATGTGAGATTTGAGAGTTTTCATGACCATTTATTTACCTCCATAACTAATAAAAAATGCTTCCAAAGAAAAGAGAACCTGATATTTAAAGGTTTAAGTACACAGGAAAGGGTTTGATTGTTGGAACAAAATGTGAATGTGAGGGTATGTGAATACAGTATTTGTGGTGTTAATTTGCAAAACGTTGAAATGACCCAGAGACTTTCAATCCATGCCATCTTCGTTTGTCTTTTTCCACCTTCAACACCATAATATGGATAACAATCAGCCGCCTGCAAAGCTCTGCAGCAAACTAACAACTCTATAAACAAAATTGTGTTCAAGCTTCCAACATCCCCATTTAATATATATATTATATATATATATATATATATATATATATATATTTGCAGCGGACGTACAACCTCCTGCACATCTGCTCTCGACATCATGAGTTCTGCCATTTGAATATTTACCTGCAGGCTGACAGTTGCTCCTCATCCTGTTTACTGGCAGATTTTCTTCAACGCCAGCTAATGCTACCTTCTGGAGCAACTCTGACAACATTTTCCTATAAATACAAAATAAAACACTCATTATTGAAGCACTGTATATAAGAAAGAATATTGATTGTTTTTCACAAAGGAATTCATGTATTTGTGTTGACCTTGCCACAATGGCAGTCTGTTATTTTCTGGTTTCTCTTAATTGTCTACTTCACTAAATACAATTATGCATAAAATAAATCTTGCTTAATTGATATAGAAATGCAATAAAAAAATTGGAAGTTACAAAATCCAAAAAGATGGTGGACTAAATATTTTTCTAGGCAGTTTAATGAAATCTATGACAGTGTATGAATACAATGATTGCAAAAAGAAAAAACAAAAAACACCCTTTGATCTTAAATTGAGCATAAAATACAAATTGCATAACCTCAGCATAAGTTAACCTTTCACCAATTTACATTTGCTCTGCCTGACATCAAAACCAGAGATACGTACACAACAAAAAATACCCAGATTTGAGCCCTCTTGTTCAACAGTGCACATCAAATACTGTCAGTCATGGTCTAAATGGAGCATGCTGGGACTTCAGGGATATTCAGTCATCTTTGAGGCTTTCCAATTCTGCGCCAAGAATAGATCAAACTCTACAGCCGATGTCCTATTTAGTTATTCTCGAGCAGGCGAATGGAAAAACAATTTACTTATAGTGAAACAAATTTGAATGCATCTTCCATGACTGAAAGCTTGTAAAAAAAAAAAAACAACAACAACAGGTAAGCAAGACCTTTGTTGCATGATGAACCAGGGCTTTTGGTTTCAGATTCACAAAATATGCGTATTTACTTATCTTTCTAATGAATGGGTGCTTGGTGAGCACATTTTTAACATTTCCAAGGTAAAGTTTGAAAATGTGAGACGCTTTATTTCATCGGGGGTTTTTTAAGTTGGATGTTCATTAAGCAACATTAAGCAAACCTAGAAGTCGATATGCACCTCAAAAATCAAATTCATCCACAACTGCATGCCTAACAGTGTGATTCAGACACCAGGCCTCTCCAGTTCCACAAATCCTCCTAAATCAGCCCAGTTAGAAATATACCTGTTAGGTCAGAGACTAATGGGTATATTTTGATACATTTCTATCAAAGAATAAAAACTACAGATCTCCTAATCAATAGGAATGCTAGTTGGGTTTGATTGGTGTTGAACTCAATAGCACCAAAAGACAAAATGATGGATTTTTTCACCATATTGATCATTGCATCAACAGGAAGCAATGAGAATTTGCACTATAAACTACAGTGGCTTATATTTAATCCATCTTAAATGTTTTTAGTTTCAGGCTTGAAAAGCAGTTGGATTTGCTTGCAGATATGCTCTGTGATTATAAGGCGGCCATTTTAGACTGGAAAGTAAGTTGGTTGGAAAGAAATCCCTCTTACCGTTTTGACGTCAAGCCAACTTTTAGTCATTTTTTGTTTCAATTTCAAAACTGGACACACATAGCTCATAATCTTCAACTAATTGTACAAGTGCAATGGACGAGGATATATTTTTGCTTGTTATATTTTTTATGACATGATACAGCAAACTGAAACATTTCAAGTCCTGTAGAGTCATAGTTTAGAGATATCTTTCAAATTTGGCCAGTAGTTAAAAAACATTAGTGTTTAGTGAGATAGCACCTCTTAGTCGGTGCATGTGTGTGGGCCCCATGTGGGTGGGTGACCACTGAGTGGGCCCACATAAGCTGACTAAGGCCTAATTTATACCTCATGGTTCGCTCTACAGTCTGCTCGATTGCAAAGCCTTAGTAATGTAAATTTTGTCAAATGTACCGAGTCACTACAGAATTACTGAAGACATCTGCATGCTGGCTAGAGTTTTGGGACTTCAGTGAATGTGGTGCACACAAGGAAATAATGATGCTCCCATAGAAAGGGTGCACAGAAAATGCAGAGTGAGTTCACAATTGCCAGAATAAAGCGTTTGTAATTTTCCCCAAATTGAATAATTTGACCTTCAGGAACAACAAGGCAACTAAAACTGAAAAACATATTCTGGAGAAAAATATTTTTTTTCTCCACTTCTGGGTAGATAAGGGCACAAACACACTTTCATCCATTATGAGGCTGTAATGAAAACTCTATGTCACAGAGTGGAAAACTGTGGCTCACCCATTTCAAAAACAGTAAAAAAACACAGAAACAAGTTCCAAGACACATATGCTACAGCTTTAATTAGAAACCATGTCAGCAAAACAAGCAAGGAGCTGTATAGACATCTGAGCTGGGTCTAAAGTGGTTGATAAGAACAATCTAGTCTGGATCAAGATGTACTGACGTCACACACTTTTGGCAAACCTGCAACCTAACGCAATATTTGCATGAAAGCTGTACAAAGCTGGAAGGCTGCCCTTGTAGTCTGCTGACATTTGGTAGATTATTTTTTAGTTTGCTCTCATGGGATTAAACTAAGAACATCCAAAAAACTAAAAAATACTGCAATAGCATTTAAATTCCCAAAAGAGTATTTTGGAACATTGTAGAATAGCTACATGTAAGACCCATTTATACAAGTCCCACATTTCACCCAGAGTGATCAATCTTGTACTATAAGCAATTCACATGCTTATGGTCAAGTGTGTAACCTGCAGATAATCCCAGTTGAGGCCCATTACCTGCATGTGGTCCATATGGAAATGTTGGCTAAACGTTTGAGTATCACTGTCTTGTATATTATCGTTTTAAAGGAAGAGGGCATTCACACATTACTTGCCTAAATTAAGTCTACACGCACTTTTCGGACAAACATGTAACCACAATAACACATCACAGAAAGCCCTCGACTGATTCTGCTGCTGCCAACACTGTCACGTGAGCCCCGGATCGACCAATCACGTGAGCCCTTTAACCATTTCTGTCGCTCCCTCAAGATATTACCTGTGTAACACCCACATAGTTATGAGAACTACAAACATCCCACTTTTCGGGGTTGTTCCCAACACGCAGCACACCCGTATGTCCCTAAGTTGGACATAAACAGGCCGAGGCATCAACGAGTCCAGCAGGCTCAATCACGCCCTCACACACACGCACACGCACGCAAGAAGGCAGGTGGCTCCCCGTAAGCGGTGTCGGCAACGAGGATGGTTTCAAATCATCCTGGAGGTAGTTTCACCACCCAAGCTCCTTCCATCATTCCTCCTGGTCCTCCTCCTCCTGCTGCTCCAGCTGCGGCGGCGCTCAGCATCCGTCCCTGCCGATTCCTCCTCGCTGCTGCCCGCCCCGGCATCCTCCTCCTCCTCCTCCTCCTCCTCCTCCTCATCCTCCTCCTCCTTCATGCCGAGCGGAGAGTCGGCCGTCAGCTCCGAAGTGCTCGGCGTCAGTTCGTACTTTCGGTTCTCTAGCTTTATGAAATTAAAACTCATACAGCTAGATAACCAAAGACACAATCTGACCCGCTGTCTCTTAAAGGGGCCGCCCCGCAGAGAGGAATACATACAGAGGAAGGATAGATGGAGAGAGCCTTCCTGTCTGTGGTCCTTCTGCACCGACTCCCCTCCACCCCCCCCCTCTCTCTCTCTCTCTCTCTCTTTTTCTCTCCGTCTCTCTCAAACACACACACCCACACATATCCCCTCACACACACATAAATAGAACGAGATTCTCACCATAATCAAACGTATTCACTCTTTTTTGGTTTATCGCTATATTAAGTTGAAACAAAGTTACGCATGTCTAGGTTGAGGCAACCAAATGTGCCCATCAACACTTTTACTTGCAGATAAACTCCACTTAACATGTGCTTTAAAAAAAAGTCTCCTCACCACATATGTGCCGGTCAGACCTGCAGTTTATGTTACATAAAGGTCTGGAAACCCCTCTGAGCATTTTGCTACCCACCTCTACACATTTAGATGTGGCAGCTTTTGCAGTTATGGTTGCTTCCCCCCCCCAAAAAAAAATTCAGCATCAAATATATGACCTAAACTGGCATTGCAAATACTATAACTCAGCTTTGAAAACTCAAATGCACAAGTGATGCTGAAAAAGCTTGTCATGCATGTTAGAAACACAAAACTTGTTAATAAGCTGGTATCCATACTTACTTGCTCATTGGACTAACTCCATTCATATATGCTCCACCGGTCCTCCTTTGGAAATGTTATCTAAATTACATGAATAGCTGTATCACCTCCGATGAACTCGCCGATTATTAGTGCAACAAAGTGCCCCCTATATTAGAGCGGACAGCGCAGCGTCCTGTCCCTCACACACGCAGGCTGCTGCTGACTGAGAGCGCACACGGAAAGCTGAGGGGATAAACTCCGCCTCGGATGGAGAGAGAGAGAGAGAGAGAGAGAGAGAGAGAGAGAGAGAGAGAGGAGAGAGAGAGAGAGAGAGAGAGAGAGAGAGAGAGAGAGAGAGAGAGAGAGAGAGAGGAGAGAGGCGGGGAGCACGGATTATCAAAGCCAACGTGAAAATGAATGCAGGTGTCTGAGCGGATTGTCCCAATTATCCTCATTATTGGGGCTCTAAACACGCACGGCTGCGTGGATTATCACCAGCAGCCAATTAACACCGGTGCAGATGGGAACGAATCAAATCTGATTCCGTAATTACATACGTGCTAAAAAAAATAATAATAAAAAACGATGCCCCCTTTTTTTTTTTTTTTTTTTTTTGGAAAACTGAGTTATTTAATAAAGTTCACAGAGAATATTCGGCTCTAATCTCATTTTCAAACTGTACCAGTTCAGACTGACGTGGAGCTATTTAGAAATATAAAGATGACCAACGACTTCTAAGAAATCGTCACTAAATTCTAACTGAAACAGGAAAAATGCTGCAGGTGTTTACATTCAATTATATATATAAAATAACCCACAACTAGTTTTGGATAACCAAACGAAGATAGTGAGTTAGTATTTTTCTCAGTTCGTCCATATGTCATTGCAGCCTATACGCATTAGAAGTAGCAGTGACTGGTGGCCTATATTTCCGTGACAATACTTTATCTGGTTCGTGTTGTTTGCTGATACTTCAAAATCGTTTACGTAAATATAAAACACATGCATTATCCTAGATCCTGTAATGCAAAGCGCCAATTTGCAATTTTAATATTACATAACCTGACTGCTCAATTGCTTTTCTGAGAAACAAGGGCTTTCTGTTACTGTGAAAGCATGTTAGTCTCGCAGCATTCACGGCCAAATCTGTTTTGTGATATTCGGGCTTCTGATGTGACTGATACCTGCTGCAGCTGAGGAGAAAAGATCAGCGATCACAGGGATGGCTGTTGAGTCTCTGCATCTGGCGAGCAAGTTTCTCAAAAATTGTTTTTTATTTATATATATATATATATTATTTTAGTTTTTAGTTTTTGTGTGCATGTGCATTGCACCAAAATACCAGGGCTACAAGTTCTTAGTTCCAACGGCATCAAATACAGTGTAGACGCTACAAATCTGATTATTACGCCTGAACAATGTGTTGGCAGCACATACATGCTGAACTGCACTCCTTCATATAGCGTTGCTGCTGCTGCTGTCACGCTGCAGGTCTTCCCATTACCACACTGTGGGCATGCGTAAGACATGAAGGAAATTAATCTAGCGCTTATTTTTCATTTGCTAAATTGTGTATTACTTGCACAGCATGCTCAGCATTGGGCATATGCGTCCAAAACGACTGCATGCACTTTCATCCTCATCATGCATCTCATTTAACACTCCAGCATGATGGTAACTGTGAAAGTAATAACATAGGAAAACAATTTATTATTATTTATTATATCCATCGACAATTAAAGCAACAAACTTCACTGGATGCAAGATCTGCTGTTTATCATCTACAATCACCTTTATGAGAGCTTAAAAATATATATATATACGGAAATGTTTTTGATTTTTGGAAGAAACTTTAGTTGCTGTCATACGACCTTCAGGTCATTTATGTCATTGGAAAATTATGCTTTATAGGGTTAAATGAATTTCTTTTAACCTAAAGTTAGTAGAATTAAAAACATATATTTAACTTGTAGATATTTATACACACATATGGTGTGTGTGTGAAAGAGAAAGAGAGAGAGAGAGAGAGAGAGAGAGAGAGAGAGAGAGAGAGAGAGACCCCCCCCCTCCACCCACCCTCCTTCAGAGGGGGGAAAAAGAAAGAGAGCGAAAAGAAAGAAGTCAACATCAAGTTCAACAACGCACCGAGGGGAAATTAACATGACAATCCGGTCTGGGATCCTCCGTGTCCCCCCTCGCCTCAACTCTACAGAGTCTGGCGTCAGCCCCGCTACACTTTCCCAGGCTCACAACAATATCTCCCTGCTGAACTCTGCACTGCAGCGATGCCTGGGGCCTCCTCATCCTCCTCATCCTCCTCATCCTCCTCCTCTTCTTCCCTCTCACACCACATCAGCACATGGCAGCGGAGGCCCTCATTACACATTGCAGTTTGTTTAAAACTAATTGGCAGGTAAATAGAAAAAGTAATGGCGTGTGCGGATCAAGAACACAAGATCATCTGGTGAATGTTTTAATGTTTTTAGTTATGCTTCGACACAATTGTGTTTCTCAAAAAAAAAAAAAAAAAGAAACCTGCACAACTTGGGATTAAATGTCAGTACATCTTCAGCCATTTAAAATACGAGAAAAGCTCAATAATTAAGCCTTTTTTTGCTGGCTTGAGTTTAAATCATATTTCCACTGTCAATCCTGTTCTTTTAAAAGAAATAAAACTGCTCAACAACAACAACCTACCCTTATGCTAACATCCTTATTATTATTATTTATTATTATTATTATTATTATTATTATTATTATTATTATTATTATTATTATTATTATTATTATTATGAACGGAAAAGAAGTAGATCATGTCTTACCGGATGGAGCGGGTCAGAGAGGAGCTGCGGCTGAAGACAGCAGAGAAAGAGAGAGAGATGGGAAGGAGCCGGGAAGGGTGACGATGATGAAGATGATGATGAGTGTAGAGGAAGGAGGGCGTATGACGGCGCGTGGCCTATCAAACGTGTCATACAGGAGAATTAATCATTTTTATGGACGTGAAGAGGTTCAAAGCAGACAAAAATAGACATTTTGAGGGTTTTTATTTTGAAATAAAGGACAATTTAAACATGATCACGTGGTGAAGAATGTGATATAAAAAAATAAACAAGTGAGTCACGAAGAATGACTAAATTAAAACATTATTACGTGTTTTAAAGTATATAGCTGCGTACTATCAGAATTAATTAATCATAAACCGTAGTTAAGCCATTATCTGATATTTCTGCGGCTCAGTGTCACAAACTTAACTGAATTTACATCCATCTAATCTGACAGAAAGAGGCTGGATTCAATACAGCCTCTAATTTTATATCTCTGCTGTCGCGAAAAAAACAAACAAAATGATAAAATTCACCAAAACACTGAGTGGAAGGCTGCAAACTGCAAAACTGCTGGCCAAATTCACACTATTAAGGAAAGGGACCGGACATTTACAATAAATATTTATACACTATATATTTAGTTAACGCTAAAACAAACAAACAAACAAACAAACAAACAAAAAATCGTAACTAAATCTTCATTATAATGTTCTGTTTTAGGCACTGTGACAAACTGTGTCTGATATATAAGTAGAGTAAGTAAAATAAAGAGGGATTAATTTGAAAGTTATTCAAATAAGAACGGCAAGTGTATTAAAAAAGCAGGGCATCAAGAGCAGCGTACAGTAAAAAAGGTAAACTCCATGGTGTGAAACAGCGCCACACGTCGGTGAGGGAAACACTGCAGACTTCTTAATATCAGAGTAACCAATAATTAAACCACCAAACTTCCCCGAGGCAAATAAACGTAGCCACGATAACATCAGCTATAAGCAATATATTTTTCAAAAACTGTGTTTCAATGGAAAAATAAAACAACAAAAACAGTAGTAGGAGTAAGAAAAAAATAAATTACCATTGATGTAAAGAAAAAAATATCAATCTACAGTTATACTAAACTGCTTAGGATTGATTCATGGCTTTAATCGAGAAAAAAAAGAAGAGAAAAAATATTGTAGCATTATTTTATTCTTTACTTGAAAGGTGCACCTGTTGAATCTGATATTAATATTAAAAGTAAAAAACATATTATTATTATTATTATTATTATTATTATTATTATTATTATTATTATATTATTATTATCTTCATTGGATATGCTGCTCTCGTGATGAATTCTAAGACTATTTCAAACTAACTAAAATCAATGTTTATTGGTGGAATGTGTCATTTTCATCATCTACAGGACAAAGGGGAGGGGAGTCTCTGCCTCTAACTGAATATAGATCAATTTATTCCTATAATTTTGGCCTGGCAGTCTTGATTCTTTCTCTTATTTCTATTATCAAGAGTTAATTTACATTATGTTCAGTTTTTGATTCTTTTGTAAGCTCTACACATTACAATACACTGTTGGAATTGTGTTGTGAAAACTGCATTTTGGAGAGCATTTCTTTGTAATGTTGGTGGAACAGTACCTGAGAATTGATCTCCAAGTACTACCTCCACCACCATAACAACTCTTTTATTTGAACAAACACCTGAAAGGCAACCCCAGGGTCAGAGTTGTATATTTCCTGAATTTCTTTCAGCAGTTAATTTAATGCATTCAACAATTGTCTAAAAGCTATCAGTAGTCCTTTAGCGACTGAAATAACATGTAAATATTTAATCTTTATTTTCTGATGACAGGTTATTGTATTGGTGCTTTTCAATTTTGAATAATTTTAAAATTATGTAAATATGACTGTGTTTTGGAAACAACTTTTAGGGATGACTGCAATGTTCTCTTCCACACAAAATAAGCAACATTGTTTCATCTTGTGAGCTACAAATGAGCTTCAATCATAAGATTTAGCATCAAATAAAGTTTCTTCCATAAGTATTTTAAGGTTTATCCATTTGGAATGAATTAGATTTCTGATCAGTCTAAATTGAGTGAAGGAAATGACAATTGCCAGTGAGCAAAATGTCATTTTGTGTCAAGTGTTTAAAGCAGATTGGTGCAATGGTGGATGTTATCTTTGCATTGGTGGTAATAGACACACATGCAAAAAAAAAAAAAAACCCAACAAAAAAACAAAACAGGTCAAGATGCAACCTCAGACAGCTTTCTAAGGTGGAGTAAAAATAACTATAAACTAATTATAGCAAAGAAAAAAATTAAAGATTAGAGTGTTCTACTGTTATTACCTTTTTGGGGTTGAGAGTTTTAATGTTTTAAAGCTTTTGCTTGGACAGGAATTATGTACTTTATGTGAATAAAAAAATAGATCAAAGACACTCTAAGTAAAGTGTGATTTTAAAATAAAATATTGCTTCTCTAATTCATGTAGTTCATTCTACAAACCAGTGTTCATGCAACAATATGAAAGGTTGAGAAACAGATTAATGTCACTTTTGAACATAAGTGAATTTATAAGTCATTTAATCTAAAACAAGTTAACTGAATTTAAATGAACAAACAAATAAAAATATGTAATCTCACAAAAAAACTCTTATGTGTCCTTAGATACCCAATTAGCAACAATTTCAACAACAACAGCAAAAATTTTTTTACATAAAAATTCAGCTTAAGATCAATTATTTGATCAGATTCAAACATTGGAATAAGTTCAAAGTTGATTTTTTTAAAGCAAAAGCAGCAAGAAATAATAATGCCAAAGTTAGTGGGGAAAAAATGTTTACAAAACGAGGCTAAGTCACAAACCATGTGTGTGTAGGTGTGTGTGTGTGTGTGTGTGTGTGTGTGTGTGGGCTTTGTAAAAGTTGTGAATAATGAAGCTCTTACCGCGGCAGGCTCGCGCACACAGGGACCTGTTGATTCCTCCTCTGCCTGGTGTGAGGGGGAGACCGCGAGCACCGAGTCCTCGTGCCTTCATTTGAGGCGGGCTGGGTTTTATGCTAATCACGGGTGACACCGGCCCGCGCGCCCTGAGTGGAGGAGGGCAGCCTCGAGCCGCCGTTCCCACGAGCCGCATTCCTCTGGTCAAGTTCAAGCTCAAAGCGCAAGGCGTGCCGCGTGGCTAATTCCGAAAAGGCGCGCACTCCCCGCCGTGGGAGAGTTCGCCACCTTGTATTCAGAGGCAGACAGAAACACACAGGCCCAGTGTGAGGCTGTCAGCGGCTCTCCGAGCTGACAAACGGAGAAAAGAGGCTTCTGTTGGGCTTCAGGTTTCACTTAAAGAGTAAACAAATAAATAGAAAAGTAAAATGTTTTAATGACTTCATTTTTCTTCAAACCGAACAAAAGTGAATGCAGGATTAAAAATAGTTCCTAATGTTGCGAATAACACTTTAGAAGGCAGTGATTTCGGTGATGAAGCCATTAAGGTTTTCTCACTTTAACACACACACACACACACACACACACCTACACACACACACACACACACACACACACACACACACACACACACACACACACACACACACATACACACACACACACACACACACACACACACACACACACACACACACACACACACACACACACACACACACACACACAGACATACAGGCCATGATATACTGTCTCCCAAATGAAGCATCTCTGAGCAATTTAACTTTAAGTTTTTAACATAAAGAAAAAGATAAACACTTTCATTGTCACTTTCATGTCGAATATATATAAATATTTTTTTCTGTTTTTTCTTGACTTTTTTTAAGGTTTTAGACAGAATTAGGATTGAGAGCATTTTCTTGACAGCAGCATTAGGTCTAATCTGTGAACAAATACACAGATTTTTGACAGAATAAGATGTGAGACAGTGAATAACAATCACAATGAATAATATAAGAAAAATATTTTACACCTTATAATTTTTCCATGTCATTTCCATCAGATTTACTGAGACAGAGGTGAGCATTAACTGGGGTAATTTCATATGTTTCCTCAAAGGGTCGACTAAGCAGACTCAGATAAGTTTCACGGTAAGTTTGAAATAAAGTTTGACATCACATAGATGTAAACAAAAATACAATTTTACTATAGCAGACAACAAAAAAAGGTGATCAATATATTTAACCAGACATTTTCCAGCCTTTTGGCTCATGCTGATATTTTGAGCAAAGAAAAAAAAAGTAAATGCAGTCATAGATGTGTCAATTATATATTTTTTATATCTGGATAGAAACAAATATTTAGGACTTTGCTGACAGGATGAGTAGTTTATGTCAGCTATGCTAAATTGCTATTGTCATATTTATACAGTACGGTTGAGAAATGAACATGCTCAAAGATGGTTAGTTAAGCCTACTGCTACAAATATCAAAAGGTTTTTTCCTTGTGTAGAAAGAAAAAGAAAAAACAGATACAGGAAGGAATCACTAGTAAAGTTGCATTAGTGCCTTTTCAATTTGAATCCAGTCAAATCTTGCATTGTCAGCCTGAAATGGAAATTAAACTGATACAATGAAAACCATAATGGAAAAGGTGGAAATAAAAGGAGAGTTTCACAGTGCATTTTATTTTCAGTTTGAAAGAATCATCGTAAACGCTAATTGCAGATTGTTGGAATGACTTCCTGCAGCAGCAGCAGCAGCAGCAGCTGTAGCATGACGCTGAATAAACTTCCCATTAGATTCCCATTTAACCAGCATGACGTGGTTCCTATAGGTTCAGAAGATGGGGTCATTCTAATACCTTTAATCAGCTTTAAATTGTGTTTTTTTATATCTCCAGTGAGTATTTGAGTCTCACTAACTCTGCTTCTGCTGAGCCAACAGATGGTTGCAAGGAAAATGTCATGCCTGCTGCTTGCAGCAATGTAGAGCCTCATTTCTTCCAATAACTTCTTTATCAGTCGTCATGTATCTGAGCTCCTTCATCACGTCTCCTCTCCAGATGGAAAGTGCTCTGCTCTGCTTCTATTCTGCAACCTTCAAAGTTCACTAAATCATTTTAGGCTTCCTTTAAGTTGAAGTAACTCAAAGTAAGAAAAGGTTTGTTGGTTACAAAACACATTCATGCGCAATATGAATTTATTTACAGCTCAATAAGGAGCAAAAGACAAAAGAGGATTAAATTAAAACATTAAAACATTACACCACAGGAAATCTAGATTAAAATCTTAATTTTAATGATAAAATGCACAAAGAAGTTTTTGGGATAAATCCTTAAAATTGTATTCTGTTTCTTTAGTACGCATTAGAAACTTAAGCTTTCTCAAGTAATGGACAAACAAAAATAAAGAAACATGTTTAAATTTTCAAAAGCCTGAACTAGACAGTCTGGAACAATGATAAAAAATAAAAATAAAGAAAAAAACCCCACCAAATTTGATGTTTAAAATGCATTTTGCGAACAACAATACTGAAGATTAGAAAGTGAATGTGAAATAACGTGCAGACGAGAGGCTGACTGCAGTCATTGGGTGGAGGCCTTTGACTTCCTGACGTTGGGAATTGATGTGGAGTTTGATATGAACGCCACAAGAAGACATCAGGAATGAGTTTTCTTTTGTTTAGCCTCATGTTCCAACACATGTTCAGTTAATGAGGATTACACTTTCCAACATTATAACCAGTTTTATAATGTGTATGTGTTTTTTTACACTGTGATGAAGGAAGTTATTGATACTGGAGTTGTTTATGGATCTGTGTTAAAATAAGTGCTATTTCACTCTTTTTAATACACATTTGCAACATTTAATCAAATTGAGTTCAGAATACTTGAGACTTTGAGATAAATTATTTAAAATATAGCTTATGTGAAAAAGAGGACCAACAAACAAACATTCAGTTTTTCACTGAGATATTGAATACATTTGCTTGTTTAAAAAAAATAAAATAAATGAAAAAAAAATAGATAACCTAGTCATCAGGACATTCTTATGTCATTATTACATTTTGATTAAACTGATTTTCTTGCGATGTTTGCATATTTCAACCTCCATCTGTTGGTGCTATGTATTTCTGCAATTGTTTTGTGCAGCTCAGTATCTTTGATAAAAGCTGACGCTTTAATATGAATGTGAAAAATTAAGCGTGCACTTTATGCAATAATCATAAACTCAATATCTTTAAAAAAAACGTAAAAATACATACAAAATAATTATAGCAAATCCTTATCCATATAATAAGAGTATATGGAAATTAAAAACACAGAGAAAATGATGAAAAAGTGATTATTACATCAACAACTTTTTAAAATGACTGTTTTCAAAGACTGAATATGTTGTGATTCCTCACAAAATGTCCGTATTGTTTCCAGAGATATGTTTAAAAAAAAATTTATTCCTTACAATGAACTTATTTTGCAGGTTACATAGTTTATACACAAATATAGATAACATTAGTATGTATCTAAAGTAACAAAATGCTATTTATCCATTAAGCCACACATTTTTTTTTCAGTTTTCATCACCCTTTTCCTCTCTGTTTCTGCATAATAATCAGCAGGACCTGAGAGTTGGTAGATTTCAGGGGGATTCCCACATGCATGGCATGTAAGAGTGTCTAGCCAGAGTATAATTGGCTGAGTCTGTCCCAGACAGCCGCTGTCCCACCTCCCCAAGGTTCTGGACATGAGGTCCCATATAGATGTCTGGCTCGTTGATCCCCTCCAGGGAATTCATCGTTCACTCATCATTCAGTTTATTTACTTCCATCTCTGAAGAGGAGAGATTTGCCTGAAGAAAATGTCATTTTGAAACGACAAACTTCAAATTTTGCTCTCTCTTTCCAACTGGGAATTTCCAGTCTGCCGTCGCAACAGTGTATCTGAAATTAATGTTCACATCTCCAGGTCACCTCTTCAGATCAGAATCCAGTAACTAGTGTTTGCATTATACTCGATTTACAAGTTTCCGGCCTTTTGCTGGCCTGTTTTTAACAGGCACCTAAAGTTGGGTTTGGACAACCTCATTAAGACGTTTTTATGTTCGTGTCTCTGAGGTCCTCCTGAAAGGAACCGATTGATGATTGTGAGGGGAAATGTTTTATTACAGGGGGCTGGCCAGGTCAGAGGTGAACTCCATCCTCTGACCCCTGCCGGAGCGGCGGAGTGTGCTGCTGACCACTGGGGTGTTGATGAACTCGTAAACAAGTGGACGCTGCATTCTGTGACCTTTGGAGTCAGCAGATGGATGCATCTTTAACATGTTAAGGAATCGGATCAGTCGCCCTGTGAAGGCGCAGAACGGTGATGGCGATGCTATTTAACAGGACGGTAAGATTTCTGTGTTAAAAATCATCTCAGGAAGACAGAAGGTGTCTGCCACCGAGTATGTATGCTTAATTATTGACAAAACTATTACCTGATCTGCATCTAATCAACATGTGACCAGCTTCTAAAAGTCACAAATCCATTTGCCACTGCTAGTTTTCACAATAAACACGTGGAAACAAAAAAAAGTTTCTTTACTGCAACACTAAAGGGTACATTTTATACATTTCTCATTTTGTCTCACGACAGCCAGAAATGTCACAATGAGGAAATACATACAGGATGTAGAAAATTGTGTGGCTTGCTTTGTGTTCAGCCCCCTTTATTTTACCCCTAAATAAAAAGCAGCTCATCCAGAAAGCACATTTAAACTGAGTCAAGTTGTGAACAATTTAATCCCAGTGCAGATCCAGCTGTTCTTCGAAGGCCTCTGAGGTTTGTCAGCGAATGCTAAGCAGCATCACAAAGGCAGATCAACACAGCAGACAGGTCAGGAAGAAAACTGCTGAAACCTTTAAAGCAGGTTATGTTATAAAACACTAACCCAAGATTTTAACTATTGTATGAAGTGTTGTTCATTCAATGGTCTGAAAATGACAGGGGCATGAAACTAAAGATTGAGTTCAGAGGTTGCTGCTGTATTTAGAAATGCAGCCAGGAGGTAATGGCACCTCTGGAAGAGCTGCAGATATTCAACAGAGCAATTATTCATTATATAGACTTCATGGAAGGGTGGCAAACAGAAAACCAAAAGAACTCATAGTTTGTTGCACTATGTAGGGATAAAGTAGGCATGTGAACGTAGATGCTCTGGTCAGATGAGACCAAAATTATAATTTTTTTTATATACATATGAAACCTTGTAGGACACATCACTGTGAATAGGTCATAGCCTGGGAAAACTATGTGGTATTATTGTGGGCCAATAAGTAGGCGAAAGGAATTGAGCTGGAAAACATACAGAACAATCTGGGAAGAAAACTTGCTTAAGGCTCTGAAACACTTAAGATTGATGTGAAAGTTCTCAGTCCAGCAGGACAAAATGCACACCAGTTCTAAAAGTTTAAATGAAAACATATGGATGTATTAGAATGGTCCAAAGTCCAAACCTAAACCCCATAAAAGAATTCATGTCAAGTCTCTGTCCAATCTATCTGAGCTTAAGATAATTTACTCATCGGAAAGCTGGAAGAGACCAACTCCAAAAACTCCGACTGAGAGTCAAAAACCACATTTCATCAGACTTTTATTTGTAAAAAGATAAAGCGAAAACAATGCATTTGCTTCCTTCCACTCCAAAACACCAGTTAATTCATTCAAAATCCAAATAAAACTCATCAAGACTTTTCAGACAGACGTCTGCAAAGGTCGCACCAGTGGACGATAGCTGTAAGTAAAGTTATGAATTTCTAAATGCATATGTTTTAACAAGGTCTGGTGGTTTTAGCGATTGGGAAGATGAGACACAATTTGACGGTCACCCGGCCGTGTCAGTGAGACAGTGTGTGGACGAGCTGTCAGGCTCACATCTCAATGCAAACAAAGAAACACACAGCAGTGACCTCTAAGCATGTTTCACATTGTACACTAGATATTATTTATAAAGATACACATAAAAGTCTGGGATTGTGTGGAGTAGAGAGGCAGAGAGTTCCCATCTCAGACCCATATCACACACACATATAGACACACTCGCACACAGAGGAAAGTCATTTTTTACTCAGCTCTACGGACCTCTGACAGGTCTGGGAGAAGGTTTGCCTCCCCGTAAGGCAGACTGGCAGCACTGACACCTCCATATAGCCACGTTAATTATGGGCATCTGTTTGGATGTTCCAGTCTGGGGGCCTTCCAGGGTCCTGGGCGGTTGCCATAGGGACAGTGGAGAACCGTTGGAGGTTTGGAGAGCAGACAGAGACCCCGTTATTCTCCTGAGAGGTGGCCAGACGTGACCCCCCCCTCTATACGACTCACCCCTTTTGATTTGGGTGGGAAACAGCGAGCAGCCAGCCAGGAGAGAGAGACAGATTGTTTCAGGTTCATTTTGCGGACTGCGGGTTTTGGATCCGGGGAAAATGAAAAAAAAAAAAAAAAAAAAAAAGAAAAAGGATATTTCCAAAGAACAAAAGCAAGAAAAAAATTATTGTAACATGGCAAGACTGTGTAAAAACCAACATATACAGTCAGATTTAATAATCTGAATATTCATGAAAAGTTTATTTATTTCATTAACTGCAGTCACTGAGTTCTGTTAATTACAATGGTTTATTTCATAATATTATATCAGACCAGTAAGTTTGGAATATAGGATCAGCAGGGACGTGTGAACTCCGTGACTCCATAAACTCCCTTTATTCCCACTTTGCATATATTACCCAGTGCCATTTCTCCAAAAGGCATTGTTGCGGTGTCCCTCTCCTCCCTATTTGATGATTTTTTTTCTTGTCAGTATGAATAAAGGCAGACTGATTAATGGGAGGTGGTGCTGCGGATCCATCCGAGGTCGAGGCGTCACACGGTGACGGGGGAAGGAGGGTGACCCCTACTGGACACAACGGGAATAGCAGCAGTGAGGTGGCGGATTGGGGACTGCCTTGCTTTAATATTTGATACTGCAGGTCATGTTTTCATTACTATGCAAACAAACAACTAATTAATAGCTTTTAGTATCTCAAGGCAAAAAAGACATCAGATTTTAGTTGAATGTGCCATTAACAGCAAATAATTTGCATTTTCTTACATGTCCTGTGCTTTGACAGCTTGACTGCACTGATGCATGGAACTGAAAATTAAGTAGTTCATCAACCAGATTTCAGTATTCTTGTATAGCAGTTGTCAGGCAAGTTATACATTATGTAAATATTTTTGTTTAGTTTCCAGTATACATTTTTAGTTGGATTGAGATTCAAAATGATTGTTGGCTGTGTAATTGAAATTATGCCAATACTAAAGAATGGCTTTAGTACTATGGAGTGAAAATTATGGAGTGAAATTAGTCTCAAAACAGATATTTTGAGACTATTTTCACTCCATATAGTTCAGTGGTAAATACACACTTGTGTAAAGTCGTGATGACGCGCCGCTTTGCCATCACTTGCTGCAGAGGATCACGTTACATTGCTTAGCCAATCAGAGCTGCGGAGGAGCGAAGCAGTTCCACTCAGCATGGATTTGAACTTGTGTCTTTAATTACTTCAGCAAAGCTTAGTTTTTACCAAATAGACCCTTTTCACAGTGACGTCAGACAATGGCCGCCATAACTCGAAACGGTGTATCTTTACTTCCGGTGTGATTTTGCCTTGGGAAACCTGACTGAAAAATTCACGGATACTCATTATCTGCCACATACCACATTTGGGAAAACATATACACAGCTGATTGTCAGTGCTGTAACGTTTAGAGGTTCACTTTGTGCATCAATTTTAATAAAACAGTATTTACATGTTAGCCTTTATCAGTCATTGTCAATTCACCATTCTCCAAATGTATTTAGTGGAATGACTTGCAGAAAATTTTGATTAAAAAATGACTCAATACTTGGCAGACCAACTTTGGGCTGATGAAAAGACAAACTAAAATGTCAGTTTGAGTATCACCTTCACCCACAGTCCATAACTGTATCTCTGACTAACTTAATCATGATTGAGGCTTTTATCATTTAGATCCCATGTCATTCAGACGAACATCAGAAACAAAATTCCTGGTTCTTGTTCTGTGTTACGGCCCTAGATCTTATAAGCTTATAAGGTGTTTGTGTGTCTGCCCTCCTCTGTGCAGGTGTGGCTAATGTGCTAATCCAGAGTGTATCATACCTAAGCCGGTTTTACCTGCAGAATCAGTTGTGTGATTAAAATTGTGCCGGCATCCAAATTTTGGGGGAAGTCCAGTTACTGTAACTCTTTACCTCAATAAAAGACGTGGCTTTAAATACAACATAAGTTAGAGTTCTTTAAAAGTTGTTTGATTTTCAAAGCCAGTTTATTCAGATGTACAACTGCTAAAATTAGGAGACAATAATAAGTTGTGTCACATCAGTAGATTTATGTGAGCATCTTCCACAGCAGCATCGTTTTTCCAGGGTTGGAAAATGACTAATTAAAACGGCAACACCAAGGTTTTCTCTACGTTACTGTAAATCAAAAACTTCACTCCTACAAAACAGATAAGCCAGAAAACCTGAATCACTTCATGGGGGAATCACAATGTAGAAAAAAAAAATAGTTTTAATAAGGAAGCTCAGAGATTCAGTTTTAGCTTAAACCTGATTTATTTAGTGGCTGTGTTTTCAGTGTGGCTACAACAATTTTAAACTTTTAGGCTTTTCTAACTTTCCAATTAAGTAACACATAATGTGCTTTAACTAATTTATATAGATGAAATAAATAACAAATTCTTAAATGGGAATAAAATAAAGTATAAAGAAAAAAATATATATTATATTTTTCAGGTGATACTGTGCTCAGCTTGTTTCTGTAGTTTCCATTGTGTGTTTTATGGAGTTATTTTAGCAGAACTTATCCTAGAAAAGAAGCAAAAAAAATCTGTAATAATTATTCAGTTTAATTATTATTTGTCTTTGGGGGGAAAAACACATTTGTAAAAAAAAAGTATAATAAAATCGAATTAATTAAAAAACTTTATGGGCATGAAAATAACACAAAAACGTCAGAAAGATGTAACAAGTAAACATCTAATATCTGCTTAAATCAATTTTATTTTCTTTTTTCCCCCTCCTTTGGTTTTTGCTTCGTTTGCTTGTGATACCTATTATGCCCACTAGGTGGCCCTAAAACACCACTCTTAATGGACCATGAACCCTGATGGTTGTGATTCTTCTCTGTCCTTATTCTGAACATTGAATTTGTGTTAATTGATAAAATAAATCTTTTTTCTGGTCTATCAAGGTTTACTGGGGGAAAAAAAACATCCAATTTTACTATTTTACTTCAGTCCCTGTGGTGTTTCAGTGAAAAACACTGAGTGTAAAACAAGCCTATTCTCCTGTGTCTTTCTGCTTAATCCAACTGATATTGTGATGCTGAATCTCTGGAACTTCGTGTCTGAGGACAAACACTCAGCATCCTTTAAGAATATCCCTCCTGATGTTTGTGAGCAAAGAAGTGACAGCAGGGGGGAGAAGAGTGGCAGATGTTGTCACAGTGCTGCAAAAGAAAAATAAAACAAAATATGGACAAGAGGGCAGTGGAAGGGGGACAAGATCCAGTTCAGCTTCCTGAACCCTGTGGCACTTTAATGAGATTGCCCCTTTTGCCCCCCAGAGTCCAATACATTAATCAGTGGGGCTGTTAGTCAGCTGGACAGGTGTGTAAGAGTGCATCTTTGCATTGAGATGTATGAGCTTCATGCTCAGAGATCAATAAAATGTTGGAAGGAAGGAAGGTGTGCGTTAATGCAGCACACAACCTAATGGACCGGTGCTCCTAAATGCTGCTGCTGAATGTTTTTCTTTTTCTGCTAGAGTTTGTCTGTAAACTCTAGCAGACAACCCCCCCCCCCCACCCCTCCACTTATCTTCACCGCACTAAACCCAAGAGCAAGAGCGAAAAAAAAAAACCACACAAAGCAGAAAGATGTTCCTAGTGTTGGTGGACGGCTGAAGGACGAATCTCTCTGGTGACCACAGCAAATCCCTGGCAGCAAAGTTTAATACAAAAGCAGGCTCATTTTAACAGTTTCACTGAAAGAGAGGATAAGAATTTACATAATTTCTCTATTTCTCTTTATGACAAAATTTGCTCAATGCATGCTGTCTGCAAACTGTTAAAACGGTTCATGCCGAGATTGGGAACATGCATTCCTCTCAAGTCTTGAAGGTAAACAAACAGGGCTGTAAAAGATGTTCAGAACCACGGCTCTAAATGAAAACTAATGTTTCCATGTCATCACTTTGCACACACACATCAGCTGTGATTTGGTGATCATTACTCAGTCTTATTTTCACACTTGATTCCTGCTGCCAAGTGAAAGTGAACAAACATACTAAGAAGTCACATGTGTCAGACTTTATCTGAGGTTCTGAACGCTTCTTAATGTTGGCTTTCATTTGAGCAAACATGTACCGTCACCATGCACAGAGGCTCCCGTGGAGTTCTGTGCTTTCAGAAAAATATGTTGGACTCCTGCTGAGTTAATGTTCAGACAAGCCAAATGTGTTGTAATTAGGAGAAACCAACAGATGGGCGTTTTCATTAGTGGCGATAGACGTGGGAGTCTGTGAAAAGGGAGAGAGCGCAGCCGCCATGTTAGAAAGAAAGTAGAGCCAATCACAGCGTCTGACTTTGTCAGCATATTAGAACAAGAAAACACTCGAGCATTCCTACTTGTAACAGTGTGTTCAGATAAAGGAGAAATACTTGAGTTAAAACACAAAAAAAATGTTTCAAATTATTCATTATTCAGGAGAAATATGGAGAGATAGATGATATGCGGGACATTTTTCCATAAATAATGTGACAAGTATGATGTGTTTTTGTATTAAGACCTTTTACTGATTCCCCTAAATAAAACCCAAAGCAAAAAGTTTTGATCTAAAGTCAACAGATGTGCGTTTTGACTTTGTGTTTAAATTGATGAGTAGAGCAGGGGTGTCAAACTCATTTTCATTTTAGGCCAAATAAAAAAATCTGAGGATCATAATATATTGACAACACCAATTAAACTGTTAAAATATCAATAAATAGCCATTCCACGAGGATTTTGTGATGGGTTTAGTGTTTTCTTTGAAATCAAAATGACAGATTTTGCAGTGCCAATTTAGAAATGTTTGTAAGGAATTTTTACGATATTTGCACTAATGTATGATGTCAAAGTTGACTTTTTGTTCCTCGCCGAATCACTTATGAACTATTACTCGACATCAAGTAAATCTGAAGCAGCAGTCACTTAAAATCAATGTCTTTGACAAATTTTGAGAAAAGTTGCAGCAAAATCAGAAAAATATGTGCACATTTGTTGCTTTGTGTGAATTTTTGAAGATTTGTGAAAAAACTGGAGATATTTATTGATGTAATCTGGAGTCTAGATTCCAGATTAAAAAGCTAGATTTGGCATAGTGTAGACTGATGTGAAGTCTGCATTGATTTAACTGAACCTCAATGAAAATGCTGTTGTGTGAAAATCTCCTAGATCTGAGAACATTGGCAACATTAAGACCAAGGGACACACAAAGAGGTGAGAGGTCAGAGATAAAGTTGTGGAGATGTTTAGATTATAAAACAATATCCCAAACTGTGTGATATTAAGGAGAGAGTAAAGATGCAAGTCATGGCCGTCCAGCAAAGAGAGCATCAATCAGAGAAACAGTCTAGAAGGTTAAAGTAAAATAAATAAAGCTGTGCAGAAATAAGCTTTTAAGAGGAAAAGTGTTTTTGTTGCACTTCACAAATCTGTTCTTAAAGTCAAAATTAAACCCATTATTGGAAAAAAGGTGTGAGCAACATAGGAGACACCACAGACGCAAAACTAACATTGCACATCACATCCACAGACTCTAGATATAGTCTGATTTTATTATTTTGTGGTACTATAGCCATTTTTATGTGAATCAGTCTTCTTGTGAGCAACAATAAAAGATTCTACATCGAATTCTATTCTATTCTGAAACACGGTGGTGGCACCATCATGCCTTGGCATGCTTTTCTTCAACAACCATGTGAAAGCTGGCCAAAGTGACCAACCTAAGCATAATTATTTACTTGGGAATGGTTCAGTCAAGGCCCAGACCAAAACACAACATGTGTTAAGACGTGAAAATGTCAAGACAAACATGCAGGATGGAGGCAGAAGACCAGCAGGTTTAATTATACATTTCATTTAAAAAAAAAGATCAGATGAGAAACAGCAGAAAAAATTTAATATGCGGTTTGAAGCATTAAAAAGAAAATCTAATTTTTAAAGTTAAGTATATTTTCTCTACTCCTCCATGAAAGTTTTCAGGTACACGGTGTCAGTTTTAAATCCTGCCTCTGGCAAACTTTAATATGACTCAGAGACAAAAATTTTAATCAATAATTCAAGATCTTTCTATTTCATTAAAGTCGATTGTGCTGTGGATTATTATCCGGTTGAATGGTTCGCCCCAGGTTTAGTTTCAACCTTTAGACAGCCTGGCTCCTGCTGACATGATGCTGAATTCACTGCTTAATCGATGACTGTAAACGGCTCAGTCCTTCAGTCAGTGAAACAGATATAAGCAGGACATTTCCAGCCATGTGAATCACGGTGAATGACTTTTCTTTCCAGAGAAGACGTCATTGGTCTGCAGCAAAGATCTATTTCTAAGTTTGTGGAACCACGCTCCTAAATTTCTTTGAAGCACATAAACACATGAAGCACATGAGCTCAAATTGAGTGTTAAGCAGATCTGAGATGTCGATTACTCTCACGATGGTTTTGAACTCTCAAGGGTTAGAAACGCACAGAAATTCAAACGTAGACTCGTGCACAAGGCCTCTTGATATCAAATGAAAGTGAAATTATATTTAATGCTGGGGGTAAAGATCCTTAAATTGTTCAACCCATGTGAAATATGTTGTTTGCTAACTGTTTATCTGTGTGTATGTTGATAAATGTCCATCAATACTGCTTAATTAATCTTCTTATGCTATCTATTCATCTTAGGAAAGCCTTTGAAATTAATAAAATGAATACATTTAAATAATTTATTGTTATTAAACTTCTGCTTCTAGCCAGAAATATATTATGGATTTCTTTTCTCTGAAAATGTAAACAATTAAGTAAAAAAAAAAATAGCTTATTTTTTTCAGCCTTGGTGTAATAATAGCACTAACTCAGAGGAAAAGAAAACGACTCTCCCAAAAATACAGAGACCATCAAACAAAAGCTTCAGTCGAATTCATCAAGAATTGTGATTTTCTAATTTTGTCTTGCGTATTTCTTTAAAATAGTGTCATTTCATATTTTTCAAGCTCATCGTACCATTTTATAGCACATAAAGTAATTATGTTACCTTCAGTTTTATAAAGAAAATTTGACTTTGTAAAATTTGAAATGGGCCTCTGTCTCTTTAAGAAACTCCTGCCCTTTCTGACACTCTGCTTTCATCACAATATGCTCCTCCATTTAGCCTTTTAGCATCGCTCTTCAAAGCCTCGCACTGAGAAGTAGTTTGTATAATGAGCTCGGTAGAAAGTTCCACCAGATGTTTGCTAATTGCTGCTGCCGCTAGTCTGAAGGAGCCGTGTGTGGAAGGCGTGACAGACGGTTCCTTAGTGAGGCAGAAACTTGAAGACTGCAGCTCCAAGGAGGAGCTTTGTGGAAATAGCGATTTGTATGAGAAGGTGTTTAGGACCCCCTGAATGGTTGCCACGGGAGATTAAATTGAAGAAACACTCCAGGTATGTTTTAGATCTAAAGAAGGTTCATTTTACATTATATCTGGATAATACAAAAGTTGTTCATTAACATAACTTTTTAAATAGTTGCTCAGAAACCAGTGAGAGCTGCTGAAGAGAAACCAGCCAACCTGTGCCTCTCCTAGCTGAGCAGCTGCGTCTCAGTATTTTCCCCATCTGCAGTTTCAGAGACAAGAGGGGGGAAACTGCACCTGCTGAGATACAAATTTGTCTCCCAGAGAGAAGTGACACTGCAGTCGGATTTCTGAGCCAAAAGCACGGCCCTTCTTATCTGCGGTTCAGGGGTTAGGGGTTCGATGGGTCGACACTGGCTCATCTGGAGTTGCTTCCTCTGCCACTTAACTTTCCTTTAAACTCTCCAGTTATTCACAGAAGCCCTGAGTTTATACATTAGAGAGAGGGAGACTTGTCCTCTTGTTTGTCAATGAGGAAAACATGATAATTTACTGCAGAAAGACACCAGGTCATGCAGGATTTGAACCCAAGACCTTCTTGCTGCGACTTACAGTAACAATTCTACTAACAGCACCACTCTGCAGCAGTGGCTGTTACTGCAGCAGTAACAGCCATTTAGATGTATTTGTTGCATCTTTGTGTTATGTCAATGTTTTTTTTTCTTTTAGTAAATAAATAAATTCCTGTTTTAAACTTGCAGTTCTATAGTTGGAAATTGTTGCATCAAAGCTGGTTCTTTAAGTTTCTTCTCATTTTTTTGTTCTTTTCCCCCTCAGATAAACATTTAACATCATAACTCATTATTAAAACTCATTTTCTCCAATAAACCCAACAAACGTGGGATAAATTTTGGGCTGTGATTAATCATGTTTTTGGTCATAAAACTTATACTCTACCCATTTAGTAATAGACTTTTGAAGTTGTTATGATCTATGTCCTTATCCTATCTCTACACTTATTTACACAATTAACTACATTTGTGACTAAAATTGAAACAGATAATCTTTCCATTTCATTGAATTTGTTACCATTTTAGTGTTTATCATCTGTTAATAGAATTGGAGATATATTTATTTATGTAGCTTAATTTAGTTTAAAGCCAATCTTTACATAGATGTAAATATATTTCTGGATTTTGTCAGAAAATTCACTTCATTGTAATTGTCAGTTTTGAGCAAAGGCCTCTGTCTTTCTGAGTGACAGTAAATGTTGAAGGTTCGTGTTTTTTTATGTTTCAACGTCAGACAGAAGAGAGAGGGGGTTGATAGCAGACAGGCGTGATGAAAGCCTTCCTGAGAGCTGTTTACTCTCTCATGAAATACAGTCCTTGAACACGGTGAGAGATGTTCAAACGAAGAGCAGAGGAAGTGGAGCATGTTTTCTGGCAAACAGAAGCAGAAGATGAGTGAGAAGAAACTGGGTTTGGGCTTCAGCGAGAGACACGGTCGTCAGGCAATAAAACGGAAACGCACCGCACTGGTAGACACACAAAGAGAGAAGGTCCAGCCTGTTTCACTATTTCACTATTTCATAATTCAATAAAGAGTGAAGATAGAGTTGCGCACAGGAAATGGATGTGTGAAGAGGTGCTAAAGGTGCTTTCTGCTGGTCTGACATATTATTTCTACTGATCCCACAGTGATAAACATTCAGCCAAAACTCTGATTGAGAAACAGGAGAACAAGAGTTCATACCCCAACGCAGTCAGAGGAGAATCCCCATCAGCTACACAGCACATTTAAACTTTGTAATTACTGTTCTGATCTTTGAACAGATTAAGGTGAGTCTCTATTTTCTTGTTGCCATCTCTCTGAAGGTCGACACTAATCGTTCTTAAAAAAAAAAAGCAAGTAAAAAAGGAAATATGCCTTACTTCTCTTGTCTTTTTAGGAGTTTCTAAAAGAAACATATTTACACCTGAGGGAAAAAGGGAAGCAATTGGATATTAATTAAACGTTCATTAGGAACTGAAAAAATGTATAAGTTAAAATATGATGTAATTATATTTACGTAAAAGGAACCGTTCAGGGGTGATTTTATAAAACTAAATTCTTTCTGTGAAATTATCCTTTATTTGTAACAAAAGTTGATTGAATTAGAGGTTTGATTTTTCTTACATTTTCCATGAAATTGCGCCACTGCAATATATTTACGGCAAAGATACGTTAGCCAACATGTAATTATCGGTGAACTCTCTCTTGATCTAACGTTTCACATTTCAAACAAATTATGAATTGCAACATTTTTTTATTGATGTATGGTGGCTTGTAGCTATGGAGAATAAAACGCTTGTACAGGAGATTGCTTTTGTTAAAAGCAGTGTAAAGAAACAAAACAATCAATAATAGAGTTGCAGTAAAGCTTTGCAGGGGAGAACGAGAGACAAGAGAGGAAATTGGATTTAAAAGAATACGACATGGAGTAAAGCAGAGCAGAACAGTTTGTTCTGATAAATTGGGAAAAATAAAGTTTCAGTGGGAGAACAGATGATTATGTTAGTAAGCTATTTCTGGGAATATAACATGTTAATCTTTTATAATAGAGAAATTCATCAACAGCAAAGCAACAAGACAAAAAGTAAGAGAAAACATCACTTTTATTACAGCACAGGAGATGAGAAATGAAAACTCAAGACTATGGATGTGTCTGTGTGTGTTTCTGTGAATGCACATAAAAACCTTGACAGCAGAGGTTCCTTTATAGAGCAGGGTTTTTTTAACATTCTGTGCTGTAATGATGGTTGGATGAAAGAAAGCAGAGGAGGAGGAGCAGGATGAAGGCTGACTGCGACATGGACCACAGAGGCTGCACAGCAGACCTCATTAGAGACACACACTCACACACGTTCCAGTCAGACGTTCACGCCCCAATCATGCAGGAGAATGGACTCATGTAAGGGCTTTCACACACACGCACACACACGCAAAAAGCTGCTTCTTTACACATGACCTGAATTTTAACTGTGAAGGTAAACAAATACTTTAGCATATTGACAAACTTATATTTACTTATTCATTTTTAAATTTTTTTTTGAAAAATGTGTGCATGTGTCTGTGTAGCTAGAAGTGTCACATGAGAGTGGATAGTTTACAAACCGTCAATAAACCCAAACAAAAAGCTTCCAACATTTGAAAAGAAAGAAAGAAAGGAAGAAAGAAAGAAAGAAGAGAGAAAGAAAGAAAGAAAGAAAGAAATGCAAAACTGAAAATAGCATCAGCGTGCCTCAGAAGCGTGGAGCTCAAGCCTGTGTTATCACTGTGAGACTAATCTATTTTGGATTTTGGAGTTAGTAGCGCCTTTTGTTCTCTCCTCCTCCTTATCTCTGCTCCCTTGTTTTGCTGCTTTGTAATTTTTTTTTGTTCTTTTAATTTCTCTCTTCCTTCCCAGGTAGCAGAATCTCCTCATTATTACCATCCAAGATGAAACTGAGACATATTTAGAGTCATGGCCTAAAACAAAACGGTAGCAACACAAAAATCTTGGTTTAAGTAGCTTTTTTTATTTAGTTAGTTTTGTGGAAATTATTAATGTTTCTGTGACTCACTTTATTCTTGAGAGCATTTTATGTAGATAACCATGTGTAAACTCCTTGGGCAGGTATGAATTTCAGACAAGTTGTTCTCATAAATCATATTCATGAAAATACTTTATTCCCTTTTTAGATTAAAACGTCATCTTTGATCTTCATCTTCCCCCAGCTGTCCACTCACTCAGGTCAGCAAAAGCTACAATAGCTGAAACGTCTCCATGACAACTGAATAAACCGTATACCGATGAAGTCAAAAATACTGTGTTTAAAATGAATAAATGTCAATGTCTGATGAAATTACACATCTCAAGTTATTTTATTTGTGAGATATCTTTGCCGATTTGACACCGTTTCTTTGAGTCATCGTCTCAGAAACCACGGCTGCATGGATTTTGTGACTGAAATGCAAGAACAGCTAAAGGTTACGCTGAGAGCGGCTCCAGTGCCCCCATTCTGTGAAGATGGATCTTTTAACTCGCACACAAAGAAATGGAGGCATATATATGTACATCCTGTCTACCAGACAGAGTAATGACCAGAGGTAGCAGCAGAAAAACATGAACTTAAGCAACAGAATTACATTTCAAAAGCAACACGGCTCACATGTCGGGTCAAAGCTGTGATGATTCCTCCATAGAGAGCAGGCGCAGCAGGAGGCCGGGATGCATCATCACTCATCTGCAGAGATGAAACATCACCTTTCCCACTTCTTGTCACATAACAAGCTACAGGTTTTATTGTATTCCACTGGGATTATATTTGGTAGATCAACACAATCCAGTTCATAATTGTGAAACAGAAGAGAATGACGCAAGCTCTTTGAAACATCATCATAAAGACACAAGGAAGGCTGAACACTGAATCTGACATGACAAATTTGACAGGATGGATTTCCCCTTCTAACAGGGGAAATCCTTATTAATGTTTCTGATATTAATGGAGATTAATGCCAGAAACATTAATCTTCTGGCAGCTCAGGCACATTGAAGTGGTTCGGATCAAAGCATCTCAGTGTGTGTTTTTGTCCTAAACCACACTGATAACTGAAACTTATGTTTTCTGTCCAATCTGACTGAAATTAAGATATTTTGCCAGAAAGAATGAACTAAAAAAAAACATCAATCAGATTTCTATTCATTAAAAAAAAGAAAAAGAGCGGGAGGAAATAATGCATCATTTATCCTTCATCTTCATATGAAATATGAAGTTCTTTGTGGAAATCTGACAAGAAATGGTTCAAGGGTTACTTATACTGTTGCAACATTCTTTTAAACCATTCAGCAGGTTTACAGTGTGGTATAATAGTGCCAAAGTGATTGACAGGGAGCACCAGAATAAGCTGCTGTCTCAGAAACGGATGCATCCAAAAGGAACAGGCGAGCCTTAATCCCTGAAACTACCACAAGAAAAGGAGGCCCAGGCAAAGAGAAGCCAGTGAATATGTGGCCTGACTGTTTAAAAAAAATGTGCAAATGTAGATTGCGCCGTGCCAACCGCGTCTCTGTCACTTCCTCCGTGGCTGCCGCCATGCAAACGGGTCTCTGCTTTGACTCGGAAATGTTTCAGACGGAGCGTGGTGGCTAACACCAAATCTGCCCCTTCAGCAAACTTATAGCAGACTTTATAAAATCCTGTTCTGGGGGAACCTCTCTCTCTTTCTCTCGCTCCACCGGGAGATATCCTGTTTCCCCTCGTTTTATGTGGCTCTTTTGATCTTTCTGCATTAACCCCATACCCCTGCAAATAACAAGTCAACTCAGGAGCTTGAACACACCACATCAACCAGCGTGGACAAAAAAGCTTCGGAGAGCCTCGTTACATGCTCTCCTGAATCCTTTGGAGAGCTGCACATGCTCCACCAACAGAATCCCTTCGCTCCCTGTAAGAACTTGGAAGAGCTTCCCAGAAATAGTTCTTGCGTGGCCTTCTAGATTTTGCCCTCGATGAGTTTTCTGTGAAGGGACAACAGCTTTATATCTGACTGGCGGCGTTTATCTGTGATCTGCTGAGGTGCATGACATTTCCAAAAGTCACAACTAACATCAAACTTCAGTGAAATCAGCTCACATGAGTAAACAAGCAAGCAAGTACTTAAGTAAGTATTTATCTACATAGTGCTTTTGACACAGAAAAATACAAAATGCTTCACAAGAACGTGTTGTGCGTCTGTGAGCTACGAGTTGCGTACTGTGTAATTCAATATATAACCTCGTAGCCGATCTAAATCTTAGCTCTCTGCCTCTGCAGGAAACTGTAAATAACATTAATGTAATTCGGTGTATTCTGTCCCAACAGCGTCTCCTGCGCTGCAGCTATAAGGCCACAGAGCAAACAGGAAGCAGCACGGTGCAAACATTTGTTACTCCATAGCTGTTTGTTCCTGTGTGTAGACGATGATGGGCTGTTTCGTGCGCTCATAGCTCCGGGGAGCGGCTCCCTGAAGTCTTTGCTGTTAGACTCTTAGAGCAGAGTTTAGTGCTCCTGTTAATCTTTCTCCTTTTGCCTCAGTCTATTTTTGAGGCAATCTAAGATTCAGCAGGAGGTTTACGAGCCCTTTTCCGCTCCCCCACTGCCCCCTCCTGTCTCTTTTTCCCTGACTCTTCCAGAGCACCGATAAGCCGTGTCGACAAAATCTTGCCTGTGTTGGCATGTGTTGCCTTGTAAAATAAGCTGTAAAAGTATTCAAACCCCATGAGTTCGCTACACATTATGTCTCATTATGTTGAAAAACTTTCATCTGTTTTATCGGGATTCTCAGACCAGCACAAGCAAGTGCAAAATTGTCCTGTGAAAGGAAAGTGGCAAACAGTTTTCAAAGATTTTTTTTTGTTTTCTTACAAATAAAGATGTGAAAGACTTGATACTTTTGCTGCATCACAGGTGAAAAACCTTTGGGGAAGGATTCTACCACATCTGGAAGCAGGTTTCTTATCCCAGGTGAAAAAAGCATGACGCCGGCACAGTCATGTTTCTACGACTAATGGTTTTTTTCACAACGGCTTTCTTAGCATGTTTCCGGAAAGTTTAGACAGTCAGTGTCTCTCATTTTGACAGCTTCTCCCACCTGAGCGACAGATCTCTGCAGCTCCTCCTGCTTTTCTTCACGATGCTCTTGTTCCGTCAGGTAAGGTACGAAGACATGAGTCTTTGGGTTTGTTCTGTAATTTTTTCATTTTTGAATGACAAGAACAACAATGACCAGACCTGTAACAATAAACAACAAACAATTAATGATAAATGAAAAGAAACTCAATAATTTTCATTTGCTTGATTTATCGTTTGTCTCTTTTTTCCTCTCTTTTTACCAAAAACTGAATGATAAACGCCTTCAGCCTGGTGTTTTGGTCTCCACTATCCATTTTTTGAAAGCTCAGTTTGTTTGCAGAGACTTCATAATTAATTTTATGTGTTGTTCTTCCAAATCTCTTCCAGTTCCAGTGTTTAAATGTTAATTAGAATTTAAGGTTACACTTACATTTGTAGCATAATTATAAAACATTGCATCAGACTTTTTAACAGCTCTGCACTTGTGTGTGTTGGTCTGCAACATAAAAGTCAAGTAAAACATTTGGAAGGTTTGTAGTTGTAAACTTGATCAAATGTGGAAAAGTGCAGCCTGCAGGAATTATTTTCTGTATTCAGGTGATTAAAAGTATATATTTTTTCTTGTGTTTCTCTTTCGCTTGTTCACAAATACAACAGAAAAAATTTCACAGCAATCTGCTCAGGGATTCAAAGATGCAACTTGATACGAGGAAAAAAAAAGCAATTATTATTTTATTATTTATTTAATTTTTGATCTTGTTGCAAAAAATAGATTGTGTTTTTATTTAATTTTTTTTGTTTTGAAGCATTTATATTCTGCTCGGTTATCACAAGGCAAATAATAGATATGAAATGATGTTTCTATGGTTGAAAGACTTTGCCCCGAGGTCGCTGAATGCCGGTTGTGGCTCGCTGGCGTGCGCCATCATTTGTTGCTGCACGCTTTCTGTTACACATTCGAGAACAAAGAGGCAACTGAATTGACAATTATCCACACATCATTTTCATCTGGAGCTTTTAGGCAGCGTACAAAGGAAAATTAAGACGATGCTTATATCATTTTACCTCAGAGAGCTCTGAGTTGTAAGTCTACACTGTTTGATAAGAGAAATCAATACTTGTTATATGAAACTCCTACATGTTTCAGATGCTGCTGCCTTGGTTCGAGTTCCACCAGATCGATTTCCAGCTGAATTATAACGACTTGTCTCTGCTTGGTCTCATTTATTGTCCAGTCAATGCTGAACTTCAGATATTTCCATAAACAATTAGAAAAACTTGCATATATTATCCAAACACCACCAGATCAGCCTTTACACCAACACAAGTGGCGCACAACAAGTTTACATGTTTTTAATGAAAATCTAAAAAGTGTGGTGTGAATTTGTATCTCCCCCTCTTTACTCTGATACTCCTAAATAAAATCTGGTTCAACCATTTGGTATGAATTCTGTGAAGACATCATGTTTTTCTAAGTATCCAAAAGATTACCAAAGATACGCCAGAAATAAAGCTATGGAGAAGCAGAGATTTTGCAGCGAGAATAAGAAGTGACATTCACAGACACTCTCCGTTTAGTGTGACTGAATCTGAGCTGTTTTACAGTGACGGAAAAATGTCAGCATCTAGATGTTCAGAGGCATTTTTCAGGTGACCTGCAGCTGTAATTGCCGTATAAGTATGATGCACGCAGCACGCCACGGCCACTAAGTGTTTTGCTCCTAACACTTAACTGTAAACCCTGTTTGATTGTGAACCACTTTTATATTATTTAAAACATCTTGCAGATCACCGTCTCGTGAAGCTTTCAGTCCTGTTCAGATCTGTCTTTACATTCTTGTTTGGCGTTTTCTTTTTCTTTTTTTTTTGTTTAAAACTTTGTCAGGTTAGTTTGTTTTATTAAGCAGAAGTCTAGAGCTGTGTTTCCCAACCCTGGTCCTCAAGGCCCACTGCCCTGCATGTCTTAGGTATTTCCTTGCTTCAGCACATGCAATTTCAATTAGCAGGTCTTTGCTGAACTGCAATCAGCTGAATGAGGAGCATTAAAGCAGGGAAATTTCTAAAACATGCAGGGCAGTGGGCCTCGAGGACCATGGATGGGAAACACTGGTCTAGAGTGAGCTAATTTAAGCGAGCATTTAAACAGTAAATTCATTTGAAGATATTATTTTTGTGATGATTAATTACTCTCAGTGGCAGGTCCTGATGTTAGTGACATGGGCAACCGCCCAGGGCAGCATCTTGTAGGGGATGGCATGAAACCCCCACATCCCTCCAGGGATGTGAATATTATGATAGTGTCTAGTACATCAACAACCTTGAACCGTCTGAAAGCAACATTTTTTTATTAGGAAAATTAGTAAGACTGAGATCTTTCACCACTCACACGCTTACATAAATAAACCACTTAAAACTTCATCACAAAGGTAAGTGGTATTAAATGTAATACCACTTTCTTTGCACACAGTCTAAGCTACACATATGCAAGTACTTACCTTTTATTGAATAGGTAAGTTAATACACCCATAATATCAATTATTGTAATACTGTAATAGCATTTAATCGTTTTAATTATTATTTCTTTAACGAATCAACAACCAGGAATCACAATGGGGAACAAAGGTGATTTCACTGACCTTGTACGTGGCATGAATGTTGGTGCCAGATGGGCTGGTCTGAGTATTTCAGAAACTGCTGATGTACTGGGATTTTTGTGCACAACCATCTTAGGGTTTACAGAGAACGGTCCAAAACAGAGAAAATTTCCTGTGAGCGGCAATTCAGATGCCGTGTTGATGCCAGAGGGCAGTAGAGAATGGCAAGACTGGTTCAAGCTGATGGAACGGCAACAGTCGCTCAAATAACCACTCGTTACAATTGAGGTATGCAGAAGAGCATCTCTGAACGCACAACACATCGAACCTTGAATCGAATGCGCTACAGCAGCAGAAAACCACACCAGGTGTCACTCCTGTCAGCTACGAACAGCAAACTGAGGCTACAATTCACACAGGCTCACCAAAATTTGACAATGGAAGATTGGAAGAACGTTGTCTGGTCTGATGAGTCTCGATTTCTGCTGCAACATTATGATGGAATTTGGTGTCAACAACATGAAAGCATGGATTCATCCTGCCTTGCATCAATGGGTCAGAGTGGTGGTGGTGCAGTGGTGTGCGGGATATTTTCCTGGCACACTTTGGGCCCATTAGTCCCATTAGCCATCTTCTGATGGCTACTTCCAGCATGATAAGCCCCATGCTTCCAGCTCCATGTCATAAAGCACGAATCATCTCAGGCTGGTTTCCTGAACACGACAATGAGTCGATTGTAGTCAAACGACCTCCACAGTCACCAGATCTCAATCCAATAAAGTCCCTTTTGGGATGCGATGGAATGGGAAATTCACATCATAGATGTGCAGCCAACCAATCTGGAGCAACATGTGATGCTATCATGTCAATATGGACCAAACTCTCAGAGGAAGGATTCCAGTACCTCGTTGAATCCATGCCACGAAGGGTAAGGAAGTTCTGAAGGCAAAAAGGGGGCCAACACGGTATAAGAAAAGTGTACCTAATAAAGTGGTTGGTGAGTGTATAGTGATGATCTTGGTGCTTTAAAGAAAAGAACAGAAGCAGAGTATTTGACTGTTTTCCTGTTGAAAGTCAGTCAGGTTTCTACAAAGTGTGAAATTCATCTTCCCACAAGACAACGAGCCCATGCAAACAGACAGAACTGTAACGAATCAGGCCAGAATGAAGGAGAATTTCTTCACACAGACAATAAAATATATCTGAACTTCCCTTGGCTTGCACCGCCTAAATGAAAAACCACTTCATATGATTCCTCTTAATGCTGTCCATAAAATTTTATTGGATGAGTTTCTAAAAATATCAAGTGGAGAGAAACTGTCAATTCAGACTGATTGTTCAATAAGAGAAGGAGTAGAAGGTCAGCAGAGCCAAAGTCAGCTTAAAAATGGCCAATAGCTTCTTATTAACATTAAACAGAAGAATTTCTCTCTCCTGCAAAGCACAAGCATGTCACATAAGTCAATGAAAACCATTTTTGCGATTGCTGATCTGTTCCAAAACCAACTCCTGTCTCAGTCTCACAGGGGAAAGATGTATTATTTAAAGCCATCTGGAAAAAAACTGCAGACCTGATGAATAACAAAGAGGAGTAGTGTTCCGCACTTCTCCCTCACTTTATCACAGACAGGAATCAGTGTTGGAGGCTCAACCTGCGGTCAGGCAGCCTTACAGTGAGTCTTCGGCCTTAAGACGAATGATGCTGCCGGTTGCATGATGCTGCACGAACACAGCTGCAGCTCTGAGATTTGGGGAGATTTGGAGATGCGTCCGTGACAGATGTGTTACACTTAAATCTGCTCAGCGTTATCCAAACAGTTACTTCTCCACACTGTAGCTGAAGAAAATAAAAAGATGCATCATGACGTTTGGTTTCTGTCTTATTAACAAAGGAGACTGGCAGAAACATAAGATTAGCTGTGTCACTTAGTGGATGTGTATGAAAATTATATGAAGACGAGACATCCGTGGGGTTCAGGGGATGGTCACTCTAATCTCATGGGGCAGGGGGGGGGGGGAATTCTACTTTCTTTACTCAGAGATCAGCGTTTGGGGTTTATGTAGGAATCGGATTATGGTCTCATAAAGTCCACCCCCACTCTCCCTCCCTCTCTCCATCACCTCTTGGAAAGGGGGCGCTGCGTCTGTCTGCCCCCGCTTGCCTCTTTGTTCAGCGCGATTCTGCCTCTCTCCTTACCGGTGCGGAGGGGGACGGAGCACCCTCTCTCTCTCTCTCTCTCTCTCTCTTTGCTCTTGGTCTCCTTCTCTGTATCTGATCTAGCAGATAACAGCGTCTGCTGGGATGACCGGCGCGTATCTTCTCAGCAAGGAAAAAATCACAATGAGAAAAGAGTGAAAAGTGTGTGTGTGTATGTGTGTGTATGTGTGTGTGTGGCGGCGGAGAGAAAATTCCCGGAGCGTCTAGGGCAAACACTCAGCTCGGGTTTTTTTTTCTGCAGCTGCAAAGTGCTGTTTCGAGCCTAATTCGTCGGTTTGTGCAGCCGCTCCGGGCTTTTGGTTAGAGCACCTGCTCCGAGGCGCAAAGATTTCTCCTGACATTCCTGAGGATTTGCTCCAGCAACACGCATCTTTTCTCTCACACCTACGGTAAGAATCTGGGAATCAGTATTCACCTCCCGCATGCTTTATGAAATCAGTCATTTGGTCAGTGTGTCATTGCTCAAGCCTTCAAGTGACCGGAGGCGCCTGCCTCATCCGCTTTCAGAGCATTTTATTCTATTCTTTAAAAGTGGTTTGACATTCTTGGATAGCTATGTATTTAAAAAAAAAAAAAAAAGACTCTTCTGGAGCAAGTTGAGTTGAAACAAAAACTACAAATTTCAACGAATTAGAACAGAAGTATTTTTTTTCATGTGGAACAATCAACGTCGCGCAATCACGGCATGAGCTTTCCACACGCCCACAAGTCACACAGTTTGGGATGTCTTCAATTATTCAGAACTCAAAGCTTTTAATATTGGACTATATTTATGACCTGTGTATCTCCATGCATTAATCATCGACCCAGCAAGTTACCTTGTTAGCGAGTCCTGACTTATTTCTCTCTCAAGAGAGCAACAACACATCTGCATTTCTTCTTTGATGACAGGGAGAATCAAAAGTGGTCATTTCTGCTGGTTTATGCTATAAAACCAGATCTGAACACTTGAACTGGTGTTTCTCTCGGGACAACAGCAGAAAGTTTTTTTTTTTTTTGTAAGGAGTGGCAGGGGGTGGTGATCACTAATAATGTTGGGGTTTGGTTTTTAAAGTTGGCTATTTTGGGCAGTTGCCCATGGCAGCATGTGTATGGGGAGAGGGGAGGAGGGGAGAATAAGCACCAAATTAAAAAATATATATATAATTGATCTGTCAGTTGCGCACTGAACAGGTTTTCTGTTGCTTTTAGGCATGTACCGTCAGCGGGGAGCTGACATCTTGAGTAGCAGAATACCGATTTCAATTTCTCAGTTTCAGTAGCTTGAAGGGTGGCAGGAGGAGAGACTTGCTCAAGGCGCAATTCAGGCGCAAACTGCCACGGGGCAACCAATCGGATTTCAACACAAAGTTCAAATTTGATTGGCTAAAGACTGACTTTGATGAATTACCAGAGGGTAAAACTGTATTTATACCAATATTTTAGATGTCTTACTGCTCCAACACACTTGATTCAAATGACTGAATTATTTCCTCAGCGTGTCATCAGGTTCTGCAGGACTCTTTTTTTTTTTTTTTTTTTTTACATCTGAAGCAATCAAGCTCTTGGGGATTGAAGTTGCACCTTCAGCCCCTCCTCATTGATAATTACCGTTTGCTCACATGAGGTGGCATTCTGAAGCCAGATATAAATAAAATAAGGAAAACAAAGAAAATGCAGTTAATTTTTTTTAAAAGTGGAAAATGCAAAAAGTGTGGTGTGAATTTGAATTCACCCATTTTAATCTGATACTCCAAAATGAAATCTTGCTCTTGCAGTAGCCTATTTGAACTCTACAAACAACTTAAATCCATTAATTTAGATGTAAAATTTACTGGGAAAGGATGTAAGAGAGGTTTCTTTAAAATACATTTTCTTCCAGAGAACATGGATATTTAAATGAGGCAAAAAAAGGACAAAAAAAATGTTATATGCCAGTGGTTCTTAACCTTTTTTGTGGTACCGCACCCACCAGTTTCATAATTTGGCAAATTTGGCAAAAACTGAGCTTTGCTGAAGTAAATTAAGACCCAATTTCAAATCCATGCTGAGAGTGGAGCTCCTGCAATCAGTGATCCTCCGCAGCACTGATTGGCTAAGCAATGTGACGTGATCCTCTGCAGCAAGTGATGGCGAAGCGGGGCGTCATCACGACTTTACACAAGGTTGTCTTTACCTCCACGGCAGAGGCTCCGCCGAACCCCTGAGACAGACTCGTCGAACCCCTGGGGTTCGATTGAACCCAGGTTAAGAACCACAGTTATATGCATCTTTAAATGTATAAAGACATGTTAGATGTTATATCAACTCATATTTTTCTCTGTCAAACTTAAGTTCCTAAAAATATATATTTATTTCCATATAATGCTGTCTAGCCAGGCAACAGTGACATCAGATATGTAAAGAGGGGCACTGGGCACTCCTTAGCCCCCCCTGTTTCGTGCCCCTGAGTTTTCCGAATCTGTAGTAGTTTAGATCAACAGGCAACATGTTGCAGAGGAAGTACCAACATCCGATGTTCCATCGAGCCACCCGCAGAGCTGACGCTTGCGATTATAAACTACCTCATGTCTCCCCAAACCAACTTTTTATTGGTTCCAAAAAATCGTGAAATGCAGGGTCGCCACATAAAGCGAGCAAACGACGGGGGGAAAGATTGATTCTGTGGGGCCGAGAGGACATTCATCCCTCCTCATTGACGACAGCAAACTCTGTAAACAAACCCCGGCATGTACAAAATCGCCAGCGGAGGGGGAAGAACACATCAGGTCACCTTGACAAATGAGCTGTATTGTCTGGGAATATGAGAGACCTCCCGTCGGCCAATAAAAGCCAATTCTGTTTCCATTTACCACTTCAGTCTGGAGAAGTCCAAGCGTCGTCTTCTTCCTCCTGCTGCCCCTGTTAGCACGTGTGTCAGCGACACAAAGCGAGACAAGGTTAACAAGGAAGTGGTTTCATTAGAGAGGAGCTGGAGCTCAGGCGATATGTATGCATGTGAGGGGGTGACAGGGGGACGGGGAGGTGGAGCCTCCGCGTCCAGGAACCAGGCAAAGGAAGGACCAGAATGAATCTTCTTCCTGTCCGCGTGCGTGATCGAGAGCGTGCGGCAATTAGAGAATTAGCTTCGACGGGAACCTGGCGTGGCTGCAGCAAGTTTGCATGTGTTATAAATGAAGTTTGCAGATGCGTGAGCGGGAGCAGATGCATCAGAGAGCACAGTTGAAAAGGAAGAAGAAGAAGAAGAAGGAGATGATGAAGAAGAAGAAAGCGCTGATTCTAAAATAGAGTACCAGCCGTGCGTCATGTTGCTGCTCACTTTGCATCTTTTCACCCTCGGTTTACTGCATCATGTCTGACTCTGCAACCGCCTGGAGTCAGTTTGGAGCAGTGAGTGGATCGTGGAAGAGGTTCGTCGTATCCTTTGAGACGCTGCGAGTCAATCATTTATCACGAGGGACTTAAATGACTTCTTTCCATCATTTTTCAAGCAGACGGAGAGAAATTTACTTTTATTTGTTGTCCAATTTGCTGGTTGGTTTTGAAAATAAACAAGTCAGTTTTTTTTCTCTAGAAAAGCTAGAGAAGTTCACTGAAATTATGCTGTTTATTCTGTCTAAACTCATAATTGCTGCAGGTTATAAATACAAACCTTTGAGCACATAAAACATTCAACATCTTTGTCTTTTTGGGAACATTCAACTCAGCTTTTTAAAAAGGCTGATAGTGAATAATTTTGTAAATTAAAAGGGAATATATGAACATGCTTTCATGTTCAAAGATAACTGATAACACCATCTAATATTGATTTTCTGAATGAATAGGGGATTGGCTTTTGTTATTGAGGACCTACAATCTGTATTCCATTGTTGGCGTTTGTTTACCCTTGTGGACAATTTTAGATTCTTTCTTAGCTTGAATTAAAGGTTTTCAAAGATTGTTTGGAAACCATGCAATTAAAAATCCTCTTTAAGTCTGAACAACAAATGCTTTGAGGTAGCTGATAAAATTACAAAACAAGGAATGAAGTATGACGTATTGAGTCAATCACATTTATTTTATAAAAAAAAATGCAAGAGGAAGTGTTGTGCTCTGATGTGTGTCTTCATGATGATGCCTAGAGCAAGATAGTGGGAACTCATAAATATGTTAAATTTGTTTGGTTTTGAAAATGTTGAAATGACCCAAAGTCATTTTTAAAAGTATTCAGAAACAGATTGTTGTGAACTATTGTTGTCCAATGACCTGGAAACATTCCAGGTTAATAAATCAAACACCTTTTTTACAGGAAAATGTGTGCATCTCTTCACAGCGGTGATTTACTTACTGCTCTGGTTAATGACCTGCATGCACACTGGAGCGATACTATGGCAACCCAGAGGAGATAACATTGAACTGTTCAGCATCAAACTGCAAATCATATGTCCAAGTCAAGTTTAAATTTCTTTGCTACGTCTTTGTAAGTGGTTGTGGTAAGGCGGAGGAATAGAGGACTCAAGTTTGTTCAAAAACTCAACACAGTGGCATATTATCAGTAATCCTTTAATACAGTCCAAGGTCAGTTCACAAAAACCCAATCCAAGCAGAGCTATCCAAAAAACAGTAGGTCCCAGAAACAAGCTGGGTCAAAATCGCTGGAAGACAGAATTAGGATTATGACTGAAATGCGTGATACGAGGGACAAAGATGAGCTGACAAGCTGCACAGGGCGAGGTATAGACAGATAGAAAAAGCATTTTTACTATTTTATATGCAGATGTACCAAGATGAGGCCAGAGGAGTGAAAACCACAATTATAAATTTGTCCACTACTCCACAGAGGCATACTATAGTGGACTCTTGGTATTCAGCTCTGCTCACAAATAGCTAAAATCCACTAAGAATCCCTCTAAAAACAATTTTAACTGCTTATTTTAATAGTTCAAACAACAAATACATCTTAATATGCATGAATATGCACAGTGGAGATAACTACTGTCATGCGGTCTTCCTCATCTCCTTCCAATCAGGAAGATAAACGCGGCTCCTGGATTGGCTGCTCTGTAAAAACCAACCATTAATATGTCAAACAGCATTGCGCCTACGTAATTCAGCTTCCCAGGCTGCGTTACCTTTGAATATTTTAGATATGCTCTATGAAATCCATGAACAGATCGGTTTTGCAGAATAATTTGAAGTTACGTTCCGCAGAAAAATCAACGAATAGGTGAAAGTATTTTTTTAATAAATTTAACTACGACAGGATAGCAGATGTCTTTATAAGCTCTACATGTATTCATTTGTTTACGTTTACTGTAAGAAATTTTTAAAATATATCAGTAACTCATTATTCTGCCTGTCTGCAACCGACATAAACATGAGAACAGCATGTAAGCAATGAAACTGATGTCATGTTATCCTGAGATCGTCCCGTTTGACTAACGACAGTAAAAACCTTCTGAAAACGCTACTGTAAACGACTGGGCGCGTAGAGATCATCTAATGTAAACTGGAGAACAATTTGAGCTGACTCAGTATTTCAAAGTAAAAGTGAACTAAAGGAAATAAAAGTAGTCTTTTTTGTTTATTAAAAAACTAGAAAGTTTTACAAAGTAGATCATAAACGAGTAGATTATTCAGCTCTACATTAAGAACTTTGTTGAGGTTGTATTTTCTCTACAGGCCAAAAGTAATACTCAGCTCTAGTTTGATATTCTCTCTGGTAAGGAGGTGCTCACACTAATATGTCACTTATGTGACTATAGCTTCAATTCCTGCCCTAATACAGCGCTAATAGCTAATAGAATGAGGCTATATAAATGCAAATGAGCACCAGCTCTCACTTATGGGGGGCCAACTTGTGATCAAAATAAGCTTCACCTCTGAGCAAACCACATACTCAGCGCAATATAAGCACGCCACCTTTAAGGAGAATTTATTTCATTTGTGGCGCTGATTTACTGTCGAGGTTTTCACAGTGGAGCCGACTGAGAACCAGACTGAACTGAAGTGGGAATTGTATCACCTGTTTTTAGTTTGTGCTTCGCTCGCCATGATGTGCTTTAAACTAGCAGTACCTTCCCAGTCACTGGAGCCAAAAAGGATCCCTGTTTCAGCACTGGACAGCTCCCAAATATTACATTCCTGTAATCAAGCTGCCAAGCGTTGTGAAACAGGGGAATGAGTGATTAGTCGGTGTGTCTTAGCTGCCGGATGGGGACTTAGTCTCACACTCTGCCTCTCTCTCACGCGGAGGAGCGAGTCCCTCGTTCAGACCTAGTGCCCTCACGCCAAAGCCCACCGGGGATTGGACGCACCGATCCATCAGTCAACTTCAGCCTTATGACGGGGAGGGGCCGAAGCGGGCCACCAGGCCAATCATTAGAAGCATGGATGAGGCCACATCTGAACACACAAAGACCGAATTACAGCCCCCCTTTGGTCTTTGGACCTGCCTGCGTCTCTCCTTGAAGGTTTGGGAGAAGAAAAATGTTTGGCTTCACAGTTGGATAAGAAAAGAGTTCCTCCAGGCTGCATCAAATCAGCCTCTGCAACACGGGGATTAGGAAAATGACTCACCTTCTGCATGCTCAGCAGCCGCCGCCTCTATGTTTTTTAATGTCATCCGATTTGAAGCAAGTCCTTTCAGCAGGTTTTAGCTGTTATTGTTGGGTGCTGATGTATGGAGGAGCAGATGCTCCGGCTCCTGGAGATAAACACTTGCAGGGCAGAGCTTTCTTTTTCTGTGCATTCGTCTTTTGTATTCGGGCAGAGTCAGACCGTCATTAAGGATGTGGAGCTCTTGGACGATGTCCCACCGTCCTGTCCACATTTGTCTCCGTCGTTCGTTCGTTGTTTTTTTTTTTTTTTTATTGATCCGCTGTTTTCTTTTTGGGGCAGAAATGTGAGCTCCCTTTGGCCATCTCTCTTGATTCAGAGAAATAGATGGCGTAAACCCCCATGGTTAATGCATTAGATAGCTGCGCCTCTTGCACCTGATCCCACATTGACATTGTTTACTCAGGATGCTAACCTTTGACCCCCTCGCAGTAGAGACTTTTTTTGTCATTTGGAAATACAGTACAAAAAACAAACACCGACACACTTCACTGTAGACACGATGCAGATCAGGGGACAAAAATGTCTTCTTGACCAAAGACAAGTTTTCAAACTGATTAATGATCAGTAGTCGGTGTACAGTTACTCAGATTCTGTTTTGGTGCTAAACGATTATATAATCAAGGATATAAACAAAAAGGGGGTATTGATGACAGACATATTATTGATCAGAAAAGTGGAAATGCTTGTGAATCTACAATGAAATGCAAAACAATCTGTAATTCGGGGTTTCTCTCTCTCTCTTTTTCTTTTTGTTTTTTACAGTGAAAGAATAGTAATAGTTCCTGCAGTTTCCAGTCTGTCTGTGGGACGCAATACGCTAGTTTTCACTTAATATATTGAAATTTTAACCAAATCATTAGATGCTTTGAATTAGTGAAAAAAAATCACAAAGAAATTAGGAGAAATTTAATTTTGTTTGAGTTTAAAGTTTCAACATTGACCATTAATCATCATAATTAAGCTTTTCATTCATTCATTCAAGTGGACAACACATGGCCTACAAATATGCCTTGCAGCTTATTTGCAGACCCATTTCCTTGGATTTTTCTGTTAAATTATTTTCTGAGACAAAAAGCCCAATTCTCTATTGTCATTTTCAGTCTGATATTGTCACCTACTTAAAAAGGTAGAGAGGAATTGATTTCCTTTAAACAATCATATTAGACCAACAAATCCACTGGCTGCGTTCTGAAAGCCTCCCCTGGTGCAGACAGGCTAATTAGGAGTCCTTCCTTCCTGTTGAATCCAGAAAATGTCATTTTTCTTTGGCAACAGCAGACAGGATCCTATATCGATAGGAACACTTGAAAAGCCCCACTTAAATTTTCCTGACTCTAAAGACGACGTCACGGTTTATATATCTATATCAATATTTAGACATCAAAGTTCGATGATTTATTCATCCCATATGTTTTGACATATTTTTTTTAATATTAATAAAATGTCTACAGCTAAAAATTGTTTGAAGTTGCTTGGATTTATGCAGAAACAAGCTCTGCTTAATTCCACGGAGTCGGCTCCATCGCGCCCACCTCTTTCCATTTTCTGTGGAACTTATGTGACAATTTTCTGTTCTCACACATTTACAGGCACACATTTAAATAATGTGACACCCACGTTTCCTAACCAAATGTATTTATATTGCTTTTTTTTATATCACACCCCCAGCCCCAACAACCATACAAAGAGTCTTTAATCATCAAACTTGCACTCAAATGGCCAGTGACAGGAAGTGGGTGAAAAATGAGGCGATGGAGGAAGAAAGTAAGGGCGTTGGATATCATCTGTTGCAAGTCTGCTGAGTGTTGCTCCACATCAGTTTAGCAGCTACGCAGGACGGACCCAAACAGATGGCTAATGCTGGTTTTACTCAGGTGTTGTTGTGGTTGTGCATATTTTACCCCTGAGTAGCTACTGCATGTTTTCCAGCTGAATATTTAGCAAACAACAGTTGAGTTACTTTGGTGATTACACACAAATGAGGAAAATCTCCCCTAAACTTTTATAGGCAGGTTGAAAATTGGTTTAAAAACAAAAAAAATTTCTTCAGTGATTGGTGCTTTGTTGGTCCTCGCTTGTATTTTTGCAAAATCTGTGGCGCTGTCTTGTGTATCTCGTGTTAGAATTGCCTAGTCAAAGTCCAGACTTAAATCCAACCAAGAACCAGTGGGAAGACTTGAAAATGGATATTCAGAGAAATTCTTGTTCGAGACTGAAGTTGAGCTGTTGTGCAAAACAACTAACCTTTACTTAACCAGGTAGGCTGACTAATGAGAATTAGTTCTCATTTACAAAAACAACTTTGCAAATTGTGAAAGCGAAATTGTATTTCAAAGTTACTCCTAATGAAACTGTCTTGGAGACCTTTAACAAAAAGAAGGATTAAAAGCAGCTGAAACTGAACCAGTAAGTCTTTGGATGTAGACAGTGGGATCAAGATACTTTGCATATTTTGCAGCTCCTTCCAAACTGAAATGAGAAATGTCCAGAGGAAGCCTGGGTTTTTGATCTGACTATGGGTGGAGTGGTTGAGACAAATCCCCCCCAAATATTTGCAACTTCAACAAAAAGTGGTTCAACAAGACAGACTTAATAAGGCTGAATAGAGATGCAGTTGACACATCAAATCCCAATGAAATGCATTAAAGTTTGCAAAACTTTATGCATTCTGCAATGTGACAAAATGTGAAAGAGGTTTTTGCTTCTCGGTAGAAATTCAAGTCCAAATCAAGGCTGCATTCGGTGCTGAAATTACATCTTTTACTCAGTGGGCAAGAGATTTTCCCCCGTTATCTCTTGAACCTTTCAGCTAAATAATCTTCAAAATGAAACAAAACTGTCCCCTTCTCCCGGTTTCATTGCTCATACATTAAACCGGGGTTTACGCTGGCCTGTCTGCAGCCCGTTGAACACGCCCCCATATATAATCTTAAGCTGGGAGGACTGGCATCTTGTCAGAGTTCTCCCTCCATATGAACCCTGCATGAGTCATTAGCTGCTTTGAGAGTGATTAGTCACCATGCTGGCATACAGAGCACAAAGACGAGCTGTGGATCTGTGTTCGTGCAGTGAATACCTGATTCAGCCGGGTTCACCTTGCTTCTGGTTCTTGGTTTTCTTTTTTTGCTTTGTTTTTGAAGTGGAACAAAACAGACTATGGTTTATATGGTCCTTCTGGCTGGATTTTCCTCCAATATTCTTGGAACTTGTTGACAAAACGTGTTTCTGTGAAAGCAAAAACACAAATTTGAGTCGGCGTGCATGAATTACCCACTGCCTATTTTTCCCCCCGTACAAAAAAGCAAATTAATAACTTAGGGAGCTTGTGCAGGCGCCTTTTCTGAGGAGCTTTCATCATGGCAGCGTTATTATTTTTAAAATGTTGATAAGATGACCTTCCTTTCAGTCGTCTTCCTTCATCCTTCTCCCCTCACCACTTTGTCTGTCACTTATCTAGAGCTGCTATTCTGCTGCTCACTCTGCTGCTCTCTGGAGGTAATAGTTTTGTGAGATATGATTAAAGAAGAAGGAGAGGGGAGGAATTGCCTTCTCCTGTCAGGTCCCTATAGGGGGGGAGAAAAAAAATACTCTTTCCTGTAACTCCTGTGTCTGTTCCTGTTCTTTCGGCAGGTTTTACCAGAACTTTTTAATAGCTGTTAAAATTAATCTTGGTCTTTAGTGTTGTCATCATGCTCTTTACATGAAAGGATTAGAACCTCCTTTGAAAAACACTGCATTTGCTTTCTTTTTTTAACTTCTTTCACCATTTCTCTTAAGGGAAAACAGAGTTCTAAGTCTCCATAATTCATGTTCTGTCACATCTGAAGCAAGAAGATGAAAAATGACTTAATAAAAAAGAATATTCTGGGTATTTTTAAACCTGAGATTCTTTTTTTAACAGATAAACAAGATGATTAGGAGAAAAACATGTGCCTGGATTTGCTCTGGTGCGGAGAAAAACGCTCTAAACGACGAGAACAAAGATGGCTGCAATTATTCAGAGAGGGCAATTCTCCATGTCAAATTTAAAGTGCTGGTTGTTGCTGGTGCACCACCCTGTTTTCAGGTGTGCTTGCATAGGTCATCAAAGTAACTTCTAGCAGAATTACCTCCACTCTCTCTGCAACAAGGGTCTTTGGAAAAGCAATTTTCTCCATGAAAACGTGCTTCGGTTCAGGATTTCTCACCCTATCAGTGTTACTTATTGTATTTGAAATGCTTGCTGCAAACCCGATGCTGCACAAAAAGCAACATGAAGACACAGACCTTACTATTAAGAGAAAATGATTATTGGGTATGATGCTTTCCTTGTTGGGTCACAGTCAGAGGTTGAACTGTGAGATTGAAATGTGTCCCTAAAGTGTTTTTGTGTGACTTTTTAGCCACACATCTGTTACTGTCAGAGCCACACAAATATAACCTGCAAATAAGCACACCCATTATCAAACAGCATACAACAGTAATATATTTATTCTTTTAATCCTATGTCTGTTTTGTAAATTACATGTAAAAGTTTCTAAAATGTTTTATACATATTCAGGCGTAACTTGGCATCACATTTTAATACTTTTTTTTATCACCCCAAGACATCAAAATATTAGCTGAATTAATCAAAAAGTAGGTCGGGTTGCTTTCACTTCGAGCCTAAATATCAAGAGGTGAGCGAATTTTCATCAGTGCAAACAGAGCAGCTGCATAGTGCAACAATAAAATACTAAGCACATTTACCTCTTGGCTTTACACACAAACATTTTTTTTCCTGCACCCTAAATCCTTTTTGCTCCAAGTAGCAACTCTTTTCTTCTTTTTCCAAGTGCAAGACTTGGAACAAATTCTACATGGTAATTATGAACAGACACAATAAATATTTAACAAATAGTTAGAACTTTTTGTATGCAAATGATGTTATTGATGTGCTAATTTATGCATAAAGTGCAGTGCAGTGCTAAATAAAGTGTTTAGTTAACGTGCAAATCTGTTCATAAAGTGTTATCAAAATAAAAATGGTTCTAGTAACAAGAGATCTCTTCATTCATCTTAAAAATTAAATACTGATTCAGGATTGTGATTTTGCTCTCAAATGCACTTTATTTATGCAGCAGAACTATCCAAAACACACCAGTAGGTCCATCTTTAGTAGCATGACTAATTTATAGGTTAATATTAAGTTTTCCCATTGGACCACAATGGTTTAGGAAATTAGATTACAATTTCTTACTCTTTTACTCAAGAGCCGACATTCCATTTAGCTGCTTTGTTCAGGGAAGCGCTAAAGTTAGAGGGGGTGCACATGCTTCTTCTTTCCCCATACTTTGTTAAATTAGATTTTTTTTTTAAACATTAAATGTCTGAAACCTCTCTCTGCCTGTTTTATGAAACTGCAGGAAACAAAGTGATTCTTGCCACGGACATTTACATCTCTGCGTGATCCGCTGACTAATGTGCTCCTATCAAAGCGCCATAACTCACAGAGACTCCCTACAATAAACCCAATGAAGAAACATTGTGTCTTGGATGATGCATCATTCAGACCTCCAACATCAAAGTGTCCTGAGTTAAACAGAGAAATGAAAAATCCCCCAGATGGAGCAGCCTCTGGTGGCACCAAGTGTATGTATTTACAAACTGATTTGCATGTTCACTTACTCTCGACAGGAGAGACATGTTGCTTTACTGATGTCAAATTGCGTTGATCATTTGGGACTCCAGGACTTTTACATTTTGAGATTTAGTTACGTGTAATGAATCCGTAAGTATGGAGATGAGCTTTCAAGATCACTCACTGTAATGGAAATATTTCCAGATGGAGAAAGTTTGAAATATTGGGATAGTAAAGGAACCTCCAGCTGGTCAAAGTGAACTAAGTAGCACTCTTTGCAGTATTTCACATGCAAAACCTTTCACATCTCAAATCTTCCACATATTTCAATGTATTCACTTGTGAGTTTGTTCAACAGACCGACAAACTTTTTGAAGTAGAAGGATAAAATACAAGACTTTATAAGATTTTTTTTGTTATTTTTTTTCAAAGAAAGATTTAACCTTACTGGGCTCATTGAATAGAATCGCATATTGATAGAAAATTCTCTAGAAAAACCTTTTCATAATTGATGGGAAGTGTTGCTCCAGTGGCATTTTGATGTTTTTTCTTTGGAGATGGCCTCCAGATCTTTAAGCTTTCAGATTGAAGTCAGGACTTATTTCGTAAAATGAAAAGTTCTCTTTACCTGAGGTGGTGCATAAATCGTTATCATCTCATCGCAAGGCCTGAAAATGGAAAGAGCTGTTCAACTGTGTTGGAGTTCATTCATTTTTGTCTCTGTGCTCCACCAGGTTCATTAACCATTTTAGAGGTCCTGACCAGAACACCTGAGAGTAAATTAGCTTGAGAAATAATGAGATTTGGTTATATATGCAAGCAGGCTTTAATGCTACAAGCCATACATGTCATACAAATGGATCAGATACAGAGTAACAGTCATTATCCTGCACTGGGCCACACTTAGCAAATCTAATGGATGAAACCAAGTGAGTCTAATCAGTTTCAGTCAGTTTACATCTGACTGTCAGCAGTCACACATAAACATGGTCATGTAAGCTGTAACGTGTGCGTGTCAACAGTTAAAAGTTTATTTAACTGTTTAACCAAATTTTTGGTTAAACAGTTTAACCAAACTAGTTTAACTATTTAACCAAATTTTAACCAAATTCTCTGGTAAATGTCACATTATGGTCAATAAGTTTTAAGTGTTTTTTTGTGTGTTGGGGGTCATACGAATGTTTTTATGAGTAGCTAACTCTAGCGCTTCAGACTCCTGCTGGTTTCCCTCTACAGTTTTCCCACCGGCTGCAGTTTTACAGGAGATGTGGGTCGAGAGGCTCCTGGTCGCGATGACCAGGGGACCACTTGGTGTCCTGCTTTAACAAAGTGACAGCCATAATGCAGGCCTGCCAGCCCCGTCTGTTAGCTCCTTTTACATCTTTGTCCCTCTGCTCGCTCGCTCGTACAATGAGCCTAGAATGCGTCCCATTCAGACGACATGACAAAAATGTGTCAGATGGACATTCATATTGAAGTCCACTGAAGCATTTTAGAAACTTCTGGCTCTTTTTTCCTTCCTCTGAGACACAACTGTGCCTGAGAGTCTGAAAGGGGGGGAAATTTAGAAGAAGGCGTTCACAACATCTGACGTCTCGTCCCGAACAAAGGATGAGTCTGGTTTAGTATGCTGCTGGTGTGATTGCATCTCCAGTGGACTGTATGTTGTAATTGCCCTCTGGCAAATCTCTGAATGGTTGGTGAATGGAGCATACAGTGGTATACATAGAGCTAAACCTTTAGTAACGTCGGTGTGGAGAGCTGCTGGTGGGTCCCTGCCAGCCCTCGCCCCCTCCGTTACAATACTCTTGGTGTCGCGTCTCTCTCCAGGCTTTTAGAAATCACTTGTCAGCCACCCAACAGGATCTACCAATGGTTCAGGTCTTCTACATGCAAAGAGTCCAACGGTTCGCCCCCAATCTGTCATCATGAGGTCCCTAGAACCAGGATGCCCGCAGAGTGGCGCCTTACCCACATTCAGAGGGCTGAAATGGCTGCCCACTAATAACACCTGCACAACAAATTGTTGCCTAATGAAAGTGTCGTTTGGCAGAGAAACTCTCTCCTTTGACTCACACGCTCCAGCTCTAGTTTCGAAGGTTTGACTAAACTTTCACATGGTCAGGAAAGAGAGCCACCATTATTCTTGTCGTTCCTGAGCTGAGCTGCTGTTGCATAATCGTCATTCAAAGCATGAGGGATGCTGTTGGCATGTGTTGCCGTTACCTTGGTAAATGCAAAGAGGTCCGTCTTGGATGAATTATTTAGTTTATTTAAGTGAAACCGAGACCGTCTAATCTAGATGCCTAAGTTTGGCTCAGACCAACGTGCGGTTCTTCTTGCAAACTTGCGCATTTATATGAAGGCGCAAATGTGTCTGCAGGTCAATTAAGGATTTAAATTTGTTTGTGCTCCCTGATTTCACCTTAAAACAAACACCTGACCTGCGTTTTCTTCAGATCTTGTGCTCCCGACTTCATCTCCGTTTCATGCCAGCCCTGTCTCAGGCATCTCTTCATTGAACTGTAAAGTTCAGGCACCAAGCCAAATCCTCTGGCAAAGTCAGCAACTCATTTTTGATGTGTGGCAGGATTTTCCTAATGTTGTGCAGAAGAGAAGCAGCAGCCTCGTTGTTTACTGCAGTAAGCCCTTTCTATGGATACCTACTAATTGGAAAAGTAAACAAATTGTTTAATTCTTAAACACGGCAGACGATTAAACAGTATTGTGTGCTTCGGATACTGAAGTTTCTATTTGTAGTCTTGATTTTACTGTCATGCAGATGAGAGAGGAGAACTTTGAAGAACACCTCTTTCCACCTCTTTGAGTGGATAAGTGAAAACAATCCATTGTTCACAGTTTCTCAAGACATTGCTGCTGTGTGCTGAACATCCTCTAGCACTCAGGAAACAACAGACAGACAGATTTGTCTGTAAATAGTAGTGATGGAATCCCACAAAACAGGGGAAATGTTTTTGAAACAAGATCGTAGTTTTATTGGTAGGCATTAAACAATATTTTCATGACAAATATAACTGCCAAATGATGAATCAATCAGTCTGACCTTCATTGAAGATGTATTTTGATTTGTTAAATCATGAACTGAGTGTGAATAGCAGGTTTTTTAGCCAGCTTTAGTAGCCTGTTTACTGTCAGACTTGTAGGAAATCACTTAATTCACTTAATTACAACTTGTCTGGCTAAAGGAAATAGACTTAAAGGTCTTAAAAAGCAACCCACCACGCCCCAACAGATGACAAACAGAGTCATTAACATATATCAGTCTGAAAAAAGATTCAAAACCACTTCAGAGGCTTTGGGCAACAAAGTCTGTAAGACAAGCATGTTTATCTGAAATGCTTTAATTTCATGCTTGCATTAAAAGTCAGGATTTATATGTACAGTTTGAGTTCCAGATTCACAGACATCAGACTAAATCAGCACAACATTTGGCCTGATAACATGATTATTGTTGGGTGGCATGTACGTTTATATCCTGATGTCATATTCTGTTAATAAATAAATATCTAATACGGCGCAGCGCCTGATTTATTTCCACAGCGACTTTGAGAAGATTGGCTTCATAAAATGATAAAAGATGTATGTTTGCATTAATGTTTTATATAAGTACTAAATATTTTTTATGATGAGGATAAAAATGAGGATATTAGTAATTTTGGTCATGTAAAATGACTAATAATTGACTTTTTTAAAAAACAAAGTTAAATGTCATTCCATACTGAAATGGTGAAAGTTGTTCTTTTTCTGCTTTTGTATGAAAATGTAACTATTTCTGGGCAGAGACCCAAATGTTTCTGGATCCTAACAAATTGTGACGTCACAATTTGTTCAGAGCTCATATTGATCTTGAAATAAAAACGAATTTTAATGGTGTGCATAAATAATATTTTCTTGCAAGTTACAACACCACATGCGTTTTGTATTTGGGTGCAACACCTCTGATACAGTTTTCCTTCCCATCCGTCTTGTTTTTCTTCTCTCTCTCAGCAGGTCCAGGATGGTGTTAAGTCGGACTGCAGCTGGGCATCAGATCTTTTTTGCTCTTATGCTGCTACTCTCTTCAGGCTCTGGTGAGTCCTCAGTGTTTTCCCCTCCATATTTTAGTCTCCCCATTTAAAGGGTTGGATGTAAAAATTATGTCTGCACACAGCTGTTCGCTGTGATACCAACAGAAAAAGTGGAAGAGCTGGATCGGAATACAAAACAAGTGCTTTACACTACAAAATAAACACATTTTTTGCATTAATATGAACGTTGCGAGAGCTGACATGCAGAGGATGTTGGCGAACAAGCTCGCAGGAATAAAGCTGGAGCGCCTCCAGAGCCATTTAGCCAAACATCTGCTCCGTCACAATTATGTTTGAACATTTCTGATTATGAAACAAAAGGCAGAAAATCTCAAAGCTGCAGGTTGCAGCTGGATTATTACAGGTTTGTTGTACCTCATGCAGCCCGCTGGCTGACAGCAGCACAGATAAGTTCTTGGCTTTAATTACTTTCTCTGAAATTGGCATGCATCGTGCTCTTCAGCCTGGGATTATTATTGAACTGCACCTGCATCTCTGATTTGCTAAATTTAATCATTACCCTCAACAGATAGTGGTTCTTCTCCACATTCAATCATGTTCTGTTTGTTTCTGTTGAAGGACAAAAGTGGACGGACCAGACGATTGTTTAATGCAGCAAATTAAAGCAGAGGTTTCCAACCGGGACTTATGTTAACATTTGCAGCATGAACTGATTACGGCCAAAAGAAAGGAAAGCACATGGAAATGACATGTGACAAACGAAAGCAGAATTTAAATGAAGAATGGATTTAATTCAATGCATTGTTTTGTAAATACGCATTTTCATGACAAATTTTAGCTCGTTTGAAGTTTGTTGATCTCAAAAAGCCGGTAGTGACAAAGGAAAGATTAACCAATATTTAAAATAAACGTCTAGAGGAGCACTTTGTTGAATGGGTTAATTTAGAGCAGGTGAATAACAGGATTAAGTGTAAAAAGAGCCAGTGCCTTTTGGATATAAAGCTCTTGAGATTCAGTAATATGACCTGATTCGGCAAGTTAGGGAGCAGTTTTACAATAATATTCAAAATACAACCTAAAGAAAAATGAAAGTTGAAGGAAATGTTTATGTAAAATCAAAAGTAATTACTCCATCCTCATCTTTTCAATTGATAGACACAACTGGGTTACAGTACAGGCTCCTGCTAGGCTTTACATGGGAAGATTACAAATGCATAACTAATATCTACTACACTCTACTATTCACTTAAAAGCAAAGCCTAGTTCATCATGTTTGCCTTTTCCTAGCTGATCCAGATTTATTTCTTATTATAGGGATTAAAACACAGAAAAGAGACAAATGTGCTGCGGGTTAATGAAGGTCGTCGTTTGGTATTTAACCGAAAATAAATAAATTACAAGATTGTCTTTGATTTCTATTGGTCTCTCTCTAATTGTAATCACAATGCAAAGCTAGGCTTGTGGTGCTTACCTGTCTTGGTTTCAGCATTGTTTTTCCCCTGCATCATTCCTGCTTGTTACTGTGTCGGGGTTCTGTGTTTTTCTTTTCAGATTGTTATGATTACATGTGATTTAAAGGGAGGCAACAGGGCGTCGTCTGCTGACAGAGCGCCTCCCTGGGGGGTCAGCTTGTGAAAGCCCCAATCTAAATGTAGATGAAAACAACTCTGTGGGATTCAATTTCTCTGTCTGTGATTTTCTGCAAGACTGTTTTTAAAAGTCATGTTAGCTTTTTTTAATAAACCTTGCTCTTTATGCTTTACGCTACTGTAGTTGGTTTAAGTTGGCTCTCATGACACAATCAAAGATAAATTGTAAGGTTTTTTTCTTTTTTTAATTTGAAGAATAATGAAATATCTTCTGCAAGACTTTTTCTGTAGATTGTAGTTCTAGGACTGGATGGAGATGACATGGTTGGAACAGGGAGGGGGGGAAAAGGAGCCAAATTTCATAGAATTACTCCAAAAAAACTTTAAATTGTCCCAAAAAACATTGGCAGGCGCCTGTTACCATACCAACCCTACTCAGCAATTTCAAGTGTGCATAATAAAAGTGTTTCATGCAGAAGTCATTCATTTTAAAGTGAGTGACTTTAAAATCTGTTAAGTCATGAGGATGCCGGTGAGCCATTATCTGACAGGTTAATCCATGTCCCACATTGGCTCAAAACTAAAAAATAGTCCCTTTGATACGATAATGTGCTTCGTACAGAAAGTACGGGCTCTCTGCTGTTGAGAAACGATTGCTTCATGGAGACGTGGGCAGTGTAGAGGTTTTAAGTTTCACCCAATTGCTAACATTTGGTAATTATTACGTAGTAACGCGCCGGTTCGACGCTAAGAGGCTGTTAACTTGGAAGTGTGACCAACACGGACTGAACGGCTTTGTTCACTTCCTCCGCTGCCGCCATTGCTAAAACGTCTTCTTCTTGAAATTGATTGGTGGTTGGCAAAATACTAAAAAAAAAATTATTCACGACTTTTGCTTCTGTTCACTGATTGGCCGGGTAAAAAAGAAATCAAAAATGTTACCTTTTACTTCATTTCATATAGTATATACTGTTTTTTACACAGATACACTCCATAAAAGTAATAATTACCTTTTGTTTACTTCTTTAGGTGCAGCCTCCTCCATAGTTAACATGCGTAGGATTACCTATCCTACAGTCCAGCAAATGCTCGCAGACAAAGCTGTCCTCCCCTGTGTCTTCACCCTCAGGACCACCTCCTCCCACCGGCCTCCACACCTGCTGTGGACTCACACCAGGCCACCGGCCCTGGGAGGGCATGGCGCTCCACTGGAACAGACGGTACTTTCAGCTAAAGGTAAGAGATGCTTTCTTTAAAAATTTACATTTTATTAGTTTCTTATGAGATGTTAATGTCTTAGAGGTAGCAGACAACAGTTTTGGTGTAAGATGATGCCTGAAGATAATGACTCACCAAAGACAGAGTCCAAAACTAACAGTTATTCTAAGGAGTTAAAATAACTGTAATTGATAAGGTGTCAAAGATTGTTACAGTCACTTATCCAAGACAATATTTAATCGACCCGCAGTCGTTTGTTGTAAAGATAATCTGTTTATATGAACGTAACAGAACCACACTTCAAAAATCCTCCACGAAATAAACAGTTTTTTTTTATTTACACCAGATAATGTGCACAGATCAAAGGTTTCAGTCCACCCACTGTTTTCTTTGACACTATCTTTTGGTGTTTTTTGTTGTTTTACAGATTTAAGTCGTTTCACAGGTTTCAGGAGCTGCACTGGCAGATGTTTTTTTGATGAAAACCTTCTGAATATTCACAAGAGGGAGACTTAGTTCACAGCTTGACAGCTGGGAGCAAATAACATCCAAAGAGATTCAGTTTTACCTTAGGTTTAGATTTTGACATTTTAAGAGCTCATCCCAGCAGCTTTCGTAGTTCATTGAGATCCTGCTGAGCAGTTTGGAGACAAACTCAGAAACACATATCACCACATATAAATAGTCAATTCTCTGCTTAATAAAGCAAACTGGGCTCATGGTTTACAAAAAATATTTAACCCCCAATGTCAGTGTATTTTATTGTTCTTCTGTAAGATAATTCAAAACAAAATAGCGCATAATTTTAAATGAAGGTAAAAGGATTAATTATTTTTCCAAAGTTATGTGCGCTCTGACGGACTGGTGACCAGCGATCCAACTCTCACTCGATGACCGCTGGGTTTAGGCAAAAAAAACCCAACAAAAATGAGTGTATTTGTTTTCACTTTAGTTTTAGTCAATACTTTTAAGAACCTGCATTTTGTGTTGACATGAGCAAAATTGTCAACACAAAATGCAGGTTGTAATGTACTGTCAAATTGTAATTAAATAATCCAAATGTATTGTTTTTATTAGTAATATTAGTTTTATTCCATACAACATTTTTCAAGTGAGCCAAAAAGTTAATTTTGTTCACATCTGAGCAGATCACTTTGCTGTGTCTCCCTCATGACTTGTAGCAAACTTTAAACAAGACATAGTAGTTGTAAAGAGAACAATTGATAGATTTGTTTTGGTAGTTAAAAAAAACAAACAAATTAAATCTATGTATCATAATTCTTCCAAGTCATAATTATGCCCTACTTTGTGTTGATGTAACACATAAGAAGTTCATGTTGTATTCATTATTTTTGCAAGACACAGAAGACAATACTCTCATTTTATGTTGGACTCTTTTAAAGTCGTTCTGCTTCTAAACCCTACAGAATCCCAGTAAGCATTTGTAATGTAGAAAACTCTCTGTCTGTGTGTGCCAAAGGTGACGTGGTCAAGGTGAATAAGGCTTTCAGTGGCCGTGTCGCACTGCCAGGATACGCTGCCAATCCGCTGAACGCTACCATGGAGATCTCCAGTCTCCGTACCAACGACTCAGGCACTTACCACTGTCAGGTTGTGGTGGACGGTGACTATGAGAGGGACGCTGTCCCCCTATTGGTTTCCGGTAAGCGTAGCAGCCGCACTCTGGGTTTTGGCTCCACAAAGGAAGCTGAAGAGAAATGCGGCAGACACAGGCAGGCCGCTTTAACCTAATGAATTTATTCTGAATGTGTTAATACAGAGAAGATAATTGTACAGATTTGACATTATTAATGTAAAATACTGAGTGCCTTAAGTTAATGTAACTTAGTGCTCTCCATGCCTGCGCTGCTTTGGTTATCTTGTTCTGCTCTTGAATAATGAATAATTTAATTAAAGTATTTTTGCAGAATGCACGTAACGTTGCGTATTTCCCCCTCCCCTCAAACGCAGATTATGTTGGATTGATCTGTTTGCAGTCACACTGATGTGCTCACAGATTAATTCCATGTGTTTATTGATTCAAAACCTGAGCTGGTGAATCTGTCAAACGAGGAGAAGTGAGTCACTGTTGCCACCTGTGTCTGTGTCGGTGTGTTAGGAGTGGTGTTTCACTACCAGGCTCCGAACGCTCGCTATGCCCTCTCCTTCGCCGAGGCCCAGCGAGCCTGCCAGGAAAACTCGGCTCGGATGGCGTCGCCGACCCAGCTGTGGGCGGCGTACAGTGACGGCTTGGCCAGCTGTTCGGCTGGATGGTTGGCTGATCAGACTGTCCGGTGAGGACACGACCGCCGCCCGATAGCCGCACTCTAGTCGTAATGCCTGTTGAATAATAAACAAATGATTATTTTACTTTACTGATGCAATCTGTTAATTAAATAGATGATTATTTTTGGGCGTCACAGCCGCGGCCGAAAATGAAATTAAAGCCAAATATTGTAATTAAGGGAGATTTTGAGAGTCTGGGCTGACAATGCAATTAATACGGATGCAAATCAGAAAGCTAATGTTACCTACAGTACACGTTTTGCTGTCCTCCCCTGGAATATGTGCTAAACCCGTACTGAATCAATAATTACTCTTGGCTCTCGGCCGTTTTAGTCCTTTGCAAATTTTTCATTCCAATTTCATATCCACGTGTTGCTGGGGTTTTTTTTTACCCTAAGTGGTTTCCATCTCCAGCTCTCGAGGGCTTGAGTCTGGTGTGTTTTAGATGAGTTACTTCTGCAATTCAGCTGATTCAGGCAGCTAAATTACCTCTTCAGCATGTCAACATGCTCTAGAGAGGCCTGGTGAACGTATCAGTCCAGGTGCGTTGTAGAAGGGAAACATGGAAAATGTTTTTTTTAATATATGCACAGATATCTTAATCAGTTTATTTAAAAAAAACACCAGAAACAAACCCTTTATAAAATTTTAGATTCTTTTTTCATGTTGAACAACAAACTAAGCATGCAATGTTTTTATGGAAATAAACAAATTATGTATTTTTTGTAGAAAAAGTGAATCCTTCAAATGACTAGAACCGTTTTCAGTCTCCAAATAAAGCAAAAATTATGTTAATATGTATTTATCAATCAATCAATCAATCAATCAACTGATTGATTGATTGATTGATTGATTGATTGATTGATTGATTGATTGATTGATTGATTGATTGATTGATTGATTGATTGATTGATTGATTGATTGATTGATGATTGATATGTATTTATAAAATGTTGTTTATACACAGTCCAGTCACATTAATGTGACTGGACTGTGTATGTATTTGTTACCTGGTTTGATGATGCAATGCTGGAGTATAAAGCTTAAAGTTTCACCTAATTCAGTGCACCACTTCATTTTTGAATAAATGCTACTTTGCTGCTTTAAGAGTTTGTGGACAATAAAATTTAGAAACTAAAGACCTTAAATGTTCTTTGCTCTGACTATAAAATCAAATATTGTACAGCAGAGTTGAAATTCTGTGACTTCAGCAGGAAAATCTAATTTATTTGTGATTGTGGAAGTTATTTAGAGGTGATAATTCTGGTGGAAGACTTTTAATGAGCAAGCCAGTGGATATTTTCTCACTTTGCTCCTGATTGGTATAAAACCTTTTCCTTTGCAGTGCAGCTATCTTGTCTCTAAATGCGGCTTGCCAGGCTCCTGCTTTTCACCACAGCGTGATAGCTAGTGAGTTTGTTTTTCACCGTGTAAAAGCCAGGAAATGTGGCACGAGAAAGTGTGAATCAGGGGGAATCTCAATCTCAGTGTGAGCAACTAGCATTCCCTGCTTAAAACAGGCTTATTTGTAAATATGGTTCGCAGATTTTATTTCACGTGTAATAGAACCAGATCGGCCATTTCCCATATTCCTTAAAATAGCTTCTCTTACTCCTTTATGCAACATCTTTATTTCTCTCCTCTGGTTCAATTATTTCTCTGACTTTCTGCTTTGACCCTCCATCTACATCGCTGTCATGTAATCATTAGCCATTTCTTCACTCGTAATCATTCCAGAATACAAACAAACCCTGTGCCCTTTAAATGTGAATACAGATAAGAAATTATTAACTGACATTTAAAAATCGCAATTTGAAAAAGCGAAAAGAAAACCGTTAGCATGTAGGCTGAGAAAACCTGTGTGCAGTAAAATGTTCATGAGTCATTTAAGCTGTTATTTTCCTATTATTAGCGCTAAATAATAAGGTTAACACCCATTCATGACTCCTACATGTTCATGTCCACAGATATTCGGTCCAGCTGCCTGAGCTGGGTTGCTATGGACACAAGGAGTACTCTGCCGGAGTGAGGAATTATGGGAAGAGAGACCCGAAAGAGATGTTTGATGTGTACTGTTTTGCAGAAGAACTCGATGGTACACACACACACACACACACACACACACACACACACACACACACACACACACACACACACACACACACACACAAGAAACACATCAAAACCTGTCACAGCCCGGCTTTTATACGGTTGCTTGCATCACATTCTGTTGCAACATCAGAGCACCACAGTGGGGATAAAGTGTTTTATGAAACTTTTTTTTTCTTTTCACCTTCACTAAATTCAGGAAAAGACATTAATAAGCTTGTTTTTGGTTTTCTTTTGGGTAAAGAGTTTTTCCACTAGTGTCAGAGATCTGCTTTGTTGTGAAAAGTCAATTGGAAGACAGCAAGCATCAGTCCAAAGCATAAGTTATTTGTAAAAAACAACAACTTGATGTTAAGGCTTTTACTGTAAGACTTCAAACAAATCTTCGCTTTTGATTTGACAAAGCTTACATCAACTTTGGACAGTTTTTAAAAAAATTACATAACACACAGTAAGCCAAAAACTGAACTATTCTGCTCCTCCTTTGACTGAGCCTGCAGGACCTGGCCTGGAGGCAAAACTAGAGATGTGTTTTAATTTATGATAGTCACGACTCAGGTGTTTTGTTTTTACAGTAGAGAAAAGCTTAAAATTTCTCGGTTTATAGTCAAAGAATAAATTCATCAATGTTACCAAGCCCCGATCAGGTTCTCTGCTTCAAAACAGCCTCAAATGTTAATCGTTAAATGTTTGAAACTAAGTTGCATAAAAATACAATTTTATTGATTTATTAATGACATATTTCTGTCTCCACCAGGCGAAGTCTTTCACACCTCGGTTCCAGGCCGGCTCTCGCTGTCCTCAGCCTCAGACCGATGCGTGTCCCTCGGGGGCCAGCTGGCCACCGTGGGGCAGCTTCACCTGGCGTGGCGGGCCGGTCTGGACAGCTGCGCCCCGGGCTGGCTTTCTGACGGCAGCGTCCGCTACCCCCGTTGCCTGGCTTCGCCCAGAATGCGGCGGGAGTCAGCCGGGAGTCCACACCGTCACACCCAACGCCACTGATGACAACACCACTGCACTATACGACGCCTACTGCTACAGAGGTACTGTTTCATTATGAAAGGAATCTGCTGGGTTGGTTAACGGCAGCTGTTATGACAATGTATAGTGAGGAGAACCAACATTTATATTTGAATATGGATAATTTGCTGAAAATATTGCTTCCTATGAACTTTGCATAAAATGTCGACAGAAAGGAGTGTTTGGTTTGAAAGGACCATATCACTTCTAACTGAAGCCTCGTCTGCTATTAGCGCAATAAAAACGACAATAAAAGTAATTGCTGATCTGCGTAACTATGGCAACACTCATCTCTGATCCTCACTTTGTGCATCCAAGAAACCAGTGGATTGACAGTCACTACGGGAGAAAGAGACAGAGGACAGAAGATTTTAAATGCCAAGATGTCGAGACGATCTGCCTTGAATTACGCTGCCTTTTTTTCTTTTTTTTTTTTAATCTAAATCCAAACACACTGAGCTTTTAGGTATTTAGAGGTTGGATGTAAGGAAACGGCTCTTTAACTTCTTTCCCAGGTAAAGTGAAGGATACAGGCTCCGTCTCTGAGATTTACACCTCCCTGTGGAAGCCCTGGAGCTATCTCACAGGTGATGCTGACTCTGCAGAGAATGAAAGCTCCAACGTGACGACCCAGCAAACCGCCACGCTCACAGGTTTTACATCCATTTACAACCTCGGTCTCGAATCAGGCAATTACTTAGCTTGTCAGACACAGCAGAAACAAACTACAAAGTGGTAGTGAGTGATGATTTAATTTTGCTTTCATATAGATTCCTCTGAAAGCAGCAGCCCAGTTGGACCGGTTGTGTCCAACTGGACAGGACTGGTTGACATCGAAGAAGAGGAGTCCAATAACAGAACCTGTAAGTTTGAGAACTTGTACTCAAACCTCAGCAGTTTTCAACATTTGCTTTGTTTAACAGTTCTTGCATCCAATTCAAAAACTGAAACTCATCTATCAGATTTGGTACGGTGTGATGTTTTCCAATCATATATTTCTGATGAATATAGCTTACAACTGACCTGATTTCTTTAACATTTTGCTGTGACATATGCAATGTACCAGCTTGATCTTGAAGGAAGCTACACTATGAAGCTTACCGAAATTGTAAGCTTCAGTAGGATCACTAAATCCTTGCCTCCAATAAAATGTCTTAAAGTTTCCTCTTGCTCCAACTTTAATTCCTCAATATTTTTGGAAGCATGGCCGACATGGACTGAATAGATTTGTGTACTTCCTCTAATGCCGTGGCCAAGCTACAACTTTATACAGGTCTTCTATAATTTTTAAAAATAAATATCACTTTTCATAACCCCTCCGTCTGTTCATTGATATGCCAGGATGAAGGGAGATGAGCCTCAAGGGAATTTGAGTAGGAAGACATTGTTCAGGCTTATTTTCCTGGGTTGATAACAGCGTTTATTGTTCTTTTATTATGCCACTTAAATTAGTTTAATTTTTCTAAGAAACTGCATCTGTGTTTTTTTTGTTAGCTGCCATTTATAATCATCAGTGTTAACGGAATTAATATAATTCCAGTTATTTTATTGGAATGATTTTGTAATAAATAATTGAAATAACTGCACAACTCAGATTGTCAAGTACTTTGTGAGCAGAATTACTGGTAAATTAACTTTTCAATGATATTTTGGACTTATTAAATGTCTTTCATCTCTCTTATTTAAATAGTGGAGACACTACATATTTGAGGTGACATTTTAGAAATGTCACCTCTTCTAAATGGATCCAATTCATATGCAGCAAGTATATAATTATATCAGTCTAATACTGTATAAATATCATGTAAACAGATTCAGATATACCTTCAGTTTGATCCTAGTTATAAATCAACGCGGTTAAGATCATTTTATAAGGTAGTTGGAGAAAAGGCCAGCTGATTGCATTGAGTCTTTGACTTACAACAATCTCTAATCCTGAGCAAGCATGTGGCGACAATAGGAGGAAATGGAGAGGATGTCTTCTGCTATGGCTTTCTTACTTTAAAATAAGAGTGACTGTTTATTTACAGCCTTTTATTAATTCATGCTGGTCACAGAAACTATCAATGAACTGTCATGTTTGGCTGGTAAGAACAAATCAGTTTCTCTGATTTTACTTTTTATCAGTATATGTTTGAGTGAAATGAACATTGTTCTTTTATTCTATGAACAACTGACAACATGTCTCCGAAATTCCAAGCAAAAATGTAGTATTTAATTGCAGAAAATGAGAAATGGTCAAAATAACAAAGATGCAGTGCTTTCAGACCTCAAATAATGCTAAGAAAACAAGTTTATTTTAATTTAGAAACAATAACAGTAATGTTTTAACTCAGTTCAGAAATCAATGTTTGGTGGAATAACCACAAGGTTTTTAATGGAGTTCAGTGCAGTGGGTCACTTAATTTTTTCCAGAGATCTATAAATGGGATATCGATAGATTCTTGGAGTGTGGAAAATTTTCCAACTACCAGAAGGTCGTGAGAAAATTCAACACAGAAACCAGGTGAAGATCAGCAGCAGAAACCAACCAGGAACAATAAAAAATGTGGGCCTTAAATACTGTGGAGGTGTGATTTTTGACATTGAAACCAGGAGTGATTGAAACTACATGTGTGATTATTCGTAGCTTTGGATCCCTGGTCTTCTGAGTCCTCAGAATCGTTCGTGACCCTTCAGCTGACCCCGGGACAGAGCTCCTTCGACTGGGGGGAGCTGCCGGAGCCCGGGCCCAATTCTGGGGAGTTTCTGCAGCCTCCTGCTCACCCGACACCCACAGAGAAAAAAGTCGGTTTCATTTCTAATCATTTTTTGAACATCTGAAAAAGCTTCAACACAAAACTCACCACAGTTTGTTTACTTCTTCAGGCGATCACAAAAATTGTGAAGTCAATTTGGAAACCTTGGAACTATTTGATGGGAACAGATGACGAGGAAGGAACCAAAGCCCCAAGCGGACATGATGAAGAGATTACAACGAAACAGACACACGACCTGCAGAAAGATCCCAGCCCGGTTTCTCCTGGTAAATAAAATTGTCACACTTTTAAAACCACAAGCTGGTTGGGAGCCTGTTCAGACACACACACCAGTGTGGTTGTCTGCACGTTTTAATCAGTTCAAGTTTTTCCAAATACACTCCAGGACCGCCTGAAACCTGTAAGTGGACTCTGCTGTGTAAAGGATGAACGGGTTTACTTTTCACAGGGCCACAGCAGACTCATCTCATTTCCTAAACTGGGCCCCCCTCATGCCCTCTTTCCAACATCGTTCTGCTTGTAATCTAAAAATGGATCTAATTTTAAAAGATATTTTTGTCCTCGAATGCACCTGGAGGTGCAGAAGCAGAGGAGGTTAAAGAAGGAGCTAGAAGTCAGCAGAAAGGTTTTTTTTCTGGTCTAAACATATTTCCCCACTGATGCAAAAACATTCAAAAATAAAAAGTTGTGTGATTGTTCCAAACATTGTAATATTTAGATTTAATTCATGCAGCTTATTTGTAACATTTTTACTTGAGGATCTCTTCCTGACGCTTCATAACATCCCTGTGGAGAGGGACTAGAACATGAGAGGAGAAACTGTGTTCCTCTTCTCTTTTTTTAAACAAGCTAATGTGTTTTTTTTCTAATCATAGTCCTTCAGATCCACTACTCTGCACGTCTTAGATGTTTCTCTGCTTCACAAGACTTGATGGGGTCATTAAAATGCTTCCTCTGAACTTTACAACATGCTGAGAGAGTAATTTGTCCAATTAAACCGCGCATGTTAAAGTGAGGGAACATTTAAAACATGCAGGGCAGGTGGCCCCAAGCACCAAGATTAGGAAATGACTCTCTGGGTTCAGGTATAAATTGGAAGAAGAGGATTTTAACAGATTACTCTGACACATGAATGATACATTGTCTTGTGGAAAGATTTATGTCCCTTTAGCTTCACATTTCTTCATTACAACCACTAACTTCAAAATCAGGTTATTGGGTTTTTTTTATTTGTGATAGAATATAGGCAATAATTCAGTTGCATTGTTTTTATTCAAAGGATCATCCCATAATCTTTGATTAAGATAGATTTTAAATTTTTCATTTTAATTTTTTTTTTTTTGCAATTTGACGTTAAAAGGTTGATGCTGAAAAAAGTCCCAATTATGTACATAAACTGTGAGTTTGCCTTTCCAGAGAGAGACCATTTGATAAAACCCTTATTGGATGAAGACAGTCACAACTTTCAATCTCCAACTCTTTTCAGAGTTTGTTTATGTGTTCTTACTTAATTATTAATTATACAAGTGTGATTAATAATAGTTTAGCATACACAAAGAGACAAAGACCTTCATATCTGGAGACATGTCCTGAGGTCTGGTGAAGCTAAAGTAGAACCATTTGACCATCATTACATCTGGAGGAAAAAAAACATCACCCCAATTTCGAAATATGTTGTGGGACTTCGTTACCGCTGCAGGAGGAACTGGGAGGAACTGGTCCACTTTATAAAATAGATGGAATCAGGAGGAGCAGAGGCCATTATGCAGAAACATTAAAGCAAAATCTAAAGGAAGTTAAAGTTTGGACACAGATTGGTCTCCCAAATGGACAATAACCCAAAGCATAAAGCCGAGCCATAGCAAAGTGGCTTATGGTCGACAAAGTTGATGCTTGAGTGCGATCATCACACCACTCTGATCTTAATCCTATGGAGAATGTAGATCTGAAAAGAGTGAGGCGATTTCATGACTTGTGGAATAAAATCTAAGAGGTTTGATCCGTGTCATCCAGTTTAAAGCCAGTGTTACAAAATGCTGAGGAAATGTATGTAATCTTCTGATTCTGATGCCATTGATAAACACATTTGACACATTCTTTCTCTCAGTATTGTGGCATTTGGCAAATAGAAACAATTTTATAGTTTATTGACCTAAAACAAAAAGTTTAGTCTGATTTAAGTTAACTTCAGACAGTGTGGGGAAAACATGCGTCTTTTTATTTCGTGTATCTAAACTCCTGGTTTCAATTGTATTTTGTGATTTCAGATAGATCATTTACTCTTCAGAGAAATGAACAAATATACTTTTGATTGACTTGAGACTTATAAATATAAAAAAGAGACCTTATATGATTTTCAATAGATGCTTTTGGTGCACAATCTTAGCATTGGGAGATTTATTCACCCTCTCTTCCACATCAACACAGTTTTATTTCCCTACTTTATTAAATAGTGTAGCTTAGAGTCCAACTCTACACGATCCTGTTTCTCGACTTGCCTCAAAGAAACGGCAGCCTCTCCGACCTCAGAGCCTGCAGGTAGATACCGTGGCGCTGAAGAGGTTTCCAGCTAAAATAGGTCTGAAATATCCAAAGGATATATTTTAGATGTTACATGCAGTGTGTGCCAGATAAGGTGTGAAGCCAGCTAAAATGCTTGCAGGCAGTAAATGAAGGAGCAGAGGATTTCAGTGCGGACAGCGGAGGAGGTACATGTTGTAAGAAAAGCGCAAACTGCTGTAGGATTGAAGAGTGCCGACGAACTGAAGTCACGCTGACCTTTCTGCCTCTTCTGTAGGAGTCTTAACGAGCTGCGATTAATGGCAGGCCTAACAGCTACTGTCAACATTAGACACAGTGGTTAGTTTAAAAAACACATAGTTGTCCTTTTGACACTCATGAATATGACTTACTTTGACAAATTCAAGTTTCCTTCACACTTGATTCAAGAGTCATTTCTGGAGATGGAGTGAGCCTTTCACAGATTTTCACACATTTTTCAGGAGTTCAACAGAGGTGTATACTGTATGTTGGCACTGGATGGAGATGGTTTATAATCTGCTCTTTGAAAGCTTAAACAATATTTTTGGTGTGTTTGATGTGTTCAAAGTTGGAAATATCAATGCTGAAGTTAGAATTTCCTCTTGGATATTGAAGATCAATAAGGAGACTCGATTTAAAATTGATTATGGCTGGTGAAGCACCCATAAAGCATGCATGCCCTTTTTTGGGTTTATGTCTCAATTAACCAGTGCTGCTACGTGTCCCTTTAGTGTCTAATTACATACAATGTTTTGTAATTTACGTACTATTTTCCTCCCAATTACTAATATTTCACTGCTTCGTGTTGGCCCGTCGCATAAAATGCCAATACACAAAGTCTGTGGTTGTAGATTGACGAAATCTGGAAGCATTCAAGTGATGTGAATATTTTCACAAAGTCTTATTTTTGTCTTTTGCCTCTGTGTTATTTTCTTATTTTGCACAGGTCTCTTTTCCTGGGGGAGCTCATGGTTCAGCAGCCCCCCTGCAGCGTCTGCACCATCCAGAGAAGATTCTCCCACACACCCAGCATCCACTCTGACTTCCTCCGGTGATTCTCTGACAACAGAGACGTTCACAGGCTCGGAGACCCACACCCTCATTCCCTCCAGCTCTTCTTCACCTGAAGTCTCCAGCAAGGAAACCTGGATCACTGTCCAAATGGAGACCACGACCAAGCTGGCAGACAAGAGAGCGGAGACCGTGACCTCCAGGGCCAGCAGCAGGGGGGGAAGAGGGAGGGGGAAGAAACACCGAGGGGAGGATAGGAGCAGAGGAGAAGACAGAAGGAGAGGAGAGGAGAGAGGGAAAGCAGAGGAGGAGGGGAGTGGCGAAATCACTGGTGCAGAGGCAAAAGGGGAGATTCAAGTCTCGCGACGACCGGCTGACAGTAAACCAAGAGAGAGGTCCAGAGAAAGATCCAGAGAGAGGGGTCACAGAAAAGGACAGTCCACCACAACCACCACGACCACAGCCACCAGTCCACTGGTGAGCACAGAGGCAACTGGGACTGAGGACGACTCCTCTACAGCCAGAGACCAGACCACGCTGTCGGCGACCGAAAACTCCTCTCTGTCTACCCCACAGGAGACAATTCAAACTCTGTCATCTTCTCCATCTCCAACTTCATCACCGTCACCACCCATAGCCTCCTCTCCATCACCAGAGTCCCTGTTAGAGTCTCAACCTTCCCACCCAACCCCATCCCACGCCTCTACCTCCTTATCACCTCCAAGCAGCTCCTCCTCCCCACCCTTTTCCCAGATCCCAACCCTGACTCCATCACCACCACCAACCTCTTCCCACTCCACTACTGAGACTCAAACCACGGGATTGGCTCCCTCACTTCAGGCAAATATCAAGGACAACTCCAATGACTCCCTAGCATCCCTTCCCTTTGTCCTAGAGGAGAAGGCAAATGGCTCTCTGGAGTATCCGCTGTCTCTGCTGGGGCCCCAGGATGACGAGGAGTCCGCTTGGTCTCATGCTGTGGGATCAGGGACCATCTTACCTGGTGCTTCGGATGAAGACAGCGTCCGGGGAGAAGGGAGCAACATCAGCGCCACAACTGTCAGAACAACAGGTAAGCACTAGTCTGATTTTAGACATTATGCTTGGCTGCAATATATGCTAGTCAAAGAAAGTCTTGTTTCAGTGTTGATGTGGTGGACCTCGCCTCATGCAGTGAATGTGTCCGATGCATCCCTAAAACAAAGGTTCACAGTCGGAGATGCTGTAGTTTCATAACTTACGATGTGCGATTTAAGATCAAACCACAAACAGCTAATAAAACGTTGGGCAACTTGTCTAATTCTTGTCCCTATTGGAAAATGTAGTTTTTTTTTTTTTTGCTTTATTTAAAGTAGTTTAAACGTCAACAAAAAGAAACAAAAACGTTGCTTTCCGAACAAATATACCAGACTCTGAAAACTTGTTTGTAAAATCTAGATTATGGGAAGTTTATTTTCTGACACATTGAGGGAGTCTTTTGTCTGCTAGCTCTGATTTTGGTCCTTAAAAACTCCTGGAGGAAACATCTGCCCTTTGACCTCTTAGTCATCCACTCTGTTCTCCCTTCTGGTGGTGGTCTGTTTACCTTTTACCATTTTTTGCCCTTCCTTTGCAAATTTCCATTCCACGTTTTCGAGGTATAAAACATGAGTGTGCACTGAAAGCATAATTTGGAAGCAAATTCACACTTTGCACTTAAATTTAGCTGTTTTTGACAAAGTTTACATTCATGCTGAAATTATTCCTGGCAGACTTAGGTTTAAATTTTAAACATAAAATGTATCAGTTTGTTTCTGATGACAAAAAATCCCGCATAACAAAACAGCATAAAAGATGTAGTGTTTTTAATTTACAAGTGATTTCTATTAAACTAAGTTATTCAAAATCATTTATACCCTTCTTAATGACAGGGCGGAGGGGCCATTTTTGTTGTTGTGGCTATATAAAGCCATCTTAATTGCTGAGCATCACTTTGAATATGCATCTCTATTATATTGAAGTTAGAACTCTGGCGAGGCCAATTTAAACCTTGATATTACTGCCAGTCAGAAGAAACATGTTGATCTTTTTTTTTTCTTTTTTTTTTTTAAATGACCTAAAAATCTAGAAACAAATCTCCCAGAGGTATCAATGAATTCTAGCATATCAGGATCTAATATAGTCTAATGTTTTGGACGCTGCTGGCAACATGCCATCACATTCCTTAGATGTATTTTTAGATTACATTTGGCTTTAGTTTTCACTTAATAAGCTTAAACAATGTGTAGGAATGTCCTCAGCAGGATTGTACAAAACATGCATGCAAAAAGTCAAGTGTGTGTAATGTGTAAAAACAGATGACGTGTCAGTGAATTATTTTAACCACTACCTGAATTAAATGGGTAGGAGGAAGGATAACCTCAGGAAAAATGGGAATTCAGATGGGAAAAATAAAAATTTCTCTCCACCGTCTGATCATAATCTCTGTTTTTTAGCTTACTGTGATGATGCCAGAGAGACAGACAACACATGTCCCAGCGAGACACGCTGTTTTTGAAGTTGCTTTGTGTGAAAACGATCCTCCATTACAGCATGTCCGTCTGCATAAATAAAACAGATATTCATCTTGGTCCCAGTCATTAAAAGAAAGCAGAATCTTCCTTTAAGTCTGTGTTTTTCATTTTCTCTGACCTTGCCATTGGCTGATTTATTCAGCACACTCCCCGCTCCGCCGCCCCACCTCTTCGGCGCAAGCCTTTTATTTCCACTACAAGTCGACGCCACCAAACAAAAAAAAAAACTACCCACGATTAAGTCTGCTTGCACAACGACGTCTCAGGCGAGCGCCGAATCGGCCACCTGGTTTACTACGAATTACTTGCTTGATAATGAGAGCAGAACCACAAAACATCCCATCTCTGGGTGTTTTAAAGACCACCTCCCTCCCCCCCAGTGGGCATGATGCCATCGCACATTTTTGCACTGATGTATTTTCGTTGCCTCTGAAAGCGGCTCATGTCTGCAGCAGGCGTTTTGAAACCCTTGCTCGAGGGAGAGAGAGGACTCTGCAGATGGAGAACAGCTGTAAACTGTATCGACAAAGGAGCCGAGGGCAACCATCTGGGCTGCTGGGGCTCGGTATGAGGGCTGATTGATTGACTGAGAGACCCAGCAGCCATAGAGTGCCACAAACGCACACACACACACACACACACACACACACACACACACACACACACACACACACACACACACACACACACACACACACACACACAATGTTTGCGCAGCTATCTTTGTGAGGACTTTCCATTGACTTCCATTAATTTCTAAAGCCTAAACCTTACCTTTACCCTTTTCCTAACCCTATCTATCTCATTCCTAACCCTAACCAAAACTCAATTCACACCTTAGTCCTAACTCTGACCCCTGACCCTAAAACAGGGTTTCCCCTTGTGGGGACCAGGCTTCGGTCCCCACAAGGAGCAACTGGTCCCCACAATGTATTATATGTCAGGAAAATTGTCCCCACAAGGTATTATAAACAAACTCTCTCTCTCTCTCTCACACACACACACACACACACACACACACACACACACACACACACACACACACACACACACACACACACACACACACACACACACACACACACACACACACACACACGCTGATGATTTTGCGACACCATCAGCAGAAGTGAAGGGATGCAGGAGATTGGACTTGAATAATGACCCCCAGCTTCTGCTTCTGTTTCGTGAACTTCAGCGCTTGTTGTTCAGGCCCTTGTGAGTGGAGAGTTTGGACGCTGGTGACGGTCAGCGTGGACAACGGAGCACTTCCTCAGTCGGTTCAGTCACAGAGAGGGAACTGAAAGTAGAGACCTCAGGTTGGATTGCAGGACATTCGGCAGCTCGTCGACTCTCATTACTTTTCACTGACCTGAGCTTCTTTCCGTAACTTTATATTCCATCGAAGGATTTTTTTATGTTTTGCTGTCACACATTTTTGTCTGCTGTCCTGCAAAAAGAAAAACTTAGCACACACTTTCATCACTCTCCAAATGCAGATCATATGTTAACTTTTAGCTCGTTGTTGAGTCGTTTGGACTGCTGCTGGCGCGCAGGCCGCTCTGTTAGCTCCTCCCAGAGAATATTGATTTTTCTGCACCACTGGCTTTAATGAACGGCTAAATCCTGCAAGGTTTACCCAGCGCTGACACGAGTTCTTTCATAAATCTTCTTCCGCCATAACAGCTGATGTGTCTGTCAGGATGGGCGACGACCTTGACTGCCTGGGCTGACGTACAGAAAATGAAATGCGTGGATGTTTTTCGGCTCCTGACTTCATCGGAGGGGAGTAGTAGGATGTATTAATTATGCAGCAGTGATGTAGTTTGATACGGTGCCCGTGAGAAGTTTACATTCTTTCATCACGTCGTGAATATTTTATGAATTATTTCATGTTCGTTGATTTTTTTTTTTATTATTATTATTTTAGCCAAACTCAAGTCAATTTTGAAAACAAGAATTCGATTTTGCTTAATCTATTAAAACAATTACATCACTTCTGTACCATGCATAAAATTGGGTTTAGTTTCAGGGCAATCCGTAGCCAAAGTAATGATGTTTTTATTTTTATTTTGAACCCCGCACCAAACCCAAACAGACAAGCCTGCACCCCCCCCTCCCCCCCTCCCTCACCCCCTTCATCCTCACCCCTCCTCCGGAAAGCAGCCTTCAGTGTCGGAGACGGAGCTGGAGGAACAAAGACTCCCACAACTGAGCCTTTTTTTATGCCCAGCCTGAACGAGCCACAGCTTTCCAAAGACCTTAAGTTGCAATAATGAGCGGATCAGAAGGGAAACACGTGGTGACTGGCCTATTGATATGGAAATTTGTGTTTGTAGAGGGGGTTGCGGGGGGGGGGGACCACACACACGCAGACATTTAGGGGATGAATGAAGCACTCAGCGGGAGGTCTGCTCATTTCTGTTGAGGATGGCTAATGTCTGAAGTTCTCACGCTGCCCTCTACGCCTGGCGGAGCTATAGCCGAGGCTCGCTTTCCATGCGGTAACCATGACAACGGTGGCTGTGAGTGGACGGTGGGGTTGATGCGCTCCGGATCCGTTGGAACAGACGTGGGGAGGGAATATGTGTTTTGGGGTGAACGGCATCGATGATAAACTATTTGGTGTGTATTTTTTTTTGTTGTTGTTGTTGTTTTTTGGACGGCTTCATAAACTGATCTCACATCAAAATCCTCCTAATCATCCGGGATTAACTGGGAAATAATGAGCGGCTTGGATCTATTTGACCATGAGTTCACAGAATCGCTAATTAAACTCCGACTCTCGGGCTCTTCTGTCTGGTTTAGCTGAGGTGGAGCCCTGCGTGACTAACCCGTGTCTGCACGGAGGAAAGTGCCTTCCTCAGGGGACGGGCTACAGCTGCTACTGCCCCCAAGGATACGCTGGAGAGAACTGTGAGATCGGTGGGTGAGCCGCACACACACACACACACACACACACACACACACACACACACACACACACACACACACACACACACACACACACACACACGCACACACTCCAAGCGAACACACAGTTTGACATGATTTCAGTGCGTCAGCCCTTACATAATGAAACGAGGCTCTCCAAAGGATGATTGGCAGGTCAAAGGCCACGCTGCTCCTCCCTAGAATGGAGGAGAGGCTTCAAGGTTATGAGACTGTCAGAGTAGGACGATCATTTGGATTCTTCAACTTAAGCTTCAGAGTTTACATAAAGGTTTCTGTTTTTCTTTCTCTACTCCTTGATGCCTGGCCTAGTTTGGCTCAAATGTCTGCTTGCTCTGAATCGTTTCCATAACTCGCCATTACACTCAAAAACATTCGATAGAGTTTCTTAAATATTTACGGTTGAATTGATCTCTTGCCCCTTGAGAAATAAACAATAGCTCCTTTAATGATCATGATTAAAATAATAAAATAATCGATTTCGATTCAGTTGTAGAAACATTTAAATTGCGCCTAATGCAGTGCTAGACAATTATTCCACACCCAGAGGGTTTACTTGCTGCTGTCTTATTATTCATTTAGGTCAACAACACGGTGACTCTTGAGAGGTGTGTGTATAGCTTTAAAGTAGTTCTAATTTTTGAGCTGTTCTGTTTCTTTAAGTTTCAAAGCAGTCAGTCTCACCTCTAATCTTTTAAGGTTGTTTTCATCATCAGAAAAACTGTAAAACTTCTCTAGAGTTTTGCAGCGTTTTAAGAAATTTTCAGCTCAGCAAATGATCATCCTTAGAAAAATGTTGTTGTTGTTGTTGTTTAAGTTGTGGAACATTATCGATGAATCACTCCAGCATAAAGAGCTTCTACATAAAAGGGAAAACTAGGTCTGTTTCAATGCATAACGGCATCCTTAGAAATTAACTGCTTTTTATTGGATCTTTATTCAATTTATTTCTGGCAGACGCTTACCATAAGGATATACAAGGCCTATAAAAACTATTCACAACCTTAGATTTTACTCTTTTTTTGCTTTTCCATATCAGTAATGAGTAACAAAATGTAACAAAAACTCTTCTGTCAAAGTGGAAACTTGTCTCTACAAAATAATGACAAATTAATAAAAAAAATACTCCACCTAAAATAAGCGATTACATACACATTCCCCCTCTTTAAAGTGACTGACCTAATTCAACAGTGGTCCATCCGGCTGGCGTTGTCACACAATGAGTGAAACGGACCTCAGCGCAATGATTGTGTCTCGAGTGATTGCGGTATGAAGAGCTGCAATCAGCGCTTTATGCTGCAGGCAAAATACAAGGAAATACCGGAAGACAATTTGTTCCCATCTGCAAGAGAACTACGGCTTTGGAGAATTTTCCAGCAAGACGAAGATCAGAAGCATCCAGCTGAAGCTACGCAGGAATCCACATAGGAATCCTACGTGGATCCTACGTGCAGGATCCACATAGGAACCTGGAACAGCTCAGCGAGGACGAGCATACGCCTGATCGGTGCCTGTCCATACAGACTCTGTTATGTGATCACACGAGTAAATACTTATGCAAGTACTTATTTTAAGTTAAGCAGTTTTATTTAATAGTCATCGTCGGGGTTTTTTATATGTATTTTTTTGGATTTTTACAAAATGTTGTTGATTATGACCGATTTGCAACAGAAATAAAAAGGGCAAAACACCACACTTATTATTGACACATTCCTGTTACTTTTCCTGAACTGATGGAAACTGACACAGAGAAGGTAGTTTGAGAGAAATAAAAGTTTGTGTATTTTATACGCCAGATGAACTCTACTGTATAAAATTAACTAAAAGTCGCATATCTTTTCTTACTGTTTTGTTTATCTAATATAGGTAGGTTTCAGTCTTGACATTTGTTTGCCTTTTGCTTCTCCACTTTACTCAGTATTAAGCACACTTTGTACATTGTACATTGACATGGCGACTGAACAGAAATGTGTGAAAAATGTCTGAAACCCAAAGAAAAAGAAAAACCTTTACACAGTCTACTGATTAACAACACAGAAAAAAATCTTAAGAAAATCTAGCTTCTGCAAAAAATAAAAAAAGAGAAGTTTAGAACTGATGTAACAAATTGGATGTGTACTTCAATCAGATATGCCAAAAAAACAACAACAAAAAAGGGAGATTGTTTTGGCGAATATACACACTAAAAAAGATGTAAAACAATAAAAATTTGGTCTGATTTAACTTCAAACAGTGAGGAATAGAAGTGTGTTTTTTTTTTAATCATTTGGCGTATGTAAACATCTGGTTTGTTGATGTCTTCTCTAGCTAAAGTGTCCAAATAGACAACATGCGACCTCAATTCTAAAAGTTATTAGTAGGTCTGTGTTTTAACTATTTCTCTGACATTAGGATATTACAAACTCTAAATTAACATATCTAGAATTGATTAATGGCACAGAAGAACTGAGTAGTAAAGTAATTTTCAAGTAGCTTTCAGGCATTAGAAACATAAAATAAATATTTCTTGCTCTTTGTTTGAGAAGTAGCTGCATGAATAGAAAATCTTCATACTGAGGTGCAATTTCTTTTTTTTATTTCTTAAGTGTTTGATGTTGCTAAATAGCATTACACTGTAACTTACACAACTTGTAGGAGCAAAATATAAATCTAGAATCTCTAATGAGTTTGCATTTGATTTACAGCAGAAACGCAAATATTTTCTGAGCGATATATATCAATTTAAGAGGTTAAAGCTTTACCTAAACCAGATGAACGACCACAAATGTCAAATTTATCTGTCAGATTAACACTAAATCAACTCAACAAAGACAATTGGCTTAAAATGCTATTTTATATAATAATGTCACTTGCCTTTATATTAGAACAGTGCATCCTGCTCTGTGTGAGCCTAAAGTCTCCTGTGTGAATATTGATGTCCTGCCGCTGCCTACGCTCAGTGTCTAATGATGAAATGTGGATGTCTTGGATGAGGCTGAAGGTCAATCTGGTTTGATCTGTCGAACACATTCAGCTTCTCACAGCTGCTGACCTTTTTCCTGCTTAACCCCTCTTTTTTTGCTTCAAACCAAGAAACCATTAGAATGTTGGAAAGTAAATTTGATCTGGTAAATGGCCAAATTTGTCTTTCACTTTTGCTTTGAATTTGAATGAATTTCTTCAGTCCTGGTGCTTGTGTGCTGTGCCAGAGAGAAGACATCTATTCACTATTATAAAGTGATATTCTATTGATCTGTGCAGAGAAATACCGTCTTCCCCTGCCTTGATTTTGCCCAGAGCGTATGCTGCGCTGTATAGCAGCTGCCTCGAGTTTATGAAATCCGCCTCAGCTGGGGGGCATCTGCCGGAACGAGAGGGGGCTCAGCCCCGACCCTCAGCTGGGTGCAGACTGATCTGTTGAGTCATACAACAAAATTTACGACAGCATTGAATTAACGTATAACAACGTACAGAGGCGGACGTGTTGCTCTTATGCCATTGTTTGTAGATAAAGACAATATGCAAAAGAAAGCATTAGGCTCTGCAGACATAATAACACTTCAAAGTCTCTCAAAGTGCTTCCTCTACAAGAGAATGAGCACAAACAATAGAAGTGGGGGGGAGATTAGCCGGTTTGTATTCCCCTCACATCCTGTTTGAATTATGATAATGTACTCACCAACATGGACACATTTTACTATTTAAGGCAGAACTAATCATCACCTCATTTTGTTTCGGAATCTGAATTGCAATGCAATTTTTGTTTTTTTTCTTTTGTTTTTTTTCAGATCTGACTCTCTCTGTAAACCAGACATGAGCAGAATACATTATGTCTAATTTAAACCCTAATGAAATCTGAATCTGGTCTGTTCCTGCTGCTTTTTTTTCTCCTCCCCTCCACACAGACGTCGATGACTGCCAGTCCGAGCCCTGTGAAAATGGAGGAACTTGCGTCGACAAGATTGATTCATTCCTCTGCCTCTGCCTGCCAAGCTACGGAGGAGACACGTGTGAGAAAGGTGAGAGAGGGAGTTAGTGCTGCAGTCATGCACACATTGAGAAATCTGATGATTCCCAACTGAGGGAGAGACATGTTTAATTTTTTATTTTTAATTTTTTTAAAAAAGAAATGTTGGCGGAAAGCAGAGCGGCAACTAATTTGTTGCTCGCAATCACGCTGACGAGTTTTCCTTTTCAACGATTTTCAGTCACCCCATTGTTGGCTTTGAAAGGATTGAAGCTTGCTCTGCAGGAGGAAATAATCCTGATCAATGTGCAGCATCTGTTGGCGGTGTGTGTCAAAGCACAGCCACGTCTCGGCTCACCTTTCTGATAAGGTGTCTGCGTGTCACACAGCTGCAGGATGATGAACACCGACTCAATCTCAAAGGCGATCAAACGCTTGTGCCTGGATTGTGTATTATTTGCAGGTTGTTGTTTTTTTTCCAGTCAGCAGAAAACGGGGCAAGAGCAGATTTCAATCGATCGCAAAATTTGCAGCAGGGATCTGCATTTCATCACTTCTTTGCAGCACTGCGTTCCAGCCAGGTTTTTTTTTTTTTTCAAAAAGAAACTACATACATTATGATTAATGCACCAGCAGCAGTGTAGTTGAATATATTATAGTGTTAGCTGTTGGAAAAAAATATTTGCATGAATATTTTAGAGTTTTTATTGCACAGGTAACTGAACATCTACCCTTTACTGCAGATAACTCTGTCATGAAAAGAGCAAAAAGAATCTTACACGCTATAAAATAGACAATTTTGCTTCCGATGAAAAAGCAATAAGTAATATGTGTGCTACACCACAAAGCTAGCAAAATGATTAAAAAAAATAGCTGGTCAATTTCCTAGTAAAAATACAACAAATAAATTATCGGTACATGTTAAAACCAAGTGTGGTCAGATGGAGAAACCAAACAACAATCAGCTTTAATGTGTTTTACTATAAAGCAACCCAATTTAGCCTAAAACTGTAAACTGGAAAGATTTAGCATATCCTTTTATCTAATTTCTTTTACAGTGACATACATGAAAGATGTGACATCCATTAGTATTCAACACCCCATTTTAGTCTCAATGAAATCCAGTACAACCAATTGCCTTCAGGTATGACCCAATTAGTCAGCACAGTGGCCCTGAGTGTAATTTAATCTCACTGTAGAGACATCTGCTTTGTGACGATCTTAGAGGTTTGTTAGAGAATATTAATGAACAAACAGCATCATGAAGATCAAACGTCACAGCAGACAGGTCAGAGATACAATTATGGAAAATTTTAAAGGAAGGTGAGGCTGTGAAGTAGCATCCCAAGAGCTCTACTCAGTCCACTGTCTAGAAATTGAGATTTTAATGGCAGCAACCTGTCAAAACGTGGCCGTGCAGCCAGAACGACAGGCTATGAAAGGAGAGAGATGAATGACCAAGATATCAGAAATCCACAACTCAAGTAGGAGTTTCTGTCAACAAAATGTTATCGGTGCATGCATAAAATCTGGCGCGTCAGAAGAGTATGATTAAAGTCACTGATTGAATGTTTATCTGAAGCCAACAAGTCCAAACCAATAAAAACTGGACTGGTTTGTTAGAACGGTCCAGTCAGACCTAAATAGAACAGAAGCGTTAATATTTACCCCTAATTCACAATTGTGCACAAATTTATGCAGCACTATCTTATAAATTACAAATAAAACACATTGAAGTTTGTGGTTGAAACAGGAAAAGTTTTTTTTAACAATTTTAAAAAAAAGAAATGTTTAAATGTAAAATATATATTTTTTTAAAAGTAAAAAAAAATCATTTTAAATGTGAAAAGTGTATATATCATAAATATAAATTAAAATCCAGAAACCAATGCCACATAGCGTGAGGCACATTTCAGTCACATAAGCTGAAACATTTGAATGATTGACATGAAACAATTCACACTCATCACAATACACTCCAACACACAGACGTAGTGACTCCTCACCTCTGGCTCCGGTCACATCCGGCTCCAGGCCGGAGCCTCTCTGCATCTGTCTGCACCAGCTTAATGAGAATTAATGAATATCTGAGCTTTGCGGTTATAAATGAATTCACAGGCCTTGGTGTTATTAATGAATACCAATAGTGCAGAGAGAGAGGCCGCATGTGCTGTGAATGGAAAGCAGGAACATATAATTACGGTTCAAGTATTTAACTTCTCCAGATGCCACAGTTGTATATTTTAGTCTTTATTTGCCAAATGAGACAGAACACTCCTTCTTCCTTGTGTCCTCCACAGGCTTTTCATCTAATGATTATCTGGCCTTCTGCGTTTAACTGCAATTTTGAGGAGGAGATTAGTTTTACTTCTCATTTCTCTCTTGCTCTGTTCAGACGTTGAAGGCTGTGAGCACGGCTGGAGGAAGTTTCACGGCCACTGCTACAGGTATGAGAGCAGATGAAGTTGCAACGCTGAAAAAAAACAACAAAAAAATCTGATATCTTCCATTTGTATCGCTCACACGTTTACACATTGTTCATTATCTGCTCACAAATAACCATTTAAACCTGAATTTGTGCTAAACGTAGATTCACTCGCTGTTTTCTCACAGGTACTTCAGCCACAGACACACCTGGGAGGATGCGGAGAAGGACTGCAGAGAGCACAGCGCCCATCTCAGCGGCGTGCTTTCTGTCGCTGAGCAGGAGTTCATTAACGGTGTGTGTGACGCAACAAAAACATAACACAAAAGAGAGAGAGAGAATCGAAAGAAATTACAGATGTGCTTTTTACTCAGAACCACAATATCTTAAAATAAAACATATAGGTGCCTAAAACTGAAGCAGGACATTAAAACCATCATCTTCTAAGAGTAATGCAGGAGAAAACAAAGACAAAGGCAGTAAAACTAAGTAAATCCCACAAAACTGAGAGAAAAAAGAAGCTGTTAAACTCAGTTAGTTATTAAATGAAGCTTTTCATCACACTGCTTGCTTGTTTTTAGGTCTGGGTCATGACAACGCCTGGATCGGTCTGAATGATCGCACAGTGGAGGAGGACTTCCAGTGGACAGACGGCAACGATCTGGTCAGCTACGACACACACACACTGCACAAATAACAGCTTTTAAGATATGCGGACGGCACTAATTCCTGCTTGATGGAAATATTAAGGCCGAGGTGAAAACCTGGATAACACATGGTTAATATACAGTCATCCATCTATTAGTGTTATACAAAAACTGGCCTTACAACATACTCCAGCTCATTCTGATGGTGCGTTCACACCAAACGCACCATCAGAGCGTCAGGCCTGTCTGGTTTACATCCAAAGGCTACGTGGAGCGTTGGACGCGCTCGATGCGTTAAACGGTACAAATTGCGCCGCGCTAGACGCTCGAAATGCACCTCCACGTAGATTTGAATGTACACCAGATGTACCTGATGTTCAAAAGACGTTTTCTGTGAACGCACCATGAGAGTTTCCCCACGGCATAACTGCTTCAGCCCAAGCAAGTTCTGGTTCTGCCTTAATGTCTCCTTCCAAAAAGGATTTTCAAACAACTTCAAGTTATTTCTTCAATTTTACTAGGACCCTGAATGATGGAGCTGAGTGTAATGTGAGCAAAAAGGAAAGGTATTTTATGAAATTTGTAAAAGATACAAAGAAGCTGAAATAAAAAGAAGCAGTTGAATGATGTGAGTATATTTGAACGTTTGAACGGCGTTTCCAGCTGGAAGCATTTGGAAGTAGTTGGATGTAAAAGAGCGCAAAGAGTTTTGCCAAATTTTTCAGAAATGTTTTTAATTTTATTCAGATCCGGGCATGATGTATAACTTTAAAAAAAAAAACTTTAAGCCTACTTCATGTTGTGAGTCAGGCTCTGTTTAGGTTATTTATGGATCAAGATAAAGGTAAAAAAAACATAAAAACTTGGTTGATCACAGTTGATTCAAGGTATAATAAGAGTGGAAAAACTTTTTCAGAGTAGCATACTCTGACATCGAATTAAAATTCCAACTTGTTCTTATTTGTCTGCTAAACCTCATAATTATTCTTCTAAATTACGTCGTTAACATTCTTAAAATTATAATTCAGGAAATTTGAAGTGAGATTCTGATACATACTAATTTTTTAGTCTCATTAAGTAACTCTCTTGGCATCTTCATCTTGTACACATACAGATTAGTTGTAGCTAACAGCTGCGGTTTAAAAGCTCCTCAAACAATATTTTCATAATACTGCCTCGACCTTTTGAAGACTCTTGTCGTTTTAAGACAGTAAAGATCCACTTGCTTGGTTCAAAGCAAACGGCTTCGAACCAACTGATTGGTTGGTTCGAAGCCGAACCAACCAAGACTTCATTAAGACTTCATTTATGCTAAATGAAGTCTTAAAAAGGGTTTATGTACTAACTTTAATGGTCCATTCTTGAAAGCAAATATTGACGGTTGCCGTTTGTCGTTATGCAGGTTTATGAGAACTGGAGGGAAAGCCAGCCAGATAATTTCTTTGCAGGCGGCGAGGACTGTGTGGTGACTATTGCCCATGAGGACGGCAAGTGGAACGACGTGCCCTGCAACTACAATCTGCCCTACATCTGCAAGAAAGGCACAGGTATGGAGCAATCACCTGGTGAATCACATCACCTGGGAAAAACTTCCCTGTCTTGTAACTTCAGAAGACAGTCTTCATAATTTCACAGTAGAGAAATCAATAAAGTTCCCTCACTGAGTAAAATGCATTATTCATGGGGAAAAACACCACATGGGTGATTGTAAGTGTGACCAGCTGGCCTCCTCTTAGTCATCAGTGCTCATCACCAGCTTTTGTTCTCTGTTCATGTTGTTTACCAAAGTAAAAAAAAGACTTTTTTTACTTTGGTAAAAATTCTCATTCGCTTGACCCAAACTTTAAAGCTTCACCTTACTGACACTGTCTCATCCCCTAAAAGACTCAGAAAAATTGATGACAAACACACACTTAAGTGAAATTGCAGTTCTGCCCAAACCCATATTGATTTTTTTGAGAGAAAGTGATATTAATCTCAATCTTTCTCCCATTGGCGCCTTCGGCCCCGTTTATGCTCACTCCAGCTCCAGAACTGATATTGCGATTATTGCCAAGTTCATAAATATCATCTAAATGTCCTTTGGGCAGTTTTTCACCAGGTTGCCTAAGTGTTCATCCTCACAGTTTGGAACTGAACCATTGTTACTGTGATCGCAGATACAGCCTGTAGGAAGTAAAGGAAGTACACTTAAGACGTGGAATAAAGATATGAGGAGTTACAGGAGTGAGTAAACACTAGGACGGGATGTTTGAGGTCAAGCTGTTTGTTTGTCTGTAATCTCGTAAATCAGTCTTCTAGAGATACTCAAAACGTCCCTTTAATTTTAGTCAAGCTTGATTCATCAACATGGCTGCCATCTAGTGACAGTGTGTATGTACTGCCTCTCATTAGAGGGATTTTTAAATGTCTTCCTCCTGCATTAAAAAAGAAACAGCGGATAAAGGATATCTATTCAGCTATTTCCTGTTAATTTATGTAATTTGAAATATTTTTGACAGTGTTGTGTGGGACCCCGCCAGCAGTGGAGAACGCTCATTTGGTTGGCCGACGGAGGTCACACTACGACATCCACTCTGTGGTGCGCTATCAATGCTCCGAGGGCTTCTACCAACGCCACATCCCGACTTCTCGCTGCCGGGCCGACGGCAGCTGGGAGCGACCCAGGATCATCTGCACAAAGTGTGAGTTTGACTGTAGTCTCAGAGGGAACACTGTATTTCTGCTGGAACTTCCCAGATACTTTCTAGAGCTTTTTAGGAACTCGAAGGTTAACCTCTGTGAAACGTTCCTGCAGCTTATCATCTACATCCTAGAACTTACAGGCCATTTTCCCCAGATACTTTCCAGCAACTTAAAGTTTACTGATCTGAAAGGCTGTTTTCAGGAAGGTATTCATAACACTTTCTAGAAACTGTTGGGTATTTTCTGGAACTTATCAGGTACATAATGGGGAATTTTCCAGGCACTTTTTGGAACTTTTCAGAGCTTATCTGGTTCTTGAAACCTGCCACTTCCTATTAAATGATCCTAAAACCAAAGAGAAGTACTTCCTGTCTTAATTTAATGTACGGCTGTATTTTTCTGTTTTCTGAAATGCTGCTACTTTTGTTAGCTGCTGTGCCAACTGACAAACCTGAGGTTGTTGTGTCTGAGTTTGTGGTTTCATAGCATGAAAAAAAATATAATTTTCTTTCTCCTTGTGGTCATTCGGTGTCGTTTTGTTCAAAGAAAATTGACATTGACGGTTTTTCCTCCAGCTCGGCATTCGCATCGGTACAGACGCCACCATCACAACCAGCACCGTGAACACCGCAGGAACAGGAGACACGGAGGAGAAGGCCACAAACCCCGAGAGGACGCTCAAAGCTACTACTGAACCAAATAATACGACATCCGCAACGCCTAGGTGCTAACCATGGCCCATACAGGAAGAGAGTAGTTCCCATGCTCCTGCTTCTCCCCTTGCTCTCAGCTTAGCTTTTACTACTTTTGATACATAAGGTCGTCTCTAACATACAGCTACCCTCCACTGTCCCATCTCCGAGTTTGGTTGTTTTGATGCTTCTTTTAACTGGGCTGTGAAAACACCTTTTTAACGTCTCATCCTAATTAATGATGACCCCCCTCCCCTTTCTGTTGGATAGACATCAGTGTGTAAATGGGTGTGAGTGTATGCATGTCAGATGGAAAATTAGAGAAATGTCTCGTTTTTTAAAAAAATCAAATTTCAATCTTTTGTTCCACATCAGGGGTCTTCAACTCGTGTAGACCCTTGCGTCTAAAAGTGCTGCAAATTTTAGACGCGTCTCTGTTTTGAACAATTAGCAGGAGTTGACTGAATACCGAGGAAGTGATTCAGTGGTTTGCTTTTGGTCTGTTGGACGAGGGACACGTCTAAAAGCTGTAGGACGCCGTCTCTTGAGGACTGGAGTTGAAAACCCCCGGGTCTACATGAAAATAAACTCGTCCTAGTGTTCTGTTCCCACAGACGGCTACGACGCAAGCTAGCGTGTGTTCCTCTGTAACCCTGAGCTGTTTGTGTTTTTTGCTGTGAGCTGTTGCTTTTTTCTTTATTAAGCTCTTTTAATAGCTGCTCTGTTTTATTCTTACTGACATGCTTTTTCTAATACGTGCTGTTTGTGTAATGTTACTATTTATTACGGATGATCTGCTAGTAAAAACGCTTTCTTTTGTACTTACGCTCCAGGAAGTCTGTGTAACACCATTTTTCTATACCAGTTAGTAGCAAATCCTTTGATTTTTCTCTAATCTCCGGTTTGTAAATATGTTCTGTGTTATTAGCTGATCCACTGCTGGACTGTGTTCAAATCAACTCCTTCAGAATGATATAATGGATGTGTCCCACAAACATACAGCGGATTTTGTGGGTGGGATAAGGAAAAAGCTTGAGCTTAAACACTTGATTGTATCAGATTTGCTAAACATCTTGAAAATTTGCACGGCTGTGTGTACCTGATGAGTAGAATGTCACTATTTTTTCTCTTTAGTCCCTTTGATATTGGATCAGTCATCTACTTTTTTGGTGTTCCAATGACTTTTGTCTTGCTGTTGTATTTCATTCTTAATAAAGTGAACAAAACAAAAAGCAAAACTTTATGCTTTTTCTTTAAATTGAGACCAACAAAATATACTAGGTGTTGGAAAAGTTTCTGCACCCTGCAAACTTCATTTGAATTTTTTCTGATAAATCAACAAAAAAATAGACCATCGCTAAGAAGTAGAAGGAAAATAATAGGCTGTTTTGAAATGGTTTTCCATATAAAAATACATGCAACTGTGCTGCAGAAGACTAGAGATAAACGAGATATGCGGTTTATTTTCTTTTGTGCTTAGTCTTTAAAAAAGCACGCAAGTTAGCTAAAATAAAAACAGCTCTGGAAGTGAAACTTTCATAATGAAGCCATAAATGTTGAATGAGAAATCCTGCCAGTTGTGTTGTGAAGCCGTGAACTTTGACCCAGTTTATAGTTTTAACAGCTAAACAGTCTCCAGTTTCCACTATTACACTTTTCGATCGCAAAAATCAGTTCTAAACTTTCCACATTTCTACAAACAAGATCTTTTAAGAAAAAGACAAAAGAAAAAAAATCACTGATTAATTAAATCCATTTTCACATTGAATTCAACGCGTGTAACCTACATTTTGTCTCACTGATTAAGGCATATGGACTCCTGACCGGTGGGATATTTTTTTGAATGTGACAACCACATGCTCACCTACATCCAGGGTTCACCTCTTATCAGGCTGATAACTGCAGCAGTGCACTCTGCACACCGCCGAATACGTCTCTGATTGGGAACAATATCGACAGCTGCTGAAACAGTATTGTTAAATCTATGAAAGCCTGAGTCATTTTAAGTTTTTATATACGGTTTTCTAGAGGCACAAACGACAAGGAGCACAAGGTGAGAATATCAATGTTCCTGCTCATCAGTATAACAAGTATTCACAGTTCTGTGGTACTTTTTCTTTATTGTACAAAATAAACCACAACAACATAAAACACTGAGATGCACCCACAGGTACAGCAGAAAGTAGTAAATCTGGTTGTTGAACTGTTTAACTTACTAAGCAAAAGGTCAAAAACATGAACTATGACCTGCAGTGAGATCATTTTTGGACTATTTAGACAAGAAAATGAGGACACACCCTTGTGTTTGATGGAATATCGATAAATGTCTCACACACTTCTTTTTAAAAAGGGTCAATCTGAACAATTTCACAACAGTAAAAAAAAATGCAGAAATAAATAAACTTTTAATTGGGATATACAGACACGTTTAAGTAAACCGTTAGGTCAAAATTCGTTATCTAAATTTTGCGACCGGGTATCTGTACGAGTCAGCTGAAAGCTGATCTGATCGCAGTCCCTCACTTCCATCAGCGGCACGTCTTTATCAGGGTCCAACAGTCCACAGAGGGAGTGCCGTGTGAGATGGCCGATTTGGAAAAGCTGACCCAGAGAGCAAAGTTTCTAAATCTCCTCTGGGCTTTAAGATTAGGGGGGAGGGAAAAAAAAGACAGCCGTTTCTTTCAGTTTGTGCACTCCCCTGAAAGCATTCGCCTTTTCAACACGTGAACTATTTTCTTCCGACATCCAGTGGCAGGCGTGCGGTCCTAGTTTTTCTTCTTGTCGTCGTTGCTCTGTCCCTTGGGAACAGGTTTCATGAGAAAAGCCGGGTTGGTGCGGCAGCGGAGGGCCAGCAGAGTGGGCACAGCGGCCAGCAGCACATTGAGGGCGATAACCGGCCATCTTTTGTCTGCCGGGGCTCGGTACGTGAAGGGAGTACGGGAGTGCAGAGATGCTCCGATATGACACCACTGAGTCTGGGGGGGGTGGGGGGGAAGAGGTCATCAGGGGGCAGGGAAACATTAACAACAACAAAAATTGAAACACAGTTACGGCACCTAAATGGAAAAGCATCCATTTCCTACATTTGTCTTTAAGGCACAAATGTATTAAATTAGGATGTAATGGCAACATGGAAGGAAAATGACACCTAAACCTTTTTGCTACAATCACTGTTGCATGTCTTCTAGGATACCATCGACCAGCGTTACATATATTTTCAATCCATTCTTCTTATATAAAAAAAGCTCTAGTTCAATTGAAAATGTTGGAGAGTTTCTGCAAACATCACATTTCCATTGTTGCCACAGTTTCTCAGCTATTAAAACATGTTATAGGAGGTCTGGCTGCATGCTTGGTGTCATTGTCCTGTCACATGTCTCCTCCATGGTAGCTCCATGTGTCTTCCCATTAACTCTGACTAGCTGTGGAATAAAAAGCACCCTTCACCCTCAGCTCAATACTTTCTCACTGTTCCTTTTCTTATTTTATAGCGTCTCCTACATGGCTTACAACAAAAAGAAGGATTTGTCATTTTAATTTCACAATTGTCCGCTGCTTTCCTTTGATCCTTCACATAAAATCCCAGTTAAACTTGTTTTGCGGTGCTCTGTACCTGAGCCATGGCTCCAGCAAAGAAGACAGTCCAGTCCAACATCCAGCTGCATCCAGGTGTGTTGAGGCCATAGAGAAGAACAATCACCAGAGGCACAGCGTAGAAAAAATACACCAGCATCTGACACAAATGAGATGAGATGCAGTTTGTGAACAGGATCCCTGCGTCCGATCTCAGCCGTGGGATCGTTTTGATCATTTTTCAGTTTCTGGACTGACCATAATCCTGGAGAAGCCCACTGGGTCTTTGAGGTACGGCTCATACTGGTAGATGTAGGTAAAGCAGGCGTCCAGAGGACAGTCCAACACCACCTGGAGCAAAACAGCAGGGCAGACAAGGACTCAAACCTGTGACCTTGTGAGTCTGCAGAAGGAGTCTGGCCTGTGCTGCATTACTCACAAAGCCTCTGAACACAAAGAAAACCACAGCTCCCAGTAAGAGGAGTGACAGGAGCAGGTCGGCAGGTCGAGACAGCAGACCTTTCTTCTGCTCTGCAGCAACCTGATCAGAAGAAGCAATATAACTTAATGTAGCTACTGGCTTGTTAGCATACATGAAATAATCCAACACGGTGATTGAACACCAACAAAGTCAGCTGCCGCTCCATTACATAAATCACAATTTATGCTTCTGTGTTCCAGCCTAAAAAAATATTAGAAAAGCAGTCTGGTTCAAATTGACTCTCATTGGACAGCGGATTTGTTTGTAGAAGTGAAAAGGACATGAATAAATGTTAATATTTTATTAGCAACATCATGTTTGCTTGTGTTGACTTAAAATCTAATTCCTTGAATTAAGCTGATTCTGATATTTTTCTTTTATGTCAAATTTACTTCCTAAGATAAAATTTTAGTCTTTAAATCAAAATTTTATTTAACTATAATAACCTTATTTGAAGAACCTTTTACTTTCTATAATATTAAAGTAAAATTAAAGAAGATAAATCTACAATACATCTGAAGTTCTTCCCGCGACTCAAATTCTGCATTAATAATCAATATTAAATGTTCTTTTAAAAAAAATACATAGATTAATGAAATTTCTCAATTTGTTTAGTTTTTTCAAATATACATCTGTTTAAAAAAAATTCCTACATATGACAGACAGTAAGCTAGTTAATCACAAATATTTTTAGGCAGGTCATTCTGAAAACTCATCATTTTGAAATGTTGAAGAAAAAAATTGACAAGCTTCTAAATCATAGAGATTTCCCATCACTAATGAAAGCATGTCTAGATAAATAAAACATATCAAGCCGATCCTTAAGAATTGAGACAGAACTGTACCTTGTCTGCTGTGACAATTGGCATCTCTCTGGGTCTGCTAAAGAGCCGTGATGCTGCCCAAAAAGACACCAGGAAGAAAGGGGCATTCCTCCAAAACGCTGGCCGGATGTTGGACCCATACTTACCTGCAAAAACCAAGAAGCAAAAAAACATTTAAATCTGCATAGAAAGACATAAAGACCAGTGAGAAGAGTTAAATGTTGACGTTTCTTACCAATTACCACCCCTGGAATAAGGACAATCTGATTGGCGATGGAGGACCCAGCCCACAACAGACCCAGGCTTCGGTAGGACTTTCTGTCAAAGAAACCACAGAGTCCATCAGGGGAAAACACACAGTTAACCATCTGGGAAGGTTCTGGTGCAGCAGCTCACCCTGAAAACATGCGGTGAATGACTGTGAGCAACAGGATGAGGTGAACAACCTCCCAATAAGACATCATCACAGCATAGGAGGTGCTGAGATGAGGCTCACCCTGGAGAGAAAAGATTTCAAAATATTGCTTTGTTGTGTTTGTTTGCTTTTAAAAGAAAAGATTAATTGTATAAATCTGAGTTTGGTCACTTTACCATCCTTAGGTAGAAGTCCATAAAGCCGGAGATTAACCCGTCCTGCTCTAAAGCGTTGGTCAAACCCACCATGCCGCCAAACGTAAACTCTGCAAAAACTACAAATACAGAGGAAATGAATGAAATACCTATTTATTCTGCACATTAGCATTAATAAGCAATGTGTCTGTACCGTAGAACAAGGGGTCCACTTTTGTTTTGTGTCGCACTGTGACGATGAGCAACAGAAGAATGGACCCCAGGACAAACATTCCCATTCCCAGGATAGGAAGAGGTCTGTGGTGACAAAAGGGAACAACGATTTATCTGGTGAAGTTCACAGTTTATCTAAGTTAAAGCAAAAGAGCATGGATGTCTGATAAAAACAAATATGGTTTCATATTGCTTAGCTAGTTGTTGCCTGCAGCCAAAATGGATCAGATAACAAAATGAACCACTTGCATTTTTTATTTATTTTTTGCCATATGACTTTAGATGCATTGACCAACCTGAAACTGCACTGAAATGTAAAAAAAGAAAAAAAAGAATGAGTTGCTCTGAATTTGCTGAGGCGTTTCATCCTTTTAATTCACAAATAAAACTGAATTTCTACGTGATTATAACTTCCAGTAAATTGCTGCACGCAAAATGAACCAACGCAGTTATTTCACCAAAACAGTTGTCCATGCGTTGCAAATCCAACGTCAGGCTTTTAAACCACAAATCTGCCAAAGGCTGCTGTTATCTATGCTGCTTTCAGTCTTCTTCCTTCCACCTAACTTTCCATTAATATTAGTCATGCTGTCCTTTTCAATTACCCTTTTTCCATTACCCTCACTGAAGCTTGTCTGAATGCCTGACTGCTGGGCTACACCGCCAAGTCAGCAGTTTGTGGTGGTCACAGTATGACCTTTCTACGCGATTTCTTTCTGGAGATTTAATTACATCTACCAGCCGTATTCATCGAAATGATCAGATCAGAAATAAACAAGTGAAACATGTCAACCTCTGTGTGATGTGAGTGACCTAGATTGATGAGGGGAAAAAAAATTAAGAGAAGCACCTGCAGACTGGAGACAGGTTAAATGATGGTGAACTTACTCCTGAAACGCAGGGATCTGATTCATTGCGAATAAAACTCCAGGACCCAACAGAGAGAGCAGAAAGACGCTGACCTCCACCGGTGGCTTCATCTCTGTAGCCGTGTTCTTCAAGCTCTAGGTGTGTGTGTGTGTTTTTTTAAACCCACACTGCAGACAGAAGCGTTCCCAGCCTAAAGGTGCTCACTGGCGGCGTAAAGAGGCCTGACCAAGGCCCGGAGACCTCTCCAGTGCGGCAGATGGAAAGTAGAAGCTTTAAAGGAGTGTCACTCGTTTTTGATCTGTGATGAAGCAATGGTGTTGCTCCAACACGCCAGCTATCAGGTTGTACGTTTCAAAGTTCAGCTGAGGACTCCTCTTCCTCTGGTGTCTGTCAGAGAGGAGAAAGGCCTCCCAGCGCGCTGCTGCCTCTCGCAGGCTCGGTCAGAGCAGAAATAGAAACTAACCAATTATTACGCTGTGGTTTATTATTGCATCCGCATTTCATCATTTAGCCTGAATCCTCTGGCATGTTTATTATCTCTAGATGTAAAACAGGGGAGCATTTCTTTCGTCCCCCTCTGTCTGCCGCAAACTTCAGAGTGTGCCATGTTTTCTATTTAGTCAAATAATCTTTGTGATTTTTATCAATTGTGATTTTTATTTTTTTTTTTCGAAACCTTTAAAATGTCCTAAATAACGTTTTTAGAACAGATTTTAGAAGATACAGATACAAAAATTAAAGCATTTATTTATTTATTGTCATTTTCACAGCAGGTCAGTGGGACGTTTGCACACACTGCCCCCTATTGGTGAATCTCTATTGAGCCATCAGCTACTCATAATAAATGGCACCACTATTCTACGGAAGACGATTAGGGCCACTTAAAAAGAAATACTCTGACTGTAATCTCAGAATTCTGAAAAAAAAGTCAGAATTTTGACTTTTTTCCAGAATTCTGAGATTAAGATCAGAATTATATTTTTCAACGGTCCTAATCCTCTTCTGTACTATTTATAGTGAAATGAGTAATATTTTTAGCTAGGTAATGAGCAATGCTAGCTTTAGCATTTCCTTTAAAGGAAAGTCAGTGGTACAGGACATATTCACTTCATTTAATGCTCTTTATTTAGTTGGATTCCTTCTGTAATTATTAAATTGACCCAATTTGTTAAGATTGTTTAAAAATAATTTATATATGTTTGGTTTGGACGGTTTATTTGAATAAAAATCTGATCATATAAAGCTACATATATTCTTTTCATAATAAAGTAAGGCTTTTTAGTCTTGGGTGCGTAGGTGCTTGAGAGAAAGTTCATTCAGATCGGGTGAAACATTTGCGTCTCTCGACAACAAGATGCTACTGGGTCACTAATCAAGATGGTGACTTGAAGAAAATGAAACAAGTCTGATAATTGGTGCACCATGCAAACACTTGGGACATATTTAATGTCCAGCTAGACACAAAACCAATACAAAGACAGCAATTAGAGGACGTAATTCATGTTTGCACTTACCAACAGAGTTTTCTCGCTGTTACTTAGCGGGGTTAAACACAGAACTATGTGGCTTTGTGAGAATTGCCAATCGGTTGGTGTGTTTTTCTTTTTAATACGCTGACCTCCATTTCTTCGCTTTTGCTTTCTAGCGCCACGCAGCTGGTGGATTGTGGGCAAACATGTGGAGGTCCATCTGCACATGTTGTCTTATCTCCGGTGGTCCCTGAGGTTCAGTCAAGGATCCATCTGTCCTGCTTGGTGTATGATTAAGAACTCCTGCGTCTAATGTTTTCAGTCTTGATTAAATTGTGGATTATATCGGAAGGAGAACATAATGTCCAGAACCAAGATTATTCCTGTGTGACGGTCGTAGTGTAATCTGAAACACATTCACTCACTTTTCCTTCAATAAATATCGACTTCCACCCTCTTTAAGGGCTCATTGTGAAGAATAAGTATTCATTATGCGACACCTTCTGACAGATGAGCGGCATTTACACTGCAAGGATGCATTCAAAGCAACTTTATCTTCTGCAACAAAGCTGCTGAAGAGGATTAGGCTGCTGTTGCCACAGAAACTTAGAGAGTATAGAAGGGTGGGGAGTTCAGGAAGAGAGTAGAAGCAGGCGGCGAGGCGATTAAACACAGTCAACTCTGTGCCCACACACCAGACACTCTGTTTTTTTCATCTGATTTGACACAGTTTCTTTTGTAGGTGTTGCCCAGTCTGCCACCATGATACATCCTCTGATCATCGGCATCATGACCGTAAACACATCTCTGACCGTCTTTTACTGGGCCTTCATCCTGGGTGACGCTTACCTAAAGTGGATGGTAGAGCCAGAGGACAAGCCCAAGAAGATAGTGACCCCAGCCTGAGCGCCGCAACATGGATGCACCCGACTGAGTGACTGGCTGCTGTTTTTGCTTAGGACTAGTCTGCACTTGTAGCGCTTTCTGTGGAGACGAATTCGTTCTGATTTCAGCTTTTTTTGCACCTTGGGAAAGTTGTCTTTTCATTATGTACCAGGAATCTTCCTCACAGGTAATTTTATCGAAGTATTCTTCCTTTGTCGTCTTTCATATTGGTAGTGGTTTGTTAGGGTGGCCTGAAACGAACCACTCTATTCTGTCATTTGATGACTCAAAGAAAAGCTGGTGACTATGAGTTTATGCCAACCAAATCCTGTGAAGGATTACTGAAGAACACCTTGATAAAGACACACACACTGCGTTGCTCTTCTAATAGCCTCTAATAGCCTGTCGGTCGCCGGTTCTGTCTGATCTCCCCGTCGTCGCCTCACCTCTGCTCATGGCTCCCGTCTTTTACTATGGCATGCACCCGGTCTCCTGGTTCATTCTCTTCGCAAACATAACCATCACCATCATTGAGTGGCAGTTTCTCACTCGCCAGTTTTTCAAGAATTTGCAGTTGCCAAAAGAAGAAGAGTCTAAACCAGAAACGACACCAGCCTCTTCTTAGAGATGCAGCACAGAGATCTGTGAGGATAAAAAAATGACTGCATTTCTTGTGGGGAAAAGCAGAAATAGCCAGAGTTTCACCACGTAACTCTTGTTTGCCTGACCTTAGCCGATTTCTGTCCTTTCTGTGTTTGCTTCCAGAGATACCACTATAGAATTTAAGCCTGTTTGGAGTCCCTTTTGTTCCTTGGTCAAAGCAAAAAAAGATGAGCAGCGGTGATTTCTCCTAACCACTGGTAAGTTCATCCATCCATTTTTCTCATCTTGGTCCGTTTTCTTCATGTGGGACAGCATAATGACATTTTTTGCTCTTTCATAACATTTCATGAGGCAGAATTGGACTTTATAAGAAGCTGTGAAGCATTATGTGATATTAAAAATTATTTGACATGATGTCATACTAGAGGCGGACCTGTAAGAGGAATTCAAGATGAATACAAATCAATTATTTATTTAAAGTTGTGGGGAAATTGAAATTTTTCTCAAACTGTTTTTACATTCTTACATTTAAATCACAAAAATTGTACTGTGATGTAATGTGGTACAAAAATCCAAAGTGTTTCATTGTCAAATAAGATTATATATATATGACAGGAGGTCTTTTGAGAAACCTCTACCAGCTTTAGGATTGAATAGATTTTCAAGTTTTACCTGATTCTTAGATTTTACTCTCTCTGTAACTGGGTTATTAATTAAACCTTTAGTTCAGGGTTGCTCTGCTGGAAGTCAGACCTCCACCCTGGAAACTCTTTATCAGCCTCCAAGAGATTTTCTTTCATGGTTGTCCTCTGTGTTTCTCTATGCACCATTCCTTTAACATAGACCAGTTTTCCCAGTGTCTATGAAGAGAAGTATCCCACACCATAATGATGCCACCACTATGTTTCACATTGCGGTTGGTGTGTTTAGTTTTTTCCACCACACACAGTCCAAATAATTAAACTCGTCTAATCAGCTCACCTTTTTTCTCATGTTTACTGCGATAAATTGAGTTTAGGTTTTTATGTCTTTCAGTTTTCCTTTTTCTTTTAGATCTTTACTTAAAAGAGAAGCAATACAGTACTTGCTCTCTACATTACAATTATGCACTACATACTCATTTTATACTCCAACAACATATATCAAAATTCATGTACGGTAGTGTGAAAAAAATGTGTAAAAGTTAAAAAGTTATGAATCCTTTTCTAAGGCGCTGTAAATATCTCTGTGTGCAGCCCGGTCACTTATGACCATAAGCCTCTTTTCCGCATTACTATCCACCTCTACTCGCAGATATCATTAATCCCTGCAGATGGAAAGCTGATATTGCTCTATGACCCACTCAATCCTATTAACTCTGTCTGTCCTACATTCCCCTATTCTCAGTTTCACACTCCTAGGGCACCTAGAAAGTCTCATGTGAGTAGGAAGAGAAATGCCAGATTTTATGTATCTGAAAAATATAAGAACCAGTACGACGTTTGCATACAGGGAACTATTGCCATGAAAAGATGTTTGTTAATTTACAAACCACCTCATCATTACGATCCTCCTCCTACACTGTTTATGTGCCCCAGCTGCTGAGAATGTTTAATTTCACTGATGTCCAGTTTTCCATCACCCTCTTTCTGAATATTTACAGTGCAGAGAAGAAACACGCCGTCCCCAAAAGGAACAGCCTTAAAGCCCACTACTTTCTTTCATCTGACAATCCAGTTAACAAAGTGTCAAAAGTCATGTACACGTTGCCATATTTGCCCCTGAACTCAAGAAGAGGTCAACTTTTGAACCTCACGCAGCTGGTGTTCCAGCATCGACATCTCCTCCAGTTCTCCAGACAGAAAGAGGAGGAAGACGCCTATTTTGTGGACTACATCCCCCCAGCAAGAGACGCAATCACCCTGCCTCGCAGCGTAGTCTACGTCTTAGTCGGGGCGATGTTGATCGTAGTGGCCACTTACGCCATAGTAGGTCACCTGATTAAAGACCTCATGCATGACCTGGCAGGTGGGAACATTGTTAACCGATTACCTTCCCAGCACTTATGTGTTTGTGGTGAAGTTGAATCATTTCCATCCATGAGCTTTGGCTTTAACATGTTGTTCTTCCATCACATGTACCTTGTGGTTTGTGTACAGTGGTCATCCATCCTCCACCACTGTGTGATTGCTTGTCCTTTAAGGTGAATGATGCTACCTAACAATTCTGTAATTTGTTGAAATGAGAGGTCTTAAAGGGGCACTTTTGAAGTACTATGCTATATAAATTTTTTGCTCAAGGAAATGTCTAAATTTTTAAAGGGAAAACACCAGATTAGCATCTTTTTTAAAAATTTCTGCAACGAGTAATCTTACCTTTTTCTTGCAGACTGAGTAAAGCAAGCATTAATGTCACTTAAGTGCCCCCTTAAAATTTAAGGAGATAAGATATAAGAAAATGTATTTAATTTTAACTTTGTATTGCTCTATATTGACAGATTGGATATTTGGCCCTAAACCAGTGGAGGAGGATCCGGAGATAGACGAAGCAGAAATCGAGGAGGAGCGGCGACTCAGCATTTCCAGTAACCTGATGGAGTTCAGAGACGAGCTGAGGATGGAGAAAGAAAGAGAGATGCTGCTACCAGGCTTCTACCAGGGAGACGGGGGCTGCCACCACCCATCTCCCCCTCCTCCACTGAGAAGTGCCATCACTTCATCTTACCCTGGAGAAAAAAGGATGTCAACTCATAGCGTGACCTTCGCCTGCCCCGTTGCCCCTTGTGTCACCTCTCTCTGAGTTTTCATCAGTTCATCTCAGCAGCAGCTCAGACCTGTTTTTAATCGAATGTAGTGTGTGTTTGCAGCACTTTCCTTGCAGTAGTCAAACAAGAAAATGTCTACTTTTAGCTTGTGCCCTTTCTTGCTCCCTTCTATTTTCATTTTTAATTAGAGTAAGTAGGTTAACACGCCCCATATTCATAAACTCAGTCAAGCTCCACCGTGTCGCTATGTAATATAAGAAGTGTAAAATAATAGTTTATTATGTGAAAATTATTTAAGTTCTTTGTTCATCACAAATGTTTCAAAAGCAAATGTTGACAAAGTAGAAAGGAAAATGATGAAAATCTGCTCATTTAAAAAAATGTTTATCCCATGTTACTGAAAACCAGATTGATCACTTTCCTTGTCCAGGTGAACTAAGCATTGTCCCGGTAAATAAACTAATAATATAAATGAGTTGTTGTGTCTTGTCTTCTTTCTTTCATTAATCCATCTTATCTTCCTCTAATACCTGCTTGTGTCAGAGGCGTTGACCTATTTATAAAGGTCAGGGATTACAGTACTGTCCATCTTACATATTGGTCATCAACTGTTGTTTAAAAAAATGCTAGCTGTCTAGCTAGCTGCACAAGGACCTTATTCATAAAATATGCACCGTGCATTTTATGTATTATGAACTCCAGGTAAACAATGTTCTTCCACGATACTTCAAAATCACAGCAGAAAGTTGAACTGAAGTTGTCTTTAAATAAACAAACAGCTAACTGGGTAGACAGGTCGCTAGTAAGGTACTTAGCTAGGTGTGTTACAGTTGGTAACCTTGTTTATAAAGGCTGCTAACCCTATGCAGCTGAAATCATCCATGTTATTTACTTTTCAATCTAGATTAACAATGTGTTCCCATCATTCATTCATACAAGTGAAAAACATTTATCTAAAGACAGATTTTTTTATAGTTAATGAGCTAGCTAACTAACTATATCTATCTATCTATAGATAGATAGATAGATAGATAGATAGATAGATAGATAGATAGATAGATATAGATAGATAGATAATAGATAGATAGATAGATAGATAGATAGATAGATAGATAGATAGATAGATAGATAGATAGATAGATAGATAGATAGATAGATAGATAGATAGATGATGACTCTTAGACATTCTGCTGACATGGAGCAAAGTGCCTCAAGCCTCTGCAGCTTATCTAGTTGTTATGAGTGCTACTTCCATGGACAGCAATATGGTTTGTCCGTAGCAACGTCAGAAATAAAAAACATTTTAAGGTAAGAATCTTTATGCTGTTTGTTTATTTACCAGGTTTCTTCAAAATGTAGGTCTGCTGCACAAAAGCATTTGTGATTTAAGAAGTTTTAAGAATGTCTGCTAAACTTTTACCGTCTTGATGGTGATGATTTCTTTTTCACTCTTCCTGATCTTTTTTAATGGAAACCACTGTCAGATTGAATCCTCATGCTAGAGACTTTGAGCACCAATGGGTTTGAGATACTGAGTGAACTCACTGACTGGAAACGGGCAACAACACAACAATGGATGTACCACTGCAAAGGCTAAACATTCGGTACAAGGATAACGATGGAACAGTGCTTTATGAGTCCTATGTACCTCCTTCTCGGGATGCAGTCCATCTTCCTACCTATGTCATCTATCTTCTCATAGCCGTCTTCATTGTGGTGTCCGTTCTTTATGCCATCATTGGCCACCTCATCAAAGACCTCATCCATGATTTTGCAGGTGTTTTACTGTATTTTCTGTTATTAGTTTATTGATGGCAATGGATTTTTTTTTATTTATTTTTTACTGCATCTCCCCTTATTTTCACTCTGTGTGCTTCCAGATTGGCTGTTTGGGAAGCAGCCTGAAGAAGTGGTGGTGAACTATTGTGAGGCCAAAGATAAGTTTATGGCAGACTGGTCCCCAGAAACCTCACCTGAACTGGAGGCAATGGCTCGGGCAGAGGAGAACAAGATGGTGGACAGGGACTTCATGAAAGCACCTGCAATTTGGATCATCTCCACAGAACCTCGAAGCACCAAGAAAGGACCTCGTGTTGTTTTTGGGAAGAGACCTTAGTCATGTTGATGACATGATGACATATGTGAATGGACAGGGACATTAATTACTTATGTGTAAATCTAAAACGATACCTTCATGATGTAAATATTCAAGTTTGACGTAGTTTAGGAGGTGGACAAATTAATTTGTCATTTGGGGACATCTTGTGGCTGCTTGTAGTCATTACATCTGATTCTAAATTAAGACAACAGACCAGCTATATACACGCATCAAATAGTTGATCTGAACTAACTGACGTAGACTATAAAAATGGGACGGACCTTATTGGGTCCATCCCAGAAATAATGGGATCTTCTGGGTAGAGGAAATATATTAATATAAAACACTTTGGACCATTCTGTAACATAAAATGTGAAAAAGGTGAAGTGCTGTGAACACTTGTCAGATTCACTGTAAATTACAGGAACAGCCGTAAATAATTTTATGACAATTAAAAACATCAGCGATTAATGTGAATTGTTTATCTATTCTCAGAAAGAAATAAACAATAGTAACATTCTGGTAATATTAATAATTGATTTGAATAAAGGTCTAATTTTATCCTGAGGTTCAGGATTAGAAAAATGCAGAATGTTGCATGTTTTTACATATGTAATTCTTTTTCATCTTAAGTATTATGTTCTTAAGGAACATAATACTTAACATAAATTATTAATGTATATTAATAATTTATTTGAATACAGGTCTGATTTTATCTTGAGGTTCAGGATTAGAAAAATGCAGAATGTTGCATGTCTTTACATATGTAATTCTTTTACATCTTAAGTATTATGTTCTTAATGATTCCTGAAAGAACAGTATTGTAAAATTTATTGTTGTATTAATGGTAATATTCTTCAGACCAGTAAAAGTGCAAAAAAATCTAGAAAATTGGAAATATCTCGTTAGTCCTTAGTTAGTCGTTAGTCAGTGTCAGACTCTCACAAGGAAAAAAAACATGTAAACATTGATAATATCAGTTAACAACCAAGAGTTAAAATAACTTTTCAATCTTTAATGTTACTGTTTTATGTTGGTAGAAAATTTAAATGATCAATTCGGGTGCATATAATGCATTATTGTTTCCATTTAGCCTGACGTATTTAATGAAATGGGACAATATTGTGACTGAAAGTACTTCAGCAGCAATGAATGATAAAAATTTATGAGTTACATTTTTAAAGCGATAAAGCCTGTATTTTTTGTAAGGTTGAAGAACAACATATTATTTGACCTCAAAATAAAATTGTAAGCTTTTGATAATTATAATATCTCATGCTCTTGTGTTGATTTTAGTCTAAGTACTGCATCAACAGAGATAATCATTGGCCAGAAACTGTCCAAGAGAGGGCGCTATGGTACGGAAGATTTAACAAAAAGAAAACGAGCTCTCAAAGATTAGGAGTTTTTTTGTTTTGTTTTGTTTTTTGGATGGTGCTGCCTAAAACGTAAAGCTGATTGTAGTTTCAGCTCTGTGAATAACCATGTCATAATTTTTAGAAATATAAGAAAACAGTTGGTTTAAAATATGGAGATATTGACTTAATCTCATTAACTCTAACTACTTAATCACTTCTCTGTTGCTACAAAGGCTTTTGTCTAGAAAATGTTTGAAAACCCATGATGCCATCTTAATAAAACTCTAGAAACATTTTCTCTATTCGGGCATATTACAAACATGTAACGTGAACAACACACTGCAATATGACTGTGATGATTTAGAGAGCATTTTACAATCAATGAAGATTAAAAAAAGTCTCTGCAAGATGTAGAGTAGATCCACTATTTCTTGTTATAACAAACAAAATAGCTGATACTCTTGAACACATCGTTATTTCTTATAGGATCATCTTGTGGAAGCATATCTTCCTGGCTGGATGAACAGCAGGGGGTCTGTGTGCTGTTTCACCTTTCCACACGTATTCAGGGACGCGCATCCTCACACACACACACACACACACACACACACACACACACACACACACACACACACACACAAAACACACACACACCACACGCGCGCACGCCCCCACGCGCGCGCGCGCGCTCACGCCCCCTCCCATCCTGAGCGCGGTGCTGTGCGGCGCCGCTGCAGATAACATGCCCCTCTGTGACCACCGGCGGCAACGAACCACTCGGTTTGAAGGTAGCGGCTCTGCGGCATGGATGTCCGCTGACTGAAGGAGCAGCCTTTATGGATTGGAGCTCAACGTCGCCGGAGCAAATCTGGAGAAATTCAGAGAGGTGAGACGGAATGTGTGAGGAGAGAGAGAGAGAGACAGAGAGAGAGACAGAGAGGGGGGAGACATATAGGAGGCGCTCTCATTGGGCAATATATGTTATTTCAGCTTTTAGACAAAACACGACTGACAAGCTGCGGATTAGGCTAATATGAGCGCCTCTTTGTAACAGAATAGAGCTGATTTATTCATTATCAGCCATGTTTGGCTCAGCCCATCACACAGCGGGCCATTTTCTGCTGAGTGTGTGGCTGTCTCTATATCACTGCATGCTCTATAAATCAGATGCAGTTGATGATGCTGCTTTTTACATTCACAGCGGTATTGTCTTTAGTGTTTCTCAATTAGTCGATGTAATAAAGCCAATAAGTTAACAGGGACTACATTTGAATGTCATGTAGCAGAATTTGACCTAGTTTGCAATACTGGGCATAAATTAGGATGTAAAAGGGAAAGTAGGCCAATTCTCCTTTTGGCCTGGGAACCACACAGCTGATTGGATCACATTTCTTCAGGTAATGATAAAGTTAAATTACAGGGATCAAATGAGTCGGTAGGCATGCTGAAATAAGGAGTTGGCTCATATTATAATATTTTTGTGGTGCATTATAGAGTCCTCCCACATGAAACACTAACTACTGGGCTTTCCCGCAGATATTTTCATTTAGAAAACAGTTGTGCAGTGACCAGCCCACATCACTTATGCTACATTTAGACCCCTTCTAGTCCTTCTTTGTGAAGTTTTAAATCTTTGGCACGCAGCAGCTGTCTTTAGGTTTTATGGCCCAGCAGCTGCCAGGAGAATTGACCATGCATTGACTCAGTGTGGAGCACTGTCCTTAGCAAAGTCTTCGCAAATTAGTTTGCACAAGTGCCTCTGCTGCTGCATGTTGGGGTGTGTCTGTCTGGTTAGTAGTTCTGACTGTACATCAACTGCCTTGCAAAAACTTTAATAGCCATATGGAACTTCTACCACATCATAGTGAAAAACACAAATGTGTTTTATTGAGATTTTAAAAGTAGACCAACACAAAGAATGCATATTTTTGTAAAAGAAAGAAAAACTAAGCAAAAACTTGGATGGATGCAGGCAATTACAGAGCCATCTAGGTAGGAACAATTGTAAAAAAAAGCTTCAAAACATTTAATGCAGGGGGTGGAGGGGTTCACCAGGTCAAAGTTCAGGCTTAAATCCAAACGAGAATCTGTGGGAAGGATTGAAAATCAATATTTACAAGCGTCCTCCATCTAATCTGGCTAAAGAAATATAAATCTCTAGACATGTGAAGACTTTTAGAAAAACCGACATCAAAAGACTGCCGGGGGGGGGTAACTGCATCAAAATAGATTTCTTAAAGTATTAACTCGGGTTAATATTTTTGTGCAAATGTGCAAATATTTACCACACTTCTCAGATTTTTTTTTGCTTTAAAATATTTTTAACACCATGCATCTGCTTTCTCTGCTTCACAGTACAGTATTATTATTTATTTATGAAATGATACAATTTATAATATTATAAGACTTTTGCAAGGCACTATGTGTGTCTGTCGCTCACTGGTTCTCCTATTAACTGTGGTTATGATCAGAACGTAGCCTTCTGCTTGCTTACCAGTTGGTATTTAGGATTATTTGAACTCTGACCCTAAGAGTAACCTCCCCAAACACCACATATCTCCCCTGCTGAGACCCCCTAATGTGCTTTACAACCCTGGGTTTATAAATGACATCCTGCTGTTTTAGTGAAAAGTGATTGTTGCGTTTTAACTCACAATTCATTCTTCCTGGATATGAAATGGTCAGCTGTTAATTATTCTGTGTCATTTCGTTAGTTTAGAAAATAGTGTGTATTAATAGATACTTTTTGGGTGTGACTTTACAGTGCGTTCCCTACTAATGTATTCATTCTTCCTCTGACAGCACTGTGGGGGGAATCCATCATCTAAGACCACAGGTCACATGACAGGTAAGCTTTTATTTAATCAACCGTATGTAAATAAATAAATAAAAAGATCAACTTTCTAGATATAACTTCATTTTTTTGTTGTTTTTCTGTGATTTCTCTAATTTGACTGCTTTCTCTTGTTTAGATTTGTGTAGTGATGAAGCAGACAACTCTCCTCCTCTTCAGCCTCACACACTCAAGCAGTTTGAGCAGGTGAGACTCCTTGCCTTCCCTTTGATATGTGTCACTCTGCTTAAATGCTCTGCTTTACTGGCATGATGAATGGCATCTTTGCTACTAAAAGGAGGCAGTGTGTAGTTAGGCCTAATTTAGCCAGAAATTATTACAAAAAAATAAAAAAAATAAAAATTCAAGTGGAGAACAGATGAAAAACACCCAGAACTGTATTTTAATCTTCCTTTGGGGACTCAATTAAGAATCCGGTGTCATCTGTAACACGCCCGTTGATGCCCAACTACATTTTAATATATTTTCAGAAGGACATCATTTTTAGTAATTGTAATGATCATGTTATTATGTGTAAGAAACAAGCTGAAACATTTGATTCATAAATACTCACACACTTACTAAATGTATTAAGCTTATGATCTTATTCGGTCGTTTTCTGGTTTTGAACTTTACAATAAGTCCAAAAAGTACCAAGATAGTAGTTGATACTTGAAGTATTGCACGTTTTCTAGACATTAATGGTTGTTACTCATCTTTCAAACCTCTTACTTTAAAAGCATTATATTATTAATCTTTGTTTTTGAAGATAATGGCATTTTGGGAATTTGCAGATAAAATAGTATAATAGTGAATTCATGGAATAATAGATTTGTCTCAGTCAACAATTTAACTGAAATTGTAAAAATAGAAATTTAAGTTTCTTATTTGTTTACTTATTTAGGTACTGGTTCAATTTTGACAAGATAGAAAGCAGTGATTCTTGAAAATAGGGACAAAATGGGTTTTAATTTTCCCATAATCTTTTTCATGTTATTTCTCAAATTTATGTATACAAATATGTCAAATAATGTTTTGGAAATGTAAAGATGCTGAGGTATAGGCTCCCAGTTGCAACATTTTATTAAAAAATTACATTTTTAATCGACCTGACCTAGAACGTTGTCATCACCATCTGACAAAAATACATCAAAAATAATTTTTAATGACCCTATTAGTGATATTTTACTCATTTTACAGACAAATGCTTCTCAAGAAACAAAATAAATATTATTTAAAACAAAAAACAACACAGAGTCCATCTGACGGAGTTGACACTGCATGACGGAGTTGACACAAAACTGAAGGTGGTGACAAACTAGTGAGTAAAATGAAAAACTTGATACATGTGAAGTAATGCAATTTATGTAAAATACATTAAAATGAATTAACTGCACATTTAAGTGAGATTTGACAACAATTTCACTGAAAGAGTCACAAAAACTCTGACGGAGTTGACATCTGACGGAGGTGACAAAAAGCCAAACTACCTCAATTTATATGATGTTAATCTGAAGGAGGCCATATTGTAGCTCATCAGGTCCATGAAATCTTTACCATTTACCAAAATTAAGCTTTTATTTCACAAAATTTCATCAAAGTTTTGTAAAATGTCAGTTATGGTGTTGACACATCATGGTTGTGACAAAAAAACTTAGGAATAAAAAGAAGAAAAAACTAAAGAATAACATAAGCTAACCGGAGCTAACTAACCCTCTTAGCAAAGAAAGAAACAGGAAGTGGTCATGGAGTCCTCAGAAGTTCTGGTGCCCCCCAATAATGCCTGATTTTTTTTTACATTCTTTTCATTTCTGATGGTGTTGACAAAAACTAGGGACATATTTCAATGGAGTTGTAAAATATATAAAAATGATTTTTAATTCAATTTATTGATACCTTTATAATTATTTATATGACTACTTATACTTAATTGTCATAATATATAATTTTAGTATTTTTGAAATTGTTTTAAACTATTATAATGTATTGAGTTCTGCTCCTGGACAAAGGCTTTTACAGGCATCATCCACCAACTACAATGTTTAAAATAAAGAAATATTCAGCAAATACCTGGGAAATATACATTGTTGTGCTCACATGACCCAGGTTAGTTTAGTCAGATATTTGAAAAAAATATATTTTGTGTATATTTTATTCAAATTTTGTTGACCTTGAAATAGGTTTGAAATAGGACCTGTTTTGTCCCTATTCTCAAGAATCACTGAAAGTTAACTTTATCTGTGTTTTTCAGGTTTTGAGCAGAAAAACGATTTATGACTCCAACTATTGTTTATAATTCATTTTATCTTTCTGCATGTTTTGCTGTTTAGGTTGAGTTCTGAAAATGAAGTAGAAACAAAGATAAATAATATTTTATGTGGCCATTTAAAGTAATATTAACCTTTGGTTGTGGTGCTTTCAGACAAAGATTTTCTACTTTTGTCATATTTGATAAATTTATTAATTTCAGGTACAAAATACAATAAAATAAAAATGATGTCCTTATAATATTCTAAAATGTAATAAATACAATGCTAGATGAATAACAAATGACATTGTGTCGTCACTGTTTCACAAAACCTCCCATGAATTGCAGAAAGTGAAAAGTTTGCTCTTGTTCCTTGTAAAATAATTAAAAAGTCCCTTTGCAAACATGGGGGGTCAATTAAATAGACTTACGCTGATCATCAGGAAGTGTGAACTCTTACAAAAAAGCAAAGTTTGAGGAATGTGCATAATGCACATTCAAAACAGAAAGAAAATGTTTTATTTTACTGATGTAGGCTAATTGTTGCAGTGCATTCATACTATTAAAGTGAATAAAAAAACACATATAGGACTATAAAATGCCTTGGTCAGTACACTAGCCCGGCTAGCGCATTACATTTAAACGCTAGAAAATATGTGGCTTTTCAAAAGTTTGCTAAATGTTTGTCACAAAGGCTCTTCTTTAAACAGTTTATTGCTTAAAGGATACAGTTTTACAACATACAACAATTTTTGCTAACACAAATGTCAAATCAGAAAAAGGAGGTTTTTAAATGACAATTGTATTTGATGAAAATAAGCACTTTCCGAACTACCCCTGTTCTGTGTGAAACAACTGCTTGTTCTACCCTGGAAGAGCCACAACTGTCATCAGGCATTTGCAGCGACTGCCAGCGAGTGTTGTTAAGGTATTTTGTCCCTCTCCTTCTTTGCTGGAGATGTTCCAAGCATTTATGGTATGTTTAAAGCATTCCAATCAGATTTAGATCCAAACTTTGATTAGGCCACTCCCAAAAGTTCATCTTATGCTCTTCAATTACGCCCCAGACCGTCACAGGCATGTTTGATTACTGATATGTTGTTATTTTTCCGAACTCTGTAATTCTCAAAGCTCAGAAAGGTTTTGATTTCATTATCACACCTTTCCTTAAAAGGTGTGATAATGAAAAGGTCTGTTTAAAAAAGGTTTTTTTAACCCAGACACGTTGAACCTCAAAACAACAACAACAAAAAAAACTGCAGGAGGAGCTGCTGAGCCGTGTTAGAAACGGAGAGTCTCTGCATGGTTGAAGTCCACGGATGTGTCCCTCTTCCTCCTGACACACACACACACACTCAAACTTGGGCTGCCCTCTACTGATCCAGAGCTGAAGCATGTATGTGTGTGTGTTGTGGAAGATAAGATGATGTCATCATGTGTGAATAGTTAAACCGACACACATGATGTCATCACTAAAGTCATGTGACGGACTTATCTTGGCGCCTTGCCTATGCCTGTTCTGAATTATTTAGCAAAAGGACGAAATGTGACACTTTAATGGCCAGAACTAGAAATGAGGTAATTAATCTGTTCATCACGTCGTCATCAGACCCTTTTATTTGGTTCTAGAGATCTGCCGCTTGATAAAAGACACTAAAAAAGAGACACATTTCATGAAGATCCAAGCTCTGTTTTTGCTCTTTACTCTCTTCTCGTTACTGATCTCTCTGTGGGACGGTTCGGGATTCTCTGCTCTGTGAGATTCAGGACATCTCCCTATTTATAGCCTCCTGGCTCAGAGGTCCCAGTTCTCCTGTTTCTTCTCCAGCTTCTTTATACTCACCTGTTTATCCCTGTCCCAGCAGCTTCTCCAGCTTTAACTCTTAGCTAATCTGTCTTTGTCAGAACTGGGGTTTTTGTTGTTGTTGTTTTAGATCAGCCGGAGACGAAATGGTGGGAAATGACCCACAATCCCCCAGAATGAGCTGAGGAGAGGGATATCGGCCTTTTCTAGCTGTGTTTACGTGGGTTTATGAATGGAGCAAGTAAAAAAAATAGAGCTGTTGGTAAGATCTTCTCTATTAAGGTCTTTTTATTGAAGCAAGATAAGTTATGCCATTTGGCCCTAAAGCTGCCATGGGACACGAAGGGCATTGAGCATTATATTTAGCGATATAAGAATAAGTGGTGACTCTCAGCTCAAAGTGGGATGTTCTCTCTGTAAAGCAGAACTGAAACCTAAAGCCAATCACCCAGTTCGATGTTACATTTACATTGATTCTGATACAATAGATAAACCTGTTAAAGTGTCACTGAACTGATAACTTCAGTGAGATTTTCCTCTGATTCATTTAGCTGCGATTAACGTGACTGTAAGCTTAATAGTGACTCTGATATGAGCCTCTTCTTCATCCAGCCTGTTAGTCCTTTCACCTCGCCTTTTTAGCAGAGGGATGAGATTTCTCACTGTGTCACAACTCCCTGTAGACTTTCTGTTTCCTCCTTCCTCCTCCCTCCTTCTCTCTCCTCTCCTCTCCTCCTCTTCCACTCGTCTCCCCTGGCGGTCTGGGATTCCTGGGATGTCTCCTCCTGTAAAATAAGCTCCTGTCCCATTGCAGTCCACAGCCCACCATGGAGCCGCTGCGGCTGCATCTCTGACGGCTGTGCTGCAGAGTGGCTCTCTGCCCTGAAAACGTCCGCCGAGTGTCAAGAGTTAGAGTGTTTGTGTGCTTGTGTTTTAGTTTCAGTGAGCGCCTGGTCTGGAGACAGCAGCCAGGCCTCACGGTCTGTCAGAGAAGCCAGGGGGTCACTTTGTTAGTACTTCTCTTTTTGAGAGCATGCCCTCATGGAGACGGAGGTAGCATGTCTGCCTGTGGCGGGACTCTAACAAACGGACAGGCCGGGACCGTTGCCGTCCTTTAACGTGGACTCATCATTCTGCCGTGATGCAGAGACGTCCATTTGTTTCTGATCTATAACGGACATGCTGAACAGTGTCGGTGCGCTTTGACGGTCATGTCTAACGGTTACCGTACTTTATCGCAGCACCTGAATGACCTGAAGAAGGAGAACTTCAGCCTCAAGCTCCGCATCTACTTCCTGGAGGAGAGGATTCAGCAGAAGTACGAGGAGAGCAGTGAGGATGTCTACCGTACGGTGAGTTGGACGGCTGCCGCCAGGGCAAACATGTGAGCAAACATGACAGGTTTTTTTTTTTTTTTGCTTTATGGAGGAATTTAGCATCAAGCAGTTTGCACATTAATCATAGTTAGTGATTCTGATCAGATGTTGATTTATGGCCTCTGTCTGTTTGCACAGCTGTGACACTGATGTAGGTGTGGTGAACTGCGATGTGTTTGTTGTTGAGAGATGAAGCTGCTCTGTGGAAAACTTAATATCTGTTTGGTGCGTCTGTTAAAATAAGTTCCTGCTTCAGTTTTCTCAGCTCTGTAATCACCACGATTGACCAGTTGTTCCAGTGCAGCTTAACTGGGGCTAATTTCTCAGAAATACTTACCAGCTCACTTCCAAGCTGTAAATTCTCACACACATTTTCTTAATATTTATTGTAGTTTTGCTTTTCATTGCGGTACCCAGAAGGATTTGCCAATATGTGGTTTGTCAAACTGCACTTCATTTCTCGTAGTACTTCAATGTATTTGGACCTGGGGTGTAAAAATATCAAAGTTGGTATCCACCTGTTGTTTTCTCAGACCGCTTGAAGTGTGGAATAACACAGTGCCCCTGCCCCTCCTCCACTTGTTACTGAACACCTCCAGTCAGCTGGTTGAATGAAAACTCTTAAACTTTTCGGATATAAACTAAATTTTAAATTCAGCTGTTTGGTGTTAATTTTGGAAAACATGAACTGTAAAGAAGTGGAAACGTAAGGAGTATAATCCATTACTGATGTTTAGCTACCACTGTTTTTAAAACTGCTTTTGGCAAGCTTTAAATTATATAATAATCAATTTGTTTGTTTTGTTCTTTAGTTTCTGTGTTAACCCAGAAACTGAAAAACACATCTGGGTGTTCAATCATGATGCAAGCAAATAAAATGTGCTATGATTTATACATTTGCTGCATGTCCTAAATTGTCATTGCGTTTTATGCAATATTAAGGCAATACTAAAGGAAAGGTTCAGGGAGATTGAGTTACAGGATTAAAAACAGTAAATGATTGTGCCTGCATTTGGCGTCTTCATTAAGTATAAATCCAGATTGCTCGGTCCAAGAAATTGAAGCTAGTAACAAGTCAGGGGCCAACAGGATGGGCAATGTGATGATCATCAACTGTGAAAGATTGAGAAATGTTGTTGAGCTACCAAAGCAGATTGTGAGACTCTCTTTAATTAAAATTTTAGGCTTTGCAGTTGTATTCACTTATGCAGATGCATAAATCTTGTTTTCTTTGTTGGTTGTCTTGTTTCAACTTAAGTCATATGAATATAGGATGTAATGGTTACTGGATTTAATTATTACATTTTTAGTAAATTAGCATTTGTATGCAATATTTGAAACTAGAATTACAATTAAAACCTTTATATCTCTTTAGTGACCGCGTATTAAAAACAAATCTGAGTCTGTTGGTTGTTGACTGGGTGCATAATGTGTTCAGGCTGCAGGCTGTGGTTTATTCCTGACTGATTTGCTTTAATGTCAGACATACTGTACAGCAGGGTGTGTTTGTGAGAGATGTACCTAGTGGTGCTCTATGATTTCTTTTTTTTATTGCTACAATTCTAAGTGGGGAAACTGAAACAATTAAGACTCAAAACTGTCACAGTCCTTTGCAGATAATGAAATATCAGGACCTTAAACCCCGAGACGGGTGGAAAATGAAGAAACGAACCAGATGAACTAATCAGAAGTGACTTGTAAAGTCTAAAATGATTTATAATTTGGCAAAAAATATGTCATAAAGTTTTGTCATCATTTTTGAAACATAGATTAATTAGTTTGTAAACTTTTATCAACTTTGTTCAAGCACAGATGACTTTTAATACGCAAGAACCATTATGCACTGATGCTACAGGGAACTGATCTCTAATCCTTCATGAGATAATATCATCTTATTGCCATATCAAAAGAATCTCTAGTTATTTCCTTCTAATTTTGCTCAGCACTATGTGAATCGCACAAAATCATCTCTTTGGCTTCATTTATACTTTCCAATCCCAGTCAGCTGCACTTTTATATTTGCTTGCTTTGTTTTTAAATCTGTAGTTTTCATGCAACTTTTGGGTGGATTTCAATATTTCCTGCTTCTAGTCTTTGACCTTTGGAATGGTTATTTTTGAGATTACACAATTACTGACTCAAACAGGAGTGAAAAGAAATGAAAACAAACCCATCTGTGGAATGTGTTGCTGTGTTTCAAAATGCATCCGGTCCTTGTGTTTGTCTGGTTGTGTAAAATGTGCATTTACAGTAAGGTGACCTGGTCCAGCTGTTGTTTTGCTGCTCACGCCAGCATTTAAATCTCAAATATTTTCATTTCCTTTATTGAAAATCCTTCCTGATTCCTTGTAACTCTTCAATAAGAGCAACTTAAAGTCTGCGAGATCCATCTAAACAAGACCTAAGCCTTCTGCTGCTTATCTTCCACTGTCACAGCATACCACCAGAGACTGAGTAAACTGACTTCTGCTGCACAGATATGGGATTTTACAATCTCTCAATCTCTGTGGCGAAAGGTCAATGAGAAAATTCAGTTTATTGAAAGCTAAATCTTATTTTATATCTGTGATTTTGCCCGACCCGAGTGGGTCATATCTGTGAAACTTGGCAGTGAAACACGCTGCATGCGAGGTGTGTGAGTCCTGGGTACATCACACTCCAGAGTCTATTTATAGATCAGGCTTCAGTGCGCTGATTTATTTATCACATGTATCCTGATGAATGTCCACGGGCCCAACGTGCTATTAGCTCCCTCGTTCCCCTTTACCATATCAGGCCATTTATCACCTCTGAATGTCAACATGTGGCTTAAGCAGAATGCCCGAACCTCATAAACTCAAAAACAGACTAGATTGTATTTTAACATTTCCAGTATTATATGAGTGAAATGTCGCAAAAATCCACTTTGCTGTGAAAACAGCAGACAAATCTGCAAATTATTGTGTCTTGTTTTCATGTAAAATAAGATGTTATGACATTACAACACAGTTTAGTCAGATTCTGTCATACTATTTGGTACACCTAATGAATAAATGATCATCAGCACATCAGCATTATGTGTGTTCATTGCAACCCTGCAATCAGCCATTTTCCCCCCTCGTAGTTAAAAGCAGAGCTGTTGCTGAGGGCCTTCAGGTCAGGAAGAGTGTAAATAGCAGGTGCACAGTGATGAGTATCTATAATTAGATCTGTCTTCATGATAGGAAGATATCTGTCTTCTGGTAAACTACGTTATTGACACCGAGTCAGCTCTCGTCTGTGTTATACTGTCCATTCGTGTATCTTAAGTATCAAATGTAAATACTCACTGATAAACTTTTGGGGGTATAACCAATAAAATCAGTGAGTCGCTTTGCATCAATTGCATTTGGATAGATTTAATCCAGAGGTCATTTAGGATTAACCTTTAAAGACTCTTGGTTGAATATGTACTTAAAAGTCAACCAACTCTTGAAATTCACCGAAATTTATTAAAATGAAATCAAAAATGATGATTTTAGCAAAGTTGATTAATTTAACAACACAAATACATTAGTTTCAAACTATTGTGTTTTCTGTTGACCATTAAGCCTAGATAAATTAGGCAATATTCATATTATACAATATTTATATATTAAACATCTGTAAAATCAAATAACAGCTTACAAGCAGCAGGGTAAGAGAGAGTGTCAGTAGTTTTTCAGTCCTCTGCTGAGTCCCAGTTGGTTTTAGTCTCATGACTCACAAGCAGCTTGAGCAGTTTTGTTGTTTCTGTCATGATGAAGTCATTCGAACTTCCTATAAGATGACTGAGAAACGTGGAGAAATGTTAGTCGGACAAACATCTTTAGTAAAAGTCCAATCAGAGTGTTTATGTCAAAATTGCTTTCAAAATAAAATATTTAGTGTTATTTGAATTGCTAAATTGCTAATGGTGAAAATTTTGTAAAACTGATTTATGTATTTTTGACTGATTAAGAATTAACAATGTTAGAATTTATTCTTCCTGCTGTCAGTGGTCATTAATTCACAGGAAGACCAGAAGTGACGTCACACCATGAAAACAGGGATTAAAATCACATTTAAAATCTTAAGTTGAGGACTTGCCATGTTTACCATGTTTAGCATTGCTAGCAAGAGTCACTGTGTTTAATTCCAAAGGAATGTAAACCTCTGTCTTAAATCACTGAAAGGCTGCCAATATTTCCAAATCCAGTACATTCAGGGACAGATAGAAGCTCAAAAGGAGAAAACAGAGCAACTTTGCTGTAATATGTTCAGAGGTATCTGCCGCAGTTACCATGACAAACCTGACAAACGAGCAAACAAATAGGTTTGCTCGTTTGTCAAGTTGACAAAATGTCCACAAAACTAACATGAATTTATATGCATGATGCATTGTTGTACCACTATAAATTTTGTGGAAAAATTATGAAAATGGCAAAACTCTGAAATATCACAGGTGCAAACTAGCCGTCTAACTCCTTATTATAGCAACAGTAGCACCTCTGTATAAAGAAAGCATGTCTTTCTTTTAATGTCATATGTGCTTCTTCTGACTTCAGCACCTTACTAAAACTGAAAATGGCAAAACCTTGTGTCTTTTTCCACTATTAACTTTCATACTGAATAGTGGGTTGTGCTTAGATCTCCACTAAAATATCTAAACTTCTACAGTGTTGTTTAAAATCTGAGTAAAATTGAATTAACAGTATAACGTATTTTCTGGACTATAGAGCGCACCATACTATAAGCCGCAGCTACAAATGTTTGAAAAAGCCGTACTGGGCTATAAGCCGCTGGTATCTCAGCTGCTCTCGGTTTTCCATAAAGACCCAGCAGAGGGCTGCGCCCTAATAAATGTGCTGAATTTAGTATTACACACGATTATGTGCATCGGCTCTATTTCCCTCCTGTACAGCCAGATCGATAGCCCTCAATTTAAAAGCTGCATCATGCGAGTTTGAAGAAATTAGCACTTTCTTCTTTGATTTCCAATTTTGACTTCCAATGATTCACTTCCTGCGAAAGAGCCCCCTGGTGGTTGAAGAAAAATACACAGAAAAGCCGTACCGGGCTAAAAGCCGCATGGTTCAAAGCGTGGAGATTATAGTCCGAAAAAGTGATTGTAATATGAGTGATATGTGACTTTTGCAATGACCCTCACCTCTTAGCAACACTGGTTAATGGGCACGGCTCCAGCATAAATATTCATGGTTGTGGACAGAGGGAAGCTGTAAAGGTTTGGCTGCAAGAGCGGCAGATTTTTTTAGATCTTGATGTTTCTAAACATCACAGCCAGAAAAGTCTTTAATCCATGATAATATGCAGGAGAAAGACCATCTGATAAATGGTTCTCATCTGCCTGTCAGTGGACAGAATGGAAAGAATGAGTTTCACCCTTTTTAAATCCTCTCTACCCCGTCCCCATATAAGCAAAGTAATTGCCCCCTAAATGCCCCCTCTGGGCTCAAGCAGGTAAACAAACTGTGGACTTCAGCCTCTGGCCCCTGTGAGTGAATATCTGAGCTGCTCTGAATGCTCCAGCTCTAAATATAAAAGCCATGACAGCACAGTCAGATGTCCTGCTGTACCGATGACACGTAACGCCCATCGGTGCTGATTTATACAGCAGAGAGGCCACAGGGTAGTGGGAGAGTCTGAGGAAACAGAACTGCTTTTTTATTTACACAAGTAAACGTTTCAGCAATGAAATGTGTGTTTTAGACAAAATTGGGTAAATGCATGAGGTATGGAGTCTCACTGCATAAACCTTTGAGATCTTTGTTCTATATAACTGTGCAGCATCAAACATTTTTATCCACAGGAGTTTTGGCCCATATACTGTATTATCAATATTTGACCAATTGTAATTCATCACAGGTTTTTGCCAACTCTCTGCAAAATAAGCATAAAAAGATGAAAAGATAATGTTCAAATTTAGATGGAATACATCAAGGTAAATACATCTGTTCATGTCTGCATTCAGGTGAAAATTTGTTGAAGTTATAAAATAGCCTAGCCTGACTTTAGTCTCAATGAGTAAACTTTAATGGGACACACTGGCTAAAACCCCCCAACTGATTTTCAGTGGTGAAATGACCTGAAATAGTTTGAAGTAGCTGAAAGCATGCTTAAATAAACTGTATAGAAAACCTGTTTTTTGACAAACTGGCCTCAGTTACACCAGTTCTGTGAGGAGGAATGGGTCAAAATTGCAGCAAACTATTGTGAGAGGGTCAGGGAAGTGTAACCATAGCATTTAGTTCAAGCCTGTCTGAAAGGCAATTCTAATAACTACTAAGGCGATATATGTAAAGGGATAAAGAAAGTAAACGGAATCACTTTTACAGTATTGTCATCATTAATGTTGTACGTATGCCTTTATCTTTATTTGCAGACATAGGAACAAACATCGTCAGCTCTATTTTATTGCTTCTTGCTTTCCATTTGTTGCAGAACATCGAGCTGAAGGTGGAAGTAGAGAGCTTGAAGAAGGAGCTGCAGGAGAAACAAGAACTTCTGGACAACGCCCTGTGAGTTTGCAAATGTCCCTTAATATTAGTTCTGCCTGAACAACTACAGCCTTAGAACTAATTCATTAATTTCAGCTGAAGTTGCTGAGGTCAACATGGACTTTATCCAAAGAAGTTCCTTAAGGATTCGTATGTAATTATGTTACAGGAACCTGAACCTGCTTACTATTGTCTATGATTTGCAACATGTTTGTGTCCGGACTGTTGTAACACCCAAGACTTAAAATAGGACTGCTTGGCATACAGGGTTTCTTAATAAAATGAAACCTCCTCTCGCCCATTGACCACTGGAGAGAGGCACAGGCTCCTCCATAATTATGTCATATTATAAATATTACAAATATTACATGATGAAAATGATCCAGCCACTTTCCAGACTTTTGGTCTAATTATCTCCACACCATCATTTATAGCTGTCAAAACAATAACAGGCCAGGATTCCTAAGCAGCATCCCTGAGGCTTCACTTCACACAAGGGCAGTCGTCTGTCAGACACACACACTCAAACTGCTTACACGGGTTCAAAATATCCCAGTTATCGAAGCCGCTGCATGTGGCGGACGGAGTTAAAAATGTTCGTAGAGAGCATCTGGGGCAGGGTTTGTGGCGACAGCGAGGCGCGGGCCATTCTGGGATGCAGTTGTTAACTAAGTCAGACAGACAACTGGGGGAGTGAGGGACGCTCACCAAGAGTGACGTAATGTTATCAAGAAATGTTACGCCGCTTAAAATGGTCAAGTTTTAGTCAATTAGATGCCGCATCAGAGCATGTGCTCGTCACGGTAACAAAAGGTCTTGAGTTGAAGTGAATCCCACCTTTGCAAATGCCTTTAGAATCACAATGAAGGTGTTTAATATACACCGCTATTCACAGTGATCACACCAGTATGCAATCACCGTGAATAACGATAACCGCGCTCATGACGGCCGTGACACTCACTTTATCTCTGCTATAAGTGGGCGTCTGTAAGTTTACACCAGCAGCCGGCAGCAGACAGAAATATGGTGACATACTAATATCTTCACTTGACCCTCCATGATGTCTCCATCATGTCCTAAAACTCACCCTTCTGATATTTGTGTGCACAGTGGGGATCTTCTACTTTCATCATTTGCAGGTTAAGTAACTGATTATACATATTTTACATTAAAGATTTGAAATGTAAAACTCCACGTAACATGACAACTACATAAAAATAGAGTTTTGTTAAGTGTCTTCCAAAAGCTGGATGCCTGTTAACACTGGGAATTTCAATGATGTCTGTTATTTACCTTATTAAGGCCTGTAAAATGTAGCATAAACGGGATTCTGTTCAGACAATGTAACGTAAACAGACACATCAATAGAGGCGTCTTTTATTTTTCAAACCAAATGGACGTGTCATTTAGACATCTCGGTTACATTTGGCCTGAGGGGGGGAGAAACTGGACACCACCATTTATTGCACAAAAACTCCAGAAGCAATACGTAAATATGCGGCCTCAGCACAAAGAGCTCCGTGGGAAAAATGAGCTCCAAGAGATGCGATTGAGCCTCCTGAGTAGAATGAGTCTATACTGGATGGAAAGCAGAAAAAATGAAATGAAAGACACTTTTTATGCTTTTAAAAGTTTAAAAATTAGCTGAGGATTTTATTAAATAGATAACTTAGCCATTTTAGTAACACTGGAAATTATAAAAATGTGACGCTCAAACAATCTTTATTTATAATTATTTTCTTAGAGAATGAGGGGAAACCCAGAACAAGTTTCATCTTATAAATGAAGAATATTAGCATTTTGCAAAACAAAAGATAATAGAAATTAATCCTTTTTATTTTGTCTTCTGATGGCTGAATTATTGTTCTTTGTTCACTCTTGCAGCACGACAGCAGAGAGCTTGACCAACAACAATGAGGCAGAGCTACAGAGGCGATGTCAAGAGAGGCAGCAGGAAATCGACCACATGCAGCAGGTGCTCGAGACGAAAATTCAGCTCCTGCAGGAGGTTGGTGTGCTCCGTCCGACCTGTAAATCTCACGCATGAGCCTCATCCTGACGAATCTAAGATGTGTTTTTTTAGGAAGCCCAGCTAGCGCGTAGTGAGGCCGAGAGAATGGCCTCACTGGCTGGATCCCACTCTCACGCCTCCCTCGTTTCCCTGGACGCCACCATGGAGGACATCCCTGAGGACGAGAGATCTCCAAACATCCTGTTCCCGTCCAACGCCAACAAAGACAGGTACAGAATACAAAAGAAGACAACGAAAGAAGTACTCACATGAATCCCTCCTTACCGTTAGCGACTCCTCTCTGCTTACGCTCAGGTTTATAGAAGAACTGACTAAAGAACTTCGCTCCAAGGAGGCTCTCATCACGGAGCTGTGTGGCGAGAAGACGATGCTCACACACAGGGTTGGAGAGCTGGAGGAACAAGTTCAGGAGCTGTCTTCATCTCTGCTGCAGAAGGACAAGGATGTTGAGGTAAATTCAGATTTTTCCTTAATAAAAGATATGTCTCACAAGCGGAAACACGTGCAGGTTTTGGGTTGAAGTGTAATCTCTTCTCTGTTCGACAGTTTTACCAGGAGGAGCTTAGTCAAGAGAGGCTTCGCATCGAACAGGAGATGCAGGTTAGTTTTGTTTTGTTTGGGGGATTTGATACAACACTGGATCATTTAGCCTTAGTGTCGTTCCTCCCATACAGTTCTGAACCAAAACTGATTTTTGGTATAAAGCAAAGGTCAATGTGAGTGCTGCCTTCAAAATAACATAAATGTCATTTGTAGAAAAGAAATCTTGAGAAAATAAGGTAATATGGTGTTTTTACTTCATAGGAAACCAAACATACTTTGTAAAGACAGGAGAAGGGCCTGAGTTTATCTTGTCCCCTTAGTAAGAAGGATGTATGGAAGATAAAAAAGTCTCTACAGTGTAAAGTTGAGGAACGTCAACAAAAAGGGACATCTAACGGTCACCAAGTCTCTATGCTATCCATCTATGTTCTTTGAGAGGCTCGCCGGAATTTAACATTTATTGGGATCCTTGTTAGAGCGGATGTCATCTATATAAAATACCAGATTTTAAATAAATAATCTGCTGGGCTCTGTGGCTAAACAGAAAATAGATAATCATTTAGTCAATCAGCAACACAGTAAAACAGAACATTTGCATACTCCTTATGTATAAATTAATGGAGAGAAAACTGAGGATGTGGGACTCTGGATCGCCTGGAGTGAGGTTGTTCAAAGTTTAACCCTTGGAATAATTTTGCGCAGCCCCCTGTCTCAGTTGAAGAATTGTACCAATTGAGCCCTCCAGCCAACAAATATAAATATTCTCAAAAAGGAACATTTTAAATAGTGTATGTTTAGTTTATTTATCAATTTTTTTCTATTGCTTTAATTTAATAGCAAATAGGACCACAGACATTCAGTGAAGTTTACTCAAAACTGATTCTTGTGACTTTCAACCTGTTAAGAAAGTAACAGGAATTTATTTAAAACTTTTTTACATCTTTGCCACGCAGCAAGAAGCCAGCTCTACCACTATAGAAAAACAAAATCATGTTTCTTTCTAATTTCTTTTTAAATTAACAATGTAAAAAGAAAACTTCCTTGTAGAGACTGCCTCCTTTTGGACGAAATAGATAAAACGTCTGCCTATTCCTGATATAAACCTATTTTATTGATTTTTTTTTTTTGTTTTGCTTTGTTTTTGTCATACAATTTCTCCAATTGTGGAAGTTAAACAAATACAATATTAGAACTATTTTCTAAATAAAATCTCCTTATTTTGCCCAAAAATCAACATAAAACAATCGGTACAAAAACTATTTCCAAGTGCAGGATATCGTCAGACACAAAGGCATCGTTTCACAGCAGCTGAAAGCAGCGGTTGTCCATTGCGCCGGGAGTGAAACAGTGAGAAACGTCCCACAGAACGTTTCTGAGCTGAACCGCAGCCTGGCTGTGTACAGTCTGCTGCGACCATGTTTACTGATTAGTACCTGCAGTCCTCTGAAGCTAACAGAAAGGAGCAATGTGGCATGAAAGAAGCAGCCTGCAGTATGTGCTGCATTGTGTCACAGAGGCTTCATCTCATCACATAAAGTGCCAGAATCTAATTTACCTCTCAAGCTGTTTCTGCAATGACATCTTCAAGGACAGACAGCTTTGCTCATACCAAATCAAATCCTGACCACCATTTTCTGTCCTAGCTCAGAAACCCAACTTTATTCTTACAAAATCAAAATCACAACCACTCAGATGCGTTTATCTCAGCGGAGTGAGTTTAATTCTGATCTAAATGTCCCGGCCTTTCTCTCTTGTTGCTGGGTGTGTTTCTCACAGACAGATTTTTATTTAAATGGTGCCTCTGCATCCACTTTCACTTGTAAATCAATTTTAAATGAAAGATGCAAATAGACCCACAAAACAGGTTCCCAGTTTGAACCTGAAACAAGATGAATGGAAAATGTGCGTCTCTGAGCCTGTTGAAAACATAAACAAGGTTTTGGTTTACGGGAAGCGACATAGAGAAAAGAAAGGTCGCAAGAGTTTCTAAGGGTGTGCAAAGCTTAAATATGATAAAGATACATGCTGAATACCACCTGGGTGGTCGGTATTTATGGTGGCATAAGTTTTGTGGCTGTATGAGAGAATAAAGTATAGAAAACAGAGATAGTTGTAGTAGTAAATCTGTTAAAACTAATCCATCCTATTTTGCTATTTTATTTCAAGACATCATAAAAACATTTTTAAAATTTCAGGCCCAATAAAAACAAACATAAGAGCAACGTTTAAAAGAAAAAGGAAAATGGACAGACGCACAGAGTCCATCAGTAAAAGTAGAAAACACACAGCTAGTGTGGAAAACAAAGCAAACTGGAGCAGTTTTATGAATTCCAGGTTCATTATTGTTATTGATTAAATTAGGAGCACATTTTTACAATAAAGGGGACCAAAGGTGAATCAAATATATATTAGTGTATCCACAAATTATAAAATTTTTAGAAAACTAACACTAGTCTGAATAATGTGATATCTAGCAGATGATGACTGTTTTAAAATTGCAACAGCTCGTCCCAAACCTCTAAATGAAATACTTTGCCCACATGCTAAGCAATTTTCATAGAATTTAGTTCCAAAGGTTTCTTTCATTTGTTGTATGGTTTTGTGGGAAACTGTTCTTCTCTTCTGTGTCTGCCCATTTTATTCTACATATAGAGAAACAGTGAGAGTATTCAGGTTTTCTGTCATAGAAAGACTCTGACATATGGTGCATGTGCGTGCGTGTGCATGTGTGTGCGTGTGTGTGCATGTGTGCGTGTGCATGTGTGTGTGCATCCATGTTTCCATGAAGTGCTCTCTTTCATATTTGCGTGAGTGCTGCAGCACATCCCTGGTCAGCCGTTTAAAGGCTCAGGTTTCAGCTGGGCTGTCGATAGGTCAGGTTGACCTTTGAGTGCTCAGGGACCCCAACAGTGATATCAAGTTATGATGTTGATTCAGACTGACATCAGCCATACAAGCTCTTCTTAATTGACCCTCCAGACACCACAGACATGAATGCCGGGAGGAAAAGGGAGGCAGCTTGAAATGGATAGAAACTCTACGCACTTATCAGTGACCATCATTGTCGTAGTTTTACATATGCAACCTGGAAAATATGTCATTTACATCCAGCACAAATTTAGCTATCACTTCCAGAGAGAGCTGAATGAGAGGAAGTGCCTCAGTTTCAGTAATAAGCTTTATTAAGCAGCATTCAAGCATAATAAAACAGACATATAAAGACACAGAGGGTCTGCTCAAAGGGTGAAACATATATGGATGTTGTGCTATATATATATATATATATATATATATATATATATATATATATATATATATATATATGTATATATATATATATATATATATACAAGAAATGTACACAGTCCAGTCACATTAATGTGACCATCTGTCAAAAGCCAGAATAACCACCTTTCGCAGAGCAAACTGCTACGAGACGTGCAGGAAGAGAGTCACTTAGGTCCCTGAAGGTCTTCTCTGGGATGTTGAGCCATGCCGACTCTAATGCCGTGGCCAGCTGCGCTAGATTACGCGGTTGAGGATCCATGGCGCGAACAACTCGATCGAGATGGTCCCACAGATGCTCGATTGGGTTTAAGTCAGGTGAGTTTGCTGGCCAGGGGAGGACGGTAAACTCATCCTGGTGCTCTTCGAACCACGCACGTACACTGGCAGCTGTATGGCACCTCGCATTGTCCTGCTGGAAGATGCCATCATCCTGAGGAAAAACAATGCGCATGTAGGGGTGGACATGGTCCGCAAGGACAGATGCGTACTTGTATTGATCCATCGTGCCTTCCACAATAATCAGTGAACCCAGAGAATGCCAGGAAAACATTCCCCAGACCATAATGCTCCCGCCTCCAGCTTGGACCGTTCCTGCAATGGTTGCAGGGTGGTTCCTTTCAGAGGTTTCACGCCTTATACGCCAACGTCCATCTGTCCGATGGAGCATAAAACGCGATTCATCTGAAAACGCTACCTGTCGCCACTCAGTGGACGTCCAGCTGCTGTACTGGCGTGCAAATTCTAGCCTTCGTCGTCGATGAACACCAGTCAGCATAGGTGCACGAACCAGGCGTCCGCTTCGGAGGCCCAGACGCAGCAATGTTCGCTGAATAGTGGTTTGGGAGACACTTGTGGTAGCCCCTTGGTTCATTTTAGTGGTCAGTTGCTCAACGGTAGCCCGTCTATCTGCCCGAACGCATCTCCGCAACCGTCGTTCGCCTCTGTCATCTATGGCCCGTGGTGCACCACATTTGCCACGTCGTTGATTTTGGACAGTCCCATTTTGCCATGCACGGTACACTTTTACCACGGCGGCACGCGAACAGTTCACAAACTCAGCCGTTTCGGAAATGCTTCCACCCTTGGCCCGAAAGCCAATGATCATGCCCTTTTGGACGTCGGATAAATCGCTTCGTTTCTGCATTACGCCAACGATTGAAATGTTTTCCGAAGCCCACACACACCCTTTATATACGCTCAACTGCACTGTGCTGCCACCTGCCTTCTGTGATTGGTTATTTAACTCTGAAGTGGAAAGTACGTGGTGGTCACATTAATGTGACTGGACTGTGTATGTACAACAAGAAAGCCTATGACTCAATGCCACACACTTGGATCAATGAACCACACACTTGGATCAATGAATGCTTAGAGATGTACAACATCAATAGGACTCTAAGAGCCTTCATTGCAAACTCGATGGGGCTGTGGAAAACCACCCTTGAAGCCAACTGCAAACCACTTGCACAAGTGTCCATCAAATGTGGCATATACCAAGGAGATGCTCTGTCCCCACTGCTGTTCTGCATAGGCCTGAACCCAATAAGACTAGCTACAGATACAGACTCAAGAATGGGGCCACAATCAGTCACCTTCTCTACATGGATGACATCAAGCTGTACGCCAAGAGCGAGCGAGACATCGACTCACTGATCCACACCACCAGGATATACAGCACTGACATTGGGATGTCATTCGGACTAGAGAAGTGTGGTCGGATGGTTACAAAGAGAGGGAAGGTCGTCCGCACAGAAGGGGTCTCACTCCCAGAAGGAACAATAGCAGACATAGAGCACAGTTACAAGTACCTGGGAATACCACAAACAAATGGCAACCTCGACGAGGTCACAAGGAAAGGAGCCACAGCCAATTACCTCCAACGAATAAGGCAAGTCCTGAGAAGCCAGCTCAATGGCAAGAACAAGATCCATGCAATAAACAGCTATGCCCTACCAGTAATCTGATACCCTGCCGGAATAATTAGCTGGCCAATGGAAGAGATAAAGGCCACGGATGTTAAGACTCGGAAGTTACTAACCATGCATGGAGGGTTCCACCCCAAATCCAGCACCCTGAGCTATACAAGAGCCGTAAGGAAGGAGGCAGAGGACTAGTGAGTGTGAGAGCCACTGTCCAGGATGAAACATCCAAGATTCATAAATACATTAAGGACAAAGCCTCAACGGACGATATGCTCAGCGAATGTCTCAGGCAATGGGGAACACAGGATGAGGGGCTAGAGGTTCCATCATGGGAGAACAAGGCACTACATGGGATGTACCACCGACAAATAACTGAAGTGGCTGATATCAGGAAATCCTACCAATGGCTGGACAAAGCTGGACTCAAGGACAGCACAGAGGCTCTCATCCTGGCTGCACAGGAACAGGCCCTAAACACCAGAGCAATAGAGGCTCAGATCTACCACACCAGACAAGACCCAAGGTGTAGGTTGTGCAAGGAGGCCACTGAGACAGTCCAGCACTTAACAGCAGGGTGCAAGATGCTGGCAGGGAAAGCGTACATGGAACGACATAACCAGGTGGTGGGCATAGTGTACAGGAACATCTGTGCAGAATATGGACTGGAAGCCCCGAGATCGAAGTGGGAAACACCCCCAAAGGTGGTGGAGAATGACCGAGCTAAGATCCTGTGGGACTTCCAGATCCAGACAGACAAGATGGTCATGGCGAATCAACTGGACATTGTGGTGGTGGATAAAGAACAGAGGAAAGCCGTTGTGGTGGATGTAGCTATACCAAGTGACTACAACATCAGGAAAAAGGAGCATGAGAAACTGGAGAAATACCAGGGCCTCAGGGAGGAACTGGAAAAGGCCTGGAAGGTAAAGACCACAGTGGTGCCTGTGGTCATCGGGGCCCTCGGGGCAGAAACCCCCAAACTGGAGCAGTGGCTAAAACAGATCCCAGGAACAACATCAGACATCTCAGTCCAGAAATGTGCAGTACTAGGCACAGCCAAGATACTGGAGGAACCCTCAAGCTCCCAGGCCTCTGGTAGAGGACCTGAGCTCAGAGGATGAAAGAGACCATATTTTATATATATATATATATATATATATATATATATATATATATATATATATATATATATATATATGTATATGTATATATATATATACAGTATATATATATATATATATATATATATATATACAGTATATACATATATATACACACACACATTAAATGTGACTGTTTATGAAACAGTCACATTATTAAATGTGACTGTTTCATATTCCTCCTATGTGGAGTATCATGAAATTACTGTCTGTCAATGTCATTCAGTGAGTCATAAGGACTTTCATGATGGACTATACCACTTGGAATATAAAATAAAGTAAAAAAAATATATTGTAATATTTCTTCAGGATTTTAATATATATTGAGTTTAAGCAATGATTTTAAAAAATTAATTAGATTATGAATATATTTATTAACCCTCCCGACCCCACTAAGGGACAAGGTGTAAAGAAAATGGATTGCTTGTTGGACGCTAGCTGGCACTCTTGTTGCTGTTATTTTTCCTTTCAGCTTTAAGTATCATAATCAGTTCGCTGAAATGATATAAGGTTTTAATTGAAACGTCGCTGATAATACAAGTATCTTATTTATTTATTTATTTATTTACTTCAGGCTTGTATTGCAGTTTCATGTTATTAAACGATTTACAATTATTTGACAACTTATTTATTTTTAATCTGTTTCACTTTCAATCCTCCACATTTACACTTTGGCTCTGAAAGCATTGTGATTGCGTCTCCCATGTTGTTCGGCTCACTTAATTTCACATTGCGGGCTGCTGAGCATTTCACCTGTGTGTTCAGGCGCACTGATATTAGTCAACACGGCAGGAGCGAAGAACAGACTCCCGACGGGGGGAAAGAGGGGGGCGCCAGTCTTTCTCTGAAACAACAACATCAAAAATGATTGAATTCAGAAATGTAGATTTGATTTGTCAAGGTGCAGTATTAGTTAGGTTTCCATTCCAAGCGGCATTTGGGGTGATAATTTATCAAAGAAGGACGGAGCGTCGCTGCACCGGGCTGCTCCACCCCCCGCTCCTGCTGCCTGCATGGTGCGCTCCGCCGCTGCAGGTCCGTCTCCTCGGAAGCCACAGCGTTATCTCCCCGCAGGATCTCCTGCGCTTTACGCCTCTATGCTGGAAGCCTCTACGTGTAGCCGTCGTTAGTAGCTCTGAAATAAAAAACAAAACAAACAAAAAAAAAAAACTGGCTTCTTTAGAGACGCAGAGAAGAAACGGGGGGGAACCAGAGGATCGCCTCATTTACTTACCAGCGTGTCACCGCGGCACGTCCGCGTGGAGGCCGGCGGATCGTCACCGCTCCCCGGTCAGGATGAGCCTGTCCGTGTCAGCCGGAGCTGTGCTGGTGCTGCTGCAGAGGCGTGTAGGATGGCGCTGCTGGGAAACATAAAACGTCGCTCTACTGACAGCCGGGAGACTCGACACAGAGAGAAACCGAGTCTGGTTAAATTAAAAAGACATGCCCTCTTTCTCCGTGCGCCATATTCACGTTGCACCTGCACATCCTGCGGGATCCTGCACTGATGGATATCTGAGAATCACTTCATCTACGCTTATCCCAATCTTTGCTGTCCAATCTGGAATTACATGTGCAGGCAAAGAAAGTCTACAGGGATTATTTATGCTTTCTTGATTGGATTTAAGTCTGAAAAGACTAAATTAGGACTTTTATTTTTATTTTTTGTTGACTCACGGATCTTAATTTAACGTGTCTTTTGTCAACCCTGAAGGGATCTAAACTGATCCATGCTCTGATATGTTTGAGTAACCTGTCTGATATAACCCACTTCTTCATATTGTAAAGCCAGGAGAATGCTTGATGTCAAGATGAAGGAGACATGTAGAATCTGTGGCCGGGAGCTATGCGGTAACCAGAGGCGATGGATCTTCCACCCAGCCTCCAAACTTAACCTACATGTGCTGCTGTCCCATGCCCTGGGTCGAGAGCTGACCCGGGATGGCAGGGGGGAGTTTGCCTGCTCCAAGTGCACCTTCATGCTGGACCGCATGTACCGCTTCGACACAGTCATCGCCCGAGTGGAGGCCCTGTCCATCGAAAGGCTCCAGCGGCTGTTGCAGGAGAAGCATCGACTGAGGCAGTGCATTGGCGGTTTGTACCGGAGGACTAATCCGGAGGACGGTGCTGTGACGTTCACCGGCACTAATGAAGAGTCTGGAGATGGGATGGTGGATATCTCGGGTCTAACCCATGCAAAGTACTGTGCCCTGCTCCAGGAGGATTTGGTCTACTCTTTGTATGAGTCCTGGGCTGACGATGGGCTGGACAGCCACCATCACCACCACCCTACCTGTTCTGCTGGTCCAGGGTCAGAGGCCACCGGTATAGGCTCGCACCACTGTCGACCCAGCACTCCCAGGAGGTGTCGAGGATGTTCCTACTGGCGGGTGGCAGACTCTGACTATGAAGCGGTCTGCAAAGTGCCCAGAAAGCTGGCAAGAAGCACCTCTTGTGGGCCATCAACCAGATACTCAGCCAGTGTCATTGGAGGGAGTGTGACTGGAGGGGATGGAGATGTGGAGAGGAAGAACTTGGACGATTCAGAGGAGGCCCCGTCATCTCAAACCCTGGTCCCTGGGTCTCAGGACGTTTCCCGGACTTCAGACAGTGATCGCACTCTGGCTGGACGAGGCAGCTCCAGCCCATCAGTTGCATCCCTGGAGATGATCGAAGACAACACTCAGCATGGAGGGCAGAGAGACAGATCACTGATCTCCTCTGGGGAAGCAGCAATAGACGACCACATGTCTGACTCTCTGTCTGAGGAGCACATGGGTGCGACGCTGTCCTCACCGGGGCCCAGTCTTTCCCTGACATTCTGCTTGCTCCAAAGCTACGCAACCCACCGCCCAGTCCAGCACACCAAGGGAAGCAAACTACCCGTCCTCATCCGGCGGAGCTCCAGGAACGGAGGGGCTCGGCTGCGATTCCCAGATCCTCTTCTTGGGATGCCTTATGGAGAGGGAGACAACCACATGCCCACTCCCGAGCCAGAGACTCCTTTGGTCAGGCTGAATTTGGAAGACGATCACGACCTGAACTTTGCTGACATGGAGGATTTATTGAACGATTTATACATGGAGTATCCTCCCCCACCTCCACATCAGGTACTAGACCTTACAGAAAACAGTGCTGCTGCTGCTGAGAGGAACTATTTAATTACTCTGCAGCACCCTGAGTGAATCTGGCTAACAGGTTTCAGCGATTGACTGCGCACCATGTCCATGAAGAATTACTCCCTTCTCCTTTTTTAGTTTAAGCAGCTTCATAATCAAGCTGTCAGTTACTTACACTACCCACAGCCTCTCCAAATAGCTTCAGCTCAAGAGGATGTGAGCTGTGGTTTGTGCATGTGTGTGTGTGATGTGCTTAGGCTTCTGTGTGTGGTTATACCACACTTTGCAAGTGCACATGGCACTGATTCCCTAATGGCTGCGTCTCTCAAACGAAGAAACAGAAAAGGAAAGTGCAACCATTTTTCATATATGTCTTAAATATCTTACAGAGATAAACTGAGATTCTGTGAATAGATTTTTTTGTAGAAGAGATATCATTGCGGGATTTACACAACAGATGAAAGCTGACGTTTTAGCCAGTCTTGGCGCTTAAAAAAATAGCTTAAACTGAAAACGTTCACAACGTTGGCACCCAACGCCACGTCAGCAGATATTAATGTCTGCACTTTTAACAAGTGGCTGTACAGTTTGTCACGTTTCCCTCAGATAAAACTACAACAAATCTCAGCTCACTCCAATCAATAATTTTCTGTGAGGGGGATGCATTCATCCTCTTAAGCACAGACCGATGGCTGAAGTAGGTTAGATGAGGGGAGACATTCAAAGACAGAGTGGCTCCGCTGTTGACCTATTTTCTGCAGACCTTGAGGCAAAGTGATCCACACAATGTCAGACCTTCTCAGCTCATCTTTGCCCTGGTTTGCTGCTTCAGCAGCACAATTCAAGGCTTTAATATTTTATGTTTTTTTTGCTTGTTTTTGAAAAAGAAAACATTGCTTATCTATTAGGTAAAATTCTGAACCTCACAACATGCTAACCTCGGTGTTGGCAGACATATAAATTATCACGAAATTATGCTTTTATTGAAACACTTGGGTTCCAGTCATGCATGTTTGCACTCACAAACCACTCCAGTGTCTTCTCTGCCTCATGTGGCCCATTAGCTTGTAGAGATGAACAATTAGAGGTTTGTGGCCGATACCTAATCGCTGATATTTTAGGAAAGCTTTAACCTGCTTACAATGATGTCCATCCATTTAAATTCCTCTTTAAGAAGCCTAATACAAAACGATGTAAATTTGGCATGAATTTGCAAAGCGAAAACAAAATGAAGTTGACGTTTTGAACTTCCTGTAGAATCTTATATTGGTGGTTTGCATTATTAGCACAAGCTAGCATTACACTGGGCTCCTGGTATTCTTGGGACTTGGAGACCACAGCCTCCCACAAATAAAACAAACCTGTGATTACTTGAAATCTCTGAAAATGTACATAACTGCCTGTTTTAAAAGTTCAAACACCAAACAAACCATCTTTGAACCACAGTAATGTCCCGAAAAGTAAAAATTTATATCTTTAAGTAGAGATTATTCTTTTTGTACACTTTTCTACAAATATGAAACAAAACAACGCGTTGATTACAAATAAATCAGGTTTAATATAATCTTCTTCAGAGCCTCGTTGAGGAGCAGCAGAGTCAGCTCAACCAGTACGAATGTGCGGCAGGTCAGTGCGTCAGCGAGCTGCAGAAGGCCCAGGTCCAGGTCCAATCCCTGCAGGCAAAGATCCAGGAGAGCGAGGCCAACAACATGGTGAGGCGCGTTAAAAATAGCTACATTTTAATCACACTGCAGGTCTGATTTTTTTTCTCTTTTTTTTCCTCCATTCCTAGAAGCTGCAGGAGAAGCTGAATGAAATGGAACGTGAGCTGCGTTCGCTCCGACAGGCGTCCCAGAATCAGGAAAGAACCATTCAGGGCCTCACAGAGTCCATCACAACCAAAGACAGCGAGGTCCGTGTCTGCAGATGTAGGAATCTGAAAAATGTTTTTGTTTAAGTGAGCTGACTCCTGTTTTCCTCGTCTCTCTGAAGGCCCAGGAGCTGTACCATCTGATCGAAGGCCAGAACAGCACGATGTGCAAGCTGCAAGAACTGGCCCATCGTAACCAGCTCACTCAAAGCCAGGTGAGACCCGCAGCGATTTTTATGTCACGTCTCCCGTCCCAGAATCTGTCCGTACTCGTGGTTAAGATGTGGACCCTGATGTTCATATTTTCTTAAGGCTCCCGCGGGGATGAGCGAGTCCCTGACACTCGGCCAGCTTCAGGGCGAGCTGGTTCGGGTCCAGAGCTCTCTGTTCTCTCTGGGTCTGGAGCTGGAGGCCAGCCAGAGGAGCCTAAGGCAGAGCCAAAGGCAAGGCGACGACCTGCTGAGGTTCAAGGACAGGCTCAGCTCTGACCTACAAGAGGAACTGCAGCACAGGGAGGTCACAGAAAAACACAACCAGGTCAGCGCGGCAGTTCGCGTGCGTTTTTTTTTACCCTGATCCACGAGGCGCGCGCATGCGCATGTGTAATCGCTCCTGTTCCCGCCGCAGGACCTGCGCGGTGCTCTGCAGAAGATTCGCTCTGAGCTCCAGACCAGAGAGGTGGCTCTGAAGGAATGCGAGGCAGAGAAAAGGGCAGTGACGAAGGAGAAAGACGGGATCATTGCACAGCTCGAGCGCTCCCTGCAGGACAAGGAGCGGCAGCTGCAGGTAGAATCACACACACAAAGACACAAAGACACACACTCTCATGCGCTTCACGGAGCCGGCGTTGATCTTTGCTGTTGCTGTCTTCAGGAGTATTGTGACATGTTGGAGTCGGCAAAAAGCTCCAAGCCAAGAGATGCTCTGCTAGAGAAGCTGAGGGAGCGGATTAAGGAGAGAGACCGAGCTCTGGAGGTAAAGCGGCCAAACAAATCCCTCTAAGAAAACTGCATGACAATTGTTCATCCCCCTTTTAAAAATGTCAATTAGCTTTTATATGACAGAAAGCCTTTTTAGTCAACTTTACGACCTGTGATATGAGCGTCACGGCTGAATGTGGGCGGACCGTTCACACAGTCGGCTTCAGTCGACTGTAGGAACTTAAAGATCAGAACGACGGAATATTTAAAGGGTGTTCAGTACTTTTCTTTTTAAAATTTGTTTATTTATGTTTATTCTTGTTTCTTATTCCAAAAGAAGCACAATGTCCTGGAGTTGCACCCAATAAGTAATTGGTTTTCTGCTCGCAGCGCTCCATCGATGACAAGTTCCGCTGTCTGGAGGAGCGCGAGGGCCAGGTGAGGGCGCTGCAGCTCGCCCTCAGGGAGAAGGAGCGCGACCTGGAGAGGCTCCGCTGCATCCTGTCCAACAACGAGGAAACCATCACGGTACGCTCATCGGCGAATGCCAGAGCTGTTTTATTTATTTCATTATTTTTTAATGTCTTTTTCTCGCCGTCTGTACGAATGAATCCGTGTGGGCTTGTTTTTCCTCCACCGCCAGAGTTTGGATGCTCTGGTGCGCAGCAAGGAGCTGGAGCTGGAACAGGCAGCGGAGGCCTACAGGAACCTGCAGTGGCTGAAGCAGAAGAGCGAGGAGAAGGAGAAAACGGCTCTGAGGGAGAAGGACACCATCATCCACCAGCTGCAGGCGGCCCTGCAGGCGCGCAGCCAGGAGATGCAGGTAACACCCAACACGTCCTCCGTCATACGGGCCTCCAAAGGCGCTGCTGGTTGCCCAAACCTGTGCTGCTGGTTTTACTTTTGCCGACGCTGCTTTCTGTGTTGTGCACCACGTGCAGGATCTAACAACCGCCCTCGTTGCCCGGGTCCAGGCCGGCCCCACGGGGGTCGTGGAGGAGCTGAAGGCTCGGCTGGCCCTTAAAGAGAAACTGTTCCAGGAGCTGCTGTCCGACCGCACCCGGCAGACCGACGAGCACCAAGCACAGATCCTGGATCTGCACAGCACGCTCAGCTCCAAAGACCAGTATCTCCAGGTTTGCAATGCAGATGGAAAGAAAATGCACCTTAAACGGATAGATCAGAGCTAAAAAGAAATAAAAAAAATCTTAAGAAAAATCTCTCCGTCCTTTATTTCTTTCAGGATTACTCGTACAGGCTCTCCTTGGTGATCACCGAGCGGACGAACGAGCAGCAGGAACTTCGCAAGCAGCTGACCCAGATGGAGCAGGAACTGAGTGAGCTGAGGCGAGAAAGAGAGAAGGAGACGGGAGGAGAGGCGGAGCATCTTCGAAGTCTGCTCAAGGAGAAGGAAGCCTTTATTAAGGTACCTGTTGATCCTTTGCTCTTTAATTTTCCTCCTCACCTTGTCTTCTACATTCCCAATCTTACGCCCTGGTACACTTTGTGTCAGGAGCTGATCCAGGAACAGGAGGAGGCAGTGCAGGAGGAGAGGGAGGCCGAAGTGAAGGCTCTGAAGGACGAGATCCAGCTGGTGTTGAAGAAGGAGAAGGAGGCTCAGGTATCTTCATTCTGCAACTCCGAGACGCTGCACCAAAGACACGCTTGCGATTATTTTTTTTTTTTACACGGAGTCGTTCTCTTGACGCAGAAGGAGATCGCTGACCTGCGCTCCTCTCTGGCCCATCAGCAGATTCAGAATGTGGCAACAAAAGACGGAGCTCATCAGCGAGTAAGAGTGCGTCAATTAGAGGAAACTAGTCATTTTTCCATTTTTATCCTTTTGCACAATGTGGATTTAATCATAGTTTTATTCACATAACCACAGAATTTGATACATTTTATTGGTATCTCTACCAAGGTCAGATGCAAAGCGGCAAAATAATACTTATCCATGAATTGAAATTTTTTTAAGCAAAAAAATGTGGCATGCATTTCCATTCAACCCCTACATAACTCCAATTACACAGTTGATGGAAACTAAATATCGAGAAATTCTGAAGAGAAAAAAACTTGTAAAAGCTGCAAAAGACTTGAGACTGGACTAAAGATAATTATGAGCTACTTTATGTTTGTCTATCACATAAAATCAGAAGAAAGTACATTTACATTTGTGGTTGTAATATTACAAAATGGGGGGGGGGAAGACTTTTGCAAAGCACTGTTTATTTTTAACCTCTACCTCTGGTCTCCAGTGTGCGCTAGAGCAGCTGGTGTCTGAATACAACAAGCTGAATGACGCCCTGAGGACAGAAAAGAGGCTATACCAAAATCTGACCCAGCTTAGCAGAAGTGATGGGTAAGTGGGGGAGGAGGGTTGCTTTCATCTCTGCAATTACAAAATGTCTTCTTTTATGATTTTACGCATTTTTTTCTTTCCTCTTTTTTTTTCTTCTTCTTTTTTTTCGACAGCAACAACAGCACAGAGAAGATCCAGACCCTGCACACCGAACTAGACTCGGTTCAGGCGCTTCGAGGGCAGCTGGAGGAGGTTTTGTCCAGGACCCGTAGCATGGCCCTGGCACTGGAGCGGGCAGCTAAAAGGCAGCCTGAGTTTGGAGGTGGGAATGGCGGGGACTAGCCTCCACGACTGCAGTCGGCCGCTCACTAACGCTGCCCTGACGCTCAGCGCTTCAGAGTGAAAGTCTTAAAGTGAGACAGAGCTGCCTCTAAAGTCTGAGGGTCCGAGAAATGGCTGAATTTATAAAGAGAGAACCGCGAGGAAGAGAGTCTGACCCTCAGTCTGGAGGCAGCTCTGCCCAGTCAGCACCAGCTCCACTCACAGAACAAGCTCTGTTCACATTAACCTCTCTGAAACGAAATATGTGCACCTAAGGGGTTTTATCTATATCTATATATATATAATATATTCTGTGATCATTGTGTGGATGTTTTCCATTGTTTCTAATAACTGCCTGCTCCGCAGTTAGGTTTGCTCCGCATTGCCGTGTCGCGCCGGCTGGGCTGTTGCACAGTGAAGTTTCGTCTTGTGGAGACTCTCGATCTTGCGCCTTACAGTGAAACGTCTCGCCATCCATCGTTTGTTTTATGTCATCCGTGTGCCTGCATTTAACGAAGATGGCGTGGGATTGGATTTCAACTCTTGAGGGTTAACCTTAAGCTTCAGCTTTTTTTTTTTTTTCCCCAGCGCTCTGTAACGTAAAACCTCCTTCGCTCCAGTTTTTTTTTTATTTTAGTCTTAACAGGTATGCACGAAACAGATGAAACCTTTGAAATATAAGCTGGTAGGTACTGCTTTATATAGAAAAGTAATGTCACTATTTTAATAAATGCATCATTTTTGCAACATGTGCTCATCAGTTCTGTGTTGTAGTGAGAAATATCCAGATGTGAAACGTTGCCTAGCCGTTAGAAATTAATATTGGTAGAGGACATATTCCAGGAAACCTCATCTTGCCTCAGAGGTGGAATAAATGTCAACATTTTTGATTTTTTTTTTTTAATGCAATAAAAATAAATGTACTGTTTTTTGTCAAAAGGACCCCTGGTATTGACTTATTTTTTTTATTGTGTTTAATGAGAAAGTTGTCATAAAAATACTACATGCCAAAAGATAAATCCACAAAATGGTCCTTAGTTACCCCTCCTTAGATCCAACCTCAAAGGGATTTTCTGTTTGACATCTTACAACTGAATCAAGTTTTCAAAATTTTGTTTCATTTTTGTTTAAAAAAAAAAAGGATCCACAAACACTAAACAAAAATATGTTCTTGTCTGAATTAGACTTCCCTCCATCTCTTTGCTTCCTGGTGCATGAAACTGTGGCATGATTGTCCTATTTGCATGACCGTTCTGACTCTAACACCCTGTTTCATTCCCATTCTCCAAATAAGGGATATATATACAGTATATATCAGGCATAACATTGTGACCACTGAGAACAACTAGTTATCCCTTTATTAGGATGTAATGGGCAACAAGTTAACGTTTTGCCCTCAAATCAGGAAGAACAGGGAAGGGAAGGATGTGAGCGAGTTTGACAACTGGGTCAAAGCCTCTCTGGTACTGCAGCTCTGGTGCTGTGGTCCCAGCCTGTAGACTATTCAAAACTAATAATCCAAGGAAGAAAATATTCAGGGGCAGATGTAAGAAGCAAAGGTTATGGTCTGGCTTGAAATATGACAACGTTAACTTACAAGTAACTTTTCAGTGAGACACAAGAGGTTATTTTAAATTAATAATTCTTAAAGACTTTGATGTTTGGACAGAGAGTGACTCATTATTAGGCTGGTAGTCATAATATTACTCCTGATTTTTGTAGAATCTTTGATAATAAAGTAGAAGTGATCACTTCTCGTATGATTTAAACACACTGAGTATGTGGAGCCAGAGCATCAACAGAGTCCCACATTCAGTCCTCTTTAGTGCACACAACACTTTTTTCAATCAATAAACATCCTATTTGGCTGTGTGAGTTGGCTGCTCTGTCGTTAGCAACACAAACCCTCCCCTTACACTTGTTTACAGATAAAGAAACATTAAACTTTTTCTGATAGTAAGTGATTTGATAAATTAGTCCCAAAATGCTCTGAATAACTGTAAAAACAAACCCGCGACTCTCACTGGACACTTTGTCACGTGTGAGTCTGTTTGGTCAGTAGGAACGAATGCGTGCATCTATTTCCTGTTGAGTCACTTTCCACTGAACCTCTTGTTTCCTGCAAAGCAAAAGTCTTCTCCAGTTCCTCTATTTCTCCTGGATTATTACCCACAATACTTCAGTAAAAATCTAAATCTATTAAATGTGGTGAGCAGCGAGCATAGAGTTCTTCAAACGTCCAGGCCTGTATGAGTCTGTGTAGGTTCTAAAGTTGGTCTCATAAACACATCCACACACTCGTTCAGAGTGAGCATATTTTTTGTTTTTTTCTTCTGGCAGGCTAACATAACATGACATAACATTTCCCTCCAGTCCCATGACTGTCGTGAGGTGGTTTAGAGCTGAGAGGTCTGTGGAATGGAGTGGTGATGCAGGAACAAAACAAAGATCAGAAAGAAAAACTTATTATTACATAACAGAACCAGAACAAGGGGATGTTGTCCTTACATGGTTATTGTGCTTCCAGAGTTCAACTCAGAAGAGGAGGAGGTAGACGATGAAGATGGCAGCAGCGAGGAGTTCACTGACAGCATAGAGGAGGAGGATAACAGCCTGAATTCCACTCAGGTAAAAGCCCATTTTCATCCCTTTCTTGAAAAAAATATTTGGCTTTTCTGAGAACAAAATGGACGTGTTCCTGTCCCGTTAGGCCTCGGCGAAGCCTCAAAGAGCTGGTGATGAGTCCGGGCAGCTGGTAGAGGAGGCGGTGCACCACCTAAAGCAGCTTGAAGAAGCCAAGAGGACCCTAGATGCTCAGCTTGAAGAAGTGCAGTCGAAGCTGGAAGAGGATGGATACGCGTCTTTATCTGACATGAGGTGGATGTTTAAGAATCTCCTCAGATTTTCTGAAACTTTTTTTATATTTGACTTTCTTCTTCCTCTGTGTGGATTCATCATCTTTTTTTCTGGCGGCTTTGTGTTTGTTTGTTTGTTTGATTTCTTACTTGCTGTAGGAGCGCCTTGCAGAGGTTGCAGCAGGAGAACGAGGCTCTGAGAGAAAGTCGGGGGTGTCTGAGAGCGGGGGGGCAGAGGAGGAACACAGAGACCAAACTGAGCCGACGGGAGGAGAGGGAGAGGAGCAGCACCGAGGAGGACGATGAAGAGTTTGAATCATCTCCAGTGGTGTCGGGGAAGCGAGGTTCCTCCAGTCTGAGCGCCGAGTCGGGGAAGAGGCACTGCATGAGGCCGAGCTCGTTGGACCTGAAGTCCAAACAGGCTGAGACGGTGATATTTTATTCACATTTACTTTAACAGCAATTGTTATTGAATTTGTAATCCAACATAATCACAAATGGAATTTTAGCCACATAGTGAAACTCATAATCCTATTTTCTCCAGTGGTTCAGGTCACAACTAAATGTGTTTGTATTCATGGCCTGCTGGAAAAGTTTTCACACCCTTTTTTAAGTCTTGCTACTTTAAAGTCACAAACTTCCTTTTATTTTATTTTAATCTTATGTGACCAACACTAACAAGCATAAAACTGTGAGGGAAAAGATGCATCACTTTTATATATTTTTTTAACAAATAAAATACATTTTATTTTATGCAGGGTTTTTTGGGGGGTTTTTTAGTCAACTTTCCTGAGTCTGTACCTCAAGACCTAACTTGCCCCAGTGTACATTTATGGCCAATTCTGCTTTTCAAACAAGTTCAAGTTCAGTCAGATTGGATGGAGATTGTCTTTATTCAGGTTTTTGATTTGCTTTCCTGACCCTTTAGTAAAATATTCCCACAGCATGATGCTGCCTCCACCAAATTTCAGCACAACGAAGTATAATTTCCATTCCTTTTCACTAAAATGTGCCACATTGTGTTTGTCTATTAAATACAAGCCATCTGCATTCATTTTTTATGGTCCAGAAATTTAAAAAAATAAAGTTCAAGAAATTAATTAGGAATGTATTTCTCCCATTTTATCTATAAAATTAATTTTAGGTGAATTCTGTGCACCACAAAACTTGATATATCCTTTGTAATGTTAACCTTTGAAATTTTACATTTTAAAAACTTTTTTACATATAAATTTCCAATTTTCAGTCAGTGATGTGGACAGCCAGCTACTACTATCGTCCACAGTGGTGCACATCTGAACCAGTTTTGTTGCTGAATCTCCATCCTGTTGCAGACGGTGGAGTCCACCGGCAGTGGCAGTGAGACCGGAGCGATTTGGCAGGATATAGAGGAGGGTCTCCGGGAGCAGGCGGCTCGTCTTCGCTCTGACCTGAGCCTGAGCCTGCAGGAGAACAGAGAGCTGAAAGAGAGGCTGATGGTGTCCGAAGCCACTGTCCAGGCTCAGGCTGAGCAGCTCAAGGACTACAGAGATCTGCTAAGTGAGTTTGTCATTTATAAGCAGAGGGACATGCGTGAACATTTTGGAGAGTGGGTGTGCAAGTATAAAAAAAGATCTTCTTGTGTGGCACTTGGAACCGCCAACTGCCTTAATAGTGTGAGATTTATTAAAGGCCACACACAACAATGTAAAAAAGAACTTTTTCAGAACGGTAGGATTCATCCAGAGGGAGAAGGGCAGGTGATCTAGCGCCCCCTGGTGTCCGTCTGTGACACCACCTGTGTCAGCTTATGCTGAAAAACACAATCAGCTTGTGACTGCTCCTGTGTTATTGCAGCAGAATCGTCCGTGCAGCAGGCCAGTAAGCAGGTGCAGGTGGATCTCCAGGATCTCGGCTACGAGACCTGCGGCCGCAGTGAGAACGAAGCCGAGAGGGAAGACGCCAGCAGTCCAGGTGATCCACAAACACAGACCCGGCTTCCCTGACACCAAAATGTTCATTCTCAACCGCATCCTGACTTGTCGGGCTTCATCGTCCTTGTCGTCTGATCAGAGTTTGACGACTTGGAGATGTGCACGTCGCTGTCCCAGCCTCAGGACTGTGAGGGTGCGGGTGGCGGCTGGTACGGCGGGAACTGTAGCGGGAACAGAGGGGCTTACAACACAGGGGACGAGTCTGCGTCTCTCCAGCATCTGATCCGGGATCTGCGCTCCCAGCTGACCCGCTGCCACAAGGTGATCCGCGGACTGCAGCTGCGCGTCCGCTCGCTGTCCGCCACCAGCGACTACGCCTCCAGCCTGGAACGCACGCCACGCAAGGTGACCAACACATCACCCTGCAGGATTTTTGCTTGATTTTGTTCATGTAGGTCAGGAGAAGCAGATCTGGTCCATGGTGACTTCAGGAAACTCGAAACAAAATTGTGAATATTAAACAAACATTTTGCGTGACATAGTTGACTGGCACCATATTTCATTTGATTTCGTAAATGTAGACGAGATAGTTGACCTTTGATGACCTTTGGAGACATTTATGAATATCACTGAACAAACATTTTTGCTGCACAAACATTTCACACCGATGTTATTTAATTTGAAGAAGGTGGGAGGAACCAACTTCACTCAAGTAAAAAAAAAAAACTTTTTAAAACATTTGTAATTCATAGACATTCATTTAAAACATGAATGCAGTTTCAATTAGTTATTGTTTAAGTGTTTTTCTAAAACAGTTCAATTATGTCTCTTAATTCGAATGGTTTGATGCTCGGACTGACCAAAGGAACATTCCCTGAATGATATTCTGTGGTGCCCCCCCTTCCCACTAGCTGCTCCGTTTGATGCCCACCTTTCAGGTCAACTGGGCGTTTGAGAGGTCGGCGGGCCCCAGTGCAGCGGAGGAAGATGAAGGCTGGATGTCAGACACACAGGGAGTCCGCTCCAGCTCCGGGCACAGCAGGGAGCTGCAGGAGCTCATGGAGCGAGTCGCGTCGCTTGAGACTCAGCTGAAAACCACTGCTGCAGAGGGCAAAGGTCAACCGGAAGAGGGGAAATGTGCCACCTGGCCTGGGTGAGATGACATAGACTGAAGTAGGGAGAGGTTCTTCGGGAGAAGCACATTTTCACAGATGCACTTTCTCTATTCCCTAGAGTTTATCAGCAGATGCTCATGAGTTCAGTCATAAGACTCAGAAAACTGTTATCTCTAAGCCACACAGCGGTTCACGTCAAACCTTCGCGCTTCTCTTCCTCTCCTTAGGAAGTACAACTCTCTGATCCAGGCTCAGGCTCGTGAGCTGTCCCACCTCAGGCAGAGGATGAGAGAGGGCCAGGGGGTCTGCCACATCCTGACGCAACACCTGGGGGACACTACCAAGGTGCCGCAGCTTCTCATGTTTCCGCCAAATTTCTTCCGTCTTCTACAACACAGAGAAGATGTCATGTTTATGTTGTCATACTCGCTCCCTGACTGTCCTCAGGCTTTTGAAGAGCTCCTGCGGGCCAACGACGTCGATTACTACATGGGTCAGAGCTTCAGGGAGCAGCTGGCTCAGAGCAGCGCCCTGGCTCAGCGAGTGCTCACCAAGATAAGTGGAGGTAAGGAGAACTTTTCTGTCAGGTGTCCCAGCAGGAGAACCATATTTACTTTGTCATCCCTTGAAGTTTTTGCTCCTTTAATGTGTTCCAACTTTCCTGATTCCTAATCACAGGTGAGGGGACCGAGAACCACAGCGAGAAAACAGGCCATGAACTGCTTGCCTTACGGTGCGTCATCGCATCGATTTTCATACACACAATCCTATTTTGTGTGTGTGTGTGCACGTGTGCATGTGTGTGTGTGCGTGCGTGCGCTGTCATCAGTGAAATCTTGGCACAACTCTGGATGAATATTTGATTGTCCCTCTGGAAAGTTAATTTAGACCAGCTACTGGACGTAGACTGACCTGAGCTGGATGATTCAACACTCAACATAGATGCTTACAGGTTCATAAAAACATTCGCAAAAATTGCAACAATGCACAAAAAAAAGTTATTTTAATGTTTATTAGTAGCAGGACCATTTTTATTCTGAACAAGTAAAAACTTCTTTATTTGGACGGATTACACCTGGTTTTTGATTTGTGCCCCCTGCTTTATAACTTTAACCTTTTAATCTTTTCAATATTACTTCAGAAAGTCATAAAGAATAACTCACAGCTCTGTGACCTGCTGGCCTCCTGTAAGGTCACCAGCTTTAGCTCGTTAACTTTGCTCAGTCCTTTCTCGTGTCGCGCCTTTAAGTTGCTGTCATGTAACACAATGAGAAACCACATGGTTGCTGAAGGCAACTAGAGGTTAATCTGCTCTCCTTGGTTATTCTAGATACTTCAGTTGAATGAATAACCTGTAAGTGGCTTTGAATATAAGTGCAGATTTTTTTTTCTTGCAGGCTGAGTAAGGAGCTGCAGCAGAAAGACAAACTCATTGAGTCACTCCACACCAAGCTCCACCAACGTCCTGAGACTCCGTCCAGCTGCCACGCCCTCTCTGAGACCACCGACCAATCGGACAGGACCTCCCTGGTATCCGATGAGTACCAAAGCAACGAAGACTTGGAGCTGTGCTCAGACATGGCAGCCACAGAGTTCCCAGAGGAGCAGCGGCTCCGGCAGCAAGGCCACACGTCACAGCCAGACGGTACCCTTAAACTCTTAATCTGACTTGTTCTTTCTAGTTGCGATACGCATCGTTCTGTCCCTTCATCATCCATGCACCCTCTCCTAGTCCGTCCATCTCTCCCGCCTCTTCGTGGCCTCCTCAAGGCTTCCAACAGCTGTCCCAGCATGCTTTGCTCTGCCGCTGTAGGTCTGAACACTCCTGCAGGTAGAGGTACGGGAGTCACCACAAAAGAAAAAAGAAAAAATTCTTCTTTTGTGTTTGGTATGTTTAATTTTCTGTCATTCTCCACCAGCCCCTTTCAGTGCACCCATCTCCTCCCTCTCTGTGTCCTCTGGCCCTGACGTCTGGGGTTACGAAGTCATTTGTGACCCCCGGCCCAGGGCCCTGTCTGTTGCCGCTGTTTGCCCAGAGCTGGACATGCTCTACAGACAGAGGCATGAGGAAAATAGGGGTGAGGGGCCACGGAGAGTGTGTCACAAGTGAAATGTTTTGGATTTGGACATTTTCGCTCCGTCTCTGGCTCACTCTTCTCGTCCTGTCCGCATGCGTCTGAATGCAGGATTCCCCGTCGCCCAGGACAAGACCCTGTTCGGCCTTTCGCCTGGCCCGCACAACCAGCACGACCTCTCCAGCTACAACCAGCTATCCCATCATGCCTTTCAACACTACCAGCTGGGTGGCATCCCTGAGTGCCACTCCGTTAAATCTGACTCAGGTCTTTTGAGAGGACAGCCTCTGTGGGACGTGGACAGCTTAGTTCAGCCAAACGGGACCTTTTCTGGAAACCAAACAGCAAGCAGCCAAACAGGTGAGGCTGAACTGGTGTGGAAAAACAACTTTGTTCACTTTTTGTTACTTGCCAACCAGGAACTTTAATGCAGTTTTGGTCTGAGCTAAACTTTAGGAACGACTAAGTAGCCCAAATGAGTCATCCAAACATTGCATTGCATTTTATATAAGAGTTACCTGCTCATATCAGGAAAACTGTAGTAATACATTTGGACTTTAATTCATATAAACAATACTCAAGTATTTGAAAATGAGGAAGTTACAGTCATTTTTGGGAGGAACAACACATTGTTACTGGGCAAGGGACATATTAAACCTACAGCTGGTATCATTTCATAATTAATGATGTATAGAACTACCTGTTAATGTTCTGCAGCATAATCGTTCTTTTAATAAGGCACCTAAACGGTTTCCAGCCCACGTCCTTGTAAATCTGACTCTGAGTTTTAGGTGATCAACCAACAGAAGAAAGTGCTCTGCACTGACCACACCATCCCTTACTTAAAGGCTCGGTTATGGCAGCGTCATGCTGTGGGGATGCAAAGTCTGAAATTAAATCCAGTTGAGAATGAGTTTGCAGAATAAATTCTTCTTTTGATACGCAAATATGGCAGAGATAAACCCCAAGAAAGATTTGCTGGACTCTCTGTAGAGAAAGGTGTAAATGTTTAACACTCACGCCACCAAACTTTTCAAATATTTATTTATTTTTGTTTGTCTGTCAAATGTAATTCCAATAAAACATACAAAAAATGTTGGTTGTGTTGTGACAAAATGTTGAAAAAGCATAAGCGGCGTCAACCCCGTGTTTCGCCATCCTGGAGGGAGAAACAAAGCTGATGTACTGCTTGTCCGCAGGAGTGAATTTGATCGAGGAGCACCTCCGAGAGGTGAGATGCCTCCGTCAGCGCTTGGAGGAGTCGATCAGGACCAATGAGAGACTCAGGCAGCAGCTGGAAGATAAACTGGCCTCCACCGGGCGGGATGGAGGTAAAGAGTCAGCAAGATGTGTCTGAAGCATCTCTTTCTTTCAATTGAATGAGAATAATCACCTTTGCCTTCTCAGGAGCACCAACAAACATCTACATTCAGGGACTTGACACCGTCACCCAGCTTTCTAGTGAAATCAGGGTCCTGAAAGAGGAAAATCTCAGTCTGCAGTCTCGCCTGCAGGCCAGCACAGGTGCACATCATTGAAAAGCTTCCAAACAACACAAACTCATTTTCATCTCATGAATTGCTCCCGTAAAAGCTGCCGGGTGTTCTTGCCGTCAGACACAAACGAGGAGGTGGCGCAGCTGCGGGAGGCCGTGTTCGCAGCTAGAACCCGCCTGAAGCAGGCCGAGCTGGAGGCCGAGCAGTGGAAGGAGGAGCTGCGGCGTCTGCAGGCTCACACTCAGGAGCAGGGCCAGCAGATCCACGCTCTGAGGCAGGAGCGACAGGCCAACCAGGACAAAACCAACAGGTTGCTGTCGCTTCTTTTCCGCACCGATTCTCTCTGTTGCGTGTTTTGTGTTGCTTTTATGAATTAGAAAACTTCGCCTCGCCAGGCTCCAGCACGAGACGTCTCTGCTGCAGCAGCAGCTGAGTGAGAGCAGAGAACTGATCCACTCGCTGCAGAGCGAGCTGCACGTTTATGACCGAGTGTGTTCCAGCACCAAGGCTAACAAAGGTCAGTCTGGGATTTCTTTACCCACATTTTAGCAATGACATTTTAATGTGTATCTACAGTTTATTGTAAATGTCCTTTTGGGTGGCTCCATCTAGTGGTAGAGTGGTTAATTACAACTTCAGCTTTTTTTATATTTTGCCAAGTTATAACCTCAATTATAAGTGATATTTAGCCAAAACATGTTTGGCACAACTATGCCCAAGATGCATAGAGAGGGCCAAAAATCTGACTAGATTAAGATTCCAATAAAACCTGAAGTGAAAAGCATTTTACGAGTAGACCAACGCATTTTCATTTATGTGATATTCAGTCCCCTTTATATCTTTAAATACAATCCTTATGAGTCACTTACATTGTAAGTAGAATCAAAACTGTTGCTCAGGTGTGCATTTCTTTAAAAGTCTTCTACAGATTTTCCTTTGGATTCAGGTCCAGACTTTGACTGGGCCACTCTAACCTATGACAATAATGTCTGCCATCTTGAAACTCTTACATAAAGGGCAGATTTTTAGAGTTTGCGCCTTATGTTAATTCATTTTCCTCCCACTTTAGAATGACCTGCTACCCTGTGTTAGTTTACCACATAAAAACAACACAAAATACACAATTACACAAATTCAAACAAATTTTATATCTGGCAAATTCAAAATTATTTTTGCCAGGCACTTTAAATAAAACAGGATACTATCAGAACGACTCCTTGAAGGTCGACTCCAAGCCCAACATCCAGAGCTTCTTCCTGTATATTTCCCATTCAGGGTATCTGTGTGAGGTAGCGGGTTTCCCACTGGAGCTGGGGAGCTGCTGGGGGAGGTCAGGAGCCTGCGGGCCCAGCTGCAGAGCAGCGTCCAGGAAAACAGCGCTCTCAAACAGTTGGAGCTCCACAAGCAGCTGGAGCAGAAGCTAGGCGTGGGGTCGCCGCGGGCTCCGTCTCTGTCTGCGCTGACCGCCAGCCCTCAGAGGGAAACCTTCTACAGACGACAGCTGCTGCACGGTGAGACCGAGCTTTCTAAATGCAGCAACTCGCTCGTGACGCTCAGGCGTGCCGTGGTGTGTGTGGACTGCAGTGTGTCCAAGCCTGCCATGTGTGTGTCTGTGTGCTCCACAGACCCGGCGCCGTCTCCGCCGGTCAGGGACATCGGTTTGTTTAACTGTGGATCTCCTGGTCCCCCCTACTCAGACCTGGATGACAGCCATAGCCCTGCTAATGGTGTGACCTTAACCACTCCTGCATTACAGTGGTTTATGCATGCTTTATTAAAAATAATAACAATAACGTTTTGTTTTACTTTTATCTGCCTGCATAGTTTTGATCAAATCTATGCTCTGCTAGCTCTCTTTTCCATTAAAAAGAAAACAAATTCCCGTGACAGCCTGCAGACAATCTTACGCACCTCTGCTTCTCCAGCAGACTCGCTTGACCCTCACTCAGAACTGGAAGGGGAAGCACCAGATGGGTCGTTTGCAAACTGCAACGGTCGCCACGCCATTGGCCACGTCGATGACTTCAGCGCGTTGCAGCAACAGGTCCTGGAGGGCCGGAGCCTCGTCCAGCGCATGGAGGCCACCCTGCAGGCCTGCCTCACCCCGCCGCTGCTGGAGGGCAAACAGATAGAGGGCAGCGACCTGGTCTGTGCTCATCACTGGCTCACTCCGTCATGTTAAAAAAACTGTGAAATACGCCGAACTGAACGAGGTGCGTTTGCAGGCCGTGGACTATGGATGTGTGAAGAGTCTTCTGTCCAACACCAAGACTCTGAGGCTAATTCTGGAGGAGGCCATGTCTCTGCTGAAGATGTTCTGGAGAGCAGCTCTTCCTAACACAGATCCCTCCATCCAAAACCTTAAGAAGGTCTGAGAAACATGAACGTATATTAAATTAATTTACTGATGTTTAATCAAACATGTTTAAAGTATTTTGTGTGTGTGTGTGTGTGTGTGTGTGTGTGTGTGTGTGTGTGTGTGTGTGTGTGTGTGTGTGTGTGTGTGTGTGTGTGTGTGTGTGTGTGTGTGTGTGTGTGTGTGTGTGTGTGTGTGTGTAGGAGCAGTGCCTGCAGGAGGAGATTTTGTCCCTGAAGCTACGTATATCTGAGCAGGAAGAAGTTCTTAAAGGGACAGTACAAAGACTTAGGAGCACCAGCCGCACCAAGGAGAGCATGGAGCACTTCATAGTCAATCAGTGTGAGTTTTTTTAAGTACATCTTTGTGCAAGAAAATGTGGAAAAACAAGCACATCAATATCCCAAAAGACGTGCAGCTGTAAGTGAAGTGAAAGTTTATTCTACAATGTTTTGACCGTGGCAGACTAAATGTAAATGTGCACCACTGTTTTCCTATTCTTATTCATAAAAACGTTGAGTTATTGTCATTCCTTTTCACGTTGTGTGCTACTTTGTGTTGGAATATTGTATAAAATCCCAGTAAAATACAAGGAAATTTGTGATTGCAATGCCGCAAGTTCAAACTCTTTTCATCCTTTGATGTGTTTGAACTAAATCTTTTGACTTTGTTTTTGTTTTTGCAGTATCAAGGACCCGTGATGTGCTGAAAAAAGCCAGGACTAATTTAGAGGTAACCACACTTTCATTCTGTTAGATAACATTAGATTATCTGTGTTTGTGCTCCATGTTCTTCTTGTGCGGTGATCACGGTTACTTGTTATGTCTGAAATGTGTGTTACAAAGTCATCACTACTGTCTCCTTGTTCCTTCATTCTGAATTTGTCTCTCCTCCTTTCTCCCCCTTTAAAATCCCCCAGAAGAACGAGCTGAGGCTCTCCTCTCTAAGCTCCTCCCCCTCCTCTTCTCCTGCTGGTAATTGTCTGACATCTTGTGTTGTGCCACACGGGTACATGCCGCCCCAGACTTTCCATTTCTCATTATCTCAAAGATGATGGTTTATGGAGTTCTTGTTCTGGCAAAGGCGTTTCTAGGAACTGGAGCTGGCCTTTTTTGTTCATAATGACTTCAGTGTTTCACATCCTACAAACTCAGAACTGTATTTTTACCATCTTATTTTTTTATGCATATGAATTATGTTCTGTATTATTTTGTATCATTGAAGTAGTTATAACAGAGATATTGGACATTAAGTTGTTTTGACATATTACTTCACATAACGTTTCCATAACCATGATTTGCTCAGTTTCTGTTATTGGTATTCCTTATGTCTAACAAGCCACAAAATTAATTAATTTTTTTTGCAGGAAAAGGATAGTAGGATAATAATATATAAAAACATGACTTTATTTAAATTTTTTTTTTTTTTTTTTACCAGTGATGCCAATTGATTCATCTAAAACACCTCCTACTTTCACCCAAAGAAAAATAACAGACTTAGCTCTTAAAAGCAAAGTAAACATGTTGCTGAAAGTGTCAAACTACCCCTTTAACTTCACACCATTTTCCTGGACACTCGTTACAAGCCCTGACCATTGAACATGCTTGGGTTTTCTTGTCCCCAGCTGAGGAGCTTGGAGGTGTTGCCAGAGCACGGCCTCCTGATCGCGGTGTCCTGATGAGCAGCGGCTTTCCTGGAATCACCGGAGAAGAAGCCACTCAGCGTCTGGCAACGAGGAAGCGCAGCAGCCATTGTCTGCTTTAGACTTCCAAAGCACCAACCTAAGTGCTCCCATGTCTGACCTCTCTGCTTAAACAGACCCCTCCCTCTTCACATACTCCTTTCCATTTGACCCTGCCCACTCTTCTCCATCCAACCGCTCCTTGTTCATCTGGACAATACAGTCAGAGTATAAGCTGCACCTTGACCCTTCCCTCATCCCTATTCACCTCTGTTGTTGTCTTTGAGTGAAACAGTCAGCAGTTTGTTTGCTGTGTGTAAGATCGAGGGGCTGATTGAATTAATTCTGATGGTTTCAGGGATGTGCGTCCTACAGTCCCGAAGTGTCTGAAGATGCATTTAGCTCTGGTTCGAGGATTGCACACATTTGTTGTGGGTTTCTGATATATTTCAGGTACAGATCATCTGATCTGCACCCACACAGAGCCAGACAGCCTGTAGAGAAAGAGGGTTTGCGCATGTTTGAAATGGCTTTTGAGATGTACTCTGCACACATACACACACACACGTAAAGTCCCATCAGTTTGTGTGCGATCGAACGGTTCACTCAAAGACAAGTTCATTTCCCCTAAAGCTGCCACTGAAATGCAACTCTCCTCCTTGTGGCAGTAGTTTCGAATTTTTACAAATGCAATGCAAAGAAAAGTAACGTCCACAGTCTCTCGTTAGACATGCCAGAGGGATGTACCGTGTACGATGTGTGCTAGCCGTTGTTGTGGAGAAAGCCAATAGCTAAGATTATTTGTTGTTGAGTGATGCTACAGCTAAGTCCCACGCCTCATTTTCAATGTCCCCAAAGTTTGCAAAATCACAAAAACTGGGAGGAGTGTGTGCCAGAGGAACCAGGCTGTGTTCACTCCCCAGGGGGCTTCTCATGCGAGCATGTGCAATAACGATGTTTCTTCAGTAACTACTACGCTGCAATGGATCACGATTCCCAGCGTTTGCCATGGTTTGGACACAGCCGGTGTCATGATTGTATTTATTTCTTGAGTGTCGATGCATGACAAAGATTGTGCACATGAAAATCGGAGCGCTGGAACGAGTCGCAGCTGATTCTTGCCAAAGTTTGAGCCTCAAACTTTTCTCTCTGACTCGCCTCGTCCACATGAATGAGAAAACTTATATCAGCCACAGTGTCACCAAGCTGTATTGTTTTCCTTTTAAACCATAGAGACGGTAACCGTTAGACACCTATTGAAACATTTTTTTGGACCAGCAGATTTTTCAGTCAAGCTATTTGTTAATGTCTCTTAATGTTATTTTTTAGTATCCCCTGAGCAAAGGCAAAAAAAGAAGAAGAAATTCTTACAAATGATGCAAACTTTGGCGGGCTGCCTGTCACTTATCACCTAAAAAGCTAATTTTCCTGTTTGTTTTCCTGTATTTTTTTTTCTTTTTTGCTGTACATGATGCCATTCTGTGCTGTAAATACCAGCTTTGTGTGCATGTGTGGGTATTATGTGTGAAAACATCCAACATTTGCTTTTTTTGCAAAGTTGATTATCTGGGTACCTGTGCAATAGCTTGATTATTTTTGGTTTATTTTGATGTTAAACATCACTATGGTGTGTGTTTGCTATTCACCTTCTCCAGTGTACAATGCAGTGTATGGAGTGTTATTAGAGGATCAAGCCACTTTGAATTAATTAACTGCATAGGCTTACACCTGATAAGTAAACTATGCCTTCATCATATGTAATACACTGACCATGTATCTCCTGCTATAAGGCTCTGATTATTGTTGCTTCGCTTGCCTTTAACCTTAGCCTGAGAGTTTGCTCTCAGAGGTAGAAATGGCCTTGACCAAGCGTCTACTACTTGATTTCTGTTGAAGTGGGTTTTGTTCACGCTCGAGTTTTCAGGAAAAAAGACAAAAGACAAAAGTTGCCAAGTATTTCAAAGTTAATGGGAGATGTTTCGAGGAATTTTGTTTTAAAAGTGTCTTCTGAAATGATTGTAATACACTGAATCAACAGAGCACCTTGTTAGAGCGTGAACAAAGCCTGTGTTTTCTTTGCTATTTGCTAATAAAAAGGGAACCAAACAGTAGATTGTTGTTGGTATTGAATTGCATATGTATATAGTGCTATCTGATTGGTGCAGGTATATCCTGAGTTTATGCTTATTGAAGTAGTTGGCCGATACAGGACACTGTTGAGTCCTGTGTCTGATCAGGTCTGTTGCATTAAGGAAAAGGTTTTAGCGATAATGAATTGTGAGAAGGAATGAATAAAACACTTAAAAACTTCTGTGGTTTTCTCCTCATTACAATGCGCCTGCGACACTTAATTTATTTTTAGTCTGAAAACTCATTGGCATATGTGATTTCTGATAAGCAAGAGCTCATGAACGCAATGACTGGAGAAGCACCAAGAAACAAACCGGTGACCGTAATCTGACGATTTTTATCTTTGATGTCCTTGAAAAGTGCTCCACAAGTTAGATTCAAAAGTCCTAGATTTCTCATCAGTAAACACTCCATAGATGACCATTAGCCAGACACCTGAACTTCAACACTCTGGTTTGGTCACTGTTACTGAGACTCAAAGTTAGCTATTATCAGTGTCAGGAAGGTAAAGTAAGTGAAGTTCAAAGAAGATATTATTATTATTATTAGGATTTCTGCAACATGTTTAGATATGATTACTCTGTATTCAGACTGTGAGAGAGGATTAGACATTCAGCAGATAATGGGAAGGCTAAATGGAGCACAGCAAAGTTCCTCTAATTTTCCTGTTGAATAGGACTCAATTTAAGACAAGGTTACAGCAATTTTATGTACCCTATTCCCACAAGTTTATTTTACACAAAATTAAACTGATAGGTACACGTTAAGTGTCTTCCTTGCGCAAGGACCTCCAAGGTTATTTATGTATTTCAGGCTCTTGTAGCAAAGGGTTCTCTACAATTACAATTACCCAATAAACTTGTCTTCCACTGTGGAAAGAACTAAACCCTTTACCTCACCATTCACCACCATTTTATGTGCATAAAATAAAATGTAACAACCATTTCTTCTTATGCTTACAGCTTTACCATGTGACAACCAAATACTAACACCTAGTGGCTAAAACTAGTATTGACGGCTATATCATTACAAAGCTATTTGACAAAAACATTGTTTTCACTTGTGTTTTCACTTTTTTATGTTTAAAAACACAAATTACGAGAACAGACACGTTAGCACTATAAAACCGAATGGGTTAATGTGAAACAAAGGTGTATATAATAGTTAATAGGCGGCGGAGGATGTTAAAACAATGTTGAGCCGATATAAACAGACCGTGGAGCTTATTGTGGCTTCAAAAATACATTTTCAGTGAGCAATTCGTTCCATTTAAAAAATGGCAAAACTCTTTATAAGCCTATTTTACAAAATTGTAACGCCCACTGTAAATAAAGTAAACCAAATTCCTTCAAAAGTAATTAATTATTAATTATTTTTACAATTAAAAATAAACTGAAATTGTATTATTTCAATCGCGGACACGTATCAATTATTTCAACCAACTGCACAGCCGTATCTATGAGGCGAACAAGTAACCGCGGCAACCAGTGCACATGCGTACTTGCATGTTTATATTTGCGACACTACGATACGCCACACGGCAGCGAGTAAAATGTGAACGCGGACAAGGTGGATAAGGAGAAAAGAAGATACGCATTCAAGCTAGTCCACTTTTAGACGTTTGCATGTCAGTATGAATCAGTCGATTTTGAGATTAATATGCTGTTTAAAATGTCAGTGACTGAGCTGCTGTTTGTTTCCCTTCACACTTCCATCTTTTCTTTCTTTGATTCCAGATTATCGGCCACATTTGTTTGTAACATGGCAAACCGTTTAAAGGGTGAAGTTTTCAGACTGTACAAAACTGTAAGTTCTGTTTCATTCCTTTCTGACTGCTGGTGGTAGTCATAGAGACAGTTACACTTACGAACATGTTTCATATTTGAAGGCCTTTCATTTCTTAAGTTTTACTTGGAAATTATCTATGAATTTGGAGCTTTGAGATATAAACTTGCCTATATAGTGACTTAACCTACAATATAATGTGTGTGAAAATTTATTCACGTTAAAATGTTTACTCTTGATAACAAAATTAACATAAACCACTAAACAATTAGAAGGCTTTCAGGTAAAACTGGTCAATAAAAGGAAGGAGTCTTTGATAAACTTTCATTTGTGAAAGTGAATGTGAAATCTTCAACTATCACTTTGATCAAAACCAAGTCAGTTCTCCTTTTTACCAGTTCGTGTCTATTTGTGCAGACACGTTACCATGCAGACACGTTCTTCTACTTACATTTTATAAAATATTTTAAAATTGGTTATATCTTTCTTGAAATTAAGCTAGTTTTCAAAATGAAGTCTCATGTTTGATTTAATTCTATATATTTTCTTTTAAACTGTAATTGTGAACTAAAGTATTCACTCATAAACTATATTTTGATATCTGAGGCGTGAATAAACAGTTGGGCAGTCTTGATAAAATACCCAAAAAAGTCAGGTGTGTGACTACCCTGCCTATCTTTGTTTTTTATAATTTTTTTTCCCAGTGTCCAGGTTTTTCTGACTGCACACTCATTCATTTTGTTCATCCTAATGTGTTGCTTCCTCCTCTGGTTGTTGGTCCTATAGAAGGTTGTTGGATCAGAGGTGATTCAATTGCCAAGTAGCACCTTCCTTGCTCAAATTCTGCTCCCAGACTACATGAACAAAGCTATTGATCAGACTCGGACCCCCCATTTATGTCCGAGGTGGGAGGTCAAACACCTGTATACCTTAAAGCTAAATGCAGGTCTACACAGACATGTAGGAGTTCACAGAACCATAGCTCCATCTTTACCTTTGGTTTGGTCAAAACAAATTAAAAACTGAATGCTCTGAAGTAAAACATCTTATTTGTCTTTTTGTTGGCATTTTCCAGCTGCTGTATCTTGGCCGTGAGTACCCAAAAGGGGCAGCTTATTTCAGAGAACGACTAAAGCATGCGTTTATGAAGAACAAAGATGAGACTGACCCTGAGAAAATCAAACAGCTGGTTGCCAGAGGAGACCACGTCATCAAAGAGCTGGAGGCCCTTTATTTCCTCAGAAAATACCGGGCCATGAAGAAGCGCTACTATGACCCCGAGAAGTGAGAACAAACTGTATTTTTCATACAAGAGACATGGAGATGAAGAGAAATATAAGCTGCAATGCAATTATTGTTCTCTTCACAAATTTAAATAAACCCTACTAAGTAAATATCCTAATGTTGTCTGTAGAAAACCCCAAAAGTTGGTTTTCAAAATATCTACTTTTTACGTTATTTTTTTTTAACTAAAGATGTATGTTACGCTAAACTCTAAAATTGCACAAATGCAGCTTTAGATGATGAAGCCTCTTCTTGACTTTGTATGACACTGTGGCCTATATATCTGATCTCTGTCTCCACTGGCCATAAATCTTTTCTCCTGAAGCCGTTCAGGTTGTGCACTAGAACTTTGACTCTAGTAAAGCTTAAGTTTTGGTGCAATCAGGCTTTCTTTATGTATTTTTTAACTCACGTTCTTGTTTTCTTCAGAATGTAATTATTAAGACTCAAAGAGCCGTGTGACCTCTGTTATCGGTGCATTGTTAAACGGAAATGTCTGCATTTTGTATAATGAAGTGCTTTGAGTTGTAAAGCAATTCTGTATTAACACATTTATACGAATGTGGTCCAGTTGCTTGGAAAAATGAATGTCCTATACTGTATTCAAGTACTATTCACAGGTAATAAATGTTTTTTTATTGCTAAAATATTGAACCCATTTCATTTCAATGACGGCTAAGAGGAAAGGTAGAGGAGCTTGAAAGTTTTCACTGGTTATCTGTCTCATACGGTCACAACATGGTGACAGTTTTAAAAAATATCTAAAAGACATAAGTTACATACAGCAGCATCAATTCAGTTTGGATGTGCAGACACCAGTTTATAACACAAAATGCTGTCATACTACAATTTTTGTATTATTTTTAAAGAGTGCGAAGTTGCATTAGGGGCTTAATGGACTTGAATTGAAATATTTGCAATAGTTTGTAAAAATATTTGTACCCTGTTAACTCATCTGTCAAGTTACTACCACAAAGTTATATCTATTGTTATTCCAATTTTATGTGAAAAGCTAAAAAGGCAGTAGAGCAACATTGTAAAAGAAAAGCGGTGTTGTGGGGGAAAAAAAAGTAAATATATGCTACTGGTGCTTTCAATGTCAATGCTGTGGAAATTCAACGCACAAACTGTTGAGACTTGCATTTGTTATTAATGCAGCTGTATTTGAAGATATTAGCTGAGCCATTGTGACCCCTGGTCTGTCGCAATTTATGAAAAAACCAGAGGTCTGGTAGCAGAAAGCAGGCTTCGCACAGTTTCAACGAAGCAGTAATGGGACTTTCTGACCAAAGCTATCCCATCAGGGCTCATGCTTTCCTGCAGAACGTGGATGAGTGTGGAGTGGAACTCGCTGCCGGGAGCGTGGTCGGTGGAAAACTCTTCACTATTCTCATTGATGTCCAGTTGCCTACTCCTCTGTGAATTAATAAGGTAAATATTCCAAAAGTCTTCAGGTACAAGGCCGGCTTTGAGGTGCTCACAGCCCTGACAGAAAAGATGGACACACATATGAGTACAACAGAACAATTAAGAGGTACTACATTGGGTTATGTAGTATTTCCTTAGTCTTTGTTTTGTTAAAGCCACTCAGCTACAGTATTTCCAGAAATATTCTTGGCTGTTGAACTTTTCCACTATTGGTCACACAACAGCTAAATTGCTAAATATATTTTTGAGGGGCATTTCATGCTCCCAAAAAGTAGTGCACAACTGTAAAGTGCATATATTTATAACCTAACTCTGCTTGGAGTGTCTCCACAAGTTGATCCCTGACACTAACAAAACTGAGTGAACCGGACATGATGCTGGTGATTAATGGAGTGCAGAAGGAAAAGGAATGAGTTTGTGATAGGGCTGGACAATAATCGATACTTTTTTTTGTTTTGTTTTAAAATGCCACCAAAGTGGTGGCGTGACCTTTCCAGTTTTCACTCCTCTATGTCATGAGGCACGGTGGAGAAACATGGAACTGCTGCTGCTCATGTTACGCAACAGGTTGTTGCTAGGTAACCAATGAGCGAGTGAGTTTGCTGATGCCATGCCTTGCTTAGGTTGAGCAGCTAAAGTCTTTCACTCTGTCTACATCCCCCAGAATGCTGTGCGGCTTTGGATCGGGGTTCAGTGAATGTTCTATATATTGAATATTCCATCAGCTGCATTATCTAAAGATATTGATCACGCTTCTTTTGCAATTTATATATTGTTACTGATGTATTGTCCTGCCCTAGTTCATGTCCAGCACTTTGAGCTGCTTTTAGTGTGGAGGGTGATTTATAAATAAAATTGATTGATTAATTGGCTTATGTATAGGTTACAGTGAATAAAAGTACCTGAAGGACCAGACTGTCCTCTTCACATGTGGTGTTCCACTTGCTCCATGAAAAAGCACAAGCTGATGCATAGAGGGCCATCTGGTCATAAGCAAACTGTTCTATACATGGATTCTGAAAAAGAGCAGAAAGAAGCAGAATGTTTTCTGATGCTGTGAGGAACAAAATGTAATTTCCTGACTTGCACAATCAAGTTAGGTCAGTTTCAGACGAATCTAGTCTTCATCTAACGTTTTTTTTTTTTTTTGTATGAATCAAATGTTGTCCGTCATTAAAGAGACCTTTAGGCAAATTCCCTTTTAATGTAAAAAAAAAACATGGAGGGGTGGAAAACTTCTCCATTCAATATGTTGCTTGTTTTCAAAAAGTCAGGCCCCCACTACCCATACAGCGAACACAAAAATCAAAGCATTCCTGTACCTTTTTTTTTTTTTTGGCAAAATGATCAAATGAAATTGCTAAAGGATGCAGACCTTCTTGCAGATGCTGACGTATTTGTGCGTGTTCTCGTTAACAAAGATGTCGATCCCTGCCTTGACCATGGCTTTCTGCAGAGCCGGTCCGCTCATCCACTTCCCCACGAGGTCAGAGAGGCCTCTGCCCTGCTCCACCTTCAGCATGCACTGACTATTCTGTTCATCAATTTCATAACAAACAAAATGTTAACATTTGTTCTTCTTAATAAATTCACTATGTACTCATTTACATCTTGCCGATAGATATATAAAATGGAACAATTTTCGTGAGAAACATTCTTGTAAACAAGAATAAAAGGCCATTCAACTCATCTCTAAATATTTTCTCCAACAGCAGGTGAACAGAAAAAAGCGCCTTGCCTCGATGGTGATGGAGATCTGAATGAGAGCCCCCTTGACAGTATAAATAGCTGAATTTTGGCCCAGCGGTCGCAGTTCCCAGCCCCGAAAAGGAAAGTTTGCGAAGGTGTTGTGCATCAGTGTGAAGATCTGGAATGATTCCATCTCAAAGGAGATTTTGCCTTCTGCCTCCTTGTAGGAGACGTTGGTGATGCCGTCCTTTCGCCAGCGGGCCTCTGGTTGTGCAGAACTTACCGTTAGTGGCTTCACAGTACAAAAAGCATTCATTCCTCTGGAACTTTTCCCACATTTTGTTCTATTATATCTTAAAATTTCAGCGTTAGATCAACACAAACTATCTCTATTGTGAAGGAGGATCTTTTCCCCCCCTGGCATTTTAGTATTGTAACACATGCTGGTTTCTGATGCATGTACCTGCAGCGTCCCAGCGAGCCACGAGTGGCATCTCCAGGAAGAGAACCCACTCGGGAAGCACAACGGACACCCCCACAGGGGAGCACGCCTCCTTGTTGGGTTTTTCTGTTGGGCCATCGGAGCACTCCTTTTCGTTGGGCCTTTCTTTTGGGTAAGGGAACACCTTCAACCCGTCCACCATCTAGAAGAACAAACCATTGATCTTTGAAGATCTGCTGAATTCAACCTGAGCTGAGGCTTTGGGCAGAAAAATCCTGTTCTAATCACCTGCACTATCGTGTACCCCTTTCTCCTGATAGGCTGAGGTGGGAGTTGGAGGAGGTCGTAGTAGAAAACTCCACCCAGGGTTGTGTACTTAACCAGATTTACAACCTCTGGGTCATTTTCAGTCTCTTTGAATTCAGGAACAGGTGGACTCAGAGAGTTCAGCTGTGCCAAGCTGGGCCAAGATGGATCATTGGCTGTGGATAAAAAGGAGGTCCTTTTATTTGAAGGTGGAAAATTACGTAAGTTTTAAAGAGCAATGACAACTTCTGAAGAGAATAAAAAAGATCTAATTTTAAAAATTCTACATCGAGTTTTGTTTCTTTACTTGGACCATCAGATAAAACCAGGCTGCAAATCTGATCACTGAGTTCTTCTGTCTGTGCAGGTGTCATGCTTTCCTCTGAAGGCGGCGGGCTGGTGCTTTTTACGGGCCGCTCACTGGTTGGACTGCAAGGGGTAATGGGCAGTTCATTGGTGCAATCATCCTCCTGCAGTGGGAAAAGGAAAGCAAGGCAACGGGTTTGGGTCGTCACAAAGTCATCTGGAAGGAACGTGTCCGCTATTTTGACAAATCGGGAAGAACAAAGATCGCACTACAGCATAAAAAAAAGAAACTGTTTCAGTAAATCTGTGAGTAACACTCAAAACTCTCCCGCTCCTCCTACTGTGAGCCATGCGAAGGTTTTATGGGATGAGAACTCAAAGCCGAAAGACATACTTCGTGGACAGCTTAATATAATGAAATTAAGACACTATTAACGCATTCACACCTTCATTTTTTCTCTTTAAACTCAAACTAATATAATCAGGTACACTAATGTACCTAATTATAAGTGCTACAGAAACAGTATTTGGCCTCGGGTTGAAGTCTGCCTCGGTGAAGGTTTGCAGATGATGATCCTGTTGTATGTGTGGCCGGTAGGGACATGACCTCAGTCTCATGTCAATTGTCTCATTTGTTCATTTCTGTTGTAGCATTGTTTGAGAGGTCATATCTTACTTTATATGTGGAAAAAAAACAGTATCCATTTGTTTTTCTTTAAGATCCTGGTTGGTCATCAGTAGCTCTGATTGAAACTTGAAAATCAATGGCCAGCATTTTAAGCAGATGTGAAATATTTGGGCAGGATATGGATTCTCATCTAGAATTTGGGACACGTGTTGAAAAGCGTCCTTTCTCAAAACTTCTTTTGAACAATCCGCCATCAGTATGTGGGATTTCTTGCCTGAGGACATGGAACAGGTTTCAGATCGGCACACCTCCTGTTGTCCTCGGGAAACACAGCCAAATCTACCGCAGCCACAAAATGAGGACAACAGGAGGGTGAAGAGCATCTTAATAGGAATCAGGTTTAGAGACAGCCACGATCATTTGCTGAAGGTTTTGCTCATCTGTTTAATCCCTTGATGACGTACTAGATGACTTCTGGTTCATCTCTATCGACATTATCGTATGTCTATGTGGTTAAAAGCCCATCTGGGGACATGCATTGCAACTCAGCTAAGGCTATAAATATTAGTGTTTGTCCCCATTCAAATAAACAATAAACAAACAGTTAAAATGAAAATACTGCTAAAATATGAGCTGATTTGTTTTGACCAACCTGGGTTTCCTCTGGCTGCTGGACGGGCAGAGGAATCTCTTCCACTATCGGCTGCTGAGGTAGATGCCTGAGCCTGGACAGTATCGACAGGTGGTCATAGTAGGTGTGGAGGATCCGCACAGCGATGTCGCTCACAGCCAGCTCCTCTGGAAGCTTAAAGCTCAGGCCAGCTTCCTCGAAGTCGAAACCTGTAAAGCTAAAGACAGAAAATCCAAACCCGTGAGTGTGTCAGTGCGAGGACAGGGGAAGGATTTGAATATTCCCAACCGATTCGCCCACTAACCTTGGATTTTTGAAGAGGTTGGCCCAGAGACACAGCGTCACATTTTTATGTTTGGACACAGTTTGCATATTCCTTGTGTCGGGGTCAATGTTGTCGCTTGCTCCCTGAGACGAAGACAAAACAGGAGGATTCAGCGGAACAGGTTTCCACACATTGGGTTCTTCTTCATTTGCTAACATAAATAAATGAAGCTTGTTTTTTGTCCTACCTTTAGGAGCTTCTCAGCTATGAAAAGGTGCTTGGCGTGGAGAATCTCCTGGACTTCTATGAGAGCATCGTGGTACTTTGGGACCATCTCTGGATCTTTGGCCTCTTTCATAAGCTCATCCAACCCTTCAATAAGCTACAAACATAACTCTTGCTATCACAGCGCCTTGCAAAAAATATTCTCGTTCTTGAACTGTTTCACATTACATCCAAAAACCTTTAATGTGCTTTATTTGAATTTTAGATGGTTGACAAACAAAGTAGAGCATGATTATGAAAAGAATGGAAAATGATGCATGGTTTTCAACATATGGTCTCCCTGAGTCAACACTGTAAACACTGCATAGAGGTGTGTAGTATGGATACACACCTTTACTGCTGCGTTGCATAGTTGAAGCTCCTCTTTGATGTCGATGTCTGAGTAATCCTTCCACAAGGTGATGAATGTATTGACCGCCCGCTGGTCCTTTGCGTCTGGGACTCCATCGCAAAGCATATATCTCTCCCACTGAGCGCAAAGATTGGACAGAACTATCAAGAATGATCACACTAAAGCCTCTAGTCAACATAATTTGCATACTTTATATGAAAAGATGTCTGAAAACAAAACTCAAGCTATGAAGTAAGTCTTTTTTACATTCAAATGTTGAAAAGAATCAGATTATTATCGTACGGTGAAGACCACCTCTGCCTTTTCTGCAGCATCAACCTTCCATCTGATTATTGCAGAGTAGTTGTCCTCCAGCAGATGGCGCAGTTCGGTAAGCTCAAAGTCTCTGTTCTGCTTTGCCTGTCAGCAGCAGACACATTACATTTCTTTACACTGAGTGCAGAAATCAAAGTTACGTGCAGTTGTTATATTGCACCAAAGTTTGGAGTTTATTCTGCAGGGACCTTACCTTTTCCTCTAGCCTTTGTATCTCCTCCAGTTTTCTCTCTCTTTCCAGCCTCTCCTGTTCTTCTTTCTCCGCCTGCTGCCGCGCTGCCTCTGAAGACCAACAGGACACCAAACAAATGTAAAAGTCACTTCACCACTGCCAATTAAAAGAAAATGTTTACATACCCTGTATCATGAGAATTAGAAATGTAATAATCATTTGAAACATTTTCCTTGTTTAGGTCAAAACTATTTCTATATTTTTTTTAATGATTATTTTTCTACAAATTTCAAAGTTTGCATACTGTAAGGTTAGTAAACAATCTGGGAAAGTTCAAATTATAATCAAACACAGTTTCTGTAGAATTCATCAATTCAAAACTGAGACTTTTATAAACGAAAATGAATTAAGTTTAAGATCTGTACCGAGACATAAATGTACTAAAGGAAATTGCCTATCACTTGTGCCCTTCAAATTATTTTGAAGGGTAAAATAATAGACTATTGCCCTTCAATAAATAGACTTCACAGTCTATTTTTTTATTGGTTTCTGTTGTGGTTTTAATCCCTGTTTTATTTCGGCCATTTAAAATATCTTCCTCTTCAAGTGTTGTGTGTTCTTTACAAAATTAAAGTTCACTGCTCTTTGAGAGGTTCGACTTGCGCTATTAAGTAATTACATTACTTGAAAACATTCTAAAAAATAACATCTCTTCTCGCAATGATTAATGGGACAATTTATCATCCAACAAGATTTGTTATTGTGACAGTCCCAATATAAAAATGGAAAACCAAGAGTATTTTGAGAAAGAAATTATACTACAGTACTTGTGATATTGTCACATTGTTACATACTTTGCACAAACACAAGCTCAGATATATACCATTATTCTTGTATTTAGAATAATAATTTAGGTAATTCTAGCTGAGCTAAAACAGGAAAAGACTAGCATGAAGTCATAAGAATGTGCATTTGTATACAGTGTATGTACATGACTTCAGTGTCTCTATAAGCTGCAAGAAAGTTTAGTTAAGAGTTGAGGTTTAAAATAAAATGTTGAATGCTTTAAAATAGCTACCTTCTTTATACAACAAAATAAAGGTAACAAATTTATTGTAGCTACAAAACATAAGAATTACCTTCTTCCTCTTGCTGCTTCTTTAACCTCTCTGCTTTACTCATCTTGACTTTCTTCTAGAAACATCCAAAATGAGTGTGTTTAACATAGAAAACTACTTTATTGTACCTAGAAGACTGAATAGTGTTAGAACATTTTAATTCAAAGAAAGTATAGGGATTAAAGGTATTTATTGTGAGATTAAATAGACGAACTGTGTGCTTCAAGCACATACCTTTTTCTTCTTGGGTGGCTATCATTCACGAAAAAGAAAGTTACAAAAGGACATGCAAGAAAAATATGAAATCAAGGTTTAACATTAGACATTAGGATTTGAAGAAGACAATTTTTACATTTAAGATTCCAGGGCCCAAAAAACCGAAATAGAGCAAACACACAAAGAGATAGACAAAGACAGTATTATCTGCAGATAATACTTTAGTTTAAGAGATCGTAGTTCATGCCAAGTCTGGAGACACGCTAGAAAATAAAAATTTTAAACAATAAACAGACAAGTTTGTGTCTAATTTAAATTTTTAAAAATATATAACTTTACCTTTTCCCATTTTATTGCACCACAACTACAAAATTCCTTGTATTTTAATGGTATTTTATGTAACTTGACATATTACTACGTTAGTACAATTTTTCAAAAAGCTCATAATAGAAAAACTGAATATGTCTCCTGATATCGAGATGCTTTTTTAAATTCTGTAAATTGATACAAAGGAAGTGACTGATCATCTGTTGTGCTGAGCTTTCTTTCACCTTCAGAAAGGCTTTTGCAGGGAAGTATTTTCATTTTAAAAAAAAGTGAGAAAACAAATTAGGGACATTTTGACCCATTTAAAAATGTGAACTCCACCGGAAGTAATGCAAAACATGTTCGGACAAAAATAATCTAAATATTAATCGTTTTCAATAGACAAAACTTGTCAAAACTTACCATTTTGAATGTAAGAGAAAACTCGTGTACAGGTAACCACAGCAACAGTTGCGCATGCGCAGTTGTGTCTTTTTAATTTGCAACATAACGATACGCTGAGGACAACAAAATTGAAATATCCACAACTTGTCCGCTTGAATAATTATTTTTCTGTTGCCATACATCCGTAAACATTGAAATAAATACAATGCTTGAAATGCACAAATGTAAATGCGTAGCGGCCGCTTAGACGATGCGTTAAGACAGTAGCCATTTTGGTACGGGCACCTGCATGGAAATCTGCTGTTGCATCGGACTTTTTATAATTATTAGCAATTATCAACAGATTAATTAGTTTGACCTGTGGTATAAAGGCAGGTATATGTTTTCATACTAACAAAAACAAAAATCTGTAAAACAGTATATATTGTAGTCAATATTACCAAGACCATCAAAAACGGACTTAAAATGCATCGTAATGGAAAATATGCCAACTGCAAAATTTACTCGCCTGTTAAAGCATAAGATCTGCCGAAACTATCTGCCTAGCATCCATTCAAGCAGCAGGAAAAAGTAGAACTTTAATTTGGTTGACAAGAAATACATAAATAACAAAAACACAATAAAAGAAAAAAGCATCAGAAACCAGATTAGCATCAGTGTCCAATCTTTATTCGCAACTTTCACAAAAGGGCTGCAAAAAATATTCAAGTTTTGGTTTTAGCTTTAAAACTCTGTGTTTGTGGCACTTCCTGAAACTTTCTGTTCTCTGAGCCTCATAAATGCTTTGGACGCAATGTCGCAGGCAGGCTCAACATTAACAAGATGCTTCCAGCTCCCTATGTGAACACTGACAGGGTTTTAGAGTCCCTTTTTTAATATGTGCACACAATTAATTCAGGCCAAAGAGCAGCACACCAAATAAAAATAAAAACACTTAAAACATTTTTCATGAACACACAAGTGAACAAAATGTACATTTAAATCTATGGCAGCTGCTCCTCATCACAGCCTCTCTTAGTTCATGTGATGATCACTTTATGAATGTGTCCTCTCCCAAGCTGTGGGTATTAAAAAGAGCAGCCTGCTGACACGTTTTCTCTACATGCGACGAAAAGACAGTACATTCATGTTTGGTAAACGGAACTATTTAGTAAAGCTAACACAAACATACATTTACATCAGAGAAGCTAAAGAGCAAGAGTTGTGTGCTGCTGCATAGTTACACGATCACATAAACACTCCTGCTCACAGGATGGTTAAGTGCTCACAATCTCATCTGCTCAAAGGCAACGACAGAAACTGAGCACAAGACTATTCAACAATATTCTCCATCGGTTCACGGAGTTTTCCCGGCTTAGCGAGTCAAATTTTTTTCAAATGTATTTGTACCCCTTGAACTTTTTCCTCCATTTGGATTTTTTTTGTCTAAGATAAACACAAAGTACTGCAAAATTCTGAAAGGAAAATCACAAATGCTAATCAAATTTGGCTACGAACTACATTTTGAAGCATGACCCCTTTACTTTGATACCCCTGAATGAAACACTTTACTCTCAATTGCATTGAGAATTGACCTATTTGGTTAATCAGTATGAAGGTTTGTTGGAGGAAATTAGTGAAGGCATAAAGTAGTAAAGACATTTAAATCAGAGCTCAGTTACATGACAACATCCCAAGCTTTGAACGTCTCACAGAGCTTTGTTCAACTTGTTATGTGATGAATAAAAATTCTAACACTCTTAAGCTACATAAACATACCAAGGAATGGCCATCCATCTAAACCAACAGTGCATGAAAGGAGAGCATTAAAAGACAAACAGGCTCTTTGTAACTTGGGAGGAGCTCCTGAGATTCGGTATGGTCCATCACATACATCCCCACCAAAATTCATTAAAGTTTGTAGCTGCAGTGAAAGAAAAATTCAAGGAGTACGAATACGTTTACAACACCTTATACAGAAACCATTTTGTTGGGTAAACTGAAATCGACTCGTTGTTTTCAGTAGATTCCACCACGAAGTTGATCAAAGCAGAAAGTCGTGCCCCCAGTTCTTTGAACTGCTTTTATGGCACATTATTGCACTCGGGTTAAAACAGTGGAGAGGGTCTGTCCCTCTTTCTGCATGCAGGAATCTGGGACTTTAAGGGACTGTAGCACAGTCAGATAAAGCATGTAAAGGTAACCAGTTTGAAGCTGAAGCTCATCACTAACATCCCACCACAGATCATTCACAGGTCATCTGCCACGCAAAAGTTACAAGATCTTTTTTTCCTTTTTTTTTTTTTGCAAACCGAGATGGAAAAGCAATCACAACATGCTGCAACTGATCCAGTCTCACATGTAGTCATTAGGATTTAAAGCCACAGTACGGTAATCTCTCCCTGAAACCCAACACAAACACACTTCTACTTTTGTACAGAGCCCTATTGTAGACAGAAGTGCAGTCTCACTCAGAGCAACTGGTGCTAAAAATTGCTTGCAAACGTGTTTTGCTGCAAGATTCGGCCAAACGCTATAAAAAAAAAAGTCAACAAAAACAGCTGGAGTCAAACATGCTTCTCTCTTAAAAAGAAAGAACTGTGGGGCACATGAGCTTAGATGGGTTTGTAAAGCAAAGAGGTGACATATTTCTTCTTGTATCTGTGAGTAGCGCTGAGAACCATTACTCCGTCCTGCACACAGGGAGAAAACACATAAGGAAAAACTGTCAGATTAAAGCCAAAAGAAAACAAGTAACGACTGAAGAGTTTTACGTAGCAGCAACCGAGACAAAATGGCACAAAGACAATAATTGATTTTAAAATACCAATCATAGATGTAGTATTCATATCGTTCTTTTTCCACTTTTGTCACACTGTAACAAAAAACTTTTAGATTTTATTGAGATTTTATGTGATAAACCAAGAACAATTAGTGTATTATTGAAAAAAAAATTTATAGTTTCTAACATTTTCGATATGGTTCAATAAGGAAAAACATTTTTGGAAAAAAATTTTCTGACACCAATCTTTTAAATTTTATTGATTTTGAACATGAAAGCAGTATAAAATAACACAAATTTGATTTGAAAAAATTCTAATGACTTGAATAAACATTATGCATCCAAAAATAATTTTGCCGCATTTATTTTTCCACATTCAGTGGTTAGAACTGACTGGAGAAAAAGTTGGATTTTACTCAGTGCATGAAGTAATACAAACCACTATAGCACTGCCTTAATAAAATATAAAACTGTGTAACCACTTGAAAAAGGTCAATGTTGATGTTTAGAAATTTTCTAAAATAAGCTTGGGTTGGTGTGTCACATAAAAATCACAATAAAATACATGAAAGCTTTGGGTTTGTGGCATGAATATTTTCGCAAGCCACTCTGTTTCATTTAAAACAATCAACAGAAAGAGAAACAACAGTTCTGGTTTAACTGAAGTTTTCTCTGAACAATGTCTTCAGATAAAACAATGTGTTGTATCTTTCTCTGAACAATGCGTTTCTCTGAACGGTGTGTTCAGAGAAACATTGTTTTCCCTGAACGATGTTATGTTCAAAGAAAATAACTGAGTGTAATATTTCATGTAATAATCAACCCTTGCTGCTAGTAAACCTACCTTTATTGAGAGGGCATAAAGGTGATTAAGCATGACATGGTTGGGTTCAGGCAGCAGGGCAGGATCACACTGAAGGAGACAGAAAGAAAAATGACAGAAGGTCATCAGTTAAGAAGCTGGAAGGCTTCAGGCCGAGTATCCAACGCGTGGAGAGGCGAGAATGAAACCGCTAAAGACACTGACCGATACATTGGTGTCTTTGTTGAGAATAACTTGAAGCAGGTGAGGAGGGAGGATGGGCGGCGCTTTGAAGTGCTCTTCTGGTCTAAAGATGTACTGTTCCTGGCCGTAAGGTCCTGGAGGGGAGCTGGACAAGTCTGTGAAGATGCAACGCAAACATTACCAGAAGAAAAGAAAGGAAAGAAAAGAAAAATAAAGAATGCTTATATCTGCTCGTTACAATTAGAAACAACGCAAGAGGAAGTGACTAACTGAGAGCAGGCCCACCTGAAGTGTCGGAGCACTCCAGAGAGTCGACCTGCAGGGCGTCAAACACCTCAAAGTCCGACTTCTTCACAGTGATCAGGTTGTTGATGGTGCCCAGCTGGCTTGTTACCACCGGCTGCAACGCAGGTCGTAAACGAGAAGGTTTTTAAGCCACGCCGATTCAAAGTGAAGCTAAACAGATTCAGACAGCAGAACCAAATAGCGCCAGAGAGCCAGAGTCAGAAATGCATGCAAAGCAGCAAGTTAATGTGGTAAACAAATGTGCTGTGGTCAGTTTGCAGAGGCTCAGTCAGTAATTAGATTACATACTGTGAGCCCAATGGATCAGTACAGTACAATCAGAATGATGAATACACTTCACAGTTATCCGCTGCCCCAGAAAGAGAAATGCTCAAAATCTTAAATACACTTTTTATTACAACAGCATAATCTAACCTTGGAAATCTTTTAATTAAGCTATTAAAAAATATTTGTTTAGACCAGATCAGTGCCAAACTCAAGGAAACACCTACACATCCAAGTACAGCAAATATAACTGAGGCATTACTTTAAGTTATCATTTTCTCTTAAGTCGGCCGCAGCGTCTAATTTGTAAATGTTGACTTCCAGTTTCCCTGATATGGCGAGACAAAAGGTCCACCGCTCGTAGCCCCTCTTCAATATGGGAAAGAAGAGAGAACATGCCATTAAAATAGGATCTATGTTGATTCTCATAATTTGGGGCTAGGCCATGAGAAATTAAGTCACTCGTCTAAATCTGTATACATCTGTGGTCAGAGTAATGATTAAAAAGTTTAAAACAACTGGAGATGTGACAAAAAAAAAACCTAAATGAAGACCTAAATTCATCTTGATATCACAAATGATTATTTTCAGTGGACACCAGAAAATAAAATCTGTCCAGCACATATATAAATATATAATTTTCTTTAAATAACGGAGGTTTTAACAGTTTTGTGGGAAGGAAGCAAGAATGAATCTTTTAGCAGAAAAACTGAAAGTGTGTGGTGGTGTGAAGCAAAGGATCAATTTATGAATAAAAAAAAAAGAAAAAATGCCCTCGCCCCCACTGCTGGGTAGGATGGAGGACCTGTGATGCTGTGGGTTTTATTATGCCATCTTCTAATATAAAAATAAGCAACCTGAAAGTCTTTCTAAAAGTAAGCTCACATACATTTGTGTCATTATTCTTTCACTGTTATCGTGCGCTGGACGTATCACAAAGAGTGCTGCCAAATATCCACCTCTCCTCACCACACTAGATGTACAACTGTGGCGCAGACTGTGCTCAGGGTTTCATTTCACATTCCTGTTCATCAACACAGAGGGCTTTGTCCTGCTGGGTCAGGTGGAAAGTTGAGCGATTAAACACGAGGAGGTGAGAAAACAGAAGCAGCAAACCTGGACACCTCTGTGTGTTTGTCGTTCTCAGATCATTAGAACAGAGTTTAGTGGGCCGTCAAACATGAGCCTAAATAAGCAACGTTTAGTCTGCACTAATGATTTAAACACCATGGCTTTGTGAAGGCACAGCAGGTTTTCTGTTGCTTTGTGCTTCCCTCCTGACCCACCAGAACAACCCGTAACTGGGTGCTGATGCAATAAAATAGGATTTCTTTGGGTTATGACCTCCTGAAAATGTGCTGGAGTCGTGAGCTGGGCTTCTGTGTTGTTATATTGTGGATGCAAATGAGCAAAAGGAAGATTACAAAAAACATCCAAAAGAGCAGCCATCTGATCACCTCATAAAATAAAGAAGATAACATTAATTCACTTCCTTCCTTCCAAGTCATTGCAATCGCCTTTAATCTGAAATTGCTTCATTCAAGTTTATGACAGGTAAAAAAAGAAAATATTTCTTTGAACGTTTGAAGCTTTCTCTCACTCCCCCAGGTTCGTATTTCTGATCAGTTTAAAAATGCAAAGTGAGCAACTAGGTCTGATGAAAAACTGATGAAAACCTGCAGAGTAAATGTGCAAGTTTGCTGACAGGACATGAGCACAAACAGCAAAGCTGCTGTACCTCAGAGGGATCATGGAGCCACTGTCCATCTACAAAAAACTTGTACTGGTGCTCTCCTTCAGGCAGGTCCAGAATGGCTACAAAGTCATTGTGGCTTTAAAGACAGAAAAGAAAAGGGAAAAAAATAGGAACATCAGTGCTACGCCAGAGTTTCTCCTTGGGTGAATAAAATCTACGTATGGCAACTGATGCCAAATGTCACCCCGAGATTGATTCCAATAAAAGAAATTGAGACATCTAGAGCTAATTAATCCTCTTCACCTCTTATTTAGGGGTATCTTGTTGCTCCAGTTATTGAAGGAACCAGCTATATAGACTTCTTTACCCCCGCCAGCCCAGCGAATAACGGTGGGTCGAGCCTGAGGACCGGTTTTAACCAGGTCGTCCAGATCGGGAGTGAATTCTTTGTCTCCTGAAGACTAAAAACAAACACGTCTGGATGCTGTGTTGTTGTAAAGAAATAGTTTGAAATCTGAAATGTAAATCATGTATATAAAACAACAACAAAAACAATTCTGAACACATCATTGGGTGTGTACCTTTGACTCAGGTCCATGTGTGTTGAAGACGTTGGGGTCGTCTGTGCTGTCCACCATCTTGCTGCCGGACTCCTGGTCCTTGTGGCTGCCACCGCTGTCGGTGCGATGGGCTTTCCCGTGGCGATCTCCAGACACTCGGTCACTTGTGTTACCCATGGTGCCTCACTACTCAGCGTGCCACTGGAGAAGCAAGACTATTTATTTTAGTAGGAATTCGCCGCAGCATTCCTTTAAGACACTAAATAGAGCGGCTGGAAAATTATATCTGGTTGAAACGATGAATCGTGATAAATCGATAAGTGAAATAATCAACAAAGTTGGAAATCGATTAATCACTAACTGGACTCAAAAACACTCCTTTTGCTGCAAAAAACAAAATACATTCAGAGCAGTAAGTCATTTTGAATTTCAAATCTTTATATTCAGCCAGTGTTACTGCATTTTAGGCAATAAAATGATTATTTGTTTTTAGTTACAAAAAAAGAACTGGATTATTTATTTATTCTCATATTTGAATGCATTTCTTATATTGTATCAAAAAGGTTTAAGTGGTTAAATAAAAAATATATAGAATGTGACTATTTTCTTTATCCAATTAACTACCAGAAAAATCTATTTCTAAAATAATCATTAGTTGCATCACTAATAAGGCTGAAATATTACTCTTCTGGGATGAATGAGATAAAACATTTAAATTATCTTATGGTACCAAGTTATGGCCTTATGGTATAAATACATCCATTTCTTATGACTTCCTTTCATATGGTCTACAAAGGAAACGACAGGATACATTTCTTAAAATTACAACAAATATCCAAGATTACAAAGAAAAAAAAGGAAGCAATCGGGACTTGCTGGAACTCAATAAAAAGCAGGTGAGTGCTCCCTTCAACTATTTCGCAATAAGCACAAAAGCTCTAACACCACATTAGTCATCCACTTCTGCCTCTCTAGGTGTTATTCTGTGAGCCAATGTGCCGCAGGGTTTGATTTTGCCTCTGAAAACATTTCAGACTTTGCACTCGCCCCACAACGCTTTTGTGGGAATGATCAAGCCATTTAGTTATGCAGTCTCATCCTGTGGAGACAGATCTATGGTTTTGCTGTCACAGCGTATAATAGTGGTCATTCTCTGTGTAGTGGAAAGGTCAACATCCAGAGGTTGTGAAGGGCCATAGGACCATAAGGGATATCAAGGAATGATCACCTTGAGAAAAAACAGTTTCACAGTATGACAGCATTAACACAAATATACACATACATAGATATCTCATATTCAGTAAGTTTACATATGAAATATAAAACAACAAAGGTGCACTATCAAATCAATTTAAATAAATTTAAGCTTGATCTAAGAAGAATCGGCAAAATGTCAGTTTCTTAATGTGCAAATCTGGTAAAGACTATTAAAGACTTGCAGCTTTAATTACAGTGAAAGGTCATTCAAAAAACTATTAACAATTTTTCAGATTGTATTTTTCCACTACTTTTCTAGTCATGTGCTGCTTTGGTGTTTGACTCAATAAATCCAAACAAGATCATTCACGTTTGTAATGGTCACAAGCGGAAACAGGAAGCTGAGAATAAGTAGGTTTTGTAAACATGCCATCTCAAAATACTAGGGTGTCACGTTCTTTCTCATCTTTGTCAGTAGCCAATCAGCCCATTGTAAAAGCTTGAAACGCAGCACTGACAGATAGATGGATACCAAACGTGATATCAGACCCGCACACTGCCAGCTCACAGCGATGCTGGTATTCTACAAAGAATGCGATGACAGTAGAACCTGACAAGCAGAGACAGCTTCCCTCAGCGCCCAGGTCGCATCAGTACTTACAGCTACGCTTTACGGGCGGAAATAAAGGAAACACACACATAAGAGTTGACAGAATAAAGGCTTAAGGGCTTTGCAGAAAGGTTAAAGGGCTTACAGAGAGTCCAGACAGATGAAGGCGGGTTACCGTGGCTCAGCCTGTTTGCTGTGTCTGTGAACTTGGGACTCGTCTGAGCAGATCCCACAACAAATCAACCGTTTATCTTAAAACACACACGATCTCCCCCACGCAGCACCGCCACTCAAACCCCAGCGGATGCAAGATCAACAGATTCAACTGTCTGAACCGGATCAAAAAGTTGAAGGGAAGCCCGTGGAGTCCGTCTCCCTGCTGGATGGTCAGCTGTGCCCTCCCGCCTCCTCAGTTCACACCGACAGAATATTTTTAGCTGTAGTCAAAGTCAGCTAGCTAACCGTCAGCGACAAATGCAGAGGCAACTTGTTGTATCGGGGCGGACAGAAGAAAACTCACAGCAACTCTGAGAACCAGCGGTCCGCCAGGTAGAAGCGGCAGAAGTCAGACACTCACCGACACCAGCCGCTGCTCCTCGGTACCCGCTGGAGGAATATGTGCCCCTGTTCCGCTCTGGTTAACCCTCCATCCACAACTGCAGCGAAGCAGAACCGCGTCCCAGCTACGGCTAGCGCTTAGGACAAAAAGGTGCCTAACGGTTAACCAATCAGGAGCGAGAAAGCATGTAGCGTTATTAACGGAAATGCAATTTAATGCGGAAGTACCCGACATCTGATAATAATAATAATAATACATTTTATTTGTAGGCGCCTTTCTGGACACCCAAGGTTACCTTGACATAAAAACAAGTACATTATAAAATACATACCAGCAATTATATATATATATATATATAAATATATATATATCTTTTATAGACAACCCAATGATCTGCAGTTTTTTGTTTTTTTTTTTTTGCAGTTTTTTAAGCAGCTACATGAAAAAAAAAACGTTTTTCACAATTTTTTTGTCCAGACCTTATATAAGTCTGTGTGCTTTGAAATAAGGAAAGTGAAAAAATGGAAGACAAGCAAAAAAGTGGCCACTGTAGCCCTTGCAGTTAGTTTTAGTTCCAGGCTTTTCTGAATTAAATTTTGCCCAAAATTTTTTTTTTTTTTCTGGAAGGAGAAACTCACTAAGGAGGAATGCTATGGTTGTTTGAACACAGGAAATCACTTGTACAACTTTCAGGTACATTATTTTAAACTTTTACGTTATCTGCCTTTGACAGAAATTGTTACCTGCAAACCATGATACCTGGATATGATGCTCACTAGTGTAAGTAAAATTACTTTCTAGCACTTGAATAAACAGCAGACAGTGAATACTTCTCTTCATGCAACCTGCAGCAAACAAATATCTCTTAAAGACATTTGTGTCATTTGGCAACTATAGATCTGCATGAACAAAGAAGGTAAGAAGCTCCTCAAGGGTCTATTCTCTACAGAACTGATTTTTAACCTTGCAATTTTAAGACTATAAACAGTGACTTGTTTTTTCTGCAGTCAACTCACTGATATAATTGGGTGTTATAAACTAATATCTCAAATTTTAAATTCTATTTAAAGCTGACAAAATAAAGTGTTTTTTGTTTTAAAAAAAATACCGTTGGTTCATGTTTTTATTTTCAGTAAAATGTAATTGTGACTTACTGGTGAGCTCATACTTGTATCTCTTCACCGACTCACTTCTTGTTACTTAGAAGGTCTGATAATTCAGAAAATGTGCCAACATGGCACTTTTGGGTGTAAATGCTTCATGATTTCTACTCCGTTCAGCTCTAGAACCAACGCTCTGAGGACAACACATCAGAGGGAAACACTCTTTCAACTCCACCACATTTATTTTACTCTTAATTACATGTCTCCATGCAATATAAAGCTTTTATGCAACTGATATTGTTCTGTTACAAAGTTCAAAATTTTTCTTCCAATTGTTTACAATATTTTAGATAAAATCCAGAGTCTCCTGGTCTTTATCAACTTTGACATTCCACAAAAAATAAATATGCAATCCTGTTCATATTTTTGGAAAGTCCAACTCAGTCCACCAAAAAAAAAAACAGTCACTTAAAAATCTGAGAAGTGAAAATAGCAGCCCTTTGAAACGCTGTCAGACTGGGGAAAAACAAATAAAAAAAACATCACATGCTCTTATTCAAACCTTGTAAGCTATATTTCCATTAAGTTAAATTCATGTAACAAAAAATAGCTAATGCATGGAAATGTAGGGTGGTAGGGGGCTATAGGGAAGAAACAATAAAATTAAAACGAATAAAATGTAAAATAAATTAATCATAAAATGTTGCACAATAATCACATCTCAGAGAGCAACCAGAGCTGTCCACAAAATCTTCCAAACTGACCTATTATACATTTCTTACTCTCAGTTTAGCATTCTCTGTCAACAGTTTAAAGCGTGTCTTTTTTCAGTTTAAGATAGCCAACAGAAATTCAAATGTTCTCGTTTTGGTCTGCCAACATTACGTACAGTATTGTAATAAAAGCAAACCTTACATTTGTATGGAAAATCTTCTTGATTGAGCCTAAAACTGCTAATGTTGATGTACTCTAAGCACTGAAACCATAAAGAGACAATACTGTCATGTTTACTTTAAAAAAAGGGGGGGGGGGGGAATCACTACTCATATTTTATCTCATTAAGATAACAAAAAGCTATCCCTGCTGTAAATGCTTACAGTTTTTCTGATTGAAAATAAGAGACACGAGACACAGTTTGATCTTTACAGGTATTTCAGTCTATTAAGAGTTTTTGTCACTCAGTCCAATAAATAAGCATACCTGAAGACATTTAGATATACAGTACATAGATACAGTTATAGCTAAAATAAAAATAAAATAAAAACTCATCTTCGAGGTTTGCATCAAGAGGCTGTAAGGCACATGTAAATAACTATGAAATACACAGGATTTCACATTGCACGAGAAGTGTGTCATTGCGCACACACAGTTCCAGTGTTTATAGGTATGGATTTTTGAGGCCTAGTTCCGTTTAGCTGACAGCTGCTGGTTGGAGCCCCCGCTTGTCTGAAGCTGATGCCCTTAGTAGGTGAGGTGTGTTTTGAAACGTAAAAGTGAGAAATCAGATCTCCAGTGTGTGGAAATGTGCCCATTTAAACAAACTTAGTGTTATTTTTCTGATTGCGAGTCCAAGCGTAGCTTAGGATGCAATCCAACTTTTCTGAGAAAATATTTTCTTCTCAGATATATACAAAAATATAAAAAAAGATAATCATATTGTGTCTAATTTTCTTGTTTCATCACAACCTAAAATAAAAGTCTCATAAATAAGACCATTTACTAGGTGTGTTTTTTAATCTACGGAAGTTTTCTTTGTCAAGCATTGTTTGTGGACTGTGTGTTAAGGGAGTGTGAAATGTGCAACCTTAAGATTAAAAATAAAGCATGCGCACCACAATTGATTAAAACACTACTGGCAGGCAATTCTTAAAACATACAAACAGCTTTCTATCCAGTGAGCTGATAAAGTCATGCGCTGTATGTTAGGGAGATTTGTTTGTCTTCAAGTCAAACAAATGCTTTGAGAGCTCTTCCCCTGCTGCTCGCAGTTATCATTTTGAGAGCCCCAAGCCAGTCTTCATGTACTCATAAACCACATAGCTAATGCTGACAGCTGGAATGACTTTCATGAAATTTGGCAGGATGCCCCGGTAGAGGCCAAAGAAACCATCTTTGGCTACAATAGTCCTCAGCAGAGAACTCATGGAGGGCTGGTTTGACACATCCAGGGACGCTGCAAAGAAAGGAAATGAAGCACACATGAGAGCAGCACTGCTGTCTGCCATCTATCCGAGAGTTAAACACTGGGAGGTTTTGCCACGCTGGTGGGTCCCCTAAGCAAGTTTATAACAGTTTACAATGAGCCGAGCCGTTGTATGACGCTGTCGGTTGTTTTAGAGTTTATGACAATGTAAAAGGTGGTTTACAATAAGACGGTTCAGTAAATCTTTTCATGGAAGGATTTTTTTTAAAGGGATTCCCAAACAGATAGGCTAAACCCTACTTTCTGCATCTTCCTACAAGAACAGAACAAACAAACAGAAGGAGAGAGGAAATCGTGACAGATGCCATCTCCCATGGGATATTTCTTACCCATGATTCATCAATTCCGACTGAACATTTTGTACCCTATTTCAAGTAACGTTGTGCTGTACTTCTAATATTTTATTTAATAGTTTGCTTGAAAGCAAGAGATTTCATTTTATACACCAGGGGTAATCTGTCATATTTAAGAGACAACTGGCTTAACAGGAAATCATACAAAAAAATCAACAGAAAGAGACAGTAAAAGAATGTTTTCAGATAGTGATCAGATCTTTGTGTAACAAATTAAACTGATAGTTTTCCGGTTTAAAACAATCTTTCTGTCTATTTTTTTTACTATCCTACATTAAGAATAATAATTTAAAAAAGCAACTACAAATAGCATTGCTTACACAAATAGGTAAATCATACTTAAGGATAACAGAAATAAAGAAACATAGTTGATGTACTGATAAAATAAAAACACAAATAAATTGCCAGAAAACAATGCATAATACAATTGTTGAATTTAGCATATCAATGTCCTGAACAGAGAATGGCTGCATGTCTCTAGTGCAGCTCTTTTGTTTGAAGTTTGCATAAAATATTTGGGTATCTTGAAAAAGGTTTGACCCAATGTAATCAACTTGCTTGCTCAGGCAAACATTACAGTGATGGTCACATTTAATGCCACCCACAGTGAAGATGTTTAAAAAGCTTTAAAATGAATCCGTCTAATTTCGGAACTGAATGATGTCACACAAAAACACATCTGGAATAATTACCAGCACCACTGCTGTTTACAATCTGATGTACAGATGTGAGAAGGAGCTTGTAAATTTTCTCCTCTACGATTTTACAAGTGCGAAGCTTTTCAGCCTTCAAGGTTGTGGCACAAACTCCTAATATGGCCAAAGGTCATTCATCCCAAACAATCATTTGGCTTGTAAATGGCTCTGAAAGTCCAATGAGGTCACTTTTTGCTGCTGCTAAATGAGCATTGGGTGTTTGGGGGGGTTTTTTACCTCTCATGCCATCCTGCTCACTCTGTGTGGTGACAAGATAAATATGTGTCATTATCCAGCTGAGACAAATGACAAATGGGCCTCTCACCGCATGGTTAAAGGAAGTCAAAGATTTTTAATTACTTTTAAAAAAAGCATGAATTAAAAAAAATGTAGGAAGTAGCTACAAGCACCAATAATTGTGCCAATGGCATATGATATATCCAGTCTAACTTTTTTCAGATTGTGAATAAAAGTGATAAGTTATGCAACAAGAGTCTACAAGTAACAACAATCTACAAGTCATGTTTCCATTTTTCATCTTTACCCCTATCACACGAGCAGATTGGTGTTTACCTTGCGCCTGCATCCGTGTGCGTATCAGTGCCAGGGGATAGCTGGCAAGCTGGCCACATGTGCAGGAGATGGTCCCGCAGCCCAGCAGCACCAGAACTCCAGGTTTGTGGCCGAATCTTTGCTGTGGTGCGACAACCAAGTGTTCTTCAGAGTCTGAGGCACAGGAGAACAAAAACGTTTAACTTGCAGCACAAAATGAAACAACCGACCTTTGTTTTTCTCAAATTGTTATCCATCTAGATATGCGAGACTTCGGCACACCTCATAAACAGCGAGGTCTATCCCGGCATAGGGAATAATGCCAATTAAGTTTGGAATGTAGCCCTTATAAAAAGCAATGACACCCTCTTTCCTCAGGATCTTCTTGGCACAGTCAAACATTCCTTCGTACTGGCCAGTTTTCCTCAAGGTCAACCGAGTCTTTAATACCTTAAAGAAAAGCAGAGGAAGAGGGAAAATTTACAGATACATGTTCTTCATTTAGAATAAAACAACTAAAGAGTGAAAGATCTCGAATGGCGGCATGACAAAGCAGTGGCTCATACCTCCATTGGGTAGATGGCTGTTTGTGCTGTGGCCCCAGCCATGGACCCCGCCATGAACCTCTTATGAGTCTCTATCTTTGTTCCCTCTGAAGTTAACAACTTCTTATACTGCAACAGAAAAAAACCCCACAAAAGCCGACGTAACCACTAAATGTCATATTTACCCATAAATATAGTCACAAATATATTATAAGATGTGGGTCTGAACTTGTTCGTATGCCATGAATTTGAATGCAGTCTCAGGCGCGATCTTTAAAACGTTGATCCCGTTTCCTCTCCACAGTGACATCAGACCTCCTTCTACAATCATCTGTCTGAAGCCTCCAATCAGGCTTATCTTGTTGGCTGCGGATGAGTGAACCTGCAGCATAAATACACAAGTTTAGTTAACTAGTTTTGCAGCAGCACAGCTATTGTTCCATCAGTCTCTCTACCTAGCATCGCTGACCTGCATGAAGACCTTGAGTCTGTCCAGAGGAGCTGTGCCCGTGCGCGAAACGGCACCTGCCACTGCACCTGCAACCAGCTGCTTCCACCACAAGTCTGTCCGCTTCTCTTCCTCTGTAAACTCATCCGGGATGGACAGACTGTCACCGATGTCCAGCACCTAGAAGTTAAACAAGCATTTTCCCCAATATCATTGATCAGAATTACGCACCGACCGACTTGGTTTATGTCAGCCATTACAGACAATATTGTTAAAGTACATTTATACACATGAGCTTATGCAGTTTAAGACAGAAGTTGAGACACTCAACAGCATGAATGCCATGTGAGTTTTGCCCTCAAAGACATTTAAAAACAAGAATTGAGTACTAAAGTTTGAATTTCTTGTGTATTTACTTCACTTCTCCATTTCAGTTCCAAAACCAGTCTTACAGTTCTGTTAGAACATCCAACTATGTCTGGGTTTTTGTCAGGTAGCTGTTCATTTGAGGTAAACTTGTAGAACTTAGAGGTACGCTAAGTTCTTTGTTATTCTATACAATTACAAAACTCAACAGTTCAACTGGAAGGAAAATAAGTCCTCAGCAATATTCTACCACCGCCGTGTTGAAATCGAGTTTTTAAGTTTTGAAAGACACACCTTGACTCCTTCAAACTCCCTTGATCTCACTCTGACAATGTAAGTTAAACTTTACCTCCTCTGACCATAAAACCTTTCAGAAAGAACTCAGCTTGTCCATGTGGGCAGCTGTAAACATCAGCCTCAAACACGCCTCACTGCAGACAGTGCTGCTAATACTTCAGTATCTTTCACTTTCTGATAGACATTCTCATTAGACATGCTGAACAATTTCCTTTCACCTTACACTAACATACTGGGTCAAATAATTGACACTTTAGCACAGACGGCTAATCCTGCAGAAATAGGAAATATGAAGGTTTCTGGGATGACCTCTACCTAAATCTTAATTAAAATGTATTAACTTTGTTAAGCAGATGGCTCTGTAGCTGACAACAAATAAATATGAATTACCTCGAATGAGCCTAACCTGCACTGTAAATTGTTGAGTTAACAGTGTTTTCTGACAAGACGGGGACATGCAACACTGTCTGTGTGGTTAGTGGGAAGAAAAAAAATCTGCAAGCTCAACTTCTCCTTTCTGTCTTCACAGTTGTGTAGCAACTATGTTTAAGTCTCGTCTGACAACATTTACATAACCTTGAATGTAAAGTTTTAACCGGAAAGTTGATACACCAGGAACATTGCACGGCTCTAGCAGTTTAAACTTGAAACAGCTCACAAAAAGGAGGGAGGAACAACAAGAGGGAGTTGTCCTTTGATTTGAGCCAACAAAGTTATGGTCACTGAGCTATCTAAACCCTTGGCTGCAGGCTTAAGCTGATTTAGATAAACAAAGCTAATGTTTCCCCGAACACATGAAGGTGCCATAGACAAAAAGAGAAAAAAAACAACAACATTGTTCTGTGGCTATTTAATGCAAATCTGTTGGCAAACGAAAAAGGGGGCTGCAGAGGCGGTTATCTGTCCCGCAGTTACGGCTGTCGCACATTTCAGTGTGGTATGCAGGGAAATATTCACGAACAGGTTCTGTCAAGAGAGGTTCTGTGAAATGAGGGTAATACACCAGTCCAAACATTAGATCTCTACCAATTTAGAAAGAAGCACAATAACAATCCGAGAGAGAAACACAACACGGTGCTGTGGCCTAATAGAGGGAGAGCTGCTCTCAATTGTGAACTGAAAAAAAAAATCCATAATATCTAACTGAAGAGGAGTGGAGGACATGCAATTTATTCCACTGCAGTTGCCTCAGAGTGTGGGCAGAATAGGCCTCACAAAGTGTTTCTGTTTCCAGCCTCACCAAGGAGTGCTTCCAGTAGCGGATCATCTCTTCCAAGTTGTAGGCAGGGTACAGCAGGAAGTGCTCCCTGAACTCGTTCCAGTCAACTGTCATGGTCCCATCGATGTCCATGCTGAGAAAACACAACCTTTTATTTATTATTTTTTTGTCCACTTGACATGTTTTAAACAGAAAACAGTTCACATTAGGAGCGTGCATGACTGCGTTTAGAAAAACCTAGGTGGCAGTGCATGGAAGAGAAGGTCAAACCTTTGTAAAATCTTCTGGGCTTCCTCCATAGTGACATGTATGCCCAACTCTGCAAGAGACTGCTGGATCTCTGTGGCATCAATGCGTCCTGACACATTTAAAAAGGAAAGATCACATGAAATATCATCGTGCAAGTGGCGTGGTGAGCTTTCGGTGACTCTCCATCGCTTACCATCGTTGTTTCTGTCCAGACTCTTGAAAGTCAGCAAGAGCTTCATCTCATGGTCCTTCAGGTATTTGGTAAACTCATTGAAGTCCAAAGATCCATCTTTGTTTTTGTCTCCTGATGACACAATTTTCTACAGGAAGAAACGAGGAAACATCTAGAATCAGTCAGGCCAGCGTAAATCACACTCTCACAAAATGTCATCCTAGAATGAAATCTTGCGAAAGATCCCCCCACCCCCTACCAAGACTTGAAACTTATATGGGGTTACAGTGCACTGGATCCCTTGCTTCGAGTTACCTGTGCAGCACCGAGGCGAAATATCCCCATAGCTTTGAGGCCCGCTCGTAACTCAGCCACATCCACCTTGCCATCTTTATTAGTGTCAAGTTTATCAAACAGAACCTGGTAGGACCGCTCACTGTCGGCATCCCAGCAACGGGCACTTGACAGTAAAGACGTCCGTAGCGCTAGATACATTGCCGAGCTATTATAGAAGCAGCGTGCAGACGCACAGTCCGTCCTGCAACCCATAATCTGATGATTAATCCATATTGACAATCATTCATTAATCCCACTTATAATCCACACGCGAACTCCTCGATGGCGATGACGAGAGGGGAAAAAAACAGAAAAGCTTCGCTGGTTGCAGTGTTTCTGCAGTTCGTCTCCAAACCAAGGTGTTCTCTGCAGCCAGCGCTCGTAAGGAACTGCAGTAACCGAGGGCGGAGCTACTACTGCTGCGTATCTTCTCGGTGCTCGCTACGGAAAAGCGGGAAGGATGGTTGAAAAGTGGCCAAATAAACCTCTTTCCGGATTAGCTGCGTTCACTATCTGTTTCATGCTTGCTAAAGTGAACTTTTATCTTTCGCCGTCGCTTTTTTTTAGTGCGATATGTTACCGAGCCTTTCTGAGGAAATGTAATCTGCTTATCTGAAGGACGTGTCAGCACAGAGAGAAACACTGAGCGTTGCAGTTTCATGAGGGCAGTCCTGCTGGATGCCAGCAGAGGGCGACATTTTATTATCGAAGAAGTAAAGAGAAATGGACGAAAATAAGACGACTAACAATACTACAACTAATACAATGAAGTGGCATAATCATAGAAGCCATGATTGTAAGTAATGCTTGCTTTCCATAGCAATGCGGAGCAATATTACATAAAGTTTCAAAATGTCGAAAAGAATAATAAACTAAAAGCTAATATGTCTACAAAAATGATATGTCTCTAAACATGATAAAATGATCATTTTCTTGAATTTCTTCTTTACTGCTATTATTGTTTTAACAAAAGTCTATTGTATGATTTTTTTTTCTTTCCTTAAAGATACAAAAGCTGCAATAATCAAGTTGCATAAGTGTGAATACGACTTCTTCATGTCACGTATCTTTTTGAATCAGATGTGAAATGTCTTCAGTCCAGTTACCTTCTACTTAAGGACTTAGGACATTGATGTTTTTGATGACTGAGAACCATCAAAAACATGAAGATTTGCAGTTCGTCTCCAACCACTGCAAACACTTTTTGATGATTCTCATCAAAAAACATGATGATTGATCACATGTGTGCACAAATCTAAACTAATGCTATGTCGAAGTACCCTTTAATTGTCAGGATTTAATGTAGTTTGGTAGGAGTCTGTCATCATTCCACATCTCCAGCTGTCAACAAGCATTTCTTTTCAAAGACTCCTGAAATCTATTTGATTTTGAGATATCTCAGAAGAGAAGGCTGCACAGTGGTGCAATTGTTAGAGCTGTTGCCTTGCAGCAAGAAGGTTCTGGGTTTAATTCCAGGCCTGGGTCTTTCTGCATGGAGTTGCATGTTCTCCCTGTGCATGTGAGAACAAGTATTCCAGTTTCCTCCCACAATCCAAAAACATGAACTGCAGGTTAATTGGCATCTCCAAATTGTCGGTAGGTGTGTGTGTGTGTGTGCATGGTTGTTTGTCTTGTCTCTGTGTTGCCCTGCAACAGACTGGCGACCTGTCCGGGGAGTACTCTCGCCCGGGATGTTAGCTGGACCACCAGCTGCACCAGCAACCCTCCTGACCCCACTAAGGGACAAGGGTGTAAAGAAAGTGGATGAATATATCACAAGAAATTGTATGTCAAAGTCCAACTTTGTTCAGGAATCAATGCCTTTCCCAAAGTTCAGTTTCATTCTGCAAAGTCATTTTTTTGTTTGCTTGGATGTATGTTTAAAGCAGCTGTCATGATGACATATATTATTTTGAATGTTGAGAAAAATCTCAGTTCCATCTTAAAAAAGGAAAAGCAAGACACTGTCATTACTATTTCTCAGTGTGGACATGGAGGTTCTTTTTTGTTGTTGACATGTAGTGTTGTTGTTTTGTGCAAAACAGAACTTCTGAAATTCTGAGCCGAAATCAAAAGTCTGGTTTCTTCAGATCACATTATGTTTTGAGAGGTGTTGGCCCAGATTGAGTGAAAAAAATTCTTCTGCCCTTTTTCTGAGATTTGAAGAATATAGGACATTTCACTCTTGTCTTTTACACATATAAAATAGTATACAAAAAACAAATACTCTCTATACTCTTCTCCTTGTTGATACCTTAGTACAACAGTGACTTTTGACCTTTCGTAACCCCTGTATAACCAATGTCTTTAGCCAAATTATGAAAATGAGCAAATAGAACATCTTAAAAGGTCAAACCTGGCATTTTAACAGAGATGTGTTCATTTCTGAGAGCCACCATAAGATCACCTTGTTTGGTGTCAATAACCAAACGAATAACAGTATTTGTCAAGGCAGCATTCTGATCTGCTGGGAAAATAAAGGAGTGTGTTTAACCCAGGCTGGCTTAAAACATTGATCATTATCATATGGGGGCTAATGACGCTTTTAAGCAGAGTGAGACATCTTTGTATTTGCGAATATTTGTCTGATGTGTATCTAAATTAGACTATCCCTCAAGAAGTTCATTTATTTCACTACCTTACCTTAAAATGTAAAATTCATGCCTTACTTTTATTTGCTACATAGGGTGATATAATTTTGATGGTTTTACAGCTCAGTGATTCTTGAGAATATTGACAAAACAGGTCCTATGGATAAATATACACAAAATATAATTTTTTCAAATATCTGACTAAACTAATCTGGGTCGTGTTAGTACAACAATGTATATTTTCCTGGTGTTTGCTGAATATATTTTTTATTTTAAACATTGCAGTCAAAAATCATTTTTTTATATTTTTTAACTCCATTGAAATTTGTCCCTAGTTTTTGTCAACACCGTCAGACATAAAAAGAATGTAAAAAAATCAGGCATTATTGGGGGCACCAGAACTTCTGAGGACCCCATGACCACTTCCTTTCTCTTCCTTTGCTAGGAGGGCTAGTTAGCTTTGGTTAGCTTATGTTATTCTTTAGTTTTTTCTTCTTTTTATTCCTAAGTTGTTTGTCACAACCATGATGTGTCAACACCATAACTGACATTTTCAAAACTTTGATGAAATTTTGTGAAATAAAAACTTAATTTTGGTATATTATAAGGATTTCATGGACCTGATGAGCTACAACATCATATAAACTGAGGTAGTTTGGCTTTTTGTCACCTCCGTCAGATGTCAACTCCATCAGAGTTTTTCTGACTCTTTCAGTGAAATTGTTGTCAAATCTCACTTAAATGTGCAAATAATTTCATTTTAATGTATTTTACATAAATTGCATTACTTTACATGTATCAAGTATTTCTTTTTACTCACTAGTTTGTCACCACCTTCAGTTCTGTGTCAACTCCGTTATGCACTGTTATCTTCATCAGATGGACTTTTGTGTTTTTTTGTTTTAAATAATACTTTTGTTTCTTGAGAAGCATTTGTCTGTAAAATTGAGTAAAAATATCACTAATAGTGTATTTAAAAAAATAATTTTATCTTTATTTTTGTCAGATAGTGATGACAAAGTTCTGGTTGTTGCAACTGAGAGCCTACACCTTGGCATCTTTACATTTCCAAAACATTATTTGTCATATTTGCATCCTAAGGTTGAGAAATATTTTTTTTTTTGGAAAATGAAAACCCATTTTGTCCCTATTCTCAAGAATCACTGAGCTAATAAAAACTCAAGTTTCTATACAAGAGCCCTATGAAATAAGATCAATAGAACTTGATTTGCAATATAGCAATATTATGTTGCATCCTTTACAATCTTTTTGCATTTTCTTTTGGGATTTTATCAAGCCATAAACGTAATTAGTAATATCATTAAACGTTTGATATGTACATTCTTCTGTGCATATGATACAGTTTCATTTAAAAGTACTTTTGTCACTTGACATTAAAGATGGGCATCCCCATTTCTCTCACAAAGTCCCAGTTAGTTAAGTCACAGGACTAATGTCACTAGAGTGCATTAACCCAGAAACATCCCTTCTGTTAGTTCTTCTTTCACTTGGCCGATAGATTGATTTCACACTGAAGACTGGTACATTTTGTGTTTTCTTTGTCCCCCGGTACGTCCAATCAAATCCCGGGTTTTCCCTACGTCACAAGTGGTGGGTGGGAAGGAAATGTTTTAAACTTTGAATCGTGTCTGCGGTAGAGAGCAGCAACTCAACTCACCCCCATAGCTGCGAGGCGCCTCAGTCTGTCAGCTCCTCCGCTTCAAAGGCACCTCTCGTCGCTCCCAGTCGTACGGGGCCACCGCAGAGTCGCCATGTCTTTCATCCTCATGAAAAAAAAGAAGTTTAAGTTCAAAATAGACTTTGACTTGGAGGAGCTGTCGTCGGTTCCTTTCGTAAACGGAGTTTTATTTTGTAAAGTGAGACTCTTGGACGGAGGCTTTGCACAGGAGTCGTCTCGGTAAGGCTTCTCTTCTATTTATAGCTTAAACACAACTAAACTACTGTAAAATATGTATTTTCCCCGATTTCAAATCTAGCTTGACGGATTGTTTTCTTGTTTTTTTATTTTATTTTATTTTTTCAGTTGCGTAGTGGCGTTGTTTCATGCGGAACATTAGTCCATAAACACTTTGCTAATAACTTCACCTAACATTCAGCATTTTGATACTCACCAACAGCTGTAGCCTCGTTGACAAAAACGGTAGCAAGCTTTATTTGAACTGGAGACACTTGGTGAAGTTTTGAGTTCAGTTTTTCTTCCTTAAGATATTGATTTATACTAGTCGATGTTTGCTATTGCTGGTTAAACCAGTTGCTAAGCAACACGCCTTGGAGCATCTGACACTTTGACTCAGGGCAACTAACTAGCTATGATTTTAAAACTTTTAAGACACGAAATGTATCTATATTGTAATTAGAATAGGCAGTTCAGGCATTAAAGAAATATGGTCATTTATATTGAGCAAGAAAAGCCTGATCAATTCTTCAGTCAATAAAAACATATCAATGAAATGGCATTATTGCAGCTGATTAATTTAAACAGAGATTTCAGAGATGTCCAAACTAGACAAGTGTTGTAATTGTTGGTCCTGATCTTGAACTCAAGGGAACATGAAATAAAAGTAAATATGTGGCATGAATGTAATCAAACCAATCTAACAGCAATCCATCATTTCCTGTACTGAATACAAAACACACACCATAAACCTTCTCCTCCTTCTTTCTCAGTCTTTGAAGTTTATCGTAGTTATTGTTTTACCAGGTGTGGTGCATGCTGATTTCTTACCCAAAAAGACAGATAGTCCCTCACACATTAATATATGACGTCTTATGAGTCACTAATTAACCTAACTTGCCTGTCTTTGTGCTGCCCCAAATTCCGCGTGAAGTCCCAGAGCAGAACAGATAAATGTTTAAAAAAAATTCCCGAACAGGTCAGGAGGTGCAAACCAATTTTGATAGCCAAAACAAAATCAGACTTTTACTTTCATTTCTAAAAAAGTTCATTTACGTATTTCTGTTGCAGTTTATGTGACACACGTCAACTGTTTGCGGGTTTGATACACCTACAGGAATTACAGTACTCACACTGAAATTAAGCTATAGATCCTGTAACTGTATGACAAGATGGTCTGTGTGTGTTCAGTTTTGTGAAATGTGCCCTTGTCTCCCAGAGAGCCTGTCCAAGCTAACTGTGTGCACTGGAGGAAAAGGTTTTCTTTCATTTGTAAGATGAGTGCCAACGCAGGGACAGGGGTGCTGGACCCCTGCATGTGCCGAGTGTCGGTACGAAAGGTAAGGTATCAAAAATGTTAAAAATAAATAAGAATCTGTTTTCTAGAACTGAGTCCAATAATTTCTTTGTCTTTTTTTTCCCAAATAAAATGCTGTTAATTTATTTTAATGTTTAAACTGCGATGCAAATTATAGTGTTGCTGTGTGTTTATTTTTTCAGGAACTCAAAGGGGGAAAGTCTTTTGCAAAGGTAACTTTTATTCTCTAATGACATTAAACATGTTGTTGACAAAGCAATTCCAAATACTGGATAACACAGTTGAATTAAAGAAAAAAGGAAAATAATTTCTTCTTAAAAAATATGTTGAACATTTTTTTTGTAGCTAGCTGAGTGGTTTTTTTTTCTGGCTTTGAGTAAAGTTAAAGTTAAGTAACTTTAACTTTACTCGTTAAAGTTACTTAACGAATAACTTTAATGAGTCTCGGAAGTGACTCGTCTTTGTTTGTGTATTCTGTCTTTCATCATTCCAATCCACAAAACGATAATCTCTGCACAAATAAACAGTTACTTATTGATGTCGAGAGTCGTGCAGTAGAAGCTCCAATGTCAGTATTTCCACTGTTTGATCACTTCCAGCTTGGATTTGCCAACTTGAACTTATCGGAGTTTGCTGGGTCTGGCAGCACTGTGCGACGGTGTCTGCTAGAGGGATATGACACCAAGAACACCAGACAAGACAACTCCATTCTAAAGGTACGCTTATAAATCTAACTCTAACTTACAAAGTTCTGGTTAGGCTTTTTTCTATCTATTCATCAATGAATTTATTGTGGATTTCTTAAGTCTAAATGGAGACAAAATTGCACAATATAGGTTTAGATGTATACCTACATAACAATATTTTAGTAAATGTCGCCTAGCAAATTGCTTTTCTTAGATTTTAGCACTGGTAGGTTTCAGTGTTTCAGACAGGAAATGAGTAGAGAGACAGGTGTGCAATGCACCAGATTGATGTTCAGTTTCTTTTTGTGTACAAAAATATAAAACTTCCTTCTGGACAGTTTTGCTAACTGAGTTGTTCTTGAACATCCTGACCGATTCTCTTTCTGACCCATATGGACGATTGTATCAAATAAAGCTTGAATATTGGATGGCACGACTGGACAATGAATCCCAAACAGACGGAACTATTTCCATGTCAGGAAAATGCAACATTTTAAAAGACCAATAGTAGATTTTATCCGACTAGAATCCTGTGACCAGAATAGTACGTCATTAACCTTGCTGAATAAAACTCTTAAAAAGTGAACATCTTTTCCCCTTATTTATAAACCCTTTTTCACTTTTTCCAACCTATTTCTGCTTAGAAACTATTTAGTGCATGTAAAGCTTCTGAGAACTGAGACGTGTCCGAGCCTGTGACTTGATCAGCCATGGGAATAACTTTATTGCATGAATGTCCTTGCTAAATCATGGGGCTGTAATCTGATGAAATCAGAATTTACAGGAGAGTCTAGAGCTTGTCTTGTACCTCACTGTGTTTGTCTCGGTTACAGGTTGTTATTCACATGCAGCTAATGTCTGGAGACCCCTGCTTCAAAACGTAAGAGCTCTTCCTAGCTGAGCTGTTTGACTCAGATATTGACTCTGTTTGAAGGTTTTACTTGCATGTCAGGTTCTCTGTAGTCGTGGTTACAACGAAAGTGGGTTTCACTGCCGTAAAGGTCTATCATTGACCACAACGGAAAGTATTTCCATCACATCCTGTGTCTCACCTAAACACACTTATTTATTGCTATAATCACCAACAGAGTTTTAAGTTGGAAAGAATCACTTGATCTTATCTGTGAGCTAATAACGCCTCACCCAGACATTATTCTGCCCTGCCTTAACTGGTTGGGAGACTTTCTGCGGGATCGGACTAGCTCAGAGTTCATATTCTGAGAATATTGATTCATAGCAATGTTTTTCTCAAAGGCTGTGATGTAACATGTTGGGGGGGGGGGGGGAAAGCTGTAAAGCTGTCTTAGTCTAATGTGAGTTTTCCTTTTCCCTTTTCAAGTCTTGTTTGCAGTCTAACTACTGTTGCCGTGGGGACAGCCAAAGTTTAGTCATTCACCCTAATGCCATATTACTCATTGTGTAGAGAGAGCTAACGTGACAATATCATGTTACTTCCTTTGCATGTTTTTTTTTCTTTCTATATTTTAGTTCAAATGTAGGTTGAATTTAGAAGGTTGTGATCACACAAGTACTTAATTAGAAATGAACAGGATGTAGTGTACTTGGAAGTTATTTCAAGAAGAGTGAGTGAAACCATTTCTATTTTATTTTTGTTTAGTTCACCAGAAGTCCCAGAGTGGAACTCACTCGCAAGATCCCAGAATGAGTTTCTCTAAATGGATAGCAGATGTTGCGTTAGCTCGCTAGTCAAAATGGATGTTGAGGAAAACATCTGGTTGCTGTCCTTCTAACTTGTGGGGAAACAAAGTCCCAGCTTAGGAACAACACACACGTAGCTGGATTACATAAAGCACTATTTTGCTTATGTGTGTACTATGAATGCATAAACCTCCTAAACGTTTAGTTTGTTGTGTTTACAGGGAGCTTGCTTGTAGAAATAACAAAGTGTTAAAAGTTACGTCTCTGTTAGTATGTATTTGTGATTTTAAAAAAATGGGGTGGTGTTTGCAATGACCTCAGAACAATCCTGTTGTATGAAACAGCAGGCGTGGCTGCTCTTCCCTGAGGCTTTTCATTGTGAAACTGTCACGTTAAGCAAACTAAATGCTGCTTGTAGAGCTTCACATAAGTTGAAGTTTGGGTGACTGATCAAAATGTGAGACTCCCACCATGCCACCTTTGGATGACGCTAAGATTGTGACTCTTTAGGTTCCTCCTCAAGACGGTGGTGATGTTTAGATGTGACCTGATGTGAGGAAGATAGGAGTGACGCATACAGCACACGTTTTAGTGTCCGGAGCCTTTTTTAAACGGTATTTTGGGCTAAAGGCTATTGCTTTGATTTAAGATTTAAGAAATTCTTGAGTTGTCTCTGGCAGTCATTCGGTGTTGCTTAAATGCTTGCTGCCTATCTACTCAAAGCTCTGCCTTGCAACTCAAGTCCGCAGCCAAGATTGTGCCTCACAGAGCATCTCTACCCGCTCCGTTTGTACTCGGCTCCTCCAGACTAGTGGCAGAAGCAATTAGTTAAACGCCTGGTGGCATCTGCTGAGCTCATTTTAGGCACCACTTCTCAGTTCAACACTCTTAAGAGCAGTTGGAGAAGCATTGTTGTGATGACTAACTGAAGGCGGAGTGTCGTAAAGAGACATAGGCCAACTTCAATGCGTCAAATTTATTTTGTGTTATTTTATATACATATACAACATTTTTCTAACAATTGATGGTAGCACAGTTAATTGGTTGTGCTATAAAATGGCTCCGTGTCCCAGCGGGCCTGGAAAATACATATTACCAACCCTTGAGTAATAGCTGCCCACACTGAACCCGTATTGTACAATATTCTGTATGAAAATCTTTTTTCACAAAGCAAAAATATGGATGGGCGGGAAAAAAATTAATATTCTGCAAATAACTACCATTTTTCACCAAAACCCTTTTGATGTGTTTTGACTGGCTTGTCTCTGTTTCAGTCCGCCGTCTACAGCCATGACTCTGGGAATCCCACCGGTAGAGGCAGAGGGTCTGCTTGAGGATAGAAAAGGAGGAGATGTTCGCACATCACATTCAGGCGCTGGTACTTAGATATTCATACACTCAGCAAGACAGGAGATTTGTTGCATTAATGATTCATGATTTTTCTTTTTCTTTGTTGAATTAAGCTCCAGACAAATGCTTTTTTTTTTTTTTTTTTTGCTTCTTTTTTTCTTCTTTTAGGAACTCCAGTAAAGTCGAGATCAGTCCCAGACGAACTGATTGCATTCAGCCACTCCAGAACATCCAGCTATGCAAGTCAGCTCTCAAAAATGTCAGGTATTATAACAAAGATCCATCCTGTTTTCAACAACATGATCAATGTGACTCAACACCCGCTTTAAATGTGGTCACTATATAAGTTCTGCTTATTTCCTTGCAGGCTATAGTTCAACCTATTCAAGCTCCACAGATCTGAGCCACAGGCGGAACGGTTCAGGAGGTTCTGCCTCCACAGGCATCGGTAGCATCGAGCCCGGTGATCAGCAGGGGGGGAGAGGAGAGAAAGAAAACAGGACCACTCCCACGTCCACAGGCTCTCCAACCTGTTATTTTGCATGTGAAAAACTCTCAGTGCCAAATAGAACTTACAGGTAAAATGCACTGCTTGTCTGGATCAGTATCTAACGCAGTCAGTTTGTCATGTTCTGTATCTATACACCAGCGTTCGGTTCAGAGCCGTTTCCATTGAATTAAAGGTTGATGGGTGATTTTGGATTTACATCAAAATTCCTATTAGGACAATTAAAGAATTGCTATTGAAACTAGTTATTGTTATCCTCTTACATTTTCTTCTATTATTGATTAATATGTTAGGAAAGCTACATTTATACTAGACCAAAATAATAACCTGATTTTTACATATATGCATACATAAAGATCTCCTTTAGAATTCCGTATATTTCATATGTACATATTTTTAAACGTCATACCTTTATAAAAACATTTGCTTCATAAACCGCAGATGTTTTTCTCTTTCCTTCTCAGACCTCCTGTAAAACAGAACTCAGTGGAGAATCAGCTACAGCGAGTCGATGCCACGCGGGTGGACGCCGATGATATAATAGAGAAAATCCTGCAGGGCCAGGATTTCAGCCATGGCTTCTTGGATTCCAGTGCGGAGGGTGTGTACCTCTAATCCTGGTGTGGAAAATTGCTTAGCATCTTACTGGTGTGATCAAATTACTTTGAGGTGTTGAAATACAGAGTCTATATGTGCTCCCGGCAAGATTTTGCGGCAGTCCATAGTTTTTTATTCCACAGAAAGTTCTTTTAATCTATAAATTCTGTGACTGATCAGTTGAGCTGATTACAATGACAGATGATCAGTTTTTTCTCACTTGTAATGTGTGTGTTGCTGCAGAGGAGGGCCTCAGCTTGTTTGTTGGACCCGGTGGGAGCACAGCTTTGGGAAGCCAACACATGAGGTGGGTGTGGTTATGTAACACTGACTGTTTACTGTAAATAAGCAGAAATGCAACTATATGTCAGATAAAAGATCTAAACAGGAAATGTTGCATTTTCTTTTTTTTTTTTACACATATCTTCTCACCCCATCTCATGTCTAATCCGTAGAAACTCTTTGGTAAACGTATAACAGTCCATATGAAAAAAAAAACAGATCAGATATCAGCCCTAATTTCCCGCCATGTAACACACTGGCATTCTTTTCCAGGGTCGTAACCGGAGCCTTCGAACAGGTGGTCATCAAGCGGTAGGCTTTAGCAGGCATGCCTCTTAAACAAGAGGGACTACTTCTCCGGGGAAAAGGCAGCAGGGCTGAGCAAAGGAGGTGCCAACTGAACTTACTCCTATCTCACATCAGGAGATTTTATTTCTGTTATGCAACATTTCCCCACATGACCTGTGCAGCATCTGTTGGCCATGAAAGCCCCCTGGTGTTCAAAATGTGGAGCTGAAGGACATTAGTGAAACTTTTTGTGCGCTGATCACTTTCTTTCATGTTTCATTTAAGGACATTTGGTTCACACTGTCAGCATTTAGCTCTTTGAAACTTGGAACTCAAATGTTTCTCAAATGTTTGTCTGCCCATAAAAAGAAAAACATTGCTACAAATCAATATTCTCAGAATATGAACTCTGAGCTAGTCCGATCCCGCAGAAAGTCTCCCAACCAGTTAAGGCAGGGCAGAATACTGTCTGGGTGAGGCGTTATTAGCTCACAGATGAGATCAAGTGATTCTTTCCAACTTAAAACTCTGTTGGTGATAATAGCAATAAATAAGTGTGTTTAGGTGAGACACAGGATGTGATGGAAATACTTTCCGTTGTGGTTTTGTTTCGTTTTAAATGAAATGTCACTCCCTCTGCACAGAGAGACCTGTATGTAGCATTAAGTGTTATATTTAGTATTTTAATAAAAGAAAGATAAGAAAGCTTTAAAAATGATAACTGTCAGAGCTTTATGCGGGAGTAACGTGCCATTTAATGTGTAAGGTTAAAATGTTTAGATTTTTGTCTTTGGGAATTGCAAAGTGACATTACTTTTTTTTGTCATGATCAAAATTGACAGTCAGATGCTTATTCACCTTTGATGCAAGATAGCTATTTTTAAGTAGCACAGCTTGGTAAAACTGAACACCTCTCACCTGGTTGTGAAGGAGGATGACAGCAGTTAAAAATAACCGAAAGGTTCGTTCGTTCATTTTGTTTTGTTGCCAAAGTATATCTGTTTAGTGTCTAAAGTTATGTGTAATAGTATATTTGTATAGTTAAAGTATTGAAATATGAGGTTTTAAGTGTGTCAGAGTTAAATGTAAAGGTTGTAAAAAAAAAAAAGAGAGAGAAATGAAAGTCATGTCTGCTTTATTCCATGTTGTCTTAATTTACTGTAAGATTTTTTAATTTGAAATGTAAAACTAAATTGAACTCATATTAGACATAGTTTGTCACCTACTGCACAATTTATAGTCAGTTCTTCTATTTATTTGTTGGACATCATTGCTTAATCAAGAAGCAATGCATCTCCCAAAAATAAGCTTTCACAGCCTCATGACATCACGAGGCATAAGGCACATACACAGAATTCTCTTAGGTAAGTATATTCTATTTCTTGTATATGTGGAAAAGTGCAGTAGAATGGAAAATGTAGGTGGGTTTTATTTTCTGACTTCTCAAATGGAGCAGCATTAATTTTGGCTTGATTTGGCATGAACAAATAAAAAAAAACAGTTAATTCAAACAGCTTTTTTTAAAAAAATGTTTTTAAAAAAAGTTTCTTATTAAATGGATCCTACAATAAAAGCACAGAAAAGAACCAATAAATTGGCATTCCACATACAATTGTAAGAAAAAAAGCAACAAAAAAACTGCATGAAATATTAAACATGTATAACATCTTATTTGAAACCACCTCAAAGAAATCAGTGCCACCTGCTGGACACTTTGAAACCAGCTTTGGACAAAAAGGGAATAATGGTCCCTTAACTTTGGAAGTTGAGACTTGACCTGTTGGATATATTATAGGTTTGTAATCAGAATACTGCTGTAAATGTGCTTATGTATATTAAATGAATTGGTGGCCACAACATTTTCATAACAAATTTTATTTTTGAAAATCTAACAGCAGATGTGAAAAACATGCAAGCCTGTGAGCAATATCCTTAAGTTGGTTGTCCATCCCCTAGAGGGCGGCAGGGTTGAGAAACCCTGCACTATGCGCAACTTCTGAGTGTTCCCAAGAGCGGCGTTGTTTATTAATTAATCAGAAAATAAGTCTGAATAGTTAATAATCAGACTTATTGTTTGGAACCACTTCCAAAATTTAGGATGCTGAAGTGACTAAACCTTCATAAATGCAGACAGAACATCTGCATAGTGCAGCATAAGATTCAAGAACATTATTATTATTTCCACAATATTCCAGTTCTAGCAATTGCCTAAATTATTTTATAGTGGCAAATTCTGTATGAACATTGTCTTTAAGTTGTGATGCTCGTGTGCCACAATTTTTGAAAATGTTCAACAGACCCTGAGGCAACATGGCATAGCTGTGTCAATTTAAGCTACATCATCCCTGTCACTATATATTTACTGAGATAAATATACCAATATATTGCTTCTCTGAGTCTAAACATTTGAAAAACTTGAATTCATATCAGGTTAGTATGAATCTAGTTTTACTGCAAATCACTAAAGTAATCTACATTTTCTCAAACAGAAAAACAAAACGGTATAAAAATCAGGACAATTTTTTTTTTCTCTTCACTGTCTACAGGCCTTTACATTTTTACTGTAGACATGAACCATAAGAATACTACATGCATCACAAGCACTAACATAAAGGCCATCAGGACAGATGAGGATACAGGGTCACCCTATTGAGAGTAAAACTAAAACGCAGGAAGATTTTTTATTTTCCAAACAACAATGCTTGTCTAACTAGGCCAAATGCTTGTCCCTGCCAGGGCCTGACTTTAACAGGAGGTGATAAAAGGCCCTGGTGGTGACAGACTTCTCCAAACTGAGTAACCCACACAAAGGCCAGAGGAACAGCGACAACCTCCTTTGGATGAGCTGACCAAGTCTTGTCCCAAACTGAACTGCCCATCCAGCATACTTTGACAGGAAGTAATTTTGGGAGAAATAAAAGGCACCACAGGAAAAAATGAATATATAAACACACAGAGCCTTTCAACAGTATGTATTATTCTTGATCTACAACCATATTATCAATCAATTATATTTGTTTCTGTTTTGTTTTTGGGGTGACAGGAGTGATATGATGGACTAATGCAAATCATACAAAAAAATAATCCACGGTTTTCCGGATTTTTTTTTCTCTTGTGGTTGGTTCCATATGCATTTGGATTTCTTTCTTTCAGATCATAATTGGTCCTTTCCCCTTGGTCTGCCTCTTTGCTCTCCTTGTCCCCTGATTAACACATCTGCGTTCAATGTCATTCTATTCCTCCCTCAACATAAGAGCATAAAGTCACCGGTTTCTATTGTTCATTACTAGTCCATCTGCCCATTCTGCTCTATGCTGCTTGATACTGCTTCTGATTTATTTTTAGATTTAATTGGTTTCATTATTGTCAATTTAAATTTTTGGACTCTTGGGTTTTGGGATTGGTTTTTGTAAATTTATTTTTGTATTGTTGAATTTTTGTTGTTGTTGCTCTACTTCTGCATCCCTACGCCTGCTGTTGGGTCCTCCAGAACCATCATCGCAAAATATTTTAATGCCATAATAAAACGGTGTGCTTCGCTGCAGTCACACAATATTACTTTGTAGCTGTAATTGGTGGCTTCATATACTATTACCTGTATGAAAACACCTCCTTATATATTCTCACCCTTCTGCAAGGTGGCCTCTCTCTCTCTCATCCTCTGAGCTCGGGTTCTTTCTCAGAGGCCTGTGAACTTGAGGTCCTGCACAGTATCTTGGCAGTGCCTAGAACACTCTAAAAGTCAATACCTATTCTTACTTAAATTAGGTTTGTATGCTTTACCCAGTGACGTGCGGTGAGGTTCATTGCTGGTGAGGCACTGACTTATGACTTAGACACAAAGCCAAATCATCAAACTGTCTTGAAGTAAAACTTTCAGCTTCGTGTTGATCTTCTTATAGTTATCTCCTGTTTCAATTGAAAATCCACTTTAGAAAACTGTTTAAGTGTAGAAATGTAGTCTTTCATGTTGACATAGGAAGAGAGAAGAAAACAAATATACTGTATTTTACTTATTTACAGAGCGTCTAGCTCCATGGCTAGCTCACTGTGTCTTACTCTGCAGTTGTGCAGTCACAATATCTGGGATCATGGGCGCCCCCTGCCATGAGGCAAGAGAACTGCCTGCCTCACCTCAAGTCGGTTCTCTGCCGTTTCTGATCGCTCCTCCGCACACAAAACACGACACACACACACAGTTGGTGACAAAAAACACTGAACATTATATTCATAAGCGATATTATGGAAAATCAGTCCATATATTAAATATTTCTTAGCCATTTTATTGCCGGTGTACATACAGGACGACCATGCGGTCATATAATGGCAGCCAGTGCAGTTAGGGAGAGATTGCGTAATCCCGGGTGAGGCTGAGCTGCTGCTGCCTCACCGGCTTCGATTCTGAGCATTTGAAAGGGAAAATGCGAAAATCCATCGATTTTGAGGAAAAACTCATCAGAATTGGTTAAGCTAATTAAAAAATAGATACTTTATAGTACAAAACCACAGGGTGAAAATAGCAATATAAATGATTTTATATTATATATTATTTTTCCATGATGACTGACCGCAAGTCGCTGGCTTTACCCAAGTCTCACTAAATTGTTTCTTCAACTCAAGTAATGTGAGTAATGTACATGGCCTGAGAAAAGTACAAGACTGCGTTATTTTGAGTAAACTGGATTTGACTATTTTTGTTACTGGAATGACATTACTGGACTGCTGAGCTCCAGTAATGTCCAGTAACAATCATTGTTACTGGAGCTGAGCAGTGCGCAGTAAAGTGCGGGAAGCTTCCAGAACGTTTGTGAACTTGCACGTTGGAAGAAGCGTAGCTTCTTTAAAAGTGAGTTTTAAAGAAGCTACGTCTTCAGTATATTTTCATTTGTCATGTATGCCTTTACTACTCGCACATATGGTTACAGGTTGATTTTTCTTTAAAAAGTGTTAGCAGTCTAATATGCTAATGTTAGCATGGGTCCAACATTAGCTAAAACTGCCACGCCTTTTACTTGAGAGCCTTTAATGTTTTTGTCCATTGTTGTGGAAAAAAAATATTACCAAGCACTGTTCAGGTAAAATCACTCAATCAGGTTTATTTATGAATTGTGTACAACTCAGAGAGCCCATAAGACAATCAATCATGAAGCAATTCTGGATGGAAAGCTCTGCCAGGCAGAGACAACACATCAGTCTTACATAAAAGGAAATTTCTACAATTTTTATGGTGAGAAGTCAATAATTATCCATACAATTTAAGACATTACATATTCATTCAGTCATTGAAACATTATTCTATATGATGAAACAAAAACATATACGGTACGCAGGATACGAAAAACCTACTGGTATTCATACATTCATCCCTTTATCATTCCACTTCTGTTAGGTAGGAAAAGTTACCCTGCAACCTCTCCTTGCCAGGGAGACGGTCCTCTATATGTTTTGTCATCTTTCACAAAACTTTGAAAGGAGAAATTTGAAATAATGTATTTGGAAGTAAAGTACCAGCGGAATACCAAACCGTTTTCTAAGCAATATTTCTAATTGCTTAAATAAGTAATTATTTTAATCCCATAAGTCCTTAGACATCTCCTTAGACGAGAAGGATTGCATGCATTTCAATCGCTAGACATCTCTAACACGATAATTATGAATAATTTCATTTTGCGCAGCTTATGTTACTGAAAATGAAGGTTTTACACTACTTTTAAATCCTAAATTTAAAGTTTAGGTGATATTAAGTCATCCTCTTATAAAAATTTCATTAAAATTTTATATACCGTATTCTCATCCTCTTTGATTTTAATATGACCCATGTTATATTTTAATCAACAAGAAAAATTTTAATGTTGCCCCATCTGATTCTAATGCAACCACTTCAAAATAAAACAAAACAATTTCAAAGTTATCGTCATCCTCTTGATTCTAAATAAACTCATGTCATGTCAAAATTAAACAAATGAAAAACCAAGTAATTTCTGAATTTGCATATTTAAGGATAACAGAACAGTGTAACTCTTCACTCTACACTTCGGTCACTCGCCAGTGGACCAGCAATAGTTCTTTGAGTGGAGAGCCTTTCAGAAACATCTAAACTATCTGTTCCTCTGGAAACTGTCCTCTTTGGTGTCAACAGTTGAAGTACTTGATACTTGGCAGAGTGGAGTTTTGCTGCTCACTCTGTTGCTGTGTCAGATTTATGGGTTAAGTCGTGATCTAGATGGACATTACAGACAGGTCGTCCTTCACAGTGGTTGATGTGGATTCAGGTTGCTCCTTCCTGTTTGCCCCTCTCCTCCACTTGGTCTCAGCGTTGCTGCAGCCAAATCCTCCCCCGTCTCTCTCCTCTGGGTTCCTGTCAGTCCAACTGGTTCTGGCGTTGGAACTTTGGGTTGTCCAGATTATCCCTCAGGAAATGTCCGTGTTGTCCACAGATGAAACAAGCGTTAACAGTTCAGTCTTCTTCTCTCACAGCTCCGAAGCATAGTTAGCTTTTCTTCCTCTACGCTGATACTGGACAGCAGACCAGCAGAGGTTGTTAAAGCTCAGTCTCAGAAAGTTTTCAGTCCAAATGCCCAACAGGAGACCAACAGTTGTCTCCTAGAGGTGATGGAGGTCTTTTTTGTCTTCTTGATCCTCCAGATCTTCTTGATCATTTTCATCTGCTGGTTTTGTAGGAGGGACATCTTCTGGTCCATAAGAGGACAGGTTTGAGGGGTTGAGGTCAGAGGTCAGATGCACCACGCGCGAGGCTCAGACAGAGGGAAAGAGAAAAAGCAAATAGAAATCGATTAGGGTTTGTTTTGTCATTTTCCTTGTTTTCTATACATGTACATTTATGAATCTTATCTTAAACTTTTACGTGATCATATAGTTTTAGTAATTTATTATCCATCTAGTATTATGGCTCCTGATTGTGGAAGTTTTTTAGAGAAACCTGAGGGCTGGTTGTTTGTTTGGTTCCCTCAATATAGAAAACAAAAACTCAAGAAATCACCTGCCTTATTTACCTTCCTTGCGGTTTGTGTTTAGTCAGGATGCTGGATTTGGGGAGGAACCATCCAGGCATGGTTAGTTTCTGAGTGTCTTAATGTTGCACCCTTAAAAACTTATATATATATTTTAGCTTTTGTGCAACTTTATTAAACAAAATCCACGGTTCGAACAAACAGTGTGTGTAGTTTCTCTCTCTCTTTTTGTAATAATCACAGGTCATGAACTTTCAACTCCCATTATGCATTGTGTCATTGTTAAAGGGATATTATCATGACAGAAATCTATTAAATAAAAACATTGTTTGGGGAGATATTTAGTCACAAACCAATTGAATTGTTCTAACTAAATACTAAATCAAATAAATGCTTGCCCAATAAGATAATTGTACCTATTAAATAAATAACATCACGTTCTAAACATATTTTTAGGGCTCTACATTAACATCTGTGGTGTTTATCTCCTCCTTTGGCCAGCTAATTTATTCCGGCAGGGTATCTGATTACTGGGACGGCGTAGCTGTTGATCGCACGGATCATAGACATGGACCACTCTCGCCTATTGTCGTTAACGAAATTTAGGGCGGCCATCTTGGAGCGGTCCACCACTCCACTCAGCGGTATGTGTTTAGCAGGCACAATGACGTATCAACGCATTTAATCGATCATAACACGCTTTTTTTGTTACTGGAAACCATATTCAAACATCTATCATAGTTACATTTATAAACAATTGTATTTTTTTAAAGTATGTTTTTAATACATATTCAGCATAGTTAAATATGCTTAGTGGCTATAACAATAGAATAGGAATGGAATATTCTGATATTGATGTATAATGAGCATCAATATCAGAATATTGATGCTGTAATAACAAAGCACACTAGCACTAGTACAAAGCAGTTCATAATTTATTTAATAAATTATTTAGTAATATCAATGTATATTTATATACAAACACAAGTAAATAATGATTAGTGCTGAATAATATATATTGGACGCATGTTTATATGTATGAATGTATATACATACATATATATATGTATGTATATGTATATACATACATATATATATATGTATATACATATACATAAATATATACATATATATATGTATGTATATACATACATATATATATAGATCTCTATATACATGAATGTATATACATACATGTATATAGATCTCTATATACATGTATGTATATACATTCATACATATATATGTTTTTTAGTCAACCAGTTCTAGCTTCAGAGTGATTCAACAGCTGAGATTGAGTCCAAAACTCGATGCAAGATCCATCCATGCTGCAGTGAATCCGTCTCTCTTTAAAGATATTTCCCTCTTCTTCCTCACATCGTGTCCTTAGGAAACCTAAAAAACAAAAACGGAAGATTTGGGATGTATCTCACTTTTGACAGAGTGAAAGAATTACACATAAATAATAGTCTTTATCACCTGTGTAAACGTTGCTGGTGAATGTTATAACGCATAATATAAGTTTTATAATATATGTTACATTGTTTAATTTCTAATCTAGGCTCTTGTGTCAGATAACTCAAGTCAATGTTATAAAATTATTGATTTTTTAGATTTACAGAATCTCAGTTAGCCTCATATTGGGGCTGAACTTGTGAAATGTTGTTTGTGGAGCCTCACATCAATAGTTCATGGAGCCGAACAACAATCTCCCTCAGTGCTGAAGCATCTTCTGTTGTTTCGGTTGAGCAAAGTTGGAGGGAAGACCGCTATAAGATGGCCGCCGTATTTCCTGCGCCAGAGCAGCCAATGCGTGGTCTACTCTTATATTATGTCTACGGCACGGATCTTGTTCTTGCCATTGAGTTGGCTTCTCAGGACTTGCCTAGGTATTTGTGTCATGTTGTGCGACCGTGATTTATTCATCAAAATGTGTTAAAAAATAAATAAATACCAATCACTTAACGATACTGTATTAGTGGTTAATATTTATGCTCCAGACACTAGATATTCTATTTTGAATTCAATAAATATACTTTTTTAATCGGTTTCACCACATGATTGATGGTCGCACCAAATGATTTATACAAAAAAAACGTAGGCCAGAAAACAAGTCAAAATCCTTTTAATACATAAAAATAGAATCACATGCAGTTACAGTACATTACAAATAGAACAACACAAATAGAACACAGCAATTTAATTTACCTAAAAACTAATGCAGTAATCAACATTTCAAACATATCCCTCATAAAATCAGAATGTTTGGGAGATTGCTTTAATTTCCTAATTTTATTTAAAAAACTGAAAAAGGCAGAAATTTTCAACCAGGCATTTGTGAACTTTGCCCAGTCTTAGCTGTTCAATTTGGAACTCTATGAGGTTTTGCTGGTTCAGGTTCTGATCAGCATGTGACCATGTGACCAAGTTCTTGTCATTAGACTGTCGCATGGTGCTGACTTGGACTTCTTCTCTCACATCCTGAAGTACCTGGGTCACATATGCTACTTCATCATAGCTCAGTTTGATGACGGTGGGATCTAGTAAACAATAAATGACAAAATACATGCTGTAACTATTCCCGTACTGTAACATGTTCCATTATATTTTTAACATACAATACAAAGCAATACTAAAACTGCACAAAAACCTATTCTGAAAATAATAATACAAATAATTGATAGAATTGATTTTGCATCTGAGTTTTGAAATAAAAAAAAAACCCCATAAATTTATGTTTTTAGATTTGGTTGCACCAAATTATATTTTTACTTCAGTAAATTATATTTTTAGTTCAGTCATTATAAAAAGGCAAATAATTTGCCTCCTTGAAAAACAACCTAGCTTCAAACACAAGGCAAATATAACATTTAATATCGAAACAGAAAATTGTAGGTTTATTGATATATTAAGTTTTTTGGTGGTCGCACCACATGACATCCAAATATGGCAACTGCACACCTACTGTCAAAAGTGACACTTTTTCTGAAATTTAAGAAAAATAAACAAACCTGTTTGCTGTATCCAGGGTTTCTTGGCCGACTGTTGGATGATGCAACCTCTTGTTTTTGACTGGATTTCAAAATATAAGTCCAAAAATGGGAATTTCTTGTTGGTCGCGCCACAAGATATTTTGTTAAATTACATTTTCGGATAAAGTTTGTTTAAATGTTGCAATGGAATTATAACTAAAAATGATTTGAAATTTTGTACAGGATGAAGAAAAGACTTTGAAAATCATGCCACAGGAAAGAAAATATATTTGAACAGATTTATTGTAATTTTAAAGACATTTTTCAAACGGTAATTGAGTTTGGACAGTCGCCGCATGACATTTTGACCCTTTCAAGACCACAAAAATAGCCAAAAAAGAACAGCTTTTGAAAGGTTAAAGAAGGTGTATATGTGGGAGATATAGTATATATTTATGGTTTCATTTTATGAGTTTAAACCTCTATTTAACAATAAAAAGTAGAGCCGGGCAAAAAAATTGGGCGTCACGTCTTTGAGCCATGTGTTTATATAATGGTACATCTTTAAATATAATGTAAAGTGGAAACATGTTGCCTCGTTTTGATATTTTGACAGTTAATTGATTATAAATGCATAAGTCTGAAAAGGGCAGCACATCCATCCATCCATCCATCCATCCATCCATCCATCCATCCATTTTCTTCCGCTTATCCGGGATCGGGTCGCGGGGGCAGCAGCTTCAGAAGGGAGGCCCAGACTTCCCTCTCCCCAGCCACTTCTTCCAGCTCCTCCGGGGGAACCCCAAGGCGTTCCCAGGCCAGCCGAGAGACATAGTCCCTCCAGCGTGTCCTGGGTCTTCCTCGGGGCCTCCTCCCGGTGGGACGTGCCCGGAACACCTCACCAGGGAGGCGTCCAGGAGGCATCCTGACCAGATGCCCGAGCCACCTCAACTGGCTCCTCTCGACGTGGAGGAGCAGCGGCTCTACTTTGAGTCCCTCCTGGATGACCGAGCTTCTCACCCTATCTCTAAGGGAGAGCCCGGCCACCCTGCGGAGGAAACCCATTTCGGCCGCTTGTATCCGTGATCTCGTTGTTTCTGTCATGACCCAAAGCTCATGACCATAGATGAGGGTGGGAACATAGATCGACCGGTAAATCGAGAGCTTCTCCTTTTGACTCAGCTCTCTCTTCACCACGACGGACCGGTACAGCGCCCGCTTCACGGCAGACGCCGCCCCAATCCGCCTGTCGATCTCCCGTTCCCTTCTTCCCTCATTCGTGAACAAGATCCCCAGATACTTAAACTCCTCCACTTGAGGCAGGACGACCCCCCTGATCCGGAGAAGGCACTCTACCCTTTTCCGGCTCAAGACCATGGCCTCGGATTTGGAGGCGCTGAGCCTCATCCTGGCCGCTTCACACTCGGCCGCGAACCGTTTCAGCGAGAGCCGCAGATCACGATCTGATGAAGCCATCAGGACCACATCATCCGCAAAAAGCAGAGATGCGATCCTAAGGCCACCAAAACGGATCCCCTCAACACCTCGGCTGCGCCTAGAAATTCTGTCCATGAAAGTAATGAACAGAATCGGTGACAAAGGGCAGCCTTGGCGGAGTCCAATTCTCACCGGAAACGAGCCCGACTTACTGCCGGCAATGCGGACCAGACTCTGACACCGGTCATACAGGGACCTGACAGCCCGTATCAAAGGGCCCGGTACCCCATACTCCCAGAGAACCCCCCACAAGGCCCCCCGAGGGACACGGTCGAACGCCTTCTCCAAGTCCACAAAACACATGTAGACTGGTTGGGCGAACTCCCATGCACCCTCCAGGGCCCTGCTGAAAACCACACTGCTCTTCCTGAATCCGAGGTTCGACTATCCGACGGACCCTCCTCTCCAGGACCCCTGAATAGACCTTTCCAGGGAGGCTTAAGAGTGTGACCCCTCTGTAATTGGAGCACACCCTCCGGTCCCCCTTTTTAAATAGGGGGACCACCACCCCGGTCTGCCAATCCAGAGGAACTGCCCCCGATGTCCATGCGATATTGCAGAGTCGCGTGAGCCAACACAACCCTACAACATCCAGAGCCTTAAGGAACTCCGGGCGGATCTCATCCACCCCCGGGGCCCTGCCACCGAGTAGTTTTTTGACCACCTCGGCGACCTCGTCCCCAGAGATTGGAGAGCCCAACCCAGAGTCCACAGGCTCACCTTCTTCAACAGAAGGCATGTTGGTGGGATTGAGGAGGTCTTCGAAGTACTCCGCCCACCGACCCACAACGTCCAGAGTCGAGGTCAGCAGCACACCATCCCCACTATAAACAGTGTTGGTGCTGCACTGCTTCCCCATGCCGAGACGCCGGATGGCGGACCAGAATGGCCTCGAAGCCGAACGGAAGTCTTTCTCCATGGCCTCTCCAAACTCCTCCCACGCCCGAGTTTTGACCTCAGCGACCACCCGAGCCGCATGCCGCTTCGCCCGCCGGTACCCATCAGCTGCTTCTGGAGTCCCACAGGCCAAAAAGACCCCATAGGACTCCTTCTTCAGCTTGACAGCATCCCTCACCGAAGGTGTCCACCAACGGGTTCGGGGGTTGCCGCCGCGACAGGCACCAACGACCTTGCGGCCACAGCTCCGATAAGCCGCCTCGGCGATGGAGGCACGGAACATGGTCCACTCAGACTCAATGTCCCCCACCTCCCCCGGAACGTGTTCGAAGTTCTGCCGGAGGTGGGAGTTGAAGCTCCGTCTCACAGGGGACTCCGCCAGACGTTCCCAGCAGACCCTCACTACACGTTTGGGCCTGCCAGGTCTGACCGGTTTCCTCCACCACCACCGGAGCCAACTCACCACCAGGTAGTGGTCAGTGGACAGCTCCGCCCCTCTCTTCACCCGAGTGTCCAAGACATACGGCCGCAGATCCGATGAAACGACGACAAAATCGATCATCGAACTGCGGCCTAGGGTGTCCTGGTGCCAAGTGCACGTATGGACACCCTTATGCTTGAACATGGTGTTCGTGATGGACAGACCGTGACGAGCACAGAAGTCCAACAACAGAACACCACTCGAGTTCAGATCAGGGGGGCCGTTCCTCCCAACCACGGCCCTCCAGGTCTCACTGTCATTGCCCACGTGAGCGTTGAAGTCCCCCAGCAGAACAAGGGAGTCCCCAGGAGGGGCACTCTCCAGTACCCCCTCTAAGGACTCCAAGAAGGGTGGGTAATCTGAACTGTTGTTCGGCCCGTAAGCACAGACAACAGTCAGAACCCGTCCCCCCACCCGTAGGCGGAGGGAGGCTACCCTCTCGTTCACCGGGGTAAACCCCAACGTGCAGGCGCCAAGATGGGGGGCAACAAGTATGCCCACTCCTGCCCGGCGCCTCTCGCCGTGGGCAACTCCAGAGTGGAAGTCCGTCCAGCCACTCTCAAGGAGACTGGTTCCGGAACCAGAGCCATGCGTCGAGGTGAGGCCGACTATTTCTAGCCGAAACCTCTCAGCCTCGCACACTAGCTCCTGCTCCTTCCCCACCAGAGAGGTGACGCTCCACGTCCCAAGAGCCAGCTTCTGCAGCCGGGGATCAGACCGCCAGGGTCCCCTCCCTCGGCCGCCGCCCGTAACACACAGCACCCGACCCCTTTGGCCCCTCCGACAGGTGGTGAGCCCATATTAAATCTTCTACCTGATCTTTTTGGAACGGAAAATATAAAATTTGCATGTCATTTGGGCATAATAATTTGTTTTACCTTTTATTTCTTTAGTTTGTTTCATTCTATATTATTAACTTTTTTCTTTCTTGAATGTCTTTCTAGATTCAAAATGAAAATAAATATATAATTAGCTGGCCAAAGGAGGAGATAAACATCACGGATGTTAAGACTCGGAAACTACTAACCATGCATGGAGGGTTCCACCAAAAATCCAGCACCCTGAGAGCCGCAAGGGAGGAGGCAGAAGACTAGTGAGTGTGAGAGCCACTGTCCAGGACGAAACATCCGAGATCCATAAATAAATACACCAAGGACAAAGACTCAACAGACAATGTGCTCACAAATGTCTCAGACAATGGGGAACAGAGAACGAGCTACTGGAGGTACCATCCTTGGAGGGCAAGCCTCTAAATGGATGTACCACCGACAAATAACTGAAGTGGCTGAATCGATAATATTAAGAAATGACTGAGCCATAGGTGAAGTAGGACAACAGACATGAATATTAAAATGACCAACAATGAGAACTCGGTCATACCTTGGCATGATATCAGCCAAGAAATCAGAAAAGTCATTCATAAAGTTGAGGGTGAGAAGGGAATTATTATTTTATATGTATATACATATACACACTTTGTCTGAGTGTCTCCAAGTAGGTTTGATTTTAACTAGTGTTTGCATGGTGACTGGTGTTGCGGCCCTGGGCCTTGTAGGCTGGGCTGCAGGTGTCTTCTCTGTCTTTGTGCTACTCCCCTTTGCAGGTGCTGCTGATCAGGTTGATTGGCGCAGAGTATTTGAACCCGGTATCTCTGTCTTCTGGGTCGCCTTCAGTGTCCACTCTGCCGCTTGTGGTGTTTTGTTGCCAGGCCTCAGCTCCCCTCCTTTTTGCACTTTTGAGTTTTGTCTTGGTTTTGGCACTTCAACACATCCACATGCACTCATACAACACATCCAAGCATTTGCATTACACCACTGATACTGATATCCACAATCCATTGTTATTTTTGTTAATAAATATTCATTTTTCTACACTTTAACCCCTGCATGGTCTCCCGTTTTTGTTATGACATTGAGCCAGTCTTAACAACTGGGGGCTCATCTAACATAACAATTGGGGCTCGTCAAACGGTTCTGTCGGTTATGTTTGGTTCGGTAAGTTTGTCTTTTGTTCTTAAAGTGTTAATTGAATTACGTTCTTGTTCTTCAGCGTTCTTTTCGCAATTGGCTCTGGCACGCTAATTTCCATGCGTTTAATTGGTGACGGGGGTAATCCCCTGACATAATTATTCTTCAGTGGCGCATCTACACTTTATTCAGGTGGATGCGAAAAAATACGCTTCCCCCCCCATCAACCCTCCAGGCCGTCGCGATGAAGGGTAAAACTCACATTAACCTCATTATGTGCGCGAGATGAAGGACCGTAAGGCGTCTTGAAGTGTATAGGAAAATATCATCGGCGTGCTGCCCCCTCCAGTCGGGGCTTTTGAGCCCCCTCTGGTGCTGCGCCCCTATGTGTTGCATGCACTGCATACCCACTTTTTGCGCCACTGTTATCCTTATTTGGACTTGTGTGCTCTTGGGGGATATGCAGGTGGTTTGGATTAAGTGCGGTGCATTTTTGTTGGAGCGGGATGCTTGTTTCATGGATTAGTTTAGCGATGGGTAAATGTCAAGTTTTTAATCTGAACTTGTGACATGTTGAGCAGGTGTCCCCTTGTAGGTTTTAGCGGTGTTTCCCAACAGGGGATTCACCGCGTTCTCTATTAGTGTGGAAGTAGGGCGGGTAGAGCTTCCCTTTTCCCTTCATCGGCTCGGGAGCAGTCCATGGTTTCGAGGGGGTGACAACCTACTGGTCGCCTTTCTTGTACCACTGGTTTTTAAATGCATAAGAACCCATCGGGTTGAGTTTGTATGCTTCTTCGCTAGGCAGTTAGCGGGGACACACTGGTGGTCGCGTTTGTAGTTTTCATTGTGCATGTTGTCGCTTGTCTATTTTTATAACCTGGATTCAAGTTGGGGCTTTTTATGGTTGAAACTTTCTTGGAAATGTGTGCTAACAGCAGTTATGATCTTGCCTGTAGTGTCGCATAGAAATGTGATCGGCACTTTTAGAAATTTGTTGAGGTTGTGTGTTCAAGTCTTGTTCAAGTGTCTAAATCGTCTCGTCCTTACTGGCAGTGTCGCTAGTTTGTCGTGGGCAGAAACGGACTCGTTGATTTCAAATTCAGTGGAAGGGAAAAGTGTGCTTTCAGCCTGGTTGTGCCTGTGAAATGACCATTTTGGTGGAGGATTAGCCACGTTTTGTTTGAATCCCATAAGAGTATGGTGCTGGACCAAGCTGGGTTTGTTATGCATGTGGCTCTATGTGTTTTGTTGTTCATGTGATGAGGAGAGCCCTGGGAACAATGATGTGACTGTTTGGTGTTGTGGATATTGTCAGCTTACTTTTTGTTGATTCCCTTTTGGTGTTGCTGGCTGTGAGACAGCAGTAACTTTTGAGTATGGTGCTGGACCATGCCAAGGGTGATTGTGTTGTGGGTGTCGCTCTCCATATTGTGCTGGTCACTTGCTTGGTTGCCTGACTTGTGGAGCAACGTTTTGTGGTAGTGGACCACTTGTTGCTGTGACCTTTTGTGTTGGGTAACACCAGTTCAGATCTGTTTGGATTACTGGTTATTATTTAGCGAGTGGTAACTGGGTGAATCCTTTTTGATTTAGCTGTGAACCTGTAGTAGGTCACTTGTGTTTCGGGTCTGTGTTCGTAGTGGGTTCTCTCCTCGTTAGGTACCTTGAATGTGTTGACGCATTAAGGACATGTCCTGTTTTAGCTGCCTACCCTTCTTTGCCAGTCTTTTTAACCAGTGACCGGACATGTTGGGCACAGTAACTTATGGCTGTGGGACACGAAGGCTGATGTGACGGTGGTCATCATGAACATCTCTTGGGTAATGTACTACCAGCCCAAACATTTTTTAATCAATATGTTTGCTTGTTTGTTTTTTTAAAGGCTCCCCTTTGGGACCCTTTTCTTAAGGGTGGGGGTTTGCGGCCCTGGGCCTTGTAGGCTGGGCTGCAGGTGTCTTGACACGTCAGGACTTTTGCACCTGCAAAAGTGCTCCTCCCCTTTGCAGGTGCTGCTGATCAGGTTGATTGGAGCGCAGAGTATTTGAACCTGACTATCTCTGTCTTCTGGGTCATCTTCAGCGTCCACTCTGCCGCTTGTGGTGTTTTGTTGCCAGGCCTCAGATCCCCTCCTTTTTGCACTTTTGAGTTTGTCTTTGTTTTGGCACTTCAACATTTCCATGTACACTCATACAACACATCCAAGCATTTGCATTACACCATTGATACTGATATCCACAATACATTGTTTTTTATGTTAATATTAATTTATCTACACTTTAACCCCGGCATGGTCTCCGTTTTTGTTATGATATTGAGCCAGTCGTAACACTGGGGATCCAGTCACCATACTGGATCACCAGTCCAGTAAGGTCTTAAAGCACTACAGCTTTGAGTCCTGCTGTAGGCTGTTATGTCATCAGCTGTAGATTCCTCTGTATGCTGTGTTGTGGCCCTGGGCCTTGTGGGCCTGGGTTGCAGGTCTTGTTGTCTGTCTATGTGCTCCTCCCCTTTACAGGTGCTGCTGATTTGCTAATTCGGAGTGCAGAGTACTTGAATCTGGCTGTCTCTGTCTTCTGAGTCGCCTTCAGCGTCCACTCTACCGCTTGATGCTTGTGGTGTTTTGTTGCCAAGCTTCAGCTCCCACCCTTTTTGCACGTTTGCGTTTGTCTTTGCACTTTCACACTTCCATATGCACTCATACAACACCTCCAAGCATTTGCATTACATCACTGATACTGATATCCACAATCCATTGTTTTTGTTAATATTCATTTATCTACACTTTAACCCCTGCATGGTCTCCCATTTTTGTTATGACCTTCAGCCAGTCGTAATAGCTGACATTATTTTGTCCATTTCTGCAGGTTTGCGAGATAGAAAATTGGCATCTCTGTTGACTTTACCAGGTCTGTACTGTAAAACGGAAAACAGCTAATTCTGAAACCCAAAGCGATGTCCTACCACATTCAGTTTAGCACTTTTCATCATATATGTCAAGGGATTGTTATCACTGTACACTGTAAAGTGTGTGGCATGGAAGAGGTAATCTTGAAATTGCACAGTGACAGCCCACTTCAGAGCTAAAAATTCAAGCTTCCCTGAGAGATAGTTTGTAGTTTTTCTCAGTTGGAGTGAGTGTACGTGAACCATAACCTATTACTCTTAATGCTCCCTCCTGCCTTTAATACAGGACAGCCCCAAGACCTTCCTATGAGGCGTCCACCTGTAACACAAATGGTTTTTCAAGGTCTGGTTGGCCATTATTGGTGGATCTGATAAAGCGTCTACAAGCCTTTCAAGTGCCTCCTGCTGTAATGTTGTCCATTCCACAGACTAAGATGGTGGCAACCATGAAGAACTTTTCTTTGAGGATTTGTTCTTTGTCTTTGGATGTGACAACAGATTACAAAGCCGTTTTGCTATTCTTGAGAAGTCAGCTATGAATGATTGGTAGTAGCCTAGAAAGCCTACAAGGGATCTTACTTCTCTGACTGTTTTAAGATTTGACATTTGATTTGTCTGTCACTGGAATGCTGTCTTTGAGATGTATTTTCATCTGCAGATCAGGTATGCACCCTGTATCCCACTCATTTTGTGCAAAAACATCACTTTTCTATAGCATTTTTTTCACTTTGTCTTGTTCTGCTGTTAAATTTAACATACTTTCCTCAAGAAGCTCTTTCACTGATCAAATCTCGCCGTCTGGTAGATGTTCTCTTTCCAGTCTAGGTCCACAATTGAAACTTGTGATTCAATGTCCCAAAGAGCTGTGACTGGAACACTTCCAATGTTGCACTGGACAAGGTTCTTGTGTCTTATTAGTTTCACAGTCTTTTCCTGTTTTTTTTGACCAAGGCACATCCTTCTGTGGAACACTGTCAATTAAATTTGCAGTATGTACTTCAATTTTGTTGACATTAACTGAGTCTTTCTTTTTCCGACAACCAATAGCCCAATGTCCACTGCTTCTACATTTAAAACAGTGTGTACATTTTCCTTCTGGGTTTGATTGTTCACATTCACATTTTCTGGGACTCTTTCTGGTAGCACTTGTATAGTATGGCTTAGTTTTTATGCTTTTATATTCAGTTTTCACTTTTGCCTGAGTCAAGTTAGCGACTTGGGTTGAACCATTTTGGATAGCTTCACAAAGAACTTTTGTCATGTTGGATTTTAGTCTCTTGACCCACATGCAAGTTCACACACAAACCCAGGGATCACTGTTCAGCGAAAGTTTAATCCATTTCAAAAAGAGGTTAAATTCGATTGTGCTCCAGAGGATGGGAGGGTCTGCTCAGGTTAGTCTTTTCGAACGGTGGTTGCGCGGGAAAAAGCTAGGATCCGGGAGTGCTCTGTGGATCGGTGATGGAGAGGGGAGGAGAGCGGCAGGCGGAGATGTGTTCGGTCGTTGCAGAAGGCGATCTTGAAAATTCAAACTTGGTTCCTGCTTGGTTCAACAGCTCTTCGATTTCTGTGAGAAAACACAAGGTTAGTTGGAGTCTCTTACAATATTCATAACGTGATCACAGGTAAGACTCTGACCAACAAGTTGGACCATCGAGCGATGAGTGGCTGCTCCAGTGCTTCTTAAAAGGCCTTCCAGTCAATCACTGGGAATCATCTGCCGGTGCGCCAGCCTGTCAGAACTCTCTCCCGAAGATCCTCTATAGGAAAGAGCACTCACCCTAACCCGAATCCTAACAACTTTATTAGCTTCCAGCTCTTCCACGATGGGGTTTGGATTTTCTATCTGGCTTTTGTTTTTCTTTCAGCTTCCAACATTTTCATTTTTGCAGTTATTCTCTTCCTGAACTGAAGCCACTTTGATACTCTTTTGTCTAAGGGACAAGTTTATTCCTTCTTTCAAGTTCAACACTGTAGTCTGCACTCATTTTCTCAAGAAGCACTTCACTCACAGTTGTGTCCTGCAAGTAAGATATGATGTCCACTCTTACAGCATCATCTTGTAATCCAGTCAGAATAGTTTGCAAAAAATGTTTCTGCACAAACTCAGGCTTGCATTTTAGTCCAGCTTTGGCTCTATCAGAAGCAGTCAATATCTTTTGGCTATGGTCCATATAAGAAACTGAACAGAAGTTTCTTTGGGATCTTGTATTGCACGTGTTAAAACATGATAGAGTTCTGTTTCATCTTTCTCTATGAAGTGTGTTCTAAGCACTTGCCTGAGAGAGTTCAAGGATAATTCTGACCTACTCTCTAGATAACTTTTTAATTTCACATTAGGTGCAATGGATCACTGCTTCAACAGATCTCTCCCTCATTGTATCCTTTTTTCAGTCCTCGTTCCATTTGTCTATCAAGACTGGTGAAGTTCAGTTTATCCTTTTGTCCCACATCGCCGATATGTCCAATAATCCGAAAATCCTTTCTGTATATTGGATGCAAGTTTACTTGGTCTTTGACTTGCGATGACTCTTTCAGAACTTGCTGAGCTGCTTGATATTTGCATTTGTAAAACTGAAGGTGTAGTACCGATTTGTACCAGCAGAGGTTGCTCAACGACCACTTGTTGCTCAGCAGCAGTGCCCTCTGACGTAGCAATTGACACTCGCATCAGTTTTCTTATTCAGGTCATCTATTAAATCATTCGTGGTCAACAACACTGATAATCCACTATCTTCTAAAGAAGTGACATCTTTGCTTTCCAAGTGAATAAGTATTTCTCTTCTTAGTAACCTACATGACGACTTCACCTCTTCACTCAGTTGCAGAGCTAGCGCTTCACTTAAGGCATTTAGCTCGTCCAGTGTCAGGGTAACCAGCTTCTTGTCAATATCGGCAAATAGGGATTCCCACTCACTGCCCATGATACTTTGTCTTGGTTGATTCGCCGCTTGGAAAGATTCATGTCTGTTTCTTCATCGGTTGTTCTTTTACAGTAGACGTTGTCTGGTTAGCCGCATAGCCACTTAGCTTAGCCACTAGCCCGTTCGTGTTGCTGCGTCGACACGTTGTTCCTCTTGATAATTTTTTTAAATGACTTCTTATCTCAGAAAACATTTGCTAAACCGAGTGGAAACACCTAAATTTATGTTGCACCCTTAAAAAGAATTTAAAACTCATATTTTAGCTAATGTGCAACTTTATTAAACAAAATCGGATCGAGCAAATAGCATGTGTAGTTTCCTCTTTTTCCGTAATAATCACAGGTCATGAACTATCAACTCCCATCATGCATTGTGTCATGATGGGAGTTGTGTAATTTCTGAATTTGCTTATTTTTAAGGATAACAGAACAGTGTAAATCTTCACTCTACACTTCGGTCACTCGCCAGTGGACCAGCAATAGTTCTTTGAGTGGAGAGCCTTTCAGAAACATCTAAACTATCTGTTCCTCTGGAAACTGTCCTCTTTGGTGTCAACAGTTGAAGTACTTGATACTTGGCAGAGTGGAGTTTTGCTGCTCACTCTGTTGCTGTGTCAGATTTAAAGTCATGATCTAGATGGACATTACAGACAGGTCGTCCTTCACAGTGGTTGATGTGGATTCAGGTTGCTCCTTCCTGTTTGCCCCTCTCCTCCACTTGGTCTCGGCGTTGCTGCAGCCAAATCTCCCCCCGTCTCTCTCCTCTGGGTTCCTGTCAGTCCAACTGGTTCTGGCGTTGGAACTTTGGGTTGTCCAGATTGTCCCTCAGGAAGTGTCCATGTTGTCCACAGATTAAACAAGTGTTAACAGTTCAGTCTTCTTCTCTCACAGCTCCGAAGCATTGTTAGGTTTCTTCCTCTATGCTGATACTGGACAGCAGACCAGCAGAGGTTGTTACAGCTCAGTCTCAGAAAGTTTTCAGTCCAAATTTCCAACAGGAGACCAACAGTTGTCTCCTGGAGGTGATGGAGGTCTTTTTTGTCTTCTTGATCCTCCAGATCTTCTTGATCATTTTCATCTGCTGGTTTTGTAGGAGGGACATCGTCTGGTCCATGAGGGACAGGTTTGAGGGGTGAGGTCAGAGTCAGATGCACCGACGGCAGAGGCTCATGATAGTAGTGGAAATGAGAAAAAAGCAAATAGAAAATCAATTTAGGGTGTTTGTTTTTGTCAATTTTCTTGTTGTTCTATACATGATACATTTTTGAATCTTATTTAAACTGTTATGTGATCATTAAGTTTTAGAAATTTTTATCCATCTAGTATTATGGCATCCTTTGGGAAGTTTTTTTAGAGAAACCTGAGGGCATGGTTGGTTTGTTTGGTTCCCTCAATTTAGAAAATCAAAACTCAAGGAATCACTTGCCTTATGTACCTTTCTTGCGGTTTGTGTTTAGTCAGGATGCTGGATTTGGGGAGGAACCATCCAGGCATGGTTAGTTTCTGAGTGTCTTAATGTTGCACCCTTAAAAACTCATATATAGTTTAGCTTTGTGCAACTTTATTAAACAAAATCCACGGTTCGAACAAACAGTGTGTGTAGTTTTCTCTCTCCTTTTGTAATAATCGCAGGTCATGAACTTTCAACTCCCATTATGCATTGTGTCATTGTTAAAGGGATATTATCATGACAGAAATCTATTAAATAAAAAAACATTGTTTGAGCACATATTTAGTCATAAACCAATTGAATTGTTCTAACTAAATACTAAATCAAATAAATGCTTGCCCAATAAGATAATTGTACCTATTAAATAAATAACATCACGTTCTAAACATATTTTTAGGGCTCTACATTAACATCTGTGGTGTTTATCTCCTCCTTTGGCCAGCTAATTTATTCCTGCAGGGTATCTGATTACTGGGACGGCGTAGCTGTTGATCGCACGGATCATAGACATGGACCACTCTCGCCTATTGTCGTTAACGAAATTTAGGGCGGCCATCTTGGAGCGGTCCACCACTCCACTCAGCGGTATGTGTTTAGCAGGCACAATGACGTATCAACGCATTTAATCGATCATAACAGGCTTTTTGTTACTGGAAACCATATTCAAACATCTATCAAAGCTACATTTATAAACAATTGTATTTTTTTAAAGTATGTTTTTAATACATATTTTAATACATATTCAGCATATTTAAATATGCTTAGTGGCAATAACAATAGAATAGGAATGGAATATTCTGATAATGATGTATAATGAGCATCAATATCAGAATATTGACGCTATAATAACAAAGCACACTAGCACTAGTACAAAGCAGTTCATATTTTATTTAATAAATTATTTAGTAATGTCAATGCATATTTATATACAAACACAAATAAATAATGATTAATAATGACACAAATAAATGATTAATACTGAATAATTGGATACATGTTTATGTGTATGAATGTATATACATACATGTATATAGATCTCTATATACATAGTATAATAACATTAGAATTATATACATAGAGATCTATATACATGTAATGTATATACATTCATATACATATATATGTTTTTTAGTCAACCAGTTCTAGCTTCAGAGTGATTCAACAGCTGAGATTGAGTCCAAAACTCGATGCAAGATCCATCCATGCTGCAGTGAATCCGTCTCTCTTTAAAGATATTTCCCTCTTCTTCCTCACATCGTGTCCTTAGGAAACCTAAAAAACAAAAACGGAAGATTTGGGATGTATCTCACTTTTGACAGAGTGAAAGAATTACACATAAATAATAGTCTTTATCACCTGTGTAAACTTTGCTGGTGAATGTTATAACGCATAATATAAGTTTTATAATATATGTTACATTGTTTAATTTCTAATCTAGGCTCTTGTGTCAGATAACTCAAGTCAATGTTATAAAATTATTGATTTTTTAGATTTACAGAATCTCAGTTAGCCTCATATCGGGGCTGAACCCGGTATTACACTGTAGATAATATTAGCTGGTATCTCACCGGTGGACACAAATACAGTAAAGTAATATTCTAATCATAAAATATACACAATAATATGTTCATCTTACTTGTGAAATGTTGTTTGTGGAGCCTCACATCAATAGTTCAATCTCCCTCAGTGCTGAAGCATCTTCTGTTGTTTCGGTTGAGCAAAGTTGGAGGGAAGACCGCTATAAGATGGCCGCCGTATTTCCTGCGCCAGAGCAGCCAATGCGTGGTCTACTCTTATATTATGTCTACGGCACGGATCTTGTTTTTGCCATGGAGTTGGCTTCTCAGGACTTGCCTAGGTATTTGTGTCATGTTGTGCGACCGTGATTTATTCATCAAAATGTGTTAAAAAATAAATAAATACCAATCACTTAACGATACTGTATTAGTGGTCAATATTTATGCTCCAGACACTAGATATTCTATTTTGAATTCGATAAATATACTTTTTTAATCGGTTTCACCACATGATTGATGGTCGCACCAAATGATTTATACAAAAAAAACGTAGGCCAGAAAACGAGTCAAAATCCTTTTAATACATAAAAATAGAATCACATGCAGTTACAGTACATTACAAATAGAACAACACAAATAGAACACAGCAATTTACCTAAAAACTAATGCAGTAATCAACATTTCAAACATATCCCTCATAAAATCAGAATGTTTGGGAGATTGCTTTAATTTCCTAATTTTATTTAAAAAACTGAAAAAGGCAGAAATTTTCAACCAGGCATTTGTGAACTTTGCCCAGTCTTAGCTGTTCAATTTGGAACTCTATGAGGTTTTGCTGGTTCAGGTTCTGATCAGCATGTGACCAAGTTCTTGTCATTAGACTGTCGCATGGTGCTGACTTGGACTTCTTCTCTCACATCCTGAAGTACCTGGGTCACATATGCTACTTCATCATAGCTCAGTTTGATGACGGTGGGATCTAGTAAACAATAAATGACAAAATACATGCTGTAACTATTCCCGTACTGTAACATGTTCCATTATATTTTTAACATACAATACAAAGCAATACTAAAACTGCACAAAAACCTATTCTGAAAATAATAATACAAAGAATTGATAGAATTGATTTTGCATCTGAGTTTTGAAATTAAAAAAAAAACATAAATTTATGTTTTTAGATTTGGTTGCACCAAATTATATTTTTACTTCAGTAAATTATATTTTTAGTTCAGTCATTATAAAAAGGCAAATAATTTGCCTCCTTGAAAAACAACCTAGCTTCAAACAAATGGCAAATATAACATTTAATATCGAAACAAAAAATTGTAGGTTTATTGATATATTAAATTTTTTGGTGGTCGCACCACATGACATCCAAATATGGCAACTGCACACCTACTGTCAAAAGTGACACTTTTTCTGAAATTTAAGAAAAATAAACAAACCTGTTTGCTGTATCCAGGGTTTCTTGGCCGACTGTTGGATGATGCAACCTCTTGTTTTTGACTGGATTTCAAAATATAAGTCCAAAAATGGGAATTTCTTGTTGGTCGCGCCACAAGATATTTTGTTAAATTACATTTTCGGATAAAGTTTGTTTAAATGTTACAATGGAATTATAACTAAAAATGATTTTAAATTTTGTACAGGATGAAGAAAAGACTTTGAAAATCATGCCACAGGAAAGAAAATATATTTGAACAGATTTATTGTAATTTTAAAGACATTTTTCAAACGGTAATTGAGTTTGGACAGTCGCCGCATGACATTTTGACCCTTTCAAGACCACAAAAATAGCCAAAAAAGAACAGCTTTTGAAAGGTTAAAGAAGGTGTATATGTGGGAGATATAGTATATATTTATGGTTTCATTTTATGAGTTTAAACCTCCGGGCAAAAAAATTGGGCGTCACGTCTTTGAGCCATGTGTTTATATAATGGTACATCTTTAAATATAATGTAAAGTGGAAACATGTTGCCTCGTTTTGATATTTTGACAGTTAATTGATTATAAATGCATAAGTCTGAAAAGGGCAGGACATCTATCCATCCATCCATCCATCCATCCATTTTCTTCCGCTTATCCGGGATCGGGTCGCGGGGGCAGCAGCTTCAGAAGGGAGGCCCAGACTTCCCTCTCCCCAGCCACTTCTTCCAGCTCCTCCGGGGGAACCCCAAGGCGTTCCCAGGCCAGCCGAGAGACATAGTCCCTCCAGCGTGTCCTGGGTCTTCCTCGGGGCCTCCTCCCGGTGGGACGTGCCCGGAACACCTCACCAGGGAGGCGTCCAGGAGGCATCCTGACCAGATGCCCGAGCCTCAACTGGCTCCTCTCGACGTGGAGGAGCAGCGGCTCTACTTTGAGTCCCTCCCGGATGACCGAGCTTCTCACCCTATCTCTAAGGGAGAGCCCGGCCACCCTGCGGAGGAAACCCATTTCGGCCGCTTGTATCCGTGATCTCGTTCTTTCGGTCATGACCCAAAGCTCATGACCATAGATGAGGGTGGGAACGTAGATCGACCGGTAAATCGAGAGCTTCGCCTTTTGACTCAGCTCTCTCTTCACCACGACGGACCGGTACAGCGCCCGCTTCACGGCAGACGCCGCCCCAATCCGCTTGTCGATCTCCCGTTCCCTTCTTCCCTCATTCGTGAACAAGATCCCCAGATACTTAAACTCCTCCACTTGAGGCAGGACGACCCCCCTGATCCGGAGAAGGCACTCTACCCTTTTCTGGCTCAAGACCATGGCCTCGGATTTGGAGGCGCTGAGCCTCATCCTGGCCGCTTCACACTCGGCCGCGAACCGTTTCAGCGAGAGCCGCAGATCACGATCTGATGAAGCCATCAGGACCACATCATCCGCAAAAAGCAGAGATGCGATCCTAAGGCCACCAAAACGGATCCCCTCAACACCTCGGCTGCGCCTAGAAATTCTGTCCATGAAAGTAATGAACAGAATCGGTGACAAAGGGCAGCCTTGGCGGAGTCCAACTCCCACCGGAAACGAGCCCGACTTACTGCCGGCAATGCGGACCAGACTCTGACACCGGTCATACAGGGACCTACCAGCCCGTATCAAAGGGCCCGGTACCCCATACTCCCAGAGAACCCTCCACAAGGCCCCCCGAGGGACACGGTCGAACGCCTTCTCCAAGTCCACAAAACACATGTAGACTGGTTGGGCGAACTCCCATGCACCCTCCAGGGCCCTGCTGAAAACCACACTGCTCTTCCTGAATCCGAGGTTCGACTATCCGACGGACCCTCCTCTCCAGGACCCCTGAATAGACCTTTCCAGGGAGGCTTAAGAGTGTGACCCCTCTGTAATTGGAGCACACCCTCCGGTCCCCCTTTTTAAATAGGGGGACCACCACCCCGGTCTGCCAATCCAGAGGAACTGCCCCCGATGTCCATGCGATATTGCAGAGTCGCGTGAGCCAACACAACCCTACAATATCCAGAGCCTTAAGGAACTCCGGGCGGATCTCATCCACCCCCGGGGCCCTGCTACCGAGTAGTTTTTTGACCACCTCGGCGACCTCGTCCCCAGAGATTGGAGAGCCCAACCCAGAGTCCACAGGCTCACCTTCTTCAACAGAAGGCATGTTTGTGGGATTGAGGAGGTCTTCGAAGTACTCCGCCCACCGACCCCAACGTCCCGAGTCGAGGTCAGCAGCACACCATCCCCACTATAAACAGTGTTGGTGCTGCACTGCTTCCCCCTCCCGAGACGCCGGATGGCGGACCAGAATGGCCTCGAAGCCGTACGGAAGTCTTTCTCCATGGCCTCTCCAAACTCCTCCCACGCCCGAGTTTTGGCCTCAGCGACCACCCGAGCCGCATGCCGCTTCGCCCGCCGGTACCCATCAGCTGCTTCTGGAGTCCCACAGGCCAAAAAGACCCCATAGGACTCCTTCTTCAGCTTGACAGCATCCCTCACCGAAGGTGTCCACCAACGGGTTCGGGGGTTGCCGCCGCGACAGGCACCAACGACCTTGCGGCCACAGCTCCGATAAGCCGCCTCGGCGATGGAGGCACGGAACATGGTCCACTCAGACTCAATGTCCCCCACATCCCCCGGAACGTGTTCGAAGTTCTGCCGGAGGTGGGAGTTGAAGCTCCGTCTCACAGGGGACTCCGCCAGACGTTCCCAGCAGACCCTCACTACACGTTTGGGCCTGCCAGGTCTGACCGGCTTCCTCCCCCACCACCGGAGCCAACTCACCACCAGGTAGTGGTCAGTGGACAGCTCCGCCCCTCTCTTCACCCGAGTGTCCAAGACATACGGCCGCAGATCCGATGAAACGACGACAAAATCGATCATCGAACTGCGGCCTAGGGTGTCCTGGTGCCAAGTGCACGTATGGACACCCTTATGCTTGAACATGGTGTTCGTGATGGACAGACCGTGACGAGCACAGAAGTCCAACAACAGAACACCACTCGAGTTCAGATCAGGGGGGCCGTTCCTCCCAACCACGGCCCTCCAGGTCTCACTGTCATTGCCCACGTGAGCGTTGAAGTCCCCCAGCAGAACAAGGGAGTCCCCAGGAGGGGCACTCTCCAGTACCCCCTCTAAGGACTCCAAGAAGGGTGGGTAATCTGAACTGTTGTTCGGCCCGTAAGCACAGACAACAGTCAGAACCCGTCCCCCCACCCGTAGGCGGAGGGAGGCTACCCTCTCGTTCACCGGGGTAAACCCCAACGTGCAGGCGCCAAGATGGGGGGCAACAAGTATGCCCACTCCTGCCCGGCGCCTCTCGCCGTGGGCAACTCCAGAGTGGAAGTACGTCCAGCTCCTCTCAAGGAGACTGGTTCCGGAACCAGAGCCATGCGTCGAGGTGAGGCCGACTATTTCTAGCCGAAACCTCTCAGCCTCGCACACTAGCTCCTGCTCCTTCCCCACCAGAGAGGTGACGCTCCACGTCCCAAGAGCCAGCTTCTGCAGCCGGGGATCAGACCGCCAGGGTCCCCTCCCTCGGCCGCCGCCCGTAACACACAGCACCCGACCCCTTTGGCCCCTCCGACAGGTGGTGAGCCCATATTAAATCTTCTACCTGATCTTTTTGGAACGGAAAATATAAAATTTGTATGTCATTTGGGCATAATAATTTGTTTTACCTTTTATTTCTTTTGTTTGTTTCATTCTATATTATTAACTTTTTTCTTTCTTGAGTGTCTTTCTAGATTCAAAATGAAAATAAATAAATATATAATTAGCTGGCCAAAGGAGGAGATAAACATCACGGATGTTAAGACTCGGAAACTACTAACCATGCATGGAGGGTTCCACCAAAAATCCAGCACCCTGAGAGCCGCAAGGGAGGAGGCAGAAGACTAGTGAGTGTGAGAGCCACTGTCCAGGACGAAACATCCAAGATCCATAAATAAATACACCAAGGACAAAGACTCAACAGACAATGTGCTCACAAATGTCTCAGACAATGGGGAACAGAGAACGAGCTACTGGAGGTACCATCCTTGGAGGGCAAGCCTCTACATGGATGTACCACCGACAAATAACTGAAGTGGCTGAATCGATAATATTAAGAAATGACTGAGCCATAGGTGAAGTAGGACAACAGACATGAATATTAAAATGACCAACAATGAGAACTCGGTCATACCTTGGCATGATATCAGCCAAGAAATCAGAAAAGTCATTCATAAAGTTGAGGGTGAGAAGGGAATTATTATTTTATATGTATATACATATACACACTTTGTCTGAGTGTCTCCAAGTAGGTTTGATTTTAACTAGTGTTTCACCTTGCAGTAAACTACATTATTTTTTTCTTGCGTGCACAACTATCAAACATTTCCCAAATACAATGTGACCCCAACACTGAAACTGTGATACTTGGCAGAGTGGAGTTTTGCTGCTCACTCTGTTGCTGTGTCAGATTTAAAGTCGTGATCTAGATGGACATTACAGACAGGTCGTTCTTCACAGTGGTTGATGTGGATTCAGGTTGCTCCTTCCTGTTTGCCCCTCTCCTCTACTTGGTCTCGACGTTGCTGTAGCCAAATCCTCCCCTGTCTCTCTCCTGCGGGTTCCTGTCAGTGCCAACTGGTTCTGGCGTTGGATCTTTGGGTTGTACAGATCGTCCCTCAGGAAATGTCCATGTTGTCCACAGATGAAACAAGCGTTTATAGTTCAGTCTTCTTCTCTCACAGCTCTGAAGCATTGTTAGCTTTTCTTCCTCTATGCTGATACTGGACAACAGACCAGCAGAGGTTGTTAAAGCTCAGTCTCAGAAAGTTTTCAGTCCAAATGCCAACAGGAGACCAACAGAAGGATTCTTTCCCTCCCTTCACCCTCTAATAGAGTCACCACATAAACTGGACTGTCTTGCCCCCTTCTTTCTTTTATAACATGTGTTTTGTTTTCCTAGTAAGCACGTATTTTTCCAGGTCCTCCTCCTTCAGATAGGTTTTGGACAGAACATGGTCTCCAGGTTGAAGTTCTGAACTCCAGTCATTTCTGTTGCAATACTTTTGTCCTCTTTGTTTTACTTGCTTTTCTAATGTTTTCTTGTGCAATGCTGTAAGCTTTCTGCATTGACCTTTGCCATTTGTCTGCATAGACTTGATGAGACTGCGACTGCTTGAAAAGCCAGTTGATTCATTCCCTGTTGAGTTGCATGCATGTACTACTTTGTTCAAATAGTCTTTCCAGTTAGGTTTCTGTGTCTCTTCCAGTGTTCTGAGAATGCTTAATAAAGTTCTGTTAAAATGTTCAGCTGGGTTAGACTGGGGATGGTAAGGTGTTGTCCTTGAATGTTGTATCCCACTGTAACTCTGCAACTTTCTGAACAACTCATTCTTAAATTCCCTTCCCTTATCATGATGAATTCGAACAGGGTATCCGAATCGCAGAACAAAGTCGTCAAAGATTTTGCGTGCAGCTGTCTCTCCAGACTTGTTAGATGTTGCATAAGCCTGCGCAAACTTAGTAAAATTATCTACTGTTACAAGAATATACTCTACTCCACCTTTATTTCTCTCTATATGCAGATAATCGAGATTAGTTCAAAAGGTGCAGAGGTTGTAATAGTTTGTAGAGGGGTTTTAGTTTTTTGGTTGGGATTCTTTTGTTTCAATCAGCAGCAGACTCTTGTAATATAATGTTCGATCTCTTCTCGCATTTTTGGCCAAAAGAACCTCTCCCTCTTGCCAATGAGATCATTCTATCCGCTACTAAATGATCAATTTTTTCATGGTGTTTCTGCTAAATCAGTGTCTTGAGCTTAGCAGGAACTACAAGTTGATTTCTAGTTTTTGTCTTTCGTCGTAAAACTCCATCTTTGTCCAGGTAAAGATGAAGCCATTATCTCAGAAGTCGTTTTACTTCAGCTGGCTCTTTCACTTTATCCCTGTATTTAAGTCTTTCATGTTTAATGTGATTACTCATGTCACTTGATCTTCTTGTTGAGCAATTTGAATATCCTTGACTGCTATTGGCTCAACTGGAGTTGTAAATTGAACAGTTAGTTGTGACAGCATGGTGACTGGTGTTGCGGCCCTGGGCCTTGTAGGCTGGGCTGCAGGTGTCTTCTCTGTCTTTGTGCTACTCCCCTTTGCAGGTGCTGCTGATCAGGTTGATTGGCGCAGAGTATTTGAACCCGGTATCTCTGTCTTCTGGTCGCCTTGCTCCCCTCCTTTTTGCACTTTTGAGTTTTGTCTTGGTTTTGGCACTTCAACACATCCACATGCACTCATACAACACATCCAAGCATTTGCATTACACCACTGATACTGATATCCCCAATCCATTGTTATTTTTGTTAATAAATATTCATTTTTCTACACTTTAACCCCTGCATGGTCTCCCGTTTTTGTTATGACATTGAGCCAGTCTTAACAACTGGGGGCTCATCTAACATAACAATTGGGGGCTCGTCAAACGGTTCTGTCGGTTATGTTTGGTTCGGTAAGTTTGTCTTTTGTTCTTAAAGTGTTAATTGAATTACGTTCTTGTTCTTCAGCGTTCTTTTCGCAATTGGCTCTGGCACGCTAATTTCCATGCGTTTAATTGGTGACGGGGGTAATCCCCTGACATAATTATTCTTCAGTGGCGCGTCTACACTTTATTCAGGTGGATGCGGAAAAATACGCTTCCCCCCCCCCCCCATCAACCCTCCAGGCCGTCGCGGTGAAGGGTAAAACTCACATTAACCTCATTATGTGCGCGAGGTGAAGGACCGTAAGGCGTCTTGAAGTGTATAGGAAAATATCATCGGCGTGCTGCCCCCTCCAGTCGGGGCTTTTGAGCCCCCTCTGGTGCTGCGCCCCTATGTGTTGCATGCACTGCATACCCACTTTTTGCGCCACTGTTATCCTTATTTGGACTTGTGCGCTCTTGGGGGATATGCAGGTGGTTTGGATTAAGTGCGGTGCATTTTTGTTGGAGCGGGATGCTTGTTTCATGGATTAGTTTAGCGATGGGTAAATGTCAAGTTTTTAATCTGAACTTGTGACATGTTGAGCAGGTGTCCCCTTGTAGGTTTTAGCGGTGTTTCCCAACAGGGGATTCACCGCGTTCTCTATTAGTGTGGAAGTAGGGCGGGTAGAGCTTCCCTTTTCCCTTCATCGGCTCGGGAGCAGTCCATGGTTTCGAGGGGGTGACAACCTACTGGTCGCCTTTCTTGTACCACTGGTTTTTAAATGCATAAGAACCCATCGGGTTGAGTTTGTATGCTTCTTCGCTAGGCAGTTAGCGGGGACACACTGGTGGTCGCGTTTGTAGTTTTCATTGTGCATGTTGTCGCTTGTCTATTTTTATAACCCTGGATCAAGTTGGGGCTTTTTATGATTGAAACTTTCTTGGAAATGTGTGCTAGCAGCAGTTATGATCTTGCCTTTAGTGTCAGGTAGAAATGTGATCGGCACTTTTAGAAATTTGTTGAGGTTGTGTGTTCAAGTCTTGTTCAAGTGTCTAAAATCGTCTCCGACCTTACTGGCGAGTGTCGCTAGTTTGTCCGGTGGTCAGCAAATGGACTCGTTGAATTTCAAATTCAGTGGAAGGGAAAAGTGTGCTTTCAGCCTGGTTGTGCCTGTGAAATGACCATTTTGGTGGAGGACTTAGCCCACATTTTGTTTGAATCCCATAAGAGTATGGTGCTGGACCAAGCTGGGTTTGTTATGCATGTGGCTCTATGTGTTTTGTTGTTCATGTGATGAGGAGAGCCCTGGGAACAATGATGTGACTGTTTGGTGTTGTGGAAATTGTCAGCTTACTTTTCGTTGATTCCCTTTTGGTGTTGCTGGCTGTGAGACAGCAGTAACTTTTGAGTATGGTGCTGGACCATGCCAAGGGTGATTGTGTTGTGGGTGTCGCTCTCCATATTGTGCTGGTCACTTGCTTGGTTGCCTGACTTGTGGAGCAACGTTTTGTGGTAGTGGACCACTTGTTGCTGTGACCTTTTGTGTTGGGTAACACCAGTTCAGATCTGTTTGGATTACTGGTTATTGTTTAGCGAGTGTTAACTGGGTGAATCCTTTTTGATTTAGCTGTGAACCTGTAGTAGGTCACTTGTGTGTCGGGTCTGTGTTCGTAAGTGGGTTCTCTCCTGTTAGGTACCATGAATGTGTTGACGCATTAAGGACATGTCCTGTTTTAGCAGCCTACCATTCTTTGCCAGTCTTTTTAACCAGAGACCGGACATGTTGGGCACAGAACTTTTGGCTGTGGGACACGAAAGCTGATGTGACGGTGGTCATCATGAACACCTCTTGGGTAATGTACTACCAGCCCAAACATTTTTTAATTCATATGTTTGCTTGTTTGTTTTTTAAAGGCTCCCCTTTGGGACCCTTTTCTTAAGGGTGGGGGTTTGCGGCCCTGGGCCTTGTAGGCTGGGCTGCAGGTGTCTTGACACCTCAGGACCTTTGCACCTGCAAAGGGGCTCCTCCCCTTTGTAACAATCCCTTGACCTGCTGATCAGGTTGATTGGAGCACAGAGTATTTGAACCTGACTATCTCTGTCTTCTGGGTCGCCTTCAGCGTCCACTCTGCCGCTTGTGGTGTTTTGTTGCCAGGCCTCAGCTCCCACCATTTTTGCACGTTTGAGTTTGTCTTTGCACTTTGACACTTCCATATGCACTCATACAACACCTTCAAGCATTTGCATTACATCACTGATACTGATATCCACAATCCATTGTTTTTTATGTTAATATTAATTTATCTACACTTTAACCCCTGCATGGGCTCCCGTTTTTGTTATGACCTTTAGCCAGTCGTAATAGCTGACATTATTTTGTCCATTTCTGCAGGTTTTCGAGATAGAAAATTGGCATCTCGGTTGACTTTACCAGGTCTGTACTGTAAAACGGAAATCGGCTAATTCTGAGACCCAGCGATGTCCTACCACATTCAGTTTAGCACTTTTCATCACATATGTCAAGGGATTGTTATCACTCTACACTGTAAAGTGTGGGGAATGGAAGAGGTAATCTCGAAATTGCTCAGTGACAGCCCACTTCAAGCTAAAAATTCAAGCTTCCCTGAGAGATAAGTTTGTAGTTTTTCTCAGTTGGAGTGAGTGTACATGAACCATAACCTATTACTCTTAATGCTCCCTCCTGCCTTTGATACAGGACAGCCCCAAGACCTTCCTATGAGGCGTCCACCTGTAACACAAATGGTTTTTCAAGGTCTGGTTGGCCATTATTGGTGGATCTGATAAAGCGTCTACAAGCCTTTCAAGTGCCTCCTGCTGTAATGTTGTCCATTCCACAGACTAAGATGGTGGCAACCATGAAGAACTTTTCTTTGAGGATTTGTTCTTTGTCTTTGGATGTGACAACAGATTATAAAGCCGTTTTGCTATTCTTGAGAAGTCGGCTATGAATGATCGGTAGTAGCCTAGGAAGCCTACAAGGGATCTTACTTCTCTGACTGTTTTAAGATTTGTCTTTTCCAAAGCTTGCACAGCTTCTACTTCTTTTGGATTCATCCACTATCCATCTTTTGAAATGACATGGCTAACGTAACACACTTCCTTCCTAAGAAATCACATTTCTTCGCTCTGAGTTTGATTCCACATTCTTTTTGTCTTTGTAAAACTTTTCTCACATTTACCACGTTGGTCAAAATCATTGATAAAAACTAAAACATCATCGAGATAGGGCACATATATTTCGTCTCTGAGATCTCAAAGACACAACCTTCCATATACCTCTGAAAATCAGTTGGGGCATTTGTTATTCCGAAGGGTATCCTCAGCCATTCATAAAGTCCCCATGGCGAGATGAAGGCAGTGCATGCTTGGCTTTCTGGGCTAACAAAGCCTTGATGGTAGGCTTTTTCTTGGTCTAGCACAGTAAACCAGGAATTTCCGCCAAGATTTTCCAAAATTTCAGCAATTCTTGGAATGGGATGTCTGTCGGGGTGTGTCTTTTTGTTTAATTGTCTGTAACCCACACAAAGTCGGATAGTAGAGTCTTTTTTTCTCACAATTACTATTGGTGATGAGTAAGAAGACGTTGACTCCTGTATCCACCCCCTACTGAGTAGATATTTAATGTGCTCTTTCACTTCCTGATACAAATGACGAGGGATTGAATTGTATGTCTGTCACTGGAATGCTGTCTTTGAGATGTATTTTTAACCGCAGATCAGGTATGCACCCTGTATCCCACTCATTTTGTGCAAAAACATCACTTTCGTCTATAGCATTTTTTTCACTTTGTCTTGTTCTGCTGTGAAATTTAACATACTTTCCTCAAGAAGCTCTTTCCCTGATCAAATCTCGGCATCTGGTAGATCTTTCCAGTCTAGGTCCACAATTGAACTTGTAATTCCATGTCCCAAAGAGCTGTGACTGGAACACTTCCAATGTTGCACTGGACAAGGTTCTTGTGTCTTATTAGTTTCACAGTCTTTTCCTTTTTTTTTTACCAAGGCACGTCCTTCCGTGGAACACTGTCAAGAAAATTTGCAGTATGTACTTCAATTTTGTTGACATTAACTGAGTCTTTTTTTTCCGACAACCAATAGCCCAATGTCCACTGCTTCTACATTTAAAACAGTGTGTACATTTTCCTTCTGCGTTTGATTGTTCACATTGACAACATTTTCTGGGACTCTTTCTGATAGCACTTGTATAGTATGGCTTAGTTTTTATGTTTTTATGTTCAGTTTTCACTTTTGCCTGAGTCAAGTTAGCGACTTGGGTTGAACGATTTTGGATAGCCTCACAAATAACTTTATTAGCTTCCAGCTTTTCCACGATGGGGTTTGGCTTTTCTATCTGGCTTTTGTTTTTTCTTTGAGCTTCCACCATTTTCATTTTAGCAGTTATTCTCTTCCTGAACTGAAGCCACTTTGATACTTTTTTTTCTGAGGGACAGTTTATTCCTTCTTTCAAGTTCAACTCTGTAGTCTGCACTCATTTTCTCAAGAAGCACTTCACTCACAGTTGCGTCCTGCAAGTAAGATATAATGTCCACTCTTACAGCATCATTTTGTAATCCAGTCAGAATAGTTTGCAAAAAATGTTTCTGCACTAGCTCAGTCTTGCATTTTAGTCCAGCTTTGGCTCTATCAGAAGCAGTCAATACCTTTTGGCTATGGTCCATTGTGCATATAAGAAACTGAACAGAAATTTCTTTGGGATCTTGTACTGCAGTGTTAAAACATGATAGAGTTCTGTTTCATCTTTCTCTATGAAGTGTGTTCTAAGCACTTGCCTGAGAGAGTTCAAGGATAATTCTGACCTACTCTCTAGATAACTTTTTAATTTCACATTAGGTGCAATGGATCACTGCTTCAACAATCTCACCCTCATTGTATCCTTTTTTCAGTCCTCGTTCCATTTGTCTTTCAAGACTAGTGAAGTTCAGTGTATCCTTTTGTCCCACATCACCAAATAACTTGCAGGCTACTTTGCACTGAGCATTATTTTATTATTGACAATAAAGTTTACCTTCGACCAAACGCCCCCCTAAGGCATTTCAGTGCCCCCCTTTTGTAAAAATGTCCACCAGCGCCCCCTGCCGTCCTTTGAACGCCCCCTGGGGGGCGTACCCGCCCACGTTGAGAACGACAAATCTAAACTATCTGTTCCTCTGGAAACTGTCCTCTTTGGTGTCAACAGTTGAAGTACTTGATACTTGGCAGAGTGGAGTTTTGCTGATCACTCTGTTGCTGTGTCAGATTTAAAGTCGTGATCTAGATGGACATTACAGACAGGTCGTCCTTCACAGTGGTTGATGTGGATTCAGGTTGGTCCTTCCTGCTTGCCCCTCTCCTCCACTTGGTCTCGGCGTTGCTGCACCCAAATCCTCCCCCGTCTCTCTCCTCTGGGTTCCTCTCAGTCCAACTGGTTCTGGCGTTGGATCTTTGGGTTGTCCAGATTGTCCCTCAGGAAATGTCCGTGTTGTCCACAGATGAAACAAGCGTTAACAGTTCAGTCTTCTTCTCTCACAGCTCCGAAGCATAGTTAGCTTTTCTTCCTCTACGCTGATACTGGACAGCAGACCAGCAGAGGTTGTTAAAGCTCAGTCTCAGAAAGTTTTCAGTCCAAATGCCCAACAGGAGACCAACAGTTGTCTCCTGGAGGTGATGGAGGTCTTTTTTGTCTTCTTGATCCTCCAGATCTTCTTGATGATTTTCATCGGCTGGTTTTGAAGGAGGGACATCATCTGGTCCATGAGGGGACAGGTTTGAGGGGCTGAGGTCAGATGCACCACGTGAGGCTCAGACAGGGAAAGAGAAAAAGCAAATAGAAATTGATTAGGGTTTGTTTTGTCATTTTCCTTGTTTTCTATACATGTACATTTATGAATCTTATTTTAAACTTTTACGTGATCATATAGTTTTAGTAATTTATTATCCATCTAATATTATGGCTCCTGATTGTGGAAGTTTGTTAGAGAAACCTGAGGGCTGGTTGTTCGTACAGTTCTTAGAGCTGCTTTTAGTATGTATGGGCCCCTAATAAATAAAATTAATTGATTGATGTATTTAAGAAATGCATTTTTTTATTAATTCAAGCACACAAAAGAAAAATTAAACATATTAAGGTCTGTAATTTATCAACAAAAGATTCATGTTCAGCATTTAAGTCAAAACAATTCACCCTGAGGAGGTAATTGTGTGTTGGAACCACTTAGACCCATTCTTCTTGAATTGGGTGGCATATCCTCTGTAGACTGCCAACGTCTTCACAAATCAGCTTTGTGGTCGCTCTGCCTCTTAATCCTCTAAGAGGGGCCTTTATTTTCAATAAAGGTCTTTAGGATTCTCCAAAACGTTTGGTTCCCTCAATTTAGAAAATCAAAACTCAAGGAATCACTTGCCTTATTTACCTTCCTTGCGGTTCGTGTTTAGTCAGGATGCTGGATTTGGGGAGGAACCATCCAGGCATGGTTAGTTTCTGAGTGTCTTAATATGTTTAATATGATCGCAAACTTCCCATCACTCTCAGAGCGTTAAACTTAAACCTGATTGAATTGATTTTGCATCTGAGTCTTGGAAGCAAAAATAAAAGCACAGAAACTCCTTTTCAAAAACACCACATGATATTTTTAGTTCAGTCATTATAAACAGGCAAATAATTTGCCTCCTTGAAAAACAACCTAGCTTCAAACACAATACAAATATAACATTTATAATCGAAACAGAAAATTGTAGGTTTGTTGATATATTAAGTTTTTTGGTGGTCGCACCACATGACATCCAAATATGGCAACTACACACCTACTGCCAAAAGTGACACTTTTTCTGAAATTTAAGAAAAATAAACAAACCTGTCTGCTGTATCCAGGGTTTCTTGGCAGACTGTTAGATGATGGGGTTGACTGGTTGACTGGTTTTCAAAATATAAGTCCAAAAATGGGAATTTCTTGTTAACTTGCTTTTTCGGATAAAATTTGTTTAAATGTTACAATGGAATTATAACTAAAAATGATTTGAAATTTTGTACAGGATGAAGAAAAGACTTTGAAAATCATGCCAGAGGAAAGAAAATATATTTGAACAGATTTATTTAATTTTAGACATTTTTCAAACGGTAATTGAGTTTGGACAGTCACACCGCATGACATTTTGACCCTTTCAAGACCACAAAAATGGCCAAAAAAGAAGCTTTTGAAAGGTTAAAGAAGGTGTATATGTGGGACATATATATTTATGGTTTCATTTTATGAGTTTAAACCTTTTCTTAATAAAAAAATAGAGCCGGGCAAAAAAATTGTGTGTCACGTCTTTGAGCCATGTGTTTATATAATGGTACATTTTTAAATATAATGTAAAGTGGAAACATGTTGCCTCGTTTAGATATTTTGACAGTTAATTGATTATAAATTCATAAGTCTGAAAAGGGCAGGACATTATAAGATATTAAATCTTCTACCTGATCCTTTTGGAACAGAAAATATAAAATTTGCATGTCATTTGGGCATAAAAATTTGTTTTAATAAATATTATTATTATTTCATTAGATTGTCTCATTCTGTATTATTATTTTTTTCTTTCTTAATAGTCTTTTCTAGATTCAAAATAAAAATAAATAAATATATAATTAGCTGGCCAAAGGAGGAGATAAACACCACGGATGTTAAGACTCGGAAACTACTAACCATGCATGGAGGGTTCCACCGAAAATCCAGCACCCTGAGAGCCGCAAGGAAGGAGGCAGAGGATTAGTGAGTGTGAGAGCCACTGTCCAGGACGAAACATCCAAGATCCATAAATACACCCAGGACAAAGCCTCAACAGACAATGTGCTCACAAATGTCTCAGACAATGGGGAACAGAGAACGAGGTACTGGAGGTACCATCCTTGGAGGGCAAGCCTCTACATGGATGTACCACCAACAAATAACTGAAGTGGCTGAATCGATAATATTAAGAAATGACTGAGCCATAGGTGAAGTAGGACAACAGACATGAATATCAAAATGACCAACAATGAGAACTCTGTCATACCTTGGCATGATATCAGCCAAGAAATCAGAAAAGTCATTCATAATGTTTTTGTTGTACTTTGGTGACTGATAGACCGTCGCACTCAGCACAGTGTGAGAGCTGCCGAGATCAAATAGGCTCATCTCAAAGCTACTGAACAGATGGAACGCTTTGCAAGTAAATCAACTTTTAAAAACTGTTACTATACCTCCACGAGGGCCCGACATCCTTGGAGCATTAAAAGAGCCGCAGTTCTGCGGTACAAGTTTGTTAAAAATGCTGGAGTCACCCATACCACTTGTCCATGATTCTGTTATAAATAAAACATCCAATCCTTGAGAGAAAAATAAATCCCTAATGACAAAAGTTTTATTTGTCAGCGACCTGGCATTTACTAAACCGATCCTGGTAGAAATGGGCAGGTCTACACCATCAGCTGGCGTCTCGTACTCCTGGCAAAGAGGCCGCAGGTTGCTAGGATTCACCCTCTACAGGGCCGAGGAGCGGAGGGGCCCTCGGGGCAGTCACCCCCAAACTGGATCAATGTCTTAAACCGATCCAGGAACAGCTTTAGGCATCTCAGTCCAGAAATGTGCCAAGATACTGCGGCTCCCAGGCTTCTGTTAGAGGACCCCAACTCAGAGGATGAAAGAGTCCACCTGCAGAAGTGTGAGAAGAAAATTATTATTTTATACATATATACAGTATATATATAATATATATATATATATACACAGTTTGTCTTAGTATCTCCAAGTAGGTTTGATTTTAACTAGTGTTTAACCTTGCAGTAAACTACATTATTTTTTTCTTATGTGCATAACTATCAAACATTTCCCAAATACAATGTGACCCCAACACTGAAACTGTGAGTTTCTGTAACAGTATGTCAAGAACAGTTAGAACTACAAAATTTCTGAAGAAATTTAAACAAGAAATTTAAAGTTACAATGTTCTCAATAGCATGTGGAGAGTCACAAGCATGTTGAGTAACATGGATTTACGCCATTCAGTATGTTAAAATTAGTGTGGCATGTGGGCTCTAACTAGCATGTTGTCTTACATTGACTTCCTCCATTCAGTGCGCTAAACATGGTTAATAACTAAACAATATACCTAAAAAGCTTATTTTACGAAAAAGGCTACTATTAATGTGGGCAGTAGTTACAGTAGCATTGTTTGTGATAATGTTTGTGCACTGCTTTCTGATTTGTACTTTTGCGAAAGTAAAAATCAATTGTTTACTTCGTGGCACTTGGTTACCAGAAAACGCGCTCATCTCTTAGCAACAGATTAACAACAAATATTGTTATTGTTCAAGAAATATAAGATTTCTTCTGCTGTTTTGAAATACTACTTAAGAATTGTGAAGTTGCTGAATTTTGCAGAAAAGTTAATTACTTTAGTCATTAGTAGTACATATATTACAAAAGACACATTCAACACAAAAGTAAAAATCTCGATTTATACATTCAGACTGTTCGTAACCAACCCCGCTTATCTCTTAACACCAAATGAATAACAAGGAATATTGTTTATAAAAACATAAGCTCTTTCAAAAATAATGCTTATCTGCTTATGGACACAAGACATTTACAGTTGGTAAATTTTGCAGTGAAAATCAGAAGTTTACTTTGTGGAACTTGGTTACCAGAAAACACGATCATCTCTTAGCAACAGACTAACAGATTAGCAACAAAATTATTTTTGTTCAAAAAACATAATATTTCTTCTGTCGTTTAAAATACTACTTAATTTTACCCTAACAAGAATTGTGCAGTTGGTGAATTTTGCAGAAAAGTAATTTTTTGTCATTAGTGGTAACTATATTAAAACACATTCAACACAAAAGTAAAATCTCGACTGATACTTCGTGGCAGTTCGTATAAGAAAACGCTTACTCTTAAAATCAAATTAATAACAAGTTACATAGTTTATAAAACATAAGCTCTTTAGATAATGCTCACCTGATTAGACACAAGAAATTTACTGTTGGTACATTTCGCAAAAGTAAAAATCTGAAGTTTGCTTCGCGGCACTTGGTTACCAGTAAACACACTCATCTCTTAGCAACAGATTAGCAACAAATATGTTATTGTTCAAAAAACATAAGATTTATTCTGCTCTTTTGATAATACAACTTAACTTACATTAACAAGATTTGTGTGAATTTTGCAGGACAGATCATTCCTTCAGTCGTTAGTAGTAACATATATTACAGTATAAAACACGCATTCAACACAGAAGTAAAAATCTCGATTTATACATTCAGATGTTCGAACCAACCCCCGCTTATCTCTTAACACCAAATCAATAACAAGGGATATTGTTTATAAAAACATAAGCTCTGTCAAAATAATGCTTATCTGCTTATGGACACAAGACATTTACAGTTGGTAAATTTTGCAGTGAAAATCAGAAGTTTACTTTGTGGAACTTGGTTACCAGAAAACGCGATCGTCTCTTAGCAACAGACTAACAGATTAGCAACAAAAATTCTTTTTGTTCAAAAAACATAAGATTTCTTCTGCTCTTTTAAAATACTACTTATTTTACCCTAACAGGAAATGTGCAGTTGGGGAATTTTGCAGAAAAGTAATTTTTTGTCATTAGTGGTAACTATATTAAACACACATTCAACAACACAAAAGTAAATATCTCGACTAATACTTCGTGGCAGTTCGTTACCAGCAGAAAACGCTTACATCTTAAAATCAAATTAATAACAAGTTACATAGTTTATAAAACATAAGCTCTTTAGTGATAATGCTCACCTGATTAGACACAAGAAATTTACTGTTGGTACATTTCGCAAAAGTAAAAATCTGAAGTTTGCTTCGCAGCACTTGGTTACCAGTAAACACACTCATCTCTTAGCAACAGGTTAGCAACAAAAATGTTATTGTTCAAAAAACGTAAGATTCTTCTTCTCTTTTGAAATGCAACTTATTTTACACTAACAAGATTTGTGTGAATTTTCAGGACAGATCATTCCTTTAGTCATTAGTAAGTAGTACATATATTATAAAACACGCATTCAACACAAAAATAAAAATCTCGATTTATGCATTCTGATAGTTCGTTACCAGAAAAAAGCCCCCGCTTATCTCTTAACACCAAATCAATAACAAGGGATATTGTTTATAAAAACATAAGCTTTCAAAAATAATGCTTATCTGCTTATGGACACAAGACATTTACAGTTGGTAAATTTTGCAGTGAAAATCAGAAGTTTACTTTGTGGAACTTGGTTACCAGAAAACGCGATCGTCTCTTAGCAACAGACTAACAGATTAGCAACAAAAATTCTTTTTGTTCAAAAAACATAAGATTTCTTCTGCTCTTTTAAAATACTACTTATTTTACCCTAACAGGAAATGTGCAGTTGGGGAATTTTGCAGAAAAGTAATTTTTTGTCATTAGTGGTAACTATATTAAACACACATTCAACAACACAAAAGTAAATATCTCGACTAATACTTCGTGGCAGTTCGTTACCAGCAGAAAACGCTTACATCTTAAAATCAAATTAATAACAAGTTACATAGTTTATAAAACATAAGCTCTTAGTGATAATGCTTACCTGATTAGACACAAGAAATTGACTGTTGGTACATTTCGCAAAAGTAAAAATCTGAAGTTTGCTTCGCGGCACTTGGTTACCAGTAAACACACTCATCTCTTAGCAACAGGTTAGCAACAAATATTGTTATTGTTCAAAAAACATAAGATTCATTCTGCTCTTTTGATATACAACTTAACTTACATTAACAAGATTTGTGTGAATTTTGCAGGACAGATCATTCCTTCAGTCGTTAGTAGTACATATATATTATAAAACACGCATTCAACACAAAAGTAAAAATCTTGATTTAACATTCAGACTGTTCGTAACCAACCCCCGCTTATCTCTTAACACCAAATCAATAACAAGGGATATTGTTTATAAAAACATAAGCTCTGTCAAAAATAATGCTTATCTGCTTATGGACACAAGACATTTACAGTTGGTAAATTTTGCAGTGAAAATCAGAAGTTTACTTTGTGGAACTTGGTTACCAGAAAACGCGATCGTCTCTTAGCAACAGACTAACAGATTAGCAACAAAAATTCTTTTTGTTCAAAAAACATAAGATTTCTTCTGCTCTTTTAAAATACTACTTATTTTACCCTAACAGGAAATGTGCAGTTGGGGAATTTTGCAGAAAAGTAATTTTTTGTCATTAGTGGTAACTATATTAAACACACATTCAACAACACAAAAGTAAATATCTCGACTAATACTTCGTGGCAGTTCGTTACCAGCAGAAAACGCTTACATCTTAAAATCAAATTAATAACAAGTTACATAGTTTATAAAACATAAGCTCTTTAGTGATAATGCTCACCTGATTAGACACAAGAAATTTACTGTTGGTACATTTCGCAAAAGTAAAAATCTGAAGTTTGCTTCGCGGCACTTGGTTACCAGTAAACACACTCATCTCTTAGCAACAGGTTAGCAACAAAATGTTATTGTTCAAAAAACGTAAGATTTCTTCTGCTCTTTTGAATATCAACTTAACTTACATAACAAGATTTGTGTGAATTTTCAGGACAGATCATTCCTTTAGTCATTAGTAAGTAGTACATATATTATAAAACACGCATTCAACACAAAATAAAAATCTCGATTTATCATTCAGATAGTTCGTTAAACCAGAAAAAGCCCCCGCTTATCTCTTAACACCAAATCAATAACAAGGGATATTGTTTATAAAAACATAAGCTCTTCAAAAATAATGCTTATCTGCTTATGGACACAAGACATTTACAGTTGGTAAATTTTGCAGTGAAAATCAGAAGTTTACTTTGTGGAACTTGGTTACCAGAAAACGCGATCGTCTCTTAGCAACAGACTAACAGATTAGCAACAAAAATTCTTTTTGTTCAAAAAACATAAGATTTCTTCTGCTCTTTTAAAATACTACTTATTTTACCCTAACAGGAAATGTGCAGTTGGGAATTTTGCAGAAAAGTAATTTTTTGTCATTAGTGGTAACTATATTAAACACACATTCAACAACACAAAAGTAAATATCTCGACTAATACTTCGTGGCAGTTCGTTACCAGCAGAAAACGCTTACATCTTAAAATCAAATTAATAACAAGTTACATAGTTTATAAAACATAAGCTCTTTAGTGATAATGCTACCTGATTAGACACAAGAAATTTACTGTTGGTACATTTCGCAAAAGTAAAAATCTGAAGTTTGCTTCGCGGCACTTGGTTACCAGTAAACACACTCATCTCTTAGCAACAGGTTAGCAACAAAATGTTATTGTTCAAAAAACATAAGATTTTTCTGCTCTTTTGATATACAACTTAACTTACACTTAACAAGATTTGTGTGAATTTTGCAGGACAGATCATTCCTTAGTCTTAGTAAGTAGTACATATATTATAAAACACGCATTCAACACAAAAATAAAAATCTGATTTATACATTCATGACTGTTCGTAACCAACCCCCGCTTATCTCTTAACACCAAATCAATAACAAGGGATATTGTTTATAAAAACATAAGCTCTGTCAAAAATAATGCTTATCTGCTTATGGACACAAGACATTTACAGTTGGTAAATTTGCAGTGAAAATCAGAAGTTTACTTTGTGGAACTTGGTTACCAGAAAACGCGATCGTCTCTTAGCAACAGACTAACAGATTAGCAACAAAAATTCTTTTTGTTCAAAAAACATAAGATTTCTTCTGCTCTTTTAAAATACTACTTATTTTACCCTAACAGGAAATGTGCAGTTGGGGAATTTTGCAGAAAAGTAATTTTTTGTCATTAGTGGTAACTATATTAAACACACATTCAACAACACAAAAGTAAATATCTCGACTAATACTTCGTGGCAGTTCGTTACCAGCAGAAAACGCTTACATCTTAAAATCAAATTAATAACAAGTTACATAGTTTATAAAACATAAGCTCTTTAGTGATAATGCTTACCTGATTAGACACAAGAAATTTACTGTTGGTACATTTCGCAAAAGTAAAAATCTGAAGTTTGCTTCGCGGCACTTGGTTACCAGTAAACACACTCATCTCTTAGCAACAGGTTAGCAACAAATATTGTTATTGTTCAAAAAACATAAGATTTCATTCTGCTCTTTTGATATACAACTTAACTTACATTAACAAGATTTGTGTGAATTTTGCAGGACAGATCATTCCTTCAGTCGTTAGTAAGTAGTACATATATTATAAACACGCATTCAACACAAAAGTAAAAATCTTGATTTAATACATTCAGACTGTTCGTAACCAACCCCCGCTTATCTCTTAACACCAAATCAATAACAAGGGATATTGTTTATAAAAACATAAGCTCTGTCAAAAATAATGCTTATCTGCTTATGGACACAAGACATTTACAGTTGGTAAATTTTGCAGTGAAAATCAGAAGTTTACTTTGTGGAACTTGGTTACCAGAAAACGCGATCGTCTCTTAGCAACAGACTAACAGATTAGCAACAAAAATTCTTTTTGTTCAAAAAACATAAGATTTCTTCTGCTCTTTTAAAATACTACTTATTTTACCCTAACAGGAAATGTGCAGTTGGGGAATTTTGCAGAAAAGTAATTTTTTGTCATTAGTGGTAACTATATTAAACACACATTCAACAACACAAAAGTAAATATCTCGACTAATACTTCGTGGCAGTTCGTTACCAGCAGAAAACGCTTACATCTTAAAATCAAATTAATAACAAGTTACATAGTTTATAAAACATAAGCTCTTTAGTGATAATGCTACCTGATTAGACACAAGAAATTTACTGTTGGTACATTTCGCAAAAGTAAAAATCTGAAGTTTGCTTCGCGGCACTTGGTTACCAGTAAACACACTCATCTCTTTAGCAACAGGTTAGCAACAAAAATGTTATTGTTCAAAAAACGTAAGATTTCTTCTGCTCTTTTGAAATGCAACTTACTTTACATAACAAGATTTGTGTGAATTTTTCAGGACAGATCATTCCTTAGTCATTAGTAAGTAGTACATATATTATAAAACCATTCAACAAAAAGTAAAAATCTCGATTTATGCATTCTGATAGTTCGTACCAGAAAAAGCCCCCGCTTATCTCTTAACACCAAATCAATAACAAGGGATATTGTTTATAAAAACATAGCTCTTTCAAAAATAATGCTTATCTGCTTATGGACACAAGACATTTACAGTTGGTAAATTTTGCAGTGAAAATCAGAAGTTTACTTTGTGGAACTTGGTTACCAGAAAACGCGATCGTCTCTTAGCAACAGACTAACAGATTAGCAACAAAAATTCTTTTTGTTCAAAAAACATAAGATTTCTTCTGCTCTTTTAAAATACTACTTATTTTACCCTAACAGGAAATGTGCAGTTGGGAATTTTGCAGAAAAGTAATTTTTTGTCATTAGTGGTAACTATATTAAACACACATTCAACAACACAAAAGTAAATATCTCGACTAATACTTCGTGGCAGTTCGTTACCAGCAGAAAACGCTTACATCTTAAAATCAAATTAATAACAAGTTACATAGTTTATAAAACATAAGCTCTTTAGTGATAATGCTTACCTGATTAGACACAAGAAATTTACTGTTGGTACATTTCGCAAAAGTAAAAATCTGAAGTTTGCTTCGCGGCACTTGGTTACCAGTAAACACACTCATCTCTTAGCAACAGATTAGCAACAAATATTGTTATTGTTCAAAAAACATAAGATTTATTCTGCTCTTTTGATATACAACTTAACTTACATTAACAAGATTTGTGTGAATTTTGCAGGACAGATCATTCCTTCAGTCGTTAGTAAGTAGTACATATATTATAAAACACAAAAGTAAAAATCTTGATTTATACATTCAGACTGTTCGTAACCAACCCCCGCTTATCTCTTAACACCAAATCAATAACAAGGGATATTGTTTATAAAAACATAAGCTCTGTCAAAAATAATGCTTATCTGCTTATGGACACAAGACATTTACAGTTGGTAAATTTTGCAGTGAAAATCAGAAGTTTACTTTGTGGAACTTGGTTACCAGAAAACGCGATCGTCTCTTAGCAACAGACTAACAGATTAGCAACAAAAATTCTTTTTGTTCAAAAAACATAAGATTTCTTCTGCTCTTTTAAAATACTACTTATTTTACCCTAACAGGAAATGTGCAGTTGGGGAATTTTGCAGAAAAGTAATTTTTTGTCATTAGTGGTAACTATATTAAACACACATTCAACAACACAAAAGTAAATATCTCGACTTATACTTCGTGGCAGTTCGTTACCAGCAGAAAACGCTTACATCTTAAAATCAAATTAATAACAAGTTACATAGTTTATAAAACATAAGCTCTTTAGTGATAATGCTTACCTGATTAATGTTGAGGAAAACCTTATTTAACTATTAAAAAACAACTAGGCTCGGGCTTTCCTCCTGGTCCCAGGCTCTTTCTCGTATCAGAAGCCGGAGCCGGAGCCGCAGCCGTGTGGCCCAAAACAGAGGCGCACGCGACGTGTTGACGTCACAGGAGCTCAGAGTTTAATCCAATCAGTGGACAGTATAACACAAGACAGAAAATTTAAAGAAACACCGTCACACATTAGTCACCTGATAGAATAAGACAGAGAAAAAACGAAGACGTCTTCGGAGAAATAGTCAGCCCAAAAGGAGCTAAAAATTGGCTATTTCTGGCTCATTTTCTTTTGTGCAAAAGGTTTTGTACTAGTAGGTGTGTTCTATTCAAATAGGTGCAACACCTCTCGACCAACCAAAAGCTGTCTCTGACCCTTTTCAAATTCAGAAAATCCCTAGAGTTCCTTCAAAAACAAAACGCGGCTTCTCCTTTTGTTTTAAATAAGTTAGAAGCAGGATGTCTCCGATCCCCTGTTGGTTTATGGCTTTTCACAAATTACTGTGAAACAGCTGGAACTTCCACTGGTGATATCCTGACATAAAAACTAATTTGAAACCTTATACGACAATTCACTCTAGACCAAAAAGTAAAGGTCAATAAGCCAGAATAAGTTTCTAATTCCAAAACTATTATTAGACTATTTTCGATTAAATCAGGTTACATTTTACAACTAGCATATTTTAAATACATTTTCTTAACATTAGACACAAGAAATTTACTGTTGGTACATTTCGCAAAAGTAAAAAACTGAAGTTTGCTTCGTGGCACTTGTTAGCCTCTTAGCAACAGGTTAGCAACAAAAATGTTATTGTTCAAAAAACACAAGATTTCTTCTGTTCTTTTGAAATTGTGTAGTTTGTGAATTTTGCAGGAAAGTTAAATCCTTTTGTCATTAGTAATATCCATCCATCCATCCATTTTCTGCCACTTATCCTGGCTTATGCTGGTGGTCAATAAACGATAAAATAAATCTAACAACAGGAAAGAAACTAAAGTGGACATAACAATAAACTAAGAGAGGATAATAGGAAACTAAATGGACATGTGTTACGGTCACTGACCTCAAGGGGCTCTCTTTTTGAGAGAGCTCCATGTTTTTCTGTTTCAGTTCTGCCTGATTGCTGCAGGCGAAGTGTATTGTTTAAGTTTTGTATTTTCTTTTAGTTCTCCTTTAGAAAGTGGTCGTTTTATTTTATAGATATAAGGGGGTGTTTTGTTTGTTGTTTTGGCCTTTGAGACCCTGAAGCATTAAGCTCCCCTGTGTTTGTTTTTCCTCTTGTAGTTTTAGCAGAATTGTAAAATAAATTATATTTTTGTTACTCATCAACTGTTTGGATTACTCTTTGTTTTATGTTAAACCCAGTGCCAGAATTTACTTTAGGGATTTTAGGGTGGGGTTGTAACAACATGAATGATGAACAAAATGCAGGAATAAACTAAGAAACTAAAGTAAATACAGAGGAATACACCTGTATGGCAAAAATAAACAAACACTATTTCCAGATAAAAGGTCAAATAATATTGTTGAAATGTCATGGGTTTGTTGAGACCATATCTGAGAATAAATATATCTTACAGACCATAACAGTAAAGAAATTATCAGTTATTTATATTTTTAATTAGATTTGATATATACAGGTGCTGGTCATAAAATTAGAATATCATGAAAAAGTAGATTTATTTCAGTAATTCCATTTAAAAAGTGAAACTTGTATATTATATCCATACATTACATACAAACTCATATTTCAAATGTTTATTTCGTTTAATTTTGATGATTACAAATAACAAATGAAAATCTTAAATTCAGCATATCAGAAAATTAGAATATTACTGAAGACCAATAAAAACAAAGGATTTATAGAAATGTTGGCCAACTGAAAAGTATGACCATGAAAAGTATGAGCATGTACAGCACTCAGTATTTAGTTGGGGCTCCTTTGGCCTGTATTACTGCAGCAATGCGGCGTGGCATGGAGTCGATCAGTCTGTGGCACTGCTCAGGTGTTATGATAGCCCAGGTTGCTCTAATAGTGGCTTTTAGCTCTTCTGAATTTTTGGGTCTGGTGTATTACATCTTCTTCTTCACAATACCCCATAGATTTTCTATGGGGTTAAGGTCAGGAGAGTTTGCTGGCCAATTAAGAACAGGGATACCATGGTCCTTCAACCAGGTACTGGTAGCTTTGGCACTGTGTGCAGGTGCCAAGTTCTGTTGGAAAATGAAATCTGCATCTCCAAAAAGTTGGTCAGCAGCAGGAAGCATGAAATGCTCTAAAACCTCCTGGTATGTGGCTGCGTTGACCCTGGACCTCAGAAAACACAATGAACCAACACCAGCAGATGACATGGCACCCCAAACCATCACTGACTGTGGAAACTTTACACTGGACTTCAAGCAACGTGGATGAAGTGCCTCTCTTCTTTTCCTCCAGACTCTGGGACCTTGATTTCCAAAGAAAATGCAAAATTTACTTTCATCAGAGAACATGACTTTGGACCACTCACCAGCAGTCCAGTCCTGTTTCTCTTTAGCCCAGGCAAGACGCTTCTGACGCTGTCTGTGGTTCAAGAGTGGCTTGACACAAGGAATGCGACAGCAGAAACCCATGTCTTTCATACGTCTGTGTGTGGTGGTTCTTGAAGCACTCACTCCAGCTGCAGTCCACTCTTTGTGAATCTCCCCCACATTTTTGAATGGGTTTTGTTTCACAATCCTCTCCAGGGTGCGGTTATCTCTCTTGCTTGTACACTTTTTCCAACCACATCTTTTCCTTCCCTTCGCCTCTCTATTAATGTGCTTGGACACAGAGCTCTGTGAACAGCCAGCCTCTTTAGCGATGACCTTTTTTGTCTTGCCCTCCTTGTGCAAGGTGTCGATGGTCGTCTTTTGGACAACTGTCAAGTCAGCAGTCTTCCCCATGATTGTGTAGCCTATAGAACTAGACTGAAAGACCATTTAAAGGCCTTTGCAGGTGGTTTGAGTTCATTAGCTGATTAGTGTGTGGTACCAGGTGCCATCAATGTTGAACCTTTTCACAAGATTATAATTTTCTGATATGCTGAATTTGAGATTTTCATTTGTTGTCATTTGTAATCATCAAAATTAAACGAAATAAACATTTGAAATATATGAGTTTGTATGTAATGTATGAATATAATATACAAGTTTCACTTTTTAAAAGGAATTACTGAAATAAATCTACTTTTTCATTATATTCTAATTTTATGACCAGCACCTGTATATTTCGTCAATATTATTTTTCATGTCAGTGTTAATGTTGTGAGGCTGATGACTCCATGACACTTTCAATTTGACTCAATAGGATTTGATTAAGAACCAGATTTGTTTTTTGTAATTTCTGTCCAGCAAAACTATTAATCTATAATCAATAGACAGGTCTATATAAAGATATAATCAATGTTTCTGTTTCATATTTATGTGGCATTAAAAGGTCCTGGAACTTTTGTTTTTCCACTGAAAGTTCTGGTTTGCACATTAAATGCCATGTGGGTGAAGTTTTATGGATGATACTCTGATGTCCCATTCTCATGAAGGCAGCACAGAGCTGCACCACCAGAAACTGACAGAAACACTGAAGAGAAGAAGAGTTATGATTAATGTAGTTACAGTTCTATTCATGTTTTAATGTTGCAGAGCTCAATCGTTTTGCAAATAGTTCAACGTTTAAACTGACATGGTGAACATCTTTTATCTGGTCATTTTGTGGAACATTTAACAACTAGAAAATGGCACAAAATAAGAATATTTTTCCACTCTGATTGGCTACTGATTTTAACTTGAATGTTCATTGCATTTTTTGTAGATGCCTGTGAAAATAATTTCTATTCCCATGACTTTTTTGTTCTCTGGGATAAATACAGAAACAAGCATAAAAATCAAAACATCTACAATAGTGATAGTAATATTAATGATAAAATAATGGTCAGTGCAAAGTAGACTACAAATTCTTTGGTGGGGGGCGGTGAGGGACCTGGATAGGGGCTGGGGGTGCGCTGGGCCAAAAAAGATTGAGAAACACTGATCTAGACAATAAAGCATACATCTGTGTACATGCTTTTATTTTTAAAATCCCACGATGACGTAACTGCGTTGCAGGTAGCAGTTGACTGCGCCACTGACGTTACAGTTCCGGTTCCACTTCTTAGTAGCAATTTAGCTAAAACGGCGGCGGGAAAGTCGCTGACACTATTTTAACCGCAAATCTACACGAAGATTAAGAGGCCGGGATTGTAAAGGAGCGAGAAATCACTGCCAGTTATTGATGGCTCAGTAGTTGGAAATACGCTAACCGTAAACGAAAGCTTTACCGTGTGGGATTCAGCTAACATGGCTAACGTCGGAAACCAACTACCAACGCAGGCCGTTAGCAAGCCTCCATCAGGAAAACATGGCAACGTATTGCCCCTATGGGGAAACGAAAAGACTATGAACCTAAATCCAATGATTCTTACGAATGTGCTCTCCTCGCCGTATTTCAAAGTTCAGCTATATGAACTAAAGACCTACCATGAAGTTGTGGACGAAATCTATTTCAAGGTAACGCCAGCTAATGCTAAGCCGCATGCTAGTTAGGCAACCATGTCCGCTCAGCGTAGCATTCATTGTGAGCCAAGTGGCTTGGAAACAGGCGTCATATTGTGAGGTTTTATTGTTTGGGGAAATGTTTTATAGAAATGAGCGCTACATAGTCCACCGTTTTGTAACAGAAGTGTCGTCGTTTAAAAGCGTAGACACGGAGTTGTGTGAATATAGGTGGCGTTAGTTTACCGACGTTATATCAGCCATGGATGGATTGTAAGGTATGGAATCACTGTGCCCATATTAATCTTAAAATTAAAGTTAACCTCAGTCAATTATGCGTTTCGGTAAACCTTTCAGATACAACTTTAGCGTTATGACTATGTTTATACCAAAAACAAAATCCATGAGTGCCAGAAAATTTTTTTGTATTGTATAATAACTGTGCAAAAGTTTTTTCCCCACTTACTTCGGTGGAAAAAACTAAATGAATGAGACTAATGTGGCAAAACATTAGCCTAATATTTCTTATGAGTCACAATATTATGTATTTGATGGGGAGCTCTAACTGCTTATGAGCTGCTGTATGACATTGAAAAGCAAAACTTTAAATTATCGTGGAAATGCATTTTTGAAAGAAAAATAATCTTTGCAGTGTTCAAATATAGCATCCCAAGCAGTCCTTGCAATTTTATTGCACTATGTTGTATATTGTTTTTTTAGAAGTCCATATATTGAAGTGGATATTTTTTTACTGATGTTCTTACCGTGATTTATAATTTAGGTGTTTGTATTGGTCAGCTTGGTATGCCTCAAGGACCGGATAAAGCCCAGTGGCAAAATAAAAAAGAAGAAATGGCCAGATTTGGCCTGAACAGAGACTGTTGTTTTCATCAATAGTCTCTGTTTAAGCATCTTATGTCGATCTGTGTTATCTAAATGAAGTTGCTGTTAACGACTGTTAGTTTTATTTAAGACATGTTTAAATGTGAACAAACATTAGATAAATTAGTCAGTAATTAGTTTTTGGGTTTTTTTCATGACAACATTTAAACTCTGTGCATCTCCTGTGATGTCCTAGCTAGACGTCGGGGAATAAATGTACTTGAGTTCTTTTTGTGCTTTCAGGTGACTCACATTGAGCCCTGGGAAAAGGGAAGCAGAAAGACTGCAGGCCAGACCGGAATGTGCGGAGGGGTAAGTGGGAAGTACGTGCTTTTTATATTCTGAACATTTTGTGTCTTTCTGGATTTCGTGAGAGGAGGAAAAAATGTTTTAGGTATTTTATTTTATTTGCCACTGCTTTTCATGTATAAATGTAGTTTATGCTGTGGAATACATACAGGACTGCTGAAAGGACTTTAAAAAAAATGGTATCTGTAAAGACTGCATTATTAAACCTGTCCCTTTTTCTTATTATTTTTGATAGGTGCGTGGAGTTGGCACTGGTGGCATTGTATCAACTGCTTTCTGTCTTCTTTACAAACTGTTTACTCTCAAGCTAACGCGCAAACAGGTGATGGGTCTCATCACTCACACAGACTCTCCGTACATCAGGGCACTTGGATTCATGTACATAAGGTACGAGTCTCTTCCCATAATCTTAAGTTAGTAAAGGCCTGTTGCGATGGATATTTTCACCCGATCCATTGCCAAATGCTTTCATGGAAACAAGTTGGAAATAATGTTTAATTGTGACCTTTGTGTTGCCTTGCAGATACACTCAGCCTCCAACAGATTTATTAGACTGGTATAATGACTTCCTGGATGATGAGGAGGTATGTCACCCCGGGTAATAATTTAACTTTCTTTTGTCTTCTTTTGTAAAATTCTTAGTGAGACACTCCATATGTAAAGCTAGCACCCCCCCCACCCCCATTGTGATGCTCATAGCTGATTTTTCACCTTTGCTTTCATTTGGCTTAATTTTTCCCCAACTTGTGTCGTCTGAGCCTGAGTAGCTAGCTTAATGCTCGCTTCTCTGCTGCCGTTTATTTCTCAGGGTAAGTACGACAATACTGTGGAAAAAACATTTTCATTTATTATCGGGCTAAGAAATGCCCTCTGTTTTACTCACTGATGTATGTATTTTATCACACAAAAAAATTACAATTTGCAGCACAGCATTGACATTGGAACCTAATTTGTTTTTAGAAAGACAGGAGAAGTATTTTACAAGTTCATGTTTTTATGCTAATTCTTGGTTAGAAAACCTATAATCTAGTTTAAGGCAGCCACGCCTCTCTTCATGTTCTGTTGCATTATATTTGATTTCTCTAAAGTCCTACCCAACTTGTTAATTCCCCTGTTTTTTCCTTTAGATGCCCCTTGTGCAGCAGGTGAATTGGATATTGTTTCTCAGCACTGTTGGTTTGCGTGAGTGCAAAGCAGCTGTTCTCTACCATACAAAGTTCATATCTGCTCATCTTGAGTGCATTTCTCCCGACCTGCTACAATCTGTGCTTACACTGTGAGCGTTTTTACATCTCCCAGAGTTCAGAAAGCTTCTGAGGGACACAAAGGAAAAAGAAACCAGGGCTTCTTTTTCCTTTCTCCCTGTAGCACACTGACCATACACTGACCATACACTATTCCTTCTCTTTATTTGGAAAAGTCCAGTTTTCGGAGGGGTGATTACAGCTCACACTGTTAACACAGACTACAGGAACTCTTGACAAGTGACATGTTGATGTTTGTGTTCCCTCTGTTAAATATCAAAGATTAAGCTAGATGAACAGAGGTGAAGGTTCAGTACTTGGTCATCACAAATTTAGTTTGTTGTGAAGCAATATTTCACAAGGAAATACTTCTATTGCCTTAATTATGTGTAATAACTTTGTGTGTGTGTGTCCCACTGTTTGATTGTAGGAGCTTGATGTAAAAGCAGGTGGCGGCTGTGTCATGACCATTGGGGAGATGCTGCGTTCCTTCCTGACCAAGCTGGAATGGTTCTCCACGCTGTTTCCCAGAATCCCCGTGCCCGTTCAAAAGGCCATTGATCAGCAGATGAAGGCGAGGCCGCGTAAGGTGGCCCAGAAGGAGCCGGAGGAGGAGGCCGAGTTCACAGAGTCAGGAAGGCAAGGAGAACGCCGACGCTCCAGGTAGTTTTAGTTTGTGTTTTTGTCCAGGTCCTCAAGTTTGACTGTTTTGAAAAGTCACACCGGTGGTTTTTATGTGCTCTTCTACAGCTCCTCATTCAAACCCAGTAGTTAAAATCATTTAAGGGTGACGTGATTTTAGATGTTCAGTTGTTTACAGCTCGCAGGTTTTCTCAAAGTCCTACACAGCATAACGGCATTGATGGTCATTAAAAGCAAAGATTCAAGTCTGGTGGAGAAGGAAAGCTAAAAATAAGTTTGTAAAGCAGCAAGTGAGGATTTTCACTCAATAACTTAAAACATTGTTAAAAAAAAAACCAAACTCATCATTATTCCTTACACGGCTGTATTTTTCAAGAAAAACAAAAAAAAAAAATCGTTCTTGTCCCTCAGTGTGGACACATTCAAACAAAACTGATAATATTTATAGCAGGGCTGAATTTGCTCATGATATCAAAAATTTACTCATTGATTTTCAGTCTGCTACAACATTCCCTTAAAATAGCCCCCGACTTTATTAAGATCCTTTTGTAATAATCTTGGTCAATTTTTCAGTGAAACTGAATTTTGGCTTTTTATTCAGTCTCAGCTGTAATCATCTAACATGATGGAAATAAACACTTGAAATATATCATTGCCTGCAGCAAATCCTTTTGAAATGAATCACTGCAATAACGCGAACTTTTTAATCTAATTTACCGAGTTAAGTTTTGACTGAACCGTCTCCTCCTCATCAGGACGCCGAGACGGACGCCGAGTCCCAAAAGGTCTCCCAAGCGATCGAGAAGCAGGAGCCACCACCGCGAGAGAGACCGGCACGGGCCGAGCTTCGACCGGGAGCTGGAGAGGGAGCGGGACCGGCAGAGGAAGGAGAGGGACGGGGGGCGGGACAGAGAGCGGGACAGGGCAGACAGAGGGGACAGGGAAAGACGGAGATCACGTAGCGCAGACAGGAACAGAGAGCGCAAAAGAAGTCTCAGCGGCAGCAGAGAGCGGAGAGGCGAACGCAGGGAGAAAGAGAGGGACGGGGCAGAAGACAGGAGTAGGAAGAAAGACAGGGATCACCACAAGGACAGAGGGACGGAGAGGGACAGGTCCAGAGACAGGAAGAGCAGGGCGGAGAATGACGAGCGGAGGCATAAAGAAGACAGGGACAGACACAGGGAGGACAGGAAGGCCAAACGGTCGAGTCGGAGCAGGAGCAGAGAAAGGAGGCATAAAGGCGGAGCGGAGGAGAAGAGCAGGAAGAGGGATCGCAGCCACAGCAGAGAGAGGGAGCGCGAGCGGGACGGGGAGCGCTCCCACAAACGCAGCGGCAGCAAAGAGAGGAGTCGCCACCAGAGGGAGTCCAGCAACGAGCACAGCAAACACGGGGAACGCAGGAGAAGTCAGAGTACGGAGTAAACGCAGCGGCGCCGCTTCCACCTTTCTCTCTGCTCTGCCGGCTGGCGAGACACTGGCCCCGAGTGAAGGAGCGTCGAGCGGTGGCGTCTTGAGGTCGTGTTCAGCCTAATGTAATGTTGATTCCCACCTGTTTTCATACGTTTTCACTCCCTGTTAGAACATTGTTAGTCCTCATCTAAAATCTGTACAGTAAAGAAAAAAAAACGGCATTTTAATTTTCTATGATTCTTGTTTTGATCCAAGAAGAAGTGGGTTTGTACATACTGTCTAGAGAATGTCTACACACTGTTATCGGACAGAGTTGGTTTTGATCGTTCACCTCGGTACTGTCAACATGCTATATGTAAATCCTACCAGGTTATGGGTTCTATTTTCGGCCTCGAAAAGCAGCGTGTGCTTTTTGTTGTTTTGAATCTCTGATAGGGTTATGATATCTGTGCATCTATAAATACCGACGGTTTGAATTCAGAGGTGAAGCTTTACAATTCTCTCCATGACCGTTTGTAGACAGTCCAGGAATGTTTTAATCCTCTGGAGGGCGGACTGCAAGGGTAAATTTTTACCACACACACTTGATCCCTGCTTGTGTTGTGTTTGAGTTATTGCTCTGTTGCATTTTGTTTTCTAATAAAACCCTTTTACAAACAACAGTGTAACGTGTCGGTGTATAAAGGCGAATGGGCGACTTTATCTTAAGCGCAGCAGATAATGCATACATGAATATTTATGTTTCTTAAAGTCTTATCTCAGGGTGTAATTTGAAGGTAAATGAGAGAAAAAAAGTTAAATGTTGATTTTTATGGATAAATTGAATCTATAGAATTTTGTCCCCACATCAGTGTTCAGTCCAGTCAGGGGAGTAATTTATAAGCTTTTCATTAAAGAATAACTTAAGTAGATTGGGATTTACTATACAGTTAAATCCCAATTTAACTGTATAGTAAACCCTGTAAATTATTCAAAGTGGTTAGAAAGATTTTATCTGGGCGGTTGCCCAGGGTGGCATTAGAAAGGGGGTACAGTGCCCAAAAATGTGAATGTCTTGTGCCATGAACTAGATGGAAGAATAAGTGTGCTTTCAAAGTTTAACACTAATTGTAGCTACTTAATCTCAGACTTCTAAACTGATAAAATCTACTTGGAAAAGTATTAACACACTTAAACCTATCATAAATACAGGAAGTTATGAACACTTTAGGCATATTTTCTGTAGGATAAAAATATAATCTGAATCTGCTCATGGTGTCCATCTTCTACTTGGTGAAGGTACCTAAAGTGAGAATGACATATAAGGACGCTTGTTTAAAGAAGAAAAAGACTGAATCCAGTTAAGATTTTGTCACTTTAATTAGAATAAAACTTTATTATTAAAATACATTTAAAGCTTAAGTGCATCTTGTGGTCATATTTATACACTTTCTGATATGTTTCCCATAGGCAAGGCAGAATTTACAAAAGCGAAAAAAACCAAAGGACTGAAAGTGTGAAATTGAATCTTAAACCATAATACCGCCCAACATTTTCAATAATCTACTCCATCTAAAGCCCAGAGTACAGGATAAGTCACATTAAGTGAGCTTCCACCTGGTCAACCACAACATTTTCTATAGTAGAGCTGCATCGTAAAGCTTTATTTGTAAGTTGTTTTTTTTTCCTCCATTTACAGCGCAATCCGTTGGCCTATTTGCACACAGACGGGCTCAGACTCTGGTCCCCTCATGTCTGCGATCACAGCCAAGATGGAGAGACAGTAGGTGGAGCCGGGGCTCAGTTGGCTCACAATGATGCTCTCCCCGTACACGGTGAGCTCCTGGTCGTCCTCTGAGCCGCCCTGGTTCCTGATCAGCATGTAGTAAAAGGAAGCGCCCTCCACCGGAGACCACTGGAGGAAAAGGATGGACGGCGAGGGTTGCTTGACGTCCAGCACCGGCGCGGGGATGTTACCTAGCAACGGAAAACAATCCAAAGATATCAGCCATCTTTCATAAGTTTATCATTAATTCTGCTCAAGCTAACGGTCACATTTAGACTGTTTGATGATAAATAGAGGGTACTCTACTCCAAGTAATTTACTGTATGAGTGAAAAATAAATCTTTATTCAATTAAACTAGGAAACATAGATTTATTATATATTAAGAAAAATCAATACTTTGTTCCTTTTGCATTAATTACTGCAGTTACTGCTTTTGGGTCTTTCTCTTGATAAAACTTCAAAGATTCTTCATGGAGTTTAACTCCAGCTGATCAATCAAACACAGTGATTAAAGCAGGTATCAATACTTTTCGGAAGCTATCAAGGAAACGAAGCTTGTCAGTAAAGGGAAACATGGCCACTCACACGCCTTTTACTTCTATTCGTCACAGAACTCACCATTCTCTGGTGTTTGTTCCCCGAGATCTCTCCTTCTGACTAAGTGTATAACTAAACACAGAAAAGATCTTATTAGTTGGTTTTCAAAATACAAATGTCATTTTGATGGGGTTTTTTTGTTGTCGTTTTCACGCTGAATCTTACCTTCTGTGACGATTGCAGGTTGACTTTCCCCTGCAGCGTTCCTGGCTGTGACCACCAGACTGCTGGAAGAGACGTAGGACAGGGAGCAGGACAGCATGGCGGTGCTGCACAGCTGTTTCCATGGAGACACGCTGTTGTCGTACAGGGTGTACGTTTTGGCCAACGCCGATGAGCTCCATGAAACGGTGGCGAAGGAGCTGTTGCCTCTGTACGCCACTCCTGATGGTGGACAAGGAGCTGGGAAAAGGGAAAAAGAAATTGGAATTAAAACTTGAGATATTGCTTAATTTTTTAATCTATACCAGTTGATATTAGATGGAAATACTATCGGAAGTGAAATACATGAGAGAAAAAAGCATAATAATTTAGTTCTTGAGGAATCCTAAATCCTACATATGATTTCAAAATGGCTCTGTTAGACAGTTTTCTTCACTTCCTGCTCTGCTATCACTTATCTAAAACTCACATGCTTGACTTTAGCATCAGTTTTGGTGAAAGCTATTGGTCGCATGTTGTGCTGGGTTTATTATTTTGTTTCAAATGAACAACTTGGCTTGAAGTGGAAGCTGGAGATTTTTGTTAATGAAATCTGGCCGCTCCATCCCGGCTCCCTTCTCCTGTTATTTACGGTTTGCCAATTCAGTTCTGACATACAGGTCAATGTTTTGCAGCAGCCATGCAAAACAGAAGTTACATTTTTGAGGAAGCTATCTGATTGAAAACTTGATTAAGGAGAAAAAAGCCTTTTGATCTGGCATGTTGCCTGTTGTGATGTCACCAGACACATTGGTAGAGTTTACCTTGACTTGCAGCTTTAAAATAACCAACCTCAGTTCAGTTTACCTGTGGTTCCATTGAGGGGCGCAGATTTGTCGCTCGTTCCTGCCGCGTTCCTGCTCTGCAGTGTGGCAACGTAAGACGAACCGCAGGGCAGAGGGATCTCAAAGTACGTGACGTTGGTCCAGTAGGAGGAGATCTCAAACAGAGCCTGGCCGTCTCCTAGCAGACTTCCCGTCGTGATCAGCAGGTACTCCGTTTCTGCGCACAAGACCTGCGTCCAGGTGAAGCGCATCACCTGGATCTCCATCTCCATCGGGACCAGCTGGACCTCAACAGCTAGAGGAGGACAAGGGACTGCAAAAGACCAGGGGTGGGGGGATGGTTAGCTTTCTGCTTTGCTTAAAAGAGAAACGCTTTTAGAAGTTGCATGCTGGGTTTACACCTCCTGCAATCTGCACCGGGTCGCTGACGGAGCTGTTGCACGACCCGTCTGAGGCCTGAACGGAGAAATTGTAAACCGTCCCGCAGGCGAGCCTGTCGATCGGGCAGCCGGGATCTGTGCTGTGACAGCAGAGCCTGTCTCCGTTCTCAGCCTGAGCACAGCCATAATAGCCCTCTGCGTTGTCACTGGGCCTCCAGGTCAGCATGGCAGACTGATTGTCACAATGGAAAGTCGCCGAAAGTCCACTCGGCTGGCAGGGGCCTAAACAGACGGAGGGATTTTAGTCGGCGATGAGTCTTAACCTCAGACATGCAGCTGCGGTTTTCTCAGTCACTGGTACCTGTGCTGACTGTCGCTTTCTGACTGGCCTTGCTGGTGCAGTTCTCGTGACTAGCTACTACAGATACCGTGTACTGCTGGCCGCAGTGCAGCTCCGACATGCTGCAGTTGCTGGAGGTGGCGTTGCAGGTGTGTTCATGCCCGTCCGCACCCATGGCAACCACACGGTAGGCCCCAGCAACGGGAGACGGGGTCCAGGACACCAGAGCGCTGCGATCCTTGCAGGAAACGTCCACAGCCACATCACTAGGAGCACAGGGCTCTGTGGGGGAAAGTTTCTTTAACCAAGGTTACGGCTTTAGACTTAATATTTTATTCATCTTGCTTCTTTAGGCATTTATGTTTAATTCTTCAGTTTTCTGCTGGGATTTTGTCCCCACTCACATCAGCTCCAGGTTGTTAGCGTTTTTCTGCCCTGTTTTATTTTAACAACTCAGTGTAATATTGTCGTATTTAAATAAGCAAAATTGTATTTCTAAGGAATTTCTCAAACTTGCTATCACGTCGGGGCAGAACTTTTTCCTTTTCCCTCTGCAGCCGAATGGAAAACGATCCGGAATGATGTCATGTTTAGTGTTGCACTTTGAATTGTTGCTGCATCTTAAAAACAACTTTGTTGCACATTCTTGGAGACGTTATTGTTCTCTATCTTGTCAAATAACTAATAGCCATGTGTTCAAAATCTTCTCTTTTTTCACCTCTATGCAACATAACAAACTTTAAGAAGATTTTTCTCCATTGTAGGAAAAAAAAGTGGGAGAGCAAATGGGACTACAAAAACAGGGATAAACAGATTTTACCCATGCTAATTCTGTAGGGCGGACTCCTCAAAGAGCTGCAGCGGTCCGATGAGGCGGCCACAATGATGGTGTAATGGAGATCACACTTTGCTCCCTGGAGAAGGCATCTGTTGCCCGTACTGTTGCAGTACAGGTAGGTGTTATCACTGGCCTCCGCTATGGCAACGTACACGGTGCCTCCAGCGTTGCCTCCCATATGCTCCCAATTGACGAGAATGGAGGAATTATGGCACTGAGCAAAGGCGGTGATACCAGCGAGGGAGCAGGGGGCTGAAAAACGGCACAAATGTTAGTAGCTTAATTGTGCAGCAGGAAGACTACAACTGTAGCAAAGTTGTGCAGGTGGAAAAAAGAATCCATGGCTTTTCAAATTAGTTACACCTAAAACCTGAAAAGTGTGGTGTGCATAGGTACCAAAAATCCATCTGGGAAAAAAAGTAAAAGTGACTCTCGATGTGAATTACCCGTCTGCAAGTTGACGGAGGAGCTCGGTGGACTCTCACACTGGCCGTTCTTAGCGATGACGGTGAAGTTGTAGGAAACACCGCAGGCCAGGTTTTCCACCTCACATGTTGTGTTGGTGGAGGTGGTGCAGTTGGCTGTGTAGGTCTCCCCTCCCACAGCGAACACGGTGTAGCTCTCCGCCTCAGCAGTCGAGTCCCAGGATATCCAGGCGGAGTTGGTCACACAGTTCAGGTAGCCTGTGACGCCTTGAGGCTGACACGGCGCTGAGGAGAACACGGCAGAGCTGTAAGTGTCTGTGACGGGATGTTTATGAGAAATTGGAAGTTTTTTAATATATTTTTTTTAATCTGTTTTCATACCTGACTGGATGCTGCGGCTCTGATTGTGTTTGCTCCGACAGTCGCCTCTCACTGAGGTGACTTGAACAGCGAACGTATTACCGCATGTTAAGTTGCTTGTGGAACAAGCGGTGTTTGTGGTGTTGCACACGTCGGTATTTCCTCCGTTCGCAGCAGTTAGGGAAACCAAGAAGTGGTCAGCGTCTCTGACGGCATCCCAGGTGACAGTCAGGTCGTTGGACAAACAGCTGAGTTCGGCGTTCAGGTTCTGAGGAGGGCAGGGGCCTGAGAACACAAAGTCAGCATGGAGACAAATTCCTCCCAGTTTTTTCCGGGGCGATCTCTGACCTGGCGCTACACTTTTTTTTACCTGATTCGAAAAGCACAGGCAGACTGGGGAGGCTGGAGCACCTGTCGTCCATCGCCACCACCTGAACCGTGTAGTTGGCTCCGCATGCGAGGCAGCTGAGGTCAGAGGCCGCGCAGCCGTCGCCGCTGTGACTGCTGTTGGCTAACACCGAGTAGCGCAGTGCGCCTCGACTAGGAGACCAGGACACGTCGGCCGAGTTGTTGGAGCAGTCCAGTTTCACAGAGACGTCAGTGGGGATGCACGGCACTGGACAGAGGCACAAAACAACAGCTGGAGCCATTTTGAACTGTAACGTGCAGAGAAAGACAGTTTACAGTAGCCTCCACATTTACCGGCACTGTTGCTAAAGGTGTGTAAAGAAAAAACCTTTAGACAAATTAATCTTTTTGAAAAAAAAGTCCAACCATTAACTGAAGTATTTTCACTGGAGTGGAAAAGTCCCACATTAACAAACATGTGCACAAAGTCACATGAGTCACACTAATTTGCTTCCCTAAACATCCTTAGAAGTTTTTTTATACAGAAGTATTAGTGGAATTGTAGCTTCTTCATAACAAACACTAGATACCATGTTTGTTTTTTTTGTCCTACCATCACAAACATAACTGTTAAAAGTCTTCTGAATTCTGCTGGAACCGGGAGCTTTGATCAGAGTGAGCAGTTCCCTCATAAATGCTCCCAGTGGTTCCAGCATGAAACAAAGGATGACTATATGGAAAAGCACCTGATGCTCACTTTTTTTTCATTTTCTTTTCTAAAGGTCTGGGAACCTTGCATGGCATAGCTGACTCTTTGGAAGAAAAAAAAAATCAAAAAACCTTGAATTAATTACTAGCTGACTCCTCCATATTTTATTTAAAAGTCCTTATTGTTTCAAATTTGGATACCAGTAAACATATTTCATTCTTTTAAAGGTGCCTTCAAAGTTTGAATCTGCCTCTCTAAGAGCGTTCAGAGAAACTTGATGATAAAGGCACTATAACCAGAACCAAACGAGGAGAAGCAGCATTCAGCTTCTATGCACCACAAATTTGGAACAAACTTCCACAAAACTGTAAAACAGCTGAAACATTGAGTACCTTTAAATCGTGACTAAAAGCCCACCTGTTTTGTAATCTATTACAAATTTAATGATGTCTTAATCTAATAATGTTTTGATTGTTGATTCTATGTTGCAGGACTTTGCATTTTTGTTTTTGTTATGATGTAAAGCACTTTGAAATGCCTTGCTGCTGAAATACAAATAAAATTTTATTTGATTTATAAATAAAGCGCTTAACTAAAAACAAAGATGTCCTTTACGTGGTATCTTCCCTCAGGTCGCATTCATCCCGTATCACCAGACTGATGCTCACCCGTCTGCAGACTCATGGGTTCTTTGGAGGTGACGTTACACTGCTGGTTGAAGGCCGTGACGGACACCGAGAAGTTGTACCCACACGTCAGGCCGGCAATGCTGCATGCATCGCTTTCTGACATGCACATCTCTGAGATGCCTGTGTCCGTCTGCACCGTGGCTGTGTAGTAGTCTGAGCCGTTGGAGGAATCCCAGGTTACCATGACGATGCTGGAGACGCAGTCCTGCTTGGCGGAGATCCCAACCGGCACGCACGGCCCTGGAAAGGATCAGCGAAGAACATCTAAAATGTTTTGCTCATTGCTTCACATGTGCATGGAATCAATTCTGTGTGTTTTGCCTCTGGCAGCCACATCTGATTGGTACGCACAGGTCTGGACGGAGGTGGACGCGCTCGGGTTGCCGGGACAATAACGGTTGACAGAGGTGACTGTGAGGTTGTAGTTTTGGCCACAAACAAAGTCAGAGAAAAGAGCCGTGGTGACGTTGGTGCTGAGACTGATTGCCGAGTCTCCTGTCTTGGCCGAAACCGTGTAGGTTTCTGTTCCGTTGCTAACGTCCCAGACAAGAGAAACAACCTTTATGCCACAGTTCACAGTGGCAGCCAGATTCTTGGGCCGGCAGGAATCTGCAGGAAATCAAAACAATGATTGTGTCACAGCAGGGGTTAATATTTACCACCAATAACTCTTCATTTGGGCTCCACAACTTACTCATATAGATGACCGAGGAGCTGTTGGACATGCGGGTGCAGTTGCCAGCTTTGGCTGCCACTACAACCGTGTACTGCTCCCCACAGTGAAGGTCAGTCCATGAGCAGGAAGTGGTGTTTGTGGCACACAGGTGAGTGTGGCCATCCAGGCCCGTTGCTCTAGCAACGTAGGATTCAGCCCCATCGCCGGGGGCCCAGCTGACAGAGCCTGCATTGAAGTTGCACTGTGCCGAGGTCACCACATCCCGCGGGACACACGGACCTGCAAAGAAATGACGGATTCCTCTGTCAGTTCATGACATGACATTAGCACAGTTTGTAAAATCACCTCTGAAAGGCAAAAAAAAAAAGATTAAAAAAATCTAAATGACAGTTTTGGATGGGTCTGTATCAAAATGTGGTTCAGAATCTGATTGAGATGCTGCTGCACAGGCTGGTTATACTCATAACCTGCGCAATATGGCTGAATTAAAACAATTCAAACCAAGAGTGGCTCAAAATTCCCCCACAATGTTGTAAAAGACAAATTATATAGTTTTTGCCGCCATGGATGGCACAAGCAAATATTAGGTTTAGACTGTAATTACTTCTTCATTTGTAATTGGCTAGTTCAGTTTTCCTCCTTAGTTAAAGCTATCACAGTTTGGAAACTGCTTTTTATGTCAGGTTACAGTTTACATGATGATTAGTTTGATGGTTCTAAAACATGTAGAGGAGAAAAACTGGAATCAGGTAAGTTCCAGTATGTCAAAGCCTGTTGTGAAAATAGTAACAAAAAAAACACAAGACCCATTAATAAGAAATTATTTCCACCAACTCTCCAAAAGACACTGAAAGATCAATCTAGAAATGTTCTTTCACATAATCCATTAAATACAGGCCTTCTTCCTCAATCTTTCGTCTGCTTTCAGAAACACATAAAAAAATAAACAAGACAAAGTGAAAAACAGCATACTGGTTTTGAAGAAGAAGGGACTGCTGTTCACGCTGTCGCAGTCGCTGCTCTGTGCTCGTACGGTGAGGTTATAGTGCTGTCCACAGGGCAAAGCGGCTGAAAGAAACCTGTGGGTTGTGTTGTAGACGCCCGTGAAGCCGAGGCTTCCCCTGGCTGTGACGGAATACTGAGCTGGAGAGCCAGTCTGGTCCCAGGACAGCTGCACCTCATCACTCTCACATAACGTCTGAGCGGAAACATTGACAGGCTGGCAAGGCTCTGAGAAAAGAGAACGGAGTCAGAATGACACAACGCTGTAGTAGGGAAGCTGTACAAAAGCAATTGTGATTACATCTGAATATAGCTCATCTGTTGCTAAGGGGGAAATAAAATGTTTGAAATTTGATTCATTTAATTCAGGTTCAAACTTTAAATATCCTCTGTCATGTAGTATAAATTCCAACCAGATGAGTTAACCTCCTGTTCCCACGCATAGAGTAGCACTTTAATAACAGTATGTATATTTAATAAAACAGCATTTCAGCCTCTGAAGTACCTGTGTGGATGAGAGTAGGGCTACTGGATCGGCTCCAGCAGCCGCCGCTGTATGCTGCGACCGTAAAGTTGTACACTTCTCCACAGTCCAGACCAGTGAAGCTGCAGGAAGAGCCTGAGGAGTTGCACATTTTCAATTCTCCTCCTCCTGATAATTTGACAGCACTCGCTGTGTGCAGTTCAACGTCGGGTTTCTCTTCCCAGGATACGAGAGCAGAGTGGAAGCCACACAGCAGACTGACGGACACACGCTGGGGTGTGCAGGGGCCTAGGAAAGGTATTAACAGATCGGAGTAAAACGGCAGAGAAACAGACTGATCAATGATCGGCTTCTGACACTCACGGGCGGTGACGCTGACGTGCGTCGGAGCCGTGAGGCTGCATTGCTCGTTGGTGGCGATGAAGCTGAAGTTGTAGGTCTCCCCGCAGCTTAAGCCGCTTACGTTGCAGGAGCCGTGCTGAGCTGTGCACAGAGTTTGCAGGGTTCCTCCGACGTTGGCCACGACTGAGATGTTCATTGGTCGACTGACGGACAGCATCGATAGAAGAGAGTTCCAGGAGACGACGGCATCAGTTTCGGACTCACAGCTCACTTCTGCTGCAACGTGACTGGGCAGACATGGAGCTGATGGGAGGGAAAAAAAGCAAAACGCTTAACTGATTGACAGAAAAAGAATCTGTCGTACCTCTCGAAATATGTGAACTTTTACAGATTTTGTTGTGTTGTGATCACAAACGTTACACATTTTTGGTGAATTTTATGTGCTAGACTGACACAAGTGGCACATGACTGTGGATTTAATAATGAATGCAGTTGAGATCAAAACGTATTAAAGTGTTAGAAGGAGCCAAAGTCCAGACCTAAATGCAGACCTAAATTTCTTATTAGAGCAAAACTTGGCAGCTGTTCTTTATTATCTACTTTTTGATGGCCCATCACATAAAATCTCCATAAAACACACTGATTATAGTTGTAACATGGCAGAATGTGAAAAGGTTCAAGGCAGATATCATGACATGATATTTACCTGATGTAAAATAGACCACAGAGCTGTCAGAGCTGTTGTACTGCTCTCCTAGAGCGTTGACCCAAACTCTGTAGACGGTGTCACACATCAGCCAAGGCACAACGCAGAAGGTGTCTGCGTTGGAGCTCAAGCAGGAGGGGGAGTGGCCATCTTGGTTGTCCAAGTGGACGACGTAACCCACAGCGAGGTCGGTCTGCTGCCAGGATACAGCTGCTGAGCTAAGCTGTTCGCATGACACGTTGGCTCGAACGTTTGTGGGTGGGCAGGGCGCTGGGTTAAAGCAAACAATCAGACACACTTACACATACAAACACAAAAATGCAGACCAGCAGGTAGCTGCTAAGCGAACGAGGGACTCACCAGTAACGAGGCGGCGTGGCGCTGAGGTCACGGTGCTGTTGCAGGCCGAGTTTCTGGTCCGCACGGTGACGTTGTAGATCTGACTGCACTGCAGGCCGCTGAGGAAGCACTGGGAGGCGGTGGAGTTGCAGGCAGCGGTCAGACCCTGCTCCGTCACAGCCAACACGGAGTATGAGCTGCTGCCTCTCGCTGTGGACCACGTCACCTGGGCGTCGCTCCCGTTCAGGTGGACAGACAGATTGACCGGAGCACATGGTTCTGAGGAGAGCAAGCAGTGAACTAATCTGAACCCAACGACTGACGTGGTTCGGAGGCCGCAAACGTGCTGCGCTCTCTCTACCTGTGATGAGTTGTCCCGCCATGTGAGCCGTGCTGGCGCACGCCTCGCCGATGGCCTTTACGGTGACGTTATACTCTTCACCGCAATGCAGGGAGTTCGGCTGGCAGCTGGTGGCGTTGGCGGAGCAGCTGCTGGTGTGGCCTGATGAAGATGTTAGCATGGCAGCATAGGACACAGCTAAAGCGCCGGGCTGCCAGGACACAGTGGCAGAGTGGGTCTGACAGTCCACGAAGGCTTCGATACTGTGTGGCTGACAAGGTGCTGTTTGAAACAGAAAGAAAGAGACTAAGCAGTGGCAGTGGCTCTCTGCGCAGGGTGGCACCTTGATGGGGAGGCACTAGCAAAGAAAACAAAAAAAGACGAGAAAAAGAAATGTGTTTTCTCTATTATCTCCTGACAATATTTAGCAGGCGCCCAAGGTGGCAGCTATGGAGGTGTGCCACTGAAACCAGAAATAGGATTAAAGAAATAGTTTAATATTCTTGTGAAGTTCTGTCAATAGATTTCTCTTATCTTCATTTAGCACCAATCCAGATGAGTTGGCCCTGGTTACCTGATGTCAGTGAGACCACAGAGCTGTCTGTGCTGTTGTGCTGCTTTCCCAGAGCCTTGACCCAGACTCTGTAGACGGAGCCACAGCTCAGCCCAGAGACAACGCAGCTCGTATCTACGTCTGCGCCAACGCAGGAGGTGTAGCGTCCACTTTGGTCGTCCAGGTAGGCGACGTATCCCACAGCGAGGTCGCTCTGCTGCCAGGATACAGTGGCAGTGAGGTGATCACAGGAAATGCTTGCTTGGACATTTGTGGGTGGGCACGGTGCTGGGTATAGGAGAAACACATTCACGTAAAAAAAGAGAACACAGTAAGTGTATGATATGACTCTTACATGGTAGCAGACCTGTCATGAGGTGGGACATGTCAGAGATGACACTGTCACAGGCCTGGTTTCTAGCCGTCACAGTGATGTTGTAAATGTGACTGCACAGGAAGTCGTGGAGGAAGCAGCTGGTGGTATTGGTGGTGGAACAGGCGACAGACGACCCGCCGTCTGCCACCCCCTGAACCGAGTATGAGGCGGCACCTTCGGCTGGGCTCCACGTGACCCAACCAGCACTCACATTGTAACCGACAGAGACGTCCGTAGGAACGCACGGCTCTGATGGGAGATGCAGAAAATCATGTTCGTGTCTCACTCAGTCCAAGCGTTTGCACCAACTCACCCGTAGCAAACGTGACGGGAGCGCTGGCAGGTCCGGGACAGCCGGCATGGATCGCCTCGACAGCGACGGAGTAGCGCTGTCCGCAGACCAGCCGGTCCAGGCCACAGGACGTCCCTGTACCGCTGCAGGACGCGTTGTGTCCGGCAGAGGAGGTCGCCAGGGCGCCGTAGGATGTGGCTGCAGTGGCGGCGTGTTGGTCCAGGTGATCAGAGCGTTATGGGTCGTACAGTTCAGATGGGCTGAGACGCCGGTTGGAGGACATGGAGCTGAAAAACAGAGAGAAGAGGGAGTTTAGATGGAAGAAGAAAAGAAAACCAAAAAATTAAGTTAAACATTTTTGCTTGGATGCTAGGAAATTATGCTTTGTTCTCTTGGAAAAGGTTGTTTTTTTAAGTTGATTTAATTATCGTACAAACATCCTTTTTTTTTGCATATGGTATATAGTTTATCCAATACAGGAAAAACATGCAATCAGTTTCTAATCTAATGCTTAGATTAGATTACTTGAAATAAGATTACTTAGAGCACTTGAAATAAGACAAATTTAACATACAAATTTCATCAAGAAATAGATACTTATTTTAAATCAATAATTCTTTATTAGGGATGAAAACGTACTAGTCATACATGAAATAATCTTCAAGTGAAACAGATATTTTAACTTATGGTATGGAAAAAAAAACATCTTGGCAGTTTATTTCACTTGTAACTAGCACTTTTTCATCCATAATGACAATAATATTATTATTTATTGTTGAAAAGTTACATGCAAGTTATTTTTGTTTCATTTCAAGTGCAGTAAGATATTTGCACTAATAACCAGACCAGATGTTTTTGGTAAGATTTTGTGTTTTTGCGGTGTATTAGTGAAGTTTTGTAGCTTTTTCGTGGATGTATAATCTCATCTTTTCTTGCGCTGTGTATAGGATGTGAAGACATTATTTTCTGACTAAAACATTTGTCAAAGTAAAGACACTGTTACTGTACCAGTGTGCCTCTCCACGGGGTCACTCATGTCGCTGATGCATACGTTGGTGTGTCCCATCACAGTGAAGGTGTAGAGCTGACCGCAGCTCAGGTCCAGGAAGGAGCAGCTGCTCTCTGCTGTGTCACAGGTGGAGTTCACACCCGAGGCTGAGGCGGCTCTGACCGTGTAGTTTTGCGTCGCGCCGCCATCCTGCCACTTCACCGTCATGGCGTTGGAGCTGCAGTTCAGCTCAGCTGTGGTGTTCTCGGCCTTACAGGGAGCTGAGGTAGGTTAAGCACAGGTTTCCAGTTAGAATCCTGTTGCCATTTCCTCGGTAAAAATCGTTTTGCATTGTGAAGTACAAACGCGGAACGGATCAGTCGGGTTCCCTCACCAGACTGGACCTTGTAGTCAGAGCCGACGATGAGTTCACAGCTTATGGAGGAGGAGGTGACGGCCACCTCGTAGGTCCTGCCACACCTGAGACCCTGGATGGAGCAGTGGTTGGACGTTGAGTTGCAGGAGGCTCGGTGTCCGTCTGTACCGATGGCCAAGGCGGTGTACTTGTCTGAGCCTTTGGTCTGAGTCCAGTTCACGTTCATCGCGTTGGTGTTGCAGTCTAACTCAGCCACGACGCCGCCTGGCAAACACGGGGCTAAGGCACGCAGTTTGGGACACACATAAACAAAGTAGGAGAAACTATACGTTGAATGTTGCAAGAAATGGACATGATTCATTCTTGAATCTTTTTACTATTAAAAGAAAATGTGAATTTTAATCTTCTTTTTGCATCTCAAATGTAAAAACACGAAGGTCGCTAAAGGCTACAGGAAAATGAAATGAGATGTTTGTTCTGTGCTAACAGGTGGAATAAGTGGAAATATGCTAATTAACACAACCCAAAGTCTCGCCACTCTGATGGTCACATGAAAATTTGGCAGCACCAATTGCAGTGCACAGTGTTGTGTCTCACCAGAGTCAAAGTAAATGTCAGCGAGCTTGGTGCTGTTGCAGCTCTCGGTGGAAGCCACCAGTGTTGCAGAGTACGAGAAGCCACAGTGAAGCTTCACGGCACAGGAAGTGTCGTTGGAGGAGCAGGAAGCCAGGTGGCCGTGCTCCCCGGTTACTTCAACCACGTAGAAACTCGCTCCGCTACTTTCCGCCCAGGAGAAATTCCCGTTGTTTGTCCCACAGTCCACACGAACGGTTAGGTTTGCCGGCTGACAAGGAGCTGAAAGGAAAAGCGAAGATGAATTTTAATTTTTATGTTATTGTTTAGCACAATATAACATCTTGCTATGAAGTAGAAAGATATCCCACCTGTACTTATTTCTACGGTTGGACTGTAACTACTCCTGCAGCCTGCCTCCTGGGCTGCAACACGGACAGTGTATCTTTCTCCACAGAGCAGATTAGACAAAGACTGTGAGGTGTTTGAGGTTGTGTACTCTAAAGGAGGAGATGCGCTCCCTATCCTTTCCCACTGCAGAACGTAGGTGACCCCTGTCACCGCCCCCCATGTGAGGGTCAAGGTGTTTGTTTCACAGCTGACATGGCCGGTCAGATTAGCAGGCGGACACGGCGCTGGAAACAAACAGCCAGGAAAAGACATTTAAAACAGTTTGATCTTTTTAGGTTCCCTGTGTTTCCGTTCTTCTAACCTGCTCTCAGCATCGCCGCTGCGCTTGGCTCGCTCCAGCAGCCCTGGTCCACCGTTACCACCGTGACCACTAGATTTCCCCACAGTGCAGGTCGGTGAAGTCGCAGGAGCTCGAGTAGTTTGAGCTGCAAGTATGATTGTGTCCATCTTCTGCTGTAGCCGTCGCTATGTACAGCTCTGCTCCGGCCACTGGAGTCCAAGAGACGGAGCTGTCCCCACAAGCAGGAGACACAGTGACGTTGCTGGGAGGACAAAGCCCTGGAGAGAAGTTGAGGAGTGTTTAAAACGCAAACAGAAACAGAGAAATGAGGAATTAACTTCATTTCTACGTTTACCTGCTCTATAGCTGGAAGCTGTGCTCGGGGCTCCTGTGCACGTCAGCGAGTACGGCGCGACTGAAACGTTGTAGGTTTCCCCGCAGTGGAGGTCTGTGACGAGACAGCTGGAGGAGTGGGTGTGGCAGAGGTGTGTGTGTCCGTCCTGGCCTGTGGCCGTCACATTGTGTCCAACGGCACCGGGGCTGCCCACCCAGGTAATTAAGGCTGAGTGACTGGAGCACAGAGCAGTGGCGCTCACGTTCTCTGGGGCACACGGGACTGGATATGGAATAAAATAAATAAATAAAAATCACATACATATTGGTTTTATCTTAAAAACAAAGAAGTGCAAAGCTGTGAAGAGGAAGGGGAAAAATTGATCGGTTTTGAAATGATTTTGTAAAAAAAAAAAAACCTTAAAAAAGTAGGATTTGATTTAATCTAATTTCCTCTGATGGCCCTGAATTAACACAAAAAAATTGTATTTTGTGGAGGAGCATCCATTACACAACAATTTGAACACACCATCCCTGCAATAAAATATGTTTGGCAGAATTATGCTGTCAGGATGTTTTTTATTTTTATGATCAATGGGGAAACTGGTCAGAGTTACTTGGAGCTAAATACAAGTCTGACTCAGTTTGACTTACTTTGCATAGAGTTGGTTAAAATATTAGTCTCATGATGCTTAACGCTGATTGAAACACACTTTAAGAAAAATATTTTGAAAACCATGCTCTATCAGTTAAATGTTATATTACATTTTGCACTGTAATGCAGAAGTGGAGATCAATGTTTTTTTTAAAGAAAACTGAAATGAAAACAAAGCAGCTGGTTCTCCCTTTGCTACGATGGTTTTCACTGTTGAAGTTGAGGCTTCACTGTGGGTTGAGGGACACAGAGAGGTGAGGGCTTGCTTAAAATCCACTTGACATATTAAAAAACTATTACTTAAAATGTCTGTGCTGTGTCTATTGTCAGTAATATTTGTATTCTCCATTGATAACGTGCATGCAGACCTGTTTGGAGGGATTCGCCGGCACTGATGCTGCTGTTGCACTCGGCCCCCTGCGCTTGGACAGTCACATTGACATCCGAGCCACAGGGCAGATTTCTGAACGTGCAGCTGGTATTTGTAGTGTGGCAGCTGTCCCAATGCCCGTCCCCTGCTACCTGAGCGAGGAAGCTGGAGCTTCCGCGGTGTTGGACCAGCTAATCACTGCTGTGCTGGTGCCACAGTCGTACTGTCTAGATGTTACAGCTGGAGAGCAGGGGGCTGAAAAACAACAGAGAGAGACAGAGAGAGGGAAAATTTGCGATTGCTAACTATAAAATAAAAGGCAAAGCAAATGGGGAAAAAAAATTATCACAAGCACACCTGTGGTGATGGTGGCGCTGGGTCCGGATGGACTGTTGCACTGGTTCCCTGTCGCAGTGACAGAGGCCGTGTACGTCTGACCACACAGGAGGTCCGACAGGCTACAGGAAGCTGCGTCCGAGCGGCAGAAAGCGCTGTGCCCATTCCCAGCTGTTGCATTAACTGTAAAACCAGTAGCGCCAGCCACTGGTGTCCAGCTCAGAAGAGCAGAACCGTTTCCACACGTCAGCGTGCTGCTCTGGATGGACGGAGAACATGGAGCTAAAATGGAAAGGCAAAGGGATCAGTGGTCATCTAGATGTCTCTGATTTGGTCTGTTCAGAGAATTTACGTTTTCCAACCTGTCATCAGGGTTCCTGTCGTCTCGCCGGTGCTGTTGCAGGTAGCGTCTTCAGCCAATACCGTCAAGTTGTACGCTTTTCCACAGTGCAGCTGGCTCAGCTGACAGGAAGTTGCGTTACTCCAACAGGAAACATACCTTTGGGATCCCTCTTCCTGAGCGAGAACGACGTGGGCTACAGCTCCGGCACCTTTAACCCAGGACACCGTGGCTGTGTCTGAACCACACCGCAGGACGCCGGTCACGTTTACCGGATCACACGGGCCTGGAGGAACAGGACAGATTCGCATCACACCTCCCGAGTCTAAACAGTCGGCTTCAGATCCAGGAAAATGCTCGAACCGTACCCGTTGTCGTCACAATTTGAATGGGAGCGCTGGCACAGAGGCCGTCCTGGGACACGACTTGGACGGTGTAGCTGGTGGCGCACTTCAGGCCGGAGAAAAGGCAGGTGAGATCTGAAGTGGAGCAGTGTTTGGAGAAGCCATTCGGACCGGTCACTGTCACTGCGTAAGAGGAGGCCCCGGAGGAAGCCTCCCAGGAGGCCTGGAGGGAGTTTGTCCCACATTCGATCACCGCAGTTAGGTTCTGAGAGGAGCAGGGACCTGTCAACACATACGGCATTACGCACAGGGTCCGTACACTTTTCCCACAGTAAAACTCAAGCATTAAGTTACTTTTCCAACACTCACCTTGGAGATAGAAACATAAATGAACTAAAAAAGCCAGTTTCAATTCACAATTGTATGATAGAATTTATTGCTGTATAAACGTCTTGTGATAAAAACCTATATTACATAAATATAGATAAACTAAGATGTAACAACATTTTATGTGAAATGTCTGTCTAATACAAACCAAGCATTTTGTCCAACAACAAAACATTAATTTAACAAAAAAAAACATTTATTTCAGTTACACAGGTCAATAAGACATTGAGACATTAGGAAAAAAATAAAAATTAATTACACTGAAACAATCCAATGCTCTATAGAGAGCAGACATCTCTGCTTTGTAAAATATTTTCTCACTAAGCTTTTTTTGTGATTCTAACTGACCTAAAATAAGAAAAGCTCAATCTGATTTAACTTCAGATTGTGAGAAAAAAAACATGTCTGTGTCTTTTTATTCATCTGTAAATAACCAACATTTTCAAGTTTAATCAAACATCAGATTGCATTTTATCGCAAAACTGTGCGGAATGAATCAAGAACTTTCCAAACCTTGAAAAAAAAAAAAAACCCCTTTATTGAAATTCAGGGATTTTCACAGATTTCAAACACACTTTATGGCCTGTGCATGGTGATGCATTCTCATTACCTGTGTGAACAGTCTGTACGGGGCTGTACGGTCCGCTGCAGCTCTCAGAGGAGGCTTTGACAGAAATATTGAGCGCTTGCCCACAATGAAAGCCTGGGAGAACACAGCTGGCGTTGTTGGTATTACAGGTGGCTGGTCCACTGCCATCTAGTGGCACGGCCATCACACTGTAGCTGAGCCGGAGAGGAGAGGATTCCCAGCTGACTGTTAAGTCGTTGGAGTCACAAAGCAGGTCTGCAGTGACGTTCACCGGAGCACAGGGTACTAAATGAAATAAAGTGGCAACAGTCACTTTTTGTTGTCTAAACTAAAAAAAAGAAATTACCCTTTTAAATGAACATGAAAACGTTTTAAAACATTAGCACACAAAATACGTTTCAAAAGATTTGATCAGGGGTCTGTTAAATTAATCTAGAGAAAATAGTGAAACTTGTACTTGAGCTGTGAAATAATTCCTGAAATTCAAACTTCAAATGAAGTAAAGAGGATGAAGGGGATGTGTTGGAGTGTTTTATGACAACATGGAGTCACTTACATTATTTCAGTTTTTTTCTTGTTTTCATTGTAAAAATGACGCAATACTAAATCCTCAATGTGAAACACGGTGGGGGCAGCATTATGTTTTGAGGAGGCGTTTTGCTATGACCTGGTTCCACGTATCTCTCCTTTTAAAAGGTTAATGAAAAGTTGTACATTGTGACTTTGTCAATAAATAAACAATATAAAAAAGGCTGAAAAGTGCATGATCAGAGACAAACCATGACTTTGTGGTCTATTAGGATATCTCCATCTATCAAATCAACTAATATTTGTGAATATTTTACATTTAATCATCAATGGTCTGTTTAGTTTGCTGAAACTGACTAAAATAAATCACCAAAAAAGAGAACCTCAAAATTAAATTGCATTCCCAACAATGAGAGAACAATACAAGTAGTAAAATCCCATCTTATTTACTTAGGAAAACTTGAATGGCTCGGATTTTGTCCATACCTTGTTCCTGCCTGAAGGGGGTGCTGTAGTCACTGACACAGGTACCATCAGTGGCAGACACCTGAACTTCATAGACTTGTCCACAACCCAGTGGACTCAGGGTGCAGTTAGAGGAGGAGCTGTTGCATGAGAGGGTCTGACCGCTGCTGGTGGCTTTTACATCGTAGCTTACTGCATTACTGCTGGGGGACCAGAACACCTGAGCGGCTCCAGAACCACACACCACCTGACTGGTCACATTGGACGGAGAACACGGCTCTGGAGAGAGAAGCGGACTTGATTCAGTCATTGAGAGTTAGGTGTTGCTAAATCCAGGTTTAGCCAGTCAGTGGTGTGTCACCTGTTTTCAAAGACAGTGTGTTGCTCTGAAGTCCTGCACAGTTGTTATCAGCTCCTGCAACACTGATGTTGTAAACCTCCCCACACTGGAGTCCCGGAAGGCTGCAGGACGTTTCAATGGAGGTGCACTCAGCCCTGTGACCTCCGTTACCCAAAGCCACGGCAGTGAAGAGCTCGGCGTTGCCGCTGTGAGTCCACGATACAGGAACGGGATTTGGGCCGCACACGTGCCTAGCCGTGACGTTGGTGGGAGGACACGGCACTGAACAAATGCAAAAGAAAAAACGCAAGTGTTACGATGGACCCAGCAAAATCCTGTCACATCCTTCTACCTCTGTTCGTGTGGTCCTCACATGTTTGCACTGTGACCTCTTGACTCGGCAGACTGAGGCACTTCCCGGTGATGGAGAAAACCGTCACTGTGTAGGAGCTTTCACACTGCAGTCCTCCCACAGTGCACCGGGTCTCTGTGGAGTTACAGGACATTGGATGGCCCATTGCTCTGGAGACAACGGCGATGTAGTTCTCTGCAGGAACGCTGATGCTCCAGGAAACCTTTAGCTCATCTGAGCTACAGCTGACAGTGGCGTTGACATCCTCAGGACCACAAGGCACTGAAATAAAAATGATTCAAAATATTATTTTATTTGATTTATTTCAAACAGGATTTTAAAAGCAAAAAAAACAAGCAATCAGTAGGACAGAGGAGAGCAAAGGGATTTGTTCACCATTGCCTTACTGTCCGAAAAGGAGTAGGAAGAAGTGAATGCTTCTTTAATCCTACCTCCTATCTCAACTTAATGAAATATATTACTTATGAACTCAATAATTATAATTTTTTTTTTATTAAAACCATGTTATAATATTCTTGTGCCTGTTCAATATACTGTGCTAAAGAGTCAACAAATAAATTATATTCCATAGATAAAATGGTTACAATCTACAGAGATTGTAACCATTTTACATTATTATTAATACAAGAGAGTATTAATAATAATGAGAATTGTAAATAACAACTGGACATACAACATCAGAATAATTACCAACTCCTTGCAAATTTACACATATGAATTAATCTTACATTATAACAGTAAATAATAATAATAGTAATAAAAAAAACAGAGGTGAAAAAAACTAATGGTATTAATGAAAGTAAGATAACGTCTTGGTCAAATCTTTTCAGAAAGTAGTAAATAATGAAAAACACTCCTTTTAGTTTCTCTGTTTGCATTTGTGTGACATTAAAAGTTGCCTGGTAATCTATAATATTTCAGTGTGACCAAAAGTCAAACTTTTGCTTTCTCACAGCTCTTTATGTTATTTATGCTTGAACTTGCACACCCTATTCAGCAAAAGTACGTTAGTTTTATAAGAAACTTCCAGGAGTTGCTGTAAACCCAGGTAGCTAAAAGTTGTCCTACCTGTGTCCATGCCAATAGAGGCTGAGGTGGACTGACACTGCCCTTGGCTGTAGGTGACGGTGACGTTGTATTTCTTTCCACATGGCAGAGAGAGGATTGTGCAGTTGTTGACCGTGTTGCTGGTGCAGTTGAGCTGAGGACCACTCTGATCTTCCAGCAGCGCTGTGTGGACGCCTGACGTCTGGTGGTTCTGCCAGACTATCACAGCCTGGTTGGCGTCACAGTCTCTGATTGCCACGATATTTGTTGGAGGGCAAGGTGCTGATGGGGAAAAACATAATTCAGATTAATCTTGAAAGAGAAGTTGGCAAATTAGCACAATTTAATTTGGTTTTCTTGCTCCGTCATCTACCTGTCATGAAATGAACCTCTTGACTTGCTGTACTGTTGCAGTCAATATTAGTGGCAATGACTTTGACGGTGTAATTCTGTCCACATGCCAAGTTTGTCATGAAACAGATGGTTCCCATTGAATAGCAATGGTACGAGTTCCCATTTGCGTCTTCAGCAAGTACAATGTAGTATATCGTCCCGTGGCTCTCGATCCAGTTCACTCTCGCAGAGTCCGGACTGCACTCCGCAGATGCCGAGACATTGTTGGGAGTGCAGGGAACTGCAGAAAGAAATTCATCACATCTCAGCTAACACTGACCAGGAAGAGAAGATTTCTCATTTCAAGAAGGTCCCAGTACACACCGGTCTGAGCTGCTTCTACCAGCACTCTGTCAGTGGAGCAGTTGTCGTTGGAAGCAACGATCCACACGCTGAGCTGCTCTCCACACGGCACACTGGTGATTTCACAAGTGTTGTTTGGGGAGGAGCAGTTGTAGGTTTGTCCGTTGTTCCCTTCAGCCTTGACGTTGTATGACAAAGCTCCTTCAGCGGAGTCCCAGGTTGTGACGAGAGTGTTTGTGGAGCAGACAGTTACTGTCTTCACGTTCGATGGGATACAAGGAGCTGCTCGGCATAAGAAGGAATAAGTCAACCAGTGCAACTGCACAGCGTTGGACCAAAGGCAATTACAAGAATCAGATTTCCTTTTAGTACTCACAGGTGTGGATAGACTTGGGTTCGCTGATGTAGCTGTTGCACTCTGAGCTCACAGCATACACTTTGTACGTGTAGAACCGACCACAGCCCACATTGGTGAAGTAACACATATTGTCCTGCGTCATGCACTCTGTCGTTTTGCCAGTGTCGTCCACAGCCGTGGCCACGTAGTAGTTGGTGTTATTGGTTTTCTCCCAGCTGAAGACGATGACGTTGGAGGAGCATTCATGTGTGGTCTGGAGATGAACCGGAGCGCAGGGGACTGGTGGGTGCAGTAAATACACATGGAAACACTGTTAATGGAGGAGGGAAAGCAGTGTGTACAGTACATTTGTTTTAATCTGAACTTTCAGAGTAGCCCAGTCAAAGTCTAGATCTTAATCAAATGAAGACTGATGTCCACTTGTGTTTTTTATTCAATCTGACAGAATTTGATGGGTTTTTTTTTAAACAATTAGCAACAATTTCAGCATGAAAAGCAGGTAGAGACATAACTCCAAAAGGGAGGCTAAATACAATATAACAATATTATTGCTAAATACAATATTATATACAATATAACCTTCTCTATTTTAAGTTTGAAAATTATTTATCAGTTTATTTCTATCCCACAATGATGCACCTCTTTGTGCTGGTCTTCCTCATAACATCACAATAAAAAGCATTCGAGTTGGTGGTTGTTATATAGGAAAAGGTTCTGAGAGTACCTTTGAACGGTGCAACATTTGGGTGTTTCCCTCCTTGTACTTTTCACTCTGAGTAACAGTTGGCACTTAAAACAACTCCTGCTTCAATAAACTGTACAAGGTTTTAGACTGACTGGTGTCATATTCCGAGTTTCATTGCTCCTATGCTATGTTTCTCAGCTTCAGAAAGAACATCGGACTCACTGGAAAGAACCTAAACAGCTTCCCTCGGGGTAGACGTGTGAAACAGTGAGAGGTAAAACGAGAAGGTACAGTATGTGCATGTGGCCAGCTGAGCTGATGCTCAGAAAACAATACAAACAAAAAAATATGACTCTAAGGAGAGAAAAACAGCTTGTCCTCACCTGTCTCAAACGTGGCCGTGATGTTGGGGGTGCTTTCACAGTCATCAGAGATGACCGTGACGCGAACGACGTAGTTTTCCCCACATTTGAGCGCTGCGATCTGACAACTGGTGGAGTCTGATGTGCAGTTCAGGGAGGCCCCAGAGCCGTCGGTGGCTACGGCCCTGTACAGGTTAGCCCCAAACACTGCATCCCAAGTTACTGTCACCTTGCTGGTGGAGCAGCTGTAGGCCACAGACACCGTCGACACTCCATCTACAGCTGAGGACAGATATGAAATATGTATTTTACGCAATGGCTAAATGTAGGATGTAGTGAAATGTTACCTAGATAAATTATTTTTTATCACTCTTAACAGTTTGTATTTTCCTTTTGGATTCAAAAGTCTAAAATGTTTTTTGTTGGCATGAAAGCAAATTGCAAATCCAACAGGATTTCTTACTTACAACTACAATAACCTCTGGGTGACGTTATTCCCAGGACCGAATTCCGTCTTACAAGATGAGAGAGTGCAGCTGAAAAGCTCATTATTTAGTTTTGTGATGCTCAAATCAAAGCAATATGCATTTAAAGCAGGAGAACAACTTCTTATTCCCAAGATTTCCAGATAGCAATTTACTAGAGCCACGCCGAAACATGTTGCAAGCTAAGTAATCAACAAGTGATATAAAAACAAAGGACATGATTGTGTTAAACTGAACATCGTGCACTTAATCAGATTTATTTTGGAACACAAATTATTAAAGTATTTTAGGTGTCACTCAGTCAGTGACCAGGACAATCCTAATAGAAAGTCAGCAACAACAAATAGAAGAACTAAAATAATTTATCTTCATGTGAGTACTCACTAGTAGTGTTATATGTGACAGAAGAGGGCTCTCCAGGCACCAGGAAGACGTTGACTGATGATACTCCAACTGTGTAGGTGGAGCAAGGCTCCAGAGAACTGATGTCCATGGATGTGGATGAGGAGTTCCTTACGACAGGCGGTCTGTTCGGGTTGCCATTGTCTCTCACGGTCACTTGGTAAAGCAGGACTTTGTTCACAGAGTTCCACGTCACTCGGGCCGTGCTTTTCCCAGTTGGGATGAGAGTCACACCAGTTGGCGGCTGCACCACTACCAGCAGAATGAACACGTTCAGGTGATTGGTGATGAGTATAAAGAGCTGCTGTTAAATTTAATTACGGACAGGACTTGTCACACAGTATATTGATGCCAAAAGATCAGATTTGTAGTCATGTTTTTATGAAGAATGGGCCTACTTTTAACCTGCTTAGGAGGTCTATGATTTAAAGGATTTGAAATGGTTGAAATATTTTTGAAAAATGTATTAGTGGTGATCGTGCAGAAAAAATATCATAGTTTGAAAGATACAGTCAGACTTTATTGCCACTTAATCATTTCTGCTGTTTTTCTTTATGCTGTAATCACTTTTATAGCTGCAAATTATTCAATAAGATGCACTTTTACATGTATTTAAACTATTGTTTTAAATTAAATAACATAAAGTCTGGAAATTTAAGAATTTTAAACAAAACCTTCGGCGATTATATCAAAAATAATTATTGGTAAGCATAAAAATTTAGGGGGGTTAAATGCACTACACACAAACAATACAATTTTGACATTTTAAAAGAGATATTAAAGAGATATTATTGGTGCTTTGATGGCTGCTGGGTGATGATGGGCTATCCAGGGCGCCATACAATGTTTGGATGCCTCTGGCCTGCATATTACTGAGAACATAATAAAACAACACATATAAAGACAAACAAATAAGCACTTACATGTTGTTATTGTCTTTATGCTGCTTTTGGCACCTCTCCCTGCAACATTTGAGGAGTAAACATAACAATCATACGTTGTTGATGGAGTCAAGCCACCTATTTGTCCACAGGAGGTATTGAAGGTCTGGTTGTAAATCCTTGGAGGAAAGCTGAACGTCTCCTCCACAAACAAGATGTAGCTGTCCCCCCCGTCACGAGGGACCACTGAAACTTTATAGAAGTGCTTGAAATAGCTTGGGATGTTATAATCTGGGACGTAGCAGGCACTGCGGGAATGGGACACAAAGAATTTGAAATTATTTTCCAGCCTTTTTTTGCATCAATTTTGGGGTTCTTGTTTTTACCAGTGATCTTTTTACCTGTCATTGTTATCTTTGAAGCTGTGCACAATGGACTGTAGAGCATGTCAAAGGCTGACAGTGTGACCTGGTAAACATTTCCAGTTCTTAAGCCCTGCACCAGCCTCTGCGTGCTGGACGCTGACTGCATCAGCATCAGCGGTGCAATGCTCGTCGAGTTTACGACTCTCAAATCTAGGACGTAAAGGGTGGCTCCAGGGTAGCTGCTCCACTTGACGTGCAACGTAGATGCTGAAGGAGATGTCACTGAGAATGTATTACATTCTAGGAGAAAGAGAGGAGAGACATCAGGCGAGTTTTTTGTATACAACCCTTAAAGCCCAAAATGAAGATTTTGTGAACAAAAATAAAGAAATTAATAATAAAATCAGTAGTTTAGTTTCATCTATTTGAACCTATTTAAACTTTGACCTATGCACTGCTTTCAGAAGCATGAGTCATCCGGGGATTTCTAAATTATTTTTTCTAATATGTTTAATCCTCTTTTTTTCTTGTGCTTGTGTTTTTATCTGGTGTTTGACAGATTTTATGGTGTGCCAGTACCATAAAACCTTAAAGTCTGATTAACAAAAAAATAAAGAAAATTACAAAATTAAAGTGTTAAAACATTTTTAGGATTTCATATTGGTAGTATGCTTCAAAAGCAAAGGAAAAACCAACAACACCCACCTGCAGCCAAACCATAATGTACCTACAAAAAAAGAATAAATTAGAACCAATTAGAAAATAACAACATAAAATGAAAATAAATAACCAGTCGTAGTCCGATAAATGTTCAAATACCTGAAGAAGAAGCAACAGGATGAATGATGAATATGACACCTGCGTCTTATCCATTGTTTGTCTTAATCCCTCAGCAGGTTGATCTGTCTGTGGATGCTGCAGCTCAGCAGCTCATCTAAAAAATTTACAGGCTCAATAGTGTAGATCAACCCCATGAGGACCAATCAGTAGGTCCTAAAAGAGGACAGGTGGATGCCTCAGGGCCTTCCTGTCACTGTTACAAGAAAACAACTACAGTATAAAATTTGTTACTGTAGGTGGAGGTAGGGGTGGAGGGGGCATCTCAAAACCCCCAGTCTTTTGTGTTAGAGCTGTGCTTCCTCTTATGTGCGTGGAAAATACTCATACTTCTGCATTCCTACTGGAGACACTCATAGTTTCCAAGGTGAATGCAGCCTCCATTGCGCTGTATAGCATGTTAACAGTGGGGTTTTCTGCAGGATTGTTGTGCAGTAACTTGACCTCTTTTTCTGTAATATCCACAGTAACTTAGTCATGACTTTACCTGATGTGGGTTAACACCTGCTTAGAGGTAGTTATTTTTAAAAGGTACTTTTAATCTGACAAATAAGTCTCATAGGAAAAAAAATACAAATTTACTGAATACGACTGTATATCATTCCAAGAGCACATTAATGTTTTACCCAGGAGGTAATAACTAAACTTCTGAACAACATCTAAAGTGCTGCTGTCAAAGGGGATCCATGGGGACGTTTCATTGGTGAACATGACAGATTTGCCTTGATGATTCCCAGAATGGTTCTTTAACTATGGCTTTGCAACATGAAGGTCCTTGGTCCAGGACCTTCCTTGATTTAGGTCCATGAGGGACCTAAATCTGCATGCACATGTTCTCGCTTGGTGCTACGGTTCCTACAGTAAAAACCAATGACTGTCAGGTTGGTCTGTCTAAATTGCCCTTGGATATAAATGGTTGTTGGTTGCTGATGAACTCACTGTAATTCATGGAGTCATTAATTCTGATTTAACCAGAGGATCCTGCCTTCTGTTTGCCAAAGTCTGGACTTAAATCGAATTGAAAATCTGTGCCAAGAGCTTGAGTAGGCAATAAACGTTCATGTATTGTTATTAATTCATTCTACATCCTCATGACAATCATCATTTTCTTAACACAAAAAACCTTAAGCTATTATATATAACACCAGAACAGCATTCAACAAATAGGCAGCAATGACACAGAATAATTCAAAGATATAGTCACAAAGACAATTTCTAAGATGACCTAAATGTAACAAACATATCGTAATAAAAACCAGCAAACACGTGGCTTCAGGGGATTCCTCTTCACAACAGACTCTCATTTTTACTTTCACTGTATTGCTTTAAATGTTATATAAATAAATGGGATATTTGTGCCTAGCTGACAATAGGTCCACGCCTCTGCCCATCTGCTGATAGCTGCATGCTTTTAGGGATCCAAATTTTCTAACTGTAATAAATCCAGGTTGTCTTTTGTCTGTATCAAATTTGAAACCAAACATTATTCAATATGTTTGGTAAATTCAGACAATTTATTGTTTCCATTTGGTCACAAGTATCTCTTACTGGAAACCCAACAGTACGAGCTCACAGATAGACACATTTACACAAAGACAAGCATTTAGAGTGAAGTAAATAAATCCATGAAGATGATCGTACAAGAAATCCAAAAAGTAACATTTTATGTTTCGGTCGGAGTCATAGATTTTCCATAATATGCAAGAAATGACTTTCTAGGTCTTAATAAAAGATTAGATTTCTATTTGAGATTGTTAAAAGCCATGTTGTGTTGGCAAAAATAATTCTGTTCAAAGAACATGATTGTGGAAAGTGATAAAAAAAATAGGTTGCCTGCAGTCCTGAAGAGCCTTCAGAGTCAGAATCCAAAATTTGGATTCCTTGCAGTACAATTTAACAAGGTCAGTCAGCGAACAGAAGGAAAAGCTGTAGAACTTCGATGTTCTACACTGTTTTAGAAAAGTCTGTCTGTAGTTTTAGCAATGGCAATGGAAGAAACGAACACAGACGTTCAGTCCGTGTTGACCATGCTTTAAAATATTCAATAAACATCGACAGCCGCCTCATTTTCTCTTGGAAGTAGGAGATGGTTTCATACAGCTCACGCAATTTCCGATGAGCCGCGAGTCATAGCATTGAACTGGGGCGTTACACGCGTCATGAGCAAAAGTTAGCAATTGCTAAAGTTGAAAACCTCAACAGAGTCCTTGCCTTCAGGAATTAATAATTTATCAGTAGCCTAGTCGAGGGTCCAGACTCTCTGTGTTTGAAACGTATAGTAGAACAAGGGCTGGTTTTACCAAGCTAACATCTCACCAACTATGGCGCCTCCTGAACCAAATATATGTGAACATTCACATGACTTTGACGTGCATACGGCATGCAAACAACATGTAAAATATGTCATGTTTCCACATTAAATAAAAGTAAAAAAAAAAAAATCACCCATATTTGTCCTAAGAGCCATTAAATATTAATCTCTGACCTACATTGGCTGCGTTCCTTGGTCTTCATGGTGGTGTTTGTCCTCTGAGGCCTTCAACTGGATTTATACCGAGATTTCACTACATACAGGTGAACTGAACTAATTATGTAAATTCTAAAGACAGACAGGTTACTCTGGATTTTATATTAAAGATATTTAAGAGCGAAATGCAGGCAGCACTTCTCACATTTTCATTGGTTGAGTATTTTGAAAAAGGAAAAACATATTTTAAAAATAATGCAACATGCTCTTCCCATGGTGGCAATAAAATACCTTGTATTCTTTCAGCGTGTTCTTGTTGCATGTTTGGGACACAAGAACATTTTGTCTTGTGTGTAGTCCAAGAATTATGACGTGATTGGTCAGGACATGGTGACAAATACTACAGAGGATGGGACCAATGCCACCTTCCCAGGAGTTTTTCCATGTGAGTCTAATGAAGTATTAAAATGTCCTGGGCAAAAATAAGTTTTTAATACTTTCTGTTTAACTACTCAAAGGTTTTTGACTCATTTGATTGAACAGGTGTGAAAACGGTGCACAGAGAAAGCAATGATGCTAAGTATGAGCAAATAAAAAGGGCAGTTTGTCAGTGATACAACCTTAACAGCCATTTGAATCATCAGATCCCACATTTGCTGATTGACAGAAACCTAAATGTTTTTGGGTTCAAAATCAATTCCTGAAAACATAATCTGATATGAATCCTGATGCAGCAAAAATCTTCTGAAACCCAAACAAAGAGATTCATAGACTTTGGTTTTTGGATGCAAAAAGTTGACTTTATTGTTTTCATCTGTCAAACGAGCACAAACACATTCAGTGAAAGCAAAGTTAACACCGAGTCTGTTTCCAGGAATTTGATCAGATGTATCATCCACACGACTGCAGGCATGACTCCGAGCGGATGGGATCGATGTCTTCTGTCCCAGTTTGGCATCCAGGGCCACCATCCAACCAGGAGTAACGTCATACTGCAACTGTGTGGAGGCCATTTACTTAGAGAGGTCCTAGCGTATCGTGTTTTAGTCATTACATACATGATGAATTAAATCAAATTCTTTCCATTTTGGGATTTTTTATTTTTATTTTACGTCACAGAATTACATGTCTTCAATGTGTAAGGGTTAAATAAGTGACCATTTCCTTTAAATCACCAAAATAAAAAATTTGGATTTTGTAAAAACAATTTCACAGTTGATTTTTCCCCCAAAGCTCCCAGACATTTTGTGTTGTATGCCTTTGGTATCATTATACTTATATTTAATTATTCCTATATGGATTTTTATCTTATTAACAGTTTCTCTGAGATTTTAAACAAGCTGTAATATTCTTCATGAATCTTTTCAATCCCCACTAGTGTAAACAAAGCTTTTTGTCCGCATTGTAATGATGGTAGACGATCCTCCCTGTGGGAGAGAGAGAGAGACAGACGACTTGGTAAAATGATAATTATGTGCATCCATCATCGGAGGCTCACATACATTCATGATGGACTTGAATCCTAAATTAATATGCGGCTTTTATTGACTAATTCAAAATGTTATTTCTTCCAGGATGGAATAATTATAAAAGAAAAATGCAAGCAGAAATAATGAACAGGTTTGAATCTTTTAAGGGTTTTTTTCTAAACCACACAGAGTCACGTTTATACCAACTTGCTCAAGCAAATTGGACCTCCAATACATGCTTTTTGGGAAATCCCTTCCTAATGCTTTTCATCCTTCTTTAAACCCATTTGGATGTGTGTTTGGGATCATTTTCCAGTTTTAACAGTCAAAGTTTGAACTATCTGACTGTTGATTTGAAGTGAATCAGGAATCACTAAGTACGCAAAAAGGTATCAATGTCCTGTTCCTACATGTCCCCCCTCAATAACTATTAACATGTTTCAAGAATAGTCATTAAACAATCCCAGAGGTAAAAACTGGCCCATGTTGCTTCTCTTTCTGCTCCTCGCTACTGTTTTCTTGTTCTTGTAAAGCCGGTTTATGGCTTCTTGTGATACTTCAGTTGGATATCATGTGTCCCAAGGATCCAGTGAAAACGGCATCGAGACATTTATTTTTAATATCTATCATCTCAAGTTGCTGTAATCTATGTGATTTTGTCAGGAAGGTGGTGTGTAAGCACCATGGAGTCAAGCAATAAACTTACCACCACTACTTTACACTTCGTCTTCTTCGTGAGATAACTGGAGAAACACAGAGATGACAGTTCAGCATAGTGTTAGTGTTTTAAAAGCTCAGGTTATTATCAGGATATCATTACAATCTTCATGTTTTTAATGAATGTGGGGCTAAAATTAAGGAATCATTTTGTTCAGTTTGGGGTGAATGCTGAAATGAAAATATGTGACAAGAGATCTTTTATAGAGATGCGTATTTACGTCTACTTCAGATTTCAATATTTATGCTGGACTCTAGCAGAGCTAATGGTTTAGCATCAAGTTTACTTCCCAGTGAAGGTTGGAAAGAAAGCAAATATTTGACTTGATTCTAAATCAATCATTCTGACAAATTATACTCACCCATTCCTGCATTACTTCCTGGACAGGGAACTGAGAAAATAAAAAAAACAAAAAAAAACATTTGTAGTTAGCGTCTTGAATTATTCAAATTGCTCAAAACACAGTCCCGACCAGAAGTTTACATATATGAATGAAAGTTTACATGTGAATGAAAGTCAATTTACTTTTGTGATTTTGTGATTGGATACACAAGTTCAAATTAATTATGGATTTCTCCAATTCAGACCGGGTCAAAATAGAATGTAAAAGTATATACAGATACTAATATTTGGTCTCTTAACAATTTGTAGAGAAACTGCAGACTTTTTGTTCATGGACTGAATCGACAAAGCGATTTTCTCGTCATGCTGACCGTTCAAAGCACTTAGCATTTGAGTCCAGGTTTCACGGAACATGCTGCATGATGAAGCTGGAGCTGAGTCAACAACACTAAGTCTCAACAAACCGACCCAGACAGCCACCCTAAGATAAAACGAAACTAGGATGTTCAAGAACAACCCAGGAACCGCCAGCTCCAGACCTTCTTATACTGAATATGTTGTTTCTCTAGAAAAAAACTCCCTAATAAATTTAAATTGGGAATTCAGTTCTTATTTTTGAAGTTGCTTTTAGAATAATCAATCCACCCTGAGAATGAAAAAAAAAACACTTCAGCGCTTCTTTATGATTAAAACAGCATTCATGCCGTGATGAGTGCATGTAAGCTTTTCAGAGGCTGCAGATGAGACCCACCTGAGTACGTCCTGGGCAGGCAGAAGGTCACTTTTACCCCGGATTTCCCCACTGGTGCTACGACTACCGTGTAGACGTCCCCGCAGGTTCCCTCCTGGATGTCGCAGTACATGCTGCCTGCAGCAGCAAAGCAGGTGTAGTTGGCCCCGGTCCCATAAAGCTCTACTGTGTGGTTATAAGCCTGGGGGTTTGAAGAACGCCAGTACACCCTGAGCGAGTTGTTGGTGCGGCGATACAGCTTGACGCCTGTTGGACAGCACGCACCTAAAAGAAAGGAAACAAGTGTCTTGTCATTGTTTGTACTGATTGATTATTAGTTATTTTGTCTGTCATGTCTCTGCACTGGGTGTGTGTGTATTTGTTCTCACTGGATGAAAATCCTCGATATTGGCACTGGGACTTGTGACCCGTGCTGCTGATGGCGTCCAGTTCGACGCTGTAGTTGGTGCCACAGGTGATGCAGCCCATCAGGCAGTGAGTGTCCAGAGTGTGACATTTGGCTTCCCCGCGTGGGGACATCAGGGTGGCTAAGTAGGAGCCGGCGCCGGTCCCGGGCGACCAGGTCAGGTTGGTCATGGCCTGGGTGACCTGGGTGACGTTTACAGTTGATGGGCAGCAAGGACCTCAGGAAGAAAAACAGACATTAAGTATTTATGCTGGGATATTTCTCACATTCTGGATCTGGAACGTAAATCTTGAAGCCACTGTTGACACTGTTGTACCTGTTTCCAGAGTTTTGCTGTATCCAGGCAGACTTTTTCCGACTGCTGTGGAGGCCACAGCTGTGACTTCGTAGATTGTGCCGCAGGGCAGCTGTGTGAGCTCACAGGAGTTACTTCTCGACTGGCAGCTGTATTTGTCATAGCGTCCAGTAGCACTGATAGTGTAGTTTGTGTTGGGGGAGTTCGGGGTGGATATCAGGACTTTGTATGTGGAGTTGGTGGTCTGTGTCATATTCAGGATCTCTGGAGCGCAGGGAGCTGCAGCAAGGCGGGCAGGAGAAAACAGAGATTTTAGAAGAATACATTTGATTCCTGCAAGTTTATTGTTCAATTTTATGTTAAGGACTCCATGTTAAATAATTCACTGGCTTCCCCTTTATGTGTGTGCAGAGTATGCAGGTTCATCCAAACACTTTATTGAGATTTTATCTAAGCAAAGAGAAGCTGCAAAATATATATTTTATTACATAAAAATCTAAAAAGTGTGAGGTGCATTTGCATTAGGCCCTCTTGAGTTACTATTCTGTAAAATCTCTGTTCACGCCAAAAAACTTTCTTGGGGTGTAAACTCTTCAGCAATCCACTGTAATGTACCTTTCCTCCTCATTTGACTGCATCTAATAGTTTTTATTGTGACCTGTCTGTACCTGTCTCCTGTCTTTTCGGTGTGCAAGTGTGGTTGCACCCTCGTAACTCGCTGCAAGGGGTCACAGTCACAGAGTAGAGGGAGTTGCATGTCAGGTCTGAGAGCGCACACACTGGCGACGTGTCGTTGCAGTGCAGGACGCTGTTGGTCTGAGCTGCTGTGGTCTCGTACAACTCGGCCCCCTTGACTGGGGACCACATGACCTCGAGTGTCTCTGTGGACACCAGCTTCACGGTTACGTCCTGTGGGCAACAAGGAACTGGGCCGGAGGAGACGGGCAGAAAAGAAGAAACGCAGAGAAACAACAGCTAAAGTATGTGCACATAGGTGGAGCCCGGATTGCTAAAGTAAACGACATTCTCACTGGTTGTGTAGTTGCGGACATCTGCGAAGAGGCTGGTGCCGGCCTGGTTGTAGGGAAACACGCTGGTGAGGTACGTGTAGCCACACATGCAGAAGAACTGGCAGGTGGTCTTTGTGGTGTTGCAGGACTTCTCTGTCCCATCGTCCCGCTTTATGAAAGCCACGTAGTACTCCACCAGGGGCACCTCCTCCCACACCACCGAGCAGTTCCCTGCAGTGGGCTCCTCCACCCAGATGTTCGCCGGGGGACATGGGTCTGTCAACGGCACAGAACAACCACTTAGCATTACAGCTTTAGTGCTAACTGTGATAACTTAGCATTAAAGCTAATGCTAAGTTAGCTAATGCTAAATTAGCTTTAGTGCTAACTGTGATAACTTAGCATTAAAGCTAATGCTAAGTTAGCTAATGCTAATTAGCTTTAGTGCTAACTTAGCATTAAAGCTACTGCTAAGTTAGCTTTAGTGATTTAGTACTGACTTAGCATTAAGCTAATGCTAATAGCTTTAGTGCTAACTAAAGCACTAAAGCTATAACCAAGCTAATGCCTGGTTATAGAAGCATATCCAAGAAGTCTTGGTTATAGGAAGGAAGCCTTTCTTGTTGAGTTTTAAACCAAAATTCATTGAAGCCTTTTTTTTTGTACAAGAACACGGACGTGTGTGATGGACTCACATGTAATGTAGTCAACTGACTCTGAGGGGCTACTGGGTCCAGCATTGTTGTAGGCTGTAACGGTGACAGAGTGGTTCTGACCACACTCCTGAGGTGAGATGAAGCAGTAACTGTCACTCGTGTTACAGTTTTGGCCATTTGAGGCCAGGACCAAGTAGCTGTTAGCCCCCTGCACCGTCATCCAGTAAACAGCGATTCCAAGAGATCGACCCGGAGTCAGCAGGACTTGGGTTACATCTGGGCTCTGAGGACCTGGAGAAAAACAAGTAAACAGAAGGTTGTCGGAGTTTTTACATCCAGGTTGTAGAGATCAGGTTATGGGTCTGCAACCTCTGCAATCCAAAGAGCTGCTTTGGGTTTGAGGAGTGCGTAATTAATAGGTGTGTTAAAAGTGTAAACACGTTCAGAGAGGGATATATTATTGCTTTATGATTTAAACTTTTCCAGAATTATGTCTCATGTTTGCTATGTTTTCTGATTTCTCATGTTTTTTTTGCTCATTAAAACACACCTCTGAGCACGGCACGCTCCATTTTATTCAGGAGTGTCACAGTAAAGGAGGGCGAATACAAATGGGTGCTATTGAGTAAATCCATTTTCAAGTTGGTCTGTCACATAAAACTAGAATAAATATGTTGAAGATGTGATTGCGACCAAACAAAACGTGGGGGGAAAAAATGCAGCTTACGGGTGATCTGGCAGACAGTGAGGTCATCACCGATCCGACCCTCAGCGTCCCAAGCCATGCCCTTGATGCAGTAGGAAATTCCTGGATCGAGGTTGTCAAATGTCATCTTGGTGTCTGTGGTGTTAACTGTGAGGCGGGTGCTGGAGCCTTCTTGGATCATAATCAGTGTGTAGCGGATCGCGTGCTCCACCGGGGGCCAGGTCACAAGGATGGAGTCATTGCTGGGGGAGGAGGTGTTCAACTTGGGGGCAACGACAACTACAAATCAGACAAGGAGGGAATAAAGAGCAGAACATTAAAGAAGAAATAGATTTAAGCTCAAATTTCCTTACTTTATCTCCATTTGCCTTTTTGTTGCGAAGTGTAAAGAATTTCATTGTGATCACATAAAGGGATGCGGCCTATTTCCCATGGTGTCTTTTTACAAGGAATGAAAATAGTGCAATACAAAAGAGTGGATAACGTTTCCACCATCTTGCATTTACCACAACAAGCATAAAATCAGTGACAATGGGCAGTGAAATAACAAGACCTTATTGCCAGGAAAATGATAGAACAAGTTATTGTTTGGGTGGAACAATGGAAGAGCTGTATTTCATGTACGCTGATGATACCATCTTGCATAAACTCATAACATGTTACACATGAGAAACTACAGAGGTATTCAATCCTACCTGTCCTGGCTTCGATGGGGTATGAAGGCTGGCTCCTTCCTCCGGAGTTGACAGACATGACGCTCAGAGTGTAGTCAGTGTAGGGCTGGAGCCCCACCACCGTGCCCGGGGACTGTGCCGCTGGGGTCTCAAAGAAGAAATCCCCCGTCTTTGACTCTGCCCTCAGGATGTAGCTGGTTGCCCCGGAAACTTGTGCAAACTCAACAGTGATGCTGTCGCTGTTTTTGGAGTAGGCCTGGTCAATGGTCGGGACGTCGGGAGCTGAAGATTAAATGACAAGAGCGAAACTGAAAAATACTGAAACACACCAAACACCAAACGTGTACAACAATGAATATTTTTTAACAGTTTATAAACAGTATATTAGAGATACACATAGATTTTTTTATTTCCAATATTTTTAATTTTGGTTGCTTCATTCACTTCACAGAATGTGAAAAAAGGAAATCTGTGATGAACTTCACATCTAAATATTTCTTTCATGAAATTTTAATCTTGTACTTTTAAGAACATCTTGATATTGAGAAGATCTGAGCTAAGCAGAAACAAGAAACAATGCTTCTTGGCATTAAATTTGATGTTGCCTGAAAGTTGATTTCCTCATAAATTAAGCCAAAAATGTATTTGCGGGTTTAATACAAAGTTGAGTTGAGTATGTGAAATCCACTCTGCTAATGCAAGTCAGCTTATTTTGTTTGGCGTCATTTATTGGACTTGATGGTGAATGTTAGTTAAATTACCAATATGACTTGTTTTTTAAATGTATTCATTTTATTAGCAGGTGCCTTTGAAGCATGAGGAAAACCTGTGCACAACCATAACTGCCTGGTTCCTCCTCACACGCTGCTGTGGGATGGCAGCTGATTCCTAAACCATAATTTGTTAGTCTGGTTGTGTTGTTTTTCTAAGCTGAGCCTACAAGGGCTAAATAGAGTTGAGGTCACGACCTGAGGCCAGAGGCAGGCCATTCGATCCTCTTCTCCAAATTCTGGAGGTAGTTTCTAAAACACTCTGTTCTGTCGGGACGAGCATCTTGTGGGATAGAGTTTAGTCTCCAAAGGTGGACACATTCGACAGCCTGGTTTTAGAATCAGAACTGGATATCTCTCTCCATATTGATATTTATTTCAATAAAGACCTGCCTTGTTTCTCCATTGAGGAAGATGCTGCTGCTTTAGACAACAATACTGCCTCTACCAAAAACTATTTACCATTGGCAGAGTATCAGGCAGAGGATTTGACCCATGTAATCAAACCACAAATTTATGTTCTTTACAGATGTGGCACCATTAAAGAAAACATTGATACAAGGAAAAAATCATGGACGGAACAAGTGCCTTATTTCTCCTTGTTTTAATTTAAGATTTATATCAGAAATTATTTCAAAGACCTTATGACAAAAAAAATCATGCTTTTCCAGATGTCCTAATGGAATGAATTATTTCCTCAAAGATTAAAGGGAATTTTTTTTTAGAAATAGACATGATCATAAACTAGACATTTAAAGCACAACTAAATATTTTCAAAGCCTGTTGCTGCACACAAACGTGTTGGATTTCCTAAAAGTCAAGGCTCTTGGAGTTCCTTTGAGCCCGAATCTTCCTCACTCTCCCCTCTCACTGTTTGTTTTCCACTGACCTGTTGTCTCCACCGTCTTTGCACTGCTGAGGACATTGAGCGCATTGTCCATGGCCTCCAGCTGCATGGTGTACACTGTGTTTGGCAACAGCGAGTTCACCGAGCCCATCACCGTGTTGCCGCTGAACTGGGCGAAGACCGGCCGCTCAGGGAAGTTGTTGGGGGTCGCTGTGATCTTGTAGGAGCTGGCACCGGAGTGGCCGCTCCACTGCACCGTCATGCTCTTTGATGTCACCGTAAATACTGACAGTGTGATGTCTGCAGGGGAAAAAAGAAGAGATTGAGAGAAATTAAACATTTACTTATGTTACTGACGTGCAGATTTGAGTTTTCCAAACATCCTGCAGGTACATTCTCCTGCCAAATGAATATGTAGGTAACTCACCATTTTGACCGGTGCATACCTGAAAAGGACAAAATAGGAGGCTTAATGAGTGAAACAAAGATCTTGACATCTTGATGATTAATGGCAGGGTGTAATTCCAGGAGCAGCAAGCTGTTGGTATTCCACATTATATCCTGGAGCCAATTATGCCCTGGATCATATTCTGGGAGCATGAGAGGCAGCAGGCTGCACATTACCTTCACTCAACACAGATTTCAGGCCTTCTCAGTGCAGGTATTTCTTTCAGGCCGGAATGAATTTGCCTATTGAGCTAAGGATGGGCCTGCTGCATGCACTTGTTGAAAGCATGGACATTCAAAAGATCCTGTGTTCATGTGTACTTCAGAAATCCATCTCCTTCACAGTTAATAATCTGAATATTCCTACAAACAAATGTAAACCGTGCTTTTCAAAGATAATGGGGTGCGTAATCCTTGTTCTAGTTTTGCTGAAGGTCCAATGGTAGCACCAATAAAAGTCAGCACTTACCCCTGTAAAGGTCAATAAAAGAAAAAGTTTGATCCTGTGCAAGTGCACCATTCCCATGCCGTCTGTGTTTTCCTGCTTGTAGCAGAGATGCGTGATGCTGTTTCTCAAAGTGACTTCAGGGCAGTGACTCAGGCTTAAATTCAAAGTTATTTTTTTCCTCCCTCTCAGATGAGACGACAGGTGCTTTATTGTTTCAGCAAATACCAAAAAGCCCAAAGGCTGTAACTCCACCCCTCAGGCGGGGTGTTAAAGTGACCTATCAGAGAAACAGATGGGGGTTCACCTTCGTTAGATGAGCATGTTGATAATGATGCGTATATTACAAGTTATTCAAGAGTTTTGTACCTGTTTTTCTTTTTATTGTTAGAAAACCACGTCTGGGAACTGGATCCTGCATATTAGCTGTGAATCTTTTGTTTCCCCCAAAGAAACATTTAAGTCCACTGAAGGAAGAGATAAGCTTAGACAAGAGATGACCCATATGTGCTGCTTATGTGCCTGGAAGGAAACTGAAATGATCTTCTTGGCAACGTTTTGATACCTCCGGTTCACTCACTAGGTTCCTGGTTCTGAGCAATTAAAGGTTTTTCTTTAGGTTGTTGGTCTGTTTACATTTATTAGTAAAATGTTCACATTTTACTAATAAATGTAAACATTTTAGTTCAAAAGGAGATGGAAATTTAAACACATCGAGGTTATGTACAGTGTGTCTACTTCATAGCAAAAAAACATTAATAGGAAAAGAAAATGTTACAGGACTCTAAATCCTCTGGTCCTTTGTCCAGAAATATTCCCATAAGAGCATGAGTGGCTGTAATGAAGGTGTATTCAGTGAACTGGGTGGGGGAGTCCCATAAGACCGGCTCTGAAAAACACTGAGCCAAAAATGTTAGAAAACTCATCAAATTGCTTCGTCAAAATTGATTCTACTGTGAAAAAGTATTGTCTATCAAATGTAACAGTGAAGCAGAGGCAAGATTTGTTATTTACTGAGGTTATCAGAGGTTGAATTGTTGGTGTGTTTTGGATCGGCTTCCTACTGTATAACTTCAGCGTCATTATGAACTGAAACATTACTGACATTATTGTTCAGTATTTTGTGTTAAAAACCCGATTTTATGGTCCCATTAAATACAAGTCATTAAGACTTGGGAGCAGCAAGGCAACCCAGACTATCACTATGACTTTGTTTGAATGTTGGTGTGATGTTCTTTTCCGAGAATGCCAACTTTTAAACCAGACATTATGAGACACACACCATCTAAAATGTTTTGGGTTGCCTTTCTGGGGTATAGTATAGCCTTTTGTGATCAGTTTTGCGTTTTTGGCTATCTAGAACGGTCATTGGGAAAGAGACAGGTTCACTATAGATTTGATGATTTAGCAAGGGGAAGTTTATGTTTTCAGGTAAAGTGTAAGCAATGAAATTAAATCTTAATTTGAGTTACTTTTTATGTTTAAGGTTATCTTTGATTATATTAAATTTGGTTTGGACAAACATTGGTGTTGTTGCTTAGCATTTAAGTTGTTACTATTAGCACAGCAGATGGTGGTGTTAGCTATTGTTAGCTAGAATTGTATAAGATTAAGTTTAGATTGTAGTAGGCCTATAGTCAATCATGTTAATGTTAGCTCACATGCTAATGTTAGCTAACAGTGTGTGCTAAAGTGCAGGCTTAAAATAATGGCTGATATGCAGAAGTAGAGAAAACATTTTAGCAGTGATTCACAAAATGGTGGTTGGGCCCTGACTGTGGTTTTTCAAGGTATTTCAAATTATCTTCTTAAAAGGTTTTTATAGAAAGAGTTTTGAAAGCCTGCCATAATTGTTGCAGGAAATTAAAGTATTATAATCAAACTCACTTGAAAAATAATTAGTTTTCGATACTTTTTATGTTAACAGTAAGGTCTTGTTTACCTCACCCTTTTAGGATGTTTCATCAATGATACATAATCTTTTTTGTTACACCTATATATTTTTTGGCTCAGATTATGTATTTTCTCTGCACAAATATACACAAATGTGCTGCAAAGCTCCACCCTGCAAATAGCCGGGGTTAGTTCCTTCAGTCTTTTGTGTTGAAGGGCCTTTATGTCTAATCAGACCTCTCTAATGCAAGTAAAACAGAAATCCAAAGCATTTGTTACTATTTTTTACTAATTTCTTGAAGTGCCTACGGGTAATGAACACGGAGAACATTACCTGCTCCTGGGAAGGTTTGAGCAGATAGTTTAGGAATGCTGTCTTTTGTTTCTTTTCTTTTCTGATGTATTTTTGTAAAACAGAGAAACTCAACACGGTAGTTGACTGCAAGCATCCAGGTAACAGCAGGCTCCGGCTGTGAAACAAAAAAAAAAAAAAAGCAGGACCAACAATGAATTACTCAACTGAAACTTAGAAAGACGACACTGAGTCAGGTGTATCTAGAGCCCAGCAGGGATGGGCATTAGTGGCATCAGATGTGAGGATTTGCTAAAAGGATAGGAGCTGATATGCAGTCAAGGTAAAGGCAGACGGTTTTTTCCTGAAACACAATATCAGCAAAATGACCCAGATTTAATCCAATTTAATTGTATCTTCTGCCTGTGGCTGAAGATACTGAGATTATGCTAACAGGAGACATATAGCCATTATAAGGTTTTATGAAAATCCACTGTATGGACAATCAAGCAACATCACAATATAAAGTTTATTCTAAGATTGCAAGAAATTGTTACGAGTTGGAATGCAGAACAACTTTACAAACTGCAGAACATATAAGTTAATAAATACACCTTTCTGAGTAATAAATATGAACCACACGTTACATAAAAACTCACATTGGTTTTACATATAAACAAACTGATGTCCGAAAAGAAGAAATCAATTTTTCCCAGAAATGTGTAAAACAAAAATATTTCTGACTTTTCTGACATTTATAAATATGTACTGTTAAAAGAAGAAAACAATAAACTGAAACATTTTTACAAAAACCCATCAAAACAGTTAGATGCATGTTACATGAGACTGTGGTATTAAGGTCCAAACATACCACAATCTATAACATAGTTTATTAAATAAATATTCATACATATGAAAGTTTAAATAAAACTGTGATAAATTTAATTAAGAAATAAGAAATGAACACTTACACAAATCTCTATTAAAACTAAGTTGAAAACGTAAATGAATAAACTGTTAAATTTAACTGAAACTCACTAAGTTAAAAATTATATAATTAGTTGTTTGATTGGTTAACCTGCACAGATGTTTAACTAATCTATAAGTTGAGCATGTGCTGTCTGCAACACAGGAGGGCTATTGAAAAAGTTTATATAATGTAGAAATCTGTTTTTAACATGCAGTAAATTTCAATTTGTACTTAATATTTGTGTTTCTTTTGAAAATAAATAACTGAAACATTTAAATAATTTTAAAGAATGTATTTATGTATTTAACATTTCATATACTTGGTTTTATTTATACTATCAAATATATGAATATTTATTTAATATCTCATTTATTTACTGAATGTGGCACTTAAGGATCCCCATACAACGTATTACGGAAGATCAGTGAAATGTGATGACATTTAGGGAGTGTGGTGTTTTCTGCCCCCTAGTGGTTGCGTGTTGTAAAGTTTCTTGTGCAGCTGTGCCTTGGCTAAATCGGCAGACAGTTTCCTGGCCATACGATCTGTGGTCCATTTCATAATGCGAGCAACTTCAATGGCCTGGTCCAGAGTCTTGTTCATGTCTTCCTCCTGAACACAGAACATCTTACGTTACTCAAAACTATAAAAAATGGATAATGAATAAATGTTGACATCAGCATTAAAGCTTGAGCCTTTGACCTTTTTGCCCCTGTGTCTGCTGGTCGCCCTGGGAGTAACAGAGACCGGAGACAGAGTCTGCTGAAAATACACATTGCTGGGCAGAATTGCAGAGTCTGACTGAGTGGAGTGTTTTCTGTGACAGGATGTGGACAGCAGCTGTGGCTCTCTCACTTTATAGCTGCATTATAAGACAGAAATTAGAGATTAGTAGGGCTATTCAAAATTTATAAAAATCTCATTTTAAAACTTTCCAGACTGAAATGCAGAAATCTTACTGGCAGTTTTTCAAATATTATTGATATACGAGTAGAAAACTTGCAGGTTAATTTATAAATCATCAAGCAACATGACATTGAAGTTGGCATTGCGTTGGAAAAAACCTAGACCTGCTCGGTTTCAAAATCAAAGACGCCGACTGGACTATCGTCCATTGAATACATTTAATTTCGTTCTGTCTATAAATTAATATTGTCCCACTCCTTAATACAATCATATATGCATCTGGTGATAGCAAATGTTTCCTGGCAATTATTGTTTGAAGGTTTGAGGTGAGACGTGTGTACCTGGCTGGCAGGCTGCAGGAGGAGCCATAGTTGACCTGAAGGAGGGGCTTCTGGAGAGAGGGAGACCACCTCTCCTTGGAGGTAAAACTCTTGATGGCTGCCCATCATAGAAACAAAGTGCTAATAAATAATTGAGCTGTACTGTACATGTATGTTGAACAACTTACAGTGTTATGTTTCAGATTGTCAGGCATACTGTTAAATTCTTCTTGGTTATGGATACATTAAATAGATAAAACTGAAATTATTTCACTTCAAATATTCACCTTGTGGCCTTTGCTTCACACGGCGCTCATTTGTTCTTAAACCAGAGATTCCTGCAGTATTGAAACATGATCTTAAGTTTAATTCGCTTTAGACATAAAGCAGAAAAATGAAAAAAAAAAAAAAAAAAACAACAACAAACAAACCAAAAAAAAAAACAAAACAAATGTCAGCATGCATTCTGCAGCGATCAACCTCTTGTTGTGTGATGGAGTTTATCAGATGTGGAACAAACTCCTCCCACAGGTGAATCAGGGAATTGCGACATTATCTCAGAGCAGCTTCCACCACCGCTGTCTGTGCTCATAAACCAAAGCAAATATAAATTAAGTTTGATTGATTAATTGATTAAAATCATCTTTAAAAAAAGGATAAAACGTAAAGTTCTGGCGGACCACCTTTGCTCTTGCTTCTTTCCATGTCTGAGGAAATCCAGTCGTCTATTTTCTCTAGACTGGACGTGAGTTTACTTCTCCCTCTGCTGCTCGACTTCCCTAAACTAGACAAACAAAGATCTAATCAGAGGAACATAATAGGACTTTACAGGAAATACACAGAATATTTTATTCACGGAAAGTCAGAAACACATTCCAACAACTCCTATTCTTCTATTTATTTACTGAAAGGGAAGATTTGGGACTCGCTTTTTTGAAGCTGGTTTGTGAGTTTGGATGTTAGATTTGCGGTCTGAATCCTCCTGTCTGTATTCTGAAGTGAGGTAGTCCATCCTCTGTGCTAAGTGGGGCAGCTGTACCAGCCCCTGCTCCAGGTCCTTCTTTAACTTCGATACCTCTGTCTGCAAGGCCAGGATGGCCTCGCTGGACGCACACAGGAACAGAATAAAAGACGGCAAATTACATCTTTCCGTATGTCTACCACCAAGATTAGCTCCATGCATACTGACCTGTTGCAAGAACAGGAGTTCAGAGGGGCGTGTTTGTCTACAGCGCCCATGGAGGTCCTGAAGGCCGGCTCAGGTATGTGGGCAGGACGTATGTGGTCAGTCCCTGTTTGTGCAGAAACAAATGTTGCAGGACTGATCAGAACAAACAGTGAAACAAGTGAGGGAGGCTTGACTTACGCTCCTTGGTGGTGCTCTTCACCCACAACTCCACTGCAGCAGCTGCTGCTGCTTCACAGTGCACTGTTTGGATGGATGAGTTGGTAGCTACGGCAACTGTGTGGATTGTCGTCTCCAGGTCGGAGCAGGAAGCTTCACTGTCTGAGTTGTTTAGGTTGTCACACTTGTAGTGAATGCTGGAAAAGAAAGGAGCAGATTTCAGGTTTCCCTATGATCTGTGGACAGAAGCTGCAGAGCAATCCGAAAAACCTGGGAACAGTTTTCCTGACCTTCCTGTCAGGACGTTTGGTTGAAATGCTTCAGTGGCTGACTGATTCAGATAGGAACTTCCAAATCCACTGTCTGTTTCTGGACTAGATATCCGCTGCAACTCAAACAACAAACATATTCTCATCATCAGCATGAGTGTCTTATATTTCGGGGGTTTTAACAATTTGGATTAGATTTGAACAATTAATGGTTCCAGCTGTACCTGCACCAACAACAGATCAGGAAAAGTACTGATTATCCAGAAGAGACTCAATGTTTAAATGTGACTGACCTGTGACAGACAGGAGGTGTTGACCGCGGGCTGTGAGACGCTGCAGCTGTCCGAGTCTCTGGGAGGATGAGAAGAACAGGAGTGCTCCGCTGCCAGACTCACACAATCACCCAGATCACATTCACTGCTCGTATTCAAGTCAGAGCTGCAACAAAATGAGACTCCAGACTGTAGTGTGAGTCAGTAAAAAGCATCATGTAGATTGTAGCAAATCAAACCCAGCTCTGAGAAATGGTAACATGCTCTTTTTCCACAGGAATCAACTCAAACTGGCCACTCTTAGCAGTAAATACCTGTCAGGGGTCCACAGAGGCAGAGTTACCTGAGTGGAAGCAAACCTGCTTCTACTCAGGTAAGTTAAAATTGTCTCCTGCTCATCTTCTGGTGTCTGATAGTGCAGTCCGTTTACCGAGCTGAAACAGGACAGAGAAAACAACCTGAACACACACCGGTCCAAACGGTCTGTTCCGTCTGCACAGAGGAACCTGAAACCAGCACTGAACCTGAAACATTATCTGCCTGAAGAGAGGCTGAGAACGTGCCTTTTATATGAGCACTATCACACAATAAATAAAGCAACACTCAGAGCATCAATAGAAGGAAACAAAATCTTTTTTTTTTTTTTTTTTTAACTCAAACTGTATTATTCCAATTATTTTTTAGAACATACAGTTTTGCTTCAAAACCAGAATATTTACTATATACAAAATAAGTATTAAAAAGAAAAAGGGAACATTTGGGAAGTCAAATTTGAATAAAAAAAATACGTCAGTATAATAGTCAGAGAAAAAGATGAATTATTCATACTGGGAATTGCTGATGGGCAGCTTGGCGGTTTCCTTTAAAGGGTCAGCGGTCCTGATCTCCCAGCTTTGGTTAAATCCACCATCGACATGGATCTCTGTGGAGTCTTCAACTTCTCTTAGGTTAATTTGGTCTTTCTGTGGATCCTCTTTGCAACTCTCAGTGAAAAATCCTGCAATTTTCCCCTGAAAAACAAAACCCAGTTATATCGTATTTGCACGCTTAATAAAAGAAAATATTTCCACCTCTTTAAGATGAGCCAGAAGATGGCAGTGTTTCTGTTTTGGCTTACTTGGGATAAAGGAATTTTATTCCTTTATCTCTTTATTTGTTATTTTTAATGACAGTTAGGATAGAAAACCTTACATCAGCTTCTTTCTGACATCAGGACAGTGCTGTGAATAGCATGCAACTAAATATTTTATTTCAATAATGTGATGAAATTCTTTAAAGACTACCATTCAACCCAAACAAAGCTAAAAATAATTTTTACATGTATTCTGTAAAATCTGATGAATTGAAACCATTATGTGATGAGTTGTTAGGTGCTATTCTGTTGCAAATAACCTGCCTTTTATCAACACATAATCAGATTGCAACTGAGGCAGACCAAAGTTATCCTGAATACCTGATCAATATCTGGTCTTTTTAGTTATCAGATTAAATTAATATGTTTTTAGCAAGAGAAAAAAAATTGCTTTGATCAAATCAAGGTCTCACTCTCTTCTTTTAAAGGACTGGTATCAGAGTTTCAATAAAGTTCAATTTATTGAACTTTACAACGTTCAGTGCTAAGCGCCAAATTTATGTTCTGGATGTTCTATATGCAGAAGATTAACTTGAACCACCATACAAACTGAAATAACATGTCTAAATAACTTGAAGGAAAATGTGTGCGCTTGTTACCTCATGCAGGGAAGGTGCAGGTGGAGGCGAACTTGTGTGAAAGAAATGTGAACCGGGTTTCTCATGCAGCGACGTGGGAGTGGAGGACGAGTGGGGTGGAGAAATCTGTTCATACGCATTTCTGTCAATGACCTCCTTTATGTCCTCTAGGTGCATCCCTATCCTGAATATGTCTCCCTCTACTAGTCTGCACACAGAACAACGCATGCAAGGAAAAGGTATCGTACAGATAATCTGAGATTCGATCGGTAGCAACAATAAGATCTACTGAACCTGTCGGGGTCAAAGGTGCCAGTGTTTCTGGATAGACCCATGTAGTTCTGCAACTCCAGAGCTCTGTGCTCATCCTTCTTACTGATGTATTGCCTTTCAAGCTCGTCCTGCGCCTCCATCATGGTCCTCAGCATCTGACAAAAGACAACTTTTGCATTCACTCACATAAAAAAAAAAAAAAATAAATAAAATATAATATATATATATATATATATATAATATATATATATATATATATATATCTTTTATGATAAAAGAGAGCTAAATAAAATTTGTTTCTGAGGATTCAAACCTCCCTTACCATTTGTTGCTCAGGTGTGCTTACAGCCGTATTAGTAACATTACATTTAAATTCTTCAACCTGAAAACATGAGGCTTATTAAGTGGTTTGATGTTCCAGAACAGAACAGTGTGAGGAACCACATTCACACTTACAGTACCTTCTGCATAAAGTGGATGATGATCTTTCTCAGCTCAGCAGTTAATCTCTCACCATCACTAAGATTATCCTGATGCTGGTTTGATAAAACTCTGGTTGCTTCCTTAACTATTGGGCGCTGAGTCGATTCACTCTCTTTCTCATTAAGGTTTTCTGTAAAAACACCAACACAGAATTGATACAGGAAAGGTAATGTATAACACTTGCAGTAGCAAAATGTATTCGTACCTTTAGACATTTTGTGATTTCACAAATTTCAATATCTTTATTAGGGGTTTGTGTGATGGAAAGAAGTTTAATAATACCTAACATTAAAATAGGATTAAATGTGATGTACAAATGATTAAAATACAAAAACTACAAAGACTAAGCCTTGAACATCTAATGCATCACTGTTTAATCTTTGTATTTTAGGCGACACAGCAAACGTGAAATAAGTTGTTCTGGTCAGACAAAACTAAAACTAAAGTTTTGGACCTAGAAACAAAATGCTTTGTGGCAAAAAACAACAACAACAACAAAAATAACAGTATATCACAATGAAAACACCATTCTCATTTCGATGATGGCAGAAGGCTGTTGTAGAAAGACAGTTTTATTCTTAAACATGTCTGATAATCACCAGGTCGTTTTCGTCACTTTGAGGTGCCTAATGTTGTTAATCTACTGAACAGACTTTACAGAAAGGAACTTTAAATATGTTTTCTAGGTGAAAATGAAAAAGCTGCAGTTCACATTTAGGAAGATTAAGTTTTGCCAAATTTTCGCATAGAGACTTTTCACATTGATTTTTTTTTCTCTTTTTTTGAATAAAGGCAAATTCTTTGTGAAACATCCACAGTTTCAGGTGTCAGACTCAGAAACGTACCTGACAGCGGAAGGGGAGAAACCAAGTATTTGGGATGAGTCTCTACACCAAACTTTAGCTGCTTCTCAGCTTCATCTGAGGGTGGATGAATCTGTAAAGCATAACCAATAATTAGCAGTACGACTAGCACAGATTATTTAAAAATCAGTGTTATGCCAAACTGGTTTTAGCTTACATTTGGTTTTGGTGCCGTTACTTCTATGAGGTTCACTGAATCTACATATCTGGTCAGTAATTGGTCATGGTCACTCTAAAAATTCAAACATAGTTAGTTAGACAGGCAGCCAACAAGCACAACAGTGTTACTCTGAGGAAATATGAAGCTTTAAGGCATGGATGCATAATGAGATGAATGCTACCATCAGGTGATGCGTCATTGATGGTAGTGTCTGGTTTTCACTGTCTTCGAAAACGTAGGTCATCTCTGATGGTGGGATTGAGTCCTCCAGGACTCTGCTGATCACCTCTAACATACCAGGAGAAGACTGGGCTCTGTGAATGGTGTTCGGATTTGGGTGAACTGGTCTCACAGGTCCACTTGGAGTCTTAGGGATTTTTACTTTCGGGGCCACCTTGGAGAAATCTGGGAGAGGGTAATGAACTTGTCCCTGACCGTACTTCATCTCACAGAAGGATCTAGTGCGAATAAGAGGGACTCTCTGATTCCGATCATCCTCTTTTGTCTTGTTCTGCTCGGTTTCATTTGCAGAGTCATCCCCTCTGTTCTGGTTTACACTTCCTGAGCTGGACACATTTTCCTCAGTTGCAGCTGAAGCAAAATCATCAGTTTTCTTTTCAGTTTTTTCTTCTAAACTTTCATTCTTTGATCCTTTCTGACTCATTTCCAGAGTGTTTTCAGTTTTACAGCAGTCATTTCCTGGTGTGCTAGTTGTTGCAGCCACGCTAAACATGGAGTCGTCCACGCTTTCCAGCAGAGACACCTCGGGCAAGGTCTCTGCCTCAATCAGCCTTTCCGGTCCGAGCAACTCCCCCTGAGAGAAGTGTCGCAGCAACACCTGGGTAATGTCTGTAGGAAGAGCAACCTCAATTTGATTGCTAGCGTTAAGAGACTCCGCAGGTTTAGTGTTGGTATTCTTATCTTTCTCGAGCAGACCAGGAGAATCTGGGCTTCCATGAACAGTTTCTCCTCCGTCAGAGTTTCCAGAAAAACTAGATGTTTGGTTTAAGTATGAGCTTCTGAGATCCTCATCATAAGGCAGATCTTCATGATCCTCATCACTGGTGTCTTGTCCTGGGTCTGCAATCCCTGGTTTGGAGGGCGGCTCATCCCGAGTGGTGTTGGGTCTTTGGGCCGACAGATGCAACGTAATGCTTTTATTTTGGTTTTCGGCAGCATTTACACTATTACTGCTGTCAACACTGCTCTCTGAGGAGGACTCTTCTAATGCTGGCAGCTCTGCACTTCCTGAAAATAAAAAAGAACACAGAAATGGCATTAAAATCTAAATAAAGAATAATGACCAAAACATTAAACATTACAGTAAGAAAAAGTACATATTATTCATAATCCATTAAAATTTTGCGCAAATATTAATACCACCTGAATTTGTTACAACAAACTTTTATATATTTTATCAGGATCTTCTGTGGTAGAGCCTAAATCAAAGTAAAAATCTCTGGCAGGTCTATTGAAAGAATGCAATAGGCATAACAGACTGGCTATAAGAAAATAAATCTGAGGCACATTCCAACAAATGTGTGAAATAAAAGATAGCTCTACAAAGCACTGACTCAGAGCGATGTTTTCACATTATTGTTTAGCAAAAATTTTAAAACTGTGTATTATTTTCCTTCTATCTCATCTGCAACTATGTGTTGCCATATTACTGAAATGTCAATGAAATACCTTAAAATCTGTGGTTGTAATGTGAGAAGATACGGCGCTGCATGTTAGTCAAACTACATGCAGCCTAATTCGTGGATGAAATGGTTCCTATAACAGTTCATTCATTTCAGCTGTTTTGTTTTGTATGTCTTAGCAAAGTAGAGACTTGGGAAACAAATAGTTGACTTACCACTGAGGTGAATGCTTGCTTCGGAGGCAGCTGATTCTGCTTGGGACACGTGTAAAGCTAAAGAGCTCTCTAGATCGCTCAGGTGAATACTTTCATCCTCACTGAGCTCAATTAAGATGCTCTGCTGAATGCACCTCTCCCACAGCACAGTGGGTTTGTCCTCCTCCTGAACGTCCTCATCCTCAGAGTCTCCCTCCATTAGGCTTTTTTCTGCAATGAAAAGAAATGTGACTCAGCTTCTTCTCGCCTGTGTTTTTTTTTTTACAGGAAAGAAAAGATGGGCATGCAACACCTGTTCATCCCTTAGCAACACAAGCTGTGAACTGACAACATTGGATCAAAATGTCTTTAGGGTGTCAATTATTCAGGAGACAACATGTAGCTTTGTGAGGCTTGAGTGTCCAAAGTTATGAGAAAACCGTCAACTGAGATACAGCACCAATCACCTGGTCAAGTTTGTGGGAGAAAAAAATTATTTGGGTTTCATTTTACAAAAAAAAAGAGAAAAAAACATATTTACTGAAAGGAAGGGAGTTCATTAACCATTTGGTTGTGAGTATATATATTTGAGTTCCTGTCTTTGATGCATAACACCAACAAACTAAACAACAGCTGCATTTATACATTGTATTGGATGTACACAACAGGAAGAGTGTACATCCCATACTTTAGTGAATGCAGCTAGGCTAATCCTTTATTTTCTCTTTACTTCCACCTCCTTTTTTATATTATTCAATAAATCAGCCCATATAAAAACTGAAACAGCATCTTCATGTACTGGCCTCTGTGCTGGTTCCAACATCTTCATATACTAGGGTGTATTAATATTTTATTCTTGTTATTTAAATGCACCAAATCTGAAAAAAAATCCCAATATTTTTTGTTAATAGATGCACTAACCTATAGCATGCACCTATTTTCTATTTTTTAAGTTTAGCAAAAATAAAAATAAGGTAGCATAGGTTTGGCACACATTCTTTCTTCAATTTCTTACTTTTATGTAAGAACCTGGAGTTCATTTTTTCTATTTTATGTAAAAATCTGAATTAATTGGTCAGGTCAGACCTTAAAGAAATTTTTAAAATGATTTTGTTGAGGAAATTCCTTATTTGTTGTATGTTTGATTTGATTTCTACTGAGTACCTTGAGAATAAACATCAACATCATCCAGTGTTGCATGTCAAAAATATTGTTTAACTGATTTAACATCCTTTAAAAATGTTGACACATCAAGTTCTGCTTCATCTGCATATGAAAAAAAAGTCTAAACTTCATTGATATCCACTGGACAAGAAAAACTTGATTTGGTGTTCCACATTAAAATGAGAAATAAAAAAATAAAATGAGAACTATATCTGCCAGTATAGTTCAGTATTATTTAAATAACATTGAAAAAAAGAGAATTCAACTTGCATGCTTATTGAAAGGAGCAGTAAGCACATACAGGTACTAAACTAGCCTCTGTCCGACATTTTCCATCTGTTTTCTATTGGTGGTGCTGGTAACTCACTGTGGTCATGTGCTGCTCCTCCAGAGTGGCTTTAGCTGTGGTTGAGTAACACTTGCTCCTACTCTTAAAACCTGCTGCAGGGTTCGCTCCTTTCTGCCTTGTCATATAACTTCTTGGATAGGTTGAGTTTCTGTGGTATCATTAATTATGTAGCTCACACGGTAACAGTTGACCGTCTGGGCCAGGAGGAACAGAAGCTGGGTCTGGTTGCTATTGGTAACGCTGGCGAAAAATTCGTCTAACATTCTGCTGACTGTTAAGTTGTGAGTTCTAGCAAGCTGGGGGTGTTTTGAACCGTTTACATTGTTACATTATCCACACACATATCTTCGTTACCGTGAACTTATCGTCTACAATATAAACAAGACAATATTTGTCAAAAAAACAACAACCCTGAAGTACAAGGCGTGTCAAAACTGACAGCTGAATTATTACCACACGTCACATCTTTTCTATTCAAATCTATTGGCCCAATGACTGTTGTTCGGGGGCGTGGCTATCTTTGAATTCCACGTTCTGATTGGTTACTTCAAGAAAACATACAACACTATCAATATAGCTACAATGATTTCTTTAAACTGCAGGTTTACCGAAGTTTTAGCAAAGTCATAGAATAATGTTGCAGTTGATTGTATTCGTTGCACTTTATTCCTTAAGATAAAGACATTGAATTTTAAGAAGGTCGACGTTGTAATCTTGTGAGAAGTTACAGAAAAGAACAAGAGAAGTCACCATTGTTCGAGCTGGATCGTTTAACGTAAGTGTAGCGGCTAACGTGGCTAACCTGTAGCTTTAACGGGACGAGAGAACTAAATACGATATTTGCCCACAAACTCAACTTTTACTTGACGCGAAGAGAGACGGAGCGCTGCGCAGTGAAAGCTCGACATTTACTATATGCTTCTAAGTCCAGAGAAATAACTTTGAATGATACTTGTATATTTTTTTTTCCAGACGCGTGCATGTTAGATAAAGCAAAGTTTAAAAGTTGAGTAGTTTGTACTTTGTAAATAAACCTGTATACCCGCTTTAAAAAAAATAACACCGCTGTTTTTTTATTGCGAGGCCCCAGTTATATTTCGCGTCATGTCACGCCTGTAATACAGTTATAAAAGCATGGACAGACAACTATTTAATCTGAACATACTACAAGTAAATACTCAGGTTACTGCCTGAAAGGTTGTGTAAAGCAGACCATGTAATAATATTTATTTTAGTTAGTTAGTTTTAGTTAAACTAACTACCCTTGGTAGGGCAGTGAAAAACATTTGCAATTACAGTTTTTTTTTAACATACTTAAATACGTAATTCAATAGATTGTGCAGCACCACACAATCAGTCCAAAATAACTGAGTTATGAAAATACTGGTGGTTTGTGGGTCTTGATTTATTGGAGTCAAAGAGCCACAAATGCTTGCAGTGCATTATTAGGAGAATATGCAATATAGAAAAATACTCTGAATTGTCAGCTGTCAATTGGTTGATGGCTACAGTATGAAATGTTTCATGGCAGTGCATAAAAAAGTTTGGTACATCACACCCTACAAGGGGTCAAATCCTGTGTTATTTTACCTCTGGGGATAAAAGTTCAAACTCCTGTGGAGGAGGGGAGGATGTAAAGGTTTGTTAGATGCTAAGGTTAATCGTGGTCTTATTTTTCCTTCCAGGCTTTCCAGATTTCCTGGCCCTGTGTGGAAGAATTACCGGTCAGTATCCTTGAACTAGCGGAGTTATTTCTGTCTTTTGTTTTGATGCAGGCGTAGGCTCACAGTGTAATAGCGGTGTACCCATATTTAGATTTGGTTGTCCCAGGCAGTAATTTTAGTGCTTTGAAGCCCAAAGAAAATAGGCCACAACTATCCCAACTACCATGTTTTCAAAATGTAATGACATCTGTCTCATGTCTTTAAAAAGACTTGGTCCTTATCTCCCATAAGGCCATTATTATTAGAGCTTTTTTTTCTCCTTTTCATGAACATTTACTCGGGTGTTATTTGTTCTGGTTAAAGCAAAGTTAAAAGAGCAAGAACGAAACGCACCCAGTTGGCACATAAATACAGCCGAGGTTGGATCATCCAATGACAGGTACTTCTAATAATGTGTGGGAGCATGTTCTGCAAAATCCCGGGAATTAACTCCTGTTATGACCATTCATATAGCGGCAGGAGTAACGGGATGACCAAACTGATCGTTTGGTCGCCACTCGTAGCCAAGAAGTCTTGAAGCTGGAATTATAGCGAGAGTCGGTCCTATATAGGATTTATGGGGTTGAATACAAATCCAGACCAGGCTTTTTAAGATTTATATTTTAGAATAATAATATGTAAGCTATGTGTAACTTTTTTTTCACTTCAAACCTGCACAGTTAAAATAAAATACTTTACAGTTTATTTCAACAGAAAGTTCAATGGTTTAAAAACGTTAGCAGGGTGCTGGAGAAGAAATTAAATATCTCCTCTGTTTAGCAGTTTCTTTCTTAATACCTACACCTGAACATTTAGCCCATTTAGTAAATAACCTGTCTGCTCCATTTCTCATTGTGTGTGTATGCAGTGTGTGTGTGTGCGTGTGTATGCAGAGGGGTGGGGCACTATGGTTTAACCCGCTGGGAAGCATTTGATGGTGGCTTATATGACCTCATGGAGAACTTGGGTAATGGCTGGCTTGGTTCTTTACTTTATGCAGTGACTCTTTGGATCGTCTCTTCTTCTGTGGTGGATGACTTTTTGGGTTTGAATGTTTTGCTTTTTACAGTTTTCAATGCAACAGGTTCCTAGATGCTCTTTCTTTTTTTTTTTTACCTTTTTTTCTGACACTTCATTGGTATTTTTTCCTCCACTCTGCTTGCAAGCAGTGCATGCTGAGACATTTGCAGCTTTGTCACCTTGGCGCAACTTTAGAGCTCTCTCTTTCACACACACACACACACTCATACACACACACATGCACACGCACGCAGTCCAAGCTCGGATGAACTGAGTCACTGTCTTTTAGACTGACAGCTCTGCTTGAACTGGCCCCATCCTTGTTTTTATCCCGCCCCGCTCTCTTTCCCTTCCTGCCTGCCCCACTTGTGCACGCTGCTGTTTGGTTGTGTTGCCATGGAAGCGCCTTGCCAGAAAGAGGCTTCACATACAGCATCTTGTGTTCTCTTCACAGAGAGGCAGTGACGCAAAACACACAATATAGGAAAGCAGCTGTGTGGGACTCGCTCTCAGGACTCTTCGGCTCTAGCACTCAAAATTTGCACTCAGCAGAGCAATAGTTGCAGATTTGATGACTTTTTCCCCCCCGCAACTATTTTTGACCTCGACTTTTTTTGTTTGTTTGTTTGTGTTGCTTTACCCTTTTTTTTTTTAACCGACTTGTTTAATTTTTTAATCGCAACCATTTTTTACGGGAACGAAGCTTGGATTTTCCCTCATATTATGCACTACGATGGATACCGGCGGTTCAGTGGTTAGCATGCGAACTGAGGAGCAGCCCTTTCATGTCCGCTACAGGTAGGAAGTTTATGTCTCTTACCTAAAGTTCAGTCAGTGTTGGAAAGCTGAAGAAGTTATTTAGCTTCTTCAGCCTTCCAATGTGGCTGTGTTTTAGGTTATTTGTAGAAAACATCTTTAACCACACAGATCTGCCTTGTAGCTTGCTGACAATGTGCTACTGCTTACAATGCAAGAATAGGAGCTAAAGTTGAATTTGAGCTTGGAAAACCTGTCTGCGACCTTGACACAAAGCACATGAGCTTCTCAAACAAACCCACTGTCCCTGCAAACTCAGGTAAATGGCTCCTGCGGCAGGTGTGTCCTGCTCCTGCCTGGTGTAAATATTTAAAAAGCCCTGAAAAATTAATCCCACCTTGCTTTGTGTGTGCCCACATGTGTGTCCAGTTTGTCTGGACAGGGGACACCTACGTCCAGCCGTTATTGGGGGTGGGAGGGCTGACTTCTCCAAACCGGACAGTTAATGCCAATGAATTGATTCCATTAGACCACGGAGCAGAGTCTGACAGCTCTAATCAAGCTACTTAGCGTTCTCCAGCTCCATAATCTGTCAGCTGCATACTTCACAGACGTAATCTCAGGTGACCAGGTCGCCGGGACACAGAACACGCCGAGGAAAGACGGGCAGATTAGCCGAGAAAGTGCTGATGGAGCGAGTTCCTCGCGACCGTGCGGTGGAAGTTAATGCTGTGACAACATCCCAGGCGTCTCCTTGAACTTTTTCCCTGGGCTCAGATGTCTCCATGACGTCAGATGGCTAATGCGTTTGATCTTACTGCTTATTTTTAACCTTTTTTTTTTAAATGTAAATGAGTGATAAACATGTTTTTTTATCAAGTGTTTTTGATGAAAGCCGGCGGTAGGTCAAAGGTAAAGAAGGTTGTCCATGCTTCTGAAAAAGACAAGGAGCTGCTGTGTGGAAGTGCCGTTTCCTTTCCAGGGGAAATCCTCAGCAGATGCCACTCAGGTGTTCCATGTGCCGCTGCTGTTGTTGCTGTGAGGCACGGAAAGCCGGCAGGTAGGCTGCCGTTTGCCACAGCTGTAGAGTCTAATGGTATAATGCGTAGGGTTAGTTGTAAACAAAGGCATTCTCCTCTCATTTAAGGATTAAGACTGCTGAGCTGAGCTTTGACTGTTCAGGATATCGTCTTTGCTATTGTTGCCAAATTATAGCCTGCCTGATGGTGAGAGACGTTACTGTGATTGGCAATCTGCGTCAGCACAGAGGAACATTTCAGCTCGTATAAAAGCCATGACATTGTCTGAGGATCCCAGTCCTTGGTCTGTTTTTTATTGTATTTCTTTTTCTTTTTAAGTAACGACTGGGTGTGTTCAAGAGGTGGAAACAACTTCTACTACACAAGCTGGATGGGTTTCACAAAGCTATTCTTTTCCCAACAACAAAAATATTATTGTTGGGAAACAATGTTTTGTATTATTGTAACTAGTTTTGTTTTGGTTGCTTTAGTCAGCCATTGCCAAGTTGCATATAAGAATGTATGTCCATTGTTTTTCTTTCTATGGAGGAAAAAAAAACAAACAAATTTAGTATTTTTAAAAATCCAAAATAATGACTGATTCAGGTCACAGCACATATTCATACTTTCTTAATGGCCGAATAAAGAGGAATAAATTGTGATCTGGTCTAAAAAAAGAAAATAAAACAATTCACTTTGAAATCCTTAACCCACTTACCTAATTCATCAGGTTATTTCTGGTTTGGAAGATTCATTTGAGTCCAAGCTTTCACCTCCTGACTGTTTGATTCAATATTTTTCCATATATACAGTATATTTTTCCTTGCAACGCCATTTATTCTGTGAATCAGATCACAGGACATGTCTTCAAAAATGTAGTTCTACGTGTGTCCTTGGTTTTTCTGTTGCTGTTTTCATCCCATGGCGATTCAGGTCTCATTTCTCTGTAAGTGAGGATGCTTCTTACCAGCTTCAGCCATCAGATTCACAGGGCCTTTTGCTTTTGTTCTGTGCTTGATTTGCACATTTTGCACCAAAACACATTGATCTCTGGAAAACGGATCCCATCGAAGCGGTGTGATAGTTGGACAACTCGGTGAAGTTCGTACTTTTACATAATTGTGAACATTTAGCCTTCATACATTAGAGAATTGTATCCAAAGATGAACCGGGACTTGTGGAGGTCCACTTTTCTCTTCCTGATATCTTGGTTGATTTCTTTTACCAATCCTTGTCAACGTGACCTCGGCTCTATCCCATAGTAATCCTACATATGTAAATTTATGAGTTTGAAGAAAGTAACGAAACATTCTCTCGTCACTCCAACATTTATCTAGTAAAAATAATTCTGCTGCTCTTAACGAAGCGAAAACAGGAAGTGAGCAGGAAAAATGTTAAATCTCTTTTTTTTTTTTTAAATGCAGTTTATGTAAACATCTGGTTTCAGCTCGTAGGGCATGCTTGACTTTTAGTTCCTATTTCAGAAAAGTTTCCAGATATAAGAAAACGTAGGATTTTGAGTTTTTGCTGTGAGAAAAACTGTTTTTTTGGGGGGGCCCGTCCGAACGGATGTGAGACCCACCATAATAAACAAGCTCCATTTGGAGCCATTGTTTTCTGTAGATGGAAGGAAGCGGCTCTGAAAAACTCCCCGAAGAAAAGCCCTTCGCTTTGAACGAATGTTTGTTTCCCTGCTGCGCAGAGAAGCTGACAGTTTGATGTTAAGAGTTTAGGCACCAAAGTCCTGCTTTTTCTTTTTCCGTACAGTCAATACTTTTTTTTATGAGATTCTACCGAGTTAAATCTCTTTACATATTTTTATTTTAAGGCGAGACCAGACAACACAGACATTGGAGAGTTTTATTTGTCTTTTTTATATATTTTTGTTGCCTTTTCTTCTGTAGGATGGAGGTATCCTGCCTAGAGCTGGCGTTGGAGGGGGAGCGGCTCTGTAAGGTGGGCGACTACAGAGCGGGCGTCTCCTTTTTCGAAGCCGCGATCCAGGTGGGCACAGAGGACCTGCAGGTGCTCAGCGCCATCTACAGCCAGCTGGGTAACGCCTACTTCCATCTGCACGACTACGCCAAGGCTCTGGAGTTCCACCGACACGATCTCACCCTGACAAGGTTGGACACACTTTCAACAACACACCAGCTACCCTTTAAATATGCACTTTCATTTATTGACCCGAAGTTGCGCGTTTCTTAGAACCATTGGCGATCTGCTTGGAGAAGCTAAAGCCAGCGGAAACCTCGGCAACACGTTGAAAGTGCTGGGTCGGTTCGACGAGGCTGTGGTTTGCTGTCAGAGGCACTTGGACATAGCGAGGGACATAAACGACAAGGTGAGAAACCTGTTCAAACACGTCATTACGACCTGTCGCATTCAAATATTTTACAGTTCTTGTTCTGGCTTTGGAAGAAATTGCGCGCCTCACCCTGGGCTTGTTTCCTTGGCTCTCATCAGATCGGGCAGGCGCGAGCGCTCTACAATTTTGGCAATGTGTACCACGCCAAAGGCAAAAGTATTTGTTGGAGTGGGGCTGAGCCTGGAGATTTCCCAGAAGAAGTCATGACGGCGTTGAAGAAAGCAGCCGAGTTTTACGAGTACGGAGTCACGGTTCCATGTATTTCAGCAACACAGTCCATCTATCTAAACTGAAGAATTTGTTTGTTGTGAATCTTCAGAGCGAACCTGGCGATAGTGAAGGAGCTCGGGGATCGGGCTGCTCAGGGTCGAACCTATGGTAACCTCGGCAACACGCACTACCTGCTGGGAAACTTTGGCAAAGCTGTGGCCTCTCATGAACAGGTGGGAGGGGAAACTCTGACGACCATCTGTCTCTCAGTTTATGTTTAATCGTGAGCATTGACGGTGACTGAAATGCTTTCTGCTGTGCTTTCAGCGTCTGCTGATAGCGAAGGAGTTTGGCGATCGATCAGCAGAACGACGGGCTTACTGTAACCTGGGAAACGCTTTCATCTTTCTGGGGGAGTTTGAAGTGGCAGCTGAGCATTACAAGTAAGCCCCGTTCCGTACGCGCATTATCACTATAACTTAAACTAGAAGAAACGTGGCTCAAAAGGGAAAATGCACAACGCACTTCTCAGATTTTTATTTACTGGAGAAATAAATAAAAATCTGTTTTATCTATGCATATTTTCCTTCCACTATTCTGTGTGTAAAATACATTGAGTGTAAAGATGTAAAACAAAGTTCTACTTAAGTGAAGTGTCGCAGCAGTGCTACAAAACGTCCCTCGCAGTGATCACGATGGGTCACAATCAGCATCAGTTTTTCCTGTTCTGTCCAAACTGCTCTAAGCTTTTCTCTGTGAATGAAACGGCGTTCACATCTAAAACGAGGACGTCTCTTCCGTATACGATGATATGCATTGTTCCGCGACCGATGCTTCCTCGAAGACTTGGAGCTTTTGATGTTGAAAGGAACCATAAAACGACCTCGGACTGAAGCTGCTTGCCCTTTCGTTTGCCAGGAAGTCGCTGCAGCTGGCGAGGCAGCTGAAGGACCGAGCCGTGGAGGCGCAGGCCTGCTACAGCCTGGGCAACACCTACACACTACTGCAGGACTATGAGAGAGCCATAGACTATCACCTGAAACACCTCATCATAGCTCAGGACCTCAACGACCGGTACGGACACACTGTGTGCGTGTGTGCCTTGTCTTGGTCTGTCAATAGATTTATGCACTTACTTTTATTTGATCTTTTTTGTAGGATTGGCGAGGGTCGAGCATGCTGGAGTCTTGGAAATGCCCACACTGCACTGGGGAACCACGACCAGGCCATGCACTTCGCTGAGAAGCATCTTGAGATCTGCAAAGAGGTGCTTCAATGAACCGAAGCAGAGGAAAGGACAGGGCTTCTGCATGTTTTAATGGTCTCCATGTTAAGTTCAGGCCGCAAAGCAGCAGTAGGTAACGTTTATATATATATATAAGAAAAAGAAACAACCAATCTGAGCCAGGAGGAGGGTTTTAGTGCTGTTAATCACCCTTGTGTACGCTGTTGCTCACAACCTCCCCTTTGCTCTCTGCTACACCACAGCTCCTTTCTTAGAGTTGAGCTTGCCCTGAATGCTCAGCCTAGTTAGCATGTACCGACGATGGCGGATAAATGTTGTTCCTGCTACGGTAAGCTATGCTAATGTTTTTCTACCATTAACATAGCTGCAGCGCATACATCAACATGATTGACAGTGCTAAGACCCTCCTCCTGGCCCTGATTGGTTGTTTTTGACCAAACCGTGAACTTCTGAAGATGGCGGTAGGACGATAGGAAGTAGGTTTTCACAGACTATCAGTCTCCTGTCATACTGTCATGACATCGTAGTTCTAATATGTGAAAAACTTCTACAAAACCATTACAAACTGCAGCTTTTAAAAGTCGTAAAGACGTCCAGATTTTCCATAATAGGAAAATCATTTAATTGCCGCTTCAATTTGCACATTTGTTAATTTCTTCTGTTTCGCTTCACAGAAGGGATTTTTAATAGTTAGAGGGGTTGTTTCAAGTAACCTTAGTGAAGCTGTGCTTTAAGAAAAAAAATCACTGACCTTGAAAATAAAAAAAACTTGCAGAAACCCTGAAGATAGCAGCTTGATTTTTATTTTACAACATTCGACCCTCACTGGGCTCACCTGGCTGTTGTTTTCTGCTTCCTTCCAGACTGGAGACCGGAGCGGGGAGCTGACCGCTCGTATGAACGTCTCGGATCTCCAGACGGTTCTGGGTCTGAGCTACAGCACAAACAACTCCACGCTGTCGGAAAACAAGGAGATAGACTACAACCTGCATGGTAAACCCCCCCAAAAATCACAGCTTTTCATTTCTTAAAGGGACAGTGTAGGAGTTCAAAGTTCATAAGCGGCAAATAGCCAACCTGCAGCTGGTTCCATATAGTTTCAGGGTCGATGAGTTGAACCCAGAACCTGAAGGTGACATTTGTCTGAGATGAGCTGACTTTTTCACAGGAGCCTTTTAAAGGACGTTGACTCTGCCTCACTTTGAAGTTTATAATTACCTACGTGAGAAACAGAGGTGCTGAGCGCTCTCCCTGCATGAAACGAGAACTGAGAACAGAGCATATAAAGTGCTTTCAGTCTGAGTAACTGAAAACACTTTTCAGTTAACAGCAAGGCGGTGTAAAATACAACAGATTATCATTCATCTGGCTCTATGTTTATGCCTTCCACACCAGGTTGCTTCTGTGCTGTGACTAGAACCTTTGCACGTCTCACACAGGAAGATCATTAATAACTCACGGTCTCCAACCTATATTTCATGAGTAATTAAATAATAAATTCTTTCTCGGTCTAAAAAAACCCAATAAAATTCAAATGAAACCTGCAGCCTACATGTCTGAATAGCATTTACATAAACCGCTGTGACGTTTTGAGAGGGGATCCGTTTTAAGAAGGTAGAAGTTCATTTTGGTCTCAGACTAGCCGCTGGCTTCAGCATCTAGTACCAACTAAACTGGATTATTACTCGTAAAAAGGCTAGGAGAGTCACCCGCTGCAGGTAAGATATTTACGGCTATTTTTACAGAATCTCAGCCAGAAGGTCCTGGACTGTCCATCGCGGTCATTTCCGTTTTCGTTCATCTTACGTTGATGTTTCGCAGGGGCAAAGCCCAGGATGAGCAGACGACACAGCATGGAGAACCTCGAGCTGGTGAAGCTCACACCGGACAAGATGAATGTGAGACAGAAATAGGATCGGCTGCAAGTTTTTGTTTCCGTCAGCTACGTTTCAGTGTTGCTAATCAGTTTAGTTGTGTTCTTGAAGGGTCAGAAGTGGAGCAGTGACATCCTGACCAAGCAGTCCAAACCGTCTCTGGCCAAGACCTCCTCCAAGCTGTTCTTTGTCAGCCGCCTGCGGGGGAAGAAGTACAAGATTGGGGGCTCCACCAAGGTCCTCCAGGACACCAGCAACACCCTGGACACAAGTCAGATGTCCACACAGGGACCACAGAAGGTATGCAGCACAGGATTCATTTCATCATCATCAAACCCAATCAGTTCTTTTTTTGTTTGTAACTTCTTGTTTTCTTTGCAAACCAGCGACTCTCTCCTGAAATGCTTGGAGATGAAGGCTTCTTTGACCTCCTGAGCCGTTTCCAGAGCAACCGCATGGATGACCAGCGCTGCTCCGTCCAGGACAGAGGCAGCAGGTTGTCGTTGAACAGCGGGCCGGATTCGCCCCCCAGAACCATCAGGAAATGTGGGTCAATCTAGTCAGTAAAGACCAAAATTTAGAAAATCCTCAGTGATGCTTCATGTTTATTCATCCTTGTTTTGTTTTGTTTTTTTAAAATCTGCAGCCGTTTCCGAGTCTGTGAACGTAGCGGGATCGTCTGGCAGACGGCTGGAGGAATCGGCGGCCGCCGGGGGAAGCCTGCCAGGTCTGAGGCTAAATCAGAGCAGCAACCAGGCCGTGTTGAACCACCTGATGGCCAACGCTGACAACGCCGAGCCTGATGAGGATTTCTTTGACATGCTCGTCAAATGCCAGGTGATTATTTAGATCTCAAAGTTCATTCTGGGCTTTTATTTTTGCTCATCATTCTGGCTTACTACAAAGTCTAAAGTGCTGAAGTGTTAAGTCACTCCGGAAATGGAGACATCAGAATCAACTCCTCTGGATTTTTATTTTTAATGGCCATTGATTACCATGATATCGTTGCTTGATTGGCCAGCAGCCTTGCCTCCCCAAACCTAAAATGTCAAACTTCTGTTCCCCCAGGGTTCCCGCTTGGACGACCAGCGCTGCGCCCCTCCCCAACCTCCGGTCCGAGGACCCACCGTCCCCGATGAGGACTTCTTCAGCCTCATCATGCGCTCTCAGGCCAAACGAATGGACGAGCAACGCGTCACGTTGCCTTCTGCAGCCAGATCCAGCTCGGACTAAACCAAGCACTATAAAGGGACAGTAAAACCCCCCAAAAAATCTATTTTTTTAATTTTTCTTTTTAAATCTCATGAAGTTGTGAACTACGACGTGACTAACTCAAAGTATAACTCTTTTGTGTCGTTACATTTGTCCTTTTGGACGAAACAAAGCACTGTAAACATTGTACAGAATAAGGAAGAAATCTCAACTTGTTTCGCACAACTTGCACACCAACCATTTCAGCTGTAGCTTTAGGGACTCCTTTTTTGTTGTTTTGAATGGCTTTTTATGAATGAATTTCATTTAGTCTTGGTGTATTTTTCAATGCACAACTGCAGCTGAGTGTATTTATTGTACCTTTTTACATTTCTATGTACTGCTGTCCCTGAATAACCTTCTGAAGATCACATTGGTGAATGAGTTTGTATGAAAACAGAGGCGTGTATATATGGGTAGTTTCCAAATACTTTCAAATAAAAATTTAAAAATCTTATAAGACAAAAAACAAGATGAATCTTTGCCATTTTGTATGAAATTTTTGAATGAGTTCAGAAATAAAAACACCGCTGTAAAAGACACTTTATTGAACGTACCGGTAACTTGACCTCAAGCTTCAGTTCATTTAAGTTACTTTTAAAAACAAGAATTAGACTCAATTTAAGAGCCACTAGCATTTCAAAAACAACTGTACATACATACATACATAAACACCGACATAAATAAATCTATGTGTTAGTTTGGCCTCATCTCAGAAAACAATATACTCTAGAATAACAAAAATTTTTATTAAATATGCATTTAAGTAAATCTGACTGCTACAAGACAATGTTAATGAAAAAAAAATTAAAAATGGATATGCCCCAAATAAAGTTTGTTAAATATTAAAAGCACCCGCACTTCCATCCAGATGTCATTGTGCACATGGTTGGACCAAGTCTGACACCTATTGATAATACACCACAACAGCAGCAGCAGACAAACCGAAGCTCACCACTGAGAAAAAAAAAAGAATGATAGGATGTGCAATCGATATTTGAATACTGTACATCTCTTCGATGTTGAAATATTAAAAAGGTCCTTCGTTGCAAGCAAGCCACTGCAAGACATGAAAACAACACCGATTCCAAATGAAACCAACTCGGCAGCTAATTTACACATTCCGGGCCGCGGCAACGCTTTTGGATACATCGATGTTAGCAACAACCTCAGACAGTACGATAATATCTGCAGAACCAGATGCGAGGAGCTTGCAGCTGACGGAAATATTACGTGTTACAATGGTTTTTCTCTATCTCAACGACAGCAGCGTTACGGCAGCTGTTGGGGAAACGATATGCAGGAGGAGGAATGTACAAATTCTTTACAGTGAATTCTATAAATGAACATAGTATTGTTTTAGTTATGGAGACTGAGAAGGCACCATCAGGGACAAAAACTCGAATCTCGATAAACCCAAACAACTCCTCGGTGAAAAGGACATGCAGAAGGAAACGTGTGTGTGTGTGTGTGTGTGTGTGTGCAAAGAGTGAAAACAAATCGACTCACATGGGTTCAGGAATTGAAAAGAGAACAAACCAATATTTTAACCCTTAGGATGATAAGGAACATGCAGCATGTGCTTCTGATGTTTATCCATTTGGTTCACGAGTCGAAAGGAAAGGTTGGCTTAGCGGTTTGTGTGAGAGCGCAGCAGGGATGTGACTATTCATAAAGAGAAGCATCGTTTTAGTGCACGTCTTCCACGTCTTGTTTCATGTTAGGGGTTGTGTGTCCACAAAGTGACGGTGCGGTCGGCGGAGGATGAGAGGAAGGACAGGTCCTGCGTGTGCCAGCGACACTGAATCACCTTGTCGCCGTGCTCTCCCACCACAGTCTGGGGCAGCTGCTTGGTCAGGTCACCTAGAAACGCAACACAGAGACGTTCAACTTCGCTTTTCCCCCCACACCGTACCGACAGAATGCATCCGCTCCGCCTCCTCAGACGCACCTTGAAGGTTGGTGACCATGACCTTAGTGTCGTAGGAACCGGTGAGCAGGTAGTGCGCGCCGGGGGAAAATCTGACCGATCGGACGTCGCTCGTGTGGGGCCGGTACACCTGGACGATCCGTCCTCCTCTGATGTCGTACAGCATGCAGGCGCTGTCTTCCTGTCCTGTTGCTAGGAGACGGCCGCTCGGATCGACGGCCACAGAGGCGACGGGACTGCCTGTTCAGTGAAGAAGACGTAAAATCCAGTCGATACTTTTGAATCTTTCCTCCACGAAGCACCAGTTTGCACCAAAGTAACAAACGCAGACCTGAGCCGTGGAAAGCAGTTCCCACTACTCTCACGCAGCTGGGCACCCTGAGGTCCCAGAAGCGCACAGTCTTATCCTGGGAGCCCGACGCAATCATCCAGCCTCCCCAGGTGTACAGAGACAAAATGTGACCTGCACAGATCAAACAAAACAATAATCACAGTCCCTTTGCTTTGTGTTTAAGCTGATGCGGAGAGATGCAGAGGTAAATCCCGTGCAGCACCTGTGTGTCCACTGAGCGCGTGCAGCCCTTGCCCCCTCTGGCAGTCGGTAGTGTAGATGTTGCAGTCTCCGGCTCCGGCGCTGATCAGGATGGCCCCTCCACTCTCCGGCCCCTCCATGAAGGCCAGGTCTCTGATGGTGCCGTCATGCATGCTGAACTCCAAGTCCGGCCCTGAATAAACAGAGACACGCAAATCAGAGTTTGATTGTCACAAAGTTGACTCTAGCTATGGTGTAACGTCGGGGAGAGCTCTTGACCTGTGGCGTTGCACGTCTCTGCGCTGAACGGCAGGACTTTGACGTATTTGTCGTTGGAGCCAGTGGCCAGCAGCTGACCGCAGTGACTCCAGGCCACGCAGTAAATGGAGCCTTTGTGGTGTTTGTTCCTCTTGAAGCGAACCACCGGCTGCTTTGTTGGACTGGACACACTACAAAGCAGGGAGCAGCAATGAGTAACTGTTAAAAATTATGAATATATATATATGTACATATATATATATTTATTAAACAGCTTTTTCCTCAGTTTAAATCTAAAACCATCAACTCAGTTCATTTTATGCCACTCCTACAATAACCCAATAACCTATTGAGTTCCATTTCAAAATTCCACGCACCATTTTTAAAAAGTATTCTCCTCATGCTAGAATTTTAGTCATAATTCCATAATATGTATAAAACATGAACAGCACAGATGAAGTTGGCTTGTTGGCATCGTGTGCATCTGGAGAAACTTCCAGATCCGCTCCATCTCAAAGTGCGGTGTGCTACCTTGAGTTGAGTTTTTCTGGATAGGCGCACACTCGCAGTGTTTTGGAGTTGGATCCCACGGCGTAGAGAGAGCCAGACGGGTGAAAGGCAACGGCTCGGACGGCCTGAGTGTCCTCCAAACTGTGCACTGGTACAAACAGGTCATTTGGTTTATCACCCTGAAAAAAACCCAGCAACATCTCAGGTTAAATAATTAAACACTTTACAGCCCCAGCAGCTGTGGCTGTCCGGTACGTATTACTATTTTACTTTTTGCTGAGAGTGTTTCTAGTGCATCCCCACCTCTTTGCTCCGGGTTAAAGAGCCAGGCGAGTCGCTCTGTTGACCTTTTGGTTTCTGTCCACTGTCAAAAAAAACAACAAAAACACCGTCACCTCAGAAACATTCTCATTAAACGAAGGCGTGAGAGTGGGAAGGCTAAATAAATCCCACCAACCCTGAGAGCACGGGGGACTCTTTTGGAGGCGGGACGACCCGGCCCCCTACGCTGCGCTGCGGGGTGCTGCTCACCACCCCTCCCCCGTGGCTCCGGTTCTGCTCCGGGGTCACAGATGGCGGGTTGTTGTTGTCCTCAGAGGCAGGCGTGTTCCCGTTCCCGTTGCACTGCTGGGTCAGAGATTTCACCTCCTCTCCCAGGTTCTCCATTCCTACATTGAGCTCCTCCAGCTTCTGAATGGACCTGCAGCAGCAAAGGCACATCACAGTTTGTTCTTCTCACAGCACATTTATTTCAGTTTCACTTTTTTTTCGGAAATAAAGGGGGAGGTTTTTTTTATTTGTACTTTTTTTAGACAGGCTGACATGGCAGCAATATCTAGTAAAAACAAGGAATAAGAGGACAAAAGAATAAAAGACTTCATTATAAGCACATTCACCCCTCTGAATAATGTAGAAATCAACACGGACTGGGAGATTTATGGTAGATGGAGGACCGTGAGGAAGACTAAATCAAGAAGCTTTTGTCTTGCTGAAAGAAAAATAATAAAACAAATTATACATTTTTCTTTCTTCTTTTTAAATAATTGTGTTTCTGTAAATCTGCTGGAGTTGGATTACCTTCAAGTCTCTGCATGTGAAAATATGGTTGTAATTAAGCAGGATTTTAACACTTAAAGTGAGAGTCCCAGGTGGTGCAGCAGCTCGGGGGCAGATGGTGCCGCGCAGCCTGGAGGGGGCTGCGCCACGTGAGGGGCGGCCTTGTGGGACCCATTATTTTCAAGGCCTTAACGTGTCAACTTTATGCTTTCTGACAGCTGCGCCTCTTTTGTTGGACAACACCATACAAAAATTAACACGCCTTCTAACAAGAGCGCCGACGTCTTTCCCTGCTTCTCTACAAACTAGTCGTTTCGTAACAAATACATAGTTGTTGTGAACAGGAAGCAAAAGGATGCAAGTTTTTTTTTGTTTTTTAATCCTACAAAAAACATACAAATCTTAAATAAATTGTTTTTGTTTGTGGTCAGCCCCTCTGAATCGACCATTTGCAGCAGTTAGAGCTGCAAGTCTTCAGGGGTCCAGTACATGTCTCTACCAGCTTTATATTTCTAGAAACAAAAGTGTTTATCATGTTTTTGTTGCAAACTGTCTTCGACTGGATTTCATTGCAGACATTACCTGGAAATTTCCTGCATATGAAAACGATTTGCTTTACTACATAATTTTAGTGCAAGTCTGGTTGTGTGTTCATGTTGGAAGGTGAACCTTTAACCCCAGGCTCATGTTTTTCGCAGCTTCTCATGGTTTTCTTCCAAGATTGTCCTGTTTATTGTTTTAATTTGAACTAGCTTCCCAATCACTGCTGAAGAAAAAAATGAATCCCCACGGCATGATGCTTCCTCTGCCATGCTATCACGGCACAATCCATACCACCAGCTCATTTGCACATACCGTCGTTTTTCCTTTCTTTGTATTTTATTGTCATCAAATGATATCTGATTTATATAACAAACATACAAATAAAAGTGGCTTAATCGCATCTCGCCATTTCATAAAAGATGTGACGATTCACCAGGACGCACCTACAGTGTAAATACACCACTGTCCAATCAATGAGACAAATACACAATTTTCGACTGAATTATAATTTTCTAATTAAATTATGACAATCATCATTTATGAAGGGGATTTGAACGTTGTCCTTGAAAATAGACGCTTTTATAGAGAGCGACATTTAAATGAACATGAACAAATATGTCACAGAGCTACATTTTGATAATGATATCAAGACGTTACTACATATGTCATGTGAAAGAAGGAGCTGAAGGTCCTGCTGTGTCCGTACCTGTTCAGGAACTTCTCGGTGAGGCTGTGCTGCATGTCGCTGGGCGGAGGGTCCTGCTGCACCCCTCCCTCCAGCAGCATCTGCTGGTACATCTGCCTCTGCTGCTGCTTCTGCTCCAGGTGCTGCTGCACACGCAACCGCTGCCGGTAAAACTCCTCGTACTTCTCGGTCGACTCCCGTAGCTGAGGACAGAGCACGACGCACAAGAGAGATGCAATTATTCGTTTTAAAAGCATGACAAGGCATAATGAGGGGATTTGATTTGACCAGGAATGACAGGTTGACTGTTTTAAAAAGAGATGGAAATAAATTCCTGCTGTTATTCTGTTCAAGGAAACAGAGAACAACTTGGGTTTTCTTTAGAGATTGAACCATTTAACAAGCACTTTTGATTTATTTCATTTTATCGATGCTTTAGTCGACGTTTGATATGCCGATTTAATTAAAAAGGGATCCAACACAAATTTTACAGCCCTCTGGACGTTTAAGAAAAAGCAAAAAAAAAAAACCTAGTGAATTATTATATTAGTGAATTATCTCCACTAATAATGAAACAGCAAAACTAAGATTAGGTCTATTTTCAAGATGTGTCAATAAAAGCACAACTCATGACCTTTGACACCTGTATTCTTTTGTTAAAAAAACTGAAGTTGTGACAATGATGTTAAGAAATATTGTCGCAATGTTTCTTAACATGAAACTTAAATATGTTAGAGACATATTTAAATAAAATTTAAATTTAGAGACTTAAATGCATTTATGTCTCTAAACATATTTAGAGACTTAAATTTTTAGTGTACGAGATAGTCTAAAAAAACAATTTTCTGAACTCAATTTTTGTTTTTTCCTTTTTTTTTTAAAGCAAATCTCATACTTTCCCACACATTCCACACTTAAAGAAAAACTAGAGCATTTTCTAGCTCAATCTGGACCTCTCAAAGACGCATTGTGAACTCTTCACCTCTCCTGTCGGCTCAGGTATAAAGGGGAAAGAAGAGGGTGAGACGGAGAGCTGAGGACAGGTCACATCCCCACTCTGTCGTTTGCTTCCTGCCCCGATGAGCCGATTGGAACAGACTGGATGAATGTTTGGGGAGAGACCAGAGCCTGGCTTTGAGCCAGACATGGGAAAGAGGCACAGAGGAAAAACAAGGAGGAGAAACCTGGGATGTGAAAGAAATCTCAGAGGCTCGTACTCAGGTGTCTGCATGTGAATCTTTGTTTGACACTGACAATTATGTTTTGGTTTTATATAAACTTACAATAAATGACTTAACTGAAGATAAAGGGAAACACAAAGGGGCCCAAAATAGGTACAATGAAGCAAACAAACACAACTCCCCATTTGAAGCCGACAAGAGCAGAGATGACCCATTTTATGAAGCTCAGCCACTGAGTCACTGATCCCTACTGACATGCAGCCTCATTACGCTCATTATTTATCAGCTAAACAGGTTGAAACACTTAATCAATTTTATGAAAGTCTAAAATATGACATCTTTGAGACACAGATAAGTTACTACCACTTCTCTTTCTGTTGTTTTGGTCAGTTTCACACGGTTTCAAGGCACATAGATGCACCCTCATTATGCTGGATGAACTTCCCTCCTCATCGGCGTCAGTGACACTAACGTAGATCGATTCGGATTAATCAGAACTGACACCATCACCGAGGGCAGAACTCATCCACGGAATAAATAAAAACAAATTATTCGACAGCACTTCATCGGGACAAACGTTCACCTCATTCCTGTCAGCAGATTCAGCCGCCGGCGCGTCCTCGCCCGGAGCCGAGGCAGGCCGCACGTTCTGAGCCGCACCAGAGCTCAACATCTTATCTACGGGTGTGTCGGTTCTGGATCTGCACATGCAAAAAGGACAGCAGCGTTAGAACATCTGCTAAAACCTGGAATCACCGATTTAGTAAATCCCCAAATAATCACAACAAAAATGCTTTTTTTTTTCCTGACAGATATTTGTAGAGATTGATGGAATATTTAGCAAATTTAGAGACATAGCAATATACATAATCACAGAAAAACAGCCTGAACTAAAATAAGTAGATGTCATGCATTTAAGCTCCATATGCTAATAATATATTTTAGTGATGCTCGTTTAACGCGGCATAAAAATGGTTGAGAAGTGAGAGAGGTGCTGCAGAGTAAAGTCATTAAGAAACTGCCATGATCCCAAAACAGAAACACATCAACACTATTGAAATACATATTTTTAGATTTATCACAAATCCTGTCACTATGGCAACACTTGCCAACATGAACATAATATTTTTACACTTTCATGAAACCCTGGTTTTGTACAGATCTTCAATTTTCTAACAATGAATTCTGAATTTAGCCAATTCTGATTTAGCTTTAGGAAGTATAAATATTACTGTTGGTTTCCTTTTGGTTCCTAGTAGAGAAATCATCTAAACGTTGAAGAACACAGATTTCCCCATGCAGAAAAACGACAAGCCTTTAACAACTCTTAACATAGGAGCATTGTCTGTCATTCTAACGCATTTAGAAGTCAAAGTCTATTTAATATGTCCAGGTTTGTTGTTTCATCTTTCACTGAAGCTGCTACCAGCTTTTCTGCTTCCTCTGATTTCCTTTTTAAACGTCTGTCGCTTACTTAAAGTCTTCTTGATTGCATAATTTCCAATCAATTGTTTTCTAGCTAGTGTGTTCACTGGCTGGAAAAAGACTGGATTTTTAGTTTCTGACTGGCACATCACAGATCGCAGCCGTTCTGGCCTAAAATCATCAGATTCTGATAACCGGGATTCTTACGTTTCGGGGGATTCCTCGAAGATGCTGTGGCAGTCTGAGCTTTCCATCATCAGACTCCTGCTCAGGTTCTGTCCTCCCACTCCTGGATAGTGGAAGTTTGCAAAGGAGTGAGACATGGGAGAGACCCCTTTCCCTGGCACGATCTCCCCGCCACTCGCCCTCTTATCCTGGCCTGACAAGCCGTAGGACAACCCGTCCAGGGCTGGGTTCAAGGACCGGGTCATGTAGGTGTCTGCGGACTGAGGGCGCCGAAGCGGAGAGGAAGGGTACGGGGAGAGTTTGCTGATGAGCGGGGTGAGCAAGTCGGCGTAGCCGGTCTTAGCCGGCTTGACCAGGCGGTCGACGTGGATGTTGAGCTGCTTCTGTTCGAAGGCGCAGGTGAAAACGCTGTGGGAGAGGTTCTGCATCCAGGAGAGCAGCGACAGGTCCAGATCGTCGCAGCCGTTACCGCACAGCATGTCGACACCCAGAAGGACCTCGCTCTCCGTTATCTCCTCGCCTGTTGCCTTGCTCTACACACGACAAAAAAGGAAAGAAAAAAGCCTGAATGTTACAGATTGTAAACAGAATTATGCCAACAACTCAGTCCAGCGTATTTCTTCAGTAGTTCCCACCTGGCAGAACTCCACACAGCATTCGTACAGGACTCCTTTGAGAAGCAGCTGAAAGAGGCGATCCCCGCTGGCCTTAAAGCCGGCTTCACTCAGCTTCCTGTCTGCGGGAATAAACTCAGCCACCATGTTGCAGGCCTCCTCAAAACACTGCACTCTGGCTGTGCTGGGATTCCAGTCCTGAGGGAGGAAAAAAAAAGTTATTTTAGTCCAAAGAAATAAGTTCAAAGGTAATTTATTCCCAATACATAGGCAAGATGTAGCTGTAACGTTTTGTAAGTCTTAATCTGTAGAAATATGGGTGTCTTCCCACCAGCCCTACTAGTTCCTCTTTAGCTGAATTCTGGTTCATTTTCCCAGAAAGTCCAGTTCATTTGAGGAGCGAATGAGCAACTGAACTCTGATGTGGACCAAAAAAGCAAAATCTGGTCCACCTAAAAACCTAGGTCTCAGTTTGGTTCAAGTGAACTCTGGTGTAGTTTAAATGCAACTGTGAATGCAGAGTGGACAGGCATCTGCTCCAAAAGCAGGAAGCGAACTATACCGCAAGGTATTCTGGGTGAAAACAACCAAAACAAAAGCGCGAGTCTTGCTGTAGTGGAAAAAATGCCTCTGTCATTGGCCAAAAAACCAAAATGAGGAATCCTACAACCACTAAAATGTAAATTTTTGTTTGCATTTCACTCATGTTGCAACTTTGGACCCCAATCAAACTGAGCCTACTGGACCACCGGGTGTGAAAACAGCCTAAAAGTCTCACCTTGAACTCAGCGTGGTTTGTGAGGCGAGGCAGCGTCAGCAGCAGACACAGTTTGCTGTAGTCGTCTTTGGACGGGCAGAACTCTTCCAGAGCGTGGAGGCACTTCACCGCTTCCTGCATGGTGAACTCCAGCTAGCAACAAAAAACACACGCTACTCAGCAGCAAGACCAAAACAACAAACACGTTTTGGCATCACTTTAGATATAAATCTGGTGCCAAAAGCTGAATTTTGGGAGCCGTCAGCAGTTTTATTGCAAAAATATATCCTTGTAACAACCGGGAGAAAAAAAACTGCAAACCGTTAGTTTTGTTATAAATGTACAAACTTGTATTTTTTTTTCCAATAAGAGATTATGCAACTTCAATAAAAGATTATTTTACACATCCTTACCAGCCAGTAAGTGTGGAAGGTTCTTTAAATTGTAATCTGGCTCCAGATTTGGACTTACATGCTGCGGCTCGTCCTCAGCAGACATGGCGTTATTCACACACAGAGCCTCCAGAAACTTCTGCTTCAGGATGATGTAACGAAACCTGAGGAGAACATCTCCGCATTTTATATTCACATGACAAAGGTGCATAATAACTGTACACAGCTTCATCAAACCCGACCCAAAATATCAAAAAGGGACAAACTGGAGACATTAAAAACCTGACTGGCTCACCTTTTCCTGTCAAACTTGTCCATGCACTCAAGAGGCTGAATGAACTGCAGGACCTCATCCCACTGGCCATCAAGGATCAGCTGCCTGAAACAAAACCGAACAGTTTCCCCATTTTTAGCTCTGTTGCGGAAAGAAAATCTGCAAAAAATAACTTTTTTTTTGACATTCATCTCTATAAACTAATATTTCTTAAGGAAAGTTGTTTTAAAAAGACCAAATTAGGAGAAAAGAGAGAGAAACGATTCACACTAGAAGAAATTTTCTCAACAATGTATTAAACAGTAAGACATCTTGGGAGATGTCCAGTTTGATTCAGGTCTCCAGTGCGACACAGCGCTGAATGTAGCAGATGGAGTGAGAAGCGTTGGACATACATAATCGGCGTGGAGCTGATTTACCTGAGGAACAACATGTCGTCTGAGTAGAGTCCATTGATGACGCCGCTCTCCTTTTCCAGAGCGAGCATGCTGATGTGCAGCTTCCTAGAGTGGAGGAAGTCCAGGATCACCTTGATGATCTCCACCTCCTTCACATTTATGGTTTCTTCAGCTGTCATGGTGATCACCCTGGAGGGACAAGAGCAGGGAAGCTAAACACTAAAGACCAGGGAAGCAACCAACATCACAGATGTCCCGTAATATATGTATATATTGTTTAGAACTTGAATAAGTTAGGCAAAACAACAGCGTGACTGCAGCAGGCCAGGGGAAAACAAGTTAAAAAAAGAAAAGGGGCTCATTAAAACTGCATTATATTCATTAACTTTTGTCAAGACAACCATCTGTTTTGTGCCACTTTATCTCTCTGCTGAGAACATCTTATAATTTAAGCATCATTATGTAAGCGTGCACCGTCAGCCAGACCTAAACACCATCACACGTCACTGTAAAGGTTTAAATAAATGCACAGTAGTTTTTCCATTTGAAAAAGTGACTAAATGTGCAGTAAAGTCAGCTAGTTTTTTTTTAGGTGTCATCTCCATTTTAGGAGCAATGGCCTCATCAAGGCAACAGCTTACAGTAGACACCATAAACCATTAAACAAAAAAGGACAAAAACGATGATATAAAATAAAACCTGCTATCTTGGAGTAAAGTCTCTAAATGAAGATGACTGGCACAATGCAAGCTGGAGATGGTTTAATGAGTTGCAAACAGTAATGTCAGGCAGATAAATGAGTAAATAAAATAAAATTTGTAAGCATATCTGATCAGAATCATTGTAGAAAACATGTTTTTATCTGGTGGTGCAATACTGTTGCCTCACATACTAATAAAGATAATTATAGTAAATCCAAAATGTAATTTTGAATTAAAAATATAATAAAATATCAGACATTAAGGGGAATAAAAAGGATCCAAACTCACCAGGTCCTAAGAAAAAAACTGCTCTATGTCAGCGCATGAAGAGTTGCTTTTTGAGATCTACCCCTACTTCCTGTTTTCAGACGGGTTCTACTCAAAGAATTTCTAGATTCTGCGGGTCAAGCAGTAATCAAGCCTGGATTACTGTTTAACTATGTGAGCAAAAGTAAACCAAAAGATGTGGTTACTCCTACTTAATGATTTAACAAGCAGGTCAATTAAATTTTCATACGGTGTCGGTTTGGGTAGAGCGGCTAATTGTTCATGAATAAATTCCTCATCATGTGTTAGGATCAAATTGTTGTGGGTTTTGGTATTCATTTGCGTTACATTTGTTTTATACCTAAACTTGTTTGATGATATGAAACATACAAGATGGACGAAAATGCAAAAACAAAAGAAACATGGAAGGAGTTCATACTTTTTCACAGCATCATACCTAATAAAAATAAAAATAATAAAATTGTTGTCTTTTGTTACTCAAACCAGACAAAGCAAAATGTATTTCATTGAGATTCTGAACCCAGAACTGGCAATATGGTGGCTCCTGACGCAGCAGCAAATCAACATGTCTAACACACATCTAAACATCTCGAGATTTAAAACAACCACACAATCTGTTATTTACAAGGTATTTTTCTGTTCAGCTTGTTATTTACATACTAATTTGACATTTTTTTCTGGATGTATGATGAGTTTTAACCACACTGATTATTACCTCATAGGCCATTGTATCTTTATTCAGCCATAAATTAAACTAAACAAAATAAATACTGCCACTCTGAACTTTAACCGCAGCAAAATGTAAAATCCCAGTAAAAATATTTTCACTTAGACACGGTTCATTCTTTAAATGCCCACAGAGCTGAGGATCATTTCATCTGAAAATTGTGTTCCTCCATTTGGAAAACAGAGGCTGCAATTATGCTAATTTGCCAAGCTGCTTTTAGAGTAGCGGTGGTTTTAACTGATCAAATGTACTGAGATCTGCTTCATTTGTAACAAGATGACCTAATTTTAGTTACTGTGCTTTTACAGTTTACTCATCAACTTCTTTTTTTTTTTTCCCAGATATTTTTATTAGAATTTTCTGTTACACAGACATACAGAAACAAACACAAAAATATGAAAAAAATAAATAAATAAAAAAATAAAATAAAATAAAAAATAATAATAATTTTACATAAAGTGCATTCCCTCCCCCCACCCAAAAAGAACACTAAACCCCAGGGCTCACTCTATCTACACATAAACAAGAAAGAAAGAATAGCTTTACATGTCACAGTATTTGACAAGATGTAGGAAGGGAAACCAAATATCCTTAAAGTCTTCAAGCTTTCCTTTTGTTAAATACGTCAGCTTTTCCATCGCCAGGTTGTTGCTCAATAGTTTAATCCAGTCATTTATCTTTGGTCTTTCTGTGTTCTTCCACTTCAGAGCAATCAAATGTTTAGCCTGCAAAAGGCAAAAACTCAAAAGCTTCTTTCTCTTCATAGGTCCTTTAAATCCATCTGGAAAAATATGCAATAAGCAAAGTTTACTGTCCATTGGAACATCCTGTTCGATCAAACGAGAGATGAACATGATAACCTCCTTCCAGAAAGCTTGAATCTCTATACATTGCCACATACAATGGAAAAGAGTACCCTTATCTATATTACATTTAACACAGATATCAGGAATATTGGAATTAAAATGGTGAAGTTTTACAGGAGTGATATATGTTCTAAATAACCATTTGTATTGTAATAGTCTAAACCTTGTGTTAATAGTTTGCGTTTGTGCCAATAGACATGAGTTATTCCATTCATTCTCAGGGATTTCGGTTTGCAGATCAGCTTTCCAAGCTTGTAAATATGCAAGACTACTTTCTTTTGAAGCTAAAAGTAAAATGTTATAAAATTTGGAAAGTAGGCCTCTACTCTGATTATGGTGAATGGCTATATTCTCTATGGTAGTGAGTGGAGGTTCAGAAGTAGATTTCAGTGAGGCGAAAACAAAACTTCTAATCTGTAAGTACTTAAAAAAATGCTTTCGGGGCAGGTTATATTTATTTACCAGTTGTTCAAAGGTCATCAAAACTCCTTCACTATAAAGGTCCCCTATTTTATTTAAGCCTCTATTCATCCATATTCTAAATCCCCTGTCTGCTCTTCCTGGTTTGAATCTACTGTTTCCCCAAATAGGTGACAGATATGAGATTTTGGACACCTCATCTAAAGCCTTATGGGAGTGGTGCCAAACTGATATTGTGTAAAGGTTTTTTTTTTAATAAATGTTTAAGTTCAGCTGAGTAAAAATAGGATGTCAAAGGTAATGTTACTGAGTTGTTTTCTATTTGTACCCAACAAGGTATGTCACCAGTTGAAAAATAACAGGAAGCAGCACAGAGTTGCGCAGCACAATAGTACAATTTAATGTTCGGCACTCTAAGCCCACCTCGATCGTAGGATAGATAAAGGAGAGAGAGTCGCAATCTGGAGCGCTTATTATTCCATATAAATTTGTTAAAGGCTTTTTCCATAGAAGAAAAGAAGGAAGCTGGAATGTGTAAAGGAATGGACTGGAAAAGGTATAAGAACTTTGGGAGAATGGACATTTTGATAATGTTAATACGACCTATCATTGAGATTGGCATCTCATTCCATCTTTCTAGGGAATCTAATATCTTCTGAACTAAAGGATCATAATTTATGGAAACCATTTTCTCTATATCACGGTCAATCTTAATTCCCAGGTATGTAAAGGACTCATCTGTACATTTGAATTGTGTTTGTACTGGAGGGTTATTTCGTTCAGCATCAATAAGGAGCTTTTCTTTTGGTTAACTTTATATCCTGAGAATTCTCCAAATTCCTTCAGTATTTTATCAACAGCTTGAACAGATTCTTCCAGGTTAGCTAAAAACAAAACAATGTCATCTGCAAAAAGAGACAACCGGTGCTCTACATTCCCAATGTGAATGCCAGTGATCTCAGGGGATTTACGTATTGCCATGGCAAGCGGTTCAATGGCAAACAAGAAAAGAAGAGGGGATAGTGGGCATCCCTGTCGTGTTGATCTACAGAGGTTTATACATCTTGACAGTTGATTGTTTGTGACAACTCTAGCCACTGGTTCAGTGTATAGTAGCTGAATCCATTTTAAATATTTTCCTCCTAGGCCGAATCTCTTAAGGGTGTCAAAGAGGTAACTCCATTCAATCCTATCGAAAGCTTTTTCAGCATCTAAAGATAGAAAGGCATGGTCCATAGCAAACTGTTTTTCATACAATATATTAAGTAATCGGCGGGTATTGTGAAAGGCCTGGCGCCCAATAACAAATCCGTTTTGGTCATTTGAGATTAAATTAGGGATATGCTTGTTTACTCATCAACTTCTAAACAGTGACCGCAAATTAAAAAAAAGGAGCCTACATGCCTAAATTTGGCACATTTACAAGACGAACTGAGGAAATCGTGCTGATTATATTTCATTGTTGCTTTTAAAGTCAAAGTTTGAGATAAAAGATAGTTGAGTCGAGCAGAACAATAACAGTGACACATGTTGAATAGCTTGAATGCAAGTCAAAGTCTGTATTTAGAGTACCTTGGGATGGGGTTCACATCCTTTCAGCTCTGCAGCTTGTCACATTAAAACCTACAAGCATTTTATTGGGACTTAATGCCAAAACAACACAAAGTAATGCACAATTTTGAGGAGAAAGGAAACTGGAGTTCTTTGATCATAAGAGATGGATGGGATCGAAAACTTGTTAGACGTTCCATGTCACTGTCGACCAGGTCAAAGTTCACCACCCAGGTTTAAATCAAAACGTGTCCATGTGTTAAAATGGTCCAGTCAAAGTCCTGGCCTACAATTAGGGGCAGGCTGACTTCCTCTGATGAGCACACACATTCACTCATGTTAAGTTTGTTTTTTATTTCACTCAGGGCTTTGGCAAAGGGCTTCCACTACACGTTTCCATACTTTTTTATGTTTGATGAGTCAAATAAAAATGTGAGGTGTACATACATTACTTCTACGTTTTTGTGAAATGATGCCTCTTAAGTCCTTTGGTGTCGACCTCTGCAAGCTTTGCGCATATCAAGAGTGAAACATGAACCCATTTTTTGTTTTTTAACAGAGTAAATTTTATTATTATTATTATTATTATTTTCAGTTGTTGGTTGAGTAATGATTGCAGTTTTCTGGCCAATCACTGATCTATAAAATGCTTCACCTGCTTTTTAAAATCTTTTTTGTTTTCATTTGTGTGGGTTTGTTTTTCCATAACTGTCAAGTGTTATAAGGTCAGAAATACAACTTCAATGTTTTAATCTGATTTCATAAAAAAAACATTTAAACTTGTTTAAATTTCACATGTGGTAGTGCTCTTAAATATAAAGAGGTCGAGGTCAGTTTGGTCTCACATATGCAAGTGTCAGGCAATTTCTCTAAATGAAGGTTATCCAACCTGCATCAAAGAGCGGCACAGCTTTATTTCAAGGCGCTGTGGACAGCTAAGCAGGTTGTCCTGATTTGTGATTCAGGTAAATTAGCTTTATGGAAATGAACTGGCACTCGTGTTGGTGCCATTTCCCTTCATGGGATCATCAGTGTTGGACTTAAAAGTTGATTATTCTGGATGTAAACCAAGATACTTGTTGCCACATACAATTTTAAGGAGTCAAACCATAAAAATCTTTATGACACAGCATGCAATGATGCAAAACCCACGTTGTTTCGATAAAAAAGGAACAATGTGTGTGAGCTGTCACTAGAGAACAGGCTCCTGTCAGAAAGCCTGGACCCAATGAAACAAGAGCCAACAGTTCTGCTAAGCTAGCCAATGGTTAGCCAATAACAAGCATTAAACAGCATAAGAAGCTTAAGTTGCTTGTTAGCGCTATACGGGCCCTGCATTTAGCCGCGGGATTAGAGCAGAACCATCAAAAGGCTAGTTACTGTCAAGGCTTATACACAGCCGACTAATTTAACCAGCGGGAGGAGGGGAGCTAACCAGGGCCGAGGAGGGGAGAGGCATCACCCGCTAGTTAGCTGTCCGGGGCGGGGTGACCGCAACACGAAAAACAACCGCACTCACCTGCGTCCAAAAATACATGGAATAAAAACCGCCGGCGTGTTTCCCTGCTCCTCACAGGCGGTGTCACGGTGACCCCGTCAGCGGCTCTGGTGCTGCTCCTCCGTGTCTGTCTGTCTGTGTCTCCCCCTCCTCCAGCTGGGTGTCTCTCCGCCGCTGCGCCCACTGACTGCGGCCCGTGGAGCCGCCCTGCCCGCCCCGCTGCCTGCGGAGCGCCGCCTCCATCCAGCCTCCGTTCCGCACACACCAACCAACACGGGGTGTTTCTGTGAGCGGGGGGGGGGGGGAGGAAGACATATTCATGAGGTTTGTATGTAACAATACGTGGTATGTGTCTGGTAGACAGTGGCATGAACAAGGGGTGCAGCTGATGAGAATCTTTTCTCGGGGCCAGCAGATCTAAATTTAAGGTTAAATCTACTTGTAGAGTCGGAGCCAGACCAAGGTATAATCAAACTAAGCAACATGACTCTCCCATATATGCTTGAATTTAAATGGACAATCTAAAATGTTTATTTTTAGAGAGAAGGGTTTTTACCAAATCAAGGTATCAAATTTTGGTGATTTCAGCATTGATAAATTAAAATATTTTAACATTTAAAGGAACTTTTGTTTTTAAAAGTTCTGAAGCTATGAGTTTAACATCTGTGCTTCAGCTTCAATTTGTCCATAAACTTGCCTCAGCAAATAATAATCAATTATCTCCGACTGCTTTAAACTTCACCCAATCTCCCAGATTCTACCACATCCAGATTAAATCACTGTTGCTGGTGTCTTCTTCAGGAACATTTCCTGGAATAATGGTAGTTTTTCTTCATTCTCTCTTGAAAACTTTAATCCCGCCTTTGGGTTTTCCTTGAGATTATAGGTTTCTTCCTTGCACACCTCCTATGAAAGCTTTGTAGTCTGCTGCTTGTGGAAACATGCATTCTTAAAACAACAGAGTCTCCTAGATGTCCTGTGATGATGCAAAGTTTTATGATGGCATCTTTTAACATCTTATTGTCTGCGCTCAGGTGAGGAATTGTTGCCAGTTTTAAATGTTCTCCATTTATGAGCCATCTTTACGTTCCTCTTCACTTAGTCAATTCTTCAAATTTACAAAAAGTAGATGTACGTTGTGACAATTCTGAAACCTTGCAGACAAAATCTGTTTTCATATCAAGTAAAACTAGTCTTACTTTGTTAAAACAAATTGGTCGAAGTAGTTATTTAAGATGTTTGCACACTTACTTTTACCAGTTAGAAACCTGAGGACCAATAGTGCCACTCCGAAGAGCACCACCAGTTTTTACACATATTGTGCATAAAAGATGAAGCTAAAACAGCCACTTGTAACAGTAATATTAAAAATGTGCAGGTTTCTCAACAATATTACCACTACTTACCCATTATTTATTGAGCTAACAAATTTACCATCAGCAATAGCTACAATGTAAAACTCAAAACAAGGAAATTATGTAGAGACAGACGCAGTGCAAACTGTTAAGAGCTGGCATTTTAATAAAACAGAAAATAATAATAATAATAATAAAAAAATCAACAAGTTCATGAAAATTTGATCACATATTCCGGATTAAAAACAAAATGAATCCAGAGCTGGAGAAAAGGAAAAAACAAAGGAATCCATTCAATAAAACACCTCCTCATGTAGCAACGCTTTGCATTCAAGCACACACGTCTTTCATTAACCGTACTGCTTCACTAGTACATGCTTCCGACTGGTAAATATCCTTACAAAAAATACTTCTATATGTGAAAATATATCTGTACAGAGTCAACACATACTGAAAGGAATGCATAATGTAAAAATGTAATGGTAAGGTAAAGTGAAAAGCACCTGACGATGACAGTGTAAAAACATCTCAGATCAGACTCAAGCAACGATGGTGGAGAAGGTCTGAAACCGCTAGCGCAGGTGAGTTCGTCCTCATATTTACAACATTTGATACTGATCTGCGTCTAACAGTGAGGACACAATGCACATTGATGTGACATTTTAGTCATTTGGTCACTCTGCAGCACAGTCAATAGTTAGAACTTAAATTACTGCACACACTGATGACACTGAGATGTCCATTTAGTCCATAACTCATGGTAGTCTTGTCAGTACTGCTGTTGAGGGATCAGATTTTTTTTTGCATCTGTAGCACAATAAAAGGCCCCAGAAAAAAACAACAAAAAACAACAACAAAATACTTAAACATGATAAATTACAAAAGCTACTCAAATGCTACCAGGAGCTGACTTGTTTGTTTTCCTATAATATACAACAAATGTAACTAACGTATGCGGTGGACTGTGTTGTGTTTCGCATAAAACATAATACGCTACTCAACGTATCTCAACAGCTATATTGAAGTAAAATAAATTAAAAGCCTATTGCAGGTGTTTTCCAGAACCATTTGATGGCACTCCATACACTCGTCATTAACACACACTTTTGTCAAACAAAATCCATTCTCCACTTGAGGTGTGCTTAACTCGCTGGTTGGCACTTCACTGTACGTGCACACATATACAGAAATAAAACCTTGTTTATAGTGTTGTCAATCACATGTCCAAAGGCAAAAAACGACGACAACAGCAACAAAAAAAATGGAACATGCCTGTTAAGCAGCTGAAGTCACATCTGATCACAGACAGGCAGGGAACTGCGAAGGGGAACCTAATCTGATCTTGGACCTGTGTGTTACGGACAACAAATGGACGGTTTCGGCAGGCGCAGACGAAATGACACCAACACCCACTGTGCGTCCATGTGACACAGAACAAGCATAAGGCTACACATGATCGACAAAGAGAACCCAAAGTGCCTCTGAGAGGCGTGACATTCAGTGCTTCAGTGGTTCAGCTTGGTAAGGCATCGGCTCACCTGGTATCATCTTTTCTTTTTTTTGGCACATGAGAACATTGATACACATGCTGACAAGAACACACTTGTGCCACACTGAAGTAGTGTCGTGGCCAGCTCTGTATTAGTTTTATGCGTGATAATGTATTTCAACATTCCAGTTGAGATTTTCAGGAATGGTAACTGGTGTCCCTCATATATATGTATATATATGTGTAGAAAAAAGAAATCCACATTTTCTTCTGTTTGTTTCGACAGAGCTTGTCCAGACACACCGCCTTCATCTGTCTCTACTTTGGGTGTTTTTTGGGCGTCCCCTGCTTCTTGGTTTGCCACAGGTGGTTGGCGATGGTGATGGCGTCCACGCTGGCAGACATGGTCTTAGCCGGGATCTTGCTGAACTGCTTCTTGTCCGAGTTGTACTTGTACAAAGTCTCGATCATCTTGGGAGTGATAGCTCTTGGGCCGATGCCGGCCAATTTGGCGATCTCCTCCGTTTCGGGGAAATATGTGTAGACGGACCTGAACTGGCAGCCGGAGTCACGGAACAACACCAGGAAGTTATTGGCTTCTGATTTCTCCATTTCCTGCAAGAGATTGTGCATAAGAAAACTTATTAATCACTCTTAACAGTCGCCGATCCTGGTCAATGACATTAAGAAAATGAAAATCACTCCAGGTGTTTTGCTGCTCGTAAGATTTGATTAAACCACCAAATGACTAATAGAACCCATTTGATTACGTTTATTCAATAATTTCTTTCACACGTGTCTAAATTTTCAAAATATTTCTACATACAGGGCAATATTTACAGCTTGAATACAAGAGCTTTCTGAAGAATGAATGAATGTTGTGGGGAAGGTCGTCCAAAATGTATAAATCAGGCCATCAGTCTGCTTGATCTTTTTATACTATCAGAATAACTTGGTATAAGTAAAAACAGCCAGGGAAATTGATCTTGTGTTCATATAACTTAACCTGTCAGAGTTATGTGCACAGAAACAGAGCTTACATCAAGTATCTTGTTTTTCTGCCCTTCATTGACTTTGCCAGCGAGGCAGCAGTGAGCCAGGGCATTCTGGATGATGTGCTTGTTGGACTTGGCACTAGGCTCCTTGTACAGTTTGGGTCCTGAGGGAAGACACAGTGAGAGTGCAAAAATTACACATCCGCTGGACAAGAGGACCAAAGAGAAGACAGGACTCTACATTCCTCTCTGTCCCTACCTGTGTACTCTGTGTTGGAGGGAGTGGAGGAAGTGGTTGAGTCGTTTTCCCAATCTTTCTCTCCGTTACGACTGCCGGCCGAAGGACAAGAGGAAAAACCCTCCGCAGAGTCTGGCCTGACGGCAACCAACAGATAAACGCAGACGTAACGACAACCACGTACGACATATCACCACACGGCGCACACAGAGACATGCACAGAAACACAGAGACGGGTCAAAGCGAGATCAGACGTTGTGACACAGTTCTCCAAAGTCTGCCTGTTGTCTTGTCAAAGTGAAACGCGCGGGTGAAGCAGAGCCGTGTTCAACCAAGCAAAGCAAAGCGGCTGGCTTCATGGTTGCAGAGAGAGTTATGAATGAAACGGCAAGCAAACAGCTAAAACATAAAGCAGAGAGCAAATGTGATGCAGAGAAAGAAGAAGAGCCGGAAACTGCTCTTGCAGCCTGCGCCTGATGGACCACACCGTACTGCACTCAGGAAATTAACCCACATTTGCTTAAATTTACGACAAACTTTAGCCCAATACAAAATTATAGTGAAGCTGCAGCAGGTCTACACAGAACCACGTCTAAAAAGAACTTTAATTTAATTTCAGAGTGTTACTAACCTTCCCTTTCTGTCTTTGGGGGAGCTTAAAAAAAACGGAATATGAGCTGAAGCTAGTTTGTGGCCTCTGAAGGATGCATGCAGAGCAGAAGTGGAAGGAGGAGAAAAGGGAGAAAACAGAATCAAACTGTGGAGAGTAGAATTTCCTGTGGATCATGGAGGACAAAAACCTCTTCAAACACATTCCTGACGGGTCTCATCAGGGTAAGAAATCAACTTAAGGTGAGTACAGGATTTATTAGTTTAACCTGTTAACCAGAAACAAAAACTATTTTCTAAGTTGTTTTTAAAATGATTAGCTAATTATTAGCTTGTAGGCAGTTGCCACCAATGACAAACTTCAAGATTTTATTGAGATCTCATGCCACAACCAACAGAAAGTAGTGTAAAATTAAGTGCAAAAATAATACATAGCTTTAAAGTTTTCTTTTTTTCCAAACAGAAATAAAAAAACTGTAAGTAGCATTTGTGGACGAAGTTGTGTGGAAGTCTAAAGAGGAAAGGAGATGCCCTGGTCCATTGGCACTTGGTTTAAAATCCTACATGTGGAAGAATGCCAACATTCCAAGTAAATACTCAGTATCTACAGTGAAGCATGGTGGTGGCAGTATTATGCTGTGGGTTGGTTTTGGGAAAACCTGGTAGAGGCCACAAAGACTTGAGAGGTTAACTTTCTAACAGAACGACGACGCTGAAAGTGCAGCAAGCGCTACAATTCAACGGTTCAGATCAAAACATATTGAGACGTTAACATGGCCCAGTCAAGTCCTGACATAGACTTAGAAAAAAGGTTTTCAGAGATTTTCTCCATTCTGTCTGACTGTGCTACTTTTATTTAAACAAGAATGGGCAAAATGTATGTTTTTAATGTGCTTTGTTGTGTTATACTCACTCAAGTGTTGGTCTGTTGCATAAAATCTCAATAACATGCATTTAATGTTTTGGCTTAACATGACAAAATGTGAGACATTTTGAGCAAATACACATTTTTAACAAGGCACCATTTCTTAATATTAGATTTGTGAGTCTTAGAAAAATTAAGGCCTAGTCAGTTTGTTTCTTACCTGTTGTTCTTCCTGTTATCTGGCTGGTCCCTGTCGTTGTCAGCCAGATTGAGGGACGCCAAAGACACACTTGAGACAGAGAAGCCCCGAGGACGCACACCTGCACAGAACCAGCACAGATCAGCATGAGTCGCTCGGTGGGAACATGTTTGTAACGGCGGTTTGTAACGATGCTTTGGGAGTCCTTCACCTGTCGTTCTCACAGGAGGAGTAGATGACTCCATGATGTCCCTGTGGATGGACTTGGGCCGCTGCTTTTTCTTCAGACTTCCACTTCGAGGCTTGATGACCTCATCCATGTCCTCCATCAGCTTGAGCTGCTTCCTCCGCAGATATTCGTTCTTGATGTACTCCCCTCCTCGCCTTCTCTTCGTCCTTCTTCTGTTGCTCCTCCTCTGCCTTTAGTCTGCACAAGAACAAGGAAGCTTGTAGTGGAAGACCGAACAGAAAAGCTGAAGGCAAGAACGATCTAGAGTCCATCTGGACATCATGTGTTGCAGCGAGGACACACCGTGCAGCTTCTTTCTTCTGCTCCTGGTCCAGCTCTTGTTGTTGCCTCCTCTCCTGTGTTTCCTTCTCCCTCCGAAGCCTCTTTTCCAACAGAGCTGCTTTCTTTGCCGCCATGTCCTCTTCTCCCTTCACATCATCCTGGTGTTGAATGAGAATATTTACATACATAAAACAAGTTCCTATTTTAAAGTAGAACTGGATAATAAATCAATAATATATAGATGTATAGATATGTATAATATAGACACTGATATGAAACCCTCCTATTGTGTGACATTTTTTGGTCATATCCAGCCCGATTTTAAAGGTTATCCCAGGCAGAGGAGACAACTAGAGAGACCAAGTGTATATTTCTATCAATTTAACCTTGTAGCTCAAATCAAGAGAGACGACGTGTGAGACGTTATGTTCACAAACACATACCAATCGTCTCTTGAAGTAAGTTCAAACCATTTTCTCTGCTTTCGTCTTCTTTAGGAGCAACTAGAACGTTCAGGGCTTGTTGCTCCAACTCACCTTAAAGAAGAATCCGCAGCACATCTTTTGGTCGTCTCCATAACTTTCTCCTCCTTTCTCTCCATCCTGTATGTTCTCTGGACCTCGGCCACCAGGAGGCTTTAGCCAGGACAGCGGCACCTCCACTAGGTCCTTCCTTTCCTGTTTGTCATCTTGACTCTGGCTAACAACCCCACCTTTGACCTCTGAAAGCGGCTGGCACAAAACCTCTGATGTCTTCGACTCCTCTTTAGATTCTGTCCTCTCCTTCAGGCGTTCACTCGCCTTTCCTTTGCGTTCTTCCTCATCACTGACCTTTACTACCATTTCCTCTTTTTTCTTAGACTCATCTTTGTCGCTCTTGAGCTCTTGGTTGTGTCTCCCCCTGACGCCCTCGTCGTGACTCAGGTAGGCAAACGAGCTCTGCTGGGTTTGGCTGGAGTTGAAGCGCCTCAGTCTGGGCAGGCTGTCCACTGAGGTGGGAGGGTTGAGCATCCGACTGATGGGAGTGACCTTCAGGTCGTTTGGACGGGGAGTCCGAGGCGTTCTGGCATGAAATGAGGCCGGTCGTCGTTTGATGCCCGCAGGCGAACGATTGGGGGCGCGTGGCGACCCGGAAGAGGACAGGATCGGGGACAAGGATCCCACCGACCCACGGCCCGATCCTCTGCCTGTCACGCTGCTGCTGCGCAACTCGCGGAGCTGCCTGTGTGGAAAAAGAAATGAAAACAGTAATGGGGAGCTTGCATTTCAGTCGCCTCCTCAGTGGATCTGGCAGTAGCCAGTTACCTGTGCGGAGACGGAGCAGGAGGCGGGATCACCCACGCCTGCTGCTGCTGGTCTCTCATGGCCATGATCTTCTCCTGCTGCTGGGCCAGTCGCTGCATCTCAGTCTGCAGGAAGCCCAGCGACGTGTTCAGCCTTTCAATGGAGCGTGTGTATTCTGCAAGGTCGACCTCTCCAGGGGTCACGCCTGATCATCGCCATCAAAGATAAGTAAATACAGAAACCTGTCACCATTTCCAAAACCATATTCAGCAGAGCCAATAAAAAGAGAGGCACGTTGACGTTACCTACCCCCACTGTCTTCACAGGGAGATTTGGGAGCTGCTCCATCAGGTTTGCACCTCTCCACCTGCTCCACGCTGTCCTCCTTTGAGGAGGAGATGGGTGAAGGTGCCCCTCCGGAGTTCTGGCTCAGAGGGGCCGTCACTCCTTTCCTTTTTACTACATTCAGGAAGGCTGTTCTTCCCATTTTCTGGCGGTGCCTGGTGAAAGCTGCTTCTACCTAGAGATTGGGATGAACCCAAAATTAGATGTAAAAATTCACACCATTGGTTTTTTCGGGATGCAAGCCTGCGTACCTTTTTCTTTTGGGCTTCGATGGCTCTGCGTTTTTCTTCAAGTTTCATTCTCAGTTGAATCATTTCTGAGGCGATGAAGTGGGAGGGGTCTCGAGGTGACGGGGCAGCCAGAGAAGGCGACGTGATTGGCAGGGGAGGTGTCGAGAACTAGGGGTGGAAAAGTAGAGTTTATGCCAAATTTTATTTATTTCTCATCAACATATTAGAGAGAGCTCCATTTCTGCCTCTGCAGAAGACACAGTGATTGTCCAGTGGTTTAATTTATCAAATACAAAAAAAGATAATTTGAAACAACATGGTACTTAGTGAAAATACTTTTTAAATTATGACCTACTGATCAACCATTTTTCAGTTCACTTTTTACAACACTGACTGCTGCCAATCAGAACCGGCATAATTAAGAAGTCGCTTAAGTAGAACCTTTCTGACAACATGAAGTAGGCAAATGGTCACATCACACCTCAATGTAAAGAAATTCAAGTACACATGAAAGGAAAAAGGGTCACAAAGCCTAAGACTTTGGAGTCAGAATGATTATCCACAAATGGAGAAGACATGGAAACAGAGGTGAACCTTCCCAGGAGTTAAATTACTGAGAGAATTCATCAATTGATCCAGGAGGTCACACACACAAAAAACAATAAAACAAAAATCTAAAGCACTTGCTTTAGTTAATGTCAGTGTTTAACATTAAGCAGTAAGAGAGACCATCCATAGTTTATACCCGCTTATCCATGCGCAAGGACTGGTGCCCATCTCTAAAGCAAACAAGGACAGATCAAAAATGGCATCCATGAGAGAGTTCAAGGCTAGAAATGACCAAAAAGAACCGAAAGGCCTATTTCATATTTGTCAAAAAACATCTCAACGATCCCCAAAACTCTTGAGAAAACAATCTGTGAATTGACGGGACAAACATTTTTGAAAGGTTTGTGTAGCGTTAAATCTTGCCGTAAATTGAAAGGCTTTTTAACAGCACCACATATTCTGAAATGTCTGAGGAGACCTGAGGGACAGAATGAGTAACAAACCTGAGAGGACGTGGTTCTGACCGAGTGTGTGTAGGGGACATTAAGGTCAGAACTGTCTGGAGTGGTGGTTCCTCCACTGCTCCTTCCCTCCAACTTCCTGAACTTTTGCTCTGCAAAGCTGGTCATCCGCACCAGACCCCCAGCTGACCCGCCCGATGAAGAGGCAGGACTGCCTGTATAAGACCTGGGGATGGTGGGCGCAGAACTGGGGCAGGGGCTGCCTCTGTTGCCTCCCTGTCCCTGTTCACTCTCAAGGTTGGCTTCCACTTCCTCCTTGTGTTCCCCTTCCCTGCTACTCTCCTGCTTGCCAGGTAGGGGGCACGACCTCGTCATGGCCTCGCAGTCTGGATCTATATCCGAGTAGTCCCTCAGAGACGAGGAGTCCTCATCCAAACTCTGGATGTCCTCTGTCCGCACATGGATGCCTGTGTCAACTTCATCTGTGGAGGCAGAGTTGGGGTCTCGGTCGTTCACCCGAGCCTTCGCTGAACCAAAGTCGTCTCCAGGAGCTTGAGCCCCTGGAGGGTCTGACGGATCTGCACCATGCAGAAAAAAGCCATTGTCTCCATCTCCAACAGTGAGGCTGGCATGAGGCCGTTCGGTGTCATGGATGATCTTGAGGGCCTCTTCGATGCTCGGAGGAGTCGATGGACTGATGCGGGCGGAGTGGTTCCCTTGGTACTTGGTGGGGCTGCTGTTGTCTGGTAAGACTCCATTGGGGCACCTGGAGAAAAGATCCAGGTAAATAGAAAGTTGAGGAAACTAAGAGTGAATATTGAAAAAATTATTGCTCTATTCAAATGTTTTTGATTCTCTTGAATAACAAAAACCTCCGAAGGTTTGTTTTGTATGTGGCCAAGGCTCACGTGTTTGTTGAAATATGTGTTTACCAAGGTGCCACCGGTGACTTTGTAAAAAGAACAGTTCTTCACAGAAGGTTGCAAAGAATTGGTTGGATTTCAAAAATCTTTGGATTTATTTGTAATCTTTTTGCATATCTTACCAGCTGTGGAAATTAGCCTGTGTTTGTATTTAGCTTCCTCCAAATTGTTTTGTTCTTAAAGTAATTAACAAATAAGGCTTTCATCATTTTCCAGTGCAACGCTCTGCTGGGAAAACCTGCATCCAGGGATTCACATGGGGTGTTTTTTAGAAACCTGACACCAAATCAAAAAAAAAATGTCAGACCAATTAGCACTGGATATTGCAAAAGTTAATATAACTCCACCTTGTTTTGTTGTTGTTGTCTTCAAATGGTCTAACTACTCTAAAACTAGACTTTTTTTTTTTCAAATCTTTACACTTTGAGTCACCTGATGCTCATTGTCAACTTTGATCGGTATAATTAAGCAGGCACTTCTTCACTTTTCACAGTTTTTATTGACCTGAAGGTTGTTACATTTATAGATGATGCAGTTAAACTGACAGCAAAAGCCACATTTAAAACCCATTTCCCATCCACACCTGCTTTGGCTCTTAATAGAGAAAGTGTTGTTCCGTCCCAAAGGTTTGTGAGAAGCAACGTCGCCGTCCTCCTCTGGGATCTGTCTGCCCTGACCGTTCACGTCGACCGGCGTGAGAGAGAGGTGGCGTTTCATGCCTCCTCTTGATGCATAATGAACTTTGAACCCCAGACCATCAGTACTGGCTGAGCGGGTCATGCCGCAGGTAGAAGGAGCCTCAAAGGGGGGCAACGTTGCATCCCCATCCAGAGGGATCTCAAAGGAGATTCCCCGAGAGGAGGATCTGAAGAATGAGAAGAGTTGTCAGTGCAACAGGAAAGACACTGACAGCTATAAAATGTAGGTCCCTGGAGGCTGATAGCTTCATATACTCACTGTTTTTCTTTGGGCCACGTCCCGACACAACCGTCAACATATGACATGGAGGTAGATCTCTTTATTAGGCCTATTACACACAGAGGAACCTTCTTAGTCTTACATGATCTAAGAAATTACTTGTTTTCATTTAAAAAAACACAAACATAGCAAATGAATCTCGGGGGATTACCGAAGAATAGAAATGATATAATAAGTTTTAACACGTCTTACAGCAGTTTTTTTTCTTGCTTGTATGTTTGTGCTACATCCAGACCTTAACCCCAGAGGTATTTTGTAAATCAATTATATTTTGCACTGCATCCTTAACAGCTGCACATTATTTCATTTATTTCCAGTGTGGAGCTGTACACAACCACTAGGGGGCATCTGACTTCTGAACAAAAATCTAAACCTGCATTGATCAAATGGCCTGCTGCACAAAGCTGTAATGTTTGTTTCTCAAGACAAAGTATGATATCTGGCAGCAACATTAGTTGAAGGAGTGACATTTAATAGAAAGATTTGGTAAATCACAGGAAAATCGTACAAAAAGAATCATGGATTATTGCTGCTGCTTTTCAGAGTTACCTGAATAGATTTGCAGTTTCCACTTCTTTATGATTTCTGCACAATTCCTTTGAGGATCAAGCACATGCATTTCCACCCTCGTCATATCCATGAAGCTGTTCTCCTCACACAGAGCATCGGCATTCTTGTCGTCCCACTCCACTGAGCTGACACAGTGTTACGCTTTTCCACCAAACCCTCCATGGCATCAATCAATCCACTGCAGTTTTATTCATTCCCAAAACTAAACTGCACTAATTTGCTATCTTATTACTCGCACCTAACAACTGGACCGCCAAATGAATCACCTATTTAAAGATTTTTCTTTTCTTTGCCAATACCTACTTGTATTTCTTGGGGGACTTTTTAAAATAGTGTGTCACAAAATCTTGTCTGTGCATTTAAAAAAGGGTCAGATCACTTGTATTTTGTAATACAGACTGTTTATGTAGCTACATCATCTCACAGAAAGAGAGGCACGAAAGAACAAACTGTTTCAGACAAAAAGTATAAAGATGGCTCGGTTAGCTTTCTGTTGCCTTTCATTGGTCTACTAGCAACAGTCAGCAAAAATACATCCCAGTGACCACATTAATATGGCAGATCATATTTAAAACTACCTTCAGCAGTGAGGTTTTCTGGACTGGAAGGTCTGTCTGCATAGTTCTGTTTGACAGGACTGGACACAGGAGCCATATCTCTGCAGGACGATACAGGCTCACAGGCTGCATGGCAAAACAAGACAAATCCTCCACATCATTAGTCAACAACTGGCATTCAACACATGGAGAATATCAGCATCATCAAAAGGAACACGGACTGGACCGTACCGTTGGGGTCGAAGACTCTGGGCTGAACAAATGAGGGTTTCACGACCTCGAACCACCAGAAAAGCTCAGCCATGAACACCAGGTAGTTACTCTGAAAGATTACACACACATCTTTTAAGCTCAACTCGCATATGTAACATCTGGATTTTTTGCTGCTGATTCCCTCTGTACATCTCTGTAGATACCAACAAAAAATCAAACCAGCTTTGAGCATTTTGAAAGACCGCTGAGGTCAAAGTCATCCAACCAGTGCTGGACTCAGATGGATGAGTTCATGTACTATTTGTGCATGTTGCACGTCGTGACTGCTATAAGGTCAAACCCAGATGTGGCAACAAACATCTGTGAAGCTACTGTCTGGAGTCTAGTTTATATGCAGTATCTTCCAGAGCTATTCAAACCTATCAGTGTTTCATATTTTATTATGTAACAACATAATAATGTAATCCTGTGTTTTACTAGGATTGTGTTTAGTAAGACCAACTTTAAATGGTTGTGGAGTGTAAGGAAACATGTTTTTAATTTTTTTTTTAAATAAATACAACTGAAAAGCTTGGCTTGCATTTGTATTCAGGTCCATATAAGCTGATAGTCCTATGTAAATGTAATGCAAGTGAGTTCCTTTAGAGGTTAGTAAATAGTGCCTGCCTGTGTGTAATACTGTATATTCTCAGTGTAAATACAGCTATTTGTAAGGCCCTAAATGTCCTATGAAAATGTGACTGAGCAAAATGATTAGCAGGTGGCTGACGTTGATAAAGAAAACTGCACCAATTCATTAAGAAGATCTTAGATGTAATTTGTAGACATATAAACACAATCTTCCAATGCGATGTGTTAAACCGTGTACAAATAGTTAAGATTCTGTGGACAGTGAATCTGTGGCAAACAGGCAGCCTGCCAGAGCATTTAAAAGACCCACATGACTCCCTGTTGCACCATAAAACCAGAATTCAGTCAATGCACAGACAAGAGTGGTGAATGAGAAACGAAGGCAGAAGAAGGAAAGCAGAGCAAAGAGTGTGTGAGGATGAAAAGCGACTGCTGTGTGGCGTCACAGAGAGGAAAGTTCCAGTCAGCTCGGACTGTGACTTGAATCCTGAATGTTTCTACCCACGTTCTCTGCATACTATTTACCCAACGCTTGCTTTACTGCTCTGTACTGTCTGAATGGCACTAAGGGACTCTTTGAGTTGTACAGGGAAAAAATAAAACCCTGACATTTTTGTCTGAAACCTTACATCTTCAAACTTTAAAGACGTTTCTTCAAAAACAAGAGAAACAGTCCTGACGAGTTGGGTCAGGACTCTTGAATCTGTCCTCTGTCTCAGTAGGATGAGGTCAACAGAGAAGAAACGCACACTGAGTATTAAACTTTTCCTTGCATGACTCAGTTGTGCCTTGGTGTAATTTCCCACCCTAAGTCTCCTTCTTCTCCCCCTAAAAAAACACCAAAACACACACATCTCTCTTTTTGTCCCTTGAGTAACCGAATCCTGCATCGTAAACACGGACCTTTCCACATCTTCCCCATCTGTTTCTTTAAACATCAGAGTAGTGGAAGTTCTTACCTTTATGGATGCATGCGTGTAAAGCATATCCTCCAGGCTAAAGTGGCAGCAGTGATTGAGGTTGTTCCTGCAAAACTCCTGCACCAGCTGGAGGTTGTACAGACTGTCAGCCAGAGACATGGTCTCCTTGAGGCAAATGTCTGCTCAGCCAGGGGAGTGGTCAGACACACACAAAGGGAGCGGGAACAGCAACGCCAAACAGGAAGAGAGGAAAAGATAAGGGTCAGTTTATGGTAAAACACAGAATAGGATAAAAAAAATAGAGCAGATGCAAATTATCTTTGCTTGATTCAGTCCAAATCTTTGAGACAACTCCAGACAAACGGCATTCAGCTCTTTCTTCATGATTCATCAGCACTTTTACTCCTTGATGTTTCACAACAACCCTGGCATGTGTAGGATGTTGTAGTGAAGGAAACAGCTGAGGCTTATGGTCACTAATTTATGCGGTGTGACATCATCTTAAACTGTGCTTTTTACTTATTTTAGGGACAATCCAGGCGCAGGAGAGAGACTTTAATGAACCGTGGCCTGTTTTCACATCTGGTTCACACGCTTGCCTGTGAACTCAATCCAACCTGAGGAGTTTTCAGGAAAGCAACACAGCGGCTGTTTATTTTTGAAACTGCAGCCTGATAAGCAGCCGTCTAACGGTTCTCTGTAACGTACAACTCCTGACCAATCACGTCTCTGCCCGGGGTGTTTTCTAAAGAAAAAAGACGAGCTGTGAGGAAACGCCTCTTTGTTTCTTTGCCCACTCCCTTTTAAAGTCAGTCCTGGTCATATCTGTACTGTAGTCATTCCTTAGTCATCATCCTCACTGTGGTCTGCTGTTGATATGTAACAAAAGTAAAAACAACAAAACAAAAAGGTCAAAACCATTTTGAGTATCCCGTAGAGAGAGGGAAACGTCAGGAAACAAGACTAAAGTGGATGACAAACACCCTCTTTGTTTCAAATACCCAATTCAAATGTATTGTGTGGTCGTCATAGGAACAAGAAGAAAGTATCCATTGTGCGTTCTACATATAGAGGCTCTCTAAACCGTACACACTTTACCAGGGAAAGAAAACCATTTCAAACCCTCTTCCACAAATATTGTGGAGTTCATTCTTACAACATTTCTTAGTGAGAAAAAAGAAGAAAGCCCCCCCCCCATACATAACCTTGTTCTGCCTTTAAACTACACGGTTAAAGCACCTTTTGATTCTGTTTCGCCATTTTTCTTCATCTACCAGCATCCAATATCTTGACTTAGTCCACTGTGCCTTGTAAAGATCCTCCTGTGGATTCTAGCTACATTACTCCAAATCTTAAAGAAGTTATTCTTATGCTTATCTTAAAAAAACCTTCATCTTAGATTTCTATGAATCTTAAGAATTTATTCTGACATGTATTTACAGTTATTCATAACTTACATTTTCTTTAGCAAAAATCTCAATTCTATCTAAGAAAGATGAATCCCAGAGCATGATACTGCCACCACCATCTTCTACCATTGATACAGTATTCTTTTGGTCATGTGTTATTTTTGTCAAACGTATTTAAATGAGCTGTAATTTTATTCAATCGAACCACAACATATTCTCTTATATCAAAGTTTTGTTTGATGTGTTCCAGCGAGGCCCGAGAGCTTCAAGTAAAAGAAAGTAGTTCTGTTTCTCAGACCTTCTATACAGTCCAGATCTATGGAGACTCTATACAGAGAATTGCCTGCAGAGCACAACTAGTAGTTTCTGACCTGGGTTTTTAATCACTTCTGGATAAAGAACCAGTTTTTTTTTTTTTATTTCCTGTTGGTTTATTTTTTGTCCAATTATTGCTGACTGCCTTCAGTGTGCATGGATCTAAAACTCAGGATGGGCAGCATGGACATAATAGTTTGTTACAATATATATGACAAAAAAAATAAATAAAAAAAAACACCAATGCGATTGATGAAAAAAATAGCCCCCAACTATATAAATATGTTTTGTTGTCTTCTTTTTTTTTGCAATCACAGCCCCACAAATACAAACACTGCTTTTGAATTAAAACAGAAAAATGAAGAATCACCAAAAGTCAACTTACCAATCTCATCTCGCAAACATTTTAAATGTTTCACTCTTTACATAATATAAAAGAATCACAACAATTCATTATTTTCTTTCCTGACAAAATGTCTTGTTTTGTGCAATTTAATGAACAAGAAATCAAAGCGCAGCCAGATGTCTGGGTCTGGGCACCCACCTTCCAGCCGGACGGCCTGCGGGCAGTAGAAGTGCAGCAGGGCAGCGAGGGCGCAGCCGTCTGTGTTGTCCTTCAGCAGGTTCTCCACCAGGGGGAGCGACGGGACATTCTTCTGGGCATGCTCCCTCCTGTACCTGGCCTGAAACACCATGGCAACGACACAGAGACATCACCTTCATGGTTCGTCAGGGTGGATATGCAGCGGTTCTCTTTGACTACCGCAGACACACCTACTACTGCATGCAGAGCGTGATTAAACACACAAGTCAAGGTGTTAATCTGACGGTTTTCAAGCATTCATCTGAAGTAATGCAGTTTATACTGAACATGCAAATAATACATCTCTGGCATTCACTTCAGATTTCTTTTTAAGGAAACGACTGGAACAGTTTTGCTCTCTCTGTTGTTTTCTGTCTTTGAAAATATTATTCATTAAACTATTAAACCTCCTCAGACATTTTTTTGGGATGAAGGCCATCAAAAATCTGTACAGCGCTTCTGTAGCACACTGTTCATGTGATTAAGGTTTAATAATAAACTCTGTATACGCTCATTCTTCCTTCCTGCAGGTTCCCTTATGCGATGCTTTACATGTGTGAAAACCACAGGGACAACAAACAACCGCATGTGCCTTCAGGGCGTCAGCGCTCCCTGGGAGCCCAAGAAGAGATGCTTTCTGATGGCCGCGTTTTGTAACCGACGTGGTACAAAGGAAGACTCAGTCAGTGCAGCTCTCTCTGTCTGACGGCCAGCTATGACTGAGCACTGAGCTGTGAGAAACAAACTGTTGTCCTTCACTTTGCTCCACTGGTACCGAATCTCTCTTAGTACCGCTCGTCCTTTTTGCACATGAGACAATTTCAGCTGTTTTGGGTTTATAATAAAGATGGAAGAAATGCTTTAGTTCATTTTAGTTTTCAGCTGTACGTCTTAAAAGTATATCTACCTTTGAGTCCCAAGACTAGCCGAGGTGTCTTTTCCATCTTAAGAAGGGGAACGGGTTGGGAGGGCAGATGAGAGGGTGGGAGACATTTGGCCAAACAATGATGGAGGTCTGGGCCGCATGCGGGGAATAAACATCCGGAGGGAACAATGTGAAGGTTGGGTTAAAGGGTGTCAGGGCTGATGCTGGGGTTACTGAGATCTTTTCCAGAATGAATGGACTTACAGGTACTAATCTCCAGTACCATTTGCTAGAAGACTTGATGGTGGGTCATGATAGGATAAAAGGAGAGAGTGGGATACGTGTTAGGACCACCACTGACTGGGAAAGAGACACCAACACCTGAAAACAACATCTGTTATGGCTCTGTAAAAGACAGAGGATAATTAATAATGTGTTAAGTGTGCAGGATGTGACAGAATAGTAATGGGTGTTCTTAAAAATTTGCTCTCAGTGCCGAGCTTTAAAATCTCACAGATTTTTCTCTCTAGTATTTTATGTAGCAGATTTTCAGTCTGACCGCGCCAACAGCAGACAAGCTGGTTTAAAAACCACACTCTTTAGTTTGCCAATTGTTACTGAGTGACAATTTACACACTTGGGGTAATTACTAACTCAAAGCTAATAATTATCTACTAGAGCTGTGCTTCAAAAATGAAATCAAAGGATCTATTTCATCCCATTTATCTTTCAACCTCAGTAAAATGCTGACTTTTGCAAATTTCAAAGCTGAGGCAAGAATCTACATTCTCAAGACAATATTTAGCTAACTGATGAAAAGTAACCAACTTTCAGGAAAAGCTTTGTAAAATTATCTTAAGTGAACTAAATATGGTTATTTTTTATTACAGAACAGCTCCAGTGATTTTAGTGCTTTTAGACGTACTCAGCCGTGATGTGGAGCAAACACCTCCAGCAGACTGAACACAAACATCCTCCGTCTCCTCCCCACCATAACCGAGTGAGTTCTTCATCATATGACCAAAGTTAAAACACTTTTCACACTTTCCCAGAATAGAAGAGTCCGAGGAGCATCTTGTGCTAATCTACCAGAGCCGGCATGTTGCAGAAGCATTGGTGAGAGTGTGTGTATGTGTGTGTGTGAAATGATTTCCTCCTGCTGTCTTCTTAATGAGTGAGTAGACTTCTCCTGATGCTGCCAGGAAGAGCCGTGTGATGGATCGTGCAGCGAAAAGCAATGGACTGATGTGAAGTGTCTTCAGGACGATTTTTCTCTCATCTGTCTTTGAAGGACTGTGTCAGCATGAAACACACATATATATGTTGTATGTTCCTCTCACTAAATTAACAAGATATTATTATCTGTGGAAGAGGATTCAGCTCCGTAAGAGACAGTCAGACAGTGGGACTCCACTTGTTGAATGTAGAGAAGTCGTGCTTGTGCTTCATATTTACAGATGCTAATCTCCAGTGTGGAGAACATCCCAATCTAACCTGCTATAAGATTTGCTTTCTGTCAGAGAAAACAAATCTAAAGTAAAAAATGTTTATATTGTCTGAAGAAAATTTCAGAACTAGTCAGTGACAAATCTTTAATATTTAAATATTGTCCAGGTCAGATAAGATAAAGGCTAATAAATATCCCCTGATTGATTAAAAAACATTTCTTTGTAATTAAAAAGAAGAAAAAAAAGCCCACTTTAGTCATCAGCTTTGTATTAAAAATTAAATTAAACAAGATGGCTTAATTAATCATGTATTATTATTTATTATGTATATGGGTGAAATATCTTTTAAAATTTAAATTTCACCCTGCAGAACAACAACTATATATATTTATTTATAATATATATATAAATAAATAAAATATACATCCTTTCTCCTCTTCATTGAAATCTTTCCAACTACTAATTTCCTGTTGCAGTGTGACAGCCAGGTACTTTGTTGCGCTTTGCTCACCTCATTACATTTCTAATGAACAACAAGAAAGAAACCTAAATCCACCAAGGCGCCACAGCTTCATCTCCTTCCAGCCTTCAGTGAGTTTCTATTTTTACCCTTCACCTTACTGCTGCCCTGACGGGACCTGTGATCCGACCGAGCTGTGCTGAAGCTTCATGGATGATGGCGCAGAAGAAGACGACGGCTGACTGCAGCGTGTTATTGCCGGTAGATTGACTCATTGTGTCACAGGACCTTACATAACCGCTCAGCTAGCAGGGTGCCTGTCTGTCACTCAGGCCCTTCGACTACAGCGGCCATGTCTCCTACCCTTTCCCAGCTCATCTCAGATAAACCCCTCCTTATTTCTCGTCTCCGACAGACACCCTGCGTCTCCTCCTCTGCCCTGTGAAATGCTTTGTCTCCTCAGACAGCAGTGGGGAGATTCTTGCCAAATACTTTCTGCAGCTGGTGACTGAGCTCATCTGTTCGTCTGCTTCGCAACACTGTGTGTTGAATACGTTTGTAGGGGGAGGGAGGTTTTGTTTTTTGCATGTGTGGATAAAGATGTGACTCTGAATAAAACTTGATTTCCACAAATATTAACTCTCTGCAAGAGGCTAAACAAAGTCGTTTCTGAGAAGGAACTTCCTGTGTTGGAGAACCTTTTCTGACTTACCTTATGTATGGTGACGTTTGAGTCTTGGAGGGAGGCTTCTCTTAACTTCTGCTCCTCGATGAGGATGTCCCTCAGCTGCTCGTTCACCTTAAACGACAGGAAGAAGCAGAGAAGGAGGTGAGAGACAGAGACGCTCGGAGAGCCAAGTCGTATTTCAAGAAAGCACTGGGTCAGATTCAGGCTGAATAACAGTCTGCTCTGAGAAGACGAATGACGTGAACCTCAGCGAGAAAAGCCGTCACCCTCACTTTGACACATTAACTTAAGATAGAGAATCCGTGTCTTATGAAACGGTCTTTGAAACGTGAGAATTATTGTCCAAAGATGACTTCTGTTTTTCTTTTTGTCAGGATGAAGTTGCACAAAAACACCCGTTCCTAATCATGTCTCGATTGTCTTATTAAGGCCTCCATATAGAAAAAATCCTCATGAATTCAACATTTAATATTCATATAAGGCTTTAAATATTTTACATGACTTTATGGACAAAAAAAAAAGCAGATGGAGATATTAGACTGCAACATGTTTATTTAATTCCTCATCAAAATTTGTATTACTAAACAGCAATGTACTAAGAAATCAGTTGACTGCAATTGGACAATTGGGAATATACACAATGACTAAAAAATAACAAAAAAAAAAAAACACTAATCTTGCTAATCCATCTCATTGATTCGTTTTTTTAATCATTTCATGTTAGTTATAAAATTGTTAGACTTGTTTTAAAATGACTTCTGTCTGATACACAGTAACATGTCATAAGCACTATATCTCAAACATCTCACAAGCAAAGACAAGCAGCTAAATAATCTGAAAGAGATCATGAACAGTGACCTTAGACACTTAAGCAACTCAAGTTCTATTTTTGCTTTTTTTATTCCTGCAACAGCAAACAAGAGATGTTGCTAATCTTGGAAGTGTCTTGGGAATTACTCCACATTCCTGCTCTCTTGCAAGAAAATGAAGAAACGGCTCTCATATCAGCTGAACCCAGACAGAAACAAAACAGCAGCGAATCAAATGAAAAGGTAATGCGTGGAATGTGTGCAGTCTTTGAAAGCGCACGTCTTCGGGGGTTTTGTTGCGCCCCTGCACGTACCTTGTTGATCCAGGTGGCGATGGCGTCCTCGGTGTCGTACGGCAGCCCCTGGACGAGACCGTCGCCGTGTAGCGGTCCAGCAGGAGAATACTTGTTGATGCAGGACATCACCCTCTCCACGCTCACCATCTCCACGGTGTAGGCCATCATCAAGGTATCGATGAGCGCCAGATGGGAGCTCTGCACGGAAACCGCAAAAGCTTATCAGCAAGATGAATTTAACAAGTGTTTTTGTTTTTTCCTATGAAAAATAGTTGAAATGCTCTGAAAGAGCACAAGAGTCTTTTTAAGCATTCAAGTTGTGCAAATGATTTTAACATGATCACAAACCTTGGCCTTTCTAACCCCATTCCAGACCGGTCAAAGCAACAGACCTCGCCTTCCCTTTCCTGCCTTACAACAGCTCTATTCAAAAAAAATATTTACACTGCATGTGTGTCTGTGTGTGTGTGTGTTTGTGTCTACACTGTATATGCTTACCTATGCCTATAGGATACAAACCTAACAAGACAAGCACCTTTTGGCTGGTGCTCAGTAATTCAGGACAAAACAAAGTCAAAACAACAAATAAGAGACATCTGTTCAGAACATCAGAGCTCTGAGTGATCCAGTCTTTCCCCTAGACATGAAGCTGAGCTGCTGCTGGAGTTCAGTGGAATCACCTCATGTAAAGCCAGTCAAAACACAACACGGACACGAGATCACTGCCAGAAACAAACCGTGGATGGAAATAAGCGCTAAGATGAGTTGCTTCATCTGAACAGGGGGTAACATTAGATATTAGGAGCACATATTTTCTAATAACCTTTTTTTAAATCAGTTTTAAAAAATTGTAAATTAAATCTCGTAATTAACTCACTTTATTTTCCAGAAAATAAAAAATATATCTACATTGATATGCAAACATTTATTTAGAAATAACTACATATTTTTTTATGACTGTATAAAAAACTAACTCTATGACTCTAAATAAAACATAAAAACAAACTAAACTGTTATTTCTTGTAACAGCTCTTAAGGAAGCCACTGTTAGGTTTAGCAGCTAAACACAGGAGTCTAATATTCGGCTCATGAGGCAGACTCTGTTTCTAGTTTGTGCAGCCTCAGGATATTGTCAGATACTTCACATTGTGTGCATTCTGCACCTGGCTGACGAAAACTGACTGAGGGAAACCGACTGAATGATGGGCAGAGAAGGAGAGACCAGCCAAACAGCTTAGAATGAAACTGCAGGTCAAGAAATCAGAATTTTCTTAAGACGCCATAAAGCTTTCCTGACGATTAAAGCTTTTCTCAACGCATTTGCATAAAATCCCCAAATCTTTCATGGTGGTAAGGAGCTTGCAGAGGTTCTTGGATGCAGTAGGGCTTTCATGCGTGTTCGTTTAGACGTGTGAAAAGAGAAATACTGAGAGTCTAAATGACAAGCCACTTGAGTTCCTCTTAACTCCAACAGAACTGCATCTGTTGGGTTTTGTTTTTTAATTTCATCAAGTTAGTTTACGTGACAGGATGCAAACATTTTGCCGCCGATTCAAAAAGTGGAATTATGCATCTTTTTTTTTTATCATAAATGGAAATATGTACAAGGTGTATTCAGTTGTATAGATGCAACATTTATTTATTGTAATTGTTTTTATTTTTAAAACAAAAGCAAAAATAATACATTAACTGCCATAAACTGAGTAGTATATTTCAAGCATTTCTTTGGTCAGAACATTACGCTTTTCAGGGTAGTTGCTGTAGCAACACTGGGTGTATAACAAGCTGAAATTAGCCGTTAGCCTGCAGGGCCGCTCCTTAACAATTAAGCCACTTATACCTCGCTAACTATAGTTTTAAAACAACATAACATTTCGGCTTCATTTGGTGAGATGATATTTTTATCCACAGGTTAAGATCCCACTTCATAATAACAATAATTTTTTAAAAATTTGATTTTGTTTTGTGAATTTCACAATAAATTGAGGGATAGAAATTGAGACAATTCTTTTTTCTTTTGCTAGAATGTTTGTGTTAATGTCATTTTAGTTTATATAACATGACACATTTCATATGTGGTTTCTTCTGGCATAAATGGGCTAAAGTAAAAAGTGTACTTTTTGTCCATTTTCCACAATACTTACAGCATTAACAGCGCTCTGTCACAATCTAACAACAACAACGTTTAAAAATATACTTTAATAATTAGAGACTGCTTCAATAGGTCTACTTTAAAAGACATGGCTAATTTAGTGATGGAAGCATAATTTGGTCTAAATGTCTAATGACGTAATGATTTGTTTATTGTTCAGCAGTAATGATTCACACTGTTACAGTAACTTATGACCAGTCGGTACTTCGATGGTTTTTCTTACACTTCTTTTGGCTGAATAAAAATAAACAATGCTGGTCAGTTTCTTTGAGTCAAATACCAAACACTTGTACTGCACCTCTACTGTAAGTGGTCGTGCTGTGCTACATTCAGGATTATGGAGAGCAAATAGGTGAGAAATCAGGACAAAAAGAAGAAGAAAGGGGCAGACAGAAGCTGGAACTACTTACAGCACTTTGCATAAGCACTTTGTACTGCCTTGTTGCTGAAAATGTGCTACATAAATAAAATTACCTTTACATGCATACAAATTGAGTCAAATCCTTAAATCTTTTCCACATTTCCAGATTACAAAAACATATCTGAATGTGCTTCATTCAAATTTTAGTGTAAAAAAATATCTGCAGAAAATGGTGTGAAATTAAGGAAAACCTACACACACACTGTTACAATACAAAGAAGCTTGTTATCGATTGTCAAAGCTTGGCGGTAATTATTGCTTTGTGCTGTAACTTCTCTTCAACAGGACAAGAAAATACCACAGTTGTCTCTACAGCCTGGACTTAAAATCCATGTGCTGCCTATTATGCCTTCACAAAGACTTTTATGGTGCATGTGTGTGAATGCATGTGTGTGTCTAAAACCCCTCACAGTGACAAGACACGCCTTATAAGGCCATGGAAATGGCAAACAGTGGCTACAAAGAGTGGTACAAAGCTGCAGCATGCTCAAACACACCATTTAAGAGGTGAATCGGTATTCTTTCACCGTGGTTGCATGGCTGCAGGGGTGTGTATGCGTCTGCTCTTGATCAAAGGGAAGTGAAATACACCTGAACAAACATAATCCAAGCAGCCACGTCATCCACAGTCACGGAAAAAAGTGTCCATTCAGAATCACGCCAGTTGTTTTCTACACATCTTCACACTGGCTAATTCCAATTCCACATTTTTTCCTTCACCTTCATTCGCCAAATGAAGGTGAAGCGTTAGTGATGATGCACGGTCCCCTCTGCAGGTTTGCACTTTCCACTCCCTCTCTGCCTTGTCCATCGCTTTTTCCATCTCAGCATTACACTAACCGCATGTGAAGCATATGTGGAAAATACAAACAACAATTTGAAATGATTTGTGGAAAAGGCCAATGGACCTAGCGGGATATCTGACAGCTGACAGTGTGTTGGAGAGAGGGTACCATTTGTGCACCACGCGAGATTTAGCTCAGTGTGAGACCCCACCCACCACATTGCTGCAGTGGTGCACATTACGCCTTCCTCGTCTCCTTCTTTGCCAGCTCCGCACTCCTCCTCCTGCTCCTCCTGCTCCTTTTCCCTGCTCTCACCTCCTTCAGATGGCTACATTACCAGTGTCTGTTCCACTCATTTTTTCCGCCTTTTCTCCTCCTCTTCCTCCTTCACAGCCCTTCTCCCTCTCCACGATTACATCCATCTTCCACCGTCTTCACCCTTTCCTCCCCTGTCCTGCCTTACTTTCCTGCTTCCTCCTGGATCACACCCAAATGGCTGCCCCTAAATACCCCCTTTTCCTCATTCATTTACCCTCTGACAAAATGCCACACTCCTCCCTCTGGTCGTCCTCCTCCGCCTCCCCGACATGAGTTATTCCTCTGGCACGCAGTGTTTGGAAAACCATGAGGTCATCATTTTTTCTGCAGATGCACCATAACCCGAACGGAAAAGCCTCCACTTCAGCGTCACAAAAAGGTTCCCACAGAGTCCACAGGAACATGCTTCTTAAATTTCTTTTAATAACCAGAGACGAGGAGAGATTAACAAGCAGCGCTGCACAAAAGAGGATCAATACGTTTGGGAGGGAATTAGAATCAGCGTCATGTATCTACTTAATGTAGCCACTAAATCACTGAAAATGCACCAGGAAGGAGGTGTGAACGAACAAATCGTCACGCCTCACTCCCTTCTTTGTGGCCTTCTCAATCGATAAACGATGCCATGAGTCAAATCAAACCTGAACGTAAAAAATGTCCTCAACCTGTTAACATTAGATGAAATTCAATCATCTGCAGCAGCGAAAAAGAGACCAGGAGTTAATGCTCAGGTACAAAAAAATGCAGCACCAGAAGAATGCCTGCAGCAAAAACAGGTGGCACATACATGTGATATGATATCACAATATATGTATCAGAATACTTTGATAATGATATCATTGCCGATATTCTACTTTTTATTTTTAGTTTCCTTTGTAAAATAATCACCAGAACAAAGATATATTCACATTTACACAAAATCACATAAAAAAAAATCTGTATAAAAAAACAAAATCTAAAATAAATATAAATGGAAACTAATTTTGGTCAACAAAAAAAAAATCAGCTACCAAGTGTAAATAAAAATAGCAAAATACAAAAAATGAAACAAACTGTGGTTCAACAGAACGTCAGTTTTATAAGATGTCAAAAAGTGTTTTCCCCTCATGAACTAAAACATTATAACTAAAAATCTTGTTTTCATTTAAAAAGAAATCTTCCTTTTAAAAATGCTTGGCACTCAACACCAAAATATGACAATGAAAAAACCCTGCAAAAGCTTATGAACACTTCCTATTGATTGGGAACTTTATGTTCCTGATTTAAATTGGATGATTGGATGAATGATCCAATTTCACATTTGGATAATTAAGATCTGAAACTCAATTAGTTTCAGATCTTCTGCTTCTTCTGCCTCATGGGCTTCATGTCATCAGGTTGTCAAGTAAACTCTTGCATGGTGGTTGAATCTTTTTCGTGTGCACATGGATTTAGGTTCTTTTAACCATAATTTTATGACAGTTTCCAGTTTTTACACCTACTTGTAGCAAATTATTCGTGAGTTTTAAGTCACCTATCTCAACTTGCTCTCATGCTGATAGAAGGGATATAATACAGCATAATACCATGTAAAATCTCCTGCTTTAAACCCACGTTGTTCCTGAATCCCATGGGTGGAACATCTCCACTCACCATGTGTATGGGCATGCTGGTCAGATCTCTCTCGGTGACCAGTCTATCCTGGTCTGTGACGTACAGCCCCTTCTGGGCCAGGGCCTGGATGACGGCGTTGTGCCCCAGTAGAGGTTTGACGGCATCGCTGCGGAGGATCAGGCTTCCTGCACGGCAGTACAGCTCTGCGGACTGAAGCAGGCAGGCGACGGGAGGCTTCAGGTGCTCCTGGTTGTACTGGTCCCTGTAGAAGGGCTCGGCCAGCTCCTCCGGAACGGCATCTAAAAGCAGAGAGAAAGGGAACGGTCAACTGAGAAACAGTCTGAAAAGGCAAACTTTGGTTGCCTTATTTTCTAAAACAAATTCGAAGACTGGTGCTGAAGTGGACTCTAGTATGGGATACTGTAGATACTCCTGAACAGATCCGGTTCATAAAAAGGTTTGCCTGGCGTCAGACGTCAACCAAACGCAGCGGGTGTGAGGTGGGTTCGCAGAAAATGCTTGGGGCGTTTTCACTGATGCCGCTAACGTGTCCTACTCTTCAGAATGCCCCTTTTCTAGTTCAATTGAGGTGCATGACGCTCATCGCTACTCTCATTTTGGACAGTAAATGTGCCTGCAGACAGAAATCTGTTTGTATTTAACAAATGGTAGGAGAAGAACCCAAAGGGAGAGTGCATTGCTAAGCTAGAGTACAACCACACATATAACATATTTGCAAGTTGCTTCCTGGAGTTTCCTTAAGTGCAATAAATAAGAAATATTCACTCTGTATTTATATTCAACCGCTCTATATGTAAAATACCTAAAATCCACAAATACTTGAGGCCTCCAGTGAAAAAAGCCTCTTAAAGAGTTCAAACACCAATTTACCTCAATATGCATTAATATACACAGAGAAAACCATCTCAGCATTTCTGCAGGAGCTAATATTGACAGTCTTCCTTATTTGTGGTCTTGGGGTTCGAGCCAATCAGCATCAAGGAATATAAATGTCCATCCTTGGCTGCGTTGCAAATGCCAATTAGTAGCGCATCAACTAGCATCACATCTGAGTATTCTAGCTTCTCAAGTTGTATTTTATTTTAAATATTTTAAATATTGTGAAAATCTGCACAAAGGCAAATTTTCCATTGGTTAATATGAAGTCTTGCTCAGCAGAATAATCTACAAATCTGTGAAGACTGAAGCACTTTTAGTACACTTAATAGTACACACAATCTTAAAGAGGAATTACTGGGAGCTGCTTTTTACAAAAATAGAAACCCAGTCTCTCACACACACACACAGCACGCACGCAGCAGCACGCACGCACACACACACACACACACACACACACACACACACACACACACACACACACACACACACACACACACACACACACACACACACACACACACACACACACACACACACACACACACACACACACACACACACACACACACAGGGACTCAGGACTCTGTCGCTCCTCTTTAGCTTTTCATTTTCTTCATGACGTCATGTTGTTTTTAACCACAAGTTGTGACTCAGAGCTCAGCGATACTTCTCATAAATAGCCTCCTGTAAGCATTTGCTTCTTTCCCGCTGGTGCAGTGTTCAGACAACGCTCCTGTATAGGAATGTTTCTGTGTGAGTGTGCTGTGTGACACACTCACGCTCCTGTATGAGTGTGTATCCCTGGCGTGTGGGGGTCATTTCCTCCTTGCCTGTCTCTGAAGCACACCGAGGAAAACAAAGAGCACTAAAGGAATCCTGCTTAAAGGAACAATGTTTCCCCTTCAAAACGAGCTCAGAGCAGAAACATTAAGCTTGACTAAACGTCTTCAGAAAACCAATATGCGACGCCCGCTTCAAAGACACAAATATAACATCCAGTTGGCTTGTGATCAGCTCTCTGCAGTTTTCCAGAAGCTGTGGTCACAGCGGCCTCCACATGCAGCCACACTGGGTGATGAAAGGAGATATTTAGAGCAACACACAGATGTTAGAGCTCTTTATAATGAGGACTTGTGCTTCATAACTCTTTAACTAGTCTGACCTGTAACCATGTCTACAGATTAGAGTTAATTAGCAAAGCTATTCTCACACAAGCATGATGATTTGTTCACTAGAGTGACTTTGGTGTAAGATGACTCTTCTTTTTTTTAGTAGAAATGTTAGGTTTTTGTACAAATCCACTTACAGAAAACAATTGCAGCAGCTTTCTATTCACATAAAGACTGATTCTTAAATACATTATTTTAAAAACAACAAACAGCATCAGAAACAATTACACAACAAGCACAACTTTTTTTTCCCTTTTTTTAAGTTCATCAAAAATCTGCCTCCTCGTTGAGTGTTTTGTGTTAGCCATCAAAGAGGAAACAGACAGGAAGTAGCTGCCACAGGAAGTCCAGGCATGGAGAAGACCGCTCCTCAGGAGACCCCTGGGAACTGTGCTTATCTCCATCGGCTTACTGGTAGTTGTATTTTTTATTTTTTTAAAGATACAAACAATCACATTAAAAAGTTAGTTTTAGCTCAACTGATCAAGATTACTGTGTGATAGGTGCCATTCAAACCCGCAATTACAGAAAGGGTTCAGCAGAGGGAGACAGCCAACTTAAACCTGATGACTATGTTACAGCCAACTTAAACCTGATGACTAATTACCAATGGTGTCCTTTAAAAATACCTGTAACATTTATTTGACTACGTCTACATCTAACATTGCTTATACAAGGTTTCCCTCATAAAACTTGCTAAGCTCAGTGGTTGGATGCTAGGTCGGTCATTCATCCTGCGGCCCGTCGTGTTTTTGAGTTAAAAAATGTTTAAAGTTGACAAGAAATTTAAAAATATCACTTGATAATTACGTATCATCAAAAAAGACTTTTAAAAAAGGAATACTAAGCCTGGTGGGGGCACAAGTAAAGCATGGTGGCCCACCAGGCTTATAATACACTTCACTCCTCCTTCAGAAATATCAAAACTATCAAGAGCATTTCAATGAATTGACATGAGAGCCAAAAAAAAGCTGCTTAAACTGTGCATCATTAAATATGACTGGGATTTTATTGCACTGCGTAGTAATACTGAGGGATCCAAACACTCCTGGTGAAAATCAAACAAAGCTTGTGACTGTTACTAAAAGGCTGTGATCTCCAGGCCCTCCGGCAGAGCTGGACTGAAAACAAGAGTCTGCAGCAGAAATCACTGCAGGAACTCAGGGATGCTTTTCTGAAACAACCGTCTAGGAGGGTAGACAGTGTCTAGGTAGAGTGTCTAGGACACAACTTCAAGCTCAAACTCTACAACAAAAACAGATCGAATGCTAACGCCTACTCCAGGTGCAAGGTTTATGATTTCTTCTATTAGATTTTACTTGCCAACTATGAGGCGGGAATTGTTGTTTGCACATAATCCCACAGCTGCGTTTTTGTTATAAATATTTTTGTTAATCTCAGTTTAAAAAAAAACAAAAGTAGATGTTTTGAGATAGTCTGTTGCAGTGTCGCTGGTCATACCGTGTTTTCTTTACATCCTCTTGAGATGTTCTCCAAATCTTTTCCCCCCCTTCTGTCATAAATGTTATTTCTCAAAACATTATTGAAAGCCGTTGCTTTCGATGCAGATCCAGTGCCAGCCGCAGGTCTACCTGCTCAGAATAGCAGCTGATGGATTTAACTAGAGCCACTTCAATGACCAGAACAGATATCCAGATCCCAACAAAACAGAGATTTTTTTTTTACTCACTACCTAAGAGATTATGAGGTCTATTACAAATAAAGTATAAAGTATTGGAGTCATATGAAATGCAGTTTTGCATATCAATAAGGCTGCAGGAACATGTTATGAATGATACTGCCTCTCTTTCTGACTTTGAAATAGTGAGTATACCTACATACTTTTAACATTGTCTTTAATGTGCAAGCAGCGTTTTTCACTAAATGAATTTCACTGCGATTTTGTGCGGATAAACTAATAAAAATACACAGTCCAGTCACATTAATGTGACCATCTGTCAAAAGCCAGAATAACCACCTTTCGCAGAGCGAACTGCTACGAGACGTGCAGGAAGAGAGTCACTTAGGTCCCTGAAGGTCTTCTCTGGGATGTTGAGCCATGCCGACTCTAATGCCGTGGCCAGCTGCGCTAGATTACGCGGTTGAGGATCCATGGCGCGAACAACTCGATCGAGATGGTCCCACAGATGCTCGATTGGGTTTAAGTCAGGTGAGTTTGCTGGCCAGGGGAGGACGGTAAACTCATCCTGGTGCTCTTCGAACCACGCACGTACACTGGCAGCTGTATGGCACCTCGCATTGTCCTGCTGGAAGATGCCATCATCCTGAGGAAAAACAATGCGCATGTAGGGGTGGACATGGTCCGCAAGGACAGATGCGTACTTGTATTGATCCATCGTGCCTTCCACAATAATCAGTGAACCCAGAGAATGCCAGGAAAACATTCCCCAGACCATAATGCTCCCGCCTCCAGCTTGGACCGTTCCTGCAATGGTTGCAGGGTGGTTCCTTTCAGAGGTTTCACGCCTTATACGCCAACGTCCATCTGTCCGATGGAGCATAAAACGCGATTCATCTGAAAACGCTACCTGTCGCCACTCAGTGGACGTCCAGCTGCTGTACTGGCGTGCAAATTCTAGCCTTCGTCGTCGATGAACACCAGTCAGCATAGGTGCACGAACCAGGCGTCCGCTTCGGAGGCCCAGACGCAGCAATGTTCGCTGAATAGTGGTTTGGGAGACACTTGTGGTAGCCCCTTGGTTCATTTTAGTGGTCAGTTGCTCAACGGTAGCCCGTCTATCTGCCCGAACGCATCTCCGCAACCGTCGTTCGCCTCTGTCATCTATGGCCCGTGGTGCACCACATTTGCCACGTCGTGGATTTTGGACAGTCCCATTTTGCCATGCACGGTACACTTTTACCACGGCGGCACGCGAACAGTTCACAAACTCAGCCGTTTCGGAAATGCTTCCACCCTTGGCCCGAAAGCCAATGATCATGCCCTTTTGGACGTCGGATAAATCGCTTCGTTTCTGCATTACGCCAACGATTGAAATGTTTTCCGAAGCCCACACACACCCTTTATATACGCTCAACTGCACTGTGCTGCCACCTGCCTTCTGTGATTGGTTATTTAACTCTGAAGTGGAAAGTACGTGGTGGTCACATTAATGTGACTGGACTGTGTAAGTCTCCTGTATGGATTACAACACCATTGATACCAAAGGAAAATGGCAATAGGAAGACAAATTAGTAGCTCAAACAACCAACTCATGTAGAATACCATGTCTGAATATGCAACACATCAAACCCTTAAGCAGGTTGGCTACAGAAGTCCACACTGCACTGAGAAGCTGAGGCAACAACTCAGACAATTTCATCAAAATTAGACATTTTTCTGGTTTCATGTTAGCTGCGACATTTGAATGACACATCCTGGTTCTTGCGGGATGTAAGTAATAAAGTGGACAGTATAAGAGCATAAGTTAAAAGACCTCCTTGTTTTAAAACACAATCTTATGGCAACTGTACGATTTGTTGTTGAACTTGTTCGAGGTAATGAAATCTTTATCTAGTTGTAACTCATCTCTGCCATGTCCCAAATTGCCAGAGTCGGTATTGTCTCTGTACTCCTGCTGATGGAAGGTGCTGTACATGATAAGTCAGCGTACTGGGTATCAAAGCAACGACAGACTGTCATTTAAATGATTTTCTGCTCAGAGCTCCCAACACCAGCTCAATAAAATCTTGACCTATCCCGTTAAATTGAAACAGACTCTTCCTGGAGTGTGTCAAATGTAATTTTTTTCAGCAGCAGAATTAATTTACAGGCAGTAGATTTGATGCTGCTGAGAAACCCTTAGATAATTGATGAAAAGTACCCTAGCATTTATGTTACTGTAGTAATTAGTAAAAGAGAAACTAAGAAAATGTGTTGGATTGACATTCTACCAACAGTGAAATTCATCAAATCTTCATTTTGAAACCAATTCTTCTTCTTCGAGTTAAGTCATCTGTTTTACAACCCTTCTCCTTACTACAAATTAAAGTTTAATCCTAGCCTCAAAAAGTCCTCCAGAACCAACATGTGCTTGTTACAGCCCATAGCAACCGGGTCCATGCGAAAATCCGCCTCTCATAAGTTTCTGAGCCAGTGGGGAAACTGTTGCATCCGACCGCTGGCAGCTTCTCCCTGCAGCTCGCCGGGTCTATCTAGGCCAAACGAGGCTCTGAGGACCGCTCATGAATTGGGCCACAGTTCTCCTCAGTGGTAGGAGCTGAAACTGTGTCACTGGAAGGCAGAGACAAAAAAAAAAAAAAACAGGACAGCAGCAATGTGTCCGCAGCCCCAGCACACGCTTGCTACTGTTGCACGTCTTGCAAATATATGAAGCTCCATGAAGTTGTAACATAGCGGAGCCCTAATTGGCATTCAAGGTCTGATTGATGGGTTTGGTTAAGCATTGCGCCCAGTTCTCTTTAAGGCTGTCTGTCTGTGTGGAGGATAGTAGAAGTAAGATGCTAAAGAAAAGATTTCACTTTGGCCTGGAGGAGGGAGAGTGGGATATCAGACTTGAAGCATCTTAACACTGCAGGCTAGCATGTGTTATTAAAGCAAATACTCAAAAGCTATTAGATTCTTGAGCAGCTGCACCAGAGATTATTTTCTGACATAAAGAAAGTTCTCAAACAACATCTTTGTGTGTCTGTGTTCCAGAGTTTTAGATTTTGTTTGCTTCATCTTAATTTAGTTCCCTCTTTAGCAACAAATCTCCTCTGAAAAGTGTTTGGATCATTTTTTATGACTAAAAAAAATCCTGAAACAGGCGGCATGCATTTTCTATTTAGCCCCTTTTACTCTGACACCCATAACTCCGACTGCTTTCTGAGACGCTCTTTATCAATAAGAGTCCCACTATCAGAAATTGATTTCTTTATAAACCCAGCTGTTCTGTAAAGACCTCTGAGGTTTCTTGGAGAACATTAGTGAACAAACAGTAACATGAAGACCAAAGAGAACAGCAGATATGTCAGGGATAAAGTTGTGTAGATGTTAAAGCAGGATTAAGACAAAAAAAGAGAGATTTGGACACTACACTGAGCACTGTTTAATCCACCACCCAAATAAGAAAAGAGTATGGCACAGCTGCAGCTGGATTGAACTCAAGAAATCTGGCCTTTATGGAAGCAGTTCCCACTGAAAGTCAGATTGTTTCAGGCCATATAGGGCCACCATGTGGAAGGTGGAGATTTGTTCAGGTTAAACTGTAATTTTGGCCAACACTTAAACTATTTTGTGGCCAAAAAGCTAACCCTAAACAGGGTGGCAGCATCATGCTGAGATGCATAATACAGGCCCACAGAAAACAAGTTAGAGGCCTTTGACCAGGGCAGGTCAACAAACCTAAAACGCTACAACAGATTGATTTAGATCAAAGCATATTACATGTATTGAAGTGGCCCAATCAAAGCCCAGAACTAAATCAAATAAACAACTGAGAGAATCTCTTCGTCCAATCTAACTGAGCTTCAGCTTACACATCCATAAACACCAGTTTCTTCCACGCCAGTCTGTCACGCAATAATGCATTAACATCAACATGTACAGGTTAAAACAGCCTCAACTGAACTCAGAGAGTTACATAAGATTTGACCTGACATGGGATAATTAGCAGCAAGGCTAAACCAATAACGCTTGACTGGATGAAGCTAACTAATAGGAAAAGCCCAGAATATGTTCTGCCCAAATGTCGTTGGGCGGAATGTCTGTTTTCGTCGTTTGTCTGTCACAGTAAGATCCTGATTGCACGACGCTGTTTACAAAACAGTCGCACCAGCACGCCACATTATCGCTCGCTCGTTGATTATCTGAAGCTGTGCTCCCCCCCCCCCCTCCCGCTCCCCCCACCTACTCTGCTCCCCCGAACCAAAAGCACCAAGGAGGCGCCACCTACCCGAGCCGAAAGCCTTGGCCACCAGCCACGTCAGGGTGCAGGAGATCTTGGCCCTGGTGAAGTCGTAGTGGTCGAAGCTCTTGATGGCAGGGACGATGAATGTGCGTCTCATCCCTCTGTCCTCTGCCGCATCTCCCATCGTCCGTCTTGTGCGTCGGCGTCCCTCTGCTGCTGGGAGGCTCAGTCAGCCGGAGGAGCTCCTCCTGAATGCGGATGACATCTCGTCCAGAGGAATTCAATGAAGGAAAGAAGAAGAAAAAAAATCCCCTTTCTGCTAATTGAAGAATAAGAAAAGAAATCAGGGGCGTGGGTGGGGACTTTGAGTTTGGCTGGTATGAGCTTGATGAGCCCCCCCCTCGGTTAAATGAGACTCATGTTCAGTTTTACCTCCTTAAATCGTGACAGCGCGGCGCAGTTTAGTGGCAGGATTCCTCAAGAAGAGTCCCGGACATTTTTATCCTGGGGTTTTTCACGACATGTCGGATAATCTGTGTGGTTCAAGAGCAAAGCTACGGGATCCTGCCCACGATTATGTTATAAAAAAAATAAAATTAAAAAAAAAAACGATCCGGTTTTAGTTCGTGCTCTTCTTTTCCCCCTTCCTAACTGTTTTCATCTCTTTCGCCCTCCCCTCTCTGCGCTTTTCCTGCCGCACCGATCAGCGGACGAGGCGCACTGCGCAGGCGCGATCCACCCACCCAGTTTTTACAATCCTGTCAGGACTCATCACAATGTAATACAAACTAGCGGCAGAATGGCGCTGACTCAAACCCAGATGTTTCCATAGTGAGATGCATGAGAAAATACCAAAGAATGAGTCCTTTAACGCACTGACCGGACACATTTAAAGGAATATTATGTTACTCTTACATAAATTTTAACCAGTTGGCATGTTCGTTTAATTTCTTAATTAAGCGTGATATAATTGGGTTAAATTTTAAACAATTTGAATATAATGGGGGATATTTGAAAAGCTTCTTAAAGCTGCAGTAACTTTTTTTTCTTTCTACAAACATATTTAAATTGCAGTGCTGACAGTATATTATGACACGGTAATCTGATAAAACCTGAACACCCATTCACCCAGTGCTCCCATTTCCACTTACAGAAACAACCAATCAGAACCAAAAGGAGGGTCTTAGCGGTGTAAATCATCCATGTGTAGGTGATGTTCACCCTTTCACTCAGCCAGTTCACCACAACAGAGGCTGCCATGAATGCTAAGGCTAGTCATCTTGTTTCTCTGCCCATTGAGCACATTGAGCAGCATGTGGACAAGGGTGATTGACAGCTCTAAGCAATGATTAATAAAAAAAAAGGTTTATAGGACATTTATAATCCTGCCGGGAAAATATCCAAAAGTACATTTCAGGAAGGTTTCAGTCGATAAAGTTGACATTTTCCACCATTTTCTGAATGTTGTTCTTACTGAGTTTGTTTTTATAAACTTGATCCCAAAGTGCAAGTTCTAAGATTTTTACACCAAAAACATTGCTTCTAAGAAGTAAACTTAAATTACACTAGAACAGTGGGGGAGGGGGGGAGGTCGTCTCTGTATTTTTTATAATATTCCACTCATCCTGATAATTACTCCAGAAATGGTTCCTCTTTTGGGCTGGACAGTTGTAGCATTACTGCACCAAGGAAGTTCTGGGTTTGAAACCACGCCTGAGGGCTTTTTGCATACAGTTTTCATATTCTCCCGGTGCTGACCACATCAGCCAGATCACATATGGATTTTTGGATCTCACTACAGCTTCACTGTTATTCAGCTCTCAAACCGTAGAACATTCCTGGTTGCTGAGATGAATGGCCACATCCAGATGGGTGATGGTATCAGTCTTCCTCCATTTCAGAATAATTAGGAGTCTCAGAGGGGAATTCAAAACTGCTGAAATGGAGGTATGAGCTTTGCTTCGCCACAGGCTTATAAGGGAGTTTTGCTATGCAGGTGCGCCTGTCTAATGTGTTCTCTCCCACAATAACACGGAGCAGTTTTACTCCTGTCCCATTTTAAGCATTTGTTGAATCCTTTTGTCTTTGTCAAAAGAAGTATGAAAACTTGTCTATGTATTTGCAATCTTGTTATATCCAATCAAGTCCCATCTTATCAGCAACAATTACCCTAAAAACATATAAAACTTTACACTTTTTTTCTTCTTTTAAACGGATCAACAGGGATGTGGATATTTGATAACCTGTCAGGTGGAGGTGCTACTACTTCCCTGTCTTACGCTGAAGGCCATGCTCAGAATAATTGATGAAATATGTTATTAAGCCTATATTTTAAGTTTAAGATTTTGATTATATGTTCAGGGCATTCTAATATCTTCTTTGTAAAAATAGATTTATGATCTGAGTAAGATTTCCTGGTTAAATAAAGACATATAAGAAAGATGGTTAGAAAACAGGGTTTTTGTCTGCATGAGATATTGCAATGTTGCTGCTGATGTTTGTTCACAATCACAATCACAGTTGCTTGGATATTCCAACCCTTAGCAGAAAGTTGTTTATTGAAGTGAACTTGGAAAATGCCTATTTTATGCTAAATATGAGGTAATTTAAGTTTACTTCTTACAAGTTTTTTATTTACTTGAGAATGGATTGGTGAAGTATAATTTGCTTGCACTAAAAGGTATAGAGAGTAAGACTTAGTACATTAATAGACTCATACAGTACTTCAATATTAAAGCTATACTTTTTACTTATTCTGCCACAAAGAACTAACAGTCAGTATATCTTGATCAAAGTATGGTTTCATTTGATATAGCAGAATAAAATATGTGTCACTATACACATTTACTTTTAGGTTTCACCCGTTATAAATGTACAATTTCAGGATCACGTAGTACTCAGAAAAGTTGCGTTTCTCCCTTGAGATATTTGTTTTTGTTTCCAAACATACAATGAAGGACTTCAGTTCTCAGTTATGCTATTTTGTTTCCAGTTTTATAAGCAAATGCATATTTTTTTCCTCTACCTTTTGTTGACAAAGAACAATTTCATCCTAGAGAGACTATTGTTTACTTTGTTTTTACAGTTTGAAAGACTGTAAAAAGTCTTTCAAACTGTAAGACTTTTTACAGTCTTACAGTTTGAAAGACTGTAAGACTCATCCTCAGAGTTGTAGTATTTAGTATACTATAGTATACTAAATATTTAGTATTTAGTATACTAAATACTATAGTATTTAGTATATTTATAGTATACTAAATATTTAGTATTTAGTATACTATAGTATACTAAATACTATAGTATTTAGTATACTATAAATACTAATTTATAGTATTAATTAAACTATAAATTGTAATATGTTATATTTCAGTTTTGGTCATTATTAAAATAAAATAAATTGTGGACTAAGTATATATCTAATGCGTGTACTTGTGGAATACTTTAAATATACTTCAACAAACATAAATCGTATACCTAATATACACTATTAGCATATACACAGTCCAGTCACATTAATGTGACCACCACGTACTTTCCACTTCAGAGTTAAATAACCAATCACAGAAGGCAGGTGGCAGCACAGTGCAGTTGAGCGTATATAAAGGGTGTGTGTGGGCTTCGGAAAACATTTCAATCGTTGGCGTAATGCAGAAACGAAGCGATTTATCCGACGTCCAAAAGGGCATGATCATTGGCTTTCGGGCCAAGGGTGGAAGCATTTCCGAAACGGCTGAGTTTGTGAACTGTTCGCGTGCCGCCGTGGTAAAAGTGTACCGTGCATGGCAAAATGGGACTGTCCAAAATCAACGACGTGGCAAATGTGGTGCACCACGGGCCATAGATGACAGAGGCGAACGACGGTTGCGGAGATGCGTTCGGGCAGATAGACGGGCTACCGTTGAGCAACTGACCACTAAAATGAACCAAGGGGCTACCACAAGTGTCTCCCAAACCACTATTCAGCGAACATTGCTGCGTCTGGGCCTCCGAAGCGGACGCCTGGTTCGTGCACCTATGCTGACTGGTGTTCATCGACGACGAAGGCTAGAATTTGCACGCCAGTACAGCAGCTGGACGTCCACTGAGTGGCGACAGGTAGCGTTTTCAGATGAATCGCGTTTTATGCTCCATCGGACAGATGGACGTTGGCGTATAAGGCGTGAAACCTCTGAAAGGAACCACCCTGCAACCATTGCAGGAACGGTCCAAGCTGGAGGCGGGAGCATTATGGTCTGGGGAATGTTTTCCTGGCATTCTCTGGGTTCACTGATTATTGTGGAAGGCACGATGGATCAATACAAGTACGCATCTGTCCTTGCGGACCATGTCCACCCCTACATGCGCATTGTTTTTCCTCAGGATGATGGCATCTTCCAGCAGGACAATGCGAGGTGCCATACAGCTGCCAGTGTACGTGCGTGGTTCGAAGAGCACCAGGATGAGTTTACCGTCCTCCCCTGGCCAGCAAACTCACCTGACTTAAACCCAATCGAGCATCTGTGGGACCATCTCGATCGAGTTGTTCGCGCCATGGATCCTCAACCGCGTAATCTAGCGCAGCTGGCCACGGCATTAGAGTCGGCATGGCTCAACATCCCAGAGAAGACCTTCAGGGACCTAAGTGACTCTCTTCCTGCACGTCTCGTAGCAGTTCGCTCTGCGAAAGGTGGTTATTCTGGCTTTTGACAGATGGTCACATTAATGTGACTGGACTGTGTAGATGAGTGTATTGTAGCATACGTGATGTATACTTTTGTAAATCTAAAATAATTGTACAAAAGTGCTTAAAGTATATTTTTATAAACTTAAAAATTCTCCAGTGTTGTAAATAGAAGCATACTTTCTAGTGCATAGTCTGTAGTTTACTTGCTATACTTATAGTAATGTTCAAGTATAATAATACAAACTTAGAGTATAATAAGAAAATCTTTAAAAGATGACTGACCCACAGATCACACGTCTTTTTTAGTTACAGATGTGTCAAACCTCTTCCCACATAACAAACCAAACTTATTTTGCAAACATTTATTTTGGCAACATTTAATGTAAACTCAAATGACGTCACCAGGATACTTCAGCCTGCAAAAGGCGATGACAAAAGTGTACCGACAGAGCCCTCTAGTGTCCAAACAGCGTTTGTACAGCTGAGTGGATATGAGACTGTACACTCAGTTTCAGTCAGTAGGTGGCAGTGTTTAGCCGTACTTAAAGGTTTGTTTCTTCTTTGAGTCTTCTTCCTTTGTAGTACGTAGAACCGCTGATTTGTCCCTTTTACCGACTGTGATGAGAACAATAAAACAATTTGCAATAAAAACCACTACAGCTGCTCCAACTTTAACACTTTTAGTGTTCGGAATGTTTTCTCTCTACATTCTTTCTCTTTCTTTCTTCAACTTAGCCCACCTTTGTCTGCACTTCCCTCTACACCCACAGTCATCGTCGAGTCATTCCCAATCACAATATAGTTTGCATTTTCGATGTGAATGTTGGGCGCCAGCCGCTGAGGCCTTGGGTCCCCGCCGTCCTGCTCCCGTTGCACGGCGGCTCCAAGAACAAGCTGGCGCTCCATGCAAAGCCTCAGCATCTCTTTTTCCTCCAACCTCAGCCTCCTCATTTTCTGTTCATGAACCCAGATCTTTCTCTGTTTTTCGATCCTCGCCTTGTTACAAGCCTTTTTCAGGTGTCTCTCAAAGTTCCTCCTCTCGTCCAGCGCCACCAGCGTCTTCAAGGTGATGGGCATCTGCTCTTTGGGCATGCAGTTCTCCAGAGGCAGCAGGGGGATGACCGTGTTAAACTTGTGTGCGTTGTTTATAGAGTTGATGAGGGCGATGTTGGTTTTCATTTCCACCATTTGCGAGTTGAAGTTGCGCGTGAGCAGCAGGAAGGTGAAGGCAGAGTTGTTGACGGCGTCCTCCACGCACCTCAACGCGCTCTTTCCTGGAATGGCAAAGTCCTCTGAGAAAGTTGCCCCCGTGGTACCGATGACTGCCTCGAGTTTTTCCTTCATGCTCTCCGCCACATCGGAATCTTCTGGAACATGCAAGATAACAAATGCATAAAATATGTCCTCCTCCTCGTCCTCCTCTTCATCCACTTTGCTTATGGGTGTGCTTTTTAGATCAGGACTGCTTGGAAGAATAATGTGTGTCGCAGACGCCAGGCTTGATTTAGTCTGAGTGTAGGGTTTTAGTGGTTGGGTTGCGCTCTTGTTACTCCTCATTGACACTTCTTCTATCTTAATGTCTTTCTCTGCTCCAAACTGAGATGTTCCAGTCAATGTGTGCCGAGGAGATGCAGAGTGAATTTGTTCTGGGACGTATTCTGTTTTATTTTCATGGATGGCAGGGTTTAGTAATGGGTTTCCAGAAGATTCAGCAGGTGCTTTGTCCCCTTGAAAAGAGATTGTTGTAGGAGCACTTATCTCGAGATGAGACGGGTATGAAGGCTCAGATGGACTGTCCTGCAGGGGGCTGGGCATGCAGTTAATATTTGCAGACTCACCTAGAGACGCAGCGATGTTTAAAGTTGCCTTTCCTTCACTCATTGTCCTGCATGGATCGATGGAAGACTCCGATTTCAGATCGGAGGGGAAGCACATGGGTTCTGCAAGCTGAGGCCCACACACAGCTGTGGCTTCCTCTCTAAAGTTATCATATTCCAGAGAGCTTGTGTTTAGGTATTCACAGGAAATGGCTCTCTTGTAAGCCAGATCCCTCAGATGTGGATCGCACAACCTTTGCTCGGACAAAATTTTAAAAACCCGAGCCAGCGACGACAAAGACTCTCCCGTCTTGGCCTCAAACAGGCTACAGTGAGCTCCAAAATCGTCTAATTTACCTCCGCCTGAGCGCCACTTTTCAGCCAGATGGTTGGCGAGGGGGTTGTCCTCTAGCATCTGGAGCTTCCTCAGGGCCTGGGCTTCTCTCTGGAGGATGATCAGACACAAAGCGTGTATGATTGTGTCTTCAGGAGACTCACCCAACTGGATTGTGAGGCTGCGTAATCGCTCTGAAGGTGCCTTTTCCAAAATGTCAAAGACAGCCCTCAGTCCTGTCCCCTGATTTTCCAGTTCTGTGTGATTCATTATAGGGATTAGGTGGCAACTGGTTTGGGCAGAGAAAAGAAGTCAACGAGGTCACATTTGATTCTCCAGCTGCTTTTTCTTCAGATTATCAGCATGTTGCCCTTCTGAGGAGAGGCTTGCAGTTTTCCTTTCTATAAAGACACATGAAAACAAATTAGATCAAATTAAAATATTACTCAAACGAGCTCAAGGGTGTGAAAAAAGTGTCCAATTAATAGAAATAAATGAACTTCTTGTGTAACTTCCTTGACCTTAATACGGTCATAAATCAGTAATTACTTACCGCAATGATTTCACTGGAGCAATGATAAGAGATCTGCTTTTAGTTCAAACAAGGAAGTCAGTCAGAAAGGGTTGACCTTCTCACTTCAACATTTTGTTTTTCCTAACAAGAAACTCTTACTACTCACATGGATCCCTTAAAAATAACTAAAACTTATTCTTGGGTCTCTTCCGGGTTCGGGACTCCAGCCTATCAACGAGAATCTACCTGTTGCAGGTTTTGGACTGTCAGCTTGAAGCTAACTCAAACTACAGCATGCTGATGTCACGGAGAGTGAAGTACGGTAGTTCAAGAGGGTCAAAATAGACGGAAAGCGGGAAAAACATTTATTGCCGTTGACATTTGGAGAACACAAACTCGCAGCGCGCGTAACCGTTAGCTTCCAGTAGTTAAAAATAAAATGTCCACTCTCTATCAGAATTTTCTTAAAGATGTGACACATTTTAAAATCTCTAAAAACAACAACAACAAAAAGAAAAAACTCTTGTAATGTCATAAAGTGCAAATCTTCAGCTCCAAATGCACAATGGGAGCTGAAGAGCAAAAGAGAGTTTTTTTCCCCCCCCCACATCTGGCTCTGTCGTTCTCTCTCTCTCTGCAAAGAGGCTGGTGTATTTTTATCAACGGAAGAAACCTCCAACCCTGTATTTACCAGGGGTGGGGTCACACCAGGCGGGGAGCGGGCCAACACCAAATCCCTGAACCCAGTGCAGACAGAGAGCCTCTGTGCTGAGAGCAGAGCGATATGTTTACGATGTGAGGGATTAGAGTCACTCTATTGGAAGTGTTTAGATTTCTTTACAGAATAAAATTTCACCGCTCAGCTGCAACACACACCACCAGCCCGGCTGAAGAGCTGCTCCCATCTTTTTACTTTCTTACTTTCTTACTGACACAGATGCAGTTTCTGAGTCACTGTAAATACCTCTAAACATTTTAAGACATTTATTACATTGATTAAGGAGAAATGTATTTTCTTAATGTACCATAACCAACCAAAAACAACCCAGACAGTCTTACATGCTAAATTCAGCCACTCTAATGAGATACTCTTTAACTTTGGCTGAACTCACGTCTCCCTTTGCTTTGATGTGTTATTTTTATGCTATTTGCAAATCATTAGTGCCTCTGACAAAAAGCATTTAAATTACTACACAGATACAACTAAATAAATTAGAATATCATCAGAGAGCATATTTATTTTATTATGATCTACAAATATGCTTTTACCAAGAATTGCTGTTATTTCCACATCGGTCTTCAGGCTACTACTGACTATATGCAAAAAGACTGAAACGGCACATGGACTTGAATTAGTTTTGAACACGTTGCTAGATTATGTTTAGATAACTTTGATGGTTGCAGTCATGGCAGCTGCTATGTTTTGTTCTTACTTGTGCTTTATGCCATGTAATATGATGGAGAGAGATAAATGAAATGAAATAAACAAATAAAAGCACAAACTAGGGCAGTTTTGTATATGTTTCATCAAAGTGCCATAAACAAGCTGGCTTTTATTGTATCAGATTAAATAAATTTCTAATTAAATGTGGGTAAAGTAATGACTGTAAATTGGATAACATAACATGATCTTCACTAACATTCATGTTTTTTAATTCAACAAACCGTTCTTTGCACATGCCACTAAAGTGTGGCAAACAAGGCACAGATGACCTGTTACTCATAAAGAACATGTGGAGCATACAAATGTTTACTGCTACTTCTTATAATAAAATAACACATGAAAAGCATTAAATATCTGTAATAAACTGATATTGATTTGTTTCTTGTAATGTGCATTTAGAAAAGCAGGATGCTTATACATTTTGTATTACACATCAAGTCTATTTGACTCTATTTAAGTTTATTTGAGTCACTCTGAGTCGCTCACCCAAGCGGGAAAAAACTTTCACTCACTCACTCTCTTATACACACACACATACACACGCACACACATTAACACACACCGAATCCCAACACCCACACCGCCTGGAGATGATCCCCAGTCAGTTACGTAACGTGCTGCCAAACGTCCATCTCTATTGAGGACAATTCCTTTAACGAGAGACATGCTCCCCCAGCAGCTGTGTTAGTCAGCCTGGCAGTAAATCTGCTTCCACCTTCGGGCAAAAGCACATTGTAAGAGGCTGTGTCAGTTCTGCAGATCCTGGCATTAAACATCCTCCGTTACACAGTTTGGAGCAAATACGTTCTGACCTGGGCTTGGTTTTTCTTTTGGTAGGGGGGTTAAAATAAAACGCTGTTCAAACGTGGATGACTCTCCTGTCACGTGGTTTCTGACTATAGGCGACAATGCACACGTGTTCTGCTGTGTGTGTTAGCACGCATGGCTTCTGGCCGTGGGAGAAAGCTCTGGGGGGAGACACAGAGAGGTCACGAAAAAAGAGGCTCTGGGGCAGACAAGTGAAAAGGAGGCCCTTTCTTGGACAGGGACTGGGGATTAGGATGAAAGACATATGAGTGGGGGATGCGCTCTCTTGTGGCACCCACTTGGTGCATCGCTCACACGGATTCTGCATCACATCCATTGTAAAATGAGAGGGAAGAGACAAAAAGAGATAGCCAATGAAATTTTCAGAAACGAGGACGGAAGCACAGATGTGTGAAGATTAGTGGATTTGTTTAAGTGGGTGAAAACAAATTAGACTGCTTTCCCCCAGTAAACATGATTTGTTATAGATGTTAAAGAAATGTTAGCTTCAATTATTTTCCTTCTAAAAGGCTATCTGGGAAAAAATCTCCTTTTTGACATTAAAACTCCAAACTTTTATGTATGCAGCTGGGATTGTATGCAGTAGACAAGCAAAAGTTTCTGTTTATAAGAATTTGTGACATTTATTTACTCCACCAACCTGAATCAATTACATTGTAGAATCGCCATTTACCCCAACGCCAGAAGGGATTGATGTGTCTGCAGACTGAAACTTTTGCTTTTTCTTCTCAGCAAAGAGGCTCAAGGTCAGTCAGATCGGATGGAGAGCATCGATGAACATCAATTTTCAAATCATGCCACAATTTCTCACAAAGTTGAAAACAGACCTGGCCTTTGAATAGGTCATTCTAGCACATAAATAGGTGATGACCTGAACCGTTGCTGTGTGTTTACGGTTGCCATCTTGCTGGACGGCCTTGTACAGCCCCGTGCAGCTTTTCTTTCAGGATCGTTCTACAGTGAGCTCCAGTGAAGTCAGTCTACCTGTTGCTGCTGATGAAAAGCATCCTCACATGTTGATGCTGCCAGCTCTGAGTCTCCATGTGGGGTTGATGCGTTCAGGCTGATGTGTGAGCCAATATTCAGCAGCACAGCATTTGAAGTAACTTTAGAGCAGTTTCTTCCACACATTTGGAAGAAGCTGCCTCAAACTTTAATTTGTACTTCTTAACTCTGTCTTTCAAGAAGAGCATGTTTATTCTTGCCTCATTTCAACAAAGGACAAATCTGTGCTGTGCAGGACTAAGAGTTGTTCTGTTAACAGATTTTCTTTTCTGGATGATGGATCTCTGCAGCTCCTCCAGAGTTAACAAGGGGACTCCTTGCCTGCATTTTTGGTTAATACGCTCCCTCCTGGATGGTCAACTTACGTCTCCACCCATGTCTTGATAGCTTTGTATTTGTGCCAATTGATAGCACTCTCTGTTTTAATTAGAAGGAGTTAGTAGTTACCACAAATGCAGATTTTTCTCCAGCCTCTTGAATATATGATTTTCAGATGTGATTCAGCTGATGCTGCCAACTTTCTTAGGGCCTTCTTAATTTGTCTCTCGATTAATAATTAGACATAAAATTCACAATATGCTGCCTTGAGTTGAGAAAGCAAATGAAAAGATCATTTAAATACACTGCAAGAAATCTCATCAGAAGTATAATGCATTAAGGAATTATGAGTGGCTCAAAAGTTTTGCACAGAACTGAATTCCAAACATACATGCACACTTAAAAGCACGAAGCTACACAAGGACCTTTAATACCAGCACCGACATTTGGACTGCGATTCGGTAGAAACCTGCAGGTCAGCCTAATGCAAGGCAACACACAGAGCTTCAAAAACGAACGTGTGCATTGCTCTGATAAGACAGAGGTCGCTTATAGATGCAGCTGCGGCTATCCTACATACATTCATGCGTGGAGAGAGTGGCAAAGCAAGAATAATCTCTGATATCAGTACCGAGGCTAGTTTATGCTGTTGACAAAGCAGGCCAACAGATTTGAGTTAACTTGACAGTTAACTGGGATTAATTCAGGAGCCAACGTAAATGAAGCGGGCCTGCGGACAAGGCAGGGGCGTGCAGTGGGGATGGGAAGACGTGTGTACTGTACCACACTGCTGCATGCTTGGATAAGCATGTAGGCCATGCCAACAACAATGCGTAATGCAGCCTCTGCTGATGGGGGGATGGAAACGCACATAGACACAAACTCTCAGCGTTTTCTACCTCACCTCACACACTAATGCGCACACACACGAACGCACGCGCGCACGCACACATTTGGCTGTGCAAACACACAAACTCGCACTCATGCACAGACATTGATGGTGATGGGGCATGGAGCAGTTTATGCTCATATCAAGGGAAAGTCTTTGATCAGTGTGACAGGAAGGGCACTCGCCCCGGAGGAATTAGCTAACTCTTGCTTTGAAAAAGCACATCCACAATAAATCAGCCGTGCTCAAATGTGCAGCGCAGAGGGGAGAGGATGTCTGATATTTGGCTTCATTAATATGCTAAATGTATGAATATGATTTGTTCCAGTTCAGTGTCCAGAGTGGCACGATGAAGCACAAAGAGCAGAACGCGCAGAAATTCAGGACGTGCTCACGATCCACTCAGATTAACAGCCAATTAATTAGCAAAAACAGTTCAGATGCACAGTCAAAAGATGAAGCTCAATTTTTTATTATCATTATTAATAATCATAATAATTATCTTAATAATCATAATTATATATGTCATGTTAACAATGATAGCAATTACAGAGAACTTTTTCACTGGATTAATCAGAATTTTATCAGATTTGTGACCCTAATAGAGCCTCATTCCATCCTTTGCTTCTCAGTTTGTCATCCAACAACAACAAACTTCAATATATTTATTAGGATTTTGTGTTATTTATCAACCCAAAGTAGAGCACAATTATGAAGTGAAAGCAGGAAAAGCAGGAAAAAAATACAGTTGAACCCAGATATTTGTTTACAGCAAATAAACAAAGCACCAAGACATTTTTTTTCCTCACTGCGGTTTGAGGTTTCTCTCTACCAGATTTGCGCATCGATAGACTTCAAGTATGTGTGAACATAAATTAAAGAATCCTGATCAAGACTAAATCAGACTTTTAAAGCATCCTCACTGCATGATGCCGTCTCCATCATTTCTTACCATGGGTATGTTTTTTTCCAGGATGATGTACAGCATTAGATTTTATTCAAACAAGTGATTTTTTTTACTACACCACCATCATGGCTTCTCTTTGCTTTCCTTCAGCAGTGGTTTTCTTATTGCCACCCTCATATTTATTTTTAATAAAGTTTATGGAGATCACAGCTCATGAATGTCCTATCAGGAGATGAGCTGTGAATCTCTGTTGCTCCTCCAGAGTTAGCATCTTCCTCTCTGGTTAGCATCAGCCAGATAATTTACGTAAACAGTCATGTCTTGGGAGATTTGCAGTTATAATATCCTCTTTCCATTTTCAGAAGCCAGACTGAACAAAGCTCTCTTTAAAAAACTTGGGATATTGTTTTATAGCTTTAAACTCCTCCATATATTGTTTCCTTTTCTGTCTGCTGAGTTCCTTGGTTTTAATGATGCTGTTTGTTCAGTAATGTTCTCTAAGAAACCTTTGATGTCTTCACAGAGCTGCTGTATTTCAGATGTTGGTTAAATCACACACAAGTGGAGCCAGAAGGCTCTACTTGTGTGTGGACTTGTGTGTGGATTTGTGTGTGGATTTGCACTGGATTTCATTTGGGTTATCAGAGTAAAAGGGACTGATCCGTAGGTGTTTAAACTTAATTTGTCAATGAAAAAACAACCCACAACGCCAGTAAAAACCATGTGTCACTTTTCTTCCAATACACATTTGTGTCTGTCAATGACAAAAAGTTTAAGAATACTTTGGAAGGAATTGTACATCCTGCTCAAACTCTCTGAGTGTCACTATTTACTAAGAAGAGAACAATTTTGATATTTGGATGTAAGATGAGAACAATTATCATACCTGTACCTTTACTGATCTGGTAAACAAGCGATATTCAACATGTAAATAACCCAGGGTCAACTGGAGCTACAGGTTGCTTTCACCCCCACACTCTGAATGCAAGCCATCCAGGGTGGAGCGATGTTCAGCAGAGCACATTAAATAAATCAGTGGGTGAACCAAGCAGAAACAAGCTGTCTGGACTGTCATGTGTTGCAGAGAAGAATTGCAAACATACAAATTAGCAAAAAAAAAAACCCCACAAAACCCTGAAAAACCTGTTTGGATCAAATTTAATCTGAATCTGCATTGCTGACAAGCTACAATGATTTGCAACAATGTTGAACTTTTAGTTAGCTGAACTGTTTTGTAAGACTCACCGGTTACTTCTTTTCCAACACACCTGACTCTAAACCAAGTAGCTTTACATTAGGACTGCACAATGCTAGAAACACATGTGCTTTTGGGCTCTTTGGTTTACTTTCTGTGTTATGCCTAGAAATTCTCTTTTGTAAGTAACTTTTTTTTTGTTTGCCTTCCAGCCATCATCTTCAGCTGCTTCCAAGTCTTAGCCCATGGCTGGATTTAGAAAACATGCATAGACTAAGAAGAAGCGTGGGCCACTTTCAGTGTGAGTGAATGTACACATGCAGGATTAATTCATATCCAAACGCCGCATTTGCTTAAATCCTTGGTCAGACGTTTCAGGTCCAACATGTACAGTTTTCAAATGTAGATTAAAAGTTAAGTTTTTAAGATGAACAAATTCAGTAATGTTCTTTGGGACATCACACAAAGGCATTTTTCGCATTTATAGTCTTTCTTTGGTGAAAAATTGTAAAGCCATAGCATAAATGAATCTTAGTTTCAGAAAAGTTTTAAAATCACTCTTTAATTTGAGTACATTTAGTCAGAATGCAAAAAATCCCCTGCAGTCAATATAATATAATATAATATAATATAATATAATATAATTATAATATAATATAAATAATATAATATAAATAATAATATAATATAAATATAAACGATAAAAGGGGATCATATTGCAGTAGAGAATGTGTACTTGCCCCCACATCTCCCTACATAAGATAGTGAAAATACAGAAAGACTTTAATCAACTTTTAAAAGCAAAATAATAATAATAATAATAATAATAATAATAATAATAATAATAATAATAATAATAATAATAATAATAAAATAATAATTCAAACTATAGTTACAGCTTTTTATAGGAATTATCAACTTTTAAAGAAGTTTCACATTGGTAATATTACAGCAATCAATCAATCAATCAATCAATCAATCAATCATCAATCAATCACAATCAATCAATCAATATCAATCAATCAATAAATGTTCCTCTTTTTCTGTCCAGTCTTTATTGGCTATTTCAAAATTTTCTGCTTCCTGCATGCTGTTGCACTAAAAGATCGACTTATTTAAATATTTTTTTAATACATTTGTCTCTAAAAGAACTTGATATCTTGGTGGGTTCCGTAGCTCCAGTTGTGAAAATATTCTTGATGTGTACCTGTCATCAAATAAAAGCAGACAATAACTCACTGAGGACTTTGAGCTGGCATGTTAACTTCTTGTCACATGTCGTCCCATTTGAAGAAAATTAGTCACAATGCAGTTTTTCACCTTCTCCTATAGCTGCTTGGGCCAAAACGTTTCTTCAGTAACATGTTGTCTTAGCGGAATCTGTATCTTCTGGAACATTATGGTGTCTTTGTTTCCCCTCCTCTCCGAAATTTCCTGATTATATGTTTCTTGATTTGACTGCTCTAATGGAGGCCAGAGAAAAGCCAATTATTAAATCTTATCCAAAGTCAAGGATAAAGGAAGTGTAAGGCTAAGAATGTGGAGTATGGGAATTACTCCACAGAACAAATGGACCCAATCTGACTGCACTTGGTGCTGGAAAGGCTGCCCATCCAAAAGCCAGCGCTCAATCCACCATGTCACTTTTGTCCGTTTCCAAACCCCGCGGATGCTCCACTTTTTTTTTTCTTTCTTTTTTTTACAGCAGATGCGCACAACCAAAGGATGCGAGGCATGAAAGCAATGGGAAATTCATTACGTATTCCTACCCCCCTCTGCTCCCCATAATCACCACAATTAGCAGACATCTGCAGTGTCTCCAAAGCCGGGAGTGCATTCAGGCAATCAGAGCAGCTTCAGCGACAGCACTGACTGCAGCCCCCTCTGAGATGGGCCTCATCCTGTAGGGAAGCATTCCATTAGAAACCCAGAGATTAATTGAGACACAGAACTCGCTTCTGGCATCCGGCAAGAATGAAACCCAACGGGCGGCATCCACGGTGTCAGAGCCGAGCGCTGGGGTGGACAGGGAGGCGGAGGTCCAGAGATGGCGGGGACTGTTGAGATAGGGCCCTCGCACTGGGGTTTGTAATTAGCTGGATTGGAATAGTTACCAGACGACGGGCGTGTGAGGAGTATCTGACCCATCAAGTAAACAAAACCTGTGTGCGCCTAATGATAATCCAGATTTTATGGCTGCTTAAGGATATTGTTGCTGCTGTTATTCCCGGTTCTCATTCTGAAACAGTTGATGCCTGGATTCACACAGTTACATCAGGGCCCCTTAGCTGGGTGAGACGGCTGCTGTAAATGTTTTGAATATATTCAGCTGCTAAAAATGTAAAGAAGAGCTTGCTTGTGTGTTTTTAGAGAAGAAAGGCTGTTTGCTGTTTGTGGTGTTATTCTGGTTGATTGCTTTTGTAGGTGTTTCTTGGTCTGCAGATATTTTGTCTAACCACAGAGAGCTTTACAAATCAATTATCCATGAAAGCATTTAGAAAAGGATTTGTTCTTTAAGACTGGGCTATGCAGCTTTTATTTAAAAAAAGAGTCTTTTACATATTTGCTAAAAATGTCACTATGTTGAGACAAATAATCTGTGAAAAAAATTAAGCTTCTCTGTCTTCCTTCCAGTTCTCCCAGTGTTAACTGCTGAAGTAACCAATCACAGCCAGCAGGATGGTCATAGTGTTGTCAATCATCCTCATGTTGATGCTTCTCCTCTCTCTCTCCTTTGCTCTCTTCTATGCTTCAGTTTATCCCTGTCAGCAGAGCCTGATAGCAGACTATGGCTACAGAAACACACAAACAGTTTTCCTGTAATGGTAAGTTGTGTGAGTGGCTCCACAGTGGGGCAGTTGATAGCGCTGTTACCTTGCAGCAAGAAGGTTCTGGGTTCAATTCCCGGCCCCGGTCTTTCTGCATGGAGTTTGCATGTTCTCCCTGTGCTGCGTGGGTTTTCTCTGGGTACTCCAGTTTTCTCCCACAGTCCAAAAACATGACTGTCAGGTTAATTGGCCTGTCTAAATTGCCCCTAGGTGTGAGTGTGTGTCTCTGTTTTGCCCTGTGACAGACTGGCGACCTGCCCAGGTTGACCCCCACCGGACATAGGCACCAGCAACCTCCCGACCCCACCAAGGGACAAAGAGTGTAAAGAAAAAGTTGTGTCTCCGCCATTAGCACATTGAGCAGCATACACACAAGGATGATTGATAGCACAAGCACACTCCTTCTGGTTCTGATGCATTTCTTTGGAGGGCAACAGTAGCATTGGGAGGAGATGGAGGAATTTGATCTTTTCACAGATTTTCTGTCTCATTTGATACAATCACTGTAGTTTTAATAAATCGTAAAGAAAAAAAATGTTTTTATAGAAGTTGCTATATCACAGGCCTAGCTAAAAGTGATGCATCATGGTTACCATCAAGTCTTTCTTTTTTTACAGCATAAGAATGCTGAATTATTTTTGTTGAACATTTTAACATTTTAAGCTTCCTTGAATCTAAACCCCTCGACTAAGTTATCTGTTTAATTTTACACATTTAATTTTTACTCTCCCTGAACCGAAGCACATGAAGTCTTTAAGTATTAGCTGTTAAAATCATCATCTTTTCTGCATATTTTATTTATATTTTTACCCTATTAATTTTGCTGAAAACTCTCTTCATGCAATAATTCACCAGAGACTTCATTAGTTGCAGATTGCTGCTGCGGAGTGGGGACCTTTTTTCTCCAGCAGTTCTTTATTTCACAGATTCAGTGAGAATCAGTGAAATAAAATCAGTTCTCAGAGATATATTGAAAAAATACTCCATTAATGTAAACCTACTGCTCCACCACATCAGAAAGGGGCTCTGTTTGATTGAGCGGTGGCCACACTGAGTTCACTGTTACGTTCAAGAAACCAGCTTGAGATGCTGCTAGTACTGTTCCCGCTGAAAGCAGCCATCTTCGTGGTCATAAAGGGACGGAGGTGGTCAGCAGCAATGCTCAGGCTGTGTTAGCTGTTTAAATAAAGCTACATTGGTGCTAAATGGCCCAACGGGGCCAAGAACATACAAGTCAAACCATGAGGTCACCTGCAGCAGCCTGAACAGGATTTATGCCGTTTACTAAACCCAGACTTTGTCACCTGAATGTTGCAGCTAAAATTGAGACTTTTTGTTTTTTTCCCCAATCTGTTACTGACCTGTTTTGGTTGTCTTCTGCTGTAGTTCATCTCCTTCCACGTGTTTAAAGATAGTGTTCTACATACCGTGGTAGATGTGTATTTTGTTTTAGTTTACAAAAATATTCTCGTTTGTTTTGCTTTCTGAATCATCTCTGTATGACTTAAAATGTTTGGGTATTTTTCTTTCTTTTTGCTCAACATTTGTTTCTATATATACATATATAAAAATGGTACATTTCTTGAGTTTTGTAGTGTGTGCATCCAAAATTATGAGTTGGCAACATTTTTTTCCTGTACAAAACACGCTTCCCACAATGCCAGTTTCACTCCGTAGAAATGTTCCAAATAGATAATTACGAAAAGCTTTGAGGGGCCCGCAGTACGGGTGTGTGTATATTCTCCATCTGCGGAAGACGACAGCATGTTAGACAGCTCATTACTAGAGCAGTTGGAGATGTCACTCTGACTAGGCACAGTATGGCACAGCGACGAATTTAAGCCTCAGCTTAACACGTTGTCATGGAAATTAACAGTAACACATTGTACACTTATCGTTTGTGTGGAGACCGGCGTTGGCAGGATTGGGATCACACATGGACACGAGCATGAATCCACAAATCAGTGGAGCTTACAGGGGCTTTGCTGCAAATGAACCCTGGCCCCAGCGAGCCAACTTTTCAAGAGTTAAAAAAATATGTTTTCAGACTGATCAAACAAATAATTTAGATTTTACGAGGTTGGTTTACAAGATAATTGTCACTAAAGCAGCTTAGCACTTTTTGACTGGGGCTGCTCGAAAAATTTGATCATTTATTTATATTGTGAAATGAGTACAGATGTTTGTTTTTTTACTATTTATTCCAAATGTTTAGTTTGTTGTTGCATCTTTTTTATTTGAGTAAAAAAAGTATGATCAGGAAAGGTCACAACATTGTAGAAAATGTAATTCTGACGTTTCTCTTTAGCTGCCCAGATGAATAAACCCGATGAAATATAAAAATATTGAGGAAAGCCCCATACTGTTGCCATATCAAGGATAAACTGCCTGCCAACCAAACAACATTGAGTTTTTGTTTATATAATAATACTAAGAGAAGAAAAGTGTGTTAGATATGGGATGACTTCTGCGTCACAATGGGTAAAGAGGGCTGCGTTTGCTGGTAAGTATATTTAACGTAGACGTCGGCATGCAGTGAGAGAAATTACAGGGTGGGAGTTTGTCTGCAGAAATAAGTGTTGGTTTAAGAATCAGCCGGTGCAAGAGTCACTTTTGGGTCAGAAAGTGACGGGCACGTTCTGGCATAAATGAATAAATTTATGCCAGTAAAAAGAAAAAACAAAAACAAAAAGGTTCATTTAAAGGGCATTTCCTACCCTGGGACATTATACAGGCTTCAGTGCTGCAAAATACTCAACATAAAAAAGCTGAACAAGCAAACCGTGTCCAAAGCTGCCACAGAGTTACATCAATATCAAATGTAATGAAAAAATATGCCTGTGCATTTGAGTCCTGTCGTGATATCGCTCAGTATTCCTCACATTTATAATCATCTGACAAAACAGGAATCAGTAAAAGGAAATGTTTACAATAACAATACCCTGACTTTGAAATAAGTCGGAGGCTCATGCTTTCTAAGCATTTCACAGAAATGATGATTTTGAAAGCTTAACGTAAACAGATGCAAGCAACTGTTTTTGTACCAGACTTGAAAACATACAATTAATGAACCAGGAAGCTGATGAGACAGAAACAGCTTTAAAATGAAAACTGTAATGAGTAGTTAGGATCCCTTACATATAAACAGCTTGTACATTATGAATGTGTAGGTTCAAAATCAGTGGGCAAAATAGGTGAACAAATGTCATTTATTTTAGTAAGGAAATTAATATTTTAGCCAGAACTATAATGTGTATTGTCCTGCCTAAAGTGTCATCCTGGTCCGAGCGACAGCCAAATAGATGGAATGAAACCATGAGACTATATTTTTACTCACCATCAAAAAAAAAAAAAAAAAAAAAAAAAAAAAAAAATATATATATATATATATATATATATATATATATATAATTTTATTTTTGTCATAGTACAATAGAAAATAGTAATAGGTCTTCTTGGCCTTTACTTCCATTTTACAGTCTTGTTCTTGTATTTGAAAAGAGCAATAAGGTTCAAATGACTCACAGATACATAAAACTGCTTGTCATTACTAAAACAATGGCAATTTAAGCAATTTTTCCCAAGTGATGTTGTCCAAAGGGCAGGTCAAAAGGAACCATCAACTTTACATCGGAAGAAAATATCAGAAAATAAAACTCCAAAAATGCAAAAATTCAAAGGTACAGTCTCAGTCTTTTTTAAATGGGGCAATTTGGAGAAATCACTGTAATCAGTACAGCTAAGCAATGCTGATAATACACAGGGACGCTGTGAAAACCATTTAGTACCTTACAGGTTCTTCTGTTCTTGCTACCTTTTGTCAGACTAAAAAACATGTTTTTGCCTGGGTGTTTGATGAGCTATCATTCACCCAAGTAAATGAAAGCCTAGTTAAACATACAGGTAAGCACAAGAAAAAAAAACTTGCATATGGAAGTTTAATCAAATGGCAGGTGCTATAAAATGTTTTCAAAAATATTGCAATTTACTAATTCTAGATTTTATTGCTATCTGTTTATGTTTTATGTTTCCTATTTAGGGATAACTTTAACTTTGGTGTTTTGATGGGTTGAATTGATGTATCCAGTCTTTCTCTGTTAATCTGTATTTTAAATCTTCATCTTATTATCAAAATTATCACAAAAGTAGCACTATTTGTCACACTTCACTGTTATGAAAAGTGCTTTATAATAATTTTTCATTTAATAAATGACATCAAGAAGGAGGAACAGCAAAAAAAATCATCAAACCAACTTTGTGTAGGTGAGTAAGTGCGTCCTAAAATAAAACGCTAGTCGTGCGATTCAACTTGCTGGTGTTGAATGTCCGTCTTTGTTCTTTCGCCTTGGGTCACAATCTGATGTCTGGAATTTCTTCTTATGCTGAGGAAAATAAAAATCATCTTTCCATCACTTACAGCAAGTTGTTCAGTGTCTGAAGCAGCAAAACAGTCTATTACATACTTTATGTAGCCTAAAAAAAAATCTTACAAAAGGTTTTACTTTCACCTCAGGAGTCCTGGGAATATTTTTCCAGCAGGGATAATGAAGGTGTTCTTGGGAAAAGTGAGACGAGTCTTAGTGCTTGTTTTGGTCAGCAGTGGAACGCTCATGTTTTTTTGCCCAGCTTCTTTGTCTGTTGTTGAATCACGATGAGCCCTGACCTTCAGGCATGAGAGGCCTGCAGTGCTGATGAGATGGAGCTCTTTAATATCAGTAAAGCTTTTCCCAGAACGGTGAAAACTAGTTTGACGTGACATTTGTTGATAAGAAGTGGAGAAAAAGCCTTTTTCTTTCAAAGCGGTATTTCTAATTGTTTCTTTATTTTTTGAATGATATAGAAAGTTATCTTTCAAAAAATTTGTTTTTGAAAGATAACTTTCAAAAAGAAGACCAGACCAAATAAACTAATTTTTTTTCTACAAATAAAGATTTCCTATAAACACTAAGCTCTATTGTGAGATATACACACAAAAATTTGTAAATAATTAATATTTTAACTATTTTCTCCTGCAGACACTGATGACTAAAAACATCTCCACAGATCCTAATGTAAGGATCTCTACGGTTATATAATTATTACAGTTAATTAAAACAGATACAAGTAATTATTCACATTCACTACTCAAATTTTTCAATAAAGTGCTTGAACTTACACAACTTTGTAAGTTGTCTGTTCATTTGTTCAGTAGGACAGGAGTGTCATGGCTGCCATTCAGGGTGGGATGGAGAACGTCGTAAAGGTGCAACAAAACCTTTAGTCTGTGACCAAGAGAGAACAAAAAGCCGTGAGCGCAAACAATATTTTCAAGAACTTCCTTCACTAAGCCTTCATTAAGTCCTCCAAGGAAGAAATCGAGGGAGTGGCTGGAGTCTTTTAAACCATCTATTATAACTAAACATTCATGAAAAGACCGGCTTAAGCCCACTATCACAAACAGCATGTGAACCTGCACTTATAGTCTCTGTGCTGATTCCTGTTTTTGGACACTTGACTGGTTTGAAGTAAAACTCATACAATTTGAACTTAGCAAGCCTCTCATTCGTAGTTATCAGGAGAGTATAAAAACACCACATGGCCTACAGACAGCTAAAAATGCATTTCAAGATATCAAAATATAATAGTAATATCAAACGTGATAACATTTGAAGTAGCCTACCAATTTAATGTTGGAAATTAGAAATCTCATTTAGAAATCCCAACGAAGTGGACTTGGTGCTTCACTTTAGCCAGTGAAGATAAAAAAAATATTCCTACCCCTTGCAGAATTCGGTCTGAAACGATCTTTTCATTTTACCAACATGTTTCTTCTGTCCGAGGGCTTTATTAATGTTTTGAACCAATCAGAGTCTTGGGTCTGACAGAGACTGGAAACGAGCTAAAGATTAGGGTGCTGGAAAGGAGGCCTTCCCGGCTCAAAGACTTGCAGCTCATTACCAAAGATAAACCATCAAAATATCAGCCAACCAAAACGTTCCACTGGCTGATAGGAAGGGTTTATGTAACTATCAACTTTCAATATTTTAAATAAAATGTAATTAAAGGACAGATAAATACTCTTTTCAACACCGGTAATCCTTTTTACAGTGTTGAGTACTGCTTGTAAATCAGATCCAAACTTTTTGATTGAATAACAACCTTTTAAAATCTAAATCTGAAATGGCCTTTTTCATAAAATTTCATCCACTATTGCTACTATATATGCATTAAAAACATCAAGAGCCCTGTTTACTGTGGGGATGAAGACATTTGTTAAACGTATCTCAGAATATTTCCGAGTCTGGGTTTTTGAGTCGAGCTCCACAGTGAGGCAGCTGCTGGGCCTTTATGCTTGCAGTGAAAAGCTTCCTGTTAAAACATGACTGTTCTTGTCTTTTGTCTCTCTAAATTGTCCTTTTGGTGAGTGTGAGTGTGCATGGTATATTGTGTTGCCCTGTGATGGACTGGTGACCTGTCCAACATGGACTCCTGTAAATGAATGCTGCTTACCAGAACATGCAGACCATTCCTCTGTGTCCATGTTTCTAAATATAGATATAGTTTCTTTTGTTGTTGTTTCTTTGTGATGTCTAAGTGCTTTTTAATACTGGAAATGATTTAACTTAATTATATTGTTTGTGTAATTTTGTAAATGTAATCACATCTTTGCATCTTTTTCTGCTTTTATCTGGTCTGAACATCTTTGTAAAGGAAACTAATAAGTTCAATAAATTTCTCTTCTGGGACAATATAGACAAAATAAAAAGTGACATTTTTTTTCACAGATTTAAAAAAAATATTGAGTTCTGGGGAGTTCTGAATCACCAGGAAATACAATATTATAAGGATCTACACAAATTAAATCTTTATAAAAATATATCAGAGACATTACTTTGCTAATTCAGACAAAAAATATGTGCACCCATTTTGAAAACAAAATATTTTCATTTCTTTAGTGTTTTCTTAATAAATGCTTAAAGAATATTAGATTTTTATGGTGTCAGAACAGGAAGTGACAACATCAGTCTCAAATACACAGCAGACAAAAGACACCTGGTGAAAAACACATCAAATAAACCCTTAAAGAGAAACAAACTGTGAATTTTACAAAGGTATAGAGTAAAAATTCATTTAATTCAGGCAGAAGGAGATTAGCTGTAGTTTGAAATTAACCACAAAGTGCACCAGTATGGGATTATGAGATTTTCACAGGATAGACGTCTCACACATGAACACCCACTCGGTCAGATTTGTGAAGGAGCTGTGATTGAAGCTGCCGGCTAAATTAAGAGGAAAGAGAGATTAGAGGCTTAAAGGAAATCAAGCCAAGGCTGTTGTTCCCGTTTGGCTGTTTGAAATTAAACTGAATACTGAATAAATCTAGGTGCCGTACTTCTGAGAGAATCGGTCCCACCGGTGATGCAAATTAGCCTCCATATTCACACAATAATCAGATGATGTGTTGCTTTGTTGGAGCCTGAGCGTGCAGTTGTTGCTGGTTTGGGAGCACAGAGCATTCTGTGTCTAAGAATAAAGAATTCATTCGTGGTTTTGCAGCTTTTCTGGGTGTGGTACGATTGTGAAGTCAGGGACGAGTCTCTGTTTGGTGATTCGTTCCATACCGGATTAGGAATCTTCATCAAAAATAATAAAATTTAAAAAATGCTCTGTGTAGTTAGAGAAACGTTCAGACCAAATTTCTGCTTCCTGCAGGTCTTTCTTCACTCTGCCTGAATAGAGTGTTAAGATCCATCTGTCTGCTCTCGCTGTCCGTTCCTTCAGTGTGGAAATGTTTGTGTTCACAAGTCTTACGTTGCTTTATGAAAATATCCACAGCCCTTGAACTTACCCTCATTTTCCACACACAAACCTTAATGACTTATTTGGCTTTTCTCTGATAAACCAACACAAAACAGTGCATAATTATAACGTGGGTGGAGTTCACATTTTTGCAAACAAATATTCAGAAACTCACTAATCTTACATCTGAAACATTTACACATCAAGAAACCAACATTATTCCAGCTGAAGCTCAGTCATCTTAGACGAAGAGTACTGTACTTGTGAAATCACAATTATCATTTTTCATGTCGACCCAAAAGATTCAATTTTCTCTCCTTTTGACAGAAACATTCTCCCACCTGAGCTGTGGGTGCCTGCAGCTCATCCAGAGCTACTATGATCCTATTGGCTGCTTCTCTACTTCTGATGATTCTTACCTGGCTTGTCAGTCTAGATGGACGTCAGTATCTCTGGATGCTTGTAGTTTTCTTTGGTGGATTGAGCTGTGCTGGATGAAACATTCAAAGCAGGGCTATTGCCTCACATACAACTCTACTAATAACAAACTTAATGAAGTTGGTTGCACAAGATTTAATTTATATGTATCATAGCCATAAAATAAAAACATTTTTCCCCCTCTAAGTGATCATGCATTGCTCTGTATTAGCCTCTCAAATTAAAAGCCAAATAAAAGACATTGGAATTTGCGGCTGTATCATCGTAAAGTTTAAGGACTATGAATTTTCCAAGGTACTGTATGGAGTTGCTAATTCTGAATAAAGACTCTGTGACGTTTTAGAGCGTCCTTACCTAAAGTGATTCTCCCTGGACTGATGTAAGAGTGGGAACATGAGAAAGCTTTGAGCAGAATCGATTCAGTCAAGTACTCTCAGAGTGAAGATCTGAGGAGAGAATTATCCATGCACCATTTCCTACCCGGGTCCTGTTTGGGGAAAAAAAATAAATAAAAAATACAAAATCCTGCAGCTCCAGCCTGCTGGTAGCTTTCAGGAAGGAACACACTCGGTGTGATGTGTAATGTGATTTATTCCTGGTGGTAATTCCTCCACATCTGAATATATTTAATTCCTGTCAAACTTAGAAGAGTGAAGCAGAAAATAAGGGGGCGGGGGGGGGGGGGGGGAATGCTGTGACGTTGTACAGAATTTTCCAGAACCACCCTGAACTCAAATGGATGTCCTGGAGTCCTAAAAGCTGCCACAAAGTCACAAAGTTTAAGTCCATTGTGGCCGTTATTTCTTATGATGAAATGATCAGGATAACACAAAATTATATATATATTTATATATAAAAAACAACAAAAAAAAAACCCATCTGACAAAGTGCATTGTATTCAGAGTACACTCCTCCTCCTCCTGTATTCCCCCACCCGAGTTCTCCGGAATAATATAGGACAACTCCCCCATTCCCTCCCATTCCCACACGCAGAGGCGCCATCATCCAATGGCAAACACGCATTTTTTTTTTATGAAGCCATCCCTTCCGAGCCAATCCCCGTCGCTCCAGTGATCCCTGTAAACCGGATGCCCTTCCCTCCGGCCCCTCAAACGCAGCGTAATCTGTGGATCAGGGGAGGCAGACGCACACAGGCGGTGTGGACTTGGGCTCCGATGGAGGTGATGAGGATGACAACAAAAAAAAAAGAAAGAAAAAAAAGAAGAAATAGGCATCAGTCCCCGCCACCTCGACTGGAAGGTGAATCCCGATGCGTACATATCAAAAGATGAAGGGGAAACGCTGTGAGTATGCCATCGTCACAAAGAATGCAACACAGAAGAGCAGATAGGTGTTTTGTTGGAGGAAAGAGTCCGCGGAAACGGATGTAATACTTAGGAATAGATTTGATGTGCGTATTGGGGGGAATATGAACGCTTTGGATGTGCGCGTAAAACGAAGGTGAAACTCTGTGTGGGTTTGGCGCTCAGCGCTCCAACCAGGCGGTAAAAGCGCATGTGAATTTGTTCCACATCCTATTCTGATTTCTTCTACAGTCTCACCCAAGAAGCGTGAACACGCTTTTGCACGCTTCAACTTTTTTTTTTTTGTAAATTTTCAAACGGAATGCACACGGACGTCCGATTATTTCCAACACTAACCAAGATTTCGTTTATTGGCAAAGTTTCTTTCTTTCTTTTTTTTTTTTTTTACTTACGTGTTTTACCAGCTCCAGCAGCTCACCAGTTCTGATCCGAAGCTCCCCAGTCATCTAACTTTGATTCATTCCTCTCACCAGACAGCGACCTTGTTAGCTTTATTTGGTGAAGACTGATAAATGGTGGTTATATATAAATATATATATATTTCCTTACACCCCCACCCCAACTGAACAATGCGCACCAGCTTTGTGCGGACCATCTGTCTTCATATCGACATTACAGCAACCCCTTTACGCACCCCGCCAACCCCACCCCAAAGACACCTGAAGAGCTCAAAAAAAACAGACATTCACAGCCACCACCCGTCTCCCTTTCTCTCTCTCTCCATCCGTGAGCCCTGACTCATGATGCGATCTTGTCTGGCGTGGATGCGTGCGTAAAAGCAGACGGAAAGCCCAGAATAGCCGTTTCATCGGAGCAAAGTGGGGCGGATGAAAGGCATGAAGAGATAAATCACAAATAAATCACTCGCAGAGTCATTCTTCCAACAAGAAATTTTTGGAAGAGCGCGAACAGGATTAGGAGCATGTTTTTTTTTTTTTTTTTTTTTTTTTGTTGCACATCTTGAATTCTCGGAAACGCTCTCTGCGCATCTGACTTCCTCCCGGAATTGGAGCCTTCGGTACATTGTTAAAAAGAGAGAGAGAGAGAAGAAGAAGACGAAGAAGAAGAAGAAGAAGAAAAGCCTGACTGCCATTTTCAGGATGGGCACTCAGAGGATGCATCCACTCTAAATAAACATACTTCAATCTGACGCGTTGAGGCTTGAGGGGAAACTGGCTCACTGTAATGCAGCTGAGACATTATTTTTGTTGCTGTTAAAATTATTCATCTTAGGCTCTCACTGTGCAGTGCCAAGCACTAATATGCTCTAAGGTTAATGAGGCAGTCTCCATTAATTCTTCTGCCATCTGGATACATTAGCTCTAGTTGCTTAGAGCTGCACCAACAATTAAATGTGCTGTGAGTTCCTGGGGGAAAAAAAAGAGTAAATTTCATACTTTGGAAGTCAGTTTGCTTAAATAAAAAATAGTCTACAAACATCTGTCCAGTAAATGAACAGTTCTGACTGAAGCCGGCCCAAGGTATTAGCAAACTTAGCTGCTGCTCATGAAGAATGGTTGTCAAGGGATATTTCATAATTAGCAGGTGCCAGTTTGTATTCTCATCTTGTATCTGCTTAATTTACAGAAATGTTACTCATAGTCTGCGGTAAGGAGATACAATCATTTGACTAAAAAGTGAAATGTATCATCCCTAATGGGGTCGGGAGGGTTGCTGGGTCTCCAGCTAATGTTCCGGGAGGAGAGGTGGGGTTCACCCTGGACTGGTCACCAGTCTGTTGCAGTTTATAAATACCTATTTCTGCAATGCTTTTAATATTCAAATAGGAAGAGAAATACATGTATGCGCGCTGTTCTTTTCTAAGAGGAAGGGGCATTTTGAGGTAATTAAAACGGGAGAACGAATTAGCAACAAGCTCAGAGATTTCTGGACTTCTCATACGAGACTCAACTCACAGAGCCTCAAGTTTGTAATGTTTGCCGAAAACAAACCATTTGAACTTGTTTCAAAGATTAAAAAAATGAAAATTGCTCTTAAATTTTCTCAGGATTCAGACCACCCAGCAAATAATACGTGTATTGAAGAAATCTTTACAGTTTTATAGCAACAGTCATAATTTAAATGACAGTTTTCATGTTTACTTGTTAGCGCATGTAGTTGAGCTATTTAAATCTTCACCAACATCCTGCACATAACTGAAAGACCAAAAGGCTCATTTATAGCAGTAACATCGCTACCATAATTGATTTAGATATTTCTGTTATTTTAATTATTTCAATAAATCGCGTGTGATCAATGACGTGAGGGTCGAGCAGAACACATCCCGTGAAATAATCAGTTACATCACGTGAAATAAAAACCTCTTATTTTGACAGGATTTAAGAGATATTATTAATTGCATCAAGTCAAGCCTCTAATCAAATTCTGCTCGGGGGCCCAGTACCATCTTGGGCCGCCACTAGTCCTGATGTGATCCAGACCGATGGGTTTCCACTTGCGTCCCTCTTAGGGCCGAGTTACACATAAATCAGTTTAGCTTTCTTCCTTCTGAAGAAAGAAAGAAAAAAAAGAAAGGCTGCAGCCTGCGTCTCCCTCGCCATAAAGAGCAGCAAATGTCAGAGTGGATTTCTGTTTAATTTGGTCCCCAGTTGATCTGCGCCATCGGGGAGGAGTAAGCAGTCAGTGGCTTTTCCTGCTGCTGTCATGCTGGACAGGAATCAGTTGGATGCCTGCCTATCTCATCTCCAGCCGAAGCTATGATCATCATGATCATCATTCCTGCGTAATTCAAAATATGATGAGGTTCCTCAGCTGCAACCTGCGGTCCCGTCTGCCTGGTTTTTATTTTTTATGTAGGAGACGCGCCTGTGAATCGCTGCTGCTTCTCCTCAACTCATCAAAACTAAGATACGCTTTAGTTAGGTTAGTGTAAATAAAATGCTAGCCTCTTTTAGTCTCATTCACAAGACATTTATTGCAAATTTAGAATTTATTTAAAGGAAATACCACATGTAAGTAGTTTACTTTTTCCTTTTTTCGTAATGATTTATATTTCTGGAGAAAAAAGTTATCAAGACTGCTAAAGCTTTAAAACGGTGGAAAATGTCCTTCAAATTGCTTTTAATTGTGTGAAATCTCTTAATGCGTCCCAGAGAAAGCGTTAGAGAGACTGAGGGTTTTTTTTTTTTGGCAAGGATCAGAGAGGAATTCTGGCTCTCTGGTCTCTGTTGCTGTGCACTGCTGATCAGCTGGCTGAACAGTGACAATGATATTCCCCTTGTTTTTAAGAAAGACACAATTAGCTGTTTGGAAACATTTTGCATCAGAAACATGTGCAGTCTTGTCATGGAAACTAAAAAAAAAAAATCAAAATGATTATGTTTTTTGAGTCTCATCTTACTTTCAGTAAGTTTTTAAGAGCTCACTCAGCTCTGTACTTGAAACATCTATTCTTTGCTAAAAAAAACCCAAAATACCTATTATGTCTTCAAAATATTTCCGCTAAGGATCTTAATTGAAAAGAGAACAATAACATCTGCATGACATCATATTACTGCACCAAGGTCTCAAACAGAAAAGGTATAAAAACAGCTAAATTGTCCTCTGATGGGAGAAAGTCCCTGAGAGACAACAGTGGAATCGGGTAATGTAGCTCTGTCCCTTCTAAACCTGCAGTGTGAGAACTCTGCACACTGCATGTTAGCTGGCTGAAAGAAGATCCATAATTTTGCCTCACTTTCATGAAAGAAAAACGCAACTAATCTGAAGCATTTCTGGTTGCAAAAATCAGTCGTTATGTGGAAGCTGAAAATCAAAATGACCAAATTTTGCTTATTCTATGTTTTTGTTCACGTCTGGGTATTAAAATTCAATTAAAAAAACATGTTACACATTATAGCAGCTGAAATAATCAATATTTCGTTTTATCTCTGCTGCTGATCTGGTTCAAATAAAATTAGCCCACATTATGCAATTTAGTTTCATACTTTGGTGTTATTTTCAGATCCTTGGCAGTTGATCTTGCCCTTGTTTCCTTTCCCCTTATACTTTTTTTTTTTTGTTTATGCATCCCAAGGAGCGAGTCGTATCATTTGTATCCACATGTGCGGGTCAAATGGCCGTTAGAGGCCTGAATGAGTCCACGGCAGTAGCAGCAACCGGAGTGGGAGTCGCTGTGTGTTTGTGCTTCCCTGTGCAGCCAAGGGTAAATGGAAAGGTTAGGTAATGGAGACCCCTGGCCCCTGCCTCGGGCATTGCGACATACAGCCTATCTAGATGAGTGGTTGACCTCTGACCCCTCGTCTAGCCGAGGGCCCGGGTCTACGCGGGTCAAGCCAGGTGGCTTTCAAGGGCCTATTGGCCCGTTTAGAAGCACATGGCGTTTGAACTCGATGCACTTTAGAGCCAAACACACTCTTCGGGTTAATTAGGACACTCTTGGAAAGGATGTTTGACTTGCATTTGTATTTGAGAGGGAGATTTAGGAAAAAATCTGATCTGTGTGTGTAGCTGTTTTAATAACGCAAAACTCTTGTTGGAAATGTGCAAAATCCCTGTCACTACAATACGCCCTTTCTGTGTCAGCATCGATTTTCGCTTATTAAAGCTCCGGTGTTCCTGCTTTTAATTGCAAAATGCTCCAACGCCGGAGCTGGCCCCGGTCTGGTCGCAGCTGAGAGGAACAGCCTGTCTCCATTCTGTCACAACATGCTTTCTTATTGTATCGCCGCGCTAGACACTCCCCGTGGAAATTTTGGAATCTTTCCCATTGTCCCCGAAGGAAAGGGGGGGAGGTGGGCTTTCATATGGAAGCGGGGAACGCCAGGAAATGACAGGCATTCTTTGTGGACAATTTGAAAATAAACTTGTGGGTCTTTGCCTCTCTCCCTACAGCTGAGTAAAGACTATAAATTAGAGAAGAGAATTGGAAGATTAACAACTCCTTTGTGGTGTTTTTCACTTTCTTATATTTCTTGTTGCATTCGGTTCTCAAAGTGTGTTTTTCTATTGAGCGCACCTGAAACACGGGCCATCGGAGCCCGAAGCTTAAAGGGGCTTTCATCGAGAGCCTTTCACTCTTTTCGCCGCAGGTTTCTGAATAGATGCATTCTTCATTTTCCTCCTTATTTATCCTGTTTTCGCGTTGCCTTCCTCCCCCCCACCCCCCGACTTTAAACTCAACCCTTCTGCTGGAATTTTGCTTTATGAGGTGTGACAGTGAGGTCCGGTTGTCGGGACAGTCTGCGTGGACTGAAATGTACAGCCTTTACACGCGCCCCGCTTCGAGAATGGCTTCAATTTAGCTCAGCCGTTTACGTTTACTCAGATGCAGGAACTCCCCTTTTTCTGCTGAGCTGGCATAAAAGTGCAAAATAGGATGAAAGAAAGTGAGAGAGAGATAAAAAGAGAACCGCTTTGTTTAACCTTACAGGCTCTTACAGCTGCACATGGAGGGAGCACGTTTATAAGAGAACAGGTGCAAAAATAAAAGAACTGTGTATGTTTAAAGTTAGATATTTCTACAGTCGTTATACGTTCAGAACAGGCGAAGCCTGATGTCAGATTGCGACTATGTGAATTAAAAAAAAAAGTAGAATGTAATCTATTGCTTTCATTTCAAACAGAAAAGCAACAAATATTCCTAACAGCTTCTGAAATTATTATTATTATTATTAAAGTGACGACATTCATGTTTTGTTTTACCAGTAATATTTCTGTAAAATCAAATGACTCAACGTCAAAAGCGAGGAAAGATGGCGGATCTTTTTCAGCCAGTTCACCAGCAGTGCACAACATGAAGGGGAGGAGCAACTGAAAACCTCAACAGGCCTGATGGCTAGCATCACTCCCAAAGCCCAAAATTTAGATCAGGGGTATTTTTAAAGTTTTCATTTGGGTTTCTGTCTTTAAACCAGCTAACCTGCTTCACAGCTTTGGGGAGCGGCAGCTTTGATTACTCTACGGCCTGCAAAGACGCAGGACATACTAATTTCTCCAGTATTTCAGAAATGTCTTCCAACTTAAAATTGAAGACAGTAGACTATAAACATTTTGCAGTTGTTAAAGTGTAGCTGTTAAAAACATCAGCATACCTTGATACCTGTAGCTAGTTTATATCTAGCTACAGGTATCAACATGATTCTTCTTCTAAGACAAAACAAAAAAACAACATTTTTATAGTTTGTAGGTTTGTAAGTCTTAACCCAGCTGACCAGCAGTTTGAAGCAGAACTGCACTATTCTATGATCAGTACAAAAATATATCTTTCTTTTTCAGGAACCTCATTAAAGAGACTTTAATTTGTAGGATTGGCATGACCAGAAGTTTTCGTAGTTTTGGTAACAGCCCCGAATCTTAAGTTTTCTCATCGCTCTGCACCAGCTGTTTATAGTTTTGTCCCAACTCCAGCAAAAATCTCACACCTTATCCCCCACACCCTCCTTCTTCGTTTCAGCCGCTCTTCCTCCTCTTCCCCTTGTTGTTTTTCCCAACAGGCCAGGGGTAGTTCCCTGGTATTTAACCAGTGTAGCGTAGCCGGGAGGCCGGTTTTTCTGTCCTCGGTGAGACAAAGGCAGCGTGCCTGAAGGAGAAGGATGAAAGGAAACGGGCCCATGCAGCCACTCCTGTTTACAATGGGAAACGTCCTTAGTGAGGCTGTAGAGCAAATAACCACAATCTCTCCTCTTTTTTGTTGTTGTTGTTGTTGTTGTTTTTTTCGTTTGTTTGTTTTTTTTGAACAAGCGCTGAGACTGAGAGTGTGTCTCCAGCCCCTTTGTTGGAGAATCACTGCTGCCGATGCACAAACCGCACTGATCTGAGTCCTGTGCAAGCAAGGGGAGAAGAGAGGGTATTCTTTACATCTGAAGAGTGAATATCAGCTTTCTCTTCCTTACACCTGTTTAGTCTGGCCCGACAGATGGTGCCTCACTTTTTAAACACAGTTCCCATATTGAGGTGCTGCAGCTTTAGACTGAGAATAGTAGAGTGGAAATTTATGAGGCTAATCTAAAACTAGAAATGTGATAGATGTGTATTTTTTTTTTTAGTAATGTAAATAATGATAGAGCGATCAGGTGGATTTACATTTGTATTTTTACATTATGAAGCCATACAAAATTTACTTGATCAAAAGATTACTTAGACAAATCGTTTCTACATTTACAGCAAAGGCTCAGAAGCCCAATGAAAACGCATAAAAATGAACATCAGCGTATGTAATTAAAAAAAAGAAACGTTTAAAACAGAGGATTCAGAATGACACATATCTTATCCCACAATGATTATACAGTAAATGTCTATAATTAAAGAGACAGATTGTTATGAGATTATGTACAGATTAAGTGTGGAGTGAATTCAGATGTACTGGAACATAAATTAATGTGGGACAAGTACTGTAAGAAGACATTTCACATTTGTCTTTATTATATTGTAATACTTGGAATCATTTCAGGTCATTTTCAAGACATTAAAATTCCTTTTCACATATCTCACCCCAGGTTATTTTATGTCCCAATTTACTCAAATTTGAAAACATTTTTCACCAAACTATTGTAAGTGTTTAGATTCCTTACTTTCATCAGGCAATAGCGATGCTCCCCCACCCACCCACCCGCCTGTTGACGTGAACTGGTAGTTGGCTGGCAGAAAAAGAGCTACTACACTTTTAATTTAGGCAAAAATGACTTCAGCCATTATTTTTGGAATATATCATATATCATCATCTATTGTCATATATCAATATCTGCTCAGACTAGAACCTGAGCAGATAGCCTGATTGATGCACCAGCTAAGTTCGCTTTGTTAGACTCACACTGTTACTCTAAGAAGAATGCTCTAAACAAAATAATGCAGGAATATTATACGCCACACTGTTATATCTGTTTTAATCAAATAATATTGCATAATATTTGATTTATTTCTGTTTTAAGTAAAAGCAATTACATCATGATATATACATTTTCATCTCGCATTTGCTGTGTTAAAACCCTTAGTCCATTAGTACTGCCTATTTTACACAAATTTTTTATTGCTTATCCCCTCAATTTCAGAGTCTCAACATTACAATTAAAGATGAGCAATTATTTTGCACATGATTAAATGCGTACAGATATCTCAGCCTGGCCACAACGCGCTCATGTTTTCTGACTCTTCTGCAAATCATATCCCGGCTCGCTCTGGTCCACGGCTGCTCGGTCTTCTGGCAGCATCTCGGACAGGGGGAGGGAGCAGAAGCTGCAGGAGACTTTTATGGTTCCAGCTCCAGAGACAACCTGCTAACAGGCACCACTCTGCTGGCACTCGTTTATGACATCATAAATCCCCTCCCCTCCATTTCCTCTGACCAGCCCTAGGTGGGTACGTAGAAGGTACCTGTCCGTTTGTCTGGCTCTCTCGTCAGATTCATCATGCTGCTGGTGATCCACTGCACAGGCAGGTTCTCAGACCATGTGAAGACACTCAGATCCTGACGGTTAACCAGTAGAAACGACTGTTTGTGTGATGGGTGATGGAGGGTTTTTCCAGCAATTTTCATTTTCAACCAGGATATTTTCTTCTTTCACTTGCAGGCGAGAGTCGGCGTAATGCGATAGGAACTTTGTATCCGCGCACACTTGAGCCCATCAGCGACAGCTCGGTTCCGAGACGTGTCGATGCCTTTTGTTTGTGGAAATTTTAGGGAACGAAGGGCAGAAAAAAAGGGATTAGAGAAAGAAAAAGAACATTTTCAGGGGGCGGGGGGTAAAGGGAAGACACGTCAGGAACCTTCATCGCTCACATTCATTTGACGCTCTGCACCGCTGGCCCCAGGGAGGCTGGAACAATAGACGCACCAGCATGACAACATTCCTTAAGGTTAAAAAGGGCAGGGGTCACCCGGTGACCCCACCCTGCCAATCAGTGGCAGGGCACTAACTCTGTGCCTCTTTTGCTTTATGTCTTTGCACTTGTTGAACAGACTCTGCACCTTGTGTTACAACGTGCCCTTTGCTCTCTAATAGACTAAGACGACCTGGATCACTATTAGTCGTCTAGTGGGTTTTAAATCAGTTTTAGTCTGCATGGTAAGAACTGGACCAGTACAATCGGCCAGAGATTGGAAAGATTGGAGTCAACTTGATTGACTTTGATTCTTGTATGTTTTAAATAAAAAAATCAGATTTTTTGTTTCCTACTCGTTCAATGCATCAATACTACAAAGAACAACCATTTTTGACTTCTGAGTACACTAAAACACATGCTCCAACTGGGGAAAATGTAATCGTTTCTCCATTTTTGTTGGATTCAAAGCTCCTACTTCTATCAAACAATCAGCTGAATGTTCTCTTTTTTTTGCGTTGTGAATTATAGTTACCAGGAAAAACCAATGGGAATCGGTCTAAATGGGATCCAGCAGGTTAAAGATCAAAGGGGGAGAAATGGGCAAGTCCAAGAAAAAAAATCTGGTCTTTGCTCAAAATAGCAGTTCAAACTTTCAGGGAAGAATGCATTTACTTACAGCATAAAACTGAGAAAATGTACGCTAGGTGCAGAAAAATGTGCACGTTTACAGGCTTGGCAGTATATTTCCGAAATAGTCTGCACCCTATACTGAATACAATAACCCAACCAGATGTTTCGCCAAGCCAGATCTAAATGTAGTAGAAAAGACCCACCACAGCGCAGCATGGCTGTAATTATTGGACATATTTAAAAAACAGATGCATGCCTGTTTATATTATTATCCCACCAGGGTCAATGATTAATCCAACAAGGGAACTCTGGGTCTTAAATGCTGTATTTTTTTTTTCCAAATCCTATATAAAAACTTCATGTTCATTTCACTACAGCACACTTCCAGTGAAGGGTTGGCAGCTATTAAAATGGAGCATATGTATGTGTAGGCATAGCGCTGCTTGTGAGAGCCCTACAGGCAGACTGCGGGTCTGTTAGTAATTACGAGTGAACGTACAGTATACACTGCAGTGGACATTAAAGTCCACATCGGACCACCCCAGAGAGACACCACTGGCACTTCCTCTGCCAACTTCCTTTGCTCGGCCTCGAGGGGAGCCTTCTTGGGGGTTTCCGGGGGATTCACCGAACTTTAATCGCCCTTCGAAGAGAGAGAGAAATTTCTATAGGGTCACAGAAAAGGATGTTTTCTTGTTGTTTTTGAAAAATCGAGTTTTCTGTCTGGCGTATTTTCCTCTTACATCTGCTCTGCTTTTCCTCCAAAGCGTTATCTCTTCAGTTGGTCACCCACCGGCACATTTTTAGGCCGTGTCACACTCGTTTTGGCTCATTCTTGGTGGGGCAGCGGTGCCCCGCCTCGACCAACCTACCCTCCGCCCGTAAAGACCGCAAATCCGCAGCATTTCATCCTGCACAATAAATCCGCTTACAGTCGAGAAAAGGAGACAGCGCTCTCTATTAGTCTGCAGTTAGAAATGAAAGCCTATCTGGCTGCAGCTGTGGAGGTTCTCCAAAGATGGGGACGTTTATTGTCAGGAACAAATAGAGGTCTTTTTATTTTGTCTAGCAGCTGATGCCTCTCCCCACCCACTCCTCTAAAACCGCTTTTGTCAGAAATGTAGAGTGGGCTGCTCAGGCAAGACCGAGAGACCATGAGAGTTTCCGAGAAGAGAAAAAAAGGAAAAAAAAAATGAAGCACGGGGTTCGCTGGCGATAGACTTGAGGGGGGAAAGAGCTAGGAGTTTGCCATATGGGATAATTATCTGCTATTTTAAAAGATTATCTCCCCCATAAGTATGGTATTTAAAGGTATATCAGAAGGTATATATCAATATATATGTGTGTGTGTGTATGTGTGAGATTTGAGCTCTGGTTTTTAACCTCCATGCAATGCGGAGACTCTTTGCCCCCCCTTCTCTCCTCTTAAACTGTGTTAGCCATGATCTGCCCCCCTAACCTCTCTAACCTCAATCCCTTCCTCCTCTGTAAGCCCCTCCTGCATACTCACACAACACACACACACACACACACACACACCACACACACTCATATATACCCAGGCAGAGTCTATCCCCACAAAAGAAATATTCAGCTGTAGAGAGGGGGTCCCTTCAGAGGGCGTGACATTGAACTGGGATTGGGGCGGGGGGGGATTAAGAAGAAATGGATGGCTGACACTAGGGTTGCCATGGCAAAGCCCTCTTTTCCCCTCTCCGCCGACCCTCTGCCTATTTTTCATTTCGCGTCTCATTGTGGGGCGAGGTGTAAGTGTGTGTGCGCTTGTGACTGTGATGGAGTAGGGAAGATGTAATAAGGCATATGATTTTGGTCTCTTATCTGAGGTCCCGACGGAACAGACACTTCCACCTCGGGGGTACGCTGTCAAGAAAGAATGTATGTTTACAAGGGGCCTGTGAATATCGTACTGTATTTCCTTGAGATTATTTACAAACCAGCCGGTGTTTTCCCCTTGCCGAGGCTGTTGCACGTCTGCAGACAAAAGCGTGAAAGAACGTTGAGGCCGTAAATCAAAGACCCTGCACACTCGCAAGACAAAAAACCATTTTGTCTGTTTTATTGCTTTCTGAATTACAGCTCCAATGATGTGACACATTAGTCATCCATTGTAGCCAGTGTCTTATCACGCCACAGCGCTACCTCCCGTATCCCGCCAGAGTAATGGATGCAGGTCTGGCTTGCATAATGACATCAGCAGCCTGGAGCTGATGAAATAAGGCGATGGATGACCGTAGATCAGCATTTGTCATTCTGATGTCAGTCCGCCCCCCCCGCCTCCCTCTCCATGCAGCCAGCAGTGGTGAGACGACACCGTCGAGAGTTGTTTGGCCCCGATCCTGACAATGGGAGCTCCTGGTCTGAGAAGGGGCCACGCCGCAGAGGGGGTCCAAAAGAAGCTTGGGTCGCACAGTTGGACGTCGGTATTGTTCTCTGTGCTGGATGTCCTCGGATTTGAAAATGGCTCAGTAACCATTAGCGGAGCGATGCCAAACTAAAGTAGAGGTTGTCAGGATGACAAAAAAAAAAAAGAAAAAAAGTAGCGGTTCTTACTTTTTCTTGTTTTTTAGAAACTTTTTTAATTTAAAGGTCAGTTCACTCAAAGAACACAGTGCTAGTTTAAAATGGTAAAGAAGGATAAGGAGTTTCATTCCAGAAAGGTTGCCTAATGCATCCACTTATATAGGACATACAAAATAGAAAACACTTCATATTATTTCCATCATTTAATTTGTTTTCCCATATTAATCAATAGGAATAATATTAATGTTTTAAACTGGCCTGACTTGAATCGATAGAGAATCTGAAGAGCAACCTAAAGATTAGGGCCATGGTCAGGAGGTCCTTCCAGCCTGAGAATTGGCGCTCACCCAGAAAACAAATCAAATAAAACACCAGAGGAAACGTGCAAAAGGATGGTCAGTAGTTATAAGAAAGGTGTGATTGTTAGAATGCAAATAATTTTTTTCCCATTTGTTAAGAAGTATATAAATAATTTGGAAGAAATTTCCTCGATAAACTTATTCTATAAAAACATTTTTTTAGATAATTTTATCGTGTTTTGAGGGAACGTGTCCACTGTTTCTCAGCAGAGACTAACTTTGTAACAACTTAAAATCTAAATGTGCCGGCGGTGTGAATACTTTTGGGCCTGTCTTTTACACTAACCTGGATGCTTTGGAAAAAGTAGATTTTCTGCTTTCTTTCACTTTTCAAATTGGAGATATGTACAGATCAGGTATCTGAGGATGACTTACACAAGAGGTCACTCTGTAAACCCTGACTTTTAATTTCTGTGCCACAAACCACATAAACAGTCAAGCTGTTTTTATGGGATCTGAAATCTTTCTCCCTTTGTCCTGACTCTGTTTCATTTAAAGTTCAAAGGTAAGCTGAAGAAGTGAAGTGAACGGCAACACGAGTAAAAACATAATCTAAGATTGTTTTTGGAGAAAACCTCTGACCCTAGCACAGCTTTAGCCATGTTCAGGCTTTTCCTTTTGCTGGTGTGTGATTGCTAACCGTCTCATATTCATGTGTGTTTCAGATGCTGCTTCAGCGCATTTTTAACCCTGAAGAAGAAAGACTTCAGTTTCTGGTGATTACAAGATGGTAATCTGCAATAAAGCAGACTCTCAAAGCTCATATCTGAGCTTAAACACACTTTGTTATACTCTGTGTGTATAACATGATCAGAACTGTCAGTGCCCCAAGGACGGAACACTCTCTGCCACTGTCTTGTGTCATTATATCCCCCCTGTTGTGCAGCTTGACCTCTTTGGTCTTGCCCGAGTCTCTATCCTCCTCCCCTCTTCTTCTTCCTCCTCTTCCTCCTCTGCGCCTTGCCTTCTCTGTCACTTCGGCTCAGGGTCAGGGCCGCCGCCCCGCCTGCCTCGGCGAACATTCAACGCTGTCGGTGAGTTTGGTTTGAGTAGCACATAAACCATCGACCGTTGACTGTGCCCCGTGGCTCGCTCTGGCGATGTCAAATCGGAGCAAAAAACAGGAAAAAAAAGAAAATAGGGGGGAAAAAAAGACCAGAAAAAAGAAAAAAAAGGCAAGTGGGCGCCACATGCAAATGCAGAGATGGAAACCACATGCGCACATGCTCATAAGTGCCACTTTGTGTTCGCTGTACCCAAAGACCAAAGGTCACAATCAACATTCATTGCTGTCGCTGGGTTGGACTCTGTAAGAAAGCTCACTGAACAATGAGTGCAACTGTGGCCCAGATCTGCCTGACTCGCGTCTCAGCCAATCAGACGACCGGATGTGAAGCACTCTGATTTCTTTATTTATGTACTTCTTGTTTTTCACTTCTATTTTTTCCCCTCTCTTCCTCCCTCTCTGGTGCCGGGAGTTTTCAGAGGAGGAAGGCAGAGAGAAAGGCGGCACAAATAGACTTCTGGCTGCCTGCTTGTCCTCAGCCTCCTCTTCTCTCCTCTAATTGATGGTTATGTGTGCAGCATGGGGGAAGGAAGCCGAGTGAATGTGTAATCATTTGGAGTCTCTTCTCCTTTAGATGTTTCATCCCTCTCTTTTTTGTTTGTCTAATTATACGCTGAGCTCAGTTAACTGTGTGTCTGTGCTGGCAGGAAAGGCAGATTTGCGAAAAAGGGAGGACAATTGAGGGGAAAAAGGAAGATTACAGCTTTAGAAAAAAATAGATCTAGTTTTGAGTTTATTTTTCATAATAATTCTCCTAGTGCCCATGCAAATGTGTTTGAATAAAAGCAATTTTGCAACGTATAAGAGGAAGAGTATTTCCAGCTTTTTGATAAGAGATGCCTCATTATCTGTATTTAAACGTCTTGGAGTTCTACCTACCAGTCCCTGAGTGCAAGTGCTCTCTACGGTGGAGGACCTGTCTGCTCGTCTCAGGGTGTAATATGTTATTTTACTTCAACACTGACGCTAACGATCTCGTGGGGAAACATAAAGTCAATAACCCTGTCTCTCTTCACAGTGTGTGACCCACCTTATTGCTGCCGTCTGTGAAACCTCTCACTGTCCTGTATCAGTTATTCACACGCAGCTGAAACCAAATGTACACACACTCTGTTGAAACAGATGAAAACTTTATTTCTCTCAGTTTGAAAAACAACAACAAAAAGAAAGTTGCAAAATTTTGTTTTATTTATTTTTTTTAAGTTTACTGGATTTCTGGTCCATTTGGTGTAACTCAGGTTTGCAGGCTGAGAGCTGAGCTTTATGATGGCCACAACAAATTAAACTGCTTTGTAACCAATTTAGTGGCATATTCCCCATTTTGAGGATCGATTTCGGTCCAAAATATGCCTGGCTAATACACAGTCCAGTCACATTAATGTGACCACCACGTACTTTCCACTTCAGAGTTAAATAACCAATCACAGAAGGCAGGTGGCAGCACAGTGCAGTTGAGCGTATATAAAGGGTGTGTGTGGGCTTCGGAAAACATTTCAATCGTTGGCGTAATGCAGAAACGAAGCGATTTATCCGACGTCCAAAAGGGCATGATCATTGGCTTTCGGGCCAAGGGTGGAAGCATTTCCGAAACGGCTGAGTTTGTGAACTGTTCGCGTGCCGCCGTGGTAAAAGTGTACCGTGCATGGCAAAATGGGACTGTCCAAAATCAACGACGTGGCAAATGTGGTGCACCACGGGCCATAGATGACAGAGGCGAACGACGGTTGCGGAGATGCGTTCGGGCAGATAGACGGGCTACCGTTGAGCAACTGACCACTAAAATGAACCAAGGGGCTACCACAAGTGTCTCCCAAACCACTATTCAGCGAACATTGCTGCGTCTGGGCCTCCGAAGCGGACGCCTGGTTCGTGCACCTATGCTGACTGGTGTTCATCGACGACGAAGGCTAGAATTTGCACGCCAGTACAGCAGCTGGACGTCCACTGAGTGGCGACAGGTAGCGTTTTCAGATGAATCGCGTTTTATGCTCCATCGGACAGATGGACGTTGGCGTATAAGGCGTGAAACCTCTGAAAGGAACCACCCTGCAACCATTGCAGGAACGGTCCAAGCTGGAGGCGGGAGCATTATGGTCTGGGGAATGTTTTCCTGGCATTCTCTGGGTTCACTGATTATTGTGGAAGGCACGATGGATCAATACAAGTACGCATCTGTCCTTGCGGACCATGTCCACCCCTACATGCGCATTGTTTTTCCTCAGGATGATGGCATCTTCCAGCAGGACAATGCGAGGTGCCATACAGCTGCCAGTGTACGTGCGTGGTTCGAAGAGCACCAGGATGAGTTTACCGTCCTCCCCTGGCCAGCAAACTCACCTGACTTAAACCCAATCGAGCATCTGTGGGACCATCTCGATCGAGTTGTTCGCGCCATGGATCCTCAACCGCGTAATCTAGCGCAGCTGGCCACGGCATTAGAGTCGGCATGGCTCAACATCCCAGAGAAGACCTTCAGGGACCTAAGTGACTCTCTTCCTGCACGTCTCGTAGCAGTTCGCTCTGCGAAAGGTGGTTATTCTGGCTTTTGACAGATGGTCACATTAATGTGACTGGACTGTGTATATGTGAGATGCCTTTTTCAATATTTCCACTTGAAGTTGTTGCCTCATAATGCTATTTAATTTAGGAAGTGACCAGTTCCTCCTGTAGTTCCTCCCAATACAAGCTTTTAATTTTTTTTTTTTGAAGTGCAATTTAGTTTCATAAGACCGCCGGACATGTCTCCAAAAAAATAAGTCTTGGTGTCTGAGTGATTTTGCAAACTGCAATCTGGCTTTTTATGTTGCTCCAGGAATAATGGCTTCTTCCTCTCTGAGTGGATTTGTGCCATGCTGGATAAAAACAACCTCTTATTTACAATGTTTTCTACTTTTGTTTTTGGGGGGGCTAACTAATTTCATTTGATCATTCCTTGATGTCAAAAAAGGAGGCAGTATACTTTAACTCACAGGTATACGTCAGGTAAACTCAAATTGTTTAAAGTTACAGTAATCTGTGTCTAAACTCCTGACTTTGACGAAATTAACAAAAAATACCCTTTAAAAAATTGGAAATTTATCTAAAGGAAATAATTTAGATAATTTTAACTGACCAGGAAGAGGGTTTTTTTTTCTTCTGAAGACTGCAGGGGATAAAATGACTAAACGTTTCTTTACTCAGAGTATGTACATATCTGGTTTTCAGCTGCGTTTGTTAAGTGATTTCCTGACTAAGCCAATAAAGTTCAATCCAGACCAATTTATCAGTGTTTGATGTGTGTTTTTGCCGCCCGAATTACACGATTAAGCCACGCGGAGTATTCTCTCACGTCTCCATCGCCCCTTCTCCAAAGTGCTTTTTCTGTCATTTAGTAACCAAGCCCCATGTCCGTGTCCCCGTCTCCCAAGTCTCCCTGCATTATTCATAGAAAAGCACTTTGTGCAGCGGTGCAGAAGAGCGGAGGTGATGTAACAGCGGCTGGGAGCGTCGCTTCGGACTGTCATCTGGGATGAATTCATGCGACAGGCAGAAAATTTCAGGTTGGTTTCAGCTTTGTTGACGCTGCCAACAACTATCAAAAACGCGCTTGTATTTATTTATATACTTTTCTTCGTTCTTGGTCCGATTCCTGTGAGTTGTTCCCTTTGATTAAACTTAGAAGGTCACGTTTGGATCATCTGTCCTCAAGCTGAAAAAGTTTAGGTGTTAGAAGTGAACGGAACAGGGTGGAAATGCGAGTAGAACGTTCACATGGCGGTCCAATGGAGCGTCACGGTGCGTCAGAAGAACGTTCTCGCAGCAACTTCAAATGTATTTGAAGACGCCACAGCTCTTTGAAGAGCTGCTACTGCCATCTAGTGTTGAGTCTTTTACACGACTTCCTCTGTATCTAACAAACGCAATGAAAAAAGTAACCTATAATCATTATAGCTTATAATTTATTTAGTTTTTTCTTATATTTTCGAACATCTCAAGACTTTATTTAATTAATTTAAAAATGTTCATATTCATATGTCTATTGAAGGGCATTACATTAAATAAAGCTGATGTTAATAGTTTTTTTCACGTAACACATTTGAATGTATCCCACTACATTCTCGCTTATATAATTATATATATAATTCAAGTATTTTGAAACTGAGGAATTCCCATTGGAATTTCTTTTAGGATTTTCTTCCTGGATTCAGCTCCGTCCCTCTTCCTGTCAACATCGATCTGTTCTCCAGTCAGCAGTAAAGTACAGGATCTCCACAGCATGATGCTGCCACCACTGTTCTTAGGTTGATGAGCAGCTTCAGAGTTTGGATTTTCTCTTGGCAATTTTCAATAAATACAAGGTTTGTAGAGTGAACAGTGAGGTTTGGGTTTAATGTATGATGGATAATCTGAGCTTTTTGATGTTTAAAGTTTGGGATATTGTTATTCAAACCAACCTTTAATTTTTTTTCCCTTGGTCTTCATGATGCTTTTTATTTTGCTTTATTATTATGTTTGCTACATCGGAGGCCTTTTCAGGACAGCTTGGTTTTATACTGAGATTAAATTGAACAAAAGCTAAATATGTAATTTCTGAAAGCAATTTGTCGCAAGGGATTTAATTTCGTATGGATTTCAAGTGAGAAGAGGTCAAGACAAGTATGTTTCATGCTGTTCACCTAGGAACAGTTTGCAAACTATGTATCGCTTTCCGACCAACACATTGCATTGTGTTGATCTATCTGTTACATAAGGTCCCTACAAAATACCTTGAATGTTTTGGTTGTGACCTGACAAAATGTGAAAAACCCTGGATTATAAATACTTTTGCAAGTCGTAACTGTCCCCAGTATTTTAGTATTAATTGTTAAACCTGACATGAAAATTATTGCTTGCACGCATTTTCACCAATAGACATTTAATTCTCCAAAGAGGCTTTAAGTTCTTTAGACGACTCATTTAACTTGTCGGCAGCTCGGTAATTTTCTGCTTCATCAGCAAGAAGAGGTAACCTGCTTTTTTTCATATAACAGGAAGTTGCAGCACGATGACCTAAACAAAGACAAAGTTGAGAAATTTATTTAGACCCGGATTTAAAACATCTTTCATAAAGACAGCTGGCAGCATTAAAAATAAATAAATAAATTCAAGACTACAAAAAAGGTAATAAAGTAAAAATATGTTGGTGTTTAGAAGCTGTCAGAGTGCTAAGTGGATCATCGGTTGCACCATGTGCAGAGGTTTCAGAGTTGAGCTGACCTGGGTCGGCCTTCCGGCCCGGCGACATTTACTGTATGTCGTCCCCTAATCTAGTTCTCGGCCCGCTTTCCTGTCAATCTAGTAAAGAATAAAACCACAACAAAAAAAAACACACAAACAAAAGCACATTTTAAAAGTGCTACGAAGGCACGTTGGAGCATAAAATCACACATTACAAAACAATTTGGAGTCATTTAAAGGAAATGTGCTGACAGGCGAAACACCAAAACTGAGATTTTTAATATGCAGTGAAAATCTAATATTAAAAAATTATATACGTTTAAATGTATTTAGCAAAACATTATGTAAAATATTTAATGGAAACTATTTGAAGTTTATGAACAATATCTGTTATTCACAAATAATATCCTCACCACATCTTCTCTCATAAAATCAGTGAAAAGGGTTAAAGTTATTGCTTTACCCCTGGTTTATTGTAATCCTAAGCAAAATGGCCTGTGATTCTGATTATTGTTGTTTCAATTTTAGGAGAAGTTAATGTTTAACTGACAGCAGAGGTAGTTGATCAACTTCCACTTCTTCTTCTGCTGCTGTTTTATGATTTACCATGTTTTCTATTGGGGTCTAACTAGATCAATGACTCTTATGTGGGGTTGCACATTAAAAAAGAAAAAAAGCTACAGTTTTCTTCTCTGAGAGCAAAAGTGATATGTGCAGTTACGTGGGTTCTGGATTTTCCCAGGTTGAATGTGTCAGACTGGTTTGTGGAAATTTTTTGTCAGTGATTCTTTAATTAAAATTTAACCTGGTTTTGAATTCACAACTTAAAAAAAACATTTGTGAATTTAATTTGAATATGATCTGTCAGAAATGACAAGATCATTATAACAACACTGGAAGAACCAACTAAGGATGTAGAATGGAGATGCAACCTTTATTGTACCAAAACATTGTTTATTATCTTTTCATTTAGTCCATAGTTCTTTATTAAAAATGTTGTTTATTGGTGTGATGTAATAGTCTAACCTTAAATGTTGTATTTTTACATCATCTATAAGCAGAAAATCAAACTAAATTAACAAGAATTAAAGTCTGAAAACGTCAGTCTATGAGTAATTAATCTACATAATGTATTTCACTCAATAAATTAAGTTTCTGAAATGATTTAATTTTCCAACAATGCTTCATTCAGCTGTTTTTAAACTGCTATGCGGCATAATCTGAACGATCCTCTCATCAAAATTTTAGTTTGTTGGTTTCCAGTAACAAGCTTAGCATTTATTGAAAAACCATACATTTTAAATAAAACTGAAGTCAAAAAACCTAATGTTAGCCTGACTCATCCATCTGAAAAACAGTTTTGTGTGCTTGGGGTCTATGTCATGTTGGAACAATCAAGTATGTCTTTGTTATAACGATCAAGTTGTTGATTTGAGATGAAGTTGATTTTTAATAATTACAGGGGTAAAATATCCAGCCGGAATTATAACAGACGTTTAATAATGACTACAAAAGGTGTGTGGTTTGTCTGAAGCTCTCTAAGGGATATTTATGTGAATATTAGTGGAGTGGTGAGTATTTGAATCTACATAAATAATCTTTACCCAGTTTGCATTAATGAAAATCCACAATAAATTAAAACATGTTCATGCAGATCTCCTAAAAATATCCCCAAAGTTGTCAACTACATAAATAACCCATCCAGCAAAAAGAAAGGTTCAAACTCATCATTAAAAGACCAATATTATTAAAATTATAACCACCATTTATTACGATGCATGTAAACGTCTGACCGGTCTTGCGTCACTTAGCTGCAGAACAGGTTTGGTACGATTTAGAGAGAATGAAGAGCATGGGAAAAAACACACCAACCAGCACAAAACATTAATTTGATCTCAGATTTTCATTCAGTAGTTATAAATAAATCAATCAACATGTAAATAAACGGAACTGAGTTCAAAGTTGACATCAGCATTGATACAACAGCTTTGAATATCCGCACGAAAAGCCGGATCTGTTGTGTGCTTTTAAGAACAGATTACCTGTAACTTCCTACATTGCATCACATTCAGGACTCGTTTTCAGCTCCTGTGACATTACTCAAAACCCAAAACTCCCAGAGGTGGAACTTCCTGACAGGTAAAAAACTGACGAGGAAGTTTAACATTTACACGCTGCTTAGATGTGCTGCTGATTGGCTGCTGCTGTACAACAGATTCTCCCATGTGGGAAAGTAAAGAACTGACCTGAAATGAACCTTTTAAAAAACCAAAGAGGTTTTTTTTCTATTATCTAATGTCATTTCGATTAAGATTTTTGTTTTATGAACTCCACAGACAGATGATTCTTTCCAAAGCAAAGCTTTATTTTGTGTAAATATGAATACAAAATTAATATAAAGAACATAATATGTAATATATTATATGTACAGTGCTCTTACAACTGAGCCACTATGTGCATTGCTTTTACAGCATTACAATATCAGCTTTGCGTTTTTTATGCTGGTATTCACAAAGCAGCAAAGCCTTTTCTGTTTGTGGGTAGCAGGCAAAGCGAAGAATGTGAACAGGTTTGCAGTGGCTGGTCTCAGCATCCTCTGCAGGTTATTCCAATGGAACCTTTGGTGCTTGATCTTTCTGCTTTGATACAGACATTTTCTTTGCCATATTTCTGCAATTACATCAGAAAAAGATTTGTTAAATATCTTAATTTTTTGTTATAAAATGTTAGGACTATTTTTTAGCAATAAAATTACTCACTCTATTTGGCTCACATGGTCCATCACCCATTTTTGAGTTGGATCAGCACATCTTTTGCCTTTCTTTGTGTGGAAGCTGAAATTGAAAAGGAATCAAAGTTAATAATATGTGCATATATACATTAAAGGTAAGTAAATAAATACATAATGTGAATTTTGAATCTTTGTAATAAATAAGTAATCACTTACATGATGGCTGTGATTGGGCATAATTCTGTCCTTTTCTGCAGTGAGAAGCCCTTGATCTCTGAGAATGGTATTTTTACAGGTATGTATCTTCTACAGCAATATATATAAGCTGCCAGGAAAGATCAGAGATGAAATAACATAAGTCTCTGTGTCTGTCATTTATGTTTGTATAATCAAGAAAACAAGAACACAAAAATGACAACATTGAGAGAAAAAATCTGAAAGCAAATGCTTACCTCCATGTGTGTTTGTCGCCAGGACACAAAGAGTAACCAGTGTCACCATCATCACTGTTACTTTCATTGACACCATAGTTTCCGTTTGCTGGCTGGAGCTGCTCTGGTCTGAAAGTGGTCTCTCCTTCCCTCTCTCTGGTTCTTTTATGCGTCTCAGACAGAGCAGGCTCTGCCCACTTCACTCTGTTCACTGGGACAGTTTTATCACAGCATGACTGAAATTCCCCAGTGTTTGCCCCAAACAAAGGCTGAATAAAGTTCACCTGGTCACGTGCTAAAGTAGTGAAGTGGTAAATTTAGATGTTAATCTAACCTGCTGTTGTTGTTGATGTTTGCTGTCAGAATAAAAAAAGCAACAATAATAAAGCAGAGGCAAAAAAAACGCATTTGGTTGTAAAAAGGCTATGCTTATAGCAAAAATTATAAAATAATCCTTGATCCTTCACAATCATATGAATACATTTCATTACTTTGATTACAGTTTTTGTCCATTAAATCAAACTCCTCATCTTACCAATCATGAAGCTGATCTCATATATAGATCTCAGTAACTGATACAGCAAGAGACACAAATGACTAAGTTTATAAGGAATGTGTGGGCATCTCTCCTCTGTTATACTTGTCGGTTTGGCTATGAGTAACTATTAACAAAATGCCAGAGGCAATTATTAACAAAGTTAGTTATTCAGGTTGAACTGAACAAGTAGGAGCATCACCACATTATCAGGAATAAATAGTCAAAGAAGCAATCAGTTTCAGTGAACTGATGTTTTATGAATGCCTCCTTGATGAGGTGTGGTGTGTGGAACATTATAGGAATAAAATAATTTGCCCACTGGTATTGTCAAATAGCATCATCTGCTAACAGAATAAATGCCTTTCCTCACAGACATAAGAATGTGCTAATAAAATCTTCAAAATCTTTAACTTCAAGTTGAAATACTTTAGTTGACAAACTTCTTAACTAGGCTAGTTTTAAACTCAGTAAAATGCAAAGAATAAGTAAAACTAATAAAGTACAAAAAGTCAAAACAAACAACGAAGGAAAAGACCAATAACCAATAAAATGAGGCTTTAAAATTACAGTTCAGTGAATCAATATGTATGTATATGTAAAGCAGGCTTGATTATGTGACACAGAATTAAGATCTCAATTTACCAAAGAAACTATTGAGAAATCCTTTTAAGTTCTACATACACTTTTAAACACCATTAATATCTGTCAGATTATGTGACTTTTTTCTCCATGACAACTTTGTTTTTGACCAGGCTGTGTATGTTTTTTTCAAAGTGGCAGACTTTTGTGCTGCCAGTGAGCGAAATGATTTTATGTGTGAGTGTCCCCAAAGGACCGCCTGCAGCCTACGGGAAAACAGACAGGAAGCCCTCTGGAGCGCTCATGTTTTTATTCTTCTGTGAAACTCCTCCTTTCTGGGAACAGTGGATGAAAATGGGTTAATGCAGTGTATTCTGGGATTCTGAGATTTTAACCATCTCTTTTGTTCTCTGTGTCTTGTTCAGTCCTTTCTATTCCTCCCACTGCGGACTCCAACACCCTAATCTTACACATATTCTTGATCAGACTCAACACTCAGGCGGGTCGCTTCAAATTAAATATTACTTCCTGCTAGAAGAAACATCCTGGTTGTCTTAAGTCTAAATCTTTTAGGAGTTTAGTATCTTTGAACTTAAGTGTAAGTGTAGTCAGAGGTGGAATAGAAGAAAAATGAGGCTCGGAGAGAAGTGGAGGATAAGGCTCCGGTGAGGGTTTCTAGAAAACAGAGGCAGAAATTCACAAATGGCAAAAAAAAAAAAAAAAAAAACCCTCAGAGCATCAGAAATGATTCCCACACAACTGCTGACTTCACAACCAGAGTAGACATGTTGCTCCTCCTTGAGGTATAAAAGCACCACAGCAGCAGAGGAAAAGGGAAAAAATGACTTACAGCTAACACCGCCACCTCAAGATCGGGACAACTGACGTTAGAAGAAAGACATTTACAGTGTCATGTAATGTGTCATGTAATGTACATCTCAGAGTCAAGTAAAAATATAGGTACCTCTCCCAATTATGACTTTGGTAAAAGTCCAAGTCACTGACAGAAATGTTACTTGAGTTAAAGTCTTAAAGTATCTGAAACGTCTTGTACTTAGTATGGAAATTACTTTAAAAATGTATGTACTCAAGTAATGTAATGAAAAGTATAAGTAAAAAGTAAAACAAGGCAAATGCAGTTTGAATGACATTTTTTATATTTTGGTGAACTTGTCAAATACACTTAAAATAATGTACACAATCAAGTGCAGGCAAAATTAAACCTGCTAATAGATAAACCTGCAGGTATCATTTAGTTAAGAAAATTAGGTGCTTTACCTACAAGGTTAACTTAACCTGCTTTACAACTGAACCAGCTTCTGACATGAACCACATATACATGTGGTTCATGTCGTATGGGGCTCCATTTGTGTCCGACTTTGTTTCTCTCTCTCTCGCTTTTTTGTAACAAGTAACTAAACCACACATTGAAAATGTATCGGAGTAAAAGTATGCAATTAAGTTTGGAAATATAGTGAAGTAAAAGTGAAAGTTATCAAAAATTTTATACTCGAGGAAAGTATGAAGTACTCCAAAATATACTTAAGTAAAGTAGTGAAGTGTTTTTACTTTGTTACTATACAACACTGGACGTTTATACGATCAAGAACAATCATAGTAACATGGAAAGCAACTGTAAAAATTCTTAAAGTGCAGGATCAAACATTTATATTAATGGTTTGAGGTCAAAGGTGATATTAACTTAAACTTAAGTAAACTTAAGTAACAGTTTAAAAAGTTGTGTATGTTAGGGTATCCATACTTTTTAATGACCCTTATCAACGCTACATGACAACTAAACTTGGGTATGTTGACATAGAAACAGTATTAAAGAGAAATGAAGGGCTCTTGTCTGCTATTTGAGAATAGTGCACATCACTTAAGTCATGAGAATATTTAGTAGAATTGATTTTTTTCTTGCTTGAATAATGTCTTTATCACATTTTATTGCTTTTCAACCCTGACTGTCCCAGCAATGATAAACTCATTAATAAAGTAGTTACAAATAGAAAGTTAAAACTCTTCTACTGTAAATTAGATAATTTGATTAATCAATAGTTCAATAAACTGATGAGTTAAAATACATTTAAATAATAGAAAAGTTGCCATTTCTCATTATAAGTAATGATGTCACATGAAAGATGACAGATAAAATTGTAATATTTATGTAAAGCAAAATATCAAGATTGACATCTCAGCTACATTAAATTACTTTTAATTACACTTTTAACAACATTTTAAATAGTATAACCACTTTGATTTCTCCCAGGACTTTAAGGGGCCTCAATGCTGGAGAAAATCTGTTGCAAATTCCATTTGTTCATAATTTAATACAAGTTTAACATTTGCATTCTTTCACAGAGGAACAGCTTATTGGAGAGAGAAACGGGTCATGAAAGGACTCTCATGTAAGAACTGATGATCAAATTTGTGACTTAATTTGTGAGTTTTTTCATATCAAATATGTAATAAAAATTAAAAAAAGTAGCTGGAAGTCATCTCTTGCTTAAAATAGCTCTTGCTTGGGGGCGCGTGTCGGTCTTTCCAGCGGAATACTCCATTCTTGCATATACATTAGATGAAGCAAAGCTAAATAAAACACAATCTAATACATGACATTTAGAGGCAAGTGGAAAACTGCTCAGGGAAGAAAAAAATCTGAGAAGACCTCCGTGCATAAGCCTTAAGTGGGTCGCTTGTTGTGGGTTGGTGTGGGGTTCAGTACAGATTCTTTTCTAGGTCAGAGGAACGTTTAAGCTTATACTCAAGACCCGCACATCAAACACAAAGTGCATTCAGTGCACTGAAATAGGTCACAATAACCTAAAACCTTGTGTCATCAACTTTCCACCCAAACCACAGCACTCATTTAGGTACATCTGTTGCTTGTACGTTCCTTTGCTTTGTCATATCATTAGAGTCGCAAAGTTATATAATGGACTTTGATATACCTTCATTTATAGAATAAATTAGAGTAAAGGGCTCCAATCTTGCTTCACAAGAAAAATGTGTATTTCTTTGTCTATGTTGCATAAATGTTTGTTACTGACTACACAATATTGATTGAAATATTTTTAGAAAATACTTGGACCAAGTTTGGTCTGATTCATGTCAATACTGCATAAATGTTTGCAACTGACAACACAATATTAATAGAAATATTTTTAGAAAACAGTTTAAATGCATGATTTTGTAAAAACAGTTTTTCGACTCAACTCCTCTTGTTCATTCCAAAGCAAAAGCACATGAAAAAAAAAATACTAATACAAAGAGTAACTTGAAGGTTTATGGTCAAAAATAAAACTGAAGGTCTTTGTCTGTCTGATTAAAAAAAATCCCATGGTCACATAAAATCTTGTGAGCATTTTCTTCATTCAGACTCAAACGTTAAAAATCTTCTCATGTAGTTGGTAACGGTCTTTTGGGGGAAGAGGGTCTGTGTAGCTCAAAGCCTGACTTCCTTTTACTGATAATGATCTACCACATACAGTACTTGTTTAGACAAAACCCTTCTAATGTTTGACGTTTTGCTGCGTCACAGCAGATCACGTGCCCTCATTATATTGAAGTAAATATTGCTATCTAGCAGTCAGGTGTGACTGACATCATTTGTTTGTTTTTTTTCAGCACAACCAGGTTTGAGTCATTTTATCTGGGATTTTTCAGGAGGAACTCTGACTTATCCAACAGACAATAAAATATGACATTTGTCACCTGAAAGACGTAAGAGCAGACGCTAACTTTCAGGTATTAACTTGCATGCTGGTTTCGATCCATAAAACAACAAAACAAAGAGCTGACAAAGACACAATTAACAGCGGGATTCATTGAAATAATAACTGGAATAACTTGCAGCGACATCAAACGCGCCCGGAAAGACCAGAATTCCAGAAATTTCACACATGGATTTCTGTTATTTACTGCTGCTTGTGCTTCTGACGTCAAAAAGCAAAAGCAAAACATGTTTGCTTCTACATGTTGACAGATTGCAATCCATAACATTGTAATCTGCTAACATTTAGATTACCATCTTATACTAAACACATATCTTTTCTTTGTATGAGTTTTTAGCTTCAGATTAGGTCGTTTTTGTTCTGTATTAATCAGCTTTCACTTTGCATCTCCAGCTGGAACAAAATAAACTTTTCAATACTGTATTGCAGCGTCTTATCATCTTATCAGCGAGACACAATTAGTGTGGAGGACAAGAAATGAGGTTCATTAAATGAGGTTAGGAAGAGTTTATAGATAAACAAAATGGCTGTCGCACATTTCAACATAATGCTGATGCTGCAAACTATATGGTCAGCAGGATGTGTTATGAGGTTTGGGTTTGTGCAATTTGTTTGGTCTTGAATCCTGAAAAGTGGGGGAAGAATTTACAAAACCGCTTTAAAGGCTTTGTGTGACTTTCTGTATCAGTGTTTGGTTAATATTTAGTACAATGTTTGCATTAAAAATGTACTTTACCCCACTGACACTTTTTCTCATTACATAGTCAGTAATAGACTGTGGTGCAGTGACAACATTCGCTAGCAAATGAAATTACCGCATCCCATCGCTGAGCAAGGTGGAGCTGGCCTGATTGTTTTGTGCAGAGTGAATCACTGATGCAAAATTCCTCACAGCTTAAAGTCAACTTGAAAAGAGATCAGTCATTTCAAGGTGATGAAATGTTACTTTCATAAAATGTAAAACAAGGTTTGCAGCTCAAACCGCTCCACCTTTTGAAATAGCAAATGGAGGAATTGAGTCATCAGTGTTATGTGAACTCCATGAATAGAGGAAATTAAATAGAACAATAAAATAATGCTTAAGTGTAATGTGTAATTATCCTTTGGATATCAGCAAAAGGTGCCAATCTGGGGCCTGAACGGGGGATTTTATGATACAAAGTGGGTAAAGTACACGGAACATTGTACTTCCCGGATGACCTAAATACATTGTTGCCTTGTGCTTTCCAGTTTGTTTTTTGGTATGTGGTTTGGACGGTTTCCTTCCGTTTCACAACGTATTTAAACTTCACAGCCAGAGGCAGACGTTATCTCGCAATCCCATCTGACAATCCACATCAGCTCTCTGATTTACCACTAACTGAGAAGGATGGCAAAGCTGGCTGTGTGCGTCTCTGCTGTGCTGCTGCTGCTGGTGGCGCTCAGTGAAACCGGTAAGTGAGATTTTACAGCTGCTTTCTTCGTTTAGAATCACTGAAAAAGTCTGTGCTATCCTTTTTGGGATCATATTATTTCTAATTCGTCAACTGAGATATGAAAAAGTGATTTTCTCTAACATGTCACTGTCTCTTTCTTATAGTCTACCGTGGACCTTGCTGCACAAGAAATTATGACAAGCCAATTGCTTTGAAAAATCTGAAGAGTTTCACCTTTCAAAACGACACAGAGATCTGCAACATCAAGTCAATAATGTAAGAAAAAAATTGGTTACTATGCTGTGTGTAATAGGTGCTGCTACTGTGACAGCATAAGTAATTATTTTCCTCTTTTCTGATTACAGTTTCACCACTGTGAAAGACAAACTTGTCTGTGCCAATCCTGAGATGCCCTGGGTCAAGAGGGCCATGGAGCATCTGAAAAAGTAAGTTGTTATCGTCACGTAACAACTCTCAGCACTCCAGCATCACAATTTGTTCAAGATTTAACATTTAATAACAAAATTGTAATGCTCTACTTTTTTCTTTGGCAGGAAACAATAAACAGGATCAGTGGAGTTTCTTCTGAGAAGATCAGCTCTAATATATCAATCATACAGTATAATTATAGATTTTTTTTACTATCGTATTCATTTTTTTTTACTATTGTATTCATTTACCTTCAATAAAGTTTATATTTTGCTAAATGTTTCTGTCCATTGACGTATTTATCTAACAGGAGTTAGTTTTATTCAGATTCAGAATCAGTAGTTTTTATTATCAGTTGCAGTCAGCAGCACAGCAAAGCAAAGTGGTCACAAAGGCAAGAAAAAGGAAAAATATGCTAGAAGACTGTACACATCTACTTATTTTTAAATTAAATTATAATATTCTCTGCATTTCACATGGCCACCAAAAGAGCAGTGTGAGTCTACAGAACTATTATGACTCGGCACCTGGTGTAGTATTTGAAAATGCCGTCATCAGAGACAAAAAGCATAAACTCTTTGTACTTCCTCATTGCTGAAATGTTCTGCACACATAAACTTCACGTGACACAGCTCGGAATTTAAAATGATATAATGAAAAATGTATGATATAATTACAAAATAACAGATCAAAGCAGAAGAAACACTTTTTCAAATAACTTCTTTGAATATAAAACTTATTAAATGAATATAGTAGGTAATGCCTGTTCACACTGTAAAACATTTGAATCGCATTAAGTTGTATCTACTATCTTTTACTCTTTAAGTCAAATAAATTTAGCAAGTTTTAGGTTTTGAACCTAAATGCGTGAGTTTGTGAAAGATCAACTTACAGTATTAAGTTGTATTCACTTTTTATTAATTTTTTTTAAACCTCCAAGAGTTGAATAAAGTGCTAAACTAGAGTTCTTAGTTTAGCACTTAGAAAAACTGAAACATGTGCCTCTAAGCAAAAACAAGTGCTTAGCGGCATGTTTTTGTATCTTGTGTGGCACCGTGAGTGAGATGGAAGTACGTTACATTGATCTGGCTCTTATGTTATTAAGGCAAATGTTTATTTTAATGTAACTCAGTTTGCAAAGCTTAAGGATAATGTCCTGTTCACACTAAATGTTTTTTAGCAGAATTCATTGTAACGCTTAATAAATTTAAGCACTTATCCAAATAACTTCTTTCAACATAACACTTATTAAATTAATATAGTAGGTAATGTCTATGCACACTGTAAAACATTTGAGCTGCATTTAGAGTATAAATTTAGCTAATGCAATTTGAAACAAGAATTTAAATTAATCTAAAGTAAAATAAATTGTTATTTTAGCTTGATATTGAGTAAAAGTAATAGAGAAATGTGGGCTCTTAAACTAGGTGAGGGCAATTTTTTTTTCTTGCATATTGTGGAATAATTATTTTTGTTTAAATTGCAACATAAAAACGCACAATCCAAGACTAATTAACTTAAAAACAAGGTTTGGACAACTTTATGAACTTTCATTTCTGAGTTAAGACCAAAACAATTTTCTTGTTGACTTAAATTGCATTTTCAAGGCAGCAAGTGAACTTTCATTCTCAAGTTAATGCACCTTCAAATGTTTTACAGTGTGTGGTAGAGCAAGATAAAGTACTTAAATATAGAGAGTTTACTGTATCTTTTTTATTTTCAAATGTCTTAGCAGGCTCAGCAAACAGAAACTAACAAGATAAGAACAAGAACATGTGTGTTCTTCATTTAGTTTAAGTTACAGTAGCTAGTGTATTTGTAACATTTCTTGCAATAGTAATATTATCCATCCATCCATCCATCCATTTTCTTGACACCCTTGTCCCTTGGTGGGGTCGGGAGGGTTGCTGGTGCCTATCTCCAGCTAACATTCCGGGCGAGAGGCGGGGTTCACTCTGGACAGGTCGCCAGTCTGTCGCAGGGCAACACAGAGACACACAGGACAAACAACCAGTAATATTATAGTAACATTATTAGCAGCATTACTGCAACATTACAGCTAATAATAAAAGTGAAAAGTTTGGTGTGGCAAAACTGCTCCTAAAATCATTTTTTGCGAAGTAAACATAACAAAAAAAGTAACTACCTCTGGGAGCATGGGAGTATTTACTGCAGATATTATATTAAAAAAGAGTTTCCCTTTAAAATATGACATGTTTAAATAAAGCTGAACTGTGTATGCTACAGTATGCATCATGCTGATTTGAATTTTGTTGCTCTGTTTTTACAATGCCCTGAAAAAGTACTCTTAATTCTTAATCTTTTTCACATTTTGCCACCTTAAAACCACAAATCTCAGTGTATTTTGGAGCTAAAGGGGTGGTATTATGTATTTTCCATGTATATAGAGCTTTTTTTATAGCACAGTCAAGTATGTTACCTCCAGGCATGGTTTAGATGAGGATATGACATTGTAAGATCATATCAAAATCCAGAGAGAGTCAGTCCTTTCCACTTCAAAGAAAATAACTCAATTTATAACAATATGAAAAAAATGTGCAGTGCACTTTTCTATTCAACCCTCCTTTAGTCCAATACTGCTAAATAAAAGTCAAGCAAACATGAGTATTGTTTAATTTCAATATTTGTCCATCTGTTCTTTGAAGGCCTCAGAAGTTTTTGTTAGAAAATATTAGCAGCAAAGGTTCACAATTCAGGAGAAAAATGACCCCCAGATACAGAGCCAGAACTACAACGGTTCAGTGAAAGTTCAGGCCAAAATCAGTTTGAAAAATTGGAGTGGAAAATTATCTATTTTCACTGTGAATACAATGAAATTAAAAACCTAGTTATCTATAACCTATTTTTTAAAAGAATACGTAAAAAGACTAAGCTACATATTAGCATTATATATTTTTATTAGCTTGTAGTGTTTTTTTACAAAATGTATCAACATTAAAAGCGCCTCATATTGAACTTTTGCTGCATTCACCAGACAGTGTGTAATTTAAGGAACCGATAGTGGGCGGCAGCGGTGAGCGGCTCCACAGGAAGGATCCACTATATGAATGGTTTCCGACATGTCTGAGCTGAGGACGCTAACCTTTAACAGTAAAGCGCTATGCACAACATAAATGTTGTACATAGCGAAAGTTGAAAATGTGATAAGACACCGGTGCGGTTGTAGATCTGAAACCAGGATAAGATAAAGAGATACGATAATGTCGGAGTCACTCTGAACGTAGCATAAGCTAGCTGAAGCTAACCGAGCTAGCTGCGCTGTTGATAATGACAACTGCAGAGGGAGAGATGCTGAGAAGACAAGAAAGGTAAGAATTTTTTTTAAGAAATGAAGGAAATGTCTCATTTCCAACTCTTACGCAACCTTTCTGTGTTGCTACTGCTTTATTAGAGAATTATACGAACACAACGGTGAAAGTAGTGCACTTTTAAATTGTCGAATTTCATGCTTCTTCCGTTGAGAAACGGCTTAACCCTGCATGTAACCAATTTCACACATTAATGTTTAAATAGCCGACTAATGCAGCCATTACTTCCTGTTCAGGTGTGCCACAGATGTGAACAGACTGTGACTGCAGCCAGCAGGCTTCCAGTAGCCATGAAAGAGGAATGTGCAGGTCCGTCTTTGTTCGAGGACCTGGATTTTCCCATCACAGACTCCTCCCTGTTCTCTGACAGCGCCACACCCATGGCTCAGCTGCACGGAGAAATCACATGGCGACGTCCACAGGTTGGGTTGGGTTGGGTTGGGGGGAGGAGGGGGAAATTCCTGCTCATGTTGATATTGATGCTTCTCCCAGACGACAAAAGTTTGCTGGGTTATCCTCTCGGCCAGGGACGGGTTTCCCGTAACAGGTGTTTGAGTTGCTGATTGAGATTTTTTGCACGATCATCACGTAAGCAAAAAAAAAATTCAGTGATGAAGTAAATATCACCTTACAAAATCTGTTACAGATACTGTGAGAGATTCTCACAGTTTAGTCCCTTGAGCAATACTGAGTCTGTGAGAAGATTTAATCCAGTGACCTCAAACTGCATTCCTCAGGGTCTGGAGTCCTGCAACTTCCAGATGTGTCCCTTGTCCTACACACTCGGATTAAATGGTGAGACCATCTCACTAGCAGGCAGCCACGTTCTGCAAAGCTCTGCTAATAATGGAGTCGGGTGTGCTAAAGCAGAGAGCTTTCTAAACGTTGCAGAACTTGGGCCTTGATGAATGCAGGTTGAGACCCCCGAGGGTTGAGGCAAAGGAGGTGGCATTATGTAAATTTGACTTTCTTCATCTTTATTCCCTCTTCTGAAACATACCTGGAGTGTTGCTTTTATTCTTTCATGCATGTTTGAGGAATCCTTGAATGTCTCTTGGCAGCCATTTGGGGCGCCTAAATGCTTGCCCCCACAAAGCGCTACCTTTTTCTACAAAGCTCTTTCTTGGAAAGCACAGAGCAGCCCTCCCTGGGCAGCAACAGCAATTGGCAAACACCTGGCAGCGTCTGCTGAGATCATTATAGGACCATCTTCTCAGGCCAGTGCTCCTAACAACATCTATCTGTAAATGGCATAACGGGGGAGCATTGTTCTAATGTCGCGCTAAAGGCGGATTGGTGCAGGAGCTTCTTGCAGACACAGAGGCCAACATCAAACTGTCAAATTGCTGTTATGTTTGATGTACAGCATTTTTATAACGACTGAAGGTGGCACAGTTACCTGATTGTGCTATGAAGTGGCACCATAGCTAATACTGGGCCTGTCATGGTAACACATTTTCCTGAATGTCATGGTAACAAATTTTGTTGCACCAGACTGAAGCCCTCTGTCCTCCAGGCTTTGGTATAAAGAGATAAAAGAACAAACTCATTCAAATGGGAATGATCAAACTAGTTTTAATTTATCATGCCATTTATTGATTTATTGGGGTAGTACAAGGTTTTGCTATTACTACCCCTTTAACACAGAACAGCATCAATTAATCATGTGGTTGTAAAATCAAAAGACTTGTGTATAAAATGTATGAATGCTTTTCAGATTCCAGGGGTGGGAGACTTCAGGTGCTTTACACTTCCATTCAATGTGCTTCAGAAGTCTGAAGTTATTCTAAATCGATTATTGACACATCACAAATAAGTGAGAAGTCTAGACTTTGTATTTCTGCAAGAAAAAGAAATGTTCCCAGTCTGCACTATTTATGTAACCAGAAACAATGATATCAAATATAATGTGCATCTCAGTTTGTTGCATGTTTGGGTGGATTTGGTGTAAAGGATATACTCTGATGCCTGGAGCCTTTTTTTTTTGGCAGGATAATGTACCCTTGCCAAAAAAAAAAATTCAAGTATAATCCGAGAAGCACAACAACAAATCTGAAGTGTTGGACTCCAAATTGTAGTAGAGGCGAGCATGTGTGGGATGTGCAAGAATAACAGACCTGTAAAAGGATACCTTTATTATGCAAGCAGCTGTAAAGTCATGCAGAGTCGGTGTGTAGCACTTTGCTGCTTTGTTAGTATCAGGGTTCTCCATCATTCTCCAGTCGCTGAGAGCCACAGTCCTTCAACTTTTACATGCATCAGAGCTTGTTACCGGGCCTCTGCAGAACTCTGCAGAACCAAGATGTACTGAGGAGGGAATTCATTCGTTTGATTGAATGAATTCAGGACCACTGTCCTGAACTTCTAGATGTACATCTAGAAGTTCAGGACAGTGGTCCTCAAACAACGGACCTAAAGTTGGACTGCTTCTTTCTAGAAATTGAGGAGAAAGTAAAAGTGTTACAGTCTTCTTTTAGCCAATTGACTTGCAGCAGTCATGTTACTCTTTGCTTCATAAAGCTTGAGAAAAAACAATACCCCCCACATTGGCTCTAGGACCTGATTAGGGCTTTAAATAGGATTTTTTTTTTTAAAGACTTGACACAATAACTTGTTTCATACCTTGATATGAGCCACCTACTGCTAATTTAAGTTGTTCAGAATACATTTCTGCAGAGTCTCTGTAATTGTATTTCTTCTTCATTTCTACTTTTAAATCCATATCTCAAGGAGATCTGCCAGTCGCCGTCTCTCTTCCCCACCAACGCTAACCTGGCTCATGCCAAACAAGGTCTGCTGGGTGACTGCTGGTTTCTCTGTGCGTGCACCTTCCTGCTCAAGAACCAGCATCTTTTAGACAAGGTACACAAACACCAGTTTTATCATCCCTTGTCCTACTTGAGTGTTTTAAAATATTTTTTTTTTTTTTTGCTTATATTCTGCGCTGCTCAGTATTTTTTGTTATATGTGTAGGTGTTTCCTCCTGGCCAGCCCCAGTGGGGCAGCAGCAGGTACAGGGGCTCCTTTCGGTTTCTCATCTGGCAGCAGGGCCACTGGACAGAGGTGACAGTCGATGACCGTCTCCCCTGCATGAATTCCTGTCTCTGTTTCTCACGCTGCCACTCCCCTTCTGCGTTTTGGGTTGCTTTGTTGGAGAAGGCTTATGCCAAGTAGGTAACTTGAGAACTTCCCCCAAGTCTCTTATCTTTGTTTGACCTGATAAACCGACAAGATTTTATTTCCTTGATGCTTTGTTGCACATTCCCAGAAGCATTTTGTTGAGTTTATCAGCAATTGAATTCCTGCTTAATTCCTTGCAGGCTCCATGGTTCATACGAGCAGCTCTGGGCCGGACAGGTTTCGGAGGCCCTCGTGGATCTGACCGGCGGTGTCGCCGAGCGCTGGAGCCTGAGGGAGTTTGGTTCAGACGAGGAAGAACGGCAAGCGGAGCCGGACAGTGACCAAGTCAGGAGGAAAAAGCTGGACCTGAACCTCCTGTGCAGTGTGAAAGAAGAGTGTGCATTGAGCTGCTCCACACACAGCACTCCTGGAGGTTAGGAAAATATTGCTTTGTAGATAATCCCACCACTGATCCCCCCTCCCCCTGCCTAACCCCGTCTTTGACATTCCCCCTCGACTTAGGACTCGGTGAGCTGGATCAGCACCATGCTCTGACTGTGATGGAGTGGTTGGACGTGAGGAAGGTGTCAGGGAGTGAAGTACGGCTGCTCAGGATCAGAAATCCGTGGGGACGATGCTGCTGGGCAGGTGCTTGGACTTGGAGGTAGAATGTTGTCATAGGGAATGTTTACAGTCAGGTTGGGTTTATAGGAATATCCAAGTTATGCACATGTAGACACACCTGTTGCTACACCTCTGTAAATCCCCCCAAAAAACCCTCAATGGTAAATGAAATAGCTTCAAACTGATAATAAATAAAAAGTCACTGAAAATTAACCTATGAAAAATCAAACATTGGTTTTACAGAATTTTCTTTTAGAAAATAAACTAATGAAGCAGGCCTGGAAAAAATGATGGTATCTCCAGAAAAGATTGAAAATAATTTGACCATAGGGATGTGTTAAAACACAGGTGTGTCCTCTAATTGGCATCCCAGGTGTCTTCAAGTTTGTAACAAAATCAGTCTGCAATATATAAATGCTGACAAGTAGTTACTCTGCCGTTTGCAGACAAGGTGTGTACCTTAGTGAAGATGGGCCACAGGCAGGAAAGCAGAGAGTTGCCCCAGGAGATTAGAAAGACAGCTATAGATAAAACATGTTGAACGTAAAGGCTGTAAGTCCATCATCCAGCAATTTGATGCTCCTGTCACTACAGTTGTGCTCATTATTCAGAAGTTTTACGGTAGCAAACCTCCCTGACTGCAGAAGGAAAACTGGAGCCCAGAACAACCTCCAAAAAAAATATTAAAAATGACCTCCGATGTCGAGGTACATCAGTGTCAGTGTCACCTTACCATCTGTCAGTGTTTAAGCAAAAGTGGATTTCACTCGAGACAATCAAGGAGGACAGCAAATCTAAAAAAGCCACCCTGGAATATACTTGTGAACATGTACAGAAGTCTCATCGACAGTTAACAAAGTGATTTGATTGCAGTTTCGCCTCGAAAGATTGAGCAACAAAACATTAAGTTGCAGGGATCATCATTTTTGCCCAGGTCTGTTTTTATACGTTTTAAATAATAATTTTTGTTGGACCACATTTCAAACACAATGTCTGATTTTCATTAGTTAACTTTCAGTACATTCTTAGTTTACCATTATTATTTTAATCAGTTTCAAGTTACATCAGTGGTACTGTGGGCATTTTGGTCCTTAAGAATGTTGCCCACGTGTGCATGCTGTTGTGAAAAGTTACTAAAACCTGCAGAAAGGAAGTCTGGAAGTTTTAAATACTTTTCCTGAGCTTGACTTAAAAAGACAACAATGCTGAGAATGCAATCAGTCATATTTTTGGAGCTGCTCATCATATGCATCTAAAACTGATTTTAGGAACTTTTGAGGAGTGTTGTTATAGTTTACAGAGGTAAAATAGACTGAGATGGAGTTTCCCATGGATACATTGAGTTGCACCACGACTCCTGCTTTTCTTATTGTTTCGCTCAAAGGGCGTGGAGCTATAGGTGCGTGAGAAAACATTGTAACTCTCATTTAAAAGGGATACATGAGACGATCATTGACATATAAACATCTGTCACTGTCATGCTTACATAACAATATGAGTCACAATCACTACCTTCCCTATCTTCCCTTTGGGAGTAAATAATTTTTTTCGCACAATATGTTTCAACATAAAACAAAGTATCCGATGTTCACTTCACCGTGTGGTAAAGACCAGGTGGTAGGTCCAGTTTAATTTATCTCCAGACCGTCTATTTTTTCTCATAATGAAGATTTGATAGTTTTAAATTTGGGGAGACAGTCTAATTGCTTTTTGATTTAATAAAAAAATCACCCAGGGAAACCATCAACACCAGGGGTGCACTTTGGTGCGCTCAGTGCTGCTTTTAGTTCATGTGTTATAGCAAGCTTTTACAAGAACGACAAAAATATATTTCTTATCATTCAAGCCCAACGGAATTTGTAAAGTGATGCCTATCTTTTAATGAGGAAATCACATAAAACCCTTTGTAGATTTCAGATCTGCATCGATGCTCCTACAAAAACCTGACTTTGTTTATTTGATTAAAATGCTGCAGCCAAGTTTAATTTTTGAGCAAGCAATACAATTCATAATGTAACGAATGAAAGTAATTGCTTAACCTCTCTACATGAAGACCACAACATTTTCCCAGCAGAACTTCACCACCAAGCCATTTCTCTCCTGTGGTGCCCCCTGGTGGTGGTAGGTTTTACTCAGGTCAGCCGCAAACCCTCGCCTGAGACTTCATGCGTTATCAGACCAATCCGGCCTGGTCTGTTGCTCTTGCATTCGTCTTTGATGTGAATGCTGAGGTGGTCTGTTGAAATGCTTTGACCCAGATTAGCATGTAGATTCTGCACAGCTCCGTCGGCTCTGTGCAACAACGTCTCTCTGTCTGAACAATCCCTACAGATTTTCACTTTTGGAATGAGCTTCGCAATGGCACTGCTGTCTTGGTTATCAAATACCTTTTTGCTTAAAGCACTTAATGCGAGTTGACTCATTAGCAAAATTAGCAAAAATAATCAGTGTTTGTTGAACTCGGACTAGTGAATGTATTAAAGCCTTTTTCGAGTTGATCTTGTTGTCTTTCAAACTGTTTTGCTTTCAGTGGTATTGGTTGGAGTTTCCTCGACCCGGTTTGCGCTGCCGAACTGCGAACCCGAACAGCAGAGGGCGAATTCTGGTTAGACGAGGCCGAGTTTACGTCTCAGTTTGATGACATCACAGTGGGCTATCCAATTGGCAAAGATGGACTCTTGAAGAGTGTTTACACAGGTTATTCATCTATTATCTTTAGAAGCCAGTGTCAAACATTTCGCGGCTGGCTCAGACTTTCTGATGTTTTTGTAAATTTCTCCTCCTTTTGTAGGAACCCTTCTCACACACAGCCACCAGCTGGCCAGCCGGTGGATTAAAGGCCACTCTGCTGGCGGAAGCCGAAACACCAGCAGCTACAGCAGCAATCCCAAGTTTTGGCTCAGAGTGTGCGAGACAGGAGAGGTTCTCGTGTCCTTGCTGCAGCATCGAAAACGCAGAAACACGGAAAAATACGCGCAAGCGAACCCGGAGGACAGCAGTAACACAACACACCAGCATTACCAAGCTATTGCTCTGCATATGTGGAAGGTCTGTGCCGTGCAAAACACGATGATGACACATGTGTTACTGTGAAATTGACTTGGACATGATTCTCCACAGGTGGAAAAGAAGCGTTTCAGTCTGAGTCGGATGTTAAACAAACCGCCTTGTGCTTCTACTCACTGCCATTCCTACGAGAGAGAGGTGGTCCTGTGCCGGCCGCTGGAGCCCGGATACTACCTCCTCATTCCCAGCACCTACCAGCCAGGAGCCGAGGCCCGCTTCCTCATCCGGGTCTTTTCCTCCTCCGCCACGTCTCTCAGGTAGGAATCACCTGTAAGGAGTAGAAAATGCACCACACGTTTAGAACATTAGAATAATGATCTTCAATTTATCGTGGGAGATTTTATGTGACAGATTAGCACAGGAGTGTGTTCTGTGTCCTGAATGCTTTTTTTTTCCCCAGGTTCTCGACTTTCTGCAACTTTTTTGTGTATCTAGGGTGTTTCCTGTTTACATTTCCGTTGAAATTACAATGTTTCTGTTGATTAAGTCCTTTTAATCTGAGCATCTTCTCCGGGGGCGAGTGTTGCACAACTTCAATCGACCAAGAGGATTGTCAATCTAAACAGAACAGCTGCTGAAGAAGCGTGTAAATGAGAGCCAAGAGTGCTAAAAGTAACTCTGGAGGAACGTCAGAGGTCCCCTGCTCGGCTCCAGGGAAAAATAGATCAAATTTTAACGTTCAGTGAATATTCTCCATTAAATCTGACTGAACTCGTAAAGAAGAGAAGGGAAAATATCACACTTGAAATTTGTGAAGCAGGCAGAGACAAATCCATAAAGACAGGTGGTTCTGCAACTACTGTATTTGCAAATGTTGACTGAACACAGCTGCAGTTCACATTTTTCAGGTTTCTGTCTAAGAAAATTGACAACCATGCACTAACTCTCTTTCACTTTAGAAATATATTTGGCCTGTTGTCAGTCTATCTTACAAAATCCATATAAGATTTATAGAAGGTGGTGGTTTATGAACATGTAAAGAAAAGCAAAATTGCGTTTACAAGTTTTTGGTTAATTCACCCCCCCCACACACTTTGGTAGATTTACTCAGATGTATTATGAGAAAATGACCATGTGTGACTAATTAAAAAACAAAAGCTGACATAAAACCACTTTCTTTTTACAGAGCTTGGATTTATTTGTCTGTAAATATTTATATCTCTATAAATACCACACTTTTCCCCCTTAGAAGTGTGACATTATTGTTTGTTAATTACATAACAAGGCCATTGCTTTCCTCAGTGCCCTAAAAAGCCCAGCGCCCTCACTGCCACTGACGTCGGATGGTGAGTGGGAGACCAGCTTCTTCCGCGGCTCGTGGATAGAAGGAAGGACGGCAGGAGGAAGCAGGAACTTCCCTTCATACTGGCAGAACCCCTGCTTCCCTTTTGCAGTGTGTGATGAGCCAGCACTGACATCTGGAGTTAATGTCAGGATTACTTTGCACCAGAGCCGCCCTGACACCGATTTGCATCCCATTGGGTTCCACGTTTACAAGGTCAGTCAAATATCAAGGGGTTTTCCCTGCAGTCTGTTTACACGGGAGCTGATATGGACGTTTTTTTTCTTCACTTTTTTAACTCTAAAGATGATCTAAGTTATTCTTATCAGCATCAAATAAACTAAAATAAATAAATAAGATAATGAATCTGAGGTAATATTTTAATTTTAGGTTTATAATTTGCTCAGGTACTGCAGGTGGAGTCGGAACGGACGGCAGCCAAAGAAAAGGATCCTGTGGCCAGCTGCGTCCCGCACTGTTACACCCAGGACGTCAGTCTGGCCTGCACTCTTCCTCCTGGATCCTACACCGTAGTGCCGTCCACTTATCAGCCCGACTGCTCAGCAAAGTTTATAATCAACCTGGCTAGAAAAATACACAGGTTAGCTCTGTTTTCTATGGTTTTATCAACAGCTGTCGCATCAAAGTATAAATGTATTACTTTTTGGTATTAACAGGATCTATTCAGCTGTTACAGTGTTACTTTATTAAACACAAGTTCCCTGTCTAAGCTGCTCTGACCTTTCACCTATTTGCCAGCTTTTTTTTATTGTTATGTATAGTTCATAACACCCTCTTTTTCTCACTTTAAATATTAAATCAGGCTAATGTTCTCCTGTTTTAGTTCAGCTAGGACTACTAGCATTATTTTTATTTGTCAAAGGCTAGAATAATTTATATTTTCACATTTTTTTGTTTCTCTTTTATTTTTCTTAAGTTTACACTTTCTTAAGTTTATTTAGTAGATTTCCCTTTTAAATGGTACTACTTTCAGTATTTCTATATAATCTTCTTTCCATGTGACGTTGGCTATTCTGTGAAGTGCACCAATTGCTTTTGCAGCAAAAAATCCACACATGATGCTGCCAATGCCATACTTCACCGCATTTCTTCAAAAATATATTTATTTTTCTCCCTGAATGCTTTTTACTACCGCTAATCTTGCTTACTACATTCTGCATCATTTTAATGAGCAAATCTAAATACTTTTAGTATACTGAACTGACTTAAAACAGGAACAGTTGAGTCTGATTCAATGTTTGTGAGGAAGAGAGAGAAAAAGGTTATGCATCTTTTCAAACAGTGTCTTTAAATATGTGTTTTGGTGGTGGCGTCCCCTGCTAGTAAACTTGGCCAAAATATCCTTCCTTCTTTTCTGCAGGCTGCTCTGAGTGTGTCACATTTCTGTTTTTGGTTAAATGTAGACATTACAAAGACTTATTGATACATGTAAACAACAAGTGAAGTCCTCTAAGCCTGAAAAAGAGAAGCTGATGCTGACCGAAATGGTTTGCTTATAATAACTTAATGAAAAACTGCCATTTCAGTTTTGATCTAAAACAATGTCCGTCTTATATGTTTCTGCCAGGAAAGTGGTGAAAAGTCAGGAAAAGCTCGGGAGTGCCATTCATGAGGTTGGTTAGTCTGGTTGCATGATGCATCATGTCAAAATGATATCGAAAGAGATTAAAAAAATGATTAGCTTTGATTATTGATAACATATCCATTTTGCCGTTTCTTAAACAGTCTTAGATCAAAGGGTTAGTCTTTCTATTTCTCTCATTCCTGGGTTTTGGAGTGCAGTCACAGTTATACAGCATTTTGAAGACATACTTATGGAAACTAAAGTTAGCAACTACAACAAAGTAATAAAACATCTGGTCAGTATTTAAGTCTGTCATTTATGATGTAACCTTTAAAAACAGTCGTTAAAGCACAGAAAATATTAAAAATTATTTATACATCTAGTGGATTTTTAAAAACTTTCTTTAGTTTTACTATCATATTTACTCTGAGTGGACATAATATTAAGGTTTTGCAGCAGCTCAGTCAGAGTCTCACTTGAATCTGATAATTGAATCTGTGGAGGGAGCTAAAGATTAGGGTTATGTTACAATGCCTTCCAACTTTGGAGATTTAGCTTATCATCAAATCAGCAGAAACATACAAAAAATCTGCTCAGCAATGATTAAAAAGGTTTAATTGCTTTAATCACACAATAGATCTTGCACTTATTATTGAGACAGTTATAAATAGTTTTTGACAAGTAAATAAAATCAAATATATTTTAAGTTGAAATCTGCCAGGGGTATGAGTAATTTATTTCTGCCCACGTTTTTATGCTATCTAAAGATCAAATAGATGTATTTTCTAGAAATTCAACAGGGAGATTTGACAGAATGTGTCGCATCGACATGACAGAGCATGCATGTTGAACTTACTTTTAGATTGTAACTTGACAACTTGTCGTCAGTAGATGGCAGTACTGAATAACCTGTCTTGTGTTTTGTGTCTCTGGGTGGCAGGTCTCTCACATCTCTGTGATGAAAACCTAGTTCTCTGGGACTGACGTCAGCCTACCACCCCGTGCCTCTTGGCCCACGATGAAACGCCCGGTTCCACCATCAGTGCCGACCACAGAAAGCATGACTGTGTTTGTGTTTGTATATATGGACCATGAGCGGCTGGGCAGGCAGGGAGACAAACCACCGGGGTCTCTGTACAGCTCCACAATCATCTGTGATTAGGACATCAGAGGTTGCCGGTGGGCTGGGCTGCTAATGAAGTATGACGGGACCGGCTGGTGTAAACAAACAGCGGCAACTGAAGAATACCGCCACTGCTCTTGCTCATTCACTCACTGGTGCGCCCGCCGGCCCAGAACAAAGAGTCCTCTCATGAGGGTCCACACACAGGCATGGGAGGCATGGGGGGCAAGGGGAGCGGAGATGGTCTGCGGTAGCAGAGCCAACCAAACCGCACATCACCAAACCCAAACCAAGCCATACCAACCTAGAATTTTCCAGACATTCCTTCCCCTCCATACATTGTTGCATTGTTTGTGTCAAGAGGCAAACCCTGCTTTGACTATCATTTTACATCAGAACGACTTAAACTTTGAGCCAAACCCAGAGAAGTCTACCTAGTTCCCATCCTCACCCTTCACCTCCTTTTTAGTCCCTTAAACTCGGTCCAGAGCTCTTGCTGGACCTGAACAGAGCCACTGTTTGAAGTTGCCGCAAGAACAGAGGACAAGCAAAGGGGATGAAACGAGAAACACGGCACATCAGAGGATGCCGGTTCAAACAACGAGGCCGCCAGTTCTCGTTTTCCTGTATTGAGGCTGTGCATGTGTGGTGGTGTGTGTCCATCTGCTCGTACCCGTCCATATCTGTGAGCTGAAGTCACCAGACTTCTGATTGCTGCAGCCCAGAGGGACTGCACACTTTTACATAAACAGGATCTCATTGACCACTGGTACTTTGTTGTATATTTATACCATTAGTTATTTATCATATTTGGAAATATTTATTATAAATTAAATAAAACGTTAAACTGAACAAAATTGAGTTGTTTTAATGGGATTTTGACATGTTGGTTTCTCTTTGCATTGTATCTTTTTCCAGTGAAAATAGTTGTTTCCAACTAGTTGACTGTTTTTTTTTTTCCTCTCAAACTTTATTACTTTAACTTTGACTTCTCTTTCTCATATCTCTGCGCTATACTCAAGGTTAGTAATAAATTTGTCTTGTTTTAAATTTTTTTATGAAGAAGTACATCAGGTTTGTGTTTTAGTCATTGTTTTAGACCACTGAATTGGGCCACGTTTTCCCTGTGACACACTGCTCCTTCAGGCTGCAGGAAGCCTTGTTCATCAAAATGCTACTGGATCTGGATTGCTACTTTGATATCATTTTTAGTCATTTACTCAGATGAGAACACATTTAGCATTTTGGCTAGCACAGCTTATTGGGAAATGATGGTCCCTGAGTCTGGAAGAAGAGTACAAAGGCAATAAATTCAAGTTGCTTGAGGGTCCAGTATAACGTTTCCAAAGTAAAGTAATTTTGAGATCGTGGAAATGCTGGTTTAGTTCTTAGCAGGACTTGGTACCACACTATGCCTCCATTTCACACCACATGGATTCTACTCATACCAAAAAAATGCCCTAAGTACTGTAGTGTAAAATGTGGCAGACATACATATTATTATGTTGGCATTTGTGCTTGGAAAAACGTTTCAGACACTGTCGAAACTTATTTTTCTGAAAATAGGAAATTTGGGTTTTCTTTAATAAAATTATTTAAAAAACTGAGTTATATCACGAGATATATCTCAACTTTTAGTAATGAAGCAAAATATATCATTTATTTTTTTGTTAATTCAAGGAACGCTATTAAAGAAAATCAACTCTTTAACCATATTATTTATCGTGGTGTGCGCCATTGACTCATAGTCTCGTTTTTTCACGTCAAAAAACGAGATTCTCGGTGTCAAAACTTCTGGGGCTCTGCGCCTGCGTGCCTCACTCTTGACCTCCAGCTCGCTGCCTATCAACTGCCAACAAGCCGCATGCGCGTCCATGAGCAAGGACCGCGCGTCACCGTTCCTGCGGAACTCGGGAGGCTGTTCTCGGACTCCGAAAGCTAGACTTCCATCTAGAAAATAATGAACAACAAATTTGATGCGTGAGTACAGATTTTGATTAAATATGTGCGTTACAGCGGCGTGTTGGTCGCTTTTAGACACTTAACCGAGAGCTGAAAAGTTACTATGGGCGACGTTGTATTAAATGAGAGTGTGTGTCAGCTTTATGGCGTGGTAGTATATTCTTTGAATTTGTTTTTTTTTAAGTCATCTGAGAGTGAGGTTCTCTAATATGAAAATATATATTGCCGAATAAAGCAATAATGTAAAGTAGAAGGTTTACTCAAGGTTGGTCAGTAGTTAGCTATAGCTTAGCATTTTGTAAGCCAGGTAGGCCCTCAATCCCCGGTGTTGTAGTAGTTGAGATGTGAAAGACGGTGTGCGAACACGGGGAGAGAAGTAGAATCAGAGATCCCTAACATACAGACAGATGTACTCGCTCTCCGTTTGACAGAAAGTGAGTTGCATTTAATGCACCACATTCATAGAGGAGGATATGCGCTTCTGTTTTTCAATTAAACATGATCTGTTTTAAGATTACGGGGAGAAATAAGTTTATCAGAACGGTCTTGCTCAAGTAACCTGCAGCGGATCTTCACGCCACGAGGTCATCATAGTTGACATTTATGTTTTGTGATTTTTAGCCGTCCGTCTATTACAGAATGGACTTTGTCATAACTAAAGCACTAATAATAATTAAAGCCTCAATTGTGATCATAGGCTTTATTAAAATCTGTTTGCCTTTGATATCAATTTAGAGCCAACTCTTGCATTTATTTTGGTTCTTATGCTTCCATCTAATCCAGGTTGAAAGACGATGACAGTGGGGATCACGAGCAGGATCAAGGCTCACCGAAAGACAGCGAAAAGGAAAAACCCGAAGAAGACAAGGAGCAAAACATTATAAAGAAAAAAGTAAGGCAGTACAACAACCTCTTGTCACCCCTGCAGAAATGTAAGAAAAAAACACAGATCCTGATGGCAATGCCTAGTCTACTTTGAGGTTTGACTTCAGGATTAAGATGTTTTTTCTTCTTGAAGAAAACAATGTTCTTTGGGTTCTTTAATCAAACTGGTTTTGAAAATTAATACAAATGAAATAAAACCATTTGCATGCAAAATTGTATAAACTAAAAACTGCTGTTTTAGTTTAATAACATTAAGGCTGAGAGTTCTTGATTTTGATTAAAGTAATAAACGTAGGGTTTTAAAGGTAATTATCATTATTTTACCTGCTGATAAAGGCCTTTCCAAGACTTTTTTTTTTATCCCTTCCTCACAGTCATGTAATAACAGTTCGAACTACACTGGTTTCTTGTTGTGGTAGATGGTGGTGCCAGGACCAGGAGAGCATCCCCTTCAGTACAACTACACGTTCTGGTACTCGAGGCGGACTCCAGGGAGACCGGCCAGCACTCAGAGCTACGAACAGAACATCAAGCAGATCGGCAGCTTTGCCTCAGTCGGTTATTTATCAACTCAGCTGCAAAATGGTCTCTACATGCTACATTTGTTGCCCCTTTTCTTCTGTTATTTATGTAAAATCCTGTGCTATTCTCAAGGTGGAGCAGTTTTGGCGCTTTTACAGCCACATGATCCGGCCTGGTGATCTCACAGGTCACAGTGACTTCCACCTGTTTAAGGAAGGCATAAAGCCCATGTGGGAGGTGAGGATTTTGCGATCCTAAATGATGATCTCAAACTTTTCTGCTTGGTCCATATGGAGCATCATTTTCAACCTTGCCTTGGGATCATTCCTCGTCTTTAGGATGACGCCAATAAAATGGGTGGGAAGTGGATCATTCGCCTAAGGAAAGGCCTGGCGTCTCGATGTTGGGAGAACCTGATCCTTGCCATGCTGGGGGAGCAGTTCATGGTCGGAGAGGAAATCTGTGGCGCTGTCGTGTCTGTACGCTTCCAGGTGAATCCAGCAACACACAAACACGCAAAGCACACAAACACGCAAAGCACACACCCGCTGCGTCACTCGATTTCAGCACTCAGACCCGTTTTGTTTTGAATCAGGAGGACATTATATCCATCTGGAACAAAACGGCAAGCGACCAAGCAACGACGGCCCGCATCAGAGACACGCTGCGCCGAGTCCTCAACCTGCCTCCCAACACCATCATGGAGTACAAGACACATACAGACAGCATTAAGTATGTATGTCTCCTTGTTTTATCATTTTTTTCCTTCAACCTTTCTGTTTCCTAATCATTTTAAATAATTTTTGCATGCTTATTAACCTGTTTTTAGTAGAGAACCATATGAATTTAAAATTCTACAACTTGTCACCTTTAATTCATGTATTATAACTTACATAATATACTCTTATAACAACCACAAACTTCAATGTGTTTTTATTGGAATTTTAAATGATCACTCCTCAAATAAATCACCTTTACTTATTTTTTTACATAAATTTGCCTGTGTGTAATTTAATCTGAGACTAGAAAACATTATTGATCTAGCAGCATCTTCAAGATCGAGGAGCACAGCAGGGTTAGATTAGAAAGCAATTTCCCAAGCTTTCAGCATCTCACTGTTCAATTAAATCATTTGAAAATAGAGTATGGCACAACTTAACTTTCTAATCATAGACGCAGCCTAGAGGTCCATGGTAACTTGGAGGAGCTGCAGAGATCTCCAGCTCAGGTACGGAAATGTGTGGATTGGTCAGCTGGAAAACCCAACAGGGTGCTTTGATCAGATGAGACTAAATTAGACCCTTTTTTTTATTCTTTCTTTCTTTCTTTCCTGCAAAATGCTGCTGGGTGGAAGGTTAACACTTGCACATCACCACTGTGAAAAATGGGAGTGGGAGCTGTGCGGGTGTTTTTCCTTCAGAGCAAACGGGGAGCTGGTTAGAGTTGGCGCTAGATATGGAGCAATGCTAGAAAGAAAGTTTGATAGAGGCAAAGTTGTTAGTCTGATGTAAGAAGCTAGTAGTGACGCATCCCAAAACACAACAACGTTCACTCAGCAGGCAAAACGACCCATGTCCAACTTTTTCATGGATGTCGGAACAATGCAGAAAATCCAGTTTGTACCACATCCGTATGGTACTAAATCGGATACGTAGTTTTCAGAAATGTCCGCAGTGTGAACGGTCAAGCAACATTTTATCAGACTTTTACGTCATTGATCTTGGATTTGAAAGTACACAGTCCAGTCACATTAATGTGACCATCTGTCAAAAGCCAGAATAACCACCTTTCGCAGAGCGAACTGCTACGAGACGTGCAGGAAGAGAGTCACTTAGGTCCCTGAAGGTCTTCTCTGGGATGTTGAGCCATGCCGACTCTAATGCCGTGGCCAGCTGCGCTAGATTACGCGGTTGAGGATCCATGGCGCGAACAACTCGATCGAGATGGTCCCACAGATGCTCGATTGGGTTTAAGTCAGGTGAGTTTGCTGGCCAGGGGAGGACGGTAAACTCATCCTGGTGCTCTTCGAACCACGCACGTACACTGGCAGCTGTATGGCACCTCGCATTGTCCTGCTGGAAGATGCCATCATCCTGAGGAAAAACAATGCGCATGTAGGGGTGGACATGGTCCGCAAGGACAGATGCGTACTTGTATTGATCCATCGTGCCTTCCACAATAATCAGTGAACCCAGAGAATGCCAGGAAAACATTCCCCAGACCATAATGCTCCCGCCTCCAGCTTGGACCGTTCCTGCAATGGTTGCAGGGTGGTTCCTTTCAGAGGTTTCACGCCTTATACGCCAACGTCCATCTGTCCGATGGAGCATAAAACGCGATTCATCTGAAAACGCTACCTGTCGCCACTCAGTGGACGTCCAGCTGCTGTACTGGCGTGCAAATTCTAGCCTTCGTCGTCGTTGAACACCAGTCAGCATAGGTGCACGAACCAGGCGTCCCCTTCGGAGGCCCAGACGCAGCAATGTTCGCTGAATAGTGGTTTGGGAGACACTTGTGGTAGCCCCTTGGTTCATTTTAGTGGTCAGTTGCTCAACGGTAGCCCGTCTATCTGCCCGAACGCATCTCCGCAACCGTCGTTCGCCTCTGTCATCTATGGCCCGTGGTGCACCACATTTGCCACGTCGTTGATTTTGGACAGTCCCATTTTGCCATGCACGGTACACTTTTACCACGGCGGCACGCGAACAGTTCACAAACTCAGCCGTTTCGGAAATGCTTCCACCCTTGGCCCGAAAGCCAATGATCATGCCCTTTTGGACGTCGGATAAATCGCTTCGTTTCTGCATTACGCCAACGATTGAAATGTTTTCCGAAGCCCACACACACCCTTTATATACGCTCAACTGCACTGTGCTGCCACCTGCCTTCTGTGATTGGTTATTTAACTCTGAAGTGGAAAGTACGTGGTGGTCACATTAATGTGACTGGACTGTGTATATGATCAATGCAAGACAAGCATCATAATCATTCACCAGAAGAAGCTTGATGCTGTAAATTCTAATTATGAAGAAGTCAGACTATGCATCTAGATAGACTTCTCTGAAGAAATTACAGTCAATGCCACACAAACGGCTTTAGCTATTGGGTGGCTTTCTCTTTACTTGGCCCGGGACACTTTTGTTCGTAAACTGTTCACACAGAAGACTGACTGCGACCACAACATTCAGCAACATAAACAGTCGCAAAAACAAACAAATTGATTTGAGCATTATGTCCTAACATCAGAACGTAACCGATTGGGTGTAATATATTCAGACACTTATTTATACATACCTTTGCAGTACTGCGAAATTAAAATTTGTAACACTTGTCGTTAAAATTTAAAACCTTAGCATTATTTTCATTCTATTTCACAGTTACACACTAGAATGTTTTTGTCTGCCACATAAATCCTGATGAAATGCATTGAGGTTTGTGGATTTTCTGAGAGATAAGTTATTTTAGTTAAGTTGGAGAAAAAAGGCTTAAGTTTTGCACAATAAATATTGTGTTCCGTTTTAAATACTTAACAAGATTCACATTTTATAGTGAGATCAAATTGTAAAACTATCTTCAAAAAAGCCGTGGGATGAAGAAGCAATTAAACGTCTGCAGCATATGGGAGGAAACTGCCTGTAATGGATGCTACTCACTCTGTCGCCATGTTGCTAATCGGGTTCTGAACCCACTCGAGTCTTTTCTGCTCTTCTTGCTGCTATGTCTTTTCAGCTTGCTTATCTGTCTTATGCAGAACATTTATTTTCATTTCATTTCTCCTTACAATAATGACAAGCAGATTTTTTTTCTGAAACTGCCTCCAAGTCTCACCTGCTTGAGGATGAGAACCATAAAGATTTCTTAATCGTGTTGCTTTAATTCAGTTTCAGTCAAATTCAGCTTAAACACCTGAAGCAGACTATAGTTTTTCCTCAGTACTCTTTATTATTTGTGCTGTATTTTTCCTCTGGATTTCTGCCTCTTGTTTCTAGATTTTGAGTTTCCTTTGACTTACGACCTCTTAGAAAACATCTGGCTTGTAGAAACCTGGGCGCTTCATGGGAAATGTTTGCTGGCCTCACCTCGCTTAGATATTTACACCCAAAGAGCGATTAGAGAAAATCTTTCAGTTTTGTTCTGAATACAACGTCACGTTTAAAATCCTAAAGCGATCCCGGCTTTTATGGGAAACTGTTTCCCCAAAGAAACCAAATCATAAATATGTCGACAAAGAAGTGGAAATCTGGGTTGTTTTTACTGCTGTTTGAGTAACCTTAAAGTAAACCTTTATATTTTACTGTGAATGATGAAGCACTGGATGCTCCTCTCTTCACAGAGCCTGGGAAGACTTCCATGGTCTGGTGAATGCTAGTGGCGGACGTTAGCCCCTCGCACGGTGATACTCTTGGAAGAGTAAGAGCTGCTTCTGGTTTAGTTAATGAGAACTATGCGGGATTCCCTTCCCCGCGCATTTCAACATCCTCCTGCCGTTGCCGTTGTCTGTCTGGTTCGTGCAGGTTTGTGCGTTTACATGGCGTGTTGAGGGGTGGACGAGTCCAGGGCTGGATACCTCTGCGTGGATCGGCACCGTGCAACATGAGGACAGAGGAAATATCCACAGGAACAGAGGGCCTGAAGACCATTCCCTATTTTTGTCCAGTTTTGATGTTTGAAAGGAAAGACACGCCAGCGATCGGCAAAGCAAGGAGAAATAGTCAGTCAACCAGAGAAGAACGAAGCCTTCATTATTCTTGTTTACGAGTTTAACATGTTAACTTGCCAGCAGAGGGAGGCTGTGTGACTGGTGTCTGCTCATCCATCTGTTTGCTGCCAAAGCGTGCTGGACAAAATACAACGAAACCTGTTTGATGTAGAAATGAATGTCGCATATTGTTAAGCAGAAGCTGTTGACACCAGTCTGCTGAGGAGTTTTAGTGGGACTCAAAACAGACCAACAGGTGGACAAAGTTTTATTACAGCGATGTATTTTAAATGCCATTCCTGTCATTCTGAACACAATCACATCATTTTTGTGTACGATATACTCGTGTATACTTTATGAATCTATCATTTCACTCTCTCCGACATGGACCTTTTACTCTGAACAGAGACGGGCCGACCCGCGGTGAGCAGAACGTCGTATCAGAGCTTTCTTTAAGGTTCACTACTAGCTGCCTAAATCACAGTGCCTGGCCTCGAGCTGAGAGCTGTCCGATCAGTTCAAGGCATCCGACGTCTTCAACTGGTTCATAGAAAGGACTTAAACATCCACGGTGAAAGCCTCCCAAGTCCGATATTTATCACCTTTTACAGTTTATCAGCAAATTACATGAAACTTTACCCAGGATCAGGGTTTGTTATAGATTTCATCCTGGACAATTCAGTGTTTTTTTTTTTCTTTTTAAGGTCTGAAGTTTGTGAGTAAGTCTAATTCTGCCCAATATGTTGTGGCAAATGATGGAAGAGAAACATTGTTGGAGATGTGCACCTGATGGATTCTAGCAATAAAACTTAAATATGCATCTGCTGCTAAGACTGGCTCAGTTTTTATTTTTTCTGCATTGTTGAAAGCTGGAACAAAAAAAGCAGCTGTAGAGGAAGAATCCAATGTTTTCGTTTCTTCCTGCCTTTGTTCATCTTTTCCATCGGAGCAGCTTGGCTGTCTTGTGTTTTTTGGTTTTCAGCTCATCTCAAAGAACATGTGGTTCTGAAAAGACAGCAACAGTTTAGAGAACTTGCTTGCTATTATTCCTGCTGTTGCAAAATATATTACAGAAATGCCAACATTTGTTTTAATAAATAGTTGAACAAAAATCTGAACTAGTAAATTGATCATTGGTTTTAAAAAGAAGTTTTCAAAACCTCAGTAACCAAGACATGCCTGGATTTGATCAAATCTACCATCTTGAGTTTCATGATCTTAGCTGGCACATGATCACAGATATTGCATACTCGTAAAAAAATATGACAGGATGATCTCTGAAACTATGAAGACAAGTTATGGACTCCAAGCAGCTACACTAAGTTTCATACTTGCCAGTAAGAAAGTAGCTGCCAGAAGCAGGAGTTTAGTATGCGGCTCCAAGCTCTGCGGCACTGCAGGAAAAGAATAAACCCACCAAAGTTAGGAAACTGATTTTGATTCAGAAAAAATTAAATGTCTATCTCAAAGAAACTCTTTCACCAAACTGGTGAGAAATGTCTGGGAAGAAACTGATCACTCACAGCTTCTGTCTTTGGAGCTTTAACGGCCTTTTTTGTAGTATTTTTCTTTTCTATTTATTTAGTCATGAAACCACCACTAACTTTATTTTGCTGGGATTTTATGTGATGCACCAACAAAGGGTGGTGCAGAACATGAACCCCTTAACGATGATATATATATGTGAATGAAACCAGTATCAGAGAGGTAACAAACATGAAAAGATTTCCTAATTACTTGAGACCAAACGCACAATTCCAATTATGTGGGAAAACCGACACTGCAGATCGCCCTGAACGCACCATCCCCATTTTGCTTCCACTTCAACTTTATGCACGACTTCATATGGGGTTTACTTCAGTAAAACTTTAAATGCTTTGGCCAGCACAATGTATTGTCCTACACATGAACAGACCATGAAAAAAACAAAATATCTCCCACCGTTTCACAGGTGTCATTTCTGCAACAAATGGTGAAGGGTTAGAACTCACCCTCCAAGCCAAAATATTCATGATCTGTGTTACGGTCATTGCTGAAGCTGGGCCACTTCTTCCATATTGTACCCATTTGCTGTCCAATGTTGGAAACAATCTGTAAATCATTTTAAGATCACTATTAAAATAATGCTGTGTTGGTGTTGTGGGGATTTGGAGTGACTTGCAAAAGTATTCATGCCTGTAGACCCTCCTTGTGCAACCAATTGAATAATTTTATGCAATAGAAAACAGAGGTAATGGGAAGATGAATGGAGCTAAATACAGGGCAATTCTAGAAGAAAACCTGCTGGACGCTGACAGGGATTTTCAAATGATGTGGAAAAAGTCCAACCGGTACAAATGCTTTTGCAAAACATCGTAAATAATTAAGATTACCTGAAACTGTTGGTTGGCGAAGCAGCGGAAGGGGCAGCAGGGGCCCTGAATTTGGATCCTGGAGGCTCCTTGCGGGTCGCGGACCTCCAGGAGAGGGGTGAACATGCTCCACCTGACCACACAACCAGGCAAACACGCAGCAATAAGCAACCTGGCAGAAACACGGCGCAGTGCTTCACACGGTGGCGCGGCCAGCCCTGATGCTTGGGTAACCACATTTTCAGCTGTCGTGACTCTGCAGCACAAAAACCATTGTCTGCTCAGTGTCGGAAGGGCTCAAACTGGGGCACGATTTATTCTCGCACGACTGAGAGAATATTTATATCAAGTCAGTCTCTGGTCACTGGAACCTCTGAGGGGTCAGTCCTAATTAGACTCAAAGTTGAAGAGTGCGGATTCGCGTAAAGGCACTCCAGAAAGCCTTGGGGTTAGATTTAGGCCATAGGAAAAAAGGAAGTATTTTTGTGGCGACTCTTCCCACCACTGAGAGCCCGGAGCATCTCTGTCGGTGTATTTCCATGCAGGCAGCTGCTTGGTGAACTCTTCCAGGTTTAGACTGCAGCTGCGACTGCGTGGAACATTAAAGAGTCGCATTGCTATTTAGAGAAAGGCCTGAGAATCTAAAGTGGCTCAGACTGGAGAGAGGATGGAGTGACATGGAAAAATGTCCATGTGATAAGCTGTTCAGTCGCTCGATCTGATACAGTCTGGTATTATTTATACTTAAATCCAATTTCCAAAAAAGGTCCTGATGAACAACATTTAGATTAACTAGTGATCCTTTTAATATTTTATTTGATCTCAGATATCAGCTGTTGTACGATCAGACCAAACTCGGTCCAAGTTGTCTATGTACCGTGATTTTTTTTTATAGTTACCAGTTTTGTATCTATTTGCTTTTTCATTTAAACTTTAAACTTAAAAATATTTTCCAGGTGGTACTGTCCGTTATACAGTACATTGTATTGTGCTCTGTAGTTTTGGTGCTCTTACCTGTTTGCAGCTTATTCTTTCTCATTTGTTGCATGTACAAAGAGTGGCTCAACAATGATACAGAGATTTACCTAGATATTATTATTATCACCCATCAGATTTAAAGTTAGCCCTACTCTTCCCCAGCTGTAGGTCTTGTTATTATGTACTTCAGCCTCATAAATTTAAAAGATACTTGCTGTAAATTCTTGAATCGTGTTACTCATACAACCAACACCAATACAAATACATGAACAGCAGCGACCACAATGCAAAACATGCATAGAAGTGTTAAAAAACCTACAGTAGGCCTGCATATCACCAACATTTCAACATTTCTGTCAAAATAAAACGACAGAGAAAACTTAACAGTGAAAAGAAAAATGCTATAGATCAATGTTTATCCCGACTGACCTCTGACATACAGTGCCAATGAGATGCTTGTAGGTGAATAAGCTCTCATCTCCATCAGGCAGCACCCCAAGCAGCAGGCGTCCACCCTGAGGGGCCTTTCAAAGTAAAAGACCTGCTGGCCCTGATAGTCGAACCCCTGCAGGGAGCAGGCCCGAGCCGGGCCACAGAAATGGAGACACATGCAAGAGCTCTCTGACGAGAAAGGGGCAGAACCAGGAATAAAGGAGAATACACTAAAATGCACGACATTTGACTCTACAGTTAACATTTTCGTTTTGATCGTAGTTGAAACAAGCAAATACCCTCCACAGCCACAAACATCTGTGACTTGCTGCTTCCGGTGGTGATGCTGTAAATCTTTCTGGAAACACACTGTGGACCTGCAGCGAAAGAGCAAGAGTCACACTTCAACACAACAAAACACACAAATACACAAAAGCATACCAAGGGTGCAAGGGTAAAGAGCATGCTTCTTTTGGTTTTAGTGTTCAAAATGTACAAAAACAATGTTCAGACCTCACCAACATTATGTCATTAGTTAAAAAAAACACAGTTTTATGTGAAACTATAAATCCACTCCATGATTGTCTTTGATGTTTTGATGATAATGTGTACTTCTGTGTGAAACAGGTTGTATTTTTTAAAAACAGGGACCTGATAAAGTGTTAAAATTAGTTATTTTTTCCACCATGACTGTGTTCACCCACACTCACCCCGTAGGTGGATCTGGCAGTGACATGTATCCGCCTGACTGTCTCTAACGTCGACAAAAACTGCAGTCCTGCTTCATCATCAAGGTCCTGCTCCACCTCCTCGGGCGTCTTCAGTGCTGGTGGCTCCATGCACACGTCCTGTGTCCCACCACCATGAGGCCTGAGATCTGAACTGTGTTTTTCAGATTCCCAGTCAGGAGGCACTTGGTGGGACTTGGGTCTTCCACTTGAGTCTGGCACTCGCAGGAAGGCCCGCATCGGTTCTTGAAAGCCCTGAAGATGCCCTGGATGTGCTTCTCTCGCTCAAGTGGACCAAAAGGAGGAGGCTGACAGGTCACTGCTGACATGATGTGCACCTGAACATTTAGTACACAGACAGGGTTTAATGTCTGCTTATCTCACATATGTAGGAAATGTGTACAAAAGTATTTCCATTGTGCAGAAAAGCAACAGATTTTGAAGATGTTTTTTATGTGAAATTCAGTCAGACAAGATGGAGAGTTTGGTTTGGGCTTTGACTGGGTCATTTTAATAAAATAATTAACTTTAATATAAACGATTCTTTTGCAAACGTGGTTGTATATTTAAAGTAGCTGGAAAGTAAACCCAATAACCACAGTCTCAAACTTTTTTCAGCCTCTAACGGTTTCTTTCTTCCAGGGTTATTATGTCATTTACCAGCTTCTTCGGCCCTTCAGAAGAGTAGCCTTCCTACAGTGTCATGCCATGTTTTTTGGAGATGATGTGTTAAGGGTGATGTGCAGTGTTAGATTCCCACTGCACATTCAAATCTGTTGTTTGCAACACAGAACGTGAGTTCGAATGGGAAAGTTCTCCAAACATTGGACTTTTGAAATTCCTATCCTCTTGTAAGAATGCAAAGACAACAAATGATTTATTAAGAAGGCCTTGCCTTATTCAACATGTCTGCATGTTGTAGAAGATTTAGAAACTCTCTTTTCTGACTCAGTGTTTCTCACAAGTTTGCTCCCTGGTAGCAATATAAACATCGGTCTTGCCACAGAAGCCAGGCTGTGGCTCTTTTCGTATTCCCATCACACACTAGCACTGTTGTCTTACTCTGGAATACCAAACTAAACTCCTGCTTAACGGTACACCCAACACGTATATGACCCCCGACAAGATCACACGGTTAAACATTGCAATCCTCTTCTAGTTCTATATCTCAGGTCAAGAGCAACAATAAGAAAAACATCTAATTTCATTCTTACCGATAGTGGTCACCCTTCATGCATCTGGTCAGCTAAACATGAGCTGGAAGCAACCAGGCAAACTTTAAATTTCAGGAGGAGTTCAGCGTCAACCTCATGACCATCTGTGCGTGTGTGACTATTCATGTAGCCCAGTGCCTTGCTTTGTGTGCGTGGATCTCTGGACGTCTCACGCCAGCTAAGTCTCCCTGCCGGCTTTCGTTTCCATCTCAACCAGCCGGATCCACCTTTTGTTGCTCCAGAAAAGCGCCACTCAGCCATGAAATTGAAGTCCGGCTCCCAGACGTGGGTGGATGGTGCGGTGAGATTGTGTTTCAGGGGTAGGGGGGGCGGAGATGTTTCTGTTCTCTTGACCTCGACGATGATGTTGGACGTTGGATCATATTTGCGATGAACATTAAAAAAGAAAACTATCAAATGCGCAAAGTAGCAGCAATCTGAAAGCCATCCAGTTGTTTTGCAATGAAGCAGATATTTATTGCATTTAAAATAGATGTTTGAACCTCAAGATGCTCTTTTCTGTAATCCTGACACTGTCAAAGTGAAGAAGTAGTTTTTTTAGGCATACTGTGCTATGAAAAAAAGTTTCTCTTTTAAATTGGCTTTTTTTTGTCATAGATAAAAGTATCAGAAATCTAACATTTTTTGAATCTAAGAAAAATACCACAGGAAAATAAGAAATGCATCAATTACAACAAGTTTATGTCTTGAAGTGCAAAGCTGTACCAGACAATAAAATTAAAACCTTATTATTTTTCACTGGTATGATGTTCTTTTTCTGTAAAGGGATGCACAACTTTTGACAAGTTAAAATACTTATAATAGCAATTGCTGTAAAAAAAAAACATTCAGCAATGTAATGTGCAGCCATTAATTTTATTTTTTTTCAGCTAGTGATGGATTAAAAACCAGTATGATAAATAAAAAGTGAAAAAAGCTAAAATAGCATACAACAATAAGTTATATTATGTGAAAGATCAAGGTTTGATATGATTATATGTATAATATTTGAAGCCATATCTCCCACATGACCTAATTAATGTCTGTTTTGCTCAGAAAAGTCCAGTTCAGCTTCTAATGGATGGAGATGTTTCTTTATTGGATTCAAAATGACGTTTCCAATCAATGTTTTGGGCAAATCAGTTTGGAGGTATAAACCCTGTGTTTATGTGATTATGTTCAAGCCCTCCTGACCATCACCAATCAACAGTTTGCATGAAAAATGTATTATAGATGGAAAATTTGTGGCGTCTCAGGCTTGTTTTTTTTAATTGAAACTATGCTTTAATTTTGGTTGCAACAATAAAATGATTAAAATTAGAATAAGAAACTGATATTTCATTTGCATTTGATAAATAAATAAAAAGGGCCACAGAGTGGTCGCCAGAACAGCTGGTGAGTGGAGTCTAATTACTCCACACACACTCTGTGATGACTGACTGGGGTGCATTGAGGTTACTGTGTGTGTTGGGGCTTCTGTGCAAGTTACAGAAATACTCAACATGATAACATATGAATCCCAAGTCAACAAGGCTACAACTAAAGGCAGCTGTGACACACACAAGAGGTGCTATACATAACTTGAAGCAGCTTATGGCAAAGATGTTGGTAATGTCAATGCAGGACATCACCTGGTGTTGTTATGATTCTTAATATACATACAGCGCAGCGGTAATGTGTTTTCCTGCTTACAGATTACTTCTAGAAATACTGTATAAAGGCACTGTACATGTACATGCAAGCTGAGCCAGGACTGTGTGTCTGCAGGTTAACTAGCCAGGGTCAGCGGCGGCATGGAGATGCAGAGGAGCCTCATGAAGCCCCGGAGCAGGACAGCGTGAGGTTGAGCTGCTGCACTGCAGTCCTGCAAGACCTCTGGTGATTATCATAAAAAAAAACAAAACTTTATTTATTGATTTGAATGTATTTTTATTTATTTATTGCATGTGAACAATTGACAAGAACAGTGAAAGTCGACACACCTTACTTTCTCACAACCAGAAAACAATGAAATGCGTATCAGGTTACGGGTTCTGCATTGTGTTCAGTGACCTCCACTCAAGCTGTGGCTCTCGCCTATGATCCCGACGCAGCTTTCAGAGTTCAGTTCTCCTGACCAGAAGCTGTGGTTGTGTTTCAAAGTGAAAGTCCTGAGGCTTTCCTACTTCCTGTGTCGCCGTTCAGCCCAGCAGCTCTGCTCCTATCCTGCTACGTCGGTGCGGTTCTCTAATGGAGGGAGATACTCCTTTGGATCCCCACCAAACGGTTTGGAGGGAGGCTGGTTGAAGTGGCCCATTAGGAAGATGCCGGTCGTGCCCATGAAAAACACCAACGCCACGACGATAAAGCAGACCCTGTCGATCACCCGAGCAACCAGGAACCATTCTTCATTTTCCTAGGACGCAGTCAAAGTGTTAAATGTTAATGACTTCTCCCCACGATCAGCACAAACGTGCTTTAACACTTTGCAGGAGCTCACACTCTGGAAGCTGCTCTGCTGCCTTGCGGTCTCTGCTATGTGTTTGCAGGATTCCACACACAGCCGCAGCTCCGGAGAGGCCTGAGCCAGACTGACGCCGAGCTGCTCCGCTGCGCCTCCCCTCAGCCCACCGTCTGCGTAAAAGACGAATCGTGTAGCTACGTTACACTGGTACTGCATCTGATTACCACCCACGATAAGTATGTTCTTATCATACTTAAGATAAGGAAAAAACCCGAAGATGGCGATGCTTACGAAGCTTTTCTAACACCGACTTCATTAATCCGTTCCTCTCTTTGAGTTTTTCAAACATCAGCTCAGATCGAGCCACTTTCACTAAATATTCCTCTGCTTTGGCGATGAGGGTAACGGAGCTGCGGCGCCGGCTGTGGATTCTGTCCCTGCCGGGAGTTTTTCCTTCAGTGGTTTCAGAGGCTCTTTCACAGCTTGGCGTCCAGGGTTTCATCCTCATCCCGAGCAGCTGAGGCAACACGTTCAGGAAGATCTGAAGTTGAGAAGGAATTGGGTTGAATCTTCGAAGGAAAAGTCACTTATCAGGGTTCAACAGCATCTGATCTGGAAAAGACATTCTACCTTGCGAACTTTGTTTGTCATTTTGTGAGTGTTTGGGGTTCTTAAGGAGACGTTGAGGACGATCACGCAGTTTATTATTACAACGGTGGTCACTGACATCACAAACATCAGATATCTGCAGTGGGAGATTTCGGAAAAGAGATAAATCACAGTTTTAAGTCAGCAAAAAAAGGTAGCCAGAAGGGAACTAACAGTGAAAGACATGGACTCACTTTCCAATCAGAGGAACTGCTTTTGACGTCTCCGGTACTTTCTTAGCGATCAGAAAGAGAAACACGGTTTGGCCCAGGAGAGAGTAAATAGCCATGTTGCACTTCTGACCACCAGCTGTGAAAATTTAAATCGATATTCAATCTGAGCTGTAACAATAATTGTTTTATTCTTTTTTTCAATGTACAGAAACACACTTAGCCTTTTTTGTTCACCGTCTGACATTAAATCAGATTGAACTTTTTTTTTTGTCTCAGGGAGGATATAATTGATAAATTATTTCTAATTTTTAAATCAATGCATGTGGAAATATTAAGGTCATTTCTCAAACTATCAGCCATGTAATTAGAAGCAAATGGATGGTTAAAAATGGTACTGGCTCTAAGTTTATTCATAGTCAACATTTCAGAGTTGATCTTAATCATATAGGAAAACTGTGATGAAAATGTGAGTGAAAACAACTCTTCAAACTTGACTCAGTTACACTTGTTCTAGTAGGAGAATGGGCCAAAACTTAGCAAACTATTGAGAGAATCTTACTGGAGGATGAAAAAAAATCTGACCCAACTAATGCGGTTTAAAATAAGAGAACCTACATTTTTTAAGTTCTTACAAATTTTAAGGAAATCTATGTAAACGTTTAATTCGAAGAAATAAATTAGAAATTCTCTTTTAAAAAAACTACTTTGGTGCTTAGCAAACAGAAATAATTTTGATTATGTTTTTGTATTTTAATGTGAGACAGAAGAAAAAATATTTTTTAGAAAAATAGAAACCTTTGGCAGGTAAAAAGTAAACCAGGAGGCTGAGGGAGGAGAAGAGTACGCAGGGGACAATAATGTTGATGATGTAGAAAACAGGTTTTCTCTGGATGATGAGGAAGAAAACAATCTGCTGGTACTCCAGGTCATCTTTGGTATACTGAGTGTTGATTATCTTCTTGGCTGCTCTGTGTTTGATCGCCCACTCGCCATTCTCTAAAACCACAAGCGTCGGCGATTTCAGTTTCCACTGTAAAAGCATCAGTTCTAAATCTTAAACTCTTTTTCTTTTACAGCTCTTCAAAAGCTTGTTAAATGAGTTTCTGTACCTGTAAAAGCTTCTTTATCAATTTCCACCCACTCCAGGGTGTAGTTATCTTTCTTTTGGAGCTTCAGTTCAATCTCACTGGCGCTGTAAGTCTGGGATCTGAACACAGAGAAGAAGAACATGGTCTGACTCTTTAGTGAGGACAATTATAAATACTGTACATCTAAAAAAAAAGTCCTGCTCCAGATGAGAAATTGATGAGAAGTGTTCAGAAATGATTAATGACTGGATTAGAAATAATCTGTTTCAGTGTTTTCATATTTAAGCTGTTTTGAATGTTCTGCAATAGATAATGACCTCAGGATGATGCATTTCTGTGTATTGCTTTGCTGGTTCTTTATTTTTATTTTACATTTTGTTCTTTTCACCCTATCACAACTTTGACTTCACTCCTGTAGCGTTTGCAGAATTTTAATGTGCACTACCTACAGCTGCAGTGCCTTTAGTTCATGTAGTTTGTTTTATTGGACCCAACAAGCATCTGACAAACATTAAATGCTTCACAAGAAGGCATGTTTGGCAGACAAAAACAAGGTGAGTCAAACTAAGAAAAATGGAGCAGAAGTAAGTCAAGACAGACCAATTTAAAAAATAAATTAAATTGTAACGGATAATCTGGAAGTAAAAAATTATTAAATCAGGAGATACTCAAAGTGAGATTAGTGCAACAAACCAATAAACACTGATTATGATTTATGTGCCACATATTGATTTTAAAACCCTTAAAAAAATCCCGGAAAACAAATTGAACAGACTTATAATATTATATTCTTTCAGATCAGCATGTTAGGACATTAACTGATTAACATTGTTCATATTTTGTTCACGTTTTTCTCAGTTTCTTATTGTCTAGGTGTACCTACCGGAAGACCATTGTGCAGTTTTGCCAGTCGAAGGGAAAATAGTTCACTGTGATGGCGCAGGCGCTGCGGTAGATGGCGGGAGGCAGCCAGTACACACAGCCGTCCGGCGATACCAGTGCGTTACAGTAATATGCTATCTCAAATTGTCCATCCACACTGGAGCAAAGAAACGAAAGCAGAGATGAACCAGAGTAACACCCACAAATAAACTGTCACTCTACAACATTTGCACTCTTCATGTATGAGTTCATTTAAACAAAAAAAGAAAACGCTTGAGTCACTCTTAGAGAAATGTTAGTTTAGATGAACTTACTTGTTTTCTAATATGACGTCGGGCAGCCAGATGTTTTTGGAGGGAACCCGTAGTTGAGATGTTATGTTCCCGTATAAAGCTGATCTCGGTGGTTCGTCCCACCTCAGTCTGTAGTCACACCAAACCTGCACACAAATGGCCTGCGTGCTTCACTTTTGAATTTCTAACTAACATCACATCACTGCACAGTTTAACTGTATGTAAAGTTACCATTTCTATCCACACGCTGGTTGTCAGGACTTCCTCTTTTTCATTCTTAGTGGAAGAGAGAACAGGTTTCAGTGTTAGATCATAAGCCTGTTCAGCGACTGGCTGTAAAGGAAGCCATCAGAGTGAGAGCAGGTCACCAGAGAGATGAGGTTGGTGAGAGTCATCTTGATGGAGACTTGGGTGACGTTTCCATTTTTCTCATTCGGTTGCACGTTCTTGTTGTAGTCCTTCATCAAATCTTTGAAAAGTTGTCCCTCCAGGTTGACCGCACACGCTTTAAATAAAGCACAAGAACAGGAAAGCATCCGATGTCTCATTGAGAAATGTTAACTGATTACAGTGAACTGTTTTTCAATATTAAACTGGAATTTACTGGAAAAATAACAGAATCCAACAGAATAAGATTTATTTCAACTATTTTTTTGAAACCCACTTTAGCAGACAAACCTAAAGACATGGCAACAATCAGACAACAAAGATGTTTAACAGTTCATTCTGTTAACACGTTTGAGGTAATATACACATTTGAATGTTGTTGTTTTTTAATATTTAAAGTTATTAAAAATAGAGCCATTCATTCAGTGTATATTGATACAGGCTTACAGAACGTGTTTAGAAGATCATATTACAAAAGCACACATGAAGCGTTAGCTCTGTCTGGTTGTCTTTCTTTAGTTGTGCCTAATGAAAAGGTCAAAATTACAACAAAAATTATTTACAATGCTTCGATGAAGGAATACATAAAAATGCTTGAATTTATTTTTGCATACTTCTTATCAGATACCAACTACACTTCATATAAAAAATACTTTCTTAACTCCTTGAATTATTATTTTTCACATGTTAAAAGTAAAACATTAACTGAATGTAACTTGAGTTGTATTTATTAAGTCACAATCATTTTGAACCAAAACAGACTTTGCTGTGAATCCCTACCTGCAGCAGAAATCATGACAACTCTTAGAAAAAGTAGCGGAGAACGTCCAGGTCCAGAATCCATGAGTGTGTTTCTGCAGCAGCGTCTGAGAAAAGTTCACCACATGTGCATAAACTCTACCAGGTGGAGAAGCTCTGCTCTGGATTAAAGGTCTGGTCTGCATAAGGAGGGGCTGATGGCAGAAGGATGGGGAAGCCGTTGCTGGTTAGGGTTAAATTTAAAATTTATTTCTGTCATGAGCAGCTGACACACGCACACAAACGAGTCGTGACATGCTAACAGTTTGGGCAAAGCTCTCTGTATATGCCTCCAGTGTTGCATTCACGCTCAGTGCACCTGTCCATTGTCCTTCATCGGCTGGCATGAACAATGTAATATGGAGTCTGATGGCAAATTTAGCGCACATGTGACCTGCGATGGGCTTTTCATGCTTATAAAAAGTAGAAATCAGACTTTTCTGTGGTTGAAACAAAACCAACATTTGGAAATAAATAAAGATTATCTGTGATGAAAAGTAAAACAGTAAAAAAAACAACTCCATGGTGGTCAAGAGAACAGGTGGTAAGTCTTATTCATTTGCAGCATAGCACATGTGATGACTGACTGCAGTCTGCTGTGGGTACATTGAGGTTGTACTTCCTACAATAAACTGCACTTCCCACTCACATCAACACACAAGCATCATTCAGTGCCTGATTAATCAAAACAGATTTGTGTACTCAAGTAAAAAAAAAAAAAGTATATATTTTTCAAAATCACATGTGGCTGCACACAAAAACAGCTCATTGCAAAACTATAAATATTTTCACAATAATTTAACATTATTCTTACATCAAAAACTTTGAAACTAAAATACTGCCTGTAGATGCAAAAAAAGCAGTTTGCGTTAACTGGAAATTCTTACTTGCAACTTTAAATGAATTTGATTTTGGAAATTCTTTCATACACTTGCTAAAATAATTGTACAACTTCCCAACAACATATATCAGGAGGACAAATAACCAAACATCTTCCAGCTTTTGTCTTCAGAGGGACATCGGGCAAGGATGATCTCTATCTCTCACATCATTAACTATTTTTATTTGAACCACTAGTGGCAGCAAGTGGCAAACAGGCAGAAGAACCAACCCTGTGTAGCCAACATCTGTGGATCACATAGGAAACTAGTTGTTATAATATTGCTCCGGCCAGAACTAATTTATATGAGCTGAACATTTTCAATGTTTAGAAAAGGAAACAGAAGTTAAGTTAAGGCTATTTCAAAATTAGGGACTGTGTTAAGCTTACGTTTTTTTTATGTTTGTTTTTTTTTTTTTTTTACTATTTCTCAACCCACTACATCTGCCAGCACAGTTGAAGCTATGGTGTCAATGAGACTTACAGTGATGACAGTGACACTTGTTGCTCTTTGTGTTCTGGCTACAAACACGCATGCAGGTAAGCCTTTTCTCTCATATCTCTTCTCTACATGTTTTCTTTCTTTTATGTTCTTGATTATGAAAACAAATGACAGATACAGAGACTTGCATTGTTATGCTTTAATCATCTCTTCTTTTTATTTACAGCTTATATTTCTTGCTGTAGAAGATACATCCCTGTCAAAATCCCTTTTTCAGAGATCAAGGGCTTCTCGCAGCAGAAAACTACAAACTTATGTCCGGTCCCAGCCATCATGTAAGTGATTCATGACCAAGGATTCCCAATCCATACTTTTTATTTATATATTTGTAATTTATAATGTATTAACTTTGATTCCTTTTTAATCCAGTTTCCACACAAGGAAAGGCAAAAGATGTGCTGACTCCACTCAGAAATGGGTGATGGACTACGTCAGCCACATAGAGTGAGTAATTTTAATAAAAAAAAATAAATACAAAAACTCTTAAATTTAAAGACTCACATCAAGAGAAGAAACAATTCTTGAAACTCTGCCAAATATGTGATTCCAGAAATCTGGCAAAGAAGATGTTAGTATCGGATCAAAAACGCACACATGCCTCAGACAACTTCAACCTCAGAGGGTGAGTAATTTTATTGGAAAAAATAAAATGCAAAATTTTAAGACAAATACATCAGAAATATGTAACATTTCTTTAAATAGATCTTCCAGTTCTGTTGCACCAAAAGGTGATCAGAAGCCAAAACCCCGGCCAAAGCAGAGCCTTACCACGGCCCCGGACAAAATCATCACAGATGGGCCCCCACCTGTGAAATTGTGTAAATGGTAGAAAACGTATCAACATGTACCTTTATCAACACATAACTGATAATGCATTATATTATTTCTATGTCCTTCCATATTTTTTCTCATTCTATCAACTATACTCTGTTTTCTCTATGTAGCTTTCTGTTCAGTAAAGCTTCTATATGATATTATTGTTGTAGAATATTAACATTCACACCAATGCCAAAAATCTATGAGCTTATAGACTGTCATTGCTCACTGTTTGTTATAATATTTTAATTAAGTTGTATACAAATACAATCAAATAAAAATGTTATTTTCAATATCCTAAGATTAGTTTGGTAAAAATTGATTCTGTCCTTGTATATTTCCAATAAAGCCAATGTCCTTACTTGATCCATTTGTTATTTATTCCAAAGGTGGAGAAACTTCACTGTTTCACTTAATGACCATCAGGTTGACATAGATGTTAAGCAGATTATGTGATGGTGTTAAGTCTCAGTGTTTACACATATTCACCACACTCTACATAAATTGTGTGTCTTCTTACTGAAAGTACCAAAAGGACCAAGGTGAAAGGAACAGGCTTAGCTTTGTACTCTACAAATTGGGCCCCACTAGCTTAAAACAGAAACAACAGGTCACAGTAGATTTCAAAATAACTTGTATTAGGGCACAATCTGGCAAAAGTTCACGATTTATTTCTCAGTGCAGTGCCTTACCCTATTTAACGTTTTAATAAAATATAATAGACTTATAAGAATAAGAATAAAATACTGTATATAATAATAAGTATTTTCTTGTTGTTTTTTTTCTTTTATTGTTTAAAAATAATTGGGGAATATTTGTGGAAAATTACAGTAGCTGTTGCTGCTGCTGTGTCTTACTAAATAAACCCTAATATTTACCTGGCCAGCCTGCACAGCGATTCAGCTACAGACCGGTTTACAGATCAAAATTATTCTGATGGAGTCAGGACAGCTTTTTCTAAAGCAGAAGCATGTATGGGAGAAAAGCTGCCGAGCATGAAGCAACATTATTTATGAAGTTACTAGTGACTTAAATATGAAATAACTATGTATTTATTCACTGCTTAAGATAAAGATTGATCAGTTTTGCGGATGCATTTTAAATATTTATTAAAAAAATTCACAAACATGAATATCAAATGCTTTAGAGGGCGAGGTGAACTAAACCTGGGGGTTTTATGTTTTATGTAAGTTGACCAAATATTAGGGGATGTATCTCGAACTGTGGTTTCAACTAGATACATCTTGTATCAGTTAGTGCCGTGTGGTTTTTAGCAAGGTTCTTGCTGTTAAATATGCAGGGTTTTTGCCGTTGTGGTTTCTCAGTTAATATACCGGTGTATATGTAGCGAGGTGAAGGAAAAAAAAAACAAGCAAAAAACTTCTGTGATCAGCAGCTTGCAGGGTCCAGAGAGAAAACAGGAAACTGCGTTCAGATCAGAGCAGCCTCTGCTTTGGTTTTTGGTTCCCTTCTGATTCTCTCATTGGGTAACATGGTGAGAAACTACAGAGGTACGTGTGTCCACGTACCAGTGATTATGTCTATTATGTCATGTCAATACAGGAAGTCAGAGGAGTGTCACAAAGTCTTGTTCATCTGTTTTCTTTGGTTCTGATAGAATTGCAGCAGCGGTAATGTAGGATGAGTTGCGTTGCTCTCAAACCTCTAAATGTGTCTCAACTCAATATACAAAAACAGTTACAGCATTTTTCAGTATTTAAATGATTTTATTAAAAAAATAAAACTTTCTCAATGCAAATAAATATGTTAGGGATAAAGATGGCATGCATCATATATACAATCTGTGTGCTTCACAAGAGGCTCAACCTTTGTAAAAATACATTAGGAATAAGTTATTTTTTGTACAAATTTATAACTTAATCATGGCTACATCTCCAACCACAAATACTGGCAACATTCATTCACACCCATGATAACGATGTGTGAAAACCCCTAAAATAAATTTCTGTCTTATTGCAAAGTGTAACAGGAGAGAAATTCAGCCTTTGACTTAGGTACGCTTTAGAAACTATTGTTTTAAAGAAAACCACTGATCGAACAAGCACTGAAAACAATTCCTTAAAGTAAATTTGACTGATCTTTTATAAAGTCATGCTTTGCTTTGTTTTACTTGGGTCTTTTTCTTTTCTGAAGATCCTTTGGAAACTCGTCAAACGGCATCACTCTTTGAAATACCCAGTCGATATGATAAAAGATTTGGAGTGCTGCACCAATGAACTGGAGATTGTTTGTGATTATGTAACACGATATTGTTTGAAAACATTTTTAGTCAGCTCAACAGACAGGGAATCAGGATTACTGTAAATATATAATCCTGATAATTAAACCTTAAAGAAAACCTGTGCTGTTAAAATTTACTGTGCAACTCATGACAATATTCCCCTCACTTTAAAAGAACTCAGGTTAAGCGCTGAATTGAATACATTTGTTTGAAATTTTGTTGCAATAATAAGAATTCATTTAGTTTAAGGGTTTTGCACATCTTTATCAGAAAGGCAATAAATGTGGCAGAGTAGAACTGGATGTTGTCACCAATTAAACAGGTACATTCATGTTTGCATGGAGAGTCAAAGTCCGGCTCTGCAAGTCAAAATAAAGGCTTTTGCTGAAGACAGTTGGATTATTCGTAGGTTTGGGCTTGATGAGCATCTCCTGCTGATGCTGTTCAGACGGCTTTCATCTTTTCAGTTCTCTCCCGGTAATCAAGGCGAAGTCTTCAGAGTGTCGAGAGCCACGGCGATGATCCTCGGCACACTGCGGTAAAACGATTCATTCTCAAGACCCACAAGACTGTAGAAGGTCAAGGGTCGTCCTGCCACCACGGCTCTGATCCGTGCCTGGTAAAGTCCTCGATCATTTTTGGAGGTCAGATCGACTAAAACCTGAGGAGCAACAAAATAGACATAAATAAATTATTTTACAATGCAAATAAATTTTGCATCTGAAACTTAATATTTATCTGTGATTTACCTCTTGGAAGCTCATCTGCAAGTTGTTGTTTGGTATGTTTAGGATCCATTTGTACATCTCTTGGATTTGGCTGACTTGTCGTGAAGACTCTCTCAATCCAGGACAAACTACAGGGAAACACAAATCCATGTTAATTTGGTCCATGGTCCACAAGAACTTTAAATCAAAGGCAGAAATGTTTGATACGTACTTTTCTCACTGGTAGCAGGGATCTGCCTCTTCTGAATAACACGTCTGGGTCTTCTTTGAACACCCAACGACGTCCCATCATGTTTGAGGTCAGAGCTTTCTGTGTGAGCGAGCTGAACTTTCTCAATGGCAGATGTCAGCGCATCCAGAAGTGGTGCTGCTGAAGGTTTTAATTCTCCTCCATCCCCGATGTTGTCAGAAGTGAAATCCTCTGATGTGGCGCTCCGCTCATCTCGTGCTCCTATTCCTCTAAGTTCCTCCATCAACACTGACAGAAGTGACCAGGGCTCCCTGGACCTTTGGGGTGAGGATGATGGAGCAGTGAGGCCCAGTGCTATGGCTGAAGGACTGTAAGGAGAGTCTTCTTCAGGATAGACTGAGTCCAAGGGCAGACGAGGAGGAGCTGCTCTGGAGTCCAGTTTTGAGTGAAGGCCTGAAATAAGAGACTGAAATTGTCCAGACAATTGATGCAGCCAAGAATCCTGTTTCTGCAAAAAAAATTAGAAACATAAAATAGATGTTAGTTAAGATTAGGGAAAAGTAAATCCACAGTGAGTCCAATCTAACCCTTAATATTTTAACTGAAAAAAATCTCATATTTTTTACAATATAAAAAATATGAGTGCAGCCCCTATAAAGAAAACTTACTTTAGTCAATTGACTAAAGTTAGTCAATTGACTAAAGTAAGTCATATCTGTCCATGGTGACCCCGCCTCTCACCCGGAACGTTAGCTGGAGAGGCACCAGCAACCCTCCCGACCCCATTATGGGACAAGGGTGTCAAGAAAATGGATGGATGTATGGAAGTTTACTTTATATAGAATATGTCCACTTTGATACAACATAAATTTTTTACCAAGCTATTAAAACCTCTTCATACTTAAGATGACATGGATATAATGTTTGAAACCTTAAACATGAAAGATAGCTTCAGAAGGAAAATAACATGTTTTCTACAAACATGCTGGTTGATAATGTTGGTCTTTTTATGGAGCAAGAAACGTGTCATTTTTATTCTAGTGTGACTCTCATGGCGAATGCGTTTTGCTCAGTTAAGTTGATTGGTTGATCAGAACCTTGTGATAACTTCCTGAAAAGCTGTCACGGTTCTGAAACTTTGAATTCATCCTTGATCTTTAAGTTTTCCTCAATATACACTGCTATTAAAAAGTAGAAATGTAGCTGTTGAGGTGGTTCATACTTATCAGTATCTGCATATTTAGTTTATTGCCATATTTCTTTTAACATGATTGAATCATTATCAAATCAGTGTCAAGTTTTTTATTCCTGTTGTTTTGTAATAGAGCTTAATTGAAGTTCAGATGATGGTAACCAAATCTCAATCTAATAAATATATTGACATTTCCCACAGTTCATTTAATACATTGTTGGACTGAGATTAGACAGATTTATTTATGCACATTAGGACTGTTTAATGTTTTCTGGTCAATGCTACCTGTATCATGCTTTTTCTGCAGTAGACATTTTTTCCCTGAAATAACTTTTATAAATATTCAAAATTGTTGTTAAATCAAACATTATTTTGTTGCACAAATAAATGTTGTACAGAACAAGAAAAAAAGCCCCTGAGATAGGTTGTTTTTTTTAAAAGAAATTTACCTGTTGAAAAATATTCTCTTCATCACTTTTTGGTGTGGAGGATGTATCTGTCATTCCATTCTGGTGCTGTTTGTCCATGTCCTCAGCCATGTTTCTCAGGTATTCCTCCCACTCATCCACTGAAGGACCAACATGTCTAAATAAAGATGGCGGCACATGAGGCGGATCCTGCGCTCCTGGTGTTGCAGCTCCCCCTAGCTGTTCTGCAAATAATGAAAACACAAGTTAGAAAGGACATGGTAGATTTTCAACATTATATTACTGTGCTGTCTAAAAGCGCGGATGGCGCATGAGCTTTTGTGCGCTTGTGGAAAACACAACGCTGCAGGAGGAAAATCTTTCAAACCTTTACCTTTGATCTGACTGAGACCACGGCTCAAGCCGAGGTCCCTCCTCTCTCTGTTGTGGGTAAAAGCTGCACTGTAGATGTGCTCCACAAGCTGAGGGAGAGTCTGAGTGAAGAACGTCAGGTCCATTTTGTCCCTGATGTAGTCTTCAGCCCTCTGGAGTAAGTCCAACAGGGTTTGCAGGAATGAACGCAACTCTACAGGGTAGAAAGATAAAAAATAAATAAATAAAAATAAAAAATGTTCCAGGAATTTCAAACTATCTGAGATGTTTTACGTATAAATTGGCATTTCGGATGGAGGCACTTACGGCACTTCTTGAAGCGGGTGAGGCATTTGTCCTCGGCCATTCGGCTGCAAATAGCAGCAGGCTGACCGGGAGGACAGGTCAGGGTGTAGAAATGACAGAGAGAGCTAAACTCGGACCTCTGCTCCTCCTCCGTCATGTCTGTTGTTTTCAGGAGTTCTGGGCATGTTGGGGCTCTGCTGCCTAATGACTCTGAAAGCAATACGCAGCACTTAGGTGATTCTGGTGTTTATTGTTATTATTTTCATCTGACAACATGAAGAAAAAAAACGGCTTTGGGTCACAGTTGCGTGAAACTCACTCTGTATCTCTGCCTGAACCCAGTCAGAGAAAGCAGACACGCGTGTGTAAACTCCAGGTTTTCCTTTTTCTCCGCAGCCATCCCCCCAGGAGGTGACACCAAAGAGCTGGAAGCGACCTGAGATTCGGTCCTGGTAGATTAGGGGGCCTCCAGAGTCCCCCTACAGATGACAAGTACCACGTATTTATATAAAAAGTGTTTTGATATCCTTAAGGTCTCATACAGAGAGACTCATGAATGATTCAGCTTCTGATGGAAGTGTGCAAACACAGCATGAGAGAAACCATTTAAAATGAAACCGCAGGATCCAAAAGTTGTTGCTCTGCCCACCTGACAGGAGTCTATGCCTCCAGAGAGATAGCCGGCACAGAGCATGGTGTTGGTGACCAAGTCTTTGCCGAGCGCGCTCTTACAGGTGCTCTGAGGAAGCAGGGGGACCTTGGCCTCCATCACCACTTCAGCAGAAGGCCCATCTAAAAGACACACAAAAATGTTTTCCCATCAACTCTCACTTCATATTTCATTGCTTCAAATAACAATCCTTAGCCTCAAATAACAATTCTTAGAACTCTCCTTAAAAATGCATACTGACGAAGCTTTAACTACAGCAAAAAGAGACGGGGAAAAAAAACTTGACACGTTGAGCTTTTAAAATCTTTTACCAGACAAGAGTGAGAGTGTGCGCTCACCTTCATAGAGGGACCCCCAGCCTGCCACAAGACACGGACTGCCTGTCGGGGGGTCCACAGCCGAAGGAAGACACACCGGTGTCACGTGTTCAGACAGGACCGCCGGGGATGTCAGCTCCACCAGGGCTATGTCATTGTTGAAAGTCTTTGGACTGAACTGCAGGAAAGTGAGAATTTGGATTATTACACCGTTATGTTGACGTTGTTGTATAATTATTTCTTTGTACCTTAGGATGCTGGATGACGCGGTTCACTTTGAGAACCTGCTCATCCGGGTCTTTCTTGGTGATGTCAAACTCTCCTACCACGGCTGTCCAGTAGCTCTCGCTGCGGCTGCTGAACAGGAGAGATGGATAGCAATGCAGGTTTATTTGTATAGTAATATTTACACATAATTTAGTCTCTGTCTACCAAATGAGATAACAATCAATCCAACACTTACCCAGCGAAACAATGTGCTGCAGTCACCACCCAGGAGCTGTCCACCAAGACCCCTCCACACATTAGCTCGCCGTTTAGCTGCAGGTTGACCAGCCAGGGCCAGCTGCCCAGAGGTGCAGGGGAGCCGCCCACTATCCTTGAGCGTGGCTGTGTGTTGTTCTGCACTCTGGATGACCTCTGACCGCACACTGCTGCTAAGACAGACATCAAGACAGGCTTCAGCATGAATTCTAATGGAGTACATGAAGGAGAAATCAGGGAAAACGCGTCGTACCTTGTGCGTGTGACTGCGTGTCAGGCTCAAGGTTCTGCATCGTGTGAAGCAGGCTGCACTGGAGGACACGGGCACTGCAGCTCTCACCCATGATCCTGATGCAGCTCTCGGTGTTGAGCTCACCTGGCAGACAGCGGCGCTGGTAGAACCCGCAGGCCTGGCTCAGAGCCCAGCTCCGCTCTGCCTCGCCCTGCAGCTTCTGAGCCCTGCTGATCACGTCGCAGCTGGGCTCAGACGAGGCACCGGAGGGGGACGCTGTCGAATGAGGAGGCAAAAACAAGTTAGTGTCAAAAAAAAAACACGCTGGAGATACGATGAGGGATAAGAACTGCACTCACAGCAGGATCCCAACAGCTGTCCACAGTTCTGAAACAGACAGGGAGCGCAGCCTCGACATCCTGCCTCGGTCTGGCCTCTTTCTGCCGAAGCTCGCTCCAGAGCTGACAGGGCGCTCGTCATGGCAGCTTCCAGGACCACCGTGCCCCGATCAGACAGAGCTGCGGCAGAGGACAAGAAGGGACATCGATGTGTTGTCAAAGAGGAAGGAAAAGTAGCATTTGCATTTCACATCCTGATAAATGTATGTGCTCAGCAAGAGCACGTTGTTTAAACTTATCTTACCTTCATTATAAAGTTCATCTGTAGTTCTCCTCATCTAAGCACATTTTCACAAATTTATTTAGTTTTGAAAAATGTCTTTCCAGAAAGCTTGAATGAAAGGAATTTTGGTGATTTAATGGAAATACTGACATTTTGCTGTGGGAACACTCCGTACGGGTGAGCATTAGCATGAATTGTTGCATATTGGTGTGTGTGTGTGTGTGTGTGTGTGTGTGTGTGTATGTGTGGTGTGTGTGTGTGTGTGTGTGTGTGTGCCTGTGTGCGGCTCCTCTTTTCTCATGCTGCTTTTTGAGCTCATTGGCAGCTTTTTTAGGGAAGCCAGCTCATGCTCTGCCCACTAGTGAGTCCTTCAAACCTTCAAACGCGCCGCCGACCCCACATCGCCCCTCCCTCCCCTCTGCGCTGCGCCACATTACAGGGCAGGACCACTGACAACAACAATGCCGACTGAAGACTTAATTAGAAGGCCAGGGCTGAGCGGGCAGAGGGGCAGGCCTGGAGGGCACTGGCTGGCAGGCCTGGGGCCAACAGGAGCCCAGAGACTCGGTGCGTCTCGTCATGTTTGAAGGCTCAGCTGCATCGTAACGTTGAGGTTTAATGAATATTTTTGACAGATTTTGTTCATGTTAGCAAAGCGGTAAAATTGTCAGCTCTTCACTGGAGGAAAACTCATGGAGAGATTATTAACTAGGCCTGGCCAGATCACTGGTAGCTTTAGATGGATGTTTCCAAATCTGACTTTTTTTTTCAACACGCTCTTCTCATTCCTCTTAACTAGATTCTAAGAAAAATAAAGGAGCGACCAGAGTTTTATGAGACTTTGTGAGGGTTAGTTAAATGTGTTATCCCTATCACACCTGCTGCTGCGCACTGCTGGCCAGCTAGCAGGAAAAAGCGGGTGATTTTACATATTACTATAAACTCCAACGAAGACATATTCAGCTTCATGAAAAGTTTTCTGAGCACAACCCTCCACCCTCTAAAATAGTACATTTACTAACAGTACTATTACAAACAATATGGTGTACTTTTAAAGCAAAGTAGGATTTCTGGTTGTGTCTCTGGATTAACATGGATTGTATCAGGTTCCACTGTAATATTTTTTATTAAAGGTTTTCATACAGTAAGAATCACATACTCACGTATCCATTAATATTTCTAACTGTGTGGACGAACTAGACGCTGAACAGCTGCTAAATTTCTGTTAAGCACTTATGGGCACATCCATTGCAAAAGCTAAGGAGACACAAGACTCTCTTTAAGACAATTTGTTTCAACAGAAGTTTTGTCTCTGAGAGTATAGTTAACGTTTAAGTATCACAAACCAGTAATGTTATCTTAAAATGTCACGGCTAAGATAAAATGAACATTAATAAATGTGTAACTTGAGTTAATTGCATCTGAGTTGTCCCTCCCCTCAGGAAGAGCTAATAATCAGATTAGTCATTGATCATTTTAGCATTTGTTACTGCTGACATCGCATCGCATATTTCATGACAACCAGCTTCAGTAAGTTGAGAAAAGGTACCTTTGAGAGCGCTCTGGGGCATCCTGTAGGCTTCTCTACCTGTTGGGGCTCCATGCAAACTCTCCAGCCCCATTAGCAGCAGTGAGATGAACAGCGGCGGCATCGTGCTACAGCATCAGACCCCCTGCTCCACCGTGACAGCAGGTGGGCTAACGGGATTGCCGCAGAATGAATGAAGAGGATGCAGAGGTGATGGAGACCGGGCCGGTCTGCAGAGTTTCCTCGTCCGTGTTGCCTGGGGGCTCTGTCTCCCTCCTCCTGACTTTCTGGGCTCTCTCCCACACTGTGATGCAGGGCATCTGTCTGTAAGGTTACCCTGAGGAACAATAGGCCCCTGAAGTGGTCCCTGGAATATATATAGAGTCCCCGAGGGAAGACCAGAGAGAGGGAAGGAGGGGTGAGAGAACAGGAAAGGGAGGGAGAGATGCTCTCATGGCCAATGCACAAACAGATGAATTCATTAAGACTATGACAGCAAATCGGGCGCAACTTGCCAAGGCTGACCATCACAAAGAGGTTTGGTTTTATGAAAGGAGACAGAGGGAGGGAGATGCAGAGACACAGATCAGGAATAAGGGGGGAGTGGAGGGTGAGCCGACGGATTGGCTGGGCGGAAGGGAACAGGGAGTTGTTTGAATTAATTAGTGTGAGAGAAAGAGGGAGAAAGTTTTGTCGAAAAGGATATGCGCTGATGTGACACGGGGGGAATGCGCAAGTAGAAGGGAGTCTAAAGTAAAAAATCCCAGCGAGATTCAAAGCGAGCCAGATCCGGGACGCTGAGTGTTCGAGGGAGAGGGAAGTGTCTGCCATTCGTGTCCCTCAAAGAGGGCATTGTCCCTGGCGTCCCTCTGAGGATGCCCACATCAAAGCAGGCCCCCGGGCATCACTTGGCTGCCGCGTCCATTGATCACTTACAGTCTTTTGTCTCTCCCATTAAAATATTGTCAATTCACATCACTTTTGTCTTTCTCTGCTGAACTCTGCTTTTGTTACATAAAGGTACAGTAACGCGCTGCTTACAAACATGAAGTATTTTCATGGAAAATTATTTAGCAAAATATATAAATTATACAGTGTATTCATAGTATTACTTAGTGACTTTTTTATCAGTTCAAATTCACTTTGTGATCCTTTAAATTCAACATCTAAATTGCCTGAGACCTTTGACTTTGTATTGTGAGCGGCCGTGGATTTATTGTGGAAACGTCTCTAAATACTAAATACCAACCAACTAAGTTAGTAACATCTCACAACTAGAAGGTGAAGTTGAGCATTAACTTGATCTGCAGATACATTTCTTCAAGTGATGAAAAGATTTATTATAGTACTAAATACATTTAAAATTATATATCGTGATAGGCCAACTTATCCTTTTGATTGTTACCCACACTTTTTTCCAAAATAAGGGGATATATATATATATATATATATAATATATATATATATATATATATATATATATACTGATATATATATATATATATATATATATATATATATATATATATATATATATATATATATATATATATATATATATATATATATATATATATATATATATGTGTGTGTGTGTATATATATATATATATATATATATATATATATATATATATATATATATATATGTGTGTGTGTATATATATATATAAATATATTTATATATATTTATATATATATAAATATATATATATAAATATATATACTTATATATATATATATACAGTATACACAGTCCAGTCACATTAATGTGACCACCACGTACTTTCCACTTCAGAGTTAAATAACCAATCACAGAAGGCAGGTGGCAGCACAGTGCAGTTGAGCGTATATAAAGGGTGTGTGTGGGCTTCGGAAAACATTTCAATCGTTGGCGTAATGCAGAAACGAAGCGATTTATCCGACGTCCAAAAGGGCATGATCATTGGCTTTCGGGCCAAGGGTGGAAGCATTTCCGAAACGGCTGAGTTTGTGAACTGTTCGCGTGCCGCCGTGGTAAAAGTGTACCGTGCATGGCAAAATGGGACTGTCCAAAATCAACGACGTGGCAAATGTGGTGCACCACGGGCCATAGATGACAGAGGCGAACGACGGTTGCGGAGATGCGTTCGGGCAGATAGACGGGCTACCGTTGAGCAACTGACCACTAAAATGAACCAAGGGGCTACCACAAGTGTCTCCCAAACCACTATTCAGCGAACATTGCTGCGTCTGGGCCTCCGAAGCGGACGCCTGGTTCGTGCACCTATGCTGACTGGTGTTCATCGACGACGAAGGCTAGAATTTGCACGCCAGTACAGCAGCTGGACGTCCACTGAGTGGCGACAGGTAGCGTTTTCAGATGAATCGCGTTTTATGCTCCATCGGACAGATGGACGTTGGCGTATAAGGCGTGAAACCTCTGAAAGGAACCACCCTGCAACCATTGCAGGAACGGTCCAAGCTGGAGGCGGGAGCATTATGGTCTGGGGAATGTTTTCCTGGCATTCTCTGGGTTCACTGATTATTGTGGAAGGCACGATGGATCAATACAAGTACGCATCTGTCCTTGCGGACCATGTCCACCCCTACATGCGCATTGTTTTTCCTCAGGATGATGGCATCTTCCAGCAGGACAATGCGAGGTGCCATACAGCTGCCAGTGTACGTGCGTGGTTCGAAGAGCACCAGGATGAGTTTACCGTCCTCCCCTGGCCAGCAAACTCACCTGACTTAAACCCAATCGAGCATCTGTGGGACCATCTCGATCGAGTTGTTCGCGCCATGGATCCTCAACCGCGTAATCTAGCGCAGCTGGCCACGGCATTAGAGTCGGCATGGCTCAACATCCCAGAGAAGACCTTCAGGGACCTAAGTGACTCTCTTCCTGCACGTCTCGTAGCAGTTCGCTCTGCGAAAGGTGGTTATTCTGGCTTTTGACAGATGGTCACATTAATGTGACTGGACTGTGTATATATATATATATGTGTGTGTATTTTATATGTGTGTGTGTGTAAATTAAAATAATTAAATCAAGTTGAATAGACTAGCTGTTATCATTCTGCTGATGTTAAAACTGCAGTAATGTTAGCAAATAAGAGGCAAACAATAGATTGGTTTGCTCGTATGCTGAAGGAGAATCTCAGCAGACTGTTTAGAAAAGCTGGCTGTGCTCTGGAAAAGACTCTGGAGTCTCTGCAGATGATTAGTCGGGTAGAAAGACACTCAAAATAAGCCAAGTTCTGCTGGAGGTTTTTCTTTTTTGTCGCTAAATGCATACTAGGTATGTGAAGTCAGTAAAGTGTTTTGAGATGACATGTTGTTAATTGGTGCTATATGAATCAATTGAACTGAACTGAATAAATAAAACAGCTTCATAAAATGAACAGCATGGTGGATGATTCTGAGCGTCCTTTTCATAAACTCCAGCTTTAGTTTTTTCATGTGTTTGATTTCATTGTTTTTCCCAGCCTTCTTTAATGGCACGATAACTGTGAGATCTGAGAGCAGGATCGGGCAGAGCGGGGCGGGAGCTGCATGGGCCGACCGGGCGGCTCTCTTTCATTCCTTCCTTTTCTCCACTCATCTGCCTTTGATGTCCTTTCATTAATTTGCCTTCTGCTCACTCTTCTTCTATCCACCAGGCATGGACAACTTCCCTTTTGTCCACTGCCAGCCTGCCTCAGCTTCTACATCCGTGAAGTTCTGTTTTTTTATGACTTCATTACCAGTCGTACACATGCAACTGTGGCTGTCCGGTCATTGAAAATCACATCTGAACCACGTTTCCAGGGCAAGAGCCGTGGCTTAACATAATAGTGCTTTATATCCAGAAAAATGTGGACAAAAAAAAGCTTATTTTTGATTTCACATTAGTCAGTCAGGAGGTAAAGTATGTTGTCTACATCAAAATATTTTCCAACACTGTTATCTACTAGAAAGCTTTTTGGAAAAAGTGTTCATTTTCTTATTTTTCATCACAATGTGTCCATATATAACTCCAAATTAACCAAGGTGTGACATTTTCAGAAGAGGATAAACGTTTTGGACTTACTTGGGGCCTAGAAGTTTATGATCAAAAGGTGAGTCAACAAATAATTAGTCGAAATGATCACACTTACGCAATCAATTTCTTCTTACAGATCTGTTTGCTTTTCAAATAAAATGTAAAGGATATTTACAAAATTTACAAAATGTAGTATAGCGATTGAGTCTGTAAGTCCGCTCTGTCGCAGGTCACGAATGCGCTAACGTGTTACATAAAACGTGAAACAAGACAGCACAAAACTCGCTCATAACAATGAGCACCTTCACAACAATCAGTGTTGAATAACACCCAGCCATTGTGCTTAGTTATGAAACCAATTCTTCCATTGTCTCAGAGAGAAAACAATTGAAATCTGGGTCAGTGGGGTACGGTACGCAAGGGAGAAGAGGCTCCCAACATTTCTGCACAGGGAAACACTTGAGCTCCTTGACAATAGTCGAGCAGAAGTGTTTCGACTGCATTCTCCTTCAACTGGTTATTGTTGTTAACTAAATCCCTCAAGGCCGCAACAATCCCATTAGCCTCCATTTCATTCAAGTTAAACATAATTAAATGAATAAATGCATTTAAATAAGAGAGTGTGAACAATGGTTTGGTGGGAGAAGATGTTGGAAAGAGTATCTATTTGCCAGTTTTGAAAATAAATGTTTGAATATGCATGTCAAATATTAAATTACATTTCAATGCATGAAGGAAGACATAATAAAACACTAAATATTTGCTTCATACCACCTCTATAGGGATACCTCAGGGCTGCATGAGAATCTACAGCATAACTTCTGTCCTTTGGCCACTAGAGAGCAGATTCATCCTGGCTCTTTAATAATAACTGCTAATGATACCCGTATTTGACAGGATTTAAATGTATTTGTTCGTTATTCAGAAATCAAATAAAGGGAGCATCATGCTTTTCTGTTTGTTTTTTGTTTGTTTGTTTTTTGCACCTGAAGTAACTAATTTTGCTTCTCACTTTGACGTTTGCCTCATTTACGCAACTAGACACGATAGAGCTCAGGTGCTCTGTGTGGAATTTAGTACAAAAAGAAGAGATTTTCACAATCACCTAAAGAAGATTTTGTTTTCTCAAATGTTATGAATTGATAAGTTTTACTGTGCAGTCACAATATTTCAGAATCAGCTCTTAATGTTTTCATTTAAGAACTGGTAACTATGTTATATTGTACTAATACTTTTTTCTTTTACCAGTATCTTTGGGTAGCATTTAGATTCACAAACACAGAAAATATTTTGAGAAATTTCCTTACAGCATTGAACTTCCTTTTGAGTTGGGCAAAAGCACAGAATGGTTCAGGATGGTTCCTCGAAAGCACCATGTCTAGGGGACTGAAATAGGAGTATGATGGCATGAAGAGATTTTGGTTCGTTATTAACAAGCTGCTCCTGATTTGCAGATACTGACATCTAGTGTTGCAGCTGCTACTTTCACTCATTTGGGAGAAAGATCATGTTATTTGAAGTTACAGTTTTTCCGGATTGCTTCCGTACAGCTGTCAACCTCAACTCCACATTTTCAAAACAGTGAACGGCGTTGTGAATTCTGGGCAAACATCTCTACTTTTCTCTCTTTTCTGTCCAAAGAACGTAAATCCAGAGGAAACGTTGAAAACCTAATTTATGCTTCAATATTCTATTTTAGAAAATAAGGGCTTTCTGACGGCAGCTATTACTACCAAGTACAATTTAACATGCTGACTCAGGCCTGTAGAAAATGAAATGGGGTTCCATATTGTGAAAAAAGGACGGTGGTGTCATGATATCCATCCATCAATCAACTATCTTCTATCCCTACGGGGTCGTGAGGGAGTCTTGTGCCTGTGTAAATATGATCCATTCAAAGAGCTGGAAATATTCTTTATTTTATTCTATTTATTGCATTTTCTTTCTGAGAAGTGAAGAATGTAACATTGGAATTTCTAACCTAGTTTACTGTTTTTAATGTTTTCGGCACTAAAAAAATGCTTTTTTTTCCCCCCTCAAACATATATTTTTTTAATATTTAGAAGTCTGTACATTGAGAGCAGAGTGGAATCAACTTATTTGCTTTTCTGCACCAGTTTGGCTAATTAAGCTGTAAAAGATTGACTTACGGTAATTGTTTTTAAAAAGCCTCATAAGTTCTTTGTAGATTGATGGGGTGCTTCTACAAGCTCATTGCTGATACCCTTTCTTCTGGGTATTTGGTTTACAACAAATGAACAAAATACAATGCTTTTCTATGTATTCCATGGTACTTTAATCCACAGAGGTGTACATTACTTATTTTCTGTGGCTGCATGTTTATTTCCTCCCCACTCAAACATAAATATGCAGTAAGTGATTCAAAACATCTGTCAAATGGAGGAAGAATTTGTTCATTTTTGTCATCATCCAAAAAGGAACACTGAACTGGAGGAAAAAACTAAAGGAAAAACAATTCAAAGTGGATCCAGAAATCAAAGAGTCCACATGGTGGCAGAATGGGACAGAGATCGGAAACATTAATGACTCTATCATCCTATCTGACAAACACACAGTAACCCAAAAAAATGAACATTTTAGTAATGGAAGATTTTATGTTTCACCCAAATTACCTACTACTTTGTCAAAAATAAATAAATAAATAAAACAAATGGAAAATACAGTGGCACCATATGATTGTAGCTCAAGACGGAAACAACACAAACATCAAAACAGAATCCTGAGTGCTTCACTGAGGGATGTCTTCCACTATTCTGACCTTTCCTGAACTCTTTTTCTCTTTGCATCCGGCCGCCTCACTCAGGCACAAAAAGCAGCTGCAGGAGTTACAGAAAACAAATCCAATGAAAAAGAACGTCCAAAAAAATACCATTTTATTAAGAGAAAACAACTAAGTGTTGCACATAAAAGGTGCAACATAAGTGAAAAAACACAGTTCAACAACAAATGACAGGGAAATTTCATACACATTAAATATCAACTTGCAGCCAAGCAAAGCACTGAATATCTTCTTACTCCCGTCTCTATACTTTTGCGCTGCACTGTGCTGGGTTGAAGCCATTAAAGTGGAGACAGAATGTCTAAAATGCTATTGGTTTCACCTATTCCTGCCTGCTGCTGTCTGACTGACCTGTTGGAAGATGGAAGAGGCTGAACACACCCCCATCCCCACCCCTCCTCTCCTTTCTGTAGCCAAGCCATTAGCTATGAATTATGGTGCTGCTACCATCACGGCCAATTGTCTGGACGAAACGCAGACTCTGCCTGACTTTCCGCTGTGTGTTAGCTTGTGCCTGAGCAGCAGGTTCAGGATCATAGGTTTTTTGTTTTTTTTAACAGCTCCTCGGTTCAAGACAGATGCAGGTAAGCAGATGACTTTAATTAACATAAAAAAGTAGGTTTATGCATGGCTATGACTGCCGATTATGGTTTTTTATTTTCATTTATCAGAGTCCTCTAAACTGGCAACAAATTCTGTACATTTTATGGAGTCCACAGATGGAAGATAGACAAGTGTCCAATTTGTCTCATGTGAATTGGAAAGATGGCTTCTGATTCTCAGATTTGCTTTAACAACTGACTTTCCTAACACAGGACGGCTGGTAAATTTGTAGAGGGAGGGGGGACATCGAAAGAGAGAGTGGAGAGAGCAGCATCCCTGAGCAGGAAAAACTCTTCTAACATATAACCAGGAAACCTACAGGAGCTGATGCGATGGCGGAGTGATGCAGAGAACGAACATTGGTGCACATTATTCTACATTGCACTAAGAAGTGAAGTAAGTGTTCACCAGTGGTTTTATTTGCTTCTTATGTAGGGTTTGTAAGCGGCATTAGGCAACTGCAGAGTTTTTCAGCCCTCAACAATGCAAGGCAAACATCAGACAAATTAATTAAAGCTCACAGTGTAAATACAGAATATTTACTTTGTGGGACCTGCTTGTAGTCTACTTACATGTAGTTTGTATATGTGGCAGTAATTTTACTAAAAAAAATATTGGCACATAATGCAGATAACCCACTCATATTTTGGAAACATATCTGTTTAAGTAAGTACGACTATTTGGAGGGGAGAGGAAAAGTAAATGTCTGACAGATTTCTATTTCAGACAAGTGAATAAGTGAAATAAGTACAAAAGTATTTTTTTTCAAATGGTGATTTTATTTATTAAGAGAAAGAAAAGTCAACAGACTAACCTGGGATTCTGTGAAAAGATAACTGACCATACAGGTAAATTATCAATTAATTTTGATTAATCACTTTTTTTTTTGTTTATTTCAAAATCCACACTCAGACCTTGTAGCTTCAAGAGCTTTATCATTAAAGTGCTAAAACAGTACCTTCTTGACAACACAAATTAGGTTAAAATAAATCAAAAAGCAACACATCACAAAAACCTGTCAGGTCATAAAGGGCTGCAGGGATATTTGTGAGCTATTGGGACGTCAGAAACCACAGATACCATTATCCACAAAAAACAACAACATTAAACAGTGGTGAAGCTCTAAGTCCGCATCAATGACTCATCCGATTTAACTCAATTTTTTTCATTTACGTGGCTCCGATTAGCAGCAAATCAATTCAAAGTCAGTTTGAGGCTTTACACTTTGATTCTAATTTTTAAACACTGCAGTCAAGTTTAGTTTATTTTGCCAACTGATGAAACCTTCTAAGGAAATCCAACTAGTCGCACTGAGTTCTTGACTTTGCAGCAATTTCTTATCCTGATAATACATTTGGCAACAGTGGAAAGGAAAACGCTCCTTTAACAGGAAGAAATCACCAGCAAAGCTTGAACATCATGCTGACAGTCAAACTTAGAGGTGGTGTGATTCTCCAGAGCTGCTTTGCTTTTTTAAAGTACCTGGACAACTTGTCATTGGCTAAAAAATATTATTTTACAATATAAAAAAATTGGAGTGGCCTAGTCAATGTCTAGACATAAATTTGACAGAAATGTTAACTTAAAAAGAGGACATTCAAATTTGAAAACTGTAATGTAGCTAAATGAAAACAATTCTGCAAGGCAGAGTGGGTCACATTATTGCAAAGAGTAGCTTTTTGACTTTTTATTTACCAGGTGTTGTTCCAAACATTCAGTGGCAGAACCAGTTCTTAAGGGGATGTCTGATATTACTATTTTTTTTATTTTATGAAACTGTGATCTTGTTCATATTATGAAACTGTTATTTAAGAAGATGTATAAACAGAACACATTTTAAGGGAGCAAATACTCTTTCACTGCTCTATAAGTTACTTTATTAAAATGCATAACTGAGGTGGTCACACTCTTAGTTAATTTTTTATAAGTACACTTTATATTTGTTTCAAACATAAATAATTATTGTATGTGCTTATTTATCTGCCACATAATCACAACCACTAGAAGATGTAATCATCCTTCAAGTATTCATCGCTTCATCGTGAGAGCCGAGGTACCTCACAGCATCAAATCGTCTTTTGTAACTTTCTAACAGCAGCAGCAGTTTGTTGCACTTTAACATTTAACCAGGGATTTATTAGCTTGTTATGAGCTGAGAGCGCAGTAGCCAGATGGTTGCTGTTGATCTTGTTACAAAGGTAGATGTGAGAAGACCATTACTTGGTTCACAGCAAACACACACACGCACACACACACCACTGGGTTGTTAATCTGCACACCCATCTCAGCACCTGTTGCTCCTGAAGATGTTAAGTGGTAGATAATCCTGAATAATTCTGTACACATCGACTAAGTTTGTGTATATAGGAGTTAAGAGTGAAGTTGAGACCATATTTGCAGGGACACATGGGTTTGCATACTAACAGACCACTGATGCATAGGGTAATAAGTGAAGAACGTTAATGATTGACCAAACCTGTTCTGTACAATCTGTCAGAGGCGGTTGCTAAGAGCTGCAGGACAGGTGACAGGATGGCTGCATGTTCAACAGACAATGTGGACTTATATAAACCATCCTGGCCTGCATATAAATGTCAAAAGTGATCTTGTTCATTTTTTATGCTCTCAGCCTGTTTCCGACAAACAAAGATTGTCATGATTGTTTGATGAGTGAAAATGCAAGCTCACATAGTTCTCCCCTTCTGTATCTCTGAGCTCTGTGGCTGTATTTCAGTGCTTTCAGCGCACTGAAGATTATTCTGATACTGAAGAAACATGGTGGGCCTGAGAAACCGTTCCACCTGGGAACCGTTGTTGCTAAAGGCCTCATGCATCAAGTCGTGTGCCAATGGTTGCTCCATGGGCATCACTGCACAACTCACGTATGCCAATGCCGACACAGAGTCTGTGGAAGGTGAGTTTTTGGTAAAGCTCTTAAAGCTAAGGTTCGTGTTGCAGTAGTTTTCTCAAAGTTTTATGGGGAAATAAGATATTTTGTAATTTAAAAAGAGACTTTTGCAGAAATATCTGCTGGAAATTGTAAGAAATAAGTAGAGATGTAAGTATCTATCTATCTTTTAATGCAACAAAGTTTGCCTTACTGAAAAACGAGTTATTTCTTTAAGTAAAAAACACAGCTGTTTTTTTTAAATTTTTTTACTTCATTCAGCTTGCAAGATTTGCCAAGAGATTTTTTCACAACCCGGCATTGCTGTCTCTCTGTATTCAGGTGTGTTTGTGTACCCTCTTGAGGAAAAGGAGGTTGTGGTGGGATTTGAGGCCATGATTGCAGGGCGGCTGGTGGGAGTGCAGATCCAGAGCAGAGGAAAGCTGAAGGACTGCTGTTTGGAGTGCTGCCCTGGATCTGGTCTTGATGGACACTATGGGAGCCGCCAGGAGTGGAGCTGCTGCTGCTGCGGGATGTCTAGTCTGGACATGCAATGCACCAACGGTGAGAACGAGAGAGACCGTGAAAAACGCATCAATTCATGTGGTTGTCATAAAAGAAATGTAAGGGATCCTTTGAAGGTGGTTTCTAGTTGCAAATTGCAATTAACCAGAAATAATTTTCAAACAGACATAAATAATTGTATTTGATTAATCCAGATTTGATAAGATCTAAACAAGCTGTCTCTTTGCTTGTTGCTGAAATAATTAGCAATACAACTCCAAAGATAGTGAAATTCCACATTTCCTGTAATTGTAATACCGCATTGTGAGTTGTTTTGTTTTGTTGACCGTACTGCTTATTTTCCCTTCAATTTGGTAAAGTCATCCAATACCTTGTAAAAGAAAACAGCACTAAAACATAATGTTTCCCTCTCCATGCTTAGCTGTGGGGATTGTCTTCTTGAGTCAAGTTGATACCAAAAAGTTTATTTAATTCATACTTTGTCTAAATCATTTGGATGTTAATTTCCAAATGTGCCACTACAGCAAGATTTCCATTTTTCAAAGCATACCTACTGCGCTTCAGTCGGGTTTCTTTAAGATTGTGGTCCAAACTGCCTTAGCGTCATTACCAAACTTCTCTTGTGGTTATGGACCTGTCCTTCACTCCATGTTCCAAGATCTTTCATGAAAGGTGACTGACGGTCACTTTAAGACACTTCCTAATAATCAAACCAACACTTGTCACCTTTTCCCCAAGCTGCTTGCCGACTAGTTTTGCGCCCCATTCTGGTCTTGTGCAGATTTTGCCTCTGAAATACTCTGGTCTTTATGCTTGGTGGTGGAGAGATTAAAAATGACAAGACCGTTTCTGTGGACCTGAATATTTTATTGATGTCAGTATTTTGATCTAAGGACACCTGATTTTGGATGAAGACCTGGAACGAACCACATTCATTGTGGGTTGTGGAGTCATTGGCCCTATGGACATAGTGTCCGTCATCATCAGCACCACACTAGAGCTCCCTACTATGGAAAACGGAGCTATCCGTATCGTCTACCCAACGCTGCTTACTCCGGTTGTAACCGGCCAGTTGACTGCAAGCAAAAGTGAAAATGGAGGCAAGTCTGAGGAAACTGGGTAATTATATTTGCTTCTTTCTACAATGTGAATAAAAAAAATGAATAGGTGTATCATGGATTGATAACTTGTATAAGTAATTTCTTGTTTTAGAGCAACCAGCTGTTTCGGTGCTACCACAGGGAAGCAGGATCGGGCTTCAGACTCTGAGCAGCAGTGCTCTCATGGCCTCTTTTCCAGACCTGCTGTCAATCTGGCACCGTACGAACTCAGTTTCCAGCTGCTGGTCAGAGGCGCCTGTCTGCTGGCTGGTACTGTCTCGTCTTCTGAAATAAGTCTGATTCTGTAGTTCTTGACTAAATGATTATGAAATGCTCAAACAGGAGCTTACAATTTAATTATTGAGCTGCAGAGGAAAAACCTGACACACAACATAGCCAACGCAAAAAAATGTGAAGCATAAGGGTGGAAAAAGATTAGCTAGTAAAATTTACCCTTTCAAATTCTGACTAAATTACCTTGAAGCATTTATTTACACCCTTTGATTTCGCCTCATATTTCATCATGATCCCTGAAAACGGAAGCACACTCTTGAATTCAGCCTTACACACTGAATAAAATAATCATCATAATATTTTTTTTCTCCTTGATGACATTTTACCTTGCTTTAGGCTTGGAGAGCCCTACACATGCCCTGAGAGCAGATGCAGATCCTAGTGCCCAAAGTGCATCTGCCACCTATATTACTTTGGCTCAGGAGCATCCATATGATAGACATATAGAGATAATATTGCACCTCAGCGGTGAGTAAAGAGTAAAGACAATCTGCCAGTGAAATGTTTGGAAACACATCCTGATTTATAAGCACGAGGTTACCTTTTTAAATGCATCATCCTTCCACAGAACCTCACAGTCCATTGGTCATCTTGGAGAAAGGCAGACTGTCCTTCAGCCAGTATGAACAACAGATCTGCTCTCGGCGGGATTACATTCGATACATGCGCAAAGACTCAGAACCTGAGAGAAGGGTAAGATATTCTTACGAATGTTTTTTTTAAATCTCTTTTACATGTTTATCTTACGTCCTTCTAACCTGCATGTGCTATCTTTGCTGTCGGGAAGTTGGAGTACATCCGTAGACGACACCACAAAGACATCATTTGCAGCCCCGTCCTCATGCTCAATTTCTGTCCTGACTTACTGTCCGAGCCTCTGGAGCTGCACAAAGCTACTAGAGAGTTGCTGTTCCTGATCGATCGCAGCGGCAGCATGAGTGGCACTAAAATACAGCGTGTGAAGGTCAGATGCACTGAAAACTGCCAGAAAGTAGTTTATTTTAGGTTTTGAGATAGAATATGTCTTGATGTCACGCTAATGTGTTGCTTCCCCAGGAAGCCATGGCAGTGGCCCTGAAGAGTCTACCCACTGGTACGATGCTCAACATAGTTGGCTTTGGGACCACCATCAAGCCTTTGTTTACCTCCAGCAAGCTCTGCACTGATGTTAGTTTTACACAATGATGTTTGTTAGAAATGTTTCCTACCAGTGTCTTATTTACCAGGTCAGTCGCATTAATTAGCAACCCCAAGTCAATATATTTAGTCTTCACATAAATTAATATTCTATTGTGGGCAATCTTCAAATCCAACCTTTATTTTGAGCATATGATTTCAATATTTAGTTTTAAGATTTTTTTTAAGCGTAGATGTAAGTTTTATTTCTATACTTTAACTCATTAGGTTGTCCTGGTGGATAAAAGGTTTGTTTTCTGGAGACAGGATTTGGCTTACCCATTAAAGAATTGGGCTGAAATTACAGTTTGGCTAGCTACTAAAATTCTCAGTGTGAGATTGTCCCGCAGCGGTAAATATGAATATATTTTGAAGCTTTAAAGCTTTACAACAACTTCACTAGAGATGCTAAGAATAGGGGCAATGACCTTCACTCTAAGCCTGTAAGACGCAGACAGTGAGTTCACAAGATTGCAAATCCATCCCTTGTTACAAAAAAAAAAACAAGTTGTAAATTCTTCTTTTTTATGCGAGAGAACATACATGCATCATTTAGTTCTTGTGGCCTGAATGTCGATTTTGTTTAACAACGCTGGACGATCTGTGCTGCTCTCCAATCTGGTCACAGGGTTTCTTCTTGGGTTGCCTTAGTAGCAGAGTATCAGGTTTAATCCAGACCAGGGACTGGAAGTACAAACAGTCTTTGCACATTCTCCACACCATATGGTGGCCTTTCATGCATTTTCACTCGAGATGTCCTTCTGGCTCCTGTTCTACCAGGGATGTTTTTTCTACAGTTTGTTCTAAAGCAGGTGCTAAGCTATATGTGTGTGCTGTCTTTATTAGAGAGGGTCTGATAGATTCAATTATTTTTTTTCCCCGTAGGTTAATATGAGCGTTTAACATCAAACAATAAAACAGTTTAATTTGCTGATTGTTCTGGCAGTCAGTTGGATCAGGTGCCGTCTACTGGTTTGATTGCATCCATATTTTTTTTATGCGCCACATCCATCCATCCAGGTGACTCAGATGCAGGCCTATGAGTACATCCAGAGGATGAGAGCGGATATGCGCGGGACCAACCTCCAGGGGGCGCTGTCCTGGCTCTACCAGCAGCCCATGCAGCGTTCATATCCACGGCAGGTCTTCATCATCACTGACGGCTCCATCAGCAATGTGGCTAAGGTGCTGGAGTTGGTTCGCAGAAACACATGTGCTGGCAGGTACGGAAACCATGTGCGGACATCGAAAGGACAACAACGTTTGAATGAGGGGGTATTATGTCACACTGTCGGAAATTCACAGTGGACACCAGGTGAAGTTACGGAATTATTGTGGGGATAGAGAAATAAAATAATATATAAAAAAAAGGTGGGACACATATTGCGGAATTGAGCTGAGAAAGTGAAAAAGGAAAATAAATAAATAAATCAGCCCCGCCCAGTAATCCCGTTAAGTGCCTCTGCTCTGCAGCAAGAGTCACGCCCATCAATTCCCCCATGCAGAATAACTCCATTTCTACCGCATTAGTATTCTCCTGGTGGACTGACTTTCTCCAAGACATCTCAGCTGTGTCTTTGAAACGTTTGCGCGTGTTTGTTGCTCTTTATTCTCAAACCTGATTGCAGTTAATATTGCAATCAGATGTGAGTGTGTGCCTGTTTGTTGTTTTAAAATCCAACTCTTTAATATCCGGCTCGGCTCTCTTAGATGCTTTGGCCTCGGACTCGGTCCCCGAGCCTGCAGGAGGCTCCTTCAGGGAATTGCCAAACTGACTGGAGGGACCACAGAGTTCTTCGGTGATGAAGAAAGACTCCAGCCCAAGGTCAACACCAGCACAGCACTGCCATCTACTGGAGAAACATGAACCACACAGCAGCTACAGTTAAATTCTTGCTATTTTTTGTATCGACATGACATGTTCATCATCATATGACCGGTTAAATAGTTTAGATGACAAAGGTTTTGAGCAGTTTCTTCAGAGTCAACTCGTACAAAAATGTCTTGAAATTAGAATACTATTAACTACATTAATAATAATAAATAATAATAATAATAATAATAATAATAATAATAATAATAATAATAATAATAATAATAATAAACCAAAATACAAAAAAAAAAACATTTGAGAAGAAAATAAAAGTAAAAACAGGGCAATGAGATTAAACGCAATGATGAATTCATCAAATTCAATGATGAATTTAATGCTAAACAAAAGTAATGAAAAAGTTCAATGGATATAATTCTACAGAATTGGAGTCTGACCAGTTGAGATTGTGGTGCGGTCAGAATACAACAGACTGAAAACCTCACATTTTGACTACGGTCATTAGGAGAGCTGGTATTTCTCTTGGTGCAGTGGCCAAAACTGAATCCTGAACTTATTGTGATTTGGTTCTCAACTCTGTTGTAGTTAATCAAGTCTCTAAAGAAGGCCTTTGAACCTGTTCTGACGGATGTTCGGATTGACTGGTACCTGCCAGAGAACATGGAAGCCCTCCTTTCACCCAATGAAATTCCTCCTTTGTACCCCGGAGATCGCCTTGTTGGATACTGCACTCTTTATGACATGACAAATTTCAAAGCAAAGAAGACAGAGGTATAGCATCACGATTTGGTTTGGAGTTTGACTTTTTGTACATTCACAGAAAAACAGATTGAATACTTACAGCACCCTATTAGTTAATTCATATACAATATATTTGTATAATATATGAATAATACACATCATAAGTAGACAAAAGTCTGTTGGTTTCACATATAATCCAAAGCAAACTCATTAATGTTTCTTATTGTAAGTCTGCACAATGGGAAGAAACCTCAAAAAGTAAAAGTATGTGCATACATTTTTCTTGTCCAGTGCCAAGAAAGGGACTCCAGAGGTGTTCACCGTGACTCTGTGGGTTCTGTTTTCACCCACTCGAATGATGAGCTGTCGCCGCCTCCTTCATCTGAGCTCATGCCTGTGGTGACGCACTCCGACAGAACCGAGCTGGAGGAGGCTCTGAGAGAAATTTCAAGAGAAATTTCATCTGAGTTTTCTTGTGCCAGAGACACTGACCTTGGAATAAGCCCAGGTGACACACAAGTCACTAAGCCGATTTAGATCTGGAGACACTGTTTCCATGGTGTTTCACAGCTGTCTTTTTGACCAAACCAGGTGTGGAGCTGGACTGGTCCAGCGATATAAGACGGAGGATCCAGCAGAGCTCCTACATTCAGGAGCAGTACGTCCTCACTCACTGCTCCCTGAGCAGCGAGCGAAGTCTTCAGACACAGTCCCACGTACACATTCATGCCTCAAGCTCTGACTCTGCAGGTGGGGGCTTTCTTTCTGATACTCACTCCTCTGGTCCGGTATTGGAAACAGGGTCTTTACCACAAGGCCTTGAGAGGATGGCCCCTCCAGAGCCATCATCCTTATCTCGCTGGGCGGACCCAGCATGGCAACAAGACCTTTCAGCGGAAACTCGTGACAACGTTGCTAAAAAGGTGAGAATAAAAGGCTACGTTTTACTCATTATTAAATTAGATTGAGAGTCTAAACTTATTTTGGACTTCCTTCATTTTTGTTTTTGTGCCATCAGAATGGGCATCTCGATGAAGGCGAGGAGTCTCGAAGGAGACAGAAAGCATTAGCTCGCTCTACAATGGCGGCAAGGAGTTTTTCATCACCACAGGGTGAACTGGAAATGCATCGTCTCCGGAGAGCTCTTGAGAGGGTCTCCTTTGACCAGACTCTTGGAGGACGTTGGATGAAAGTGATGGAGAAACAAGGCCTCCATCAAGAGGGACAGTTTCCCACAGAAGCCTGACTGACTCCAGTGAGTAAGAAAGAGCGCAAAAAATACTTTTCCTAATTCAGTTTCATTACATACCGTTTAAACCAGATATCAATACGCAACTTTTAAAAAGACATGTTTTTTTGGTCTGAATATACAACATTAAATCATGTCAGAACAACTTGGGCAGTATATTTTGGTTGATTGTCCATTTGAAAGACCTATTTGTATCCACGGTTCATGGTCATGACTAATATTTTGAGCCCTTTCTTTCATATTTACACACATTTCTTCATGAAGAACAATTGTCCATATTGTAGCAAAAATATCCACACAACACAATGTTGCAATGGACCCTTTTCTCTTTTGGGTCCTCCAGACGGACTCCTGTTTCCTGCTTCGCCCCTAGACTGGGACAGCCTCACTGACCCAGAGTATCTATTTACTGCTGCTCAGCCAGAAGATCCTCCCCCAGGCCAGTGTCGCTCCATCATTCATGGTCTGCTGAGTGGCAAGCCTGTGTCCTGGGAGGTTACTGTGGACATGGGGCAACTCTGGCCACCGGAAGACCAGGACACCACTGGGGTCAATGAATATGGAATTGGTGGGGACGATGTAGGAAAGCCATGGGAGGAGATCATTCACCACCTGACGGCTCGCTCAGTAATAAGGGACTTTGAAAAGCTGGCAGAAAAAGAGAGCGAAACTGGACATGGTGACGATCGTTACACACACTATCAATGTCACATTTATTTCCGTAACAACGGAAGTGTATGTGCTGTCACTTATATTTATTTCCGTTCAGGGTCAGGTAAACGGTATCGTATGAAGGCTATTCAGACAAGCAAGCACTGTAACATCATATGCATGTACACAGCCTTCACCATTACCAATGGCAGCACAAGCAAAGGCTTGGCAGAGAGCACAGACGTCCGAAACACAGGTATGTTCTGAAGTTACATTGGCTATGAAAAGCTTCATGGTTTCACTTTTTGACAGTGTTGTTTGTACCAAATGTGCAATGCTTTGAAGAAACAAACCCAAAAAGGCCTGCAGATAAAATTGTAGAGGATTCTTCTACACAGTGTTGGTTTTCTATCCTTGTTCTTTCACTTCAAAATTATGAGCCATCTTGCATTGGTCTATCAAATAAAATTCCACTGAACATATCTGAGAGCACAAGGGAGAAACAACCCGTTTGTTTCTGAATTAGCATTTGAATTTTACTCAAATGCATATGAGTAAAAAGATGAGGATCATGTTATAAGTCAGATGTCAGATTGCTGGTTATGCTTTTGTTTGTGTAGGGATTCATATGGGGAATAGGCAAACTTCTCAGCCTGGAGGTCGCAAGCAAAGGGTCTATTCTGCCGGTCTGGGAAGACGGCGGATCAGCGGAGAAAGTGAAGAGGCTGAAGACACCTGGAACTTTACAGGTAGACCACACCAAAAAGATACCAGCACCTACTTCTTTGAACCAAACTTTACATCAGTCTTTGAGATTCTTTCAAATAGAGTTGACACTTATGTCAGCTTACATCTTGGAATATTAGTAAATACTGACAACAATGGCAACACTCAAGGGACACTTCTCTTACTTCACAAAACTTTCAGCCTAGGAAAATGCAAAATACATACATTGTTAAAGGTCTTTATTTCCATTCAGCACCACAGTTGTATCTGTCCCTTTTTATTCTACCTCAACACTAACGAGGCAAACTCATTTTAATGTAATATTGTCCTGCATGCTCAAAGAAAAACAGAAAATACAGAATTATTCATTTTTAAAGTAAAATTCAATTCTTCTAAAATATATAGATATTTTAGAATAAATCTAATATTCACACCATGTTTGAAACATTCTTGCTTAATGTTTTCTTTCAACAATCTTATCTCAGACGCAGGTGGATACTGTTCCATGGCTATTGTAACAACAGGGATGTCGTGCAACCGTTCACAGCGATCTATAGAGAGCAAATCAATGGAGAGCTTCTTTAGTACCAGGTAAAGTTTATATTCTAATCTCTGTGAAACAATATGTAAAAACTCAGTGTGAGATGGGTGATAAAGGACTCATAAATGTAGGCCGTAAAATTCTAGGCACAGTTATTTTGGTATCATTAATCATTTGCTGTTCAAGTCTCGTCTGTTCTTACATTATTTTCAGAGAAAAACGTTTTGGCTTTTGCAGGTTCCAGCTGGGTCGATTCAGGTCCTCTATTTCATCCGGAAAGCAGGTTCCTCTCAAATCTCACTGTCTGTCAGCAGAAACCGACAAACAGCCAGAGAGTGAAACTCCAGACTACCAGCCCCTGGTGAGGTGGATCCACGTCCAGCACAAACCACAATATTTTGTTTTTATTGTTAAACATGGCGTAGTTGTTAATGTATTAATGGCATTACATTCACATTGCTCTATGCTATTAGATACATGCACCACAAATAAACATTGTATTTCCATTGGGAAATCGAGCAGTGTGAGGTCCGGTGTGCTGTTACTTACATTAAGTGAGGATTTTCAGAACCATGTCATCTACTGGTGTTTATCTCCTTTGCTTTGTCAAGTCCAGTCAGTGCAATCATCTTCTCTACCAGGAAATGTTAGACCAGTTTGGTTCCATTGAGAAGCTATTGATTGTATCTATTGACCTGTACTAGTCTGGTCAGCAAACGTGCCTGACATGACCCCTGTAAAGAATCGGTGGACGATTGTCAAGAGGAAGATGGAAGACACAGGAAGTAAGGGTGCAAATCAAGAACACCTGCTTTGTCAGGTTTGTCCACAAAAATAAGGAATTTGACTGAAAATTAAAGTCTAACTAGTTTGTGTCCAGGGTGTGTGAGGACTGCAGAGGTGTTAGCTACCTTTTTTTTCTACAAGCCCTAGATGGAGGGAAGGTCAGTTCAGATTATCGTCTCTGCAGACCTAATCGTTTGTTGCAGTTTGAATCTGTCCTGTTTTGTGGGTGAGCCTCATGGTGATGGATGTGCACACAGCAGACTGAATAAGGCCAGTGTGAACAATGACCAGCAGCTCCTCTGGCAGGTTGTGCTCCTTGAGTTGCTTTAAAAGTACAGCCTCTGCTGGGCCTTCTTCTCATCTCAAGATTGGTGTCAAAGCAACCTTTGCTTCTTTTATGTCAATACATAAAGTATTGAGTATGTTCTTAACAGTATGTCCAGTGTGTCTTTTCCATTGATCTTAACACTAATTTATGGTCCTTTGCTTAGGTGCATTTGCAACTTGCATCAGGGGCTTTTCTCCTGACGCCCATGTACTCAGAGTGTGTCCAAATCCCGCTGGATCGCCTTAAGAGAGCATCGCCTTACAGCCTTCACCGACGTAGCCTCAGCCCAGCCTTTCGCTGCACTTCTCCCAGCGCTCCCTCGTTGTCCACCTCTGCCAAGCCTCCAGGTGCTCCCACGATTCACCACGTCACCTTTTCTCCTTCCTCGTGCTCTCTGGCCAAACCGGCTGCTCCTCCCTTCCACCACACTCCAGTAGACAACCCTTTGATTTTGGAGTCGAGGCTTCTGCGAAAACATTTGTCGGACCGAGACCCTGTCACCTCTCCCCCTGACCTCCCGAGCTCTGAGGAGGGATCCTTAGAGCTGTCTATCGGCCCCTCTCACAGTCAAAGCCTTGGACAAGCGGACAGTGGCCGTGGTTCAGAGACTGATATATACGAGGGGACTTCAGCAGAGCTAGCAGACCTCCAGGGTAGCAGCCAGTTGGCTCAGGAGGATCTAGAAGGCTCCACCTGGGCCACCGCTGTCGCTCTGGCGTGGCTGGAGCACCGGTGTGCTGGCTACTTCATGGAGTGGGAGCTGGTGGCAGCGAAAGCAGATTTCTGGCTGCGCGGTCAGAAACTGCCAGAGGGAGTGGACCTTGCAGGGCTAAGAGGAGCAGCCAGACAGCTGTTTCTGCTGCTGCGCCACTGGGATGAAAACATCAAGCTCAACATGCTGTGTTATAACCCCAATAATATGTGAGACAGTCAGTTCAAAGATACAAAAACAGATCTACAGTCATGTGAAATAAATTAGGACACCCCAACTATTTTTTTAATTTATTTTGGTTTCAAGAAATGTTCACACGTTGAGTTGTACTTAGCAAGAAATTTTGATGTAACAAAGTGTTTAGAAGTAAACAGAAATGAAAATTGTTTTCCTCATTAAAGAAAGGAAATAAATGAGCAAAACGCTAGAAGACCCCCACCCACTAATAGGTACTCTTTGCCCCTTGAAATGACTTCAGTCACTGCTTGTATCCACCTGCCAGTCTCTCTCATTGCTCTGAGGAATGTTTGTCTCACTCCTCACATTCAGCTGAGAGATGTTGAGGGGGTTCAAGTCACTCCAAAATGTCTCACGAAAATCCAATCTGGACTTTGACTTTCCATTTCTTAATGCTTCTTGGTGAATTCACTGTTAATTTGGGGGTACTGTCATTCTGTAAGGACCAGTTCTGCTGTGTCTTTAGTTTTTTATTTTATTTTAAGTGATGCATCCTCTGATACGTTGTAGAATAATGGTGGATTCTGTAAGGGTGAGCTGCCATGTCCTGCAATAGCAAGGCATCCTCAAATAATGACACTTCCACCTCTGTGCTTCACAGATGATATGAGGTTCTTTTCCTGAAAGGCTGTTTGATTTTTGCCAAATATATCCTCTCTTCTGATGCCCAAATACATTTCATGTAGACTCATCAGTCCAAAGAACATTATTCCAGAAGCCCTGGTGTTTATCTGCATTCTCCATTACCAAATTAAATCTGGCTTTCTGTTTTTCTGAAGAGTGCAAAGAACACTTTTCTCTTTTAGTAACTCCCGTGAGTAAAACTTGTGCAGTCTCACCTTCGTGTTCACTCTCACTTCAACAGACAGGATCACACCAAACATAAATGACTGAGGTTTAAACTGGGCAAATCGCCTTGAAAATGTTGCCTAACGACGTTCCAGTCATTTGCACTTGATAAAAAGTAAGAAATGTGAGGCAGTCCTAATTCATTCCTAATCAGAAATATCTTTTTTATTTAATTTTGTATAAAATGTATTTCTTCTTTCTTTAGTTTTATCTTATGTATATTACTAGAATGACCTGATATGAAATATCCAAATGCCCAAGCTCAATAGAAAAAGCAGTAGGCTGTTGTAGGATGTCTTACTTTTTTCACGACTGGATAACAAAATCTGTACTTTATTAGGTTGATACTGTAAATCGGTGCCAAATCCACCCCAATTTACAATAGTGACCTTTGATTGTAAATTTGCTTTATGCAAACACAGGAATGCCTTGACCATCTGAATAAGCTTTTCGTAGTTTAGACTGTAGTTTAAAGTTTATGTTATGTATTTTATGCCAAACAAAGAATCAGTCAATGATTGTCATGTTGGTTATTAGATAAACTGATGAAAGTTTAGCGCACACAATCAACATAACAGTAAAACGTAATGGAAACTAAGCATTTATTGTACTGTGTACAAAAGGAATAAAAGTTTTAATCTGTGTTTTATTTGTCCAAGTATTGCTGATATTAATTTTTGCAGTTACTACAAAGCAGGATTGTGGTCCTCATCAGTCATGTGTTCTTGCTTCACCAAAAAGATGGGTATAGTTCTAAACGCCAAGAAGCTAAATGATCAGCAATTTCCTTTTCTAAAATAAAACTGACCATTAATACTTTTTGTATCCTGAGTAATTCAAATGTAATGTGAGCATTATGAATATGCAATCATTACTGTTCAAGGTTCATTTGCAGTATTGCATAAAAATACAAAAAAAAAACTATGCAGGCCTTCAACAAATATCAGATTCATATTGATATTTAGTCAATTTAACACGTGTGGATCTACGGTCAGCTCTTTAGATCTTTAATCCATCACATTCTGCATATGAACAATTTATTTCTAAGCATCCATAATTATCCCACAACACTTGAAAACCTCCAATTATGTAACAACAAAAAGACTCCTGAGAATTCATCCTTTCCGTTTGTCATCTCTCTGATTGCAAGTGTGCACCGGCCGGGTACATCAGCAGCTGAGCTTGAATGACGAAGCGGGAAACAAAGACGAAAAGCATCAAATGGCTCCTTGTATCCACCTAGCAACAGTCTTTCACAGTGACTTCCCTCTGCAGGCCCCGTGCCGACGATGGAGAGGAGGTTACTCAAACGTCCTGTCCCGTCAGGCTCAGTGACGCTTGTTCTCCTTGTCGGTCGTGTGCTCTTTCTTTTCTGTCAGGGGTGGAGCCAGCCACAGACAGAGGAGGATGATGAGGTGACAGACGTGGAGGGCTGCAGAGCTGCTGTTAGTCGAGGGATAGGTGTTCCACGAGAGCTCAATCAGCCCCAGAATCAGGACTCTGCACACCAGAATGAAACGCATCATTGTCCTTGTGCAACTCCACCCCAAATTTGGGAGTCAGTGTCAAAGTAAAAGCTCTAATTTCAAGATTGGACCTTACCTGAGCAAGTGGGCCAACTTCTTGACACCACCACTCCACAGCAGGTAAGGCAGCGTGTGGAAGTACCACACGTAGAACTGGTAGTGCAACGAACGGCTGAAGCACATGCCGATGAAGTTAGATGTGAAGAGAATCAGCACTACCTGTGGCTCGCTGTTAAGGACTTAAACTACAGAGGAAATGGTTATTAATTTCAGGCCTTCTAAAGTTAAAAATTTATTTCAAGCATAGTAGTTTGAATTGATTCTAAAATTTTAGTAATGGCTTTAGTTAAGAGCTGTAAAAATATAGGATTAGTAAAAGTAATGATGGACTTTGCATGATTTGCTAAGCTGTAGAGGCTAAAGAAAAAAATATTTAAAACATTTAAAAACAACTTTTAGGTTCAGAAGAAACACAAGCATGGGTATTTTTCATTAAAATTAAAAATTTTAAAAAAGATTTAACTGTAAGGATATGATCCACAGTGATGCTCTGAGCAGGGATTTTCCTCTTGCTTGGCTCTTTAAGAAGCTCAACTATGTTTTCTCCTGGTCTGAGAAAACAGAAATTACAAGAAAATATTATAAGAAATATTTATATAACAGTTAGCTTTCTACAAAAAAAAGTACTTGAAAGTGAACTAATCATTGGACTACCATTCAGATCATTTAAATATTTAAGCAGCATCAAAATTCAGTGATACTGCATTATGTCTCAAAGATCCAAACACAGACTGATGAACATGTTAGAAATTTAAATAACATTAAAAGAACCTATAATCTACCATTATGACCCAAAACATGAAGCTCCTTCTGAATGAATGCTGAATCTCAGTTTCTGGCAGATGATCTGCTGTTTTTCTGTGAGATTCATACAAACTCATATTATGAGAGTTTATTGGTTCACAGGCAAACAAAACCCTAAAACAAAATCTGTTCAATCAAATTGTCTCTCCTGGAATAACAGCACATCCCAGGTCCATCTCACCTCTTCCAGCGGCGGAGAGCGAAGAGCAGCAGAGTGAGGAGGTGAGCTGCCAGCAGGACCGAGTGGAAGTAGCGGTTCAAGAAGAGCCACTCTGGCAGGAAGCGCCAGTTCACCGTCCACTTGAACATGAACTGACGGCCCAGATCGAAGGCGCGGCTCAAATAGCCAACGGGATTGTTCAAAAGAAAAGGCAAACCCAGCAGTAGCTACAGCAAGCACAGAAAAAAATTGGGATTATTGTTCCTGAAGTATACAGACACTAAAAAGTCTGTGTTTCATGTTTTAGATTAAAAGGAGTGCTTACCTGTGTGGCTGCACATAGTGAAAGTTTAGGGATTGTTCTGACGAGGCCAAATTCCCACAAAAGGCAAAAAAGTAATCCAGGGGCAAAAAGAAGCACATTCATTTTCACAGACACTGCTAAACTGTCAGAAAGAGGGAAAGATTGAGCTGTAATTTCATCACCTCGTTTCATAAAGGAATATGATCAATTTGAATACTTTTTTTAACAGTGAAGTCTTAAAATAAGTCATCGTCCACACACTTGCCTGTACACACCACAGCCCAGAGTCCAGTATCCATCCAGAAAGAGATTAGTGGCTGCAAACAGCAGCATCATGGCCACTGGATCATTAAAGAGACGCAGCACAAAGATGGAATGGATCCGATACGAGGCGCAGCACACAAAGAAGAACACATACGGAGGAACCTAGAAAAAAAAAGTCAGAAGAAGACTTGCTCTGCTATTAAACTCCAGTTGACAGACTGGAGTTTCAAGACGAAACCAGAGTTTTTGCTAGAAAACCGACAGACCTTCTTGGTGTGGTTGTATATTCTGAAGACAAGCAGCAGCGTGACAAGATAGAACACTGCAAAAATGTACTGGCCCAGGCGGATGTTCACGCCGCGGCTGGTGATGTAGTACAGAGCCGTGAAGATGTAGACAAACCCGGCGGGGTACCTGGAGTAACAGGAGGATCCATTTATCAACACATTCTAAACTGAAAGGATCAGAGAAGGTCACGTCGCAGAAATGTCTTTGTAAAACTCACACCAAAGGGCCGGTGTCTCCTTTAAGCTGGGTGTAGTCATAGGTACCGTTGATGACGCCCTCCACCTCATCCATGTACGCCTTCCAGTCGATCTCTGTGTCTGCACAGCGTGTCATATTCATTTATTATTAACATAAAACTAAAGAAATACTATTTTTTTTCACTTTAGGAATGGCAATCTACAGATAATAGTAATATTAACCTATCAGTTAATTATACTATTCAGTAGCAATAGAGCTTTTCTTTTTTTCTTTACTGACATTTATCAGCCATTTTTATGACTGGAATGGGCTGCACAACGAGTCCAACAGTTATTGCAATGCACCTGTCACATATCTTTATCGTAAAGGACTACTTTAATGCGAGACATAGCATCCTGCATGGCATTTTTCAAGTGCCATGCTTTCACAGATATACCTAGTTGGAGGGACTTTAAGGGGGCGACTGTGGCTCTGTGGGTCGAGCAGTTATCCTGTGATCGGAACGTTGTAAGTTCAATTTCAGCTTCCTCCTGTTTCATGCCAATGTGCCCTTGTGCAAAGCACTTAATCCCAACTTGCCTACCTATCTGCATATCGGTGTATGAATGGGTGAATGTGACTCTAGTGTAAAGCGCTTCGAGTGGTCAAAATGATCAGAAAAAGCGCTATACAAGTTCAGTCCATTTACCTTAAGTACAATTGGTTACCCATCACCTGGGCCAAAATGCTAAATCTCACAAAAGCTTGAGGACATAATGTGAAGGAGTCAAAGAAAGGAGAGTGTCAAGAAATGTGACTTAATCCTAATCAATATAATAATAATCATATGATAAATAGTAATATGTAGTTCTGGTTTCATGGCATTAATGTAGGGATTCAGAACAGCAACAATAAACTTTCTGATATGTAACGCAGTTACAATATTATCTAATATCTGCTCTTATCACAGTTCACTTTTTATATTGAAATTAAGCAAACTTTGTGATTTGGGGGTGAAAACGTGGAATTAATTTTGACATTCTAAAATGGTTTTTAAATAAATAAAGGTTTATTTAAAATAAAACTCCCCCAAAAAACTAGATTGTTTTCAAAAACGTTACAAATTCAAAGCCTGATTTTACAACTTTTGCACAACCAAAAGCTCAGGATATCACAAAGTTTCCATTGTATTTCGTGCAAACATTTTATTTTTCCGACTATTTTACTTAGATGATCAGATTGTCACCACAAATACAATCCAGGCTATGAATGCACACTGCAAAATTCAAACAACTTACACACGACCTATACAGCAAAACTAATAACATACTAAAATTATCATAAAATGTTACTTAAAACAAACATTTCCGTTTGACACTAAGACAGACAGATTGAGTGTGTAATCCAGTGACAGGTGTTAAGAGTTCAGTCTAATGCTTTGCTAATGCTAGCCATTTAGCATCCGGACGCATTCAGGAACACGACATCCCACCGGAGCATGCTAACTAGCAGCACGGCAACTTACATGCCACTTTCTGTATGACCCACAAGTTTATTCCAACTTCCAGGATCCACAGCACCGAAACAACCAGTAACGTATGTTCCGTCTTGAACAGGACCAAGTGCTTGTCCTGCCAAAGAGTGTGGAGTTTTCCCCACAGAGGTGACGGGGAACCGGGGCTTTTTCTCCGCACACCTCCAGCCATCTCGGCGCTTAGAGGCGACGTGGAGGAGACGCCGTGCGCCAACATCTGTCACGTGACGACGCCGTTGTCTACGTGACGTGACCCAGAAGTGTTAGCTTGACAACATTAATTCATTTCATTTTGTCCTTAAGGTAACAAAAAGTAACTTATGTGCTAGGTTATTTATAAACATGTGCTTGGATTACCTAAATGTTAAGAGTCAAATCGGTGCTTTACGTTACTTTAGAGTAATTAATTGCAGAGGTCAATATTAGTTTCTGACAGTGTTAGCATGCTAGCTAACTAGCAAAGCAATGTAGTGGGATTTAGTCAATATACTTTAGGTGACAAAGCTTGGGGGAACAGACAGGCTCTCGGACAGAACAATTACAAAATATATTGCAAACCGGTTCTCGAGGTTTTAGGCAGACAGTTTTACTGAATCTTAGAACTAACTTCGAGTCTGAAGTACCAATAACAGGTGTGGAGTTCACTGGCAGTTTGTTCTGTAAAATCCCAGCACAGCTTCTATTTTGAAGCACTTCCTACTTCCTCACTGCGAGGAAGTTCCTAAGGCAATTTAGAAAAAGTCTGTGGCGTCTTGTTTTTCCTCTAATGTAAACAAATTACGTTGCTATGTGCTGCACGAGTACTTTTTTTTTTTTTTTTTAATATTCTTGCAATGACTGCAATGTCCACTTGCTGTGTTTTTCCATTAACTGCACTGATGTAACATGGATTGAAAACCCCTGATTAACACCGTTATATTGATGCAGTTATGGTAAAAGAGAACTACACTTTTATTTTTATTTTTTTTTGTAACAATTGTGCACCCATACGTGTAAGCAAGAGAAAATTATTTGAACTTTCTTTCAACCAGTGGACCAGTAGGGCGCATCAACTCGTGGTGAGGAGTAGCACCATAGAAACAATGTCAAATTGTCAAATTGTTGCAGCGTTAAAACGGTGGTTTGATTAAAGCAACCAGCCCGTTTCTAGGCTCTAAAATAATATAAATCTGACACCAAGTGAACCACAACAGACCCGCAGATTCCATTCTATTATAGTGAATGGAAAAAAGGGTAAATGGGAAAACAAATACACGTCCGAAAAGCACAGATGCAAAAATACGGGTGTCCTTTTCTAAAAACGGCTTTTGGAACATATTTACAGTGTCACTGTAAGTCTTGCTGGCCGTTCTCACATATTATATGTGGTTTCTTTTCTGGTTTCAGGGCTGTGGCAGGACGCCCAGAGAGAATGGATGGGTTTTCTCCGACCATTACAGAGGCAGTGTGCTTTGGTGCCAGCTTGAGCCTCTCTGGCATCTTTTACTATCTATACAAAAGAAGTAGATTAATAGTTAATAAAGTTGAAGTAAGTATTTTTATATATATACATATAAATATACTTATCCTGAAAATGTGTTCATCTAATGTCTGACTGCTTTTTTACTTAAAGAGTGTTTGAACCTTTGAGTTGTTGCTTGCAAGTGATCCAGGTTTTCTTGACGCTGCAGCGTCTACTGTCAGCTCCTCATCACATGCAAGACTGACAAGTTTGAAATGAAATATAATCTTCATGATGAAGTATGTTAAGCATAACAGTCAGTAATACTGCAATAAATATTGAGGAAAAAAAAGATAAGGGTTAAAAAAGAGATACTTTTGTGGATATTCACTGAAACCTACAACCTTTGTTAAAAAGTTACACCACTTAGTAGTTTCACTGTACTACATGCAAACCTGTGAATGCACCATGTAGAGCATATTTTACCAATTTATCTTCTTTCCAGAATGCTCCACACATTAGTATAGATGGAAACCTCAAAGACCTTTTGAAAGCTACTCCTGGAGCCTGCCTACAGTATGCCGTGGTTGAAGGTAATCAGAACGTCACCATTTTGATGCAGATGTGAACTGAATGCATTGTCTTAGTGCAGTGAAAGACATTTGTGGCTCATATTTCCTGCTCCTGGATACATGTGTCCACATGTAGGTACGGTAAAGCCAGTGGATGAGCCTCTAACAAGCTGTTTCAACAAAGACATTTCTGGTGTGTTGCAAAGATTTACGATTGTAGAGCACAGGCTGCTATGGAGCAGCATTTCCCGCACATGGTAAGAGTCTGATATAAACACATATGAAATGCTTGGTTTTATATCGGGTTTCAAACTATTTCATATGTTTTGAGGTAGCATGTTTGCCATTTAAATGCCTTACAGATGTTCCTCCTATTGGATAGTGGATACTTCCTCTGTGCACTATATAATAGGGCAGCGTGATAATGGGGGAAAAAAATATCACAATAATCTAGAATTATTCTGTAATGAGCTTGTAAAAAGTAGTGCACTTACTGAGCAGAGCTTAAACATTTTCTTGAATCCCATTTCAAGTAATTTTCCTATCCTACATTTTAACAAAGTAATTTAGCATTCCATGATGAATAAAGCACTAAGATCGTAAATGAATTGCAAAAAAATAAACAAATAGTACACAAAAATAATACTACTATTAAGCCCTCCTATATAGGACCAATATATTTCACCCAAACAAATTTGCTAACTTTCAAAAGATCCTATGATTTCATTAAAATATTGTTAGAAATATTTTAAATAGAATTTGACGACCTACACACATTCATGCTTTCCAGCTACAAAATGGCACCATCTACAGAAATATATTATGTTCTAACCAACACTGCCAAAGTCTGTTTTTGTGATCGTTTTGAGCAAAAATTAAAACTGAATGAAACTGAATTATTTCTATATAAATTACAGTTGAAGTATATTTCCTAATTAGGTGACTTTTGGTGGCATTTGATTTTATCAATGTACTCCAAGATGTTTTTTTTTATTGACAACTGTATAATATTTTTTCCACTTTGTTTAAGAATGACCTTACATTTGTAAACTCAATAATACCTAAAGTGCATGATATCAATACACATAGTTTAAAACTTTACATTTTATTTTTGCTAAGCAAAACCGCTTTCCCTTTCTTTGGCTCTGCTTTCTACAGGAAGGACTCAGAACGCATCTTACACCAGAGAGTGAATATGGTGCCCTTTGTTTTGTTTGGATTAGACAAGGCTGTGGTCAAAATTCAGTCTCCTCTGCAAGCAACTGGAAGGTACACAGAGGTCATCAATGAAAAATATCACCAGCCCACTCTAGGTTTTGGAGAGCTTGTAGGATTTTTCCTCAGTGGAGAAAAGTCTAAAGGAGTCCTGGAGATTGAAGAAATGCTTAAGGTCAGTTTGTAGATGTCTTACTTGTAAAGTCTTACTTTAGATGTTTTCATAGTTTTGATGCTTCTTACAAAGGCAGATATTTCTGATGGTAATCAAACTCTCTTAAAGGTGGGCACAACGCTTATCGGCATCGGCGAGTTGACCCTAGACACAGACGGCACCGTGACTCTTCGGCCCCCCTCTGATAATTCTCCATATTTTTTGAGCTTGACAGACTTTGAAAACCTGCAAAATGAAATTCACAACATGGCTGGTTTTTGGAAGGTGCTAGCTGTCATCTCGGCCTTGGCCGGGACAGCAGTGGTCTTCTGGGCCGGCCTGCGATTCTACCGCATTCTTAAGGATCGCTGGGAGGAGGAGGCAATGAACAGGGAGTTTGTCCATATGCAAGCCGAAACCGCAAGACTTCATGCTGAAACAGCAAATGCAGAAGGTTTTGAAGAGGGAGATAACAATCAAATGGGGAATGTATGTGTGATCTGTCTCAGTCAACCAAGGGACTGCATCCTGTTAAACTGTGCACACGTGTGCTGCTGCTTCGCCTGCTTCCAGGCCCTCCCACAAAGAACGTGCCCCATCTGTCGGCAGAACATTGTCCGGGTTCTGCCGTTCTATCTGCCATAAGGTGCCTGTGTGACCATTTACCTTCGGTGCACTGAGGCTCTACAATAAATCTGAAATAAAAAGACTTTGGGAACGGTTTTGCACTAAGCGAGGTATGATATGTTAAAATGTGAAAAGGGAAAAAAAAGTGTATAATATGCACATTTTCTTGTAATACAGAGTTTTATTTTTGGTAAATGTGCCTTATGAGAAAAAAAAACAAGGCTGCTGCTGTATCAGTGATAGGACTGTATTGTGTATGTTTGCTCAAAAAGGTTTGGTTTTAGTCTTATTAAGGAGAAAAAGGCTTTAGTGTTGTAGTTTTAGGTCATGTAGAGCTAAAAGAATGTTTTAGATATTTGTTACATCAAATTTAGTAAAGCATCACTGGCAGGTACTTGTAGGAGGGCAAAATGCTGTCATAATTAACACTTGGGAAAGATGTGACTAATTTATTAAACTTGTTATATCAAAGCAAATAAAGTATTTAAGCAATCTGAGGGCTTGAAAATGATTCTTGGAACCTTGGCTAGTGTTTGCAAAGCAGCCAATCCTGGGGTGGCATTTATTTTAATGTTGATTGTTTCCCTAAGAGAAGAGAAATGGAAGACGATGGCTGTTCTGTGGTATACACTAAGGCTGGAAATTTATTGGTATATTTGATGTTTGAACTTTTAAAATACAGAAGGGTTTTAATATTTATTTGAGGGAGGCCCACTGTACTTTATTTAAATGTTTAATCCCATTAAAAACAGTGATACCACTTGGAAATAATGGAGTAGCCTAATGCAAAAACACTTACCAACCAACCAATTAGACTCATTTCCAGTTGTCGCACCAGAGCAGACCTAGTTTTGGCTCTTCGAAATGCCTTAAATCTAACTTGCATTGGTTTAAGAAGATATTACAATGTTGCTTTGAGATTTTAATCCATATTGACAACATCGCTTTGTACAGCTGCTGGTGAAGTTGTGGCTTCAAAACCAATGATGCAAACCTCTTGTTGCACCACATCTTGAAGTTAATCTACCGGACCGACTGTGCAGACCATTGGAGTTCAGTGAACTAACTTTCATATAAAAATTACAGCTTGACATAACTCACTGGAAGGGCATTTACTCTTAGTTGTTGGATAACATTTAAAATGTTTACATTAAGTAGTCCCCCAGCTGTATTCCACCCTGGGCAGAAAGCCATATTTTACATATGAAGTCACACCACTGCTTACATTAACCCACAAAATGAAATAACCTAGACATTTATTCAAATAGGTGATAGATGATAAGACATAGGCATACCTGGAGTCTGGCCCATCATGCTTTTAAGTATAAGTTTTTACATAAATTAGCAAAAGCAATAGGTTTGGAAAGACAGATGGTGTAAATGTTATTTATCTGCTTTTATTTTATGCTTGCTGACAGTGGAGTGAGTCATTATTTCAACAGCAAGTTCACTGCGAAAGCAGATGGGAAGACTAGTTCAAGTTTGTATTTAGAAGCACACACAAAAACGTAAATTGAAAGGAAAAGATAGATTTGAGCAGGCAAAGAGTGAAGTACCAAGTCAGAGTGAGAAACAAAGACGTGGAAGACTCGGGGTCCCACAAATCCTCCTGAGTTGAGATAAAGGGCCAGTCTGTTGTGTGTGCAGTTACAGAAGTCACAAGGCATGAAAAAGAAAAAAAAATTCTTTTAGTGATTATTCCTCATTTTTATAAGGTTTTCAGCTGAAACTGATTCTTTAGAGTGCTTTTAAAGAGATAAGTACTCGTGCTTTTGGGGGAAATGATGCTTTCTACCTGCATTAAAGGAATTACATTTTAATGCATCCATCCATCCATCCATTTTCTTGACACCCTTGTCCCTTAATGGGGTCGGGAGGGTTGCTGGTGTCTATCTCCAGCTAACGTTCCGGGCGAAAGGCGGGGTTCACCCTGGACAGGTCGCCAGTCTGTCGCAGTACATTTTAATGCAAGCAGATTGTTTTCCTGAATTACTTTTTCTACCACTAGGTGTCCATGTTTGTTCACTTTAAATCGGTGGAACAGTCCCGTAATGACTGGCAGAAAGGGAAGACCCTGACTCAAGTGGATGTTCCCACCTCACATGCAATTATCACACACGGTAAGACCCTTCATTTGCCCTGATAGCTGTCAAATTACATAGATAACATGATTATTCCCTAATTGGTTCTGCTTAATAGCAGTAAATGGGATGTAGAGGTTTATTATTACACTGTACGTTTCTTTTAAATTGTCCCTTTTTGTGCATTTTTGTGTCAGATAAAAAAAAAATCGTGTTTTGAAATATTTTCCATCCGGACAGAGAGCATTAGTCAAAGGCACAGCAGATGGAGGCTAAATCTGTGCTCAGCAGCACAATGGCGCTTTAAATAGAAATGGCGCGCGTCCGTGTCCGATGAGAAAAGTTCTGATAACTCTTTGAAAATCCTGGACACTTTCTGACCTCGTGTGCTTTTTGCTGCACATCGTCCTCGGTCCAGCATGGGGAGCTGTTTCCCTTTTGCTTTGACGCCGCTCGCCAGGTTTTTTCACAGCCGCCCCTGCAGAGAGATGCATTATCTCAGGAGACAGAGGCATCACAGCACGACTCGGCCCCTGATGCCAATTACCGCTGTCACCCATCTGCTTTGGGCAGGCAGTGAAATGTGGGATAGGTTGACCTACTTTCTGACAGCAGTGTGACTGCAGCGCTTCTCTTCTCAGCAACAGACGGCGAGCGCTTTCCCTGGGGAGAGCAAGACAGGGAGCCAAGATCAAGGGACATATAATTTAGTTAGAAAAATAAGGATTCTTTTTTTTTTTTTTTTTTTTTGTATTCTTAATTCAAATAGATAAAAATAATTTCATTCTTAGCTTTTACATAATGAGATTGCATTGTTTCCCTGGAGGTGTTGTTGCAGCTTTTTGTTCATTTTTGTTCTGGTGGTGTGACTTCTGTCCCCGAATTCCTCTATCCTTCCAGAATAACAGCGAGACCCTCGGCAATTTATCAAAGATTAATTAAAAAAAATAATAATAATAATATAAAATAATAAATTTAAGTTATGTAGGTAGGTAGTTAAAAAATAAATAAAAAAATAAAATAATATAATAAATTTAAGTTATGTAGGTAGCTAGCTAACTATATTCTGTTAGCTTCTTTCAGCTCTAAATTTTGCATTTTTTCATAGATGTTTTATGTTCAAATTTATGATGCAAAATAAGCTTGTATATTGCATTGTTGTGGATATTTTTCTGAAGCTTTTTAGACTTAGACAACACTTTTATTGACCGTCACAGCTGAGATACATATAGTAACCCAAGTAATTTGCATACATTTAGATGGAACAAGATTTAGTCATTCCGTGTATTATTCATGTCTGGCCTTTCTTGCACAGAGAACACTGAAGTGACTGTTCAGTCTTTAGTAAGCAGAATAGTGACAATGGCACATTCAGTAGCCTAACAAGACTGAACCCAAAAACATCAAGGAAAATGGGAAAAAGGCTCTTTCCTCTCTTTTTTAACACAAAGGGAATAATGCATGTTAAATTGCACCTGGGAAAATGTTGTTTTTGGTCACTACTGCTACTACTGCTTAATTTTGATGTAATTTATTGACATTCCTTATTTGCTTAACTAATCTGGCCCAAAAACAAAACAAAAAATACTTCCTTTATGTTCTTTAAAATTAGGATGTAATCTGACACATTTTTTAAAATCATATATTACAATTTTTGCAGATTGTTGCTGAATGACAAGAACTGAAGGTGAAAACCGTTTTTTTTTTTACCTGAGTTAAAAAAAAAACCCTGAGGTTAATCTCACCAAATTTGCTCTGGGGACCCATATGTGATAGGACTAAACTTTCCATCCCCTGCGAGTATTTGTGCTCTTATCCACATTCATTTGCTTCAGATTTGGAAACCAAAGCTGTGCTCGAGTAATTGAGCTGTTTTGTTTTGTGGGAGACGGAGCGCATTAGAGTGTGCAGGTCTGCTGTCCAGAGATAGATGGTACTTGTTCCCCCTTGCTGATCAGCTCCTCCTCACCCACGACGAAAAGGCTGTGCAGCCATATGAAGAGCCAACCTCATCCCTGCATGCCTCTATCGCTCGTCCTCCATACTTTAGCTTCCATCAGCAAGCAGAAATAGGAAAGAACTCTTGTTTTATGCATGGCACAACCGACCTTTGAGAAATTAAATCATATGATTTTAAGTGTATAGAATAATGAGTGTAAGTGTAAATAATAAAAGCATAGGAGATAAACCAATCTCCTATGCTTTACATCTCTGTAAATTCAAATCAGTGTGAATTTCATAAAGGCCTTAAATACGATGTCTTGCTTAGAACTTTGAGACTTTTAACTTTTCTTTCACCAGTTCTCCCAGAGAAATGACCTCATCGACTCCTGGTTCAAACAGTTTTAATGATAGATGACATTTAGAAAATGTTTAGTTGAACACATAAAACAACTGGTACAACATAAGACAAAAAGGAATTTCTTAGAACCCTATGCAAGAGTCAGAGCAGAAAAACAGTCAGGCTGAACAAAAGCTCACCAGAGGGAACTTAGAAAAAGACCAGAACATCTGAAATGGAGCTAATAGCAAAAGTTCAAGCTGGAAGACTCCGCCCCCTACGTTCGCACATCGGCATCATGCTCATCTCCGACCTCAGCACTGGTCCTCACCCAGCGCGTCCAATTATCAATCAAGCTCTGCATAAAAGGATTCACACCTAAGCCGTCAGCCGGTTCCCAGCTTGAGTTCAACCCACCACCGCCCCTTCTCCACCGCCCATTGAAATAATGTTCTGTGGGCAGAAGAAATATTAGTGATAAACCAAAAATGAAGAATTGGAAAGTCCTGGAATAGCCTAGTCGAAGGCCAGGTCTTGATCTCATTTAGATCCTGGCAGTAAATTGACATGAGCTGAACATGCAAGGCACAGCTAAAACATCTTGGAGTTGAAAGTGAGGAATGGGTGGGGCAGACCTTCCTCAGAAAGACGTCAGATTTATTTTGCAGATGGCTGCAAAAACTGAGACAACTTCTATCTGGAATATACTAAGATGTCCAAATGCATGTAAAAACTAATGTCAACTATGGATAAGAGTCTGCAGAAAAGCAACAGCTTTCACAACTAACAGAAAAGAAATAACCCAGTGCTATCATGGTGCAACACTCATTAACACTGTATTTGAAGCTAAGGCCCCTTACAGCAAATCACCAATTCTCACATTGCTCTTGCAGCAGCACGCAGCGCTAAGTCCCACAAGTGAAAACCCTTGTGCACAGAATCAGCTTCCTTGTAGATATGGCATGGATGACGTGGCGCATGCAGCATGGCTTCAGTGCAGCGCACTCTTGCCGTCAGCATTTCTAATTCAGCTGTGCACTCGCTGATCCAAGTGCAGGAGCTGCGCCAACGTTCCCACAATCACCCGGAGGATGTTTTTGCCAAAAAACCAACAGCAATAATCTCCACAAGAAGAAGTGTGTGGGTGTGGATGTACTAGTATATACTATCCTATGGTCCTCATATTAACCAATAGGGAAAGTGTGCAGCGCACTGTCAACTTGGTCAGTGACTGCAGAGGCCGTGTGTGTCTTCTCTTTATGCATAGGCATTTTCAATTTTCCTATAACATAAAAGCTGCTTTTAATTTTATTCCTTTAAACAAACACACACAGACACAGGACACAGTCGTACATCCCTCCCCTATTAATGACTGCATGCAGTAGGACTGCACTACATACTGTATATACACGTCTTTCTATCTTCACAGGGACTTTGCATTTACCTCCGTTCAATTTTGATGTATTTCTACTGCCTAACTCAGACCCTTACCCTACACCGGACAACTACCAGTACATTAACCTAAGGTCAATTCACACCTTAATCCTCAACCGAATCTCTAACCCAAAAACAGGACCTTATCTTACAGAGTCCGAGCGTTGGGACCCATAAAGAGAATCTCTTCATCCGTCTGTCCAACCACCCATTATCTTAAACACTTAGCCCTTGTGGGGTCACCAGGGATGCTGGTGCCTATCTCCAGTGGTCAATGGGCGAGAGGCGGGGTACACCCTGGACAGGTCACCAGTTTATCGCAGCCATATAAGGAAAATCTGTAAGAAAAATTATCCTTACAATGTATCATACACACACGCGCACGCACACACACCTACACACACACACTGTCTCTTCTTCTCTCTCTGTGTAAACACATAGTGTTCCTCCTGGAGGAACACTATAGCTGAGGAAAAACACCAATAACAAGCACAGAGTTAAGAGCCAGAATCAATTTCTCACTGTGCGTAAGCGCGTGGTTGTGTGTGTGTATGTAGGTGTGTGTGTGTGTGTGTATGAGGCACATATAGCAAGACCTCTTTGGAAAGTGGTGATTATACTTAGATTTAGAATCACTTTCGGGGAAATGACTGTAATCCGATTTAGAGGAATGGTGTGAATTGAGTTTTAGGTAGGGTTAGGGTTAGGGTTAGGAATAGTTTAGCGAGGTTAGGGAAAATGTCGTGGTTAGGCATAAATCCAGTTCCTAAAATGAATGGACGTTAATATAAAGTCCTCATTTTGTACTGAAGCACAATGGTGTGTGTTTTAGTGCTTGGTCTGCTCCTGAAGAGATACAGGGAGGGGGTGAGGGGCAAGTGACTCAACACAATGATTCATTTGTAATTGGGAGCAGAGTTTTGAGAGCACACACACACACACACGTACGTAGATGCACATTTGTACACACACTGTCTTCTTCAGGGTGGCTGACCTTGTCAGAGATGATGGGGCCCGCTGAGTGAGGCGGATCATTAGCAACTGCTACCTGCTATTACAGCGGAGAAGGAGAAACACAGAGAATGGGACAAAAGACGAGAGACATTGGCTGTGCTCCGATGTGAGTGCTTGTCAGGACAGACGCATATGAAGCGACATCTAATAGCATTTCAGGCAGCAGGTCAAATATCACCTGAAATCTGTCACAAAGGAAGAAAATGATGGCAGGGTGCAGCTTCTAAAGCAAGAGCAGCTTTTGTGAGTCAGCACTGGAGAAGTACATTAATATGCAGAGGAACAGCTGTAATATGTCATCATATAGTAATAAAACATCGAATATCCATCCGTTTTCTGTGTCGGTGCTTATCTCCAATTTAAGTTGAATCAGCTAGCATAACTTTTATATAGCTGGTAACTGTAAATTTAACCTATTTGACAAGATTTTGTTGTGGGGAAAAAACTTTTGAAGGCAGGATTTTGTTTCAGAGATGTTTTTTTGTTGGCCAATTTAATCAGGTAAGCTCAGAACTCAGTAATGTGTTTTAATAGGGACATTGTTTCTGAGGAGCCAACCAGCAGGAAAGAATCCGTCCCCCACAGGAAACCAAGGAGATCTTTAAGCAGCATGGCCATGAATATTTCTGAAATATATGACAGTGAATGTTTAATAATGAAATATGGTTTAAAAAAAAGGGATTTTCTTTCTTCTGTCAGTCCAGGTCAGAACTCATTTCCTCAACGTACTCATCACCTTCCAATCACTGCAAAAAAAATCACACCTGTTTTAAAACAACATCTCATGATGATGTGATTATAAATCCCAGTTTATTATTTTTTCCCATTCATAGCTGTTATTAATGAGGCATAAATTATAAATATGTCTTCCTTTTGCAGTTAGGTTGAGAGTTTGCTTTAGTGCTTTGTAACTCATGTTCTCTTTGTTGTTAAAGTGGATATACTTGGGGGGTTTTCACACCAAGATGCTAACTGGGCCCATCCTATAAGACCAACCTGACTTTGAAACAATGCAGTCACAGCAGTGCTGTTCTCCTACCCACCGCAAAATCCACTCTGCTAGCGTACTGACAGACAGAGAGGCAGGATTTATCACTGAGGAGAACACATGTCCACTGGTGAAGACCAGGGGTCACTTACTTTAGACGTCGGGATGCAGCTGCTCAGCCATGTTTTATCACAGGTTTTATGGCTGAGCTGCTGTGGCTCCCCACTGTTTCAGTTTTGTTAAATTACTATCAGACAACAGTGGGATTTTGCTCAGATATTGGAAGTAGATTAAGACATTTTATTAAGTGACTATATATAGAGACACTTTCTTAAATAGAAGTCTGGCTCTGAGTCAAAAAAGTTAAGAAGCATGTTTAGGTGTAAAGAGTAAAATGTGCCTTGAATATGCATGCTTTGTGCACTTATTACTAAGGACGGGTTACTAGATATGTGCATGCTTCTAAAGGAAGGATAATGCATAATGATGCATAATGTGAAACACTAATAATGCTGGACAAAGTTCAACCAGAAGAAGACAGAAAAAAGTTGTCAGGCCTCATTTGAAGCTCAGCTATTTCATCTGTGGCCTGTTGGCGTCACTCTTGCTCCTCCATCACTCTGAGCAGTGTCCCTCCCCCCCACCACCACACGCACACACACACACACACACACACACACACACACACACACACACACACACACGCGCGCGCGCGCACACCCCGGATGGATGACTTCACCGCTCTGCCTGGGTTTCCTTTATGATCCCGGGATCTCCCACATCCCTCGCCAGACATCAGCCAGCAGCACAACTGAACGCAGCTCCCTCTCTGACTCCTTCTCTCTCTCTCCCTCCTCTTTCTCTCTCTCTCTCACTCTTTTCTCTCTCTCTCTCTCCCCTTAAAGCACAAACACCTTCTCTGGCTGCAGCTGCACCGCATACAGAGACCGCAACGCACCGGGTTCCACTCAGAGAGAGAGGGAGACAGAAACCCTCCTGCAGGAGACAAGCGGCTGCAACTTGCGCGAAGAGGGATCTAAATCTCCCCGAGGAAGGAAGTCTTGCTTTGTGTTGCTCCTTTTCTCTTTTTTTTTGATTTCTTCCCCTTCTTTTCTACGCGGGTTAGCTCTTCTATACGTGCCACAATGTCCGAGGTGCTGCCATACAGCGAGGGCAAAATGAGCGGCTACGGAGCGGACAGCGAGGTCAGCCAGATGTCCTTTAGCTGCGGACTGCAGGACACAAGCGCCTTCTTCGCTGCGTCGCAGGCGAAAAGACCCCCAAAGCTGGGACAGATCGGCAGAGCCAAGCACGGTAAAGGATGCTTTAAAAAATAAAATAAAATAAAATAAAATAAAATAAAATAAAATGACAAGTTTGGGAAAGATGCAAAATGAGACAGAGCGAGAGAGAGAGGGAGAAAAAAAAAATTAACAAAGGTGTTGCAGCGTCTGGAATATTCCAGCCGCCGCAATCAGTGCGCAAATACTTTCAGGTGACATTCTGTTTACATTCATAGACAGGAGATTATCTCCGCGCTGGCAGGGACACACCCTGTAGGCACTCTTTATTAAACAGTAAGGATGAAAGGCTGGCTGGCTCTGTGCCACTAAAGACGCGCCGTTATGTGCCAGGGTTTAATTTGGGCATTTCGTGCGCCACTAATAGATAAGGCGAAACGACGCACTGTGTCATTGTCATAGTTTTATATTGAATCTTAGCTGCTTTGATCTAAACATCTTCATCCATTTAACCCTTTTGTCCACAGTGGTCATCGAGGACGACCGAATAGACGAGGTCCTGAAGGGGATGACGGACAAGTCCTCACCTGGCGTTTAAAGCGTCTCCGATGGCCTTGCAGACTTTTTTAATTTCCGATCACCCGATTTGAAGCACTTGTCGGCTGCGCATGTTCGAGGATTGCAGGAGAGAAAGAGAGAGAGAGGAAGAGAAAAAAAACACGGGCAGCTCTGAACGAGGATGGGGATGATGAAAGAAGGAGAGAGAAAAAGAAGGGGAATGGACAAAGCTTTGAGAGGGGGGAAAGGAAGAGGAAGAGGTGAAGAAAGACTGGAGGACTCTAAGAGGAGGGGGGAGGAAAAAAAATAAAGACCAAGATTTATTGTGGGATTGCTGGCAATTCTCCAAAAAGAATCCCGATTTTAACTACCGATGCGCAGCAGGACGTTGAGATGGCTGCTGCGCATCTCAACCTCTGCTGACTTAAAATAATGGATGGACTTGTCGTTTTCCTTCACGATCATCTCTTTCCGTTTCTTTTTTTTTTCTAGAAATATATATGAATATATAAATATATAAAAGCGCTGTAAACAACAAAACACTGCAACTATAGAGGGCGAAGCTAAATCTCAGCCCTATTTCAATAAGTTGTACAGTAGGTGAAGCTATAAGCTCTTAAACGCCCCCCCTCCCCTCCCCCTTCTGTCCTCAGCCCTTTAGGCTTTGCTTTGTTGATCCAGTCAGCCACGGCGCATTTTAAGGGAGCTGTCCTTTCAGCACTGATCCAATGCATCCCCTGTTGCTGCTAATGCTTTTACAAGAAGAAGAAGAAGAAAAAAGAACAGATGAACCAAACTTTATTAAAGGAGACTCATTATATGTATAAAGACATATTATCCGAGGAAGGTGCAATGTTGATATCTTCTGTAGTAGACACCTCTTCCCCCATCCCCCTTCTTTCCCTGTTTGTTTCAGCGTATAAACAGCAGAGAAACAGACCACACTGTTCATCTTGCATTACCCCCCCCCCCACACACACACACACTCTCACCCCCCTTTGGTGGTGAATGGTGCAGGATGGCACCTCCATGTAGCTGATTTAAACCTGCACATATCTCATTTTTGTTTCTTTTTTTTCTCTCTCCATTTCTCATCTTCTTCTTTGTTTGTTTTGCAACTCTTCAGATATCTACAGAGGCCTCCTCGAACGTGGAAATTCCAGGAAATGGTTTAAATATTGAGCTGTGTATACCGATGGGGGAGCTATACGGTTTTGAAAATTTGTATTTGCAATTCTCTGTAGAGTTAGAAATTTCTCCCCCCACCCCCACCACCCTCCATCTATTTTGCATGAACTGTCCCATTCTGGTGCCAACGCAGGCACCGCCACTCGTAACCCTGGCACGCTTCTTTTTAACAACAACAACAACAGAAAAGTCATATTTGTATTTTTATATCTAAATATTTGTTATTTGAATTATATGCTAGTCTCTCGTCTTACGGTTCATCAACAACAATATTTGTACTTCAGAGAGGGTTTGATTAATGGGACTGGGCCTCACACTGGCTAATCTCAGAGTTTAGTGGACCGGTCTCGTTTGATATCAAAGGTCAGGCATTTTTTTAAAGACTTACTGAATGTGTCTGGGGTTTTTTGCACACATCAATGTTAAACTATTATTAAGAAATCGTATACTGTGAGTTCAGCTTCGTTGATGAATTTGTTAGAAAAAAATATGGCAGTTTTAGAGTATATTGCACTGTTTACGATTATCCTCAAATAACACGTTGTTATTTGACCGATTTTGAACATGACAAGTTACTTTTGTTTGTTTGGTTTGACTTATTTATTTTTATTTTGTACCATACTTTTCAACAAATGGTTGGTTGTGCATGAAACCTTAATTATTTCAAATATTTAAAAAAACAGCAACAACAACATTGTTTTATGAAGCAAAAAAGCAACAAAAATGTCATGACATTCTAAGAATGAGTCATTGTATATTATGATGCCATTTTCACTGTATTTGGTGAATTAATAAATGGTGACAGAAAATGTTAATGCGATTCCTCGACGTGGCTTTTGTTTCCGAGACATTCCGCGACGAACAATGAGCCAGCACTTTGGAGAGCTGGACTTGTTCTGTGAGTGAAACTGAAGGCGAAAGCGAAAGGTCACGTCATCTCAACCACATTAACCACTGCAGGCGGAGCTAACGTCCTCCGAGCAGACAGGGCTAAGCATCGCTGCAGGTTTGGGGCCTCCGCATCCATTCTGGAATGATTAGCTGTGGTACTAATGACAGCAAATACCGAGCCTTAATTAAAGAGGTGGAATGAATCCGCGATCCAAGTGTTGAGCTGCTAAACGGCTCTGCGCTGGCCTGCACAAGTGAATCCATTAAATCACCAATCCCCCGGGAGCCACAACTAGCCACTATAATCACCCACAGGCATTGTGCGTTGTGCTCACTTCACACAACTGTCTCCCACACCCAGGATCCCAAAATTAACGTCTTAAACGTCCCATCGTTTGTTACAGAGATGCATTCGGTACGAGTTAAATGGAAGATCAAACACAGGGAATGTGTTGACAAGTTTCTCTTTCATTTATTTGGATCGAGTCTGTCAAATGTGTCTGACGGGGCGGGAGTGGGATTGTTTGCCAAAGAGTTTTAGTTTCTGGATAAATATCGTTAGAGCCTGTACAAACCAGAGAATCTGGTCAGATCGGAATACAAGGCAATACTGGATGAAGGTTGAACTGGACTTGAAGCTGAATGGGAGGGTCGATTGAATAGAACGGTTTAGATAAGTGGCTAAGTCAAAGTCTAGACCTAAATTACAAAATCTGTGACAAGACTTGAAAATCGATGTGCACAAATGATTTCCAGCCAAAACTCACTGAGCTCGAGTGACTGCAAAGAACGAACAAATGTGTGTGTATACATGCAAGGCATATGCATACACACCTGAAGAGTGCGTTATACACTCTTTTCAAATCTTTTTTTTTCTTTTACTTAAAAACATGGAACCTTTTCCTTGTACTTTACAATAACTTATGTTATTTTGTCACATAAAATCCACTTAAAACACATTTAAATTTGTAGGCGTAATGTGACAAACTGAGGCACTATCGCCAGAGATATATGATGGGAGTAAAAAGAAAAACACAACAAAACTATTCGTTTGATGGCAGAATCAAGCAGGAAATTAGGTCAGCTGGAAGCACCTCTCCTCCACCTGCAGCACACAAACATGACTGATAATCACTCAGAAGAAACGAGTTTCCCTGCAACCGCAGCAGAACGTTCCTGGAAGCTCGCTGGTTAGATTACCCCTTTATTGGCTTAGAACAGCGTCTACAGTACCAGGGCACATCTATAAACAGCTGCATGCACTGACAACAACACACGCACCGATATCTGTATACCGTTCCCAAACTGCACTCTGAAGGACACAAACAAAGCATCACCAGTGCAACCCTTCCACATTCCCATCACCGCGATTATCGACTTCTCCGACAACACCAGCACTGCGCTGAATGAACAAATAGTGCTATTGATCGTGTTGTTGTGGATGCTGGGGGATGAGCTGCTTGTATGCGTGTGTCTGCTTGGTGCCGTGAACAATTACACTTTAGCAGCGACGGGCAGCCGCCGCTGCCGCAGACCGGAACAGGACAGACATATTTGGACAGGTATTGGATTGTCCTGGCTCAGCCTCAAGCTGCTCTTCCTGTCACGTGAGCGTTTGTTTACAAAGGACTTTTACTGCAATTCAGATTGGTTTCTCGGACAGATCAGTTGGTCTTCAGCTTTAAAGAGCCAATAGATCCATAAGCTGACTTCCCAACAGGATACCAGGGCTCAACGTTTATTCATCCAACACTCTGACTTAAAGTTTAAGATTTTAATGTGAAATTATAGTATGCTTTTAAACAGTACACACGTTTCCTTTATAGACCAACTAACCTGCATACCAACGGCATGCATAGCTATAGCTACAGTCTGTTGCAATATTCTCATTGAGACAGAATGTGTGCAACTGTAGGATATTTGTTACACCAAATGTCTCTTTGAATTTGACTTTTGCCATCATGAGAACATTGATGATCTGTGGGGTTGAACGGCTGCAAAGAGAAAAGCTCTTCAAAAAGAACACTGATGTCTTTTAATTTCACTAAAACAAAATAAAAACTTCATTTCAGTGTAAGAAACGTTTGAAACCGGGTGGTGGTACCATCATGGTCTGAGGCACGGTGCTGCTGTAGCTTCTGGGTCAGGAATTTAATATTTTTCCAACAAGTTGCCAATTATTCAGTTTCGTTCTGTTTTGGCCACACAAAAGCTCTCAAAGAAGGAATAAACACATCACTTCGTTCACTTTGGCAGCCAACATATTCAGAGTGTCCTTAACTTTCTCATATTTTGTCTGTTAAAAGCCACAAACTTTGTTGTACTTTGGGATTTTACCTAATAGGCCAACACAAACTAGGACACAACAGTGAAATGTTTAAATAAAAACAAATGCTAATCTGAAAACTTCACCCATCCATTGTCTTCCGCTTCTCTGGGCTCGGGTTGCAGGGGCCGCAGCTGTTTGTTCATTGATGACAAACAAATGAAGAAACTTTTGAGGCCTTCTTAGGACACAATGAATTCATTCAGAAGTGAAATTCTTCAAAGTGTGACTCTATTAACTAATTAGGAGACTTTAAAAGGTTTACAGCAGTAAATAAGGTTGAAATGTAATGGTTAAAACACTTAGAGCTTTAATATGAAAGAAAGAAAACTATGTACCGTTTCATTTCCCTTTTGCAGCTTTGTCATGCTCTATTGTGTAAAATACCAATCAAATGAATTCAAGTTTCTTGGCTGTAACATGACAAAAAGGGGAAACAGATGATTTTTCTACCTTATGCCATTATTAAAATATGTCAGGGCTTTATGAACTTGTAAGCATTAATGTTTGGTTCTTGCTTCTTTAATAGAGATTGTGGACATTTTAAAATCATCCTATAGCCAACTCTGGAGATCAAAACATAGCCCTATCCTATTTCATAATTACAGTTTAGGAAAATAAAAAGCAATCGTTTTTGTGAATGGATTAATGTTGCATCATTAGAGGCTTTCTATTATTTAGCAAACCTCTTCTGTCTATCAATGTTTGAGGAGCAACAATACTTTTTGAAAAAAAAAAATCAGTGTTTCTTCTTGGACATTTGCTGAGGAAAATAAAAGCACACAGACTCTCAAACTCTGCTGAATGACGGCAGTCTGGCAGATTTCTCGGTGGCTCATGTTGGGGTCAATACAAACATGCTGTGCCTGCCTCCAAAACAAACAGCCCGCTCTGTAATCACAGGCGGACTGGATGGAGACGAGTCTGATGAAGATGGAGGACACACAGGGCGTAAAGCAAGGTGAATCCGGCACCACGGCACACACAGGCCGCTGTAGCAGTCAGTAGAACTGCTGGTGTCATCGTTCAAGTGCGCAAAACACCACTTTCCATCCTCTGAGTGGACATCCATTAATATTCCTGTTCTTGTTACATAAGTCCACTATTCAATATACAGAATTATGCCATTGTTCAGCCTCAGGAGACATGGACAGACACACACTGTCGTTTGTATTTTCCCCACAATGCATCTGGTGTAATAACAGTTTGCTCTCCCCTACCGATGCTGCTGAAAAGCTACAAAAGCGAAACGGAATTTTAATATTACTGTAAAAGTTTTTTTTTTCTTATCTAGGACTACTGGAGAGCTTTTGAAAAGATATAAATTTTATTATTAGGATGGGAATCAAAGCTCGCATCAATGATTCTGTAACAGTAATAATGCATGTAAGCTAATTTTACCAAAGCAGTGGGGCAATGCCAGAGCTACCAGCAGATCTACACTGCACCTAATAATTTGGGCAGAAATTATGAACCTACAAACAAATGTAATGAGGTTCTTTAAGTTTTCAGTTTAAATTAAATAAAAGACATATTTATATATTTATGTGTGTTATAAAAAACAAGAGTCAAAAATGTCTCTCTGGATTGTAAAGGTTGGTGACCCCTGTGCTTGACCCAGAGAACAGTTTGCAGCAGTAAAGCTGCCCCGCAGCATCACACTACCATCACTGTGCTTGTTTGCAGTTATGATGTTGCTTTACGTTACATTACATTTATGCCCAGGTGTAACAGAAAGCACAACCATCCAGAGAGATCCACTTTAGTCTAATCAATCTGTCTTTACCTCAACTCTGAGCTGCAGAGCTTTAGATAACGCTCTAGGACGTCCTGGATGAATCTTCGATGTTCTCTCAGAGTAATTTTGGTGCACCAACCACTTCGGGGAAGGTTCTTTATTGTTCCTTGTTTTCTTCATTTGTTGATAGTCACACTCACTGTGGTTCACTGCAACTACCCCCCCCCCCCTCCGCCCCCCGAGAAAGCACTTTGTAGTTCCTACCAAACAAAGAGAAATGAATTATGTTGAATTTCTTTACATCAGAGCATGATGTGTTCTTTTGAGATTTATTTTTGTCTACTTCCTTTCAAAAAAGTTATATTTTTTGACATGATTCTGACAGTAATCAAGTTGCAGAAATTGAACTTAGTTTTCCATATGATGTAGCTCATAAAACATAATTCATGATTTAATAATGGTGCTGTTACCTTTTTCTATAGATGCAGGTTGTTTGGATTCCCTTAACAGAGCTTATCACTTGAAAACAGCATTTTCTATTTCAAGTTTTCATCTATACCAGGGTGTCAAACTTATTTTTATTTTGGGCCTGTCACAAACCTGAATGTCCTTAAAGGGCCATTTGTACCAGAATATATTGATAAAACTTTTAAATTGTTTAAATATCAATAAATAGCTATTCCTCCAGGATTTTGTGACTTTTTTAGTGTTTTCTTTTTTTCCAGTCAAAATTTTAGATCTTGTGGTGTCAATTTAAAAATGTTTGTAAGAAATTTTTATATTTGTGCTAATGTAGGATGTTAAAGGTGACTTTTTATTAATATATAAAGTGAGGATGCAGTCACTTAAACTCAATGATTTTGAACAAATATGATAAAATTTGCAGTAAAATCAGAAAAAAATGTGGAGATTTGTTTTTGTGTGAATTTTGCAGATTTGTGGAAAAACTGCAAGAACGTATTGATGTAATTTGGAGTCACATAAACAGCTATGGTGGGCCGGATTTGGCCCTCGGGGCCCTGAGCGTGACATGTAATCTATATCATTCTTTTATTGATGATCAGAACATTTACAAGTGACAAAAAAAAGAAAAACAAAAATGTCTGTAAGGCGGAGAAATGTGCATTTTAAAAACTGCTATTAACTACGTGATTTCATCCACTCTTTGAACTCTTCAACAATCCTGTGGTGAAAAGTGAGTCAGATTTTTATTTTTTTAAACTACAAAATGCCAACAAATGCCTGGGAAGACTTCCCTCAAGAACAGCAGCTCATGATTGCTGCTGCAGGGAGCTGGCGGTTCAGAGGAATGCAAAAGAGTTGTGTTGTGACTCGGCTCAAACACAAATTGAGCAGAATGAGCTCTCGGCATATTTATAAAAGCATACGGCTGACCTTTTGAGCTGCCTGATCTGCCACATAACGGCCATAAAACTAATCACCGAGGGCCAAACGATGCTCCCAGAGGACATGATGGCGGTGGTGGTGCTTGAGAAGAGGAGTGATTGAATTATGTTTTTACTATGTGAAGCGTTTTGAGCTGCCTTGTTGCTAAAATGTGCTGCACAAATAAACTTGACTTGACTTGACTGAAAAAGTTAAAGCGAGTGAAACACTGAGCATGCAATAGATTGTTGCTGTGGGCAACAAAGCAAGGAGGACAATTACTTTTGGGAGAAACAGGAAAAAAATACAATAAAATAAAATCGGGCTTCTGTTTCCTCACCAATATAAAAGCACATGAAGGAAAAAAAATTAATGACTCGAGATCAGGTGAGAGAAAAATGAACAAATGCCTGAAAGACAGGACTTGTATTTAAACAATGGCCAACCTCTCATGCATGTGTGAGGCTTGTGCTTTGCTCTGTGGTTACATAACCTAAGTCCAGGCAAGTTAAATCTCTCAGTAGGGTCTCTGCCACTGCACATCAGTCAGTCCCTGCGAGGCAGCTGGAAACCTAACGTAAACCGCTTCTCATTTTTAATACCTTCCCATAAGCACGGAACACAAAACTATTGCAAAGTGAAACTGAAGGAAAAGCGTCAGAAATCCTCTCCTCGTTCGTGTGCAGACATATCCAGCCTCCATCCATCCACAGGGTAATGAATCCATCAAATGTTTGCACGTCCCAGTGCAGCAGCGCTGCTGAAGCCTCTCTGGTCAATATAAAAGCTGGAGCCATTTTAGACTTACATAAGCAGCCTCCCTGTTGTCCAGGTCAGATGTGCTCCAAACTGTTTCTGAACCCACCTGGCTTAGGTAGCCGGACTGCCACACCCCTTTCGTCACCATGGAAACCAGGTGACAGCCATAAAACATGGTGCAAACACAGTTTAGTTTGTATGTCGTAAAAGGAAAAGATAGCAAGATAAGAGATAGTGCTACAGCCACATTTACAGCAACCCTGTAAATAACAGCAACCCTCATAATAACTAGAGTGATTGTTCTATTAAAAGGCCTGAAAAATACATACATATTAACTAAAGTGTTTCTTTTACATCTACTGTATGTTTTGCCCTTTTTAAGCAGAGTTTCAGTAATCCACAACTTTGAGCTGCTTCATTTAGTTCATTAATATTGTAAGTCCATTAAATATGTATAATTTTTGTGGTTAGGGTTGGAGGGAAAAGGGGAACTTCAAAATTTAATGTTGAAAAAACTGCAGCAAACACCAAATCTCCATATCAACTTGTAGATACTTTCTACAAGCCGTGATTTAAAAAAAATGAGAAAACTTCTTTTTTGTTTTACCATCCCTCAACGTGTGGAATTATCTAATATCTACTTGGACTTTAACTAGAACTGTGTGCTTTAGTTAGATTAAACTGATGTTGAGCTTTTCTGCAATAAACACTCCAGTTGAGTTTTAGACTCTAAACAACCAAAGCCTGAGCGGAAAACCCTCGTCATTCCCATTAATGACGTTAGACCTGACTGGCTTCATTTTTCTGCAGAAAAATCTTCTAACAATTTTCTAGCAATATTAGGACACTGCATATAAAACATGCATTTATTTTAAAACACTGTAAGCATCTTTATGCAAATACAAATGGCAAACACTAAACATGTGTTAATGTTAGAACTTTTGTTTTTCTTTTTCACAGAAATATCTTGAAATAAGTCTGTTTCTGTACATAATGTTAACAGTCAACTTGGAAAGACATGAGAATAACGCGTCAATACAACACAACAGCAGAACTGTAAACAGATACTGAGTCTGTAGATTGTCAGTTTTTAAGTTGGTAACAGACATGAGGCAGTTTCTAGCCTTCTGAAACTGTAACAATATCAAGATAAATATTAATAATAGGCCACAGGGTTAGCTTAAAAGGCCTTTTTGGATGGCAATTTTATTTTGCGATGCCAGCTAAAAAAAAAAAGTAAACCATACAGTGACATTGTTCTGCTAAACAACAGCGCTAAAGCTGACCAAACCATGACGTTGCTCCAACAAGCTAACCGTGGAAGGACAGAGCAGCCTTCAGAAAAATCACGTCTTCTCTCCCTAAGTCTTAAAAATAGGCGTTAATTAGATCTCGGTGGAGAATTAAAAATAAATGATTTCTACTTTATTAATGCGATCCCCTCCCCTCCAGTCAGAAGTCTTCCTCCCTGTCTGCACGCATGGCTGTGTGCGCCGTTAATGGGTTATATTTAAGCAGTAGGCGAGCACATGACCCGACACCCAGTATCGCGTGTCTCGAACAAATAACACGCAGGGGTGGGGCCGATTCTTGTAGGTGGAAGCACATGTGTGCACAAATGCTTTTTGACAGCTGTGCGAGACGTGGCGTGAAGCACCTTGAAGCTTCTGTGTCGAACATAAAACCGACACCAGCTAGCAGATGAGAGGAGGACGCTGACAGACACACCGATGGAGTTTTAACGCCTTCTCACCAGGAGGGTGCTGCGGCTCTCAGGTGTCGGATTGAGGCACGACGGTTTGTTTTGCAAATTACTTAAAGGTGGCAAACTCAAACTGCACCGCAAACACTGGAGCTGAATGCGAACCTGCAGGGATTTTGTTTGTGATTACGATATGAAGACTGAAACCTCTGACACACACAGGAGGGGATTCACAACAGGTCATGAATAACTATCCGCTGCTGGATGGTTACTTTTTGTAGTACTATTGCTATTTAAGAGCTTTTTGAACTTTTTCTACTCATTCTATTAAGATCTCAAACCTCGATGTTTTGATTTTATGCTATGAACCAACACAAGGTAGAGAATAAATGTGGGGAGGAAGTATTCACATAATTTTCACACAGTTTTATTGGTCCAAAGTTACATTTTGGTCTGCTCTAAAGCAGGCGCCTTATATTCTATATATTTGCTGTGGCCTCTATGTTTTTTGTGGTCTTCTTCTTGTCTCTTTTCCAAAGCCAGATCTGTTGATTTTATGACTTATAGTTGTGATGTCAAAATATTCTTCTACCTAAGCTGCAGATCTCTGCACTTTTGGAAAATCGTAGTAAATGGAATTAATTCACACACATGGCACATTTTTATGTTTTTTTTCTCTTAAGTTAGAATATGCATTCAATTTTTGTATATTTATGCACAAATATTGGCTATTACCTATAATTTCTTTAACATTCTTTAGATGCATTAACCATATGTAAATGCTAAATTACTAATTTTATAAACCATGGTTTCCCTGAAATGATTCTTTTAATATAACACCAGCATCTCATGTTACACGCCAACTTGCTCCTTTTAGTTAAAAATTTATGGAAAAACGCTGAAATATTTCCATCAGGAAGAAAAAATGAATCCTCAAAAGGCTGCCTGTTTTTTCAGCTGCGACTTGTTCACTTTTTACTAAACCTAACCTAAAGCTATGCTTAAGGCAACTATTTGGATTATGGTTTGCCAGATACAGTGGAGTTTTGTTAGCAAAAGTTTACAAGAAGCAGTCCTGATCACAATCACATAAATTTGCAGAAATATTTGTATAGTAGTAACAGTATGTATAAAAGTTTACAAAAGCTAAAATATAAAAAAAAATACTAAAAACTGAGATAAAAGTGTGTTTGAAATTATTTTCAACACTGAAAGTAATAAATCTGTCACTTCTGCTTCTGCAGGCTAAGACATAAAATATTCCTGAGATTAGTGTCCACATTTCAGTAACATCATAAGTTAATATCGCACAGGAAGTCATTATCCTCTTCATCTTGAGGGGTGGGACAGCTGGTGGGTTGAGATGTGGGTTCCTCCAGAAGCCTCTGCTCCAGTGCTGCATCTTCCGGGCTGAGCTGCTCTCCTTTGGTCATTACGTACACAAAATACTCAAAGCCCTCACCGTAACTGTCGTGTCTGACTGACCAGTTGTACGCGGTGCGGGCGTAGAGACGTTTCCTGAAGAAGGGCTGCGCGAATGTGATGGAGATGAAGTGGCCTCCGGGTTTCAAGCAGCGACTTATCTAAGAGAAGAACCGAGAAAGGGAAGGAAGGAACATGGAAAACAGATTAGTTCCTGGGAATTCTGCTCCACTAATCATCCACTTGGTGCAGAATTATAAAAACCTGTGAGGTAAGCTGCAGATATTATTAATATCATTACGGACCATCAGTGCTTTTATATAATGTGCCCCCAGTCAGGATAAACCATTGGTTTGTTGCTCAGTAAACCTGTGTGAGAAACGAGCCTCATCCAGATCTGACTCATCTACCTAAAATTAAATCGGCACGCTGCATCCACAGCATCTACCAAATGTCAAATTATTTAAAACCCTAACCTCTTAAAGCAGGTGCGTGTCCAACGTAGCCGTCTTAATTTGAGGTGCAAGCAGGTCATCCTGCTGAGACACTAATCCACTGCTTAGTCATGCAGACAATTAACTCACAAAAACAGCGCTGTGTTTATACTTCTTGAAGGAACTCCAGAGCTAAAAACAGGATTACAGTATACGAACACACTCGCACGTTCATGCATGCAGGGTTTAAGCTCTGACAGATACAAAGATTTAGTCAGACTTTGGCAGCAAGTGTCTCCAGAGACAGAGTGTGAGTGGGAGTGAGGGGACAGGACATGAAGAACACCGAGCCGAGCGCAACAAAGTTTTTGTGTTCTATAAACAGTTTTCGCTCATTAGCTCTTGCTAATATCCACACAAAAATGCCGAAATATTACGCGGAGTTGCTCCATCGAATATTGAACAGCAGAAAACCAACAGTGTGAGAAGAAACTGCCAGTGTGGTAGAGCAAGCTGTGGACGTGTTTCATGGATCATAGAAGAAGAAAAGTAAAATGTGATCTAAAATATAACAGTGAAGAGCAGCAACCGTCCCCGAGAACATTTCTTGCTCTTTTATTCAAAGACATGATCTTTTTGACGGAGAAAGGATGAGACGAGAGAGGTGATGGATGTGCAGCACAGATCAATCAGCCATAAGGTTCTGTTTGTAGCTGCTCCTAATCTAGGATGTGATGGCTTAGGTTACCATGCTCTCCATGTCTCTAGAATAAAAAAAAGACTTTGTGTAGCCAAACTTCCTCTGCAGGTGCAGCTGCTTTTTGTTTTGGTTTGATGATTTCAATAAATGTAAGGTCCTCAGAGATAACAACAGCCAGGTATTTGAAGGTAGCCATCCTCTCTATTACGACGTTGCCGATGCCGTGCAGAAAAACTGTCGCTCTTTACGAAAGTCCAACACCAGCTCCTGAGTTTTGCCGATGTTCATTTGGCTACAGATGTTCTGACTTAATGATGACAGGTCCTTCATTTCTTTCAGATTCAGAGTCTCGTATTTTTTTCTAAGATATGAAACTTCACAGGTGTGTCATCAGCAAACCTGATGAAGAGTTAGTCTAAAGTGCACAAGGTATAGAGCAGCAGACCAAGTACATACCCTCGTGGGACTCCAGTGGTGACATTCATAGAGTTGAGGATTCCAGCATTGGACAGCTTGTTACAAGCCTCGCAGGAATAGAAAATACTCTGTTTTTCACTAAGGATCATTTAAATAATTTATAAACTTTTTTTATTAAGCTTTCTTATTACCATTACCACATTTAAATTTGAAAAAGGACTGCCTTATCTTTGGACGCTGGTGCAAAGACGAGCAAGAGGCTTTTGACAAACCAGTAAGAAAATTGAGTTTGGAAATAAAAGCCTGTAATATTAATGTGCATTTCAGTGCAAATGAAAACTACTGCCGACATGACATGGCGAAGGAGCGCAAATTAAGAATTCAACTCAACAGGCAACAGGTTGTACCCATCTTGTCCAGGCTGGAACAACAATGGTCGTTTACATGGTAATTATATTTTACTCGTCATCCTGCAGTCCTTTTTGGTGACAACACATAGATTTGCAAGCACATTGGTATTTAAATTTGAGCTTCATCTGAAAATTGAAAACCACACAACCAAACATCAATGACAAGAAATAACTGTTGAGTTTTTTTTTCCAGCTTCTGTGAGATCTTCATGGCAAAGCCATCACGGCGAAGCTACAAGGCCAGAATGACGAGGCGGAGCATTTTTCTACAGAAGAGACGCTGTGAAGTAGAGCAGCTCCAACATCACCGTGCCGAATGTGTCTTTTGAAGAGTCGCTCTGAAACGAGCACATGTATCCTGCTCTTCTTGAGTGATTCATATCCACCAGCAAGAAGGCCGAACATAAATTATTTACCTTCCGCTGCGACATGGAAGTACTGCAAGAGGGAGGCTGGATAAGATTTGGATAAGATATAAGACAAATTAAATTACACAGAAACAGGAGAATGACGAGGCATCTGTCTTAATCAATTTCTTTCAATGAGATAATCGAGGTTGATTGCAACACACTTGTGAGTGTTGAAGTGATAGCAGAGTTTTAAACATCATATATAGTCCACTACTTATAATCACAAAAACAAACATTTTCTCACATTTGAAGGAATTTATGCACAAAGTAAAGATGGCTGCAGCATTTAAACAAACCTTCAATGAATCTGCGAATTTCAAAGGAAGCTGAAGCACATAATCCTGACTCCAGTTATCATTCATAAATCTGATCTGTTTGTCTGGAGTCCAAACTGCTGTGTTTCATCACTGATAAGTGAAGAACTAATGTCACTGGAGCTGATCAACACACTAAACCATGGCAAACAAATCAGATGGAACCACTGCTAGTGGGCTAACAACGTAATCACACAGTTAGCATCTCGGTTACTAAAAGTAGACAGTGCATAACCATGAGCCCGACATTTCTATATGGTGGCAGCGTCATGCTTTTCCTCAGCAGGGCGATGAAGCCAGTCAGACTGATAGGAAAACTGATTAAGCTGATTACATGACAATCCTCCTTACTGAAATGGAGGTTCATGTTCCTATAGGAGAACATCAAACATGCAGCCAACTCAAGTGTTATCAAAGTCCAAGCTTCAGTCCAACTGAGAGAGTGTGGCAAAACTGGAAAATAAAAGTATTTTTTGGAATGATCGGAACATTCATGAATGATCCAAACATTTCTGTGGTTAGAAATATAGGGACAGACGCTTCATCAAACCCAAATACTAAAACACGTCCGTTAAACCCAAAGCCAGTTTTCAATCCGGCCACTTTAATCAGATATCTGCAATGTGCTCTAAAGTGAGTCTCAGGGCTCTTCCCAGTCTGCAGAGGAAACTACTCTGTGAATGCTTAATGAAAACCCCAACACACACAGAAGCATAAACACACAAAGGCACACACACTCAGCTTCCTGACCTTTGCTGAATTATTCAGCGCGGTGTCGGAAGCCTGTGTCGAAGTGACCTCACCTGTCTTGGGTATAACACAACAAAGAGGAAACACGAGATCTGGTGTTAAGTTTCACATCAGAAATCCCTGGTGATCTAATTAACACTCTGCTCTTAAGGGAAGTTTGTGAGACTTTTTTTTAAACTTTGTTGTCTCCCTCAACAAGGAGACCAGGAGCAGAAGTCGGTCTTCCTCAAGCTTTATTATACTAGAAAACTGTAAGCACATATTCTTGCTGCATCACATAGGCCAGCTTTGTTCTTTAGGTCATGACCCTTGGAGGTTAAATCCTGTTCAGCTTGGTGATAAATAATTGAACACTGCATATTATAGTATTTCAATGTCAAGCAGTAGCTTCTGACCACAACAATGAATTATTTCAGTACTTCTATTTTCACTCAAGTTTATGATGCATAAAAAAAATCCTACATCAGCCCCATTCCTAGTTCTTGGCAGGATTATTACTTTAATAGATTGGTAGCAAAAATGTACAAAAAGGCTTTTAAACTGGAGAATTATTGTTTTTAATTATATATATAAACTGGTCACAAAAGCTGATGAATTTATTTTATTAATCAACATTGTGTTTTAATGTCTTTTTTTTTACCACTTCGTCATATTTCTGTTTTATTTTTTTTATATATCATAAACTTCTCATAAAGGATTATCGTAATATTTTAAAATCTAAGGTAGTTTGTACATGAGGCTAAAAGCTAAATTGAGGAAATTAAACAAACTTGCATCAACTTTTTTGATCTCAGCTCTGAATATGCCAGTTTTATTGTCCCCGATTGACCTTTCTGCATCAGTCAGAGACAAGATAAAGCATCCAAGGAGACTGACATTTCGTTTACTTGGCAGGCACCATTTCTCAAGATCGTTGTCCTTATTCCTCCGTTTCACCGCTCAGACTTTCAGTTCACGGAGGAGCACAGCGTTACAATTTTATCCTTCCATCTTTCATCAGTTTCTGCTTTGAGCTGAAATTTGCCTGAGGACACAGTTTGGGACGTGAGATCACCGATTGTCTCTGGAGGCCACGTGAGGACACACGCGTTGTGGCCACAACAGTGTCGTTTGATTTGAGTCACATAATCTGGGTTCACCTCAGATTACAAAGGTAAATCTGGTGAACTGAAATCACTGTCTTCATCTCAAATCCTTGAGATTTAGAAAAAAAATTAATTCTCAGCAGTGTGTTAAAATGACTGGAATAAGACAAACTTGGTTGCTGCTAATGTTTTTGTAAATTGAAATAATTCCCAAATGTGGCTGATTTTAGAACACTGTCAACTAACAATTCCTTGAAAAAGTATTCAATACGTCTTAACATTTCCATGTGTCATTACAACCAACATCAATGTAGTTTAAGAAACGTTTCTGCAGAAGAGTGACACACACTCGGCCTTCCAGCTTTGTATTTTAGTTGTTACCATTTCTTAGGATCCATTTGTGAATTGCAGAGCCAAGAGTGGGCTTGGTTGACGCACCTGAGTTGTGAATCTTTGCAGCTCTTCCAGAGTTACCGCTAACCTGCTATTCTGATGGATGTGCGCTTCACCCAGTCCGTCATTTCAAGTAGACAGCAGCTTAGCTCGAATTGGAGCCGTTTCAAACCCGTTTTATTTTCATATTATGTCTGAAGTCTTCATAAATCAGTTGTATTAATACTGAGTTTAACTTCATTCAATTTAAATTAACTTTGTAGTGCATGACAGAAGCAGAAACTGGTCTGCAGTATTTATTTCTCCGCTCTGTAAATTTAAAAGAGCGGCTCTATCAAACTACTTCTAACAATTGGATTGAAAAATGATTGTTGGCCGACTGTTTTGATCCGACCTGATGAGAGCTGAAGTTTGTAGGAAGATAAAATGCGAGGAACGCAGAGGTGTGCTTGGCACTTTCTTTGAATGCAGTGGGTGAGGCGGAGCGGAGAGCCGTATTTGGACAACAGACCTGTGCAAACCACAGCTACCGACTCTTTTAGAGATACTGTACACCCACAGAGACAAACACACACACACACAACGCAAAACAACACTCTCAGCTGCACGCAATGCACAGGCTTGGTTTCATGCATGAATGCTGCTTTTAAGTGAACATGAGTGCACAAGTACTTCAAGTGGGGTGAAGAGAGAAAGAAAAACGAAGGGAGGAGGAGGTGCACTTTTTATTTAGGTCATGTTTTCATATATTTTTGAAATTCTCTCCCACATTTTCCCAAACTTGTTTACTGGTGTCATCTGGCGCTGCAGATCCGCCCCCCCCCACCAACCCACCCCATCCGAAACCATTCCCATTCGCTCTCTGTAGGAATGAACATCTTAAATCAAATGCCTCCCTTCCTTTCCATATCACCTCACTCATTAGCCTGCAGCCAAGCATGTGGATGGCAAAAACGTGTAAATGTCTGGAGGAGACAGAGAAGCGACGAGGCAGTGGGTGAGAGGCGCGTGGAGAAACAAGAGGAGTGAAAATTTATGAGGAGAGGTGGGGCGGCGGGTGGAGGCTTATCGCAGGTCTCCTAACAAAGGAAATCTGCTCTTCTTCTCTCTCCAGGAGAGCTACAGCCTGCTTTGTTTCATCTCCATCTTTCACTTTGTTCTTCCTTTAGTGCTGTGCCTTCCCAGAACCAAATGTGAAAATGCTCTAAGGCACCATCTGCCCAAAAGGAGGAAGAATTGTGTGCAACATTAGATATAAATTATCTCTAGTTTATTTTTATACTTTCTGCACAAAAAAATATATATATGTAAAAATAAATACACTTTTAAAGAGAGCAGGACAAATCTTCACACGTTTGAGTACACCTGTGACAGGTGCAAAACAGAGCCATATGCCCCTTGGAGGACTTACTCAGCTCAGAGCGACGATGAAAAGTATGCAGAACGTGAGCGTGCGATGTTTCCTGTTTTCCCTTCCCATTCCCAGCCTCCTCCTCCCTTTTTTCCTCCACCCACTTTTCCTCCCGTGATTTTCCCTCTTCTTATCCCTTCTCTTCCACCCACTGACTGCACAGATGAATTATACATCTGAAAGCTTCACTTCCTTTCTCCTCACCCTTCCACCGTTAAGACAAAACTGCTTGTTTGCGCTCGAATACGTGGCCAGGCATAAAGCCGTCTTAAAAGGGCGGACGGTTATTTTTAGGCTCGACAGCCTCCCTTAGCTCTGGCCTGATCCGAGTTTTAGAGCGAACCGTGTGGGGCTTGCATGAAGACAGCGTCAATCTGCCTTTCGATCAGGCGCACCTTTCCTTCTTGGGTTGCCATGGAGAGAGAAAAATGAAAGTTTCGCATTGGTAACACTAACGTATGTAGGTCAGAAGTGGACACTGCTCGAAAGCAGCAAAAAAAGTGCAACTTTTATTGAAGAGCTCAGCTGACAAGCAGCAAGGAAATGTGACAAACAGAACAGACATGAAGTATAATCTGGAGATGCATCGTGGAAAGATTAATTCTAAGAAATCTTCCTCTTCAACCCAGCACGTTTGGGCCGACGTTGGACAGTTGAAGCGCGGTCACATGTTTCCACTTTGGCACCGACACTCCGAGGACCATATGACACTCCTGTGAAAGCCGCCCTGCTGCAACATACGTCACAGTGTTTAGTCACGTGTGGTTTATGTCAGACAAGAACGACTATTAGGAGATCACAAGTTTGCAGGAGGAGGACGTAATGATTGACGAGCTTGAAAATCTCATTTAATCTTCCATGTTATCGCAAGCCGAAAAAAGAAAAAGAACAGGTTGGTGGGACATTCTTCAGCATCATTGGATCGGAACCAAGCAGGGGGAAAATCAGTGTTTGGTCTAAAAGGACGTTCTTCCTCATGGTTTCAGACAGTTGCTCCTTAAAGCTGTCCTTCCTTCTCTTGGACGAAAAAATCCACAAAATTCTGACCAATCACATCATAACTCTCTACCACTTGGACTGTTTCTTCCATGCTGAACACTGACCTTAACCGAGAGTAGTGAAGACTACAATGCTTCAGATGTTCTTCTTTTTAGATGAGTTCTCAATGGACTCTTGGGAGTAATTTTAGACGGTTGTCCAGTCCAGGGAGGATCATCACAGCCCCTTACTTTCTCATTTTGTTAATATTGGCTCTCAGTATGGGATGATCGAGTGCCAAACTCTTTTTTTTAATTTTATCTTGTTTTTGTATAGATCGAGGCATAATGATTTGACAACAACCTTTGTTTTTCTTGTTGATTTGCTTACATTTCTTTAGGTTGGGACATGATGTGTAGCTGAGATCTTTTAGCCAACTTTATGTTGTCTGACAGGATCTGTTGAAGTCATTTATCGATTCTACTGGTCTGGCAGTAATTATGTCTAAGCATGGCAAATGAAAATGAACCAAAAATGAGTGCATGATTAATAACTTAACAAGGTGGAGAATTACTTGACATACGGCCTGGTTGGTCACAAAAACCAACCAACATCTTCCTTTATTTTGATAAATCACCTGCTGAAAGCAGAGTTTTGTATTTATGTGGGCTATCTTTGTCTGACATTTAAATTAGTTTGATGATCTGAAAGATTTAAGTGCAACAAAAAAAAAGCCCAAAAGCAGACAACCACTAGGGGAACACACACTTTTTTAAGGCTCTGCAGCTCTAAAATGGGTCATGGCTGATGCATTCACAAAGCGCCTATTCAGACGAAAGCTCACTTGAACTAGTTATCTCCCCTTAAAATGGGGGAAACTCTTGTCTTCAGGCTAATTTTGAACAACAGACTCACGCTGCGGGACGTAAAGTCGCGGGACGTAAAGTCGTCGTGTGTGTTTTGGGTCCCCTGCCGAAGCAATCAGTATCTTCGTATTCAGCCATCACGTTCTCCACTCACAGCAGTCTGGCCTCCGAGGCTAAAATTCTAATCTTTTTCATCATAAATAGCTACCTCTTTTGCATTTACCTAATCATTCTTCTACTCCTCTCATGGTCTCCTCACCTCTTTCAGCACAGGGGGATCAGAAAAGAGGTTTTGCTTTAATTACTTGACTACTTTTCTCACCGGCCGAGAAAGACGAAGGTGCATTTCAGACGCCTACACATGCCCCATGTCATGCTTTTCATGCATTTGTTCCCTGGTGTGTGTGTGTGTGTGCGTGTGTGTGTGAGATTAATTTCCTCAGGAACTGCTTTAAACATTCAGCTGCGGTCAAATAGGCTGAATTAATTAAGCAGTGTTTGCTATTTTTGGACGAGTATGATGAAAAAAGGAATGTTGCAGACTTTGTAAAAACAAAAAAAAAAAACCTTGTCATGGTGGGAATACACGAAGTCAGCGAATGTGTAATTAATAAACTCATCTGCCTTTCAAAGTAGTTGGGGGGAGGAAAAAAAGTTAAGCTCTGAGGAAAAGGAGCTGCGAAGAAACTGGAGCAAAACGTGAGCGGCTGGTTCACTGACACGTTTTGCTCAAAAAGGAAGCGGAGAGATGAAACGGGGTGTTCCCCTCTGTTCTGCTCCTTCTCTTTCATATCCCCTGCATCTCTGTTCCTAACGCTATAAAATTCAATGTGGCCCAGATTGATAGACCTGGTTAGCAATTAATGCATTTTAATGTGATTTTTCAGGTCGGTTCATACATAAGGTGGCGATTCATTCATTAAAAAAAGTGACTCAGGTGCATATTATAGTAGAATTACTTGTTTTCTAATACTGAAATAAACTTGTTTCATAAATATTAGCTGATGTTAGTCTTCACATAATCCTTCCATGTTTATCTTAGCAATCAACCACAAACTTCAACGTATTGTAGGAAGTGAATATGATAGACCAAAGCAAACTTGACGCATAATTATGAAGGGGAGGGAAAATGAAAAGTGTGGCTTGCATACAAGTTTGTGGATGTCCCAGCGACAACTCCCCTTTCAGTCTGCTATTTCTAAATATAGCACAGGGAAATTTTGTGGCTAAAAAAGTAATCTATTGCGTACCTTAATCTTTCTTGTCAGTGAAGGCCTTAGAGAACATTATAGTGAAGGAACACAGCTGACAGGTCGGGATAAAGACCTGGAGACGTAAGGCCTGGGTGACATTATAAAACATTTCACAGATGTTAAAGACGCAGCCAGGAAACCCTTGTAATGAAATGTAATGTAATTCTAATAAGAGATATGAAGTGATTCAACATCACAACAAGCCAATTCAGAAAACCTTAATTTAGCAGTTTTTGCTACTAACAGATGTACAATAATGGATTGTTTTTCTCACTTACTCATTCAAAAAGTTGACTAATTCTGTTTAATTCAAACTTATTTTAAATCTGCTTTCAAAAACAATGTGAAGGTCTGGTTTTGTTGCTCGATACAGAAATGTAGGAAACTCAAATAACTGTCTGTGTTCTTGTGAGTACACTTCCATCACTATAACTGACTCATATTAAATACTTTGGTTGTTTTACATGACACTTTACTACTTTATCTAATTGACCATTTTTTTAGTGTTTATTTTTTTGCCATAAGCTGCCAAACAGCAAAAGCGCTGTTGTCAACGCTGACAAGTCCTGTGAAAAGACTAAGAGCCAAAAGGGAAAAACATCAATAGAGTGTGTTTTGTCCTTTTTAATGGGGAGCCAGATATAAAAAGGCTGGCAGCAGCTGGAGGAGGAGAGAGATGAGGAAGGAGAGGCAGAGCAGGAAGTAAAAATGGGCCAGTGTGTCTGGCTGCCGAAGGGTTCTCCCGTGGGACGGGGGAGAGGGGCGGACAGCCGGGTGGAGGTTCCCACAGTCACACACTAACACGGTCCAGTTTTTTATTGGGCCAATAGCACAGGGAAACCCAAAAAACTAGAGCTAACATTACGCAATAACTCACCCGTGCACTACCTTTGTTCTTCCTTTACGTTACAGTACAAGTAATCCTCAATAAATCAAAATAACATCAAAAATGTCATCGATTTGACTAGACGAGTTTCACAAGACAAACTAATTACATGAACACTAAAATGCACATTTGAATTAAATCAAACAAATTTAATTGATTGCGGCTTAGAGAGAAAGAAAACAAAGCAAAAAAAGCAAAAACAGGTTTTAAAGAAGTTTGAACCTCACATAAGGCAGGTTAAAAAAAAGATCCTTATTAGAGAAATGTTACGTCAAACATAATCACAGGGACGCCTGCTGATTTGATCACAGTTGATCAAAAGTTCAGGTGTGTACCAGTTTCCTGACTAATTCGACGAGATCCTTTTTAGTTCTTCTAACCTCGCTACACACTACAGCCTCAGCTGGAGGATGTAAATGAGCAAATGTCAGTAAAATCCTCAAACTGCTGAACTACATTTCATGTTCTTTAGATTCACAAGGATTCAGGCGACCTTTGAACTCTAGAAGACTGAATCCTGAAGTTAAATCAAAAGGACTTTTTTTATATGTATGTAGTTTTCCTCTAACACATTTGTTTATTAAAAAAGTATGAGTGTTTTATTTATCATCAACTTTTTATGTCTCAACCGGCAGGTGTTTTGAGATCCGCTGTACATTTTCAGCTCTTCATGAAACATATTAGTTTATTTCAGCGTCCGTTGCAGCCAAACAGATTATCTCCTCCGTAGCTTTAAATAAGCTGAAAATAAAAACTTGATACGTTACACACTCGAAGCACAACAAGGCATTTTTCTACACTAAAGCATGAAAAGCAAAGGTTTGATAAAGCCTAATAAGTTTTACTGTTGGTTGAAAAAAAGCATTGAGGTCACAAGTCAAATGGCCACGTTTGGTTGAAGGACAGCGACACAACGACTGGTACTATCAAAGAGATTTTAATACGCATCAGATCTTTAAGATGCCATCACAGAACTGCGGTTTGGTTCTAGTGGTGGTTGTGTGTATTTTTATTTTTTAGTTTGCTGCATACCGGTTCAGCTGGAACGGTGCATTGATTACCTGCTAGTGAGCGACTGAAGAAAGCATTAGCTGGAGGAAACTTGTATACAGCAGAGGAGTGCTGCAAGCGTGGGCAGGCCAGTTTCCATACCAACAGAAAAATAAATAAATAAAAAAAAGATACTTACAAAAATCCAAACAACTTCATCCAGTTTATCCTTAAGAATTAAACGCAGGAGAGCCAGTGTGTTTATCTGGCTCTTCTTGGTAATATATGCTGCCTTGTAAAAGAAAAAAGTATTCACACCTTCAACTGTTCAAATTTTGTCAAATCAAACCCACAAACTTCAGGTACAATAATGGGCTACTTTCCGTGTGAGCTTGACCAACACACAGAAATATGCAAAGTTTTTTTTTTCCTTAAACTAAAAGAAAACCTGAAATACATTGCATTTTTGAAAGAGGAAATAACTTTGCTACCCTTTTCCTTAACAACCAAAAGTCATAGAAACCCTAGGTAAAATCTGAGACCCTAACACAGCATTTCTTTTTTTTTTCACTAAATTTAATCTGCTAAACCATCTAAGCCCTAGGAATTACATAGATATGTATATTAATACCTGTCTTCTACAGCTGACTATCATTTGGCTTTAAATAAATTCAGGGTGAGAAAGACTGATATACTTGCTTATGGGCTGTAATACTTTAGATTTCACCGTTCTAATCTAAAATAATAGCTGGAAGGAAATACACAGTAATCTGCAGTTGTAGCTCCTTCTAAATCTCCAAGGAGAATTAATAATTTCAAACTTATGTTAGAGAAAACATACATTTCCAACCACAAACTGTATTCTTGCATAAATATAAGGTGCCTTCAAATCTCCTCTGATCTGAACATGACTGCAATTATCTCTTAGTACCTTCTAGGTCCAACCATGAGACAAAACATTTTTTTTTCTTTTAGCTCCTCCTGCCACACCAGGCTGAGACTCATTAAGTGCTAAAACACAAAACTGTTTCAGAGCGACGCCTCTACTGTCTCATTATAGAGCAAGAACAGGAGACAAGTGTTGGAGCCTTCACAGCCCGGCGGTCGTAGCTGCAGAGGGTAACGAGTGATGGGCTGGAGCTCAGTGTAGTGTGACTGTCCTGTATGTGAGGGAGGAGATGAGCAGCTGAAAACTCATTAAGGACGCTGACGACTACAGAGAGCAAGAAGCAGAAAATGGTGGTTGGAGCTGCAGATTACAAAAACGTAGGAGAGATCTCACAGAGGAATGGGAGGAAGTAATCGTGCATTTGTCTCTTTATTATGCAGTCCCGCATGCAAATGTTACATCTCTTTTAATCTTATGCCTGCGTACCTCTCTATTTAATGGGCACCAGTGTTTTTAGGTAGAACGTGTTCACACTGTGGTACGTCTTAGGGAATCAAGCACTGTAAAAGTGCCGTAATCTGCAGTTTGGCCATTAAAAAACTCATCAACCCACATCTATTTTTTTTTTTCAATGTTGATTACAAATTTGTGTTTTAAAGAAAGCATTATTCTCTGCCAACAGACAAGGAAAAAGAAAAAAACTGTCAGTCCTGCAAAGTTTCTCTGTTTTTATCTTTCTGTGCTTCTTTTCGTTTTGTAAAATCAATTTATTTAGGGATATCCATCATCTTGCTCCTTTCACATTTGTCTGACCTCCTTCACATTAACGCTACCTCTCCATCTCCAAAGTCGGCCTCCTGCTTGTCCAGCCACTGAGATTCAGGGACTTCAGTCGATCTGCTCCTCGCCTCTGGAATACCAACACTCTGTCTCTTTTTAAATTTTGGCTGGAAATCTGTATGTTCATTTTCACTGATTGATCAACATGTTCCACCATTTTCTCTCTTATGTTGTCTATGTTAAAATGTTTACTGCATTAACCCTTTCATGCATGAATTATGATCCTTTGAACCTTTGTGTCAAGAATTTTTTTTTCTTTTCTTAAGGCATAAAAAGGTAGGACAAAAAATTTGTAAAAACAAATTTTATTACGTGTTTTTTTTTTTTGGTGATCATATTGGATTTAACAAAAAAAATTCTTGCATTTGCAGCTGATGGCCAGTAATTGATAGTGTTTTTTATGATGCATTAGTGTCCACTTCAGTGGTTTGTGTGCATTTATAACATAAAAATCCACAAGAAGCACAAGAAAATGGCTATTAGACAGCTGTCCACTGTAGTGGACACTATGCATGAAAGGGTTAAATTTGTAAGGTGACCTTGTGCGCTCTGAAAGGCGCCTTTTAAACTGTATTACGGTAACAGAAACCTTAAACTGTAGAAGCTAGATGACACATAATTGTAATTAAAAGACAATTTTGTGGTGGTAAAATAGGTTATATCAGATGTTCAGCCAAGGAGGGAGTCTACGGATGCAGTGTGTGTGCACAGGCAAACGACATTCACTGGAGGGTGTATCCTCTAAAACAGAGCTGGCATCATTCTCCCATTTGATGGCTTTCCTGGCAGTGCCAAGCCCTGGCTGTCTGGCCAGCCGCTGTTTAAACACATCTTGGGGTGTCAGTAAAGACACCTAAGATTTAGTGCCAAGTCCTGCCAAGAAACCTGAGCTGAATTTACAAGGTGCAGCTGCAGCAGGCCCGTGCTGATGGAGAGACTCCAGGACACAGTTCACAGGTGTTTTCTACTTCCCTGCGGCTGGACCGGACTCCCACAGTGAGTGGAGTAGCAGAAGCTGCAGGAGCTGATGTTGGAGTGACTTAAGTGAGACTGAGTCATTGGTTAGGAGGCTTTAACACACATTTTATAGCAAGAGGAGTTCCCTGAGTACACAGCACTGCAGCAGCAGGAGGAGGAAAGCCCGATGCAACAAGAAAACAGATTTATGTCTAAAATACGGCACAGCGATGTAAAGTGATTTAATGTCATGAAGATTGTGGTCAGTACCGACGACTATTTGTTGCAGATGCAGGACTCTGTTTTAAAAACAGTTCCACCTGTTTTTCTATTATTTCACTTTTTCTTTTTTCTACCAGTTAGCCAAAATAGTGGCAATCAAAAGATTCAAAAGCGGTGAACATTTTCCCAAGTCATCCGTTTGCATGTGTTGCCAAGAAGTCATCTTAGTCAATTACGCCAAAGCAACAGGAAACAAGAATTTTTTTTTTACTTTCTTACATCAAAGTGTCTCTCAAACGTGTCAAATATAAGACACACAATTTGAAAGTTATGACCCATTATTGATAAGACTGTGAAATGCTTCTTGAGATCTTTAGTCATGAGATCAAATTACATCGCTACTATAGTTTCAATTCATCTATACGGACAGCGATTAATAATTACGCTGTCCTCACACCAAGAAACTAAAGCAAATCCTGGTCTATCCACCACAGCCATCAAAGCAGGAAAAAATAAGAAATCCTAAAAATGCTTCAAAGAACAAAATCTAGGTTTTACTATTTCAAGCCCTTCCTAGAGAAAAACAAATAGTTTGTGCTGTGCCCTGTCCAACCTGAGAAATGTCAAACCCAAATCAAAAAATACTCAACCATTCTAGGAGCTATTTTTGTGTCAGCCGTCGATCCTACAGGCAGGGAACACAGCTTGGAGACGGCATCAGCAGCCTGCAATCACGTGCTGTAAACCAGGTCAGCGGCAGAGAGTGGGCTGCAACTCGCCCACAGAGGTCTCCTCAGAGCCTCCACCCTTTACTAAACTCCTTAAAACTGGGACATGAGGAAAACTTTCAATGTTTTCTAATCTTTGCTCAAATAAAAAATATATACACAAACACATATTATATATATATATATATATATATATATATATATATAGTTTTGAATAGTTTATACATTGTCACGATACAAAAGAGAGTGTGGTAGCTGCAGGAAGTGAAGACAAATCAGTAGCAGTCTGTCACTCCACCACACATCCTCTGTTTGTTTGCGCTCCTGCTTATCTGGTATTCTCTCTATCCATCGTGTAGACAAAGGGCTACACGGACTGAAGAATCTGTGGTTGTCCTGTGAAAACTCGGTGTGCCCCGAGGCTGTTGTTTTTCATAATTTATTACTTGGAACAATAATCTGGCTACAAATAAAACGCACAGCAGACCGGGACAGTTACACTGCTGAGCTGTGTCCAAAAAAAGGGGCTAATTTTAAATCCATTCACAACAGGGCAGAACAAACTGATTTATCCCCAAAGGCTTTTTTTCAGCAAGTGGAGAGACTTCAGTGCAATATTAACCGTTCTGAGCATGTAAGACAGCACAACAACAGCACTCTCCCCCCCACTCCCCACTTCATCTCTGCTCGCCTCACACGTGAGAAGCTTTGTCTTCTGAAATCTCTGCTGTTAGGGCTTTTTTCATGTCTATTTCTAAATTTGAACTGACATAAAAGCCCGGTCCATTTTTTTTTTTTTTTTTTTTTTTGCTGTTTCTGTATAATTGCATCATTTGTCAAGTGGTGCAGTTATTTTAGGCCTCTGGATATTTTTCTATACAGAATGCAGAGGGTAGGCAAGACCCAAGCTTGAAGATACATTGAGGAAAGAAAGTGAACATTTCACCAGATTAATAGACGAGTGTAAAAACAAATAAATAAAAATGAAACAAAACAAGGTCATTTGAAATTTCAACGTTTGAGCTGTCAAACACGTTTTTAGTTTTATCAGGAATATCGCTGTTTGACATCGTGCTGTGTGGATGTTATTCCCAACATCTGGAATGCAGCAAGTGGCTATCTGAGATCCTGTTATGTTGCTACCATCTTTCTGCCAAGTCTCCTCTTTTTCTTTCTTTGGAGGAGATTTTGATCCTAGAAGAGAAGAAGAATCAGCAGCGACTGTGTAGTGCCATCACATCAACATGAACCAAATTCTTGGAGGAATTCATCTGACATATATAATTGGAGAGTCCCATCCAGAACCACTGTGGTGTACCTTATAAAGTGGCCAATGGGTAAAAAGTCAGGTGTGAGCATAAAGAACGATGAAAGTCCATCCAAGTGTTCAAGTAGAGTTTTAATGGAGGGTGCATGAAATATTATAGCCTAATAAATATTGTCTCCAGACAGCTCTTTGTGTCTGAAATATTGCTCCGATAGTAACTATAATTCATTATTTTCTCCAGCTCTGGCCACATGCATATGACACGAACCTCTATTTTACATTTAGCTTTTTAGTTAAGGGTTTTTGTTCCCGCTACATTTTTTACATGCTTGAAATACCAAGCAAAAAAGAAGATGAGAGAAAGAGAGAGCGAGAGAGACAACTTTCCCTCTCTCCAAACACTTCTTGCATGGTGAAAGCAGGATGGGATGGGAGGCTCTGTACTGTCACCTAGTTTCCATGGTGACCTGTTGCTATAGAAACAGGCCCTGCAAGATACTCGAGAGTTAGGCTGGGAAAGAGGAAAAAAAAGAAAAAAGAAAAAGAAAGAAAAAGGAGGTGAGAAAATACTTAAGAGAAGCCGAATCACAGGAAAATACTGAAGAGCGGTGCAAATTAGGTGTAAACTCAAATTCTTAAAACTCCGAGAATCAGCTTTATTCTTAGGTACATCATAAACTCAGAGCTGGGCGGTTTAATGTTGACTATTGTCAATATGTAAGATGTTACAAGGAAAGGGGAGACGAGATCAACTTCATTTTACTCTTTGTTACATAATCACTGGGGCTGTTCAATAAAAGCAATGTCTTGAGACAGAATGAGAACATTCACGACAGGGTTTTCGTTTAATGTGCGAATGATAAAAACAGGGAAAATAAAGAGTGACAAATGAGAAAAAAAAAGCCAGTGTACAAGTCTTACAGTCTACGGGCTTTGGTTCTGTTTGATGTAATATTTTCCTTTCCCATATCTTTGTTTGAACCTCGTTGTTAGCGCTGCATTCAAATCGTGACTGCACCAACATGCCTTGAAGTTTGGCATGTAGACCAGGTATATTTTTGAGAGAAGCTCCTGCTATAGAGGCAATGCTGTTATCATCCACCATCCACCCAGTTACAAACATTATAAAGAGCGGAAAGAGGCATGAAGCTTAATTTGTTTGTCACTAAGAAAATTACAAGGAGGCAGTGCAGTCTGCCAGCAGGTAAATTAAGTTATAACACAGTCATTTGCAGCTCTCCACAGAGACGGGTTGCTTCCCAGAAATTACCAACCAACCTGTTGTGATTTTCCCGAACCACCTTCCCCTTCCTCATCTCCATCTACCTCGCTGTTTTGTTTTTTTTGTTGTTGTTTTTTACTGGCCGAACCTAACCTACAGCAGTTTCTCCTGTTGCCACATACAAAACCTGGGAACACGAATATGCTCCACAGTCAGGGGATGCACAATATGCAAAGCAACTGGCGGCCAGCTCTGCAGGACAGATGGATGCATACACACAAACACATCGAGACCGCCTCTTACTTGTGCAGTCCAAGGTTTGTACGCTCTGTCACTGTGACAAACCGCCCTGCAAAGTTCAGTCACACTTCCTTCGTTGTGGCTGCAGCCCAAACATGAGCGCCCGGAACATAAACAAAGCAGACAGCGAAGATGTGCACAAGGCAAGTCATAGACATGCGTCACAATCGTTTTGATGGGTAAGCCTGGAGTTGCTGAGTGGATGTTTCAAATCAAACCCAATGAGGAAAAAAGACAAGCATCTTAGAAGGTCAGTGTTATGAAGAGCTTTGCTGAAATACCTTTAACCCCTGAACTGTTTCACATTTCTGACCTCAGACCTCAATGTGTTTTATCGAAATTTTGTGTGCTAAACCAAACACAAGTTCTGCCTCATTGTAAAGTGGAAGGAAATTGATGTACGTATGGTTTTTAATTAAAAAATTGGATATGTTTGGTGTGTTTGTGTAATCTTACCCTTTTACACTGATACCTGCAAATTAAATCCAGTGCAACCATTTGCATTGAGTGATCAGATTAATGAAAAGTACAATAGCGGTCAAGACTAAGGAACACAAAAGGTCAGAGACAAAGTTGTGAAAAAGTTTAAAGGAGATTTGTGTTATAAAAATGAATAAGTTCTAAACATCTCACCAAAAACCGATCTATCAATCATATGAAAATGGAGAGTATGGCACAAGAAGCAGCCAAGTGGCCCATGAAAACTCTGGAGGAACTGCAGAGGTCTGCAACTTAGGCAGACTAATCTGTCATCAAGACAACTAGCAACTGGCATATATGTAAAACAGTATGAATAAGGGAAAACAAGCACTGCAAATTATCCTGAACACATCATTCTGACTGCAAACCACTGTTAAACTACCTGTTAAATTACTTCCTTGCTACTTCATGCAGAGGCTTAGTAATGAACAATGCATTTGATCTGCTCAATCAAAAGGCACATCTAAGCCAAGTAGGAAGTTGTCCATGTTTAACTTAACAATTGCTGTTCACAAACACTCTGTATTCAATGAGCTTGAGCTGAATTTTAAAGAAAAATAGGCAAACATTTTAGCCTGTATGTGCAAAACTTGTAGAAACACACTGCCAAATAGAGCTGTAGTTGCACCAAAAAGTGGTTCTGCAAATGTTGACAAAGAGGGGCTAAGAAACACATGCAACAAGTCTCAGATTTTAATTTGTACAAAAAGTAGCATCTCAGCAAGTCAGTGTTATACATGCACGCCTGCGTAGGTAACTGTCAACAGGTAACTCAAGGAATACTGCACATTTGCAAGCGTACACAAACGCATCTAAATGAATGATCTTATTTACTGCTAAATAAGATCTACTAAATAACTCTTATTTAGTGTTAACTCATGTTTATGACCTGGATATAAACAGAATCTAGTAAGTAACCTAAGAAGTCAGCACATCAAGTACTAAAAAGAAATACCGCAAGGAATTAGCATGTGTACAATAATGACCCATGACTGAACCAAGATGTGCTCAACGTAGCAGCTAAATAAGAAATGACAAGAGATGTTTGGGCAACGAGCTGGTGCTGCTACTGAGTCAAACATCTGTGGGGACAAGTGAGGAGATTCTTGAGTTCCCAGTTGGGCTTTGCCTTCATACTAAAGCTGGGATCACACTTGTAATAGAAAACGCTTGAAAAATATTCAATCGTACAACAGTGGCCTTCTTTTACTCAAAAGAGACAAATATCTTGCTTCTTTCACATCCCACTTGTGTCCAGAAATAGTTTTAATTTCTGTTTAGTCTTTTCCTTCCAATGTTCCTCTCTTGTACATTTATCCAATACATGTTCTTGGCTTTCCCCTCCTTATTTTTGAATCCTTTTTGTATAGTTTTCAGCTCTTCTTTGTCCCCTGATCTAACAGCTCTCTTCTTTTCACACAGCTAGGCTTTTTCCATTGATGGTTGCCAGGTTTGTTTGTTTTTTACAGAACACCTTACTGTTTTTTTTTTGGGGGGGGAAATGTTCTTCACACAAAATGTGTTGTCGACTGTAATGTGCCCCGTCAACCTGTGAATATTGTCTATGGGTCTCACAGAAACGCTTTTCACATTTGGCATTATGTGTATTCTGCCTGATCAGCTAACCAGAGGACAGAGCTAAAAACAGGTTTGAATTCACTCCATGGAAACTGAGGATACATTCAGCTCCATTTGCCACATCCAGAGGTGATCTGGGACATTTATGACCGTGTGTCTTTGGCAGTGTGAATGGAAACGTGTCCCGAGTCACACCAAAGGTCCACTTTGCCAAGTTGTGATTCCACACAAGCTATGGAGTTACAGCTGGGAGATTTTTCCTTTCAATGAGAAGCAGTGACAAACTTAGGGACAGCTCTAAGTGCAGGCTGTAGTGAAATGTGATGTTTTTTAATTAAAAAAAACATGGTACATTGAGATTTATTCCACTAATGACCAAAATTAAGCTATAAACCTTTATAGCAATTTTTATCTGTTAATAACTAACTTGTTGAAAGCTTAGTTTTTCCTAATCCCACTGAATGCATCACTAATAAATCTTCGACGCCATAGCAGGGAACCTCTAACGGCAGCCTGTTGTTCAGGTGAGAAGCAGTATCATGGTGACAGCAGAACTAATTAAACTGCAGAACAAGAATTATTGAATACTCAGAGCCAGAGATGCTATATTAATAGACAACTTATCTGCAAATGGAAAAGGTTCTGGATTGAAAAGTGATAACAAGAGAGGCCGTTTAAACAACCAGGACCTGTTTCTTTTGCAGAGTCAAAGGTAAGTTTATTGCCCTCAAACTCAGAGAGTTAGCAGATGATCCTACATTAGGAGGATCATCTGCTAATGTAGATGATCCTCCTACATTAGCAGATGTAGGCTAATGTACATCTGCTAAGATGATCCCACACTAGGAGGAAGAAAAGTTAGCCAATCAGGAGACTGCACGCTGCTACTGCCAATGAATAAGAGTTGGCCCTCAGTTTTACGCCATAGTCTTTTGGACAATGTCCAACTTCTTCTCACACAGTCGTTATGTGATTTATGCAGCTTTATTGACCCAACATTTAACAAATTTAACCAAAGAAACATACTAACTGTTTAAAATGCTGGTCATCTAATCGCTTCGCTGTGTATAGTAATGTATTTTAGACCCCAGTGTTCACAGTGATTAGGGACTACAGTCGTTGTGATGAACTTAAATTGGTGAATATTTGAGTCTCTCTAAAAACACTTCTAGCAACCTGTTTTAATAGACAAAACACCAAATATATGTTTTGTCACCCAAGTTAATATACTGGTAAGATTATCCAATCTGTTTCCTTGCAGAAAAAAGGCCTCTAGCCCAGCATTTGAAGTCTAATCACTGACATACATTTGTGTATGGACTAAAAGTTTCCCCCCACATCCCCCCATGCGTCTGTAGCAGCAAAGGCCAGATGTTCTGCAGTGGAATCCCTGCACATCTGGCAACCTGAAGCCGAGAGGGTATTTGCCATGCAGCGATGATGAAAGAACAAGAACAGAAGACGAGATTAAAGAGAGAAGATGATAAGTGATGGATTTACGTTAATAAAACAAGAAAATGAATTTATAGTGAGACACTCACATGACACGAGGCTGACGAGGAGACAGCTTGGGATAAATTTATGCTTCTTTTAAGTAACGTGCAACAGCATAGCTCTGATGAATGATCTAAAATGTCCTGAATAAGGACAGACAAATGTGGCTGCAAGCTCATAAACCAGCAACACCCCCTGGAAGATCTGTCCGTACACTACAGGAACAGAAAAAAATATATATAATCTTTAGGAAATTCAAACCAAATGAAGAGTTTCCTGTCTGGTCTGGAAGCTGCAAAGGTGAAAACAACACATTCAGATGTGAAACTGGGTCCTTGCTTTTCCATTCCCACGCCAACTCTGCCTGTTTGAGCTTGTTGAGGGGAAAATAACCCGGCAGTGGAACATAAACAATTCAGACTGAAATCTATGAAAGAGCTCCAGATCAGAATTCCCACTCTCTATAGAAGAAGCTTTTTTTTTGAGAAGGTACAACTCATAATCTACATTCATATTTAATAAATTTGAATATGTCTTCTGACAAAGGCCATTTGTCAAAATAAAAGTATATTTTGAAAACAAACTTTAAGTAGATATTCAACATACTCCAACCTTTCTGTACTGAAATACATTTTTATTGACTTGAAATCTAATGTTATGTCTTGTTTTCATCACTCTGTGTGTAATAAAATGATATATCATGCAATATTTTGTTATTATGATGCTGAAATAAAATGAATTGTTCAATGACATTCTGATTTACTTATTGCGACTCCAACAAAAGATAATTGGAGTTATAGTTATCTTTTGTGGCTCAATGCTGGCTTGGACCTATTCATATTAATGGAAAGTTGAGTGGAAGGGAAAACTGCTACAGATAAGCCAGTTGAAGGACACAATTGAGCTATTAATCGGATGACAAATTAAAAAGGCCATGATAATTTCTCTTCTGATGATTAATGTTTTTTGAAGAGCAATGTTGTTTATATTGCTTTCTTATATATACTTACATCTGTACTAGCCAATTTCAAAGTGACCGATAATTGCCCTTTACCTGTTTTATACACTTCGTTAAGCAGATGAAACCTTATTTGGGTGATTTCTTTGGGTCGTTACCTCAGATGAGGAGGTCACTTTGGACACTTGATACTGAACCAATAATTCACTTTGCTAACAGGGAAAAAAAAGCAATTGCTTAAGTGTCTTCTGTCTGCAAGCTAAGAGAAAAAGGGGTGTACAGATAGAAGATCACAAAGATCAGCCATCGACCCAAACTAGTTCCAGTGGACTGTGAAAGATCTGGGCAGCTGAGGGAGAGGGAAATGAGTGGAGAGAGAAAAAAGTGACCCAGGTACTGAGCTGAATGAGCTACGCTGTGAAAGGAGGGGAGTTTTCACAGCTGGCTGGGTTTGATCAATCCAGAAACACTTCACATGCACAAACTCGCAAACAAAAAAGCCAATACACAATGTGCAGATGAACGGATGCTCCAGACACACAAAGCTCCGTGTAGTTTTACAAATCACTATCATCAAATCCATGCACCCAGGAGGTAAAAGAAAAAAATCCACTTTTTTCCACAAAGTGTTGAAAAAGAGGAAGACTATCTAATGGGGGAAGAGACAGGTTGGACTACAACCAATACAGCAAATGTGTTATCTGATAATAGATTTCGATGGTTGCATTTTGAGAAAAGAAAGTCCAACACTGCAGCTTTTAACTTTTCCAGTAAAACTTTTGACTCGTTTTATTTTGTTGATGCCGTGAGCTTAGAGCTTGTGTTTTCTTCCACAGGTCGTCCTTAAAAGAAAAGATGTTCATCTTAAAGGATTTTAAGTGTAAACGTGCAGTAAAACATTCTTGGACCAACAAGCTCAGACGTCTACATATTTTATTAGTTAAGAAATCAGTACATTTTAGCTGACCTACTAAATCTAAAGCAAAAACTTCCAACAGATCCAGAACACACACAAAAAAAATCACTGAAAACCTTGGTTCTCTCCCTCCCTCTCCTCTGACTTGAAGAAGCCTTAATGTGAGAAAAGCGTCTGTATTGATTTACCTGCGTTCTATTTAGAAGCACAAAAGGCAGGAATGATGTGGATGGAGGCAGATGGAGGGAAGGGGAGTTTATCCTGCTCTGAATCTTCGATACATTGCAAGTGAAGCAGATTTTTCAGTTTTAGTAAAAACTAGAAGAAGGTAAGTAAACAAAATTGTGATTGATTATCCACTTATGTAAAGCCATAAACCTTCATTTATCTGTGTGTATGTGTGTGTGTGCATGTGCCTGTGTGTGTGTGTGAGAGATGATCGGAAATAAGAATGCAGAAAAAGCAGAACTGATAGCACACCTGAACCTTTCTGACAGCGCTTTAGGAGATGTGAGTGGCCAACAGAAAAAGTCTCTGCAGTAAAGATTTATGGTTTAGTAGACAGGATTATACAAGCCCGTCTCAGAAGGGAGATTTGTGTGATTTACTAACCTTCGGGGTCCTTCCTCCACTTGCCTTTGGCCTATATTGTTTTCCAGAAGTCCACCTTAAATATGGATTAACCTTGTTTTCGGCCCCCTGCTGGGCTTGCATCCATCTTGTGTTGCCAGGTTAAAGAAAGCAATGCACAGAACAGGCAACACCCACAAATTGCAGAAAGACAAACAGTTTTGGAAAATTGGGTAAAAGTTTGTTTCCTGTTTTTGGTCTTTCTGAGCAACAACAGAACTTTCTCTTTATTATCCTCTCTCTCTCGCCCCCAGTCTCCCTCATCCGTTCCCCTGTACTCTCTTTTTCCAATTAACTCTTCTTCTCCTTGAGGCATCCGTTGTTTCCATAGGAACAGTGCTCTGTAGTCGATGCTGGTAGTCTTGGTAACAGTGAACTGGGCAGGCCAAGTGCATGCGCTTGTGTGTTGTATTTTTAGGCGACTGCGTGCACATGTGGCATGTTTACAGAAATTGTGCTTTTCTGTTTCACTGTAAAAGGTGTTTAATTGTTTTTAATGTCTTTTAGGCAAAGTGAAAGATTCATTCACTTTTAATTAGTTCTGGTTTGCTTTGTACTCTTCTGTTCACAATCGATGTAAAAATGAAATAGAATTTAGAAGTAAGTAAATTATTATTGTGTTTTGTGATGTTCTTGCTCAATCTTATGTTTGAAGTGGATCAAAATTATTATATTTATAAATGCTGCAAATCACAAATGTAACTTTATGCTTCAAAGAATGATGTTTTAATTTAAAAAAAAGAGTAAAAACTCACTGCACAACAACGCAGAGAAATATGGAGTCATTCAGACCGAGCAGTGATGCCATCAAGATTTCCACTGAGCTTAAAAAGAGGACAATGAGGAGGAAGTAAAGTCCTTCCACAGATGTGGCTGTACACCAGAAACAAGTTCAGGGAAACAAATGCAGGCAATCTACTGATGTATTTATAATCGGAGACAAAAAGACTTCCTTGGTCGTTTCTGAAATCCATTTTCTCATAGGATTCAGCAACACTGCTGCTGATCATTTTGTTTTTGTGTGTTGATATTTTTGACGCACTAAATATAGCCTAAAATGAATAAACAATAATGCACATTGTGTGTCATTTTGGTGTTGGCATTTGTGTGTCCGGGGAAGACCATCTGCCCATATGAGCAGCAGGCCTGTATATGAACAAACACGTGCGATGAGCCATTCCGAAGCCAGGCGAACATCTCTAGAGAGCAGAGGGCTTCAGCTCAGCAGTCAGTTGCCTTATCCACACGCACACACACGCACGCACACACACACACGCGTGCTCGTGCAAACACATGCACATCAACAATCTTCCATTCATGCAAAGCCATTTCAACCACTCATGATGATACAACTTAAAAACATTGGGCTGCCTCAATGTTAATACAAATATAATCACACAAGCACAACAAGAGGCAAACACATGCAAAAAAAAAAAAAGGAATAAATCTGGAAACAACACTGGCAGTCACACACACAAACACGGCTTTCTGATCCCGAGCTCGCATCTCTACACATGCGCAGCTACTTTTGCAATCACACACGCTCTCTCCACCTCACGTGTGCTCCAGTGCTCTACTTTCCTTCTGCTGGAAGTGGAAGGGAGGGGCTCCTCACACGCTCTCCCCCACACACATGGACTAGTGTGAAATGTAGAGGTATGCAAAAAGGATTCATGCAAAGAAACACAGGTGTACATACAAAACTGGAGGCATGCAAATTCGAGGGCTGAAACCGAAAAGCATGCATACCCAGTTTTACGTTGTGGAATGCACATGCATGCAGTTTCAAGCTGCCTGCAAGGCACAAAAGTAATTGCTCACACGTGCATAAAAAGAGCTGTTCATGTATGAAAAAGAGGTGGAAGAAAGGCAAGATAAAGGAAAGTAGCTGAGGATAAATTTACACCATGAGAAATGCATTGACAATAAATGTATACTAAATAATCTGAAGTTCTTGTAAAATGTAAAGATGAGTGTAAATTAGATTTCGAATGGTTCTTCATCAAAATCACCAAGATTGCCAGAAAAATGCCACTGCAACACAATCATCAGCCAGAACCTAAGACACGAGACAAAATGGATCCACACTTTGATACAAAGTTCTGACCCCACTGTCTTAAACATTGCAATTAAAATCAAGGTTTCTTTAGACCAGCGAAAAATATTCTGAACTGTTACTGTTCTGTGTGAAATGTCCATTTTGTCTTAAACTAAAATAGGAAGTATGACAAAACAGTTACAAAATATATTGGTAGGAACAAGACTCTGATCCTTTTTGAGTCACCCCTTCACCCACTCCTGACAAGCCATTTGTCTGGAGTTCTTAATACATAAAGCAATACGGTTCTGGATTCCCACGTCTTCCCTTTTGTGTGGATTTTTCATGTTGTCTAGTTTCTTCCCACAGTGCAGAAACATTCAAATCAGCTAAACTGAAGCATCTAAATTGCTCATGAGTAATTTGTCACCCTGTTGGCTTGCTCGGCTACAACACTGTTAGAAATTTGCCCATGAAAATTAATTTGTAGTTGTCAAGTAGAATTTTTTTTTCAATGTGATTCATTTATCTTCTGAAATCAATGGTCTAAAAGAGAAACTAAACTGTCAGCTACTCAAATCCTTATTAAACTGGAGATCAAGAATCCCAAAATTGTGCAACTTGTTATCTTTTACTAATATAAGATGAATAAGTGCAGAGCACTTAAAATATCAGTGTGTGAAGTTGTACATTGGGTCAAAGTGTGACTTGCCTTTTAAGCTCAGGGCAATGTGTGCTGCACAAGACTCGTTTCTCCGTGTTTCTGTAATGCATGATGGATGCTACACTTGTCTTCTTCTGGCAACCTGATTTAATTGCACACATCCAAGTCCAGAGCTTGACTCAACTCCCAGAGGACTGTTTCAGGTAGCAGGCATGCATTACAGCTTCCAACTCCACTTACAGCTGGATCTCTGAGGGAAGAAACAGAAGTGAGCCAAAGGCCATAAACACTCCACTAATAGTGGGTTAAACAGTCGCCAGGCTGCATCCATGACAGGAAGGAAAATACGTTCCACACTTATCTCAGAATCACACTGTATAAAACTTCAGTCTTTTTTATCTGACATTTAAGGTTTGTGCAGCACAACAAATACAAAATCTACCATGATCATAACTTTTAATATTTTAATCCAAGGTGAAATGTGAAATTAATAAACCAAAATAAATTGTACATTCAGGCCAGGTAGCATCTCTCTAATCCCCTTTTAAGCCTTACCTTTTAAACAAACATGGAAGGAAGTCATATGGAGAAGGAAAAGTGTGAATGGTGAGGAGGAATAAAACAGATTAGCGTAATCCACTTTATTCTGGGACAAACGGTTCAGACAGCCAACATGCAGAAATACACAAAACACAGAAACACACTCAGGAGGGAATTAATGCAGCAATGCATGTTTCTCAGTCCCCTCAGGTGTTCTTGCAAACAAACCAGATCACAAGAAATGATGAAATCAGGGAGTGACAACAACTGTGGCAGGAAGCAAGCAGGCAAACTGAGTGAAGGCGAATAATTATCATGGAAGAAGAGTTAGCACATAGGAAGCTGAACTAAATACCACAAAACTACAAAAAACAACTAAAATAACTAAACACAAAGGAATTAACCAGCATGGCAACATCATTCAAACAAGAATGAGAATAGAGAAATAATGAAATTAGATAACTTCGAGGAAATAAAATATTCAGAATACAGACACAAATAAAAACAAAAACCCAGACACCAAAAGATCATGACAGCTCCACGTTATTGCAGTAACTTCTAAACAGGGAGTCGCATGGAACTGCGTTCCCTCACATGAAAAGTGTTTTCTGGTGTAGGAAGTTGTTGCCTTGGATAATGTAAAGCACCTGTCTAAATAATAATAACAACAACAGTGTATTAATGGTTGATGAAATATAAACATCATGAATCTCGCAGGAGACAAGAACTGAAAGATGAAATGAGACGTAGAGACATAAGGAATGAGCCTGATGTAGGGTCACTGAATTCTGAAAAATAAAAGATCTGTTGGTCTGTTGTGTCCGACAGCCAAAAGCATGAGGCTAAAATAAAATGATAAGACAGCTCATGAAAGCTCTCAGCTCACCCTTTTGGAATAAAAGCAGAGGTCAACCCAGAGCAAGGATTTTTTTTAGAACAAGATCGAAGTACTGAGTTACGAAATCATAACACAGTGACATCACCATGTCACCGAAAGGATTTTTTTTCTTACAAAGAAACGTTGAAAATTTATATTCTTGAATAAATATATTGTGAAATTGGTTTACTTGTAGCCAACAGCAAAACTGAGAATCTATACATTGTTTGGATCCCTTTGCTTAAAGGGGAGCACTCTTTTGAGCTATTTAACATGTTACAATGTTATTCACTAGTCAAAAACAATGAGGAAATACCATCCTTATTTATGCAATTATTAAAACAATTCATAGACCAAAGGATTTCAAAACCACTTAATATATCTTGACAATAAACAAACTGAGAAAATAAAATATAGGAAACAAAAGTGATATAATTACATTTCTTCTCTTTTAAGAGGTCAACAAGCCAGTTTTGCACTCCACATGGGCCGCCTGGAAAAGTTGGAGAGCCTCTGTGATAAATGTCCAGAGTGGGGAAGTGAAGACCAACCATTGTGCAGCATCAGCAGATCATCTTCTGTCATCGATCTGGGATTAAAGTCATACTACAGCACATTTTGCAAAAATAAACAAACAATCTCTTTGCCCTAAAATTATAATACGCTACGATACGATAGAGTCTGTTTGCTAGGTTTTGGTTCATAGAGCTCAGCTGAGCCCAATCCAAAAAAGCAATAGGAAGTCACCAATACGCAGCGTAAGCCGGACACCAGGCAAGAGCAGTGGCCTAAATGTGTGCCAACTACTGGCAGCGAAATCTGGCTCTGGGCCAGTGGAATGTCACCTTACTGGAAGTAAAAAAGCAAAAGTTGGTGAGGAAACTTATTTAAAAGAAACTACGGATACCTGGGCTCTCCTTCCAAATCCTAAAGCTGCACTGGACTCTATCCTACTCAGGATATGCCAAATGATAAAGACACAAAACGGTCTCACACTTCCTACTTTCCAAATACAATTCATTTATTTTCACTTACAGCAAATCAAAATCTACAAGCACTCTTAAGAGCTGAGCTTTTTTTATGAGAAGCAGCACAAATCACAGTCTAACTGTGTGATGCGTAAGAGATTTGTCGAGGAATGGACCGGGATTCCTCGGGAAACATGTCAAAGGCCTGTTGAAAACGACAACTGATGACTGCAGTCTGTTATCTACCAGAAACAACACACTTATTATAACTAGTAATATCAAGATTTATAAAAACTTCAACCCCGATGCAATATGAATATCACTAATGCCAGCCCAACAGCTGACTTAACTCTTCCAGTATGCATTAAGGACTCAGAGGACCTTCAACCAAGCTGCAAGCATGGATAAAAAAACTCAGCCTGGAGTCATCGGGCAAAACATTCTGAACAGCTGCTGCACACAACTGCTCTAATTTAGATGATCATCTGCATAAATGAGCACAGAAATTATTCTGCTGTGTTTATAACCAGCAAACTAGGACAGATTTTGATTTGCACTGGAGTAAACCTCTTGACCTCGCATAATCTCTCTTTCAGCCACCTCCAAGGAAAGTACTTCTATGCAAAATCCCCCGACATTAAGGGAACAGAAATGTATTACCAAAACATTCAACTCTTCACAGAGGACAGGGTACAAGGTTTTAAAGTAACCTTATAGAAATATCTGAATATTTGTCCAGGAAAGCATTTGTCAGATAAAACAGATTGGGGAGGGAAAAAAAGGTCTGGCTTCTTCTTTATGGAGTATGCTTTGTGATTTGGCGTGCAGTGTGGAGTCGAAGGGGGCAACTCCACACTGCCAGACCCAGACTCATGCTTTAACATGTCTCCAATCCTTCCAGTCCACTGGTACGATGCTTTAAACCCCTGCTTGAGGCTTTGTATTGCTCTTAGTCAATTGAAGTTGCATGATGATGAACGTGCGTTCCTCAAAGCTTCCCATTTTTGACCTAATCTGAAAGCCACACAAAGCTTGGAGGTCTGTAGCTATTGATTTTGAGGAAAGTCGGTCACCCCTGCACAGCACAATGTTGCTCGCATGACCACAAACCAGAGTGTGATCATCATTCACTGACCTTGTCTAACCCTACATGGCTGATTTGTTGTCATTCATATTTACTTCCACTTTTTATATATATATCACAACTAACAATTGACTGCAGAATATTTAGCATATTTTCCTTCACAAAGTCTATGGAAGCAGTTACTGTAACATGTGGCAATAGAAGCGATTTAACACCTGAATTCAGTGATTTGGATGGGGGACCCGATACTTTTAGCAATACGGTGAAAAGTCCAGTTACAATTTCTTTATTCCTTCATAAATCAGGACAAATTAGTATCAAGCATCTTCGGGTAAACTTGTCTCTTAGGAAAAAAAAAGCCCAAGGACTACTCTTTACCTTTTAAATAGGACTAAAGGTTACCAATTAAAAGTGTTAGTCTAAAATGATATCCAATGAAAGTCTCCATAGCAACAGCCTGAGTAATTCATAGAGCGTGTCAGTCTGTGAAATAAATTTCACACTTCAGCCAACCACGGCCTCTGCGGTGAGATTTAGTTTGAAATGTACGAGCGAAGCGTGCATGTTAGAAACAAAAATAAACACAATAAAATCTATTGTTCCGCGACTCTTTGTCGAGATTGTCAGTTCTTAGAATTACACATGACAGGTGAGAATGATTTATTGTTGTTTTGCTTCTTTTTTTGGCTGCAATTTCTGAAGCATCGATTTGACTTTTTTTTTTCTGTTTGTTTGTTTGTTTCCCCAAGTATTCCCAAGTGTAAATATGCACCATTTGTCATTTATCAGTGTGTTTCTACAGCTCAACTAATTGGTGGGAAAAAAGCCTTAAAGCAGATTTTATTTTCAACTGTGCTCTGTCTAATCGGCCTCATACCGGCACACTGCTCATTAGCTTTCTGTAGGGCTTTCATTCCTTCGTCCCCCTCTCCTCACTAACTTTGTCATTTGCTGTCATGCAGTATCTTCGTCCCTGTTTTCCTCTCATTTAATCAATTTCTCCATCCCAGTTCACTGGTAGAAGAAGACCTCTGAGGGATCCCCACCCTCCTGGTGAATCTGAGGTTTTCTCCCTTCCCTTTCATTGCCTCTCTCTGTCTTCTTTTTCATAGTGAGAATGTTTTCTGTGAGAAAGTAGGTTCACAACAGACCTCCCACAATCCTGCATAACACACACACACACACACACACACACACACACACACACACACACACACACACACACACACACACACACACACACACACACACACACACACACACACACACACACACACACACACACACACACACACACACACACACACACTCAAACTAGAGCAAAAAATCGTGACTGCTGGAGCCACATAAGCCAAAGATTGTAAGCCTTTGACTTGTAACAAACACAAATGCACAAATAAACACCGTTAGTAGTGCACCACAAAGATAGCCTGATCAATTTTACATCTTTTTGTGACCAAACAGCCCTGAGAACAGAGCAGCTGGGGGGAAATCTTTATAAAAGTGAGGAGAAAGCGGGGTGGAAATTAGAGGTGAGGATATGTGAAAGTGAAAAAGCATGAGAAGGAACCTGGAATGTCACTTTAATGACTTCTGAACAGGTTGGAGGCTGTTTTATGAGTACGGCTTCACTCCTATTGAAGCAAAGTCAAATCCGTCCATCTGTGCAGCAACCAAACTCACTGATCCTTCTTTAAAACCTCCTTCTGTTGGAGGAAAAGACCAAGAGAACAGCCCCCTTTTTTTCCTGCATGCGTGTCTGTTGCCTATTTGCTTTTGTTCACTGGAGTTAGGCTCCTGCCCGATGAAGCTTACATAGCCTTAAAGCTCCAGCTAATTTGGTAGTGGGAAATATTTCAGAAAATACTAGACTGAGACAACAATTTGGGACTGACTAGCAATCCAATTCATCATACAACGATAGTACAATGGGCCCCCCCTCACTCCTCTTGCTTTCTTGTCACCTTTCAAAACTTAAGAGCATAAACCAAATTTCAAAATCACAAAAAGATAGCTTGTGATTTTAAATAATTAAATTCCACCAGCCTCACACAGGCCTGATTGCAATATTATGTGGGCTAAAAGATTTCAAAAGGGCGCAACATCTCCCCCACACCTAAACAAAAACATAGATTCTGACATGTATCAATCTAAAAGTTTAAAATGTTATTTCCAATCCATGAAGTAGGAATACATGGGACAGTGAACCTTTGAAGAAGTTAAAGACCAAATGTTCCCGTTGATGACAATTTTTCCCCATTTTCTTTTGTCTTTTTGTTCACACAAGAAGATTTACTGAGACAAATGAGACCTGCAGTGTCTTAGATGTTGTTTTCAGCTCTTTTGTGACTATTGTTTGAGTCTTTGATTCGCTTGATTCGCTCTTGGAGTCATTTTAGCAGAAGTAAAAATCTCTGCTGACTAAAAAGAGCCCAATGGCCTGGCTCATATTTGCAAAAGACGAAAGTGGGGCTTGTCAGTAGTCATCAGTTTTTCTCCTTAAACTTAAGAACTGTTGGGTTGTAAACCAAGAACATATTCCAGGTTGGTTTGGTCATATTTTTTTTTCTTTTGACAAATGAAATAATTATTGAAATTAGCTCAGAATACGTTTCATGACTTCAAAATACTAGTGTGACAAAAAAACAGTTTTTTTTTTTTACAGAACTCTGTAGGACCAGGATTTATAATTAACCCTGTAAAAGGACGTCTTTGAAGAACGTTGTGAAATTAAATTCGAATTGTGACTTATTAAGCTGCACTTCAAACATTCCAGTCAGTGTACCTTGAGCTGTTCTTCTCCACTTACAAACCTTGAGCTACCTAATCCAGTTAATAGTGGTGTTCTCTTGTCTTAGTGTGTCAAGGTCTAGCATGGCTAATGGCCAAAACATTGTCATTGTCAAATTGATGTGGTGGTTACTGCAGCAGCCAACAGCTGAGAGCACTCAGCGTCTTGTCAGTCCTCTTTACGGGCAGTGGAGTGGAAATGTTAAGTGCCACCATTACTGATTTCACTGTCAGAGAGTAATTTGCAGATTTCTGAAGCGAGGTTCTTTTAAAAGGTTACAAGCAAACACAGAGGTACTTGCAGGTGATAATTGTCGTTTTCATGTAGTAAATGTCCAGATTAGTTGCTACTAAAGAATTACTGGCTAGTCTGAGAAAAATTAAAGCGGACTTCTACCATCTTGAAAGAACTCCAAACACAAAACATCAGAGTATGTGAACCTCTTAAACTATTGTCACACTTGAGATCTTGGCTCATTTACAGGCGTTTATGTTTTTGATTATGTTTCACGCTGCTTAATTTCTGTGCGTCTGTTTACTTTTGGAAATGACTGAAAAATAGCTTTATCTACTCACTTATTTACTCAGAAACCAATGATCATCCTGGTGATCTTGCTGCGTGAAACACTAATAAAGGACCATGTAAAGCATTTCTGGCCTAAAAGAAATTTTAAAAAGACAATAAAGTTAGGATTTTTTTGGTTTGTTATCACAATGCTCTCCTTTTTTATTAGAATGTTTCTGAAGCTTTCTAAAGCTTTAATTCCTGATCCCAGTACATTTTTTTACAGAGGAAAACCACTGATGTCACCACTTGGGTGCTTTGTTGGTATTCACAATTTTGTGGAAGTCCATAGATACACTGAGTAAATAAACCCGTTTCAGAGAGACACCCCTCAAACCTGAAGTCCTAATATAAAGTACAAAGGTTTATACGGCTACCTCGATGAGAGCTTGATTAATGAAGGATGAAGTTTCAGGAGAGACCTCCCATGGCGACTTCTCCTCAACCATGATGGCGTCCAGCGTCGCCTTCTCGAGGATGACGTCAAAGGATGCATCGGCAAAAGAGAGCTGACGAACGTCCATCTGATGCCAGGTCATACCGGGACAACCGCTGTACCTGGCACTCATAGCGCTGATGCACACCGAGGAGTAGTCTATGTTGGTAATCGCATGGTAGCCGGCGCCGTACATGTCTCCACCCAAACTGCTGTTTCCACAACCTGAGAGAAATAAATGGTGAAAAAGAGACATAAGCCAACAATGGAACACAGAGAAAAAACACCAAACATGCAGAGAAGAGCATGTTATTAACTGAGAAGGGGAAAGATGTGTGAATATGGTGGGAAAATTAGAATAACTCTTAAGGGACCAAAGTGTTTGGTGTCTTAATTGAATAAATGTGATGATTAGAGTTACTCTTATGATTGGCTGCAGCGAGGTGCTGTATTCTGCAGGACTCCCACTTGTGTCTAACAAAAAAAACCCAACATTTAGATTAATTGATTTTCAGACACAGGTCGGTTCCCCCATTTAAAAGGTAGAGCACAGACACAGCTTCAAAATCCTTACATTCCTCGTCACATCATACCTGAAGTTTAAAAGATATTTTAATGAGTTGTCAAAGGCAGTGACAGAATCAGTCAGGTCAACCGGTCAGTCAGTAGTGTTTGAAGGCTGGTGAGTCCCCTGAATTCTTCACAATTGCAAAACACAAGGTTGGATTTTTGGGATTTTATTGGTAAATCTGTTTCCTAGCTTTCCAGGTATAATGTTGTTACATCGGTCAAAACAAACCAAGGAAACCAAGAGAATTTAGTACCACATCAAGTCCTGTCGTGTCAGAGCTTTGTGTGTCAGATTGAAATTCACAGTGTTCTGCTGCGACGCAGCGAGGTGCATTATCTTTCCTTGACGTCACCAACGAATGAGCTTTTTCTAAATAAAAGCTCATTCGAACAAGCACCAGGATGGTTTGATGCCAATACTGGATCATTACTAAGACATTTGAGATGAAGCTGTGTTGATTTCATAGAAGTCATTCACATGCACATGGCATGTGTTAGCTGTGGTAGATTTTACAATTGTCAAAAGACAAGCTGGCTAAAAAAACACAGACTGATATGCCGCACACAACACACCACCTCAGCTTAGGTGATGAGTGTGATATCTCACATATCAGGAAGCACATTTGAGGTTAAACTACCTTGCAACAAGGTAGAAGTTTTTTCTTCTGTATTTTTAACACAAAACTCTGACTAAAAACATTGTGAGACTTTAAAAAAGAATATCACAATGTTTAGGGCTAGAAGACCAGGATTGGAAGTAACATGATAAAAGAAAATTGAAGAAAGTTTCTAATGTAACAGGATGAAAATAACCAACTGAATGCAGCATCTCACCTTTTGGATACGATGAGTCAGACTGTAAATGGAAGAAGAGAAGGAGGAGGAGGAGGAGGAGGAGGAGGAGGAGGAGGAGGAGGAGGAGGAGGAGGAGGAGGCAAAGGAAGACTATGAAACAGGAGCAAGAAGAAAAGTTATGTTGGACATATAGTCTATGCATGATATGTAAAGAGTGTCATTGGGGGGTATTTTGTTGAACTGTTTTTCAGCTCGAGTACATGTGCATGTATTTGAAAGGATGTATTGAATCCGCCTGGGGACGTGTGAGAGGGTGCGAAAGGTGTGGCTGGGACTCTGAGCGGCATGCTGGCAGCGACGCCTCAGCTGCAAACGTGTGGCTCCTTCTTGTTATCACCTTCCTGCTTCCACTAATTACCGCCATGCAACAGCTTCACATGAGCATGTGCCAGAGAATCCAGGATGACTCAGTTTGCAGTCTCGCACCAAACAACACGTTAGTAACCTATTCAGATGTGTGTTTGCTTGCCTGTGTGCTTTACATGCTCAAACCTTATGTTGCACGACCACACGTGGCAAGGACCTCTGCACACAGATATTTATACGTCAAGACAAACTAATAAAGGATGATTTAACGGGACAAAAGCAGATGCAGCCATGCAACAACAACCCAATACTGCATTCATCAGTCCTGATGGGTAATCTGCGTTTCAAATGAAGAAAGTAAAGAATTTTTCTTTTCTTCCTGCAACAATCTTTGTTTTGAGTTTAATAAAAAGGACTTGTAATGTGTGCAGATTTATGACGAAGGTTGTATTTTTGAGGATTAGATTTATTCTTGAACAGCTACAGTGCTCTCAGTCTATCCCAGAAACCAATTACTTCAGAAAATAAAAGTGAGATTTTGGCGTTCTTATGAGAGTATCTATGTGTGAATAATTATTAGACAACCTAATAGTGTATAGGAATTTTGTGGAAATAAACAAAATGGCAAATTTTCCCATCACACTTTTAAATCTCTAAAAGTAAGAATAATACACAACTAGCCTTCCTACTTTATCTCAATCCCTTCTTGGCAAAAGATGAGGTTTTGGTTTCCATCCCCTGCTGGACCCCACAGCATGCCGGACGTTCCCTCCAAAGGGTTTTCCCCCGTAAACACAGATACGTGTATCTGTGTGTGCGTGCGTGTGTGTTATCTTTTTCCAGGCACGTTGCTTTTAGGAAAGGCCGGACATGATGTCTCATTCCTGGGGGTTGTCGGGATAAGTTTACTTTGCCACACTCTCCTCAAGGTCAAGACTCTTACACTGGGTCAGTGAGACCTGCTGACGCTGTTCCACGCACTCATAAACACTTACCTGCAAACATAAGTCTTTAAATTTAAAAAATATTGAGTTTGTGAGAATGTTGAATTTTTATTTATTATTTTTCTTAAAAGGTAAGGTTATATCAATTACAGTCTCTGGTTCCTATTTAGGACAGAATATCTACTGATAACCGGATCTCACTCCAACGTCAGCATTTTCCCGCAGGTCACAGTCGTAAGGCAGTACTTCAAAGAAATCAGAGCTGTACTTTTTTGTAATACATATTTCCCACTGAGGTTCAAAGCCACTCAAGTCAAGATTGTGTGATTAAATAAAATAGACCAAAATAAAGTCTAAATAAATAAATGTCCAACAAACAAGATGTGTCCCTCAGCAAATAATCCAAGTGGGGTTTGCAAGTTTTACGTTTTTGTCATTTCTTCCCCAACAATTGTGTTTTCCAGCTTAATTGTATGGATAAATAAAATTCTGAAGTAATTTTATTGTGCAATCTCATGTTCTTTAATCATAAAAACTGTCATTTTGACGGGGGGCGCATTCAATTTTGCAGCTCTGCGGTGAAGTAAGGAAAGTTTCATCTGTGTCTGAGGTGGTTGAGTTCGTCTTGGTGTCACATGAGTTTGTCTGGCAAAGAATATCCAGGTGAGTCTGGGGCCTTACATGTCTGCAGGTAATAAATAGGAGGCTTTACATTTCTACTGAACAGACTAACTGGATTATTAAAAGCATAAGAGAAGAAGAGGCTAAAGTTAGAGGTGTCGTATAACCTCGTTCCGGATGCCCGTGTGAGCGTGTGATGGAAAACCTAATCCTGCTCTTAAAATATTTCATAACACTCAGATAATAAACAACCGAACACTCAGCTATCCATCAGTTGCATGAGTAAACAGATTGTTATTGTATTTGCTTTTCCGTTTCCATTAATATCCAAAATAATTGTTTTATAAGTTGCATTAACAGCTGCCAGCCCAAAAGTGATGGCCAAAGATGGACATGGTACCTCGCAGGCCATCAAAGGCGGGTTAAAGGACATCTGGTGTGTGACCCGAGAAATCCTTTGATATTTAAGGACCAGCTGGACATGTGAGTGACAGCTGTGGAGATATAACACAGGAAAGGAAACCTCTGAGGCAATCCCCAGGAATAATTTAGGATTAGTCTGCTGACGGGAAACACGTAGAAAAAGGGAATCATACAAAATCACATATGCAGCTTTAAATTTAATCTGAAACTGTGAATTCAAAAATAAATCCAATGAGTCAAACAACAAACTATATTTACTGAGCCCTTTTTTAGGCACTCAAAGGTAAAGCGTTTTTACAGAGATAAAAAACCGAAAGACGGACATTTAGACAAGCATGATGAAAACAAATTGTAGGTTATAGAACAGTTACGTATTAAAAAGTAATCAATTATAAGAAATGTGGAAATGCAAGAGTATAGATCAGCAGGAAAGCTAATGAAATTAAATTAAAAGTTAAGACAATACATAATATACAATAATATGAATAAATTATACAAGCTAGTAAAGCAAAGATCATTATTACTTGCTAAAATAACATGCAACAGCATTCATATGACTTTCAATAACTCGAATAGCTATAAAAAATATGTTTCAGTAATTTAAAGAAAATAATAAGTATGTTTAAAAAAACTTGCTTTGCACTCATCTTATTTCACCAAATACAAAGTGGATGTTTTATTTTCTTGCTAACGTTCATTTAGAAACTTTGTGACATTTTGCAGCAGTTTGACTATTTGCGTTGCTTCAGGTTCAACAATTTTTAACTTTAATTTTCAAAAACATTTGTACTCCAATGGAAATGGTGTGGCTCCCAAGAAACACATCACTGAAGCCCACCAACATATTGAGCAGCACTGTTTCCCAAAAAAACAGACACAACAGGCTTAACATACTCCATCCAAAAAGAAATGTCTGTCCTAAATCAATCTATATTCATCTAGAGTTTGTCCAGTGGATTAAATATTTTTTTAGTACTTGCACTTCTTCAACTCAAGAACTTAAAAAAAAAAAAACAACTCTCTTGTTTACTTCTGTGGCTCCTACATGATGTTGACTGCACTTTTCAGATATAAGACGAACAGCAGATCTGGGTGACATGTATGGTCATTGGGTGGGTGGGGAACCCCTGTGCGTCAGCCAGCAATGTGAAACATCCGAGCCGTGAGCCGAGCTGAACCGAGCGCAGCAGTGGAAACTCCATGATGTCAGAGGCATTTGTGGCATTCGTTCACGTCCCAGATTGGTTTTGACACATTAAGGATGGCGACCAAGGCCCATGCTGATGAAAGGTGATGCTCAAGTGGACACATAGCAACACCCAGCTCGACCAACCCCAGTCCACCGAGGCTCTGGGCAAGCCCGAGGTAAACTGATGCCATGACGACATGCTGCTAAATTTAGCTGCGACTGTTGCAAATGCTAACAAATACTGTAGAAAGCTCCCATGTGGAGTGTATTTGTTTTTGTATCACACTGTGAGTGGATGAACAAATAAATCTGAGTCTTTATACTGAGTGCATTTTTGAGTCAGAGTTTATATGAATCATATTAAGCCAGATCAAATGAAGATGTGGAAGTAGAGATTATTTTCCAGCAGTTTCTTAAGTAAGGTGGTGAAAAGTGTGTACATATCAGAGAGTGTGCACCAAGATAGTAACATTGATTTCTAACCAATTACCTCTTTATCTTTCTATTGGGTCACTATCAACATCCATTCTTATTTAGTTAAATCTAACTATTTATGACTCAGACAAATTACAGCAGTTCCTAAAAGCAGTCTTTGCTGTAACATACACACTTATTTGTGATGTGTATAAATTTAGTTTATGGGAATATACTGAAAATTTGACTGTATTGACTGACTTGATAATCAAAAACCTAATATTTTCTTAATAGATCAAAGTAGCAAGACTCTCCAGTCACTGCTCTCTCAAACTAACTATTTTTAGCAAGGTGTTGTAAGTACTGAGATATAAGAGGTAATCTAAAAGGAAACTACATTATCTAAAACATGTCAAGATGTTTTATTGTAAGAAAGAGTGAGAGAGGTAGACTTTCCAAGTAGAGTCATGCGGATTTAGTGACACTAACCATCCTACACCTAATAATACTGTAAAAGACATTCAAGATGTAATCGGTTTGTTTCAGCAGGTAAACTGTCATCAAAGTGAGGACACTAAGAGAGCTTTATCTTCATTTAAGATGTGTCCTCAATACAGTCTTAAAAAAATAAACAAGAATACTATTTCTGTAATCAAATGTGCGATGGATGTGGAAGTGGAAAGTCTGTCGTCGACAAGGTGTTAGGAACCCAGTTTGTTTCCCAGACACCCCTTAGACAGATCTTACACCTCCTCCCAGCAGTTGTCTGTGTCACAAGAAACAAAAGACCAAAATGAAAGTCTTACCAACAAATGTGTCAGTGGTGTCAGTGGAGTAAATTAGGCTGCAGTCATGTGTGAAAGAAGGAAAATGTCATCCACAATCTGAAGCTTTTGCCTGCTGCTGGTTAAACATTGGATTTTTCTGTAGGAAACAGGCAAGTGTGAGCTGAGGTGACAATGTTAGAAAAACCAAGACAAATAATAAATGATGTCAAGGTTAAAATCTATTAGCAGCATCCACACACATTTGTCTGGTGCTTCCTGGTAGCTTACCCTAAAGAGTCCAAGAGAAACGAAGAAAAAATGAACACTTTTGGATTCTTAAAACAAACTTTAAAAAAAACAAGTTGGCTAATTTTATTTTAGAAATGTGTCCAGATTTGCATCAGCACCAGAAAAGCCTGGTTCCTTCTAGTTTCCTTCTGTAAAGGTGGGAAAAGTTGAGCATTAAACTCCAGTAAGATAGCCACGGGCAATCTGAAGCAGCTAATAAGCCAGTCTGTTACGAATACCCAAGTTTACAAGGATGCCTATGTTTTTGCTCACGACTGGACTGAAATATAGCTGCTGCAAAACTCAAACTGTTCTGTCCCATTTTCATGGAGGGGCTGGTTTTACCCCTCCAGCTTACCCATGTTGTAGTCTAAGCTGATTGAAGGCTGAGTTTAAGTTTTGTGTTTACAAGTTGTAACAACTAATACTGTGGTAAAACAACAAGCTTAGAGGTTTTGAGAGATGGTGCAGATGAAAAATCTTGAGGCCTGTTTCAAAGAGGAATGGGCCAGTTTCTGAAAACTATAGATTTAATATCTCCCAATTTTTATCTTTATCTTAAGAAAATGTAAGATGTAAAGAAAAAGGCTTTCATGGAGTTGAAAGGCTGCATAAGAAAAGTCCGGAAATTGTGAGTCAGCTAAGATGTCAAGTAAAGGGCATCTTCATATTGGGCAGTTTTTTATTTTTCTGCAGTGCGATTTCTAATAGGCAGTCAGCCAGGCTCTTTTCTCTTACAAAAAAAGTGGATGATGATGATGATGAAGATTACAGTTTAAAATGACAAAGCAAGGCAAAAAATGACCAGAAAATGTGAGATAGGATAAAAAAAAACAGAAAAGAAATACTGTAATAAATAATTGTCTGAAGCAAAGAGAATCCTCCACTTGACGTATTCCAGCTCTGGACTCAGGATGTCATATAAAAACTTGTGATTTTCCTACATATTAGAACAAAAATGTATTACAACTTTAACAATATTTTAGAATTTCAAGTGATTTAACTAAACAGCTAAGGCTGAGTACTTCAGGAAAGTTTTTGTGAAATCTGACAAGTCATTACTCAGCCTTGTGTAGGAGGCTTACACTGCTGAAACATCGGAGAATCTCACACAGCACTCATAGGAAAGACCTACATGCCAAATGTGAAGCATGGAGGTGGAAGCATTATGGCTTAGTGGCATTCAATAGAGGAATCTACTATGATGATGGGGGCTGTAAGAAACATTTAAGCTAAAGGATGAAACAGGATCCTGAAACAAGAGAAGACATATCAGTAGGCCGAACAAAATACTGGCTGAGAAAAAAGAGAAGGATAGTCCCGGAGTGTCAGAGTTAAAGCCATATCTTCACTGGGAATGGGCTAAAGATGCGGAAAACCCCTCAAACATCTGCAAGTTCAAAGTGCAAAAATGGGGCACACTAGCTAATAGAAGGCATTAACTTTTTCCTCATTTAGAGAGCTCCTTTTCTTTTATCTAATGGGTAAAACAAGACAAAAATGTAATCCTACTTATTGTCAAAGTAGGATTACATAATTTTCCATTCTTAAAAAATAGAAAATTAGATATCAGTAACTGATCATTTGTTAATAAAGACCTGAATATTTGAAGTAGGATCCTAATTTTCGAATGTCAGTAACTCCCAGATTCGAGTCACATCATCAGAAGGAGGCATTTTTGACAACCACTGTATGCATGTGTGTGTTTGGTGCATTTTTCCCCTCTTCTCACAAATTCATATATTCTTCAAATGAAATGTTCTGTCAAGTAATTTCAGAAGCTGCAGAAAACTTGCATCAGCACATCGGCCAGCTGAAACTCTCAAAAGCTCGCTTTTTCCGGCAACCTCTCCTCACAAGCGTCTTCTTCCCTCCCTTTACAAAATCGACATCAGTTATGTAAGCGGTTGCAGAGGTAATTAGTGACTGAATAATTAAGGATGTGGCTGTAACTGTTTGATGGCGTGTGTGTGTGTGTGTGTGTGACAGAGTGAGAGATAGATGGAGGACTTTTGGAAGGACTCCACTGTATGAATCTGCCTCTCTGCTGTGCTATGAACACTGACGCCTCTCCTTCTGATAAAAAAAACACCAACAAGCACCAGGAGTTTGAGCAAAGTAAACTGCAAGAGCAGAGAGTCATCGTTTCTCACTTTGTTTGCCAGAACCTGCAGTTACTGAAAGCCACCCACGCCCCTCTTTAGATTGCCATTAATTTCTTGTGGCTGGTCGAGCATTTGCTGAGCTTCTTTTCTTTTCAAAAACTAATGGCCAGAGTGCATTACAGTACGCTCTTTATGGATGCATAGACATATTAAAGCTGCAGCACTACGTTTGCATTTAAAGCCCCTTTTAAAGTCAGTAATAGCAAAAATGCATGGATAAACTTATGTTTATGGCTGTGGCAAAAGACTGGGAATCAATATAACAAATGAAGCACTAATGCTAAAGGTGAGCAGGTGTCAGGTAAAGTGGGCGACATGACATTAAGTAGGGTGACTATAAGTAAAAAGTAAAGCTTGGAATAAAATAGTTTTTTTTTTTTTGCTAGATGATACATTATCAGACATATTTCCTGAGCAAAAACTAAATATCTTTTTGAAAATATCCTTTTATTTATTGGGGTAAAGTGTATCTGAACCAAGATGGCCCTCTCTGGAAAACGGACATGTTAAATCATTAATTAACTGAGGTTAACCACATCTTCTGAAAGGCTGAGTTAGTTTCTCTGGTCTGCCAAACCATCAAGAATCCGCTTAAATGAATAATAAATCAATACAAACTGTCTCACATGACATAGGCTAAAATCTCTCAAAAGGTAAGTCTACAAATCCAAGAATAGATGAGAGATAAAATTTACTGGACCTGGATTAGCCTGGATTGTATTGTATTGTCATTTCAAAACCTTTGGGACACCATTAAGCCAGAGAGATATGTTGTCTAAACAGTAGAGCTTCACAAGAGAGCCTGACCTACCGAAATTACTTCCAACACCTCACTGACAGCTCATGAAGGATGTCACAAAGGAACCCAGAACGTCTGAAGTACTGCAGGCCTCACTTCACTCAGTAAATGTCAGTGTTTATTACTTAACAATAAAAAAAAGAGAACGGGTAAAAATGTTTAACCATCCAAAAAATGACATCTTGATGCTCTCCAAGTCATTAGAGAAATGATGGAAGAGATGGTGTTAAAAGGTTTAAGTCTCATTACATTTGGTATAAAACTAACATGGATTTTCAGAAAAAGATCATCATACTGGCAGTCAAATATGACGTAGATAGCGGGCTGGTCCACGGCTGTTTAGCTACTTTAAGATGAATTAATTAATTAACTAGATTGAATAATTTACTGGATTAAATGTTCTGTTTGACAACTAAGGTCAATTAAAATATATGTGTGATTGAAACGACTTTTATTGTAGAGTGCCTTTAGATGACATTTGTTGAGAATTGGAAAATATATAAGTAAACTGAGCTGAATTGAATACCTGTTGATTAATAAATTCATTTCAGTATTTGTTTTTAAGCCGCCAACCACTTGCATTTGACCTACGTGAACTCCTACATCCATGCACGCCACTTGCTCCCTGGAGTCAGCAGACTACAGACTTTTACTTTATGTTGCAAACTCAGAGGTGAAAGAGCATTTTGAGTTTTGGTCTCAAGCCATTGCATATTAAGCAGGCACCTTTATTTACTGCTTTTTTCCCCTTTTTTTTCATTTAGTAAGTAAAACAGACTTTAGTTTTGGCTTATAACTCAGTACAAGTTGTTAAATGTGACATTTTCCTGGTTGTTTTTAGAGTTGTATACTCTGCTAGCCTTTACTCTTCTAATAAGAGTGTACCTTTATCCTCTTAAGTTTGATTTTAAAGTACAGCACCTGTCGTGCTTCAAGATACAACATCCACCCCTTCAAATTCTCAACAATATTACATAAACCCAAGCTGGTACAAAGATAATGAACTATTTATACAAGCATTGTTTCCATCTATCAATCACAAGAAATTGTAATTGTACTGAAGAGGACACACTTAATAATATCATTTAACAACCTACAAAGAATATGTAAATTCACCCATCATCACATCCACTGTCAACAAGACGGATTACATTCTTTAAATATTCTATGAAGGAAATTTCACTTATTTTTGTTTTTAGTGTTGTACGTTGGAGTTAATCCTGGTCTGGTTTATAATAAACTCACAGGGCCTTTCCAAGAACGTCAATGTCATTCTGTTACATGGTTGGTTTAAAAGTCGTAAGGGATTATAGATACACTCTGTGAATATTTGTACCAACTACTTAGAAAATGGTTCACAATGGCAAAAATAAAAGCTTTTTTGAAGGTAACCCAAGCAAAAACTAAAACATCATTCCATAAATCTGCTGGCAGTCAGACTGCAGCAGACTTTAGCTGTGGACCGATATTGCAGTATACAAGACCGAAGCAGTTTTCTTTACAGGGTATGAGCCAAAAACCACAACACAACCTAACAACTGTTCTGTCACAATTTTCGCTGACTTTGTCCAAGTAACACTTCAATATGCACCTGCAATGCTCATAACACCTCCTCCCTGGTATTTCATCCACAAGAGGTGCTTTTATTTACCCGACAGTCCATAGAGCCGACAACGAAAAGCTTTTATCCTGCACCTACGGCGTCCTCAGTCTTCAGCACACAAATGTTTTTATGTCCTCAAAACGTTTATGTACAAAATATGGCTTTGTCTAAATTCTCATCAATAAATATCAATGCTGCTCTTAAATTAATCATTTGATTTTGCTATTTCAGGAATACAGAAAGCTTTAAAGTAATCTGTAATTTATATTTTTGCACAAATCTTTAGATAGAAAGATTACAGATGCCCTCCTGGGACAGATTTTTGATCAGTTTCAAACTGGTTATGATACAGATTGATTTTGGAACATATTCACAGTTTGTTGTGTTACAGACTTATTCCAAATTTTAATTTGGTGCAATTTTGCCCACAAGATCTCATTATGACACAATGGGAATTTTGGCAGTTATTAAAAATGAAAAAAATAAATAAATAAATAAAAAAATCACACTTCCATAAGTATTCAAAGCCTTTGTGAATGACTTTGTTGATTCACCTTTGGCAGCTTTTACAGACACAAACTTTAGACCGTTTCGCCCATTATTTTTTGCAGTTCTTTTCAAACTTTATCAAGTTGGATGAATGTGGCCCAATTTGGAGAACAAAAGATCATTTCAGATCAGTTTCCTGGACATTACATCAATGGCCTCAGTGAAGGTAACAATGGCCTTTTCCTGTCAGAACATATGCATACCAACTGTCTCCTTTACTTTTAATCACTGCATTTCCATTCTCTGCAACGGAAAAATCTGCATCGACTGAACATTGTTGATCAAGACAAAACCAAGAATAAGGTTTGCAAATGAACAGTGGCTAAACTGATAGTTTTCTTGCTCTTACTAAACTGAATTTCAGAATTGACCTATTTGCAAATTTTGAAATTAATAAATGAATCAGCCTTTTAGTGACGGCGCTGCTTCTGAAAATGCCTGCCCTCTCACTCACCTTTATGCTTGTGTTAGCTAGACTGCGACTGTTGGAGATAGTCATATTTATTTATCCATCTAGCTATATCAGGAGTAGAAAATGTATTTTATTCTGCGTCCCACCTCATGCACTGTTTTTGAGTGAAGCTGTTTTAATCTGACAGCAGCTCAGCAGTGTAACAGAAGCAAGGAAGGTCATGATTCAGCAATAAAGTGTTGGAGTGTGTGCATGTGTGTGTTTGGGGTGAGGGGAGGCAAAATATCAGACTCAAGAGGACACGATTATTCCATTTCACCTAACTGTAGACAAACAAACAGCACGCACACATTAGAGAGAACTACTGACAGGAGTCAAAAAAGTTTAGTAATAAATATATTATTTCCCACTTATTTCAATCAAGATTGACCTAAAGTTCCTTGTACAATTCACCACAATTTGCACAAGATGAACGTAGTAATGGGATCTAATATCCCATTACTACAATAACAGTAAGAAAGGTCATGTTTAACTAAAGCCATAACAAAAGCGGCTGATGTTGGTGTATCGTCTGGCTCAAGCTATGAAAAAAGACCCAAATACATAAAAACAGACACGCAAAGACAGAGAGGGTCACAGCAGTACAGGCATTTTCAATTAGCCACCTGCTAAGACTTACGTCTGTGGCAAAAATGAAACAGCAGAAAAGGTGCAGGCAGTAACTTTAAAAGACACACACACACACACACACACACACACACACACACACAAAGATACAAACTTGACTTGACTGGTTAATTTTCTGCCTGGTTGGCAGGCACGTCTGTCAGTTCAAGGTGCCTGCATCAATATGCAAATGGCTGCCTTTCTGACCTTGGCGTAATTATGCAGTATGGATCAGGTTCTAAGGGGGCCAGTCCACTGTGGGAGCTTTCTGGCTGACGCAGCATATTGATCCCAGCAGGAGGAAATTGCATGTCTTCCTGCGGTGTCATTGTGTCTTAATGCAATGTAGAAATTAGGGGTTGTGTGACAGAGTTTTATGGGAGGTGAGGTCAAACTGGTAATGGCAGACAACATACCGTTACAGGAAAACTGTATATCCATCGTCATGCTGCACCTTTAAGGAACTTTTTCCTAGGGAGATTAAGAAAACACTGAGTGGTGCTGCGTTCTAATCTACAGATGCTGCAACCACCTTGTTTTACGACAGGAATCGTGCGTCTTGAGTGATTTAAAGTGCAGAAAACCTACCGTAACATTTTTTACAGAGGGGTCCATCCATACTGAGATGAAATAGATGAACCCTATTTACTAAATATATTATTTCTGAAGACAATCCCTCTAATTTAGGGCCATCAGAGAATGCATGCCCGCATATAAATGCCACTCTTTGAAGTTGGAAAAAAATAAAAACGCAGTGAAAGACTTTATCTAGAGCCCCATTTATGTTAAACTTTTTGAATCTGCATTAGTGCAAGTCAATTTTAGGATACAAAGACAATCAACACACAGAGCCAGGAGAAAAGTCTCTGACTTGTTTCTAGGTAGAAATAATTTTTATTATTTATTTTTTTTACTTAATTGAAAAATAGACCGAACTTTTACTTCAGTGTTTGGAAACTAAATTGAAATGTGTGAAGTTCACTTTGAATCCGTACACATGATTGTACTGAATCAGCTTCATTTTTTTTTCTTTTTTTAAAGTATATATTGCAGACAAACTCAATTAAACTGAAAATAGTTACGGCAGTTTGCACCAACATGACAGTGTGGTTTGTAGTCGGGGCTTTGATGAGCCGCTGACAGCATTGAAGCTGCTAATGAAGAGTGAGTCAGCCTGTAAGACAGGCTGGTGGATGAAGATGGTGATTAATGTAGCGAGCTCCGTCCCCTCCTCTGGTCTGCTGCCACATGCAATATGCCAGTGAGTCAACGTTACTCTCCGCTGCACTCATCCAGCTGCTCGTCTGATACTCTACTGGGAAGGTGTGACTCTGTTGGTGCTTGTGATTCAGTCTGCTTTTCAGTGATTCTCAACCAGTGCATCGGAGTGCAGCAGAGAAAGTTGGAAAAGACACTATCTGCGCACCGCAACAAACCCACATTTGGACACGTGCAGCGATGGGTTTATATTGAATCACGATCACATTCTGCCCAAAAGGATCTGGCCGTTCTTGTCCACGAGGAAAACAGGAAAAATGAAGTGGAAGAGGTGAGAAAATGGACAAGACAAGTCGCAGAGGATAAGTGTGAAACAGTTGTAATGCGAGTATTTCCCAAATGGCCCCACAGAGTACAAACGCCATCCGATGTCCACCAGCTTAGCAAACACTGATGCTACCCAGTTGGCACAGAGGAAGTCCAAATATGGCTATGCTAACAGGAACTCAAAGCAAGGCTGTGTCTTTCACAGTGGTGATGTCTGTGATGTGGCTATCTGCAGCATGGGGATGGCTGCTGAAGCCCCGAATATCTGTTTTACAGGCTGCAGGAGTCTGAAAGGGAGGTATGAATGACATTCAATTTGGTGGAAATGAGAGAGCTTGGGATGTGAATGGCTGGAGAAATGAATGAGGATGAGAGCGGGGGAATTTAGGGGGTGGCATACCGAGTGAAAGGGAAGAGATGCGGAAGGGGAGCAGGCTGAGACAGATAAATGTGAAAAGGCATAATTGGCAAGTGCAAAGATAAAGAAGGGGGCACAGATGAGAGCGGGTGGTATGACGTCGTCACAGTCGTACTCCAACTCTCTCTTCTCTCTGCTGCTTTCTGTATTAGGCATCTCTGCTGCAGCGTCTACTCCAACAGCATGCTTGATGAGAGAGACAAGACAGGTCCCAAAACACATACAAACACGCACACACGCACTCCAGCAGCGCCAGGTTAAGTACCGAGTCTGGCATAGTAGTTTGGCACAAATACCAAGCTACTATCAGCAGCATAAATAATATTTCACACACCAACACATTTTTTTTTCTGTTACCAATGGTTTACTGATGAAAAGACAGAAAAATCAAATCCTTAAACAAGTCATCCTGCACTAGTACTGCAAAGTTATGGTTTTCAAAATCCCTAAAGATTTAAGGTCTGCAATTTGCTACCGGAATGTTTATTTCAAGTGTAAAACTAGTGATAGTGCTGCAGTGACTGGATTTTTCTCCACTGACTATAGAGCAAGGTAGTGCTGCCCTCCCTGCAGTTACTGAACACGGTCTGTGTTTTATATTTCTCCAAAAACAAACTAGAGCAGATAGCCTGACTAATTGAATAGCTAATATCAACTTGTTAGACTGTTCGCAGAATGCCAACAAGGGATCACATAAGCACAGCACCATCAGATTTTAGTTTGGTCTATGTACTAAGATATTTTGTCACAGAGTCAGATAACAGGAATTTTTTTGTTGTTGTTTTGGAATGATTACATATTAGAAGTGCCCCTTTATTATCGACTTGTAACTTGTCTTAAGAGACATTTTTATTCTTTGGCTTTTAGCACATGTTGAGACATGTTTGCTCTCACCCCTGTTATTGCATTTTATAGTTTCCATTGATGTTGTAGTTAATACTACCCATACTCAGACCTCCACAAAAACACAAGATTTAAAAACAAAACTCTTTCTGCTTGATATAGAAGGAAAGACATGATAGAAAAGGAGAGAGAGAGAGAGTACATCTATCTGGATTAAAGCTTTACCTTTTAATACCCTGGTCTTGTCAAATCACTGTACCTTCTCTCTCTTTCTGTACACACAAACACACACACTGAATTACACTGCCATCAAAAAATGCTAACAAAAATATCAACCTAATATCCATGAACAACCAGAGTAATAGTGGATTGTTATGTAGATTAAAATCGGAACTGGCAGATTTTTTTTCCCACTGCTCTCAAACAGCCATTCATGAATTATGACAAAGACTCCAGAGAAACAGCTGTCTGGCAATCTAGCCAACCTGATAATAAGAGTCAAAGGTAAACTGCACTCCAGGCTAGTGTGTGTAATCAGACAATGATGTCATGCCTCCCTGTGGGAGGTTTCCACATCAGAATCCTGCAATAACACGAAGCTTAATTTCCTGACTCGAGAGGCCGATGCTCCCAATGTAACCGAGGACCGTCTCTGGATTGGGTTTCTCAGGCTGCTGGGGAGTAAAATTACAAAGCTTCAAGCAATCAAAGGGAATGTAAACGTCTTTACCGACCAGGATACTGAAACTTGAAGTCTAACTAACCCCCCTGAACCGACAGGAAAAATTCAGCTGCCTAAGAACCATTTGACCAAAGGACCCTGTAGCAAGAACTTACCAAACAAAAAAAATTGCATAACAATGTCAAAATGTGTATAGAAACATGACGATAGAACACTAAATAACCTATTACATATACAGATGATGTGAATTTATCTGTATGAAAATGACAAGTAAGGACTTAGGAACAAAAAAAGGTCAAAATTGTAATTTTGTCAAGTAACACTACTACAGTGTTGTACTATTCATTGTATTATCATAAATACAAAGATATCTATCCCATAGCAACAGGCTTCAAATACTCAAATGTCATTTAAAATTTAACAGTAAATGATTATTTCAGCTGCCTTATTAAAACAGCAGTGCTTGGCTTACTAATCAGAAAGATTAAAATAAACCAAAGAACTTTACAACAGTATATTGATTCAGAGCATAGAGGTATTGCTAATTATGCATAAAGAGTTTATGTATCAGCAGGTTATCTCCTCTCAATGTTAAACATGTGATGTGAGAACGGGCATAAAGAGGAGTGCTGCAACCAAACATGTCCAGACCTCAACAGAGGGGATTATAGGCTAAGAGCCTAAATAAATCAGTCTGCATCTGATGTGATTTACTACGTTTCCGTTCACTGATTTAGTCAAATAAATTTGAGGGTTTTTTTAAACATTGCTTATTCGAAATAAAATTTGAGATCCATTAATTAGAATTCATTAATGAATTTCTTTGAGACGGAATGTTTGATAATCCATAATTCAGACTATATGGAATTATATAGCTGTTTAATGGCTATTCATAATACTTGCTTTTTCTAATATTGTCGTTATTGTCTAACATAATTGCCGGTTGATTCTTTTGATGACATCAATGCAAACACACTCAAAAAATATTTATTCATGCCCCCCAGAAACAAGAGAGAAATAAATAAAATGCTCACACAAATAACTATTCCTACCATAAAATGTACTTTTCTCTACAGTGAGGAATGACACAGTAACAGTCCCTGTTCTGGATTACATCACAAGGTGTTTAAAACAGGATTCAGGGTCTGAACCCTGTGCTCAGATACTGGTATTGTAATAACCTTTCCAGTTATTAAAAAACACAATGTTGTGTTTTATTGTAATACAGCAGGAGCATCAAATCATGTGGGAACTTTTCTACATTCCTCTCCCGCCCATTCCAATCTCATTCGCCCCACTCATGTCAACCTATTGCTGGGAAATAAATTGCGGACGAGATTAAGACCTGAAAAAAATGGTCCTGAGAGAAAAGAGTGGGAGGCAGAGATGTAGAGGAGTGAGTGCTCTGAAAGATGGGACAATACAGCGCTAGGCGAGGGTGAAGTCTGCTGCCAAAGTGTAGTTACATCATTGCAGGTCAGCGAGGCAAAGTGTAATCATGATTGAGACGAGCAGGGGATGAGAAAGAGGGAGATAAAGAGGAGGAAGAGGAAAAGAGGAGTGGACAGGCAACCCAAATGTCAACTCCTGAAAATAAAAAAAATGAGCTAGTCTTGCAGAAAAGACTTCATCCTCTTAAAAATATGACATGCAGAGCTAAGAAAGAGGAGCGATTTAGAGAGGAAAGAGAAAGGATCCGAATCCTAAAGAAGGAAGGAAGGAAGCAAGCAAATTAACATCCACAGACACTCCAGGTACACACAAACAGCAACCCCTGACCATTTACCAAGAAAATGAAGTCTGAAAATCTCATTTGTCAAGAGACAAACACCACATCTTCTTCCCTTCTTCAACCCATTTCACTTCCTTGCCTTCACCGTTGCCCCCCCACCCCGCCGCCTCCCCCTACATCTCGCTAATACACATTATGTAACCTAGGATACAGGCTCCCGAGGAGAGGAGAAGCGCTGGGGATGAGGAGGGACACGACTGCGAGCCAAGGGTAAAGGCAGAAAGGCAAATGCGTTTAGACGAGCGTAGAAACAGACTTGAAATCAGAAATGCAGAGGAGGCGAGGAGGAACGGAGGTGTGGAGCGTGAGAGGAGCCGCGCCGCATCGTGTCGTGAGGAGCAACAGGCGGCAGAGGACAGCCAAAGGGTAGACAGAGTCAGGGGCCAAAGTCGGAAAGCTGTTTTAGGAAAATAAGATAAAACTTGACTCTGTATTTTATCATTGCAAATACACACTGTGCGGAAATCAGAGGGATTTATAGATTCTCTGATCATCAAATAGTCATGGCCCTGGCACTTATTGGCTTTTATGAAGCCTCAGAGGCAGCACACGGTGACAAAGAACACATTCATCATCCAAGCATAATGCACAGAAGGCAAGCAGGGCTCAGACACTCTAAACTAAAAGCTATGTCTTGTTAGAGGGCTGCAGGAAGCCTACTGAGCTCGAGTTTGCACCACCTGAAACACAACATGACAGCTTCTGTCATAATTCAGCTCTAGCAGTGCAGTTTAAGAGGGGGTGCAGTTTAAATTTCTGTATTTTGAGTGTGTGTGTGTGTGTGTGTTCCTGTGGAGATTGCGTGTGTGTGCGTGTGTGTGTGTGTGTGTGTGTGTGTATATGTGTGTGTTGGATTTAATCATCAGAGGAACATGAGGTCTGGAAGGACTCCCATATGTGGGATTTGTGAAAATCTGAAGCTCAGTACTTTTCTATCTCAAAATCTTTCTTCTCGTTCTCTTTTTCCTCTTTCGTGAACAGAATAATGAGAACACCACAGATAATCAGGTTCCTCCCATTATCCGGAGAAGTCGTATCTCTTCCCTTTGTCTCCAAAATAAAAAAGTTTATATGCACAGTTTTGTGCAAGTTTTAGGTCAATTTAAGACTAGCAAGACCATTTTTGAGATCGCAATCTATACCCCATCATAATGTCTGTCTATAATCGACTGCCAAACAGGAAATACCTCACATGTTGAACCATAATAGCATTTCACTTGCTAGTCGAGTGAAAGACGTCGAAATAGCAATAACACCTGCTATAACTTACTGAAGAGTCTTAAATCAATATGACTAACAACAACATTTAATTTCCCTTCAGGATCTATGAAGTACGGCTGAATTTGAATTTAAGAAAAACATCGAGATTGCCTGTGTCCACCACCACCAGGCAACATTTACATTTCTAATACACTCTCACAATGAGTTAATTGTTCATGTAAACGATTCCTTCACTATACGTAAACAATCAAAGCTTTTTGATGTGAATATTGGTTGCAACACTGTCACATATTCTTGGTTTTGTTAGATTACTTAGAAACAAGAAAAAAATGTTTCTAACAGGTAAGCAGCCAAGGAAACAGATGAGTCATCTGTAATTTTTAAATCTTTCATTCTTCTTTATGCTCTGGAAAAGCGCATCATCACAACGTTTCTCCATGTTGTCCATTGATGGCATTTACATTTAAACATCCTTTTTTAGGAGCTGTGTAGTTTGTATAATAAGCTCATCAGACTCACAGTTCCATCAGCTGTTTGTTAATTCCTGGTGCCACTAATCTGGTGGAGATGAGCGGGGGAGGCAAAGAGGAGGGGCACAAGTTTGACTGGGGGCTGCAGCTCCAAGGCGGAGCTTTGGGTAAAAAGGGTGGTGCTTTGAGTGAGCAGGTGTTAAAGCACCCCTGACTGTCTGCCAATGGAGATTCAAGGATTTCTCAAACATGTATGAGCGAGTCACAGTATCGCTACGGGTGTGTGATGAGGGAATGACTTTATAACATTGTAAAGAGCTCAAAAAAAGGTTGATTTTGCATAATACAACTATGTCAAAAGACACATCCCGTGGTCATGAAAAGGTTGTAAATCGGTTTAAGACAAGATCCAATGATTGAAATGCATCAGGTAAAAAACAGGTCTAAGGAGATTGTAAAAACTATTACAATTCCTTTATATGACTTCCTGCTTTTCTTCTTTCCCATTTCTTTTCCATATTTACAGCTTCATCTGCCATAAATTTATTGTGGGCTTTAGTATTTGGAACTTAATATCACAATGAAGAACATTAAAACAGTTTTGGAAAATAGTCTGGAAAAGTCTGAACGGAGAAAGTATCAGAGAAAATAGGAAATGAAACCTTAGATAAATATCAAGGCCATAAAAACAACAAAAAACCCAGAGTCAATCAGACATTAATATCCAGTAATATAAACTCCAAAATATACACAGTACACTGTAGTACTGTTTTAAAATGATTAAGCGTTTTATTATCATTTCAAAACTTGTTCATTTGTGCAAAGATATGTCTATCTGCACTGAGGACAAAGGAGACTGCAAAGGCAAATGGAGAGTTACATAAGAAAATCAAAACCAAACTAAACCATCTCTGTTCTGCAGGTCATATCAGCAGCGCGAGATGGAGAGAAAAGATACAGTGACTGAGCAAAGAAAGCGCACACAGAACAAAGTATAACAAAGAACAAAGTAGAATGAAGGACACTTGAAGATTTGCAAATAAGTAGAAATTCAGCATGTAAACCTAGAGTGTTAACAAATGTTACAAAATCCACAAATGAACTGAAGAAAGACAAGAAAGCAGCACAAAAGTCTGAAAGCTTAAAAAACAGAGGAACAAGCTTTAAGATTCAGAAGTGGAGGTGCAGGATTCGGTGCCTGCAGCATTACAAGCATCATTATGTAAGAGTGCTAGGGGCCGCACCGCAAACAGCCAGCACTCCTGTAATAAAGATCCTATTGGACAGACAGACACACGTACTCAACCCTAGCATTAAGCAAATATGGTATGTAAAGATGAGCTAGAATAACAGGCTGAGAGAGGAGGATGAGGGCATCTAGTGGAATAAGTAAAAGATAGAACCATGAAAAATGTGAGCGAAAGATACCGAAAGCCTGTTTCAGAGAGAAAAGACACGAGGTCAACCTGAGGACTCTGACTTTATGCTACATGTTAAACAGCAGCTGAAATCAGAAACATGTACATGATGAATATAACACAAAAACAATGGAAGGCCACTTATGAAGAAAAACCTAGTTCTTGGCAACACAATGGTCCAAAGGCTGCTACTGACTCCTCCAATTACAAAAAGGTACAAATTTGACACTGCAAGTCTTTTTATAGTCTATTTAGCTTTTACTAGACCTTCTAATAAATAAACTTAGAGACTTTTGTCCATTGTCCTTTGTCCTTGGAAATTAGATCTCAAAAGTGGAAATAACTGAAGGCAAACCATGTGGGGCCAAAAATGTAAAAATAAATAAATGCTAACAAGCTGGTATTTTAACACTGTTTAATGAGGTAAATGTCCCTGACTCTCTCATACCCCAAACAATTTTATATCTGTGTGAAAATGTTTGTATGTTGTAAGTGGATATAAAATGTGAGTAGAGTGTTTGATTTAGTGACAGCAGTTGTTCAATGATAATGTGTATACAACACTAAAACCAGCCAAAATGGTCAATGTTGTGGCTTGGGAACCTTCTTAAAAAACTCCAAAAACCTGATAATGAAATTTTTTTTAGTTGTTTTCATGCAGACAATCCCAATTACAAGTTATACTTAAAAACAAAAGAAGTATGCTGGGCAAAGAAGCATTTCTTGAATAAGGGACAACGAATTCTACACGCAGATGCATTGTTGCCTTACGTTTGCTTAAAAAACAGAGAGCACACACTCGAATTGAGAAAATTTATATCGCATGACAAACAGAAACAATTTAACAAGTCATGACACAAGCGACACAACAGCTGCTTCTACACATGATCAGAAGTCACACAGAGATTCTTAAAACTGAATTCTGTCACAGGTTATGGAAGCGTATAAACCTCCTTTATCACACAAGGCTTGAGGCAAGAGTGCATCACTGGAGATAACTAGATGGATTGGGACATCGATGACGCACTCACGCTGCTATTACCTAGCTGATAGGGCTTTCCCTGCCCATAGCTCAGGGATAATAGAGGGATGACGCAGCTGATGTCTCATGCATAGACGCCTGCCTTCCATCAGCACAATGACATGCCTTTTCTTGCTTGCTCAGGATAAAATGAGAAGTTGGAGCTGATGTCGACTGAAGTGGATAATTTTTCTACAGTTTATCTAAGATGTGTTCAGTCAGTCATCTCTTGACATGCATCTTCCTCTTTTATGTCCATATTAATCTCAAATAACATTTATCGTTATTCTCTAACCGTAGATTTTACAGGATTTCTGTGTCCCTAGTCAGGCCACTTAAGACTTTGTGAAACAACATACAGCGGTTTTCACCAGGCTTTTAGTATTCAATTTGAGTCTGAATTCAGTCAGATGACCCTTCTCTGAGGTCAACACGGTGCTCCAGGGTGGAACATCAGCTCGTGAGAAGTGATTCTGGCTGTAGCAGCCACACTTCCTTTCTACCACCGCTCTCTGCTGGAGAGGGCTGAGCAGAGAGAGGCCACTGAGGAACGGAGGAGGTGGAAAAGAGAAACGAGAGGGAGCAAGGGTAACGTGAGGGATCATACGAATGCCGATCAGAAATACTTGTCCAAATTAGCTCCACCTTGGTGCTGAAACCATAATACCGGCACATAATCGGTTAGTAGACTTACTCACAGAAACCATGCCGAGGCTGTCGGATGTAGAATATTGTGCCAGCAACATTATTAAATCACGTGCCAGAAAGGACTTTGTGTTTGAATTCACATCAACACACACACACACACCCAGACATACACAGAGACATCCAGTAACACTTCAGCAAACATCTGCAGGCACTTGAGCTGAGCTGGGACTGAAATTAGATTGTTAGGTTTGCTTGCTGCTAGTTGGAGCTTAGAGACCGTCTGCAATTAAATTCTTACTTGCTTTCTATCATCAACAATACAGAGCTGGCTGCTATCATGATGGTTTCAAACATTTATTCCCTCCATTAAATAAAACTTAGGATGCGTTTTTGTTGACTTATCCATTTAATTTAACAGAAACTTAGAACAGATAAATGTGTGGATGTGCCAAAACTTTCTCAAACTGAACATAAACAAAACTGAAGTTACTGTGTTTTACACCTACAGAGGAGCGATCTAGAGTCAATGCACAGCTTCAGTTATTACAACTAAAACCTAGTGATCAGGCCCGAAACCTGGGAGTAGTTCTGACCTTAACCTTCAGAATCATATAAAGACAGTAACAAAGTCGGCCTTCTATCATCTGAAGAACATCTCCATAATTAAAGGACTTATATCTCAGCACGATCTAGAGAAACTCATCCATATGTTTTTTGTTTTTTTTGGGGGGGGGGTTATTTTGTTGATTACTGCAACATCATCTTCAAAGGTCTGACTAACAAATCAATCAAACAGCTGCAGCTGATCCAGAACGCTGCTTGCGTTCTCACTAAAACTAGGAGGATAGAGCACATCACACTAGCTTTAAGTCCCTATACTGGCTCCCTGTAGCTCAGAGAATAGACTTTAAAATACTGTTGTTAGTTTATAAATTACTGAACGGTTTAGCACCACGATACAGTAAAGATTGGCTGCTGTTGTACCAACTTTACAGACCCCTCAGGTTCTGGACTGCTCTGCATCCTCAGAACCAGAACCAAACATGGAGAAGCAGCATTCAGATTCTACGCAACACAAATCTGGAACAAACTTCCAGGAAACTGCAAAACAGCTAAAACGTGAGTTCCTTTAAATCTCGGCTGTTTAGAGTTGCTTTTGAAACCTAATCCTGAAACATTAATCAATAATCTGATATGCAAAATGCAATGTTGTTGACTGTGTGTTCTATGATTTTGTAATTTTGTGTTTTTATGATGTAAAGCACTTTCAAATGTCTTGTTGCTAAAAGGTGCTATACAAATAAAATTTCATTGATTGATTGAGCTGTTGCCTTGCAGCAAGAAGGTTCTTGGTTCGATTCCCGGCCCCGGCCTTTCTGCATGGAGTTTGCATGTTCTCCCTGTGCATGGTGGGTTTTCTCCGGGTACTCCGGTTTCCTCCCACAGTCCATGTCAGTGGACTGTGGGAGGACCACTTCATCCACTGACCACTTCGAAGTGGTCAGTGGACAGTCATGTCCAAAAACATGACTGTCAGGTTAATTGGTCTGTCTAAATTGCCCCTAGGTGTGAGTGTGTGTGTGCATGGTTGTTTGTCCTGTGTGTGTCTCTGTGTTGCCCTGCGACAGACTGGCGACCTGTCCAGGGCGCACCCCGCCTCTTGCCCGGAACGCCAGCTGGAGATAGGCACCAGCACCTCCCGACCCCATTAAGGGACAAGGGTGTAGGCAAATGGATGGATGATTGATTGAGAAAACTCTTGAATTCTGATTGTCCTCAATGATAATTATGTTGAAAGAAGTGTGAACAGTGCTTTGTACAATCTATAATGATTGGCATCTTGTAATTTAAATTCTGCATTTTTCAATAACTACATCACATCACTTCAAATTAATATATTGGTTCAGACTCAAACACACATAGTTTTTAGAAGAATGATATAATTTTTAGACACTAAATAATTGCCAGCCCATCTAGGATGTAGCTACTTTATGCCCACTTGCTGCCAGAAATAAAGATTAGAAATCTAAAAAAATTATATCACAAATAAATTTTTTATGACAAAAAAAGTTTATTAAATTCCATTCAATAATGGCTATAATAAAAATGAGGAAAAAAACCAATCAGAACTAACCAACTCAACCACAACATTAAACATCTAGAGTTGTCAGCTGCAACTTGAAAATTTAATAAATGTCTTTAAAACTGGCTAACGCTGCTAACAAACCTGGAGAAGGATCTATTTTAAAATTAAAAATGAAAGCAGTTCAGTCCTTACTTTCAAAATTAGTCATTTTAATATTTTCTCCATCCATCCATCCATCCATTTTCTTCCGCTTATCCGGGATCGGGTCGCGGGGGCAGCAGCTTCAGAAGGGAGGCCCAGACTTCCCTCTCCCCAGCCACTTCTTCCAGCTCCTCCAGGAACCCCAAGGCGTTCCCAGGCCAGCCGAGAGACATAGTCCCTCCAGCGTGTCCTGGGTCTTCCTCGGGGCCTCCTCCCGGTGGGACGTGCCCGGAACACCTCACCAGGGAGGCGTCCAGGAGGCATCCTGACCAGATGCCCGAGCCACCTCAACTGGCTCCTCTCGACGTGGAGGAGCAGCGGCTCTACTTTGAGTCCCTCCCGGATGACCGAGCTTCTCACCCTATCTCTAAGGGAGAGCCCGGCCACCCTGCGGAGGAAACCCATTTCGGCCGCTTGTATCCGTGATCTCGTTCTTTCGGTCATGACCCAAAGCTCATGACCATAGATGAGGGTGGGAACGTAGATCGACCGGTAAATCGAGAGCTTCGCCTTTTGACTCAGCTCTCTCTTCGCGCCCCCTTCACGGCAGACGCCGCCCCAATCCGCCTGTCGATCTCCCACTCCCTTCTTCCCTCATTCGTGAACAAGATCCCCAGATACTTAAACTCCTCCACTTGAGGCAGGACAACCCCCCTGATCCGGAGAAGGCACTCTACCCTTTTCCGGCTCAAGACCATGGCCTCGGATTTGGAGGCACTGAGCCTCATCCCGGCCGCTTCACACTCGGCCCCGAACCGTTTCAGCGAGAGCCACAGATCACGATCTGATGAAGCCATCAGGACCACATCATTCGCAAAAAGCAGAGATGCGATCCTAAGGCCACCAAAACGGATCCCCTCAACACCTCGTCTGCGCCTAGAAATTCTGTCCATGAAAGTAATGAACAGAATTGGTGACAAAGGGCAGCCTTGGCGGAGTCCAACTCTCACCGGAAACGAGCCCGACTTACTGCCGGCAATGCGGACCAGACTCTGACACCGGTCATACAGGGACCTGACAGCCCATATCAAAGGGCCCGGTACCCCATACTCCCGGAGAACCCCCCACAAGGCCCCCCGAGGGACACGGTCGAACGCCTTCTCCAAGTCCATAAAACACATGTAGACTGGTTGGGCGAACTCCCATGCACCCTCCAGGACCCTGCTGAGGGTGTAGAGCTGGTCCAGTGTTCCACGACCAGGACGAAAACCACACTGCTCTTCCTGAATCCGAGGTTCGACTATCCGACGGACCCTCCTCTCCAGGACACCTGAATAGACCTTTCCAGGGAGGCTTAAGAGTGTGACCCCTCTGTAATTGGAGCACACCCTCCGGTCCCCCTTTTTAAATAGGGGGACCACCACCCCGGTCTGCCAATCCAGAGGAACTGCCCCCGATGTCCATGCGATATTGCAGAGTCGCGTGAGCCAACACAACCCTACAACATCCAGAGCCTTAAGGAACTCCGGGCGGATCTCATCCACCCCCGGGGCCCTGCCACCGAGTAGTTTTTTGACCACCTCGGCGACCTCGTCCCCAGAGATTGGAGAGCCCAACCCAGAGTCCACAGGCTCAGCTTCTTCAACAGAAGGCATGTTGGTGGGATTGAGGAGGTCTTCGAAGTATTCCACCCACCGATCCACAACGTCCCGAGTCGAGGTCAGCAGCACACCATCCCCACTATAAACAGTGTTGGTGCTGCACTGCTTCCCCCTCCCGAGATGCCGGATGGCGGACCAGAATCGCCTCGAAGCCGTACGGAAGTCTTTCTCCATGGCCTCTCCAAACTCCTCCCACGCCCGAGTTTTTGCCTCAGCGACCACCCGAGCCGCATGCCGCTTCGCCCGCCGGTACCCATCAGCTGCTTCTGGAGTCCCACAGGCCAAAAAGACCCCATAGGACTCCTTCTTCAGCTTGACAGCATCCCTCACCGAAGGTGTCCACCAACGAGTTCGCTGGTTGCCGCCGCGACAGGCACCAACGACCTTGCGGCCACAGCTCCGATAAGCCGCCTCGGCGATGGAGGCACGGAACATGGTCCACTCAGACTCAATGTCCCCCACCTCCCCCGGAACGTGTTCAAAGTTCTGCCGGAGGTGGGAGTTGAAGCTCCGTCTCACAGGGGACTCCGCCAGACGTTCCCAGCAGACCCTCACTACACGTTTGGGCCTGCCAGGTCTGACCGGCTTCCTCCCCCACCACCGGAGCCAACTCACCACCAGGTAGTGGTCAGTGGACAGCTCCGCCCCTCTCTTCACCCGAGTGTCCAAGACATACGGCCGCAGATCCGATGAAACGACGACAAACTCGATCATCGAACTGCGGCCTAGGGTGTCCTGGTGCCAAGTGCACATATGGACACCCTTATGCTTGAACATGGTGTTCGTGATGGACAGACCGTGACGAGCACAGAAGTCCAACAACAGAACACCACTCGAGTTCAGATCAGGGGGGCCGTTCCTCCCAACCACGCCCCTCCAGGTCTCACTGTCATTGCCCACGTGAGCGTTGAAGTCCCCCAGCAGAACAATAATATTTTCTCGATGAGGTAAATATTACCAAGCCGAACAAGTTCACCCTGGTAACTCTTGAAAAGAAGTAACACGCTTTACATTAAACATGTAAAGCTCGATCTCCAAGTAGCAGCATTGATCTGCCCAATTGAAATTCGTTGTAAGAAATGTAGTTCAATGGGAGAAATCCCAGGTAGAGCACCGAAGGGAGATGAGAATCAAGCTGAATTATGTAGAAAGGTAGCAATGGACCAGGCTAATCCTAGTACAAAATGTAACAATAACAAAAACTGAAAGGCAAGGTATTGGAGTCATTGTTTTGTATATTTTCCAACAAATAAGATTTCACATTCCAAAAGATTTCTAATGCTTCAAAAATATGGTGGTAAGAAATAACTGAAAGGATAGATGTTTTGCTTCATCCTGCAACTTGACGGAAGGGCACGAAAAGGCAGGAGTAAATGTTTGCAAAAACGGATAAACACGCCCCAGTCTTCCCTGGAAAATCTTAAGTGGATGTAGGAATCCAAAATGACTGGAATACAGTCCATCAGTCTGTTTACAGCTAACAAAATGCTCATATAAGGCAAAGAACAGCCCACTGAAAATAAAACATTGCATTAATCGTGGACTGATGTGGAGATGACTTTGGGCCCTGAACGCAGCAAATGGGGAGGTTAAGACAGCCAAGATATTTAAGTAAGAAAGTTTGACAATATTTTAGAAGTTTAACAATAATCAACAGAGTAAACCAATTTATAAACTGAAGAAACTGAACATGGTTGCTACCTAAATTAATTACCAATTTCCTATAAGCCTTAAAGAATGTGCAACATTGTCCTGCGGTGGTATTTGCATGATGCACAACAGGTGAGTCTAATTGCTAAATGAAGAACATTTGAGGAAAATGTCCCCTCAACCCTCATCCCTTTATTCCCTCAGACACCTTTCATTATATAGCTAAAGCAGTGGCGTAAAAGAGTGTTACTCTGCTATTTTTGAATCTTAAGAATGTTTTTATTGTGTCATGGAATGTGTTGGTAATTATTTTTCTAAATGACCTACATGGTCTTAACAGCAGGCAAACAAAGGCAGTACAATGCTGCAGTATGTACATTTTAGAAATAAATTATGTCATACATTTGTTGAAACCGTCACCACTTTGTCACAGTATGGAGAGACAGATAATCTGTGAAGAAAAATCAAGCCCCTCTGCCTATTCCCAGTGCTAAATTGACACATCCAATAAGAGCCAGGAGGAGGGGGTCTCAGGACAACATAGTGATAGTTTTAATAAATACATATATTTTAAAATAAAGGTTACATGCTGAATCTATAATGTTACATCTTCCTGATTTTATTTTTTAACATACTCATTTGTGGACTTGATTGAAATCAACATCCTAAGCAAGCATAATGATGGTACCGATATGCCTAAGACAGTGGTTCTTAACCTTTTTTGAGGTACCAAACCCACCAGTTTCATATGCGCACACACTGAACCCTTGGAAAATGGATGGATGGATGGATGGATGGATGGATGGATGGATGGAAGGACTTTGCGGTATTCTGATTTAGTAATGTAATTATATTAGTTGTGAATATGATTACATCACTAAATCAGAATACCGCAAAGTCCATCCATCCATCCATTTTCTTTACATCCTTGTCCCTTAGTGGGATCAGAAGGGTTCATTCCTTGTTTCCGGGCAAGATACCGCAAAGTCTTTATTATTTTATTTTTTTTTTCTCTTAAGAATGTACAGCTAATTAAATGATCTAAACAAGACCTTAAAGTGGTTCCAGTTTCTCTTGATGGCCAACCTGTTGAAACTGTGGCAAATTTTAAATACCTTGGGTCGTTCCTGGACAGTCAGCTCAACTTTGCTGAAAATACTGACTATATTTTGAAGAACTGTTCTCAGAGACTCTACCTTTTAAGAAGAATTTATGATCTTGCAGTGACCCAACTAGTCTCTAGTTTGGTAACCCCTATGTCTTGAATTTGGGGGAAAAAAACATATTTTATTTATCACTACAGAAGGGTTCAGTGAATGCGCATATGAAACTGTTGGTTTCGGTACCTCAAAAAAGGTTAAGAACCACTGGTCTAGCTGTAAATAAGACTCACCTGCCTTATATGAATGATATTCTTTTATTGCTGGTGAGAGAAGAGAAATAGGATGAGCAACAACTTTAGTATAAGAATATTTTACTTTTACTGATTCTAAGGTTTTTTACTCATCCCTACCATGGCCGTGCAGTTACATGTGACATTAAATAGAGAAGAACTTCCTTTTTCTCTTGTAACCCTCACTATCAACTATCCTATCTTCAATCCTCCATCAGTTTCCCAGCATTTTTTTCAATGTGCTGCTTCAGCACATAACAAAACTATTATACGGTCACTTAATCTACTCAGATTATCCGTCATACCCAGTGATTTCCTGCATGATTTGCGCTCTCGAGTGTGAGTAACAGCCGTGGAGTCTTTTAGCTATAAGTGGCGTAGTGAATGAGTCAGAATAGTGTGTTCACCCCGCTGATGGGAGGTGTGAGGGTGACCGCACACATCCTCTTGTCTAACACACCTCATCAAGGACATTCACCATCATTAAAAATTAAATACACACATACAACCACAAGCTGGAAGAGGTTTTATGTCCTCTACTTTTACTAGAAACAAAGAAAATCCCTCTGCAACAACAGAATCCCTGAGACACACACAAAAAACACACACACACAATAGCACAACCCCTCTGTGCTCTGTTTATCAGAGCCAGGACCATCGATCACACTTGCCTGGTTGCCCGGGTAACCCCGTTATTATTCAAAGCACGGAGCAGCAGCTTGCAGAGAGCTGAGGGTACTGTGTATGTGCTGATTAGGTGGTGGAGGTTCCCATTGGCTCACAGGCCCCTTTCTGTGCATCCGCTTTCCCACTACTCTACCTGATCTGCATACCTATGAGAGAAGGCATTTTTCCACACCCACACACACACGCTCAGCGGAGTGACATCTTGGTGCGCTACGACTGAGGAGAATCCATCCCTCCAAAATGTACTAATTTCTACCAGCAGCAACACACCGTAGTCCTTCAACCCACCTGCTAGATTTTCATTCAGAAGCTGTCTGACTTTTTTTTTCCGTCTTTCTCTTTTTATGCTGCATTTCATTCAGCATGCAACACTATCTGCTGCTCACTCCCTCCCTTTGTTAATTCACATTCTGCGGCTGCAACACTCATTCATAAACAGCACCACTCCTTACAGCAGCAAAAAAGACGGGAAGGGCTGATTGGAGGGAGGGTTGCCCCTACTGACTTGCTGCATAGAGAGGGCTCCCTGAACACTGCAGGCAACCAATGAGGACCCAAACAGGAGATGGGAGAGGAGGGAAATTATGGGGAGTTTGATTCCATCAACCCACCCTTCCTCCTTCATTCATTCATTCATTTCAGCCTGCAGCCATTCATCTACTCAAAATATCGCTCATTCACACATCACTTGCCAGGTTTGCACAGTACCTGCTGCAGATGTTTCAGCTGTTACACCTACAAGGCACTGCAGTGGTGTGCAGACCTTTTTGTGCATAGACAGTAAAGATATATGCATGAAGGTGTTCTGATTGTGATTTTCCCCAGGAAAAAGCCATAGGACACTGCAGGCAAAACTACACTTACTGTCTTCATTCGCAGTGTAACTACATTGTTAAGTGTATTCCCTTTGTCCTAAGAAAAGCATGTCAGTTTATCAATCCTGGTCTTTGTCAACAAGCAAGACACATGGTTCCTAAACATATTCCTGTCACAATTCCACACTTCTCCAAACTTCAATTTCTCTGAGTTCTCAGTCCTTTTTAGCCCTTTTCTTAAGTAGATGTAAAAGCTACACAAGAATTTGTGTAATTTGAGGCAGATATTTATTTGGCAAGCAGGTTTCAAAGGAAGGAGAAAGAGAGGGAGGGATGAAGAATTAATCACTCTCCTGAGATGACATCAAGAACAAAACAAACATCACTGATATGGAGAAAAACAGTCGACAGACTAATGTCCAAATCCAGCTGCCGGGGGCATTCAAGTACCTCCAAATCCCACTGGAGACAGGACTGTCAGACAGGAGCAGATTCCACAACGGGTACAGGAGTCTTCTTCTAAACACTGCCTGTTTTTAAGTGATTTTATTGTCAAATATAACCGTCTATTCCTGCTTATGTTTCATTAATTGACAAAACCAAAAAAAAATAGTTTGTTCTATGTTCATAACGTTTTGAAATACTTCAATATATAGCAAAAATATTAATGTCAGAATTTTTTAACGTCACAAATTTTGACTTTAAAAGACAGACATTTACCAAACGGGGTTGTGTGTTCCACAGGACAGACACGATATACTTGAATACATTTCTGTTTACTTGTCCACCGAGTGTAGAAATTGTGACAGAATAATGAAAACAAACCCTTAAGTTTATTACAGCTGGAAAGGGCATTGAACAAGAAATGGGTAACTGTTACACTTCAGTAAAATATGCCCTAAATTTCACTGTGGAAAAAACATGAGCAGAAAGAGCTGGTACAGTCCAGAAGTAGTGGATCAGATTCATGCCAACATGCTCCAACTCCCGTCACCACAGGGAAGGAAGAGCTGCAATCAATAAAAGGGCAAAAGTGAACGAGCCAAACTGTATGTCTGTTCTATTATTCAACATGCAATATATATAGATATATATATTGCATACATAGGAGAAAGAATAATGTTAATCACAAAAAAAACAAATGTTTCATGGATGGTTCTGGAAATTTAGATGCAAGAATCCAACACAAACTCTCCAGGAGATCTGATATCTATGACGTCTGCCACGACTTCAAACCCCAGTGATTTTCCATGCCATCAGCATTTTGTTCCTTTGTGATGTGTGTGAGTGGTAATGTGCATGTGTGTGTGTGGGTACATTTACAATGCCGCAGGGTAAAATGAATTTATATGTAGGCCATTAAGTCTTTCAGTGGCAAAAAAGATGCATCCTATCAAGCAAAGAGCTTTAAAATAATGAAGAAATAGACATATTACAGTTTTTACAGCTTGGTCTCAAATTAATCTGTTGATCACACTTTTTAAAAAGCTTTAGTTTACAGCCCTTCAACTTGCATAAAGATGTGCTACATTCATTTCTTTCTCATTGACTTATCGTGTAACAAAAATCCTCCTGCCAGACGTGTAAATAATATTCACACGTCTTATTTTGCAAAACAAAAATAGTTAAGGTGCTTCAACCTAACTCATCTAACTCAGAATTATTAACTCAGCCACAATTAATAGCTTTCCATTATGAACAACATGTTTATGATCATGCCACAGCACCTCAATTAAAAAAGCTTCCTCGAATAAGTTAGAATGCTTGTTACATTTTACAAAATTACCAGCAGATAATAAGACTTTCCTAATTAACCCTAAGAATATTTTGGAGTGCTGGTTATCCCTATTTTTCTTATCGGTTAAAATCCTATTAAAATATATTGAAGTCTTCCATATAGGATTAAGTACCTTGCTCAAAGGGCACTTAGCACTTCCACTGCAGCATGTAGCAGCAGTGGAAGCTGGAACTGAACCAACAACTTTCGGTTTCCATGTAAAAATTGGGTGCATGTGCAGTTTACTTGTCTAGATTTTATTAAAATCACAATCAAACATTTATGTACAAATGTGAACGAGCTTCTGTCTCAAGATGCCTAAACCAATGAGTCTAACAGAAGACGTCACAGCCCACCTAAATGCTTTTAATGGAACGTCTCACATTAAGCAGTCATTATATGCTAAAGATTGTGATGGGATGCAGTTGAAAGATTAACAGAAAACCTTTATTCATTAATGCAGTAATGGATTTGTTTATTCGTTCGGCGAGGGGTAGCTGGAGTTGGCAAAACAACCTAGTGCAAAGAAACTTCAATAATTAATATGAACACTTTTTAATAAGAGCGGTTCAACATTTCTCTCTTTTATTCAAAACCATTACAGTAAAACTGACAATATGTTGGCAGAAACTAGATTCTGGATAAAAAACAAACAAAAAAAACCAACAAGATTCCCTTCAGTTCCTCAGCAACAGCATCCGACCGCCGGACTGATGCAGGCCCTAGAGGTCATCCTGAAGGTCTGCCAACCTACTGCGCACTGCTGCACCTGAAGCTGTAAAGCTGCCACGCATATTTTATTTGCCTGTTTAACCTTATAATGCAGTTCTGGACCTAACTGCGGAGACTGTACGTCATGCTCCCCTTGTACCAGGTGTGCTGACCTCAGATGCTCGTTGAATACAGCCACACATGCATCAGGATCAAAGTGTCATTACATCATTGTCCATCGCCATGGGGAACAAACATGAGCGCTCACCACTGGGAAACACGGGGTCATTACATCAGCAGCAGTAGCTCAAGGCAGGCCATAAACACAGCGAGAAGGAAGTGGGCCATCTATGAGGCGATCGCCGTTAATGCTTTGTAATGGCGGAAGCGTAGACACTCATCAGATGGACGGCCAGGGACTGCTTGATGCGATGGTGTGACACATACACCTCTCCAGACCTTCAGCTGTGCATGCAACCAGGCCAGAAAGAAAGAAAGAAAGAAAGAAAGAAAAGAAAGAAAGAAAGAAAGAAGAAAGAAAGAAAGAAAGAAAGAAAGAAAGAAAGAAAGAAAGAAGGAAAGAACAAAGAGAAAGAAAGAAAAGAAAGAAAGACAGAAAGAAAGAAAGCTGCACAGAACAAACAAACCTGCAGCTCCGTTTCATAATTAGAGGATTTTTATTATGTTTTCAGACCAAAAATTAAACGAAATCTTTTGAAGCATAAACAACGCTGACTAAATGGCAAAGAGAACGAAGTGGGTGTCTTGAGTAGGCAGCAGACCTTCTGTGCAAGATATGCTATTATGAATGAGTTTACCACCCAGTTGAAAGATGAAGGATTAGAAAATCAATACTGCTTTTAAAGAACGTACCCTTATGTAAATGCAACAAAGGGGCCTGTTCGTTCTCTCTAATTGTAAATGCTGGTCATGCTGAGGACCGCCTACGATGAGAAAATACAAAGTGAAAACAGGTAAATCATCAAGACAAGCCTTTTTAAGATGAAAAAAATAAAATTGGTTTTCTTTTTACCCAGGGAAAAAAACTACAAAGGACCTTTCATGTATTTTAATTAAAAACCCAGATCCCACCAATATGTACTCTTGTAAATATACAGATTCATCAAAGATAACTAGAATATAATTGAAAATGTATTCTAGTTATATATATATATTATAATTATATATATATATATATATATATATATATATTTTAATATATATATATATATATATATATACAGTATATATATATAGAAGCTTTATTTAAGGTGCTAAGCTAGCACATGTAGCATTGAACCAAACCTTTAGCGCATCTGCATTATTGGATCAGGTGTCTCTTGATATTTTCTTGACCTTACACACACTCTGTTGCTCTCCCCCTCTGTGTTCAGCTCAGGTTTTCTTAACAGGAATAACCTCCATCTCAGAGCTGAGAATCCCAAATCCGCACCAGACTACTTGCTTGCTTTCCTCATTCACTCAGCAAAACTTCATCAAGTATTTTCCCTTGTTTTTTCCTTCCTCTGCGTCGTCTCAGCACAGTAAAACATCTGGAAACTGTACCTGCTTCATCTCTGTGTAAGACAATGCAAATATGACGAATGAAGCTGGTGAGATTTGTGGCTGGCAACCTCTGAAAAGTGCTTGGTTTCTATAAAATGTGCAATCTTTCTCTCATCTTTGGTTCCCTCTGTGGTACGCCATCTGAGCTGTCAGTTGTTAAAAAGCACAAACTGCAACAAGCAAGCGAGATATTTTTTGTTTCGGAGGCTCTTTGTATCAGCATTTAGAAAACAGTCAACCAAGCTGGCTGGTGCAGTGTAGTATACCTCTCAATCCTTTTACTGTCCCTTATGTCCCTTATGTCCCTTATCAAAGGAACATAAGGGAAGAAATGCAGAAGGGAGAGAATAAAAAGAAGGTAAAGAAGCAATGGGAGCACAAGGTAAGAAGGAAAGAAAGAAATATGTAAGATAGGAAGTAAAAAAGAAGAGAAATTAAAAATGAGGAAGGAGTACAAAGGGAAGAAAGTACTTTAGGGAAGAAATAAGGAAACAAATAAGGACCTTTGGAATAGAGCTGGAAAATACCTATATTCTTCCATACTAACCTGGAAAAAACTGTAAACAAATTCCAGCATTTTTCAGACTCTGTAGGAACCCTGACTGCAGGAGGAAAGCAAGAGTAGCAACCTAACATTCAAGCCTCCATAGTCTTAGCTCACTCTGCCATTGGCATGCCAGGGCACTAAAAAACTAAATATAGAAACTGTATATTCGCTAAAGGTTTATGTGTATTATACCTTACTGATTAGACACACTTGTAAAACTAGATGAGACCAAATCTAGAAAAAAAATCTAGGTGATCTCAAAGAAAACCAGTGCAAAACAGGCATAGAGCTTTTGACTGACCTCATCATCCTCTCCAGCTCTCAAACACCTAACAGAGACCTCCCATGATTTCCTGACACAGATTCAACACACACACGCACGCACGCATCAAGCACGCACACACACACACACTCAATGAAACGGTCCAAATTATGCAGAAACAAGGCTTACGTTGGAGAACTAGCTAAGTCTGGTTATAAAAGAAGTTATCCTAATGCCATTTTACCATTTTCAATCTATGTGTATAAGTGGGTGTGGGGGGGAAAGGGGAAAAAACACAACTTTAAAGCAACATCTTTAGCAGCAGCACATCTCTGCACTTTGTTGTGATCCCATATCAATCCAGGAAGGAGTGACTTAAGCATAAGGCAAGCATAAAGCCGTAATAAAATGTAGTCTCTCTTTACAAAAAAGCAGTGCCATACAGAACAGGCATGCATGGAATTGTGCAACGGAATCAACTTTGTGTTAATGCAACAGTGACACCTAGTGGAAATTTGCTGCAATGTCAACAATAGAAACTGTGGTGAAACTTTGCAGTGACTCTAAATTGTGTCGAACTTAGCAAAAATCCTCCTCTGAGGTGACAGTTTACACTGTTTTTAAATTTTTACGTACTGTAATCAAACCCATATAATTATTCATTTTCTATTAGCATATTAATTTTCACTGCATTTACCCAGGCACAAAAACAATCCCCAAACTAAGTTGTCCTAGGAATAATTGTCTTCTTTTGTTAGCATTCACTACCTCCAAGGAAAAGTGCACAGCTATCGTCAGTTTGCATCAAAATGATCTCACATACAAGCAGATTGGTGCAAGGGTGGTCAGCTATTACAGCTATTACAGGGATGATGTGTTCAGGGAAATGTGCAGTTAGTTTTCCACCTCATCGATCATCCTCTGCATGTAAGATAAAAACCTTAATTTCAGCAGAGCTCCTCCTTCCAGAGTGCAGAGTTTTCCCCAGAAAACTTGCTAAGCCCAGTGGTCAGGCACCGTGGCGGTCCTCTGGCGGTCCACCGTGTTTTTGTATTAAAAGATGTTAAGTAGACAATAAAAGTAAAAATATCACTGGGTAATTATATGTTATGGGAAAACATCGTCAGTGAACTGCTATATAAACCCACAACCAATCTTTAAAACAACTAATCAAAATATACAATTAAAATGAATATCAATTTTGTCCATTTCTGTTAAATCCAAATTAAGTCAGCGGCTCCATCATGCCCCCCAGAGCTTCAGTGGCCCCATAAATGCTAATATTCTAACATAGACCACAGATATATAAATGTAGCATTTGTTTATTGAGATTATCATTGCTGCTAAATTTGACATACTTGTTTCAGCATATATAAATTAAAAGACTTTAAATTATTTGACATTTATATGTAAAATTTTAAGGAGCTGGCAAGCTTACTTTGTAGAAGTTCAAAGAACAATATTCATAGTCAGACTGGTTTGTTACCACAGCTACAATCTGATGCTGTGAGTTTAATCTTTGAGTTTCAGCTCCATTTGTTTACAAATACAAATTAGTAAGCTGCAGTTATAATTTATTGCTTTTTAGGTTTGCCAGTTAAACTCCTCCCCCTGTCCAGATTTCACTAAATCTAACACAGAAGCTGTTAGAGGTGCTGATGTTTTAGCAAAAAAAGGGGCCCCTAAATCAAATTCTGCTCCAGGCCTCATACACCTTTGGACCGGCCCTGTATTATGAGTTAAGCCCTCTGCACTGCACAGAGATGATCAACAATGGGAGATTTAATTCAATGCTGCTAATGTGGCTTTAGTAGCTCTTTCATTTCGTGTTGGTTGAGTTTTTAACAAGGGGACACAGAAACTATTTAGGTTGGTCGAGTTTCTGAACGAGTCTTTCCAGATGTCCGGTGGCCGCGCGCATTAACTCTGTTTGACTAAGTGGGCAAAACATTTGATACGGTTTGATGCTTAGTGTAACAGGAAAAATAATACTAGCAATAATAATAAAATAATATAAAATCAGCGTGATGCGTGACTGTGGGTCACCGGGTTAAACCTGCACAATGAGTGATTAGCACTGGGTCGTTAACCACTAACGCACCGGCTAACCGGGAACACAGACATAAACTTTACAGGGAAGACAGGGCCAAATGCTGGGCAGCGTGTTGTGATGTAAACGCCGCATAATGTTTTGTTCACAACATCATTCTCACCGCTCCTCAAAGCACCTCTGAAAGTGAGGTTAATTTTAGACATCCAGCTGCTGCAGCACGAGGCAACGTGCAGAGGCCAGCGGTCTGATTGGTCCGGCTTTAAATGCATAAACTATAAATATATCTTCTATAAACATATCTTTTAGGAATAAATCTGCTCTGATAGTAAAACGCTCGGAGCAACAGAAACCCTTGCAATCCAACTTAAAAAAAAGGCGATTTTTTTTTTAATTTCCTAAAAAAAATAAAAAATAAAAAAACAACAACAAGAAAGGCTTAGCCTGGCGGTGGCGCTAGTAGAGCATGGCGGGCCGCCAGGCCTATTATACAATGGGGGAAACCCTGAGAGTGTGTGCCCAATCTTATTGTGGTCATTTGAAAAGGTACACTTCCATGCATGTTTACCCCTACTCTATTTCTGGTCTTTACTTGCCAGCTTATTAATGTAAGTAAGGAAGCAATAGTTTGCAAATAACTGATTTACAGTAACTAGTTTATTATTGTTTGGAATTGTATTTTTAGCCTATTTAACATTATCAGAAATACTTGATATGCAGTCATACTAAAAAGCTATGGATGTTAAATACTAAAGTATACCAGCAAACATTCAACGCCAATGGCTTGGGAAGGTTTTATGACCACGTTTGTTCATAATGACAGGAAGTGAAACCATATAAATGATAAGGGACAGACATAATGACACGGAGTGTCATGGATTTCATCTTTAATTTGACAGCAGACAGAGGATTAGTGACAGGAATGACTGAGCGAGAAAGAAGCCTTGACGTCTGACACAACCACCCAAACTCAAAGCAGGGGCATAAGCAGTCAGAGGCCATCAATTATCCAGTGTGCACCTCAAAAATTAACGAGGTGTTCCAAACTCTGTCACGAAAACTTTTCTGCCATTACACACGTTTGTGCAACAAGCTGGACCCTTGCTTAGAAAATATCACTGACTGTAAAGCGAAATGCACACGTCAGTTTCTGCGGCAACATGCAAAAACATCAAAACATCTTCGATTTTTACAGTGAATTGCTACGAGGTCAGGATAGAAGAAACAACACCAACCCAATATGAGGATGGAATCTTCTTCCTTGATGATTTTTTCCAGAAGGTGCTTAAAGCTGGAGAAACTGCCCAACCAATCATAGTGAAGCTCCGTCCTGTACCTGTCATCCCAGTAGGCAACGTCTTTGTAGCTGGAGTTTTTATCTGGCAGGTACTCCATGTTGTCTGTAATAAGACAAGAGAAGCAAGTTGTCACTCCGGACTGTACCAGGAACATATTTTAACCACGAGTACTAAACCTAAACAGTTCTACAAAGTGTGTAGGAGACAGACCATTTAAAGACAGGAGTTGTATGGTAAAAACTGATTAAAGTGAAACAAAACACCAATTAATTATTGGACTGAAACATCTGTGGTTTCTATTACTGTGTCAAATTCACATAAACACCCAGGTCTATGAGGGTCACTTTCACTTCTACAGGGTTAGTATTTTTCTAATAATTATATTTATTATATTATTTATTTTATTTGCAAACATTTAATAAAAGTGGTTTGTATTTTGCCAACGGGATTGCATTTTCCCCTCTAACGCCAACATTTTCCTTTGTTATAATTTTAAAATAGGTGGCAGTAGTTTGACAAAATATGTCATTTTTAACTCCATCGTCAAACAGCAGCCTGTGGGAACTAGACTAGTAGCTTTCCTAGTCACACAGCGCATGCGCGGCACAACAAACGACGCAGAGGCAGAGAAGCTGAAAGCCAGCAGCGTTTCCTCCATGCCAATCATAACTATTTAAGGTCAACATTACAACATTACTTACTAGAAGTTGGCTTTGAGCTGGACGTAAAGTGTTTTAAACTACTCGGCTGCCTCAGTTCCTCCGTCGAACCCGAAAAATGTCCAAACAGCGATGAATCCACGTGTTGTGGTTTGAGCAAATAGTCTCCGGACGCCCTGGGCTAATTTAGAGCAAGGACATACCCGTTGCACCATAAAAGTCTGGAAAATTAACTTAAATTACATTCATTTAAACTGTTACTTTTTATATACAGCTCATTTTCCTCAAAGTCTCTGTAAAGTGAGTGTTTTGGAGGCGGAGCGACGTGTAACACGTGGGTGTCCTGCAGTGATGAGGCTTTCAAATGCGGTTCGAAAAGTTGTCAAATCTAAGTGCTTCGTTAATAAAATAAGCTGAGAGAGGATGATTATGACTGAATTTAAAGGGAATGATTATATTTTTTGTGGTTGTATGTTTTTCAACATGATTGTTAAACCGACGGTATTACTCAAAAAGTATGCCTCCGTACAGATTTTTGAGTTCTCCGTTTTGTTTGTCACACTTAAATGTTTCATATCATCATACTCCGTTATTTTAGCATCACAAGTATAAAAGTAAAGGCAAAATGTAGTTTTGAAATTTATTTATTTGAGGAAAAGCTAAATAAAGCAATAATGGCCCCCAAAAAGTAGCTGTCCTCAAAACCTGAGTCTGTAATGTTGCATAGAGCTCAAATTCAGCAGTTTTTCACAAAATAAATTACCTTTTTATATAGGTGGCAGACCTATTGACCTATAATTTGCACAAGAAATATCTCAACATTTCATCTTTACTTCAGGTATAAAATGAAATAAACATCACAACCAAGCTGCAAATCAGTGCCAGCTGCTGGATCTATGTCACGTTAGTTGCCAAAAACATACGCTTCCTGGTCTGTTATGCTTTGTCTTACATATGAAACCTATACTGAAACATTAACTGTCTGAACGTCCACACAACGTCCTCCTTGAAGAGCTGAGAGCAGCTGTTCATGGTTTTAAAACCAATTGAAAACTTGTCAGTCTGGTTTTTAATTGAGTTTCAGTGGTTATTCACTATTTAATAGGTAAAGTTTCTTCTATTTTGTTTTATTAGGACACTTTTTATGCTTATTGAAGCCTGCTATTGTTTTAGATTTTATAAAATGTTGCTCTTTTACTTTTTTTTTTTAACATAATTTGTGGATAGGTTTTAGAATTGTGTTCATTCCTAAATTGCTGTATGAGCTCTCTGTCTTCTCAACAGTTTCTCACTTTAAATTTTCTAGTTTTTGATATAAGTGAAGCTACAACTTTCTTTCTGTTGACAAGGATCAGGGAGTTATATGCAATTTGTGTGGAACTGATTCATTTTAGTTTGTTTTTTTTTAACACTTTCGAATATTATTTGTATGAGATTCTCAGGGGTGAAAGTAGGGAGACACGGTCGGATACTGCGTACCTCTGCTTCTCCGCCTCTCTGTGTTTTGTCCGAGGCTCTGCTTCCCAGTACTAACCCCAGTGCTCTTTGCCCCCTGCACTGGCGCCGTCCGCCGGACCAGCCTCCAGGGTCCACCTCTGCCTACTGGATCATTTCAGTGGAGATTTCAGACTGTGGCAGGAAGCCGAGAGAGAAACCTGCAAACAGGAAACCTGTCAAATCTTTGTACCTTTTGTGCTCTGGTGTCTGATCAATCCTTCTCGTAAATGTAAACGAAGCATGCCTTAGTAAGTGTACGTGTGTGTGTGTGTATGTAGGTGTTGTGTGTGTGTTGTGTGTGTGTGTGTGTGTGTGTGTGTGTATGTAGGTGAGTGTGTGTGTATAAAATGTATTTATTAATTTTTTGTCATAGTAAAAAATGACAAATTTTAAGAATTTAAAACTACTTTCACCCCTGGAGATCCTCACAGAAAAGGATTAGAGCCAATGGGGGAAATTCTGACTTTTGTCCTCACAATTCTGAGAAAAGTCAGAATTCTTTTCACTTTTGTTTTTTAGTGATCCTAATGCTCTTCTATAGGTTATCTTTACTAGTACATGTACAAATTTAACTCGACCAGAATGTCATGCATACTTCTTTGGCATTCGGAAAATTATGTATTTTTAAGGAAAAATTCGGTAAAATGCCTCAAAATCAAGAGTAATGCCATATCTTTCCTGCAGGTGGCAATATTACATTACCATTTCTAGGTTTCCTCCTTTTTTTCTTCTAAAAGAAAGACTTCAACCGGCAACTTTCCTAAGGCGGGTATGATCTTATTTTATTATCTGTTGCTGTCAAGTGGTTTGGAGCTACCTTGTTCACACAGCGTGATGTATCCCATTATGAACTTATTTGACAACAGGTCCCTCAAATGATGTATGATGTATAATACTCTAGGTTTAATCACAAGATTTGCCTTTTCTGTCTGAATCACCTTCATTTTAAATGGTGTAAAGCACTTTGAAATGCCTTGCTGCTGAAATGTGCTATACAAATAAAATTTGATTGATTGATTGATATAAACGTGATAGTTCTCTTATTAAACGTATCTTGCATGAACCTGGCAGTAATCTTGTTTAAACGTGATATGTATCTTGTATTTAAACGTGATAGTTATCTTGAATAAACATAGTAGTTATTTTATATAAACGTGACAGTCAGAACACCGGTAGGAAGCTTTTCGTGGAACGAGGCTACCAATTGTAGCTTCTGATTCGGGCAATGGCTAATGGGCGATTATTACGGAACGAAAAGCTTCTTCAATCATAGCGGAGGCCCAGGTGCCTTTGCTGAACATTTTCTGTTCAGTTTTAATGAACAATACAACAGCTGAATAACAGCAACAGCTGTTCGTGAAATCACTGGTGACTATCTCTGTATTCCCACATTCCACAGAGAAATTCAGACAGCAACTAAAATGGCTGAACGTGAGTCCACATTTGTCAATAGCTTTCTTTTCGGCACAAAAAGTGATTTTAGAGATGACCCAAGACGTCCTTCCGTGTCTTGAATTCGGTCCGGACACCAGTTGTTAACGGGAGCCACGGATGGATTGTGAAGGTGCGGGATAATGACCAGGAACGAATAATGCTGATCTTCTTAAGATAACCGAACCGGAGCACAACTGGATAGTTTACCTGATGCAGACGACCTTTGCACGTCCCACACCAGAGTCCGCCAGCATCCAGAACTAAAACAAAAACATAGACCTTACCACAGGGGCCGAGTTTCATTGGCTAATGCCCATTTTACGTCACAGTGCAGCTACCACGTGCTTGACGGTCTCACAAACTCAAGCTACTGTACATGCTGATGTACATTGTGGACTAGCAGACCGGCAGAAAGTTTCAGGACTCGAAAAAGAATGGTTCTCCGTCAGTGGGGTATCTGTACAGGCAATGTCAGGTATTCTGATCATATTTGTGGAACTAAAATTCACAGATTTCCAAAATCTGAAATGGAAAGCCTTGCTTGGATCAAAGCTTGTGCATCACCGCATTTGCAGCTCAACCGTCATAGGATCAATAAGAGCAAAGGATTGTCTGCTGGTGTAAGTATTATTGCTTTGCTTTCTTTGTGTTTAGTGAATGAAAAAAGTAAATAATAAACACATCCATTATGAAAACCTTTTAGCCAAGTACAGCATAATGGCAGTACCGATACAACTTCTACATCCTGAAGCCTGTCTGTTACAGTCAGGGGCGCAACTACATATTTTTGAGGTGGATGCGAAAACATCATCGGCGCCATCGGTCTTTATTTAAAGAATCCATAATACATATGAGTGCAAAAATGACACCCTGGAGGGCTAAGTGTTGGACCATAGCTGGGCACTGCCGCCACAACAGCTTTAGCTTTCCTGTGTTAATATTTCCTGAGTTTTATTTCGGTCATTCTTAAACTTAGTGCCCGGTTATGTGTCCGTGACAGGTTTATGTATCAGATATTAATAGAAATACGAAACCAATCACGTCCCTTAATGGTTTAATAGGGGAGGCAACGTTTAACAGCCCAACATGGGATGATTCCGTATTAGGCTAACTTTAGCTAGCCTGATTATTTACAACCCTCCTGTCCGGCTAATACACTGACTGTACTTACCTACTATATTTCAACCACATTGAAAGGCTTTTTTTTCATTCCGCCAACATCTTTATCTTTCTCCCTTTTCCTTTTTCTGTTTTGCCCCCGTCAGCTTTTTTTTTTCTGCCGCTCCATTTTGTCAAGTGCACTACGAGTGGTAGTCTAAAGCTGCGTTCACACTGCAGCATGAAGTGACTCAATTCCGATTTTTTTGACGTAATGCGACCTGTATCCGGTCTTTTCAGGGCAGTGTGAACAGCTCAGCTCGGATTCTTTTAGAATGTGAGCCATATCCGATACGTATCCGATTCAAATGCGACCATAACGTCCAGGTCTCATTCATCCGAACTGAACGTCACTGATTCTCAACAAATCTCACTATTCTGGTCCTGATACGCGCAAACGGGAAGAAAAACAACAACAATGACGACAATATGAGGATTAAGTTGTTTATATGTTGCTCCGGTTGGACAACAACTTCAAATGTGTAAGCTAAGCTCCACCGTTAGCCTCCATGTTTACTTCCGCAAACACTGAGCTCTTCTTCTATGGCGGTTGGCAGAACACTGAGAACGCTGACGCTATAGCGCCCTCTACTGCGCATGCGGGACACTTTCAGGTCGTTCACACTGCAGAACACATACAGGTCCATTTACTGGCAGTGTGAACGGCCCGGCAAAAAAATGGGAATTGAGTCACTTCAGGCAGCAGTGTGACCACACCCTAACTGTAAGTGGTATATTACGTTTTAAACACAAAAAATTTGAAAAATATTGCTTGTTTTTTTTGTTTTTCGTTTTTATTTCTTGTAAATGCAAATTGTGTGTTGAAGATACGGACTGGAAAACACCATAAAGCTGTTGAATAAAGTTTTCTGCTCCTGGATTTCAAGAATAATCAAAATAGCACAAAAAATAAATGTCTTTTTTTTTTTACATTTATAGATGCCAAATGCAGACTCTGGTTGGCCATCCAGAGTCTGCATTTGGCATCTATAAATGGCACATTGGAAAATCGCTGTCAGTCCTCAGTGCTTCAACACTTGGGAGTCACAGTGCAGACTGAGTATTCATTGAGGGGCCATTAGCGCCTCCCCCCAAAACCCCCCCCCTCAGCACAATAGCGGTACAGTGGACCCCCCCCCCCCCCCTTTATAATGACCCCTGTGCGCCCCCCACACCCCCATCTGCTCCAGACATTAGTGGTACAATGACTCCCTTCCCCCCTACCGTATACACCCCGTCCCCCCCCGTCAAGCTCCCCCCCCCACCTGACCTGGACATTAGCAGTGCTGTGACCCCCCCACATTAGCGGTATGGTAACCGCTATTCGGAACCCCCCCCCCCCCACTTCGCACTTCCCCGGACATTACATTAGCTGTACGGTGACCCCCGTTCGTACCCCCACCCCCCGCACTTCCCCACAGACATTAGCTGTACGGTAACCGCCATTCGTACCCCCCGGACCCCCTACTTCGCACTTCCCCAGACATTAGCTGTACGGTAACCGCCATTCGTACCCCCCCACCCCCCATGTATGATACTATGTATGATTATCTTGTGTGTAAGTTTTAAAATACCATGTGTCTCAATGAGATTTACCCATATAAGTAAATGTATTTAAATACCAATATATCCAATGTAATGGCTTTAAGATTTGCACCAAAGACTTTGAGCTCTCTGATATTAAGATTTGGAAGGAGGGGAGACTTACCTGTAAGTGGAAAGAAGCTATTGTTTTCCGTTGACTGAACCTGGGAAAGATCATATTAACCCTGGAAAGTACAGACCAATAGCTTTAACATCTAATCTGTGTAAACTCATGGAAAGGCTGGTGAATGAGAGATTAGAGTAACCCTAAGCTTTGGAGGTCCCCCTGGAGACCAACAGGACTCATTATGAAGCCCTGGAGGTCCACTTCTTTATTTAGAAGTACCATCTTTCGACCCAATACCTCAGAGTACCTGTCTGATACATTTTCAGAAGTGTATCGCAGCAGCCTCCAATAACACTTCTGAAAAGATGTTTTTTCTTCTGTGGCTGGTCTGAATCCAACTGTCTGTCCTTTTGGGTTTCCTCATCAGATGGCTGCTGGTTTTCCTTTTCCACTATTTCCCTCAGCCTTTTACTCAGCCTTTCCACATCACACTCTAAGCTCGTGTTTTCCTTCTCCAAGATGTACTTTGCCTGCTCCAAGACAGTGTTTTTCTGCTTCAGGACGGTGTTTCCTCCGTCAGCGTGGTGTTTTCGTTCTCCAAAACAGTGTTTTTTTTGTACAAAGCCTTTCTTTCCTCCTGGACAACCTTGTCATTCTCAAATGCAAATTCTTCTAGTTTTAAAACTTTAATTTTTAGATCTTCATTCTCTTTAATCAGTGAATGTGTCTCAAAGGACATCCTGCCAACTGCCGTTTAAATTATTTGACGGCACAGAATCAGCCCAGTACAAGTTCACATTCTTCAGGTGAGAGAGACTCACCTGGTATAAAGCCATGTTTTTCTGTACTGGAATTGCACTGAAGATAAATTAGTTTCATCAAAGTATGTCATGAATATGTGTGCATGCCATGTACTCTATCTCAAGTCCAGAGCACACTAGTTTTTTTGTTGCTTTTGCCACCACTAGATGATATGCATTTAAGATATAACATAAACAGCACTATTCAGAGATGCAGTGAGTTTATAGCAGTTGTTTGAACTATCTAATTGTCTGTTGATTTGCAGCAGTCCATATTATCAGCAGATATAGAGGGCCCCAAAATAAAATTCTGATTGGTCAATTCATCCACCCACTCAATCATCATACATCCACCCACTCATTCATCCATCCTCCCACCAACCCAAACACCCATCCATCCATTTTCTATACACGCTTGTCCCTCAGTGGGGTTGGGAGGGTTGCTGGTGCCTCTCCAGCTAATGTTCCGGATGAGAGGCGGAGTCACCCTGGACAGGTCACAGGGCAACACAGAGACACAGTCATGTTTATGTTTACTGAACAGGGTCATCAGGAAAGCTGGCTCTGTACTTGGTCTGAAACTGGAGACCCTGGAAAATGTGGTGGAGAGGAGGACATTGAAGAAGCTGTTGTCTATCATGGTCAATGAGCTGCACCCTCTCTACCACACAGTGGACAGACAGCAGAGCACTTTCTCACACAGACTGCTTCAGCTCCATTGTCGTAGGGACAGATTCAGGAAATCTTTCCTGCCACAGGCCATCACTTTATATAACAATAGTTAAGTCACCATTATACAGATTGTTCACATAGTACTATTGTACATATTGTATTGATTATTAATATACTGATTATTATTTATTATTAATGTTCAAAACCTTACATCTTACATTCTACCTTTTTATAGTATTTTATATTTTATTTTATTTTTATTGTTAACTTCATCTGTGTGTTTGTGTATGCTGCTACTGCACAAAAAAATAAAAAATAAAAACAACCGCGCCTGCGTTCTCTTAGGGGCGCGTGCAGAGCCACCTGTATGGGAAGGGAGAGCGACAGGAGGGGAGGTGAAGGAGCAAAGGGACGCCTAATCAGTGCTGTTCCCCTGTTATTGATCATTTCATTCTGTTAAATATAGAAAATGCAAAGAAAAAAAAATTTTTTTTAGACGGGGTTTTGGCGCCCCTTCTAGTGCTGCGCCCCTATGCGTTGCATACCCTGCATACCCACTTTTTGCGCCACTGGTTACAGTCTTACGTTAGCTGAACAGATCAATATGCAATGTGTACCGTATCTGACATACATTAAAGATTTTATTTCACCTGAAAAGGCTTTTTACTAAACTGTAATCGTGTTAGCCACGCTAATCGTGTTAGCCACCAAGTACCGTGTATCAGGTCTAAGCACATTTGAACATTTGCCAACAGAAATCACCCTCAAAACCATGAATGTCCGATTTACCCAGCCTTGCAAGAACAATAGGCGTCAGTGATCTTGTCCACAGCTATATTTATGCTGAGGGTGTGAGGATCTGCTGTTTTCCTCATCGACCGGTAGCATTTAGCTGTGACGCACAATGTTGGAGGCATCGCGTGGCTCAAACACCTTGATGTCGTCCAATAAAGATGACATGAACTTGTTGGTTCCCTTGTCCATTGTCGTGTCTGATAATTTTTGAAAATCCGGCAAAATGCTACACTAATCGACTCAGGAATACTCTGCAGAGTCAGTCGAAATAAAATTACACATAGAAACTAAGCAACGGAGGCTTTGCTTGCGAGACATGTAGTCATGTGGGACTTTCAGGAGCGTTTCTGGGCAGAGCTTGGTAAGGTTCATTCCCCCAGGACACACAACTGCTGCATGCAGAATTCTGTTAATTCTGTTAACGAAGTAAATTAACAGTAACTGACGTTCATAGTCGCCAGCTGTGGTGGCAACAGGGGTGGCAAGGCTCTCATTTGGGGTAGCAACCGCCACCCCATGCCACCCTGGTAGATCCGCCCCTGGGAAGGAAGAATACAAGCAGTCTCAGAAGCTTGTGGAAAATCTGAGAAAGAAAGTTTAGTGTCTCAACCACAGAAAAACGACGAAATGACAAACTGGCAAGCTGAAAACGAGAGGCTTTTGATGGCAAATGAAGCTAATAAAAACCAGCTCAGTTTTCTCAGTAGCGACTTGGAGGAAGCTAAAAACACAATTCATAAGTTGAAAACTGCTTTGAATACCATTGAGAAGTTAAACGTGTTCCTAAAAAGGACACATAAGACAAATATGGAAAATGCAGAGGCCTCCTTGAGGAAGAAATGCTTAAAACTGGACAAGGCCAAAGCAGAAAAAGAGAAGCCATGCAAAGAGAACTTTGCTTTGAAGATAGAAATTCAAAGCATTAATTACAAGTTGGCAGCAATTGGAAGAGAGCTTCAAAAGGCAGTGCAGAAATCCAAAGACACCAAAGACTCGACAAAGAAGTTGAAGCAGGACGTGTCCTCCAGCGCTAAGAGACTTTCTAACATCCTGGGAGAGGTTAACATGCTCCCTAGACCAAACCAAAATGTCAGGTTCTCAGAGGAAGAGAACCTGACAAAGAAAGAGGAGACAAAAACCAAGGATGTCCCAGTAAAGAGGAGAACCCAGAAGAGAGCCTGGAACAAACAATGTTCCAAAGAGCTGGTAACAGAGTAGGGCATATTTGTATGACCATGTATCAATCAGGAACGCTCAGGTACTGGTAGCTGCCTTGAATCTTTTGATTTCTCGTAATCAAAAATTACGCGACCCGACCCCGGATAAGCGGAAGAAAATGGATGGATGGTAATCAAAAATATCCTGTAGCCCTGCGAACACAAATAACCGACTCTTCTGTTCCGCCACACCTGGCGATTATCTCCTTTCTTGGAGGCCTCCAGTCTCAGGCCTCCACCTTTTAGGTTTTCCACAAGCTCTTTTGACAGGCCAGTAAAGCCTGCTGACAGGCTGTCTCCAGGTACACCCACCACTGCACAGGTGCCTCAAAACAATTTTGAGGTACATTTTTTTTCTACCTCAAAATTTGTAAAAAAAAAAAATTTACCTCAAATTTTTTTCTCACATTCCAAGCACCATTAGCCTGAATGGACACTGACAATTTGTGGAACGCCGGCAGCAGAGAGGGAACCTTGGGGATGCCAGCAACAGAAACCTTGGGGGACGCCGGAGCCAAGGCGTGAATTTTTGGAGATGCCAGAGGCACAGCGGGAACCTTGGGCGACGACAGCAGCCCCCAATACGACAGTGTGAAATTTGGAGGATGAAATGAGTGTTTTTCCACTGGTTTAACAAGTTGCATTGTAAAAAAATATATATATTCAATATTTTTTATTGTAAAACTCAGTTTGTTCAATTTCGAATCATTTTCTTGTGCAAGTTTTAAGAAAAATAGCTTTTGCTGAAGGATTGTGATATTGGTATTATTAATCACTCTTGAGTGTTAACATATCAGCAGACATTCTTTTTTTAAAAAAAATTTTTACCTATCATGGTTTACTCAAGCTTTTGCAAATGTCACAGTTAAGACTTTCAAGACATGCATATTAAATGTGCAGCTCTTCTGGAACCTGTCACATAATACATTTAAAATAATGTGCTTTATGATGCTATTTTCTTTACAGACAAAGACAAAAGAATAGTAGTTCATTCACAACCTTATATGCTCTTCATCCAACGGAAAACAATGGCTTGAACTGATGCATCTGGTTTACACTCAGTCTACGTGGAGGCGCATCAGTGTCATTGTTTTCCATTGGAAGCTTCAATAATGGTGCGTTTACCACGAGACATTAAACTACATGCCACCACCAAGTTTAAGACCTTTATTTACGAGTAATTTAAACTTTTCAAAGGAATTTAAAACACATGGACAATCAGAGTGTCTGTTTCCTCACCACTTGGCTGCAGTAAATGCTCCATTAAGTTGTTTGACACCACCATTAAACAAGTAGAAGAAGAACCAGTGAATGAATTACTCTCAAGCTAGGACTCGTTCCAGAACTGTTTAGGCTAAGATATGAACTCTAAAAGAGGACTGAGACTCTTTCAGCATATGGGCCCATGTCTTTCCAAAAAGCAGTGTGCAAATCACATCACATTTGATGGGGAAACACTGTTATATTGGACCTTTACTTAGAAACAGCTGATGCCAGTTGTTGCACAGTAAAAAATGCCACATATAGACACTTTTGAATTAACACCCAAAAGTGTCTATATGTGTCCAAGTCAGCTGGTGTTAAAGTAACACTTTTGAAAGTGTTAAAAGATTGCCACCCTTTTTTTTTGTTAAATTAACATTGGTCTCTAATACTGAAATGTGTTTAAGAAATGTTAAACTTTCCATTTCTGTGTATTGTTTTGAATATTTTCCACTTGATTTGATTGAGATTGACACCTTGTGGGGTCAATTATTTACATATTTAACACCACATTATGTTTTGTGATCAACACTACACTGGTGTTACTTTTAAAATATTTTAAACACTAACACCATTGTAGTGTTAATGTGGCACTGTATTGTTGAATTTAACACCAGCTAACTTGGACACATATAGACACTTTTGAGTGTTAATTCAACACCGGCATTTTTACTGTGTGCCAACACTTGCCTTATTTCACCAGACATTGCTCGTTATGGCAAGACTTAGTTGACTTGACATTTACCAGCTAAATGTATACTGAACTTAAGTTACAACAAAAGGACTTAAAACTGTCACTCATATTAAATGGAGTCATAAAAAATAGGTTAAGTAAACTTCACGTTACTATGACAATGGTTCAAAGAAAATGTTCATATTATCGTGTAAATTTTAATAGGGAGCTCAAAGAAAACCTAACAAGAAAAATAATAAATGATTGGGAGACTGAAACTGATCTCAAGGATAAGACGAACCGAGTTTTCTTGAGACACTACACAGTAAAATTGCCATGTTGAATTAACACCCAGAAGTGTCTATATGTGTCCAAGTCAGCTGGTGTTACTTTAACACTTTTGAAAGTGTTAAAAGATTGATACCCATATTTTTGTCAAATTAACATTGGTCTATAATATTGAAATTGGTTTTTAAAAAGTTAAACTTTCCATTTCTGTGTATTGTTTTGAATATTTTCCACTGAATTTAATTGATATTGACACCTTGTGGGTCAATTATTTGCTTTTTTAACACCACATTATGTTTCGTGATCAACACTACACTGGTGTTACTTTTAACATATTTTAACACCAGCACCGTTGTAAATGTTAATGTGACACTCTGTAGTGTTGAATTTAACACCAGCTGACTTGGACACATATAGACACTTTTGGGTGTTAATTCAACACTGGCATTTTTACTGTGTAGGAAACGCGAGTCTGATGTTCTCCAGATTTTCCCACGAGGCATTGCAGCTGGAAAGTGAGGCAGATCAGCCTTCACACCTTCACACGTCCCTCTGTAGCCTAGTTTAAGCGCCGCATCGGAAGTTACGCAACCTCGCCGTTCAGCCACACCGTGAATGTTCGCGGTCTGCTAACTGAAGAAGCTGCCGTCTAAAAGATCTCGTGGTCAAGCGCGTGAGGATCTTCTGAAGAAAGGAGACGGACACACGAGGATGTGCGAGTCCGACTGCGAGTCCAGTCACACCGACGGGATCCGGCTGGGGAACTGGTCTCCCATTCCTCTGCGTAGTGGGATCACTATCACAGACCACGTGAGAGGGACAGTCAGACGGTCCCCGACAGACCGACACCGGCTCATCTCTTCTGCTCCTGCTGACATGGGCTCAGCTTCCCGGAGACAGGCGCGGAGGGAGGAGAGCGACTGGGTCTGAATGTAACCTCTGATCCTTCATCACTCTTTTTTCTTTCTTTTCCTTTTCTTTTAACTGTTTTTTTTTTCCTTTGGGGGGAGCGGGGTGGGGTGGGGGTGGGGGTGAGGAGTAGAGTCAACGCTATGGCTTGGCCGTGCATCAGCAGAGTCTGCTGCCTGGCTCGCTTCTGGAATCAGTTCGACAAATCGGACCTCTCGGTCCCGCTGACCATCCAGAACTACTCGGACATCGCGGAGCAGGAGGTGCGCTCCGTCACCAAGCAGCTCTCCGACTCGGAGAACAACTACGCCGCCCCGGAGCCGCGCGTCCGAGGCTCCCCTCATGCGCCCGCACATGGACCCCGAGGAGCCTCCCGGGCACGGAGGGAGCCCGGCTACAAGCCCCGGGAGGACTACCACCCGCCCGGCGTGCCGTTCCCCAGCGTCACCCAGTACAAGCAGGACTTCAAACCCTGGCCCATTCCTAGGAAGGATAACTTCCCCTGGATCGGGAACGGGGGCGGCAGGGGGGACGGCGCTTCGGACAGCAGCCCGGTGAACAGTTACCACCTCCAGGCGCAGGCTGGGGGGAGGCGGGGGGACAGGATGGAGCAGCAGGTGACGGAGGAGAACAAGACCAGCTCCTACAGGTACGTGCTTGTTTCAGCACCAGGCGCTGTCCACTCAGTCAGCGTCCCAGAGAGGAATGCTGCGTGCTGAGGTCTGCGTTCATACCTGATGAGGCTGAGCTCGTTTATAGTTGAGAGAGGAATCCATGCTGGAACTCAGAGAGCAGGCTGGACAGACAGGGAGGAGAGCTGATAGTCAATAACGCTCCTGCAAGCTCAGTTCTAAGCTAAAAGGACTTAGAAATGAGTCTTTAATTTATATTTGCGTTTTCATTTCAGGAATGAACTCCCAGAAAAAAAAAAAAAGGTTACTCAGCACACAACAGGTTATATGACAATGCCAAACACTAATAGCATATTTTCTACAGCTCTGTGCAGCACAAAGTGATGCTAAAGATTTTAAAACAGAATCTCACTAACACATCCTAATACACAGCAACAAACAAAATAGTTAAAAACGCTTGGCAAAAGAAGCTAATATACATACATACATATATATATATATATATATATATATATATATATATATATATATATATATATATATATATATATAAGGTCTTGTAGTTCAATTGGATCTACAAGGACTACAAGTAAGATGATCTTAAGATGGTACAATTTAAAATTGGTGTGATGTATTTGCTCTTTCTGGTTTCTGATAACATTCTTTTGGCCGAGTTTTGAAGCAGAAAATTAGCAATTTCAACATCAACCCTGCTATGAAAGCTCTTGCATATTGATCAGTTTTTCTTTCTCCAGGCAAGAGTACAGGCCATGGACAGGGGCGAAGCCAGCCAGGAGTGCGAGGAGAAACCCCACAGCTCAATACTCCAGCCCAGTGGGGGAGGCCACCCACATCCCACCTGAGACCAGCTATCAGGCCGCCTACAGCGGGGAGGTCAGCAGAGCCATGAGCGGGCAAAAGGCTGAGCTCATCCCCCCATCTGCTGCCTCCAACATCCAGCCTCCACCCGCCGCTCAGCACAACCCGGCTGCCACTCGAGCCGGCAGCTCCCTCAGCCCCTCCAGCCTCCAGCAAAGCATCCTGCCTGAGACCACCGAGCACAGTGGAACAACCAAGAGAGAGGTAGGCATGCATTTTCACAGAGCTTCCTTTGCACAGGTGGGAAACCGCAGCACGCCCCTCCAGAAAGTCATCCTCACACATCTCCCAGGCAGGCCTCTCGCTGCTGGGACATCTCAGAAAAGTGATACTGCATTCTGTCCCAGAACGGCTCAAAGTGACCCAGCTGTTTAAAACAGGCCATGCGCCGTGTTAGGTAACACTGCTGGTGACCTGAATAGAACGGGGATGATGGGAGAGGACATGAGTGTAACTTCCCAATGTGGTCCGGATTAGCAGCAAAATCACCTAAATTTAATAATTATTTATAATTACAGCTGCAACAACCAACTTAATACCTTCATCTTTGGCTTCAGTTGACATGAGCATTTCAAACTGGACATTTTTAAGACTCTCAGTTTTGGGGAGTGCATCAAAAAGTGGGAAGAAATGTATGTACTTAGTATATTTTGTGTAATCATTTCAACTTTATGCATCGTTAAACTGTCACTGGGTGCCATGGTGACCTACCATTCAGGAGCTAACATTATAACTGTTTATCACTATTTTATCACTGTTTATGAACTGTAATAAAATATGTTATGCTACATCAGCGAATGGGACAGGTCTTTATGACCCATACGCATTACATGCAAGTGAGTGGATAAATGACAAAAAAAAAGTCCTGAACAGATTTGGGCAGTAACTACTTATATTTATTCAATTACATTTACTTGAGTAACTTTTTAGAAAAAAAATTCTTTTAGGAGTATTTTTATTCCTAAAAGTACTCCTAATTCCAAAATCACCAGTGACACCAGAACAACCAGTGACACTAGAACAACCAGTGACACCAGAACAACCAGTGACACCAGAACAACCAGTGACACTAGAACAACCAGTGACACCAGAACAACCAGTGACACCAGAACAACCAGTGACACCAGAACAACCAGTTATACCAGAACAACCAGTGACACCAGAACAACCAGTGACACCAGAACAACCAGTTATACCAGACAGAACAACCAGTTCCAGCCAGGCACCAGTTTCACCAGACCAACCAGAGGAATTCGAAAATCCACGGTGGCACACAGTACCTAAGTGTTCCCGTTTGGTACATTGCCTGGAAATCTGTTCCTACGCTCTTACTGAGTCTTCGGATGGTTGATCTCGGTTCCTGGTCCTTCTCTTCTGGTTTGCCCAACCTTCCCCTACGCAGAGCATTTTCAGTCCTCAAAGCTGACCTCTGCCTGCTTAGGTTCTGGATCTCTAGACAGCCTTTCTCATGTGGTCTTTGGAGATTGTCCAGTTAATCAGAAAGACTCTCCAGTTCTTCTGACTTCTGATTCATAGTCAGCTGTGCCTTCTTCAAGTCCATCCGAAGCTTTTGACGAATTCTCTGCAGAGACTCCTGGACCATTTCCAAACAGTGGACTGCAGCTCTCATGTCTGCGTACTTATGCTCTGTCTCCTCATGCGCTGCATGAAGAGACAGGAGTTGTGCATGGAGTGCATCGTTTTGAGTTGCCAGCATGTCACGTTGTGCTTGCAGGTCTGGGCGCCTGCAAGCACTTCCGCTAGATTTGGAGATGGAGACTTTCAACAATTTGTTTGAGTTTTACTTTCTCTTTCTCTGCGCATCCTGTCATGAGAAGGTTTTTCACCTAAAATGCTAGCAAGTTCATCATGTTGGTCACTACCATCTTCAGCCATTTTTTAAAAAAATAAGCACACTGTTCCTCTGAAATGCCAGAATATTAAAAAAAATGCACTAATGCACTTTTTGAATTGGTGGAAACTTTACTGGAAAGTCCAAGATTTTGGGGGGATGAAATCCACTTTTGTTCTTCTGTCTCAATGCAATCTGACATCTAGAACAAAGAATTGCTCTGTGGAAGTTGCGAAGAAAGGGAGTCAGCTGCTCAATGGAAAATTAATCTCTATAAGTCTTTGTAAGGTGAAATAATCATATAAATTCACACAAATGTTTTTTTTTTTGTCAAGATGTTATATTTATGCGTAATGACTTTGTCCCAAGACAAATCAAATATATCAGGAAATTCCACATGAAGTGCTTTGCTAAATATTTGAACACTTAAATATATATATATATATATATATATATATATATATATATATATACACAGTCCAGTCACATTAATGTGACCACCACGTACTTTCCACTTCAGAGTTAAATAACCAATCACAGAAGGCAGGTGGCAGCACAGTGCAGTTGAGCGTATATAAAGGGTGTGTGTGGGCTTCGGAAAACATTTCAATCGTTGGCGTAATGCAGAAACGAAGCGATTTATCCGACGTCCAAAAGGGCATGATCATTGGCTTTCGGGCCAAGGGTGGAAGCATTTCCGAAACGGCTGAGTTTGTGAACTGTTCGCGTGCCGCCGTGGTAAAAGTGTACCGTGCATGGCAAAATGGGACTGTCCAAAATCAACGACGTGGCAAATGTGGTGCACCACGGGCCATAGATGACAGAGGCGAACGACGGTTGCGGAGATGCGTTCGGGCAGATAGACGGGCTACCGTTGAGCAACTGACCACTAAAATGAACCAAGGGGCTACCACAAGTGTCTCCCAAACCACTATTCAGCGAACATTGCTGCGTCTGGGCCTCCGAAGCGGACGCCTGGTTCGTGCACCTATGCTGACTGGTGTTCATCGACGACGAAGGCTAGAATTTGCACGCCAGTACAGCAGCTGGACGTCCACTGAGTGGCGACAGGTAGCGTTTTCAGATGAATCGCGTTTTATGCTCCATCGGACAGATGGACGTTGGCGTATAAGGCGTGAAACCTCTGAAAGGAACCACCCTGCAACCATTGCAGAAACGGTCCAAGCTGGAGGCGGGAGCATTATGGTCTGGGGAATGTTTTCCTGGCATTCTCTGGGTTCACTGATTATTGTGGAAGGCACGATGGATCAATACAAGTACGCATCTGTCCTTGCGGACCATGTCCACCCCTACATGCGCATTGTTTTTCCTCAGGATGATGGCATCTTCCAGCAGGACAATGCGAGGTGCCATACAGCTGCCAGTGTACGTGCGTGGTTCGAAGAGCACCAGGATGAGTTTACCGTCCTCCCCTGGCCAGCAAACTCACCTGACTTAAACCCAATCGAGCATCTGTGGGACCATCTCGATCGAGTTGTTCGCGCCATGGATCCTCAACCGCGTAATCTAGCGCAGCTGGCCACGGCATTAGAGTCGGCATGGCTCAACATCCCAGAGAAGACCTTCAGGGACCTAAGTGACTCTCTTCCTGCACGTCTCGTAGCAGTTCGCTCTGCGAAAGGTGGTTATTCTGGCTTTTGACAGATGGTCACATTAATGTGACTGGACTGTGTATATATATATATATATATATATATATATATATATATATATATATATATATATATATATATATATATATAAGTAATAGTAAGTGGAAATAAATTTTTGTTTCACAAATAGAAAGCTGAAAAAATGTGCATTTGTTTCCTGCCACCTTTAGCCTGATAAACCTAAAAAAAACAAAAAATCCTAAGCAACTATTTACCTTCATAAATCCCTCAGATCTCAATTTTCATCAGGAGGAGCTGATGACTGCATATTATTAGCTACGCACAAGTCTGACCTCTATGTATAAGCCAGATACTGCAGCTGAAACGATGGCTCAACACATTCGATCGACACATTCATTAGACTGGTCCAGTCAAAGTCCAGACCTAAATTTGATTGAAAATGTGTAGCAATAACAAAAAATTGAAGAAGAAAGGGGGAGCTTGTGTTTACAACGTCAAAAGCTATTAGTAGCATGAATATTAGAATAATTAGAATAAGTTTAGTTCAGTTTAGCACAAACAAGGAGAGGAGACGCCTCCCTGGCTCTACATCTGCTGCTGCCTGCGTGTCGTCTGAGTTCAGCGTGTTTCTATACGGCGGTTTATGGGAATCTCTAGAGGTTTAGTGCCATCCCTCTTCCCTACCCACAGAGCTCCACTCCATCTGCCAAAACGGAGACCGTAGTCGCTCTGACCTGGACTGGGTCAGGTAGTCGGCCTGTACGCGTGGCAACATCTGCTCCATTAAGCTAAAGGCTATTAGGAAATGCAAAGCTTGGAAATGTTTTTATTTATTTTAAACATTTTTCTCTTGTCCTCTGGGTTTGTTCTCACGTTCCGTGCTGTGTGGGGAAAAAAAGCAAAACAGACTTAATCCACGGGAGTGTATTAAGACCACCTTCTGCTTGGTTGCATGATTTTTCCAAGCCATGTCTGCTCTGTTAAACCGTTTTGCCACTCAGCGTCCTGAGTGAGATGAGCGTGGAGGTCAAAGTTAGAGATGTCAATGACAGGACAGAGACTCTAAAAATAATCCTGACCCAGTTTCAGGGAGATCACAGCTCATACAGTAAAGGATGTTTTTGCTGCTGGCGGTGTGTAGGAAGAATTTCCCACACAATAGCCCACATTGTGTATTTGTCCGAATCTGAAAGCGACAAAAACAACAACAACAAAAAAACTGGCCTGGTGGCAAATCAAGTTGATCTCAGATAATCCACAGCAGCCCACTCAGTGCCAACTCATTACTGACTCACCACCAGCCCCCTGCAGAGGTGTCTGACCGAGCAGTACACATCCCACTCCAGCCTGCGTTACACTCCGGCTGCACTGGTCCTTGAGGGGATTCTCCAATCTTTTATGGTGTTCTGTGAAATGCAGGCATTCGTCAAGCTGTGGCAGGGCTCCCTGCTCTCAATGTGGTCGAACCGACCAACTGCGATAGGTTATTTCAAAACTTCAATGGGCTCTTTTCATCATGGAAATTATTTAAATGATGGAAGAGTTGTTTTTTTTTTTTTTTTTTTTTCTAAATTCAGATAAGTAATAACATAACTCCAAGATTCTCAAAGAGAGGTTGTTGCAAACCAAAAAGAAAGGTGAAGTGAAAACACAGCTGGTGCAGCATCTCAGCAGAGACCAATTCCTGCCTGATTCCCAGTTCGCTGAGAGGCTTTATACCCCCCCCCCCCCCCCCCCCCAAACAACCCCTGAAGACTTAAGGCTGAGCTCATGTGACTGTGCCGGTGATCTCTGACGCCCCACCAAGATTGATGATGGAAATGTTGCTCGCAACGGTTTTAAACGCCACAAAGAGGATTAGATGGCCTGCTGGAGAACAATGCGTTCTGAAATCCACCTCCTTTCACCCACTCCTCTGTTTCGCTCCAGTTAGCCGGGGTGAGGACGGCTCGGGGGCGGTGCAGCGCCTGAGCTGGGATCGATCTACTACAACAGGCGAATCTGCTTTGCAAAATCACTTTTAATCAGTTTGAAATGATTAACACATGGCGCAATGAAAAAAAAAAAAAACATACACACACACACAACTAAGCAGGGTCAAAGCATGCCTGTACTATTCTGTTTTGTATCTTTGTATCCTTCTCTTGTTCATTAGTGGATAAAATCGGAATGTTTTGTTTTGCAGATCACACCAAAGGAAGTCAGATAACTTTGTTTTTTTTCCTCTGTAATGCTGTTCCAAAGATTTGCTTCACTCTTTATGCAGAGCTGGGGGGTTTTTTTGTTGTTTGTTTTGTACCAAAATTGTTAATTTGGCTCTTTGCTGATGTACAGTCTAAAAACTTGCGATGTGTTTTAAATTATGTTTTAATTATCAATTTAACTTTTGAAATATTACGATTAAATTCCAGTTACCCACCCCTAATTGACTCGACCCCTAAACTGACAATGTGTCTTTGAGTCCTGCAGGATAACAATCCGAAATATGCGAGCAATTCAACACGGAAAGAGTTGATATCATCCCACCAAATGAATGTGTCCAAATCAAAAGGTGGTATTATGTATGCTACTGCAATGACAGATTCATTTACTTTAAGGCTGCTTGCAAATCTTTACAAGGGTTGCAGAGAAATGTCTCCAATACATGATTCTAAGAACATTTCTGTAAATTGCCTGGTGGCTCTACTGTCAGAATGTGAGAAAAATTGGCATTTTGCTAAAAAAAAAAAAAAAAGAAGAGTCACAGATGAGATACTCTGTGTGAAGTGAAGGCTTTTTGCTGGCAAAATAAACATCCACAAAATGACACAGCAGAGGGAGGGAATGCCAGAGGGAGGGAATGCAAAACACAGTCCTGTCAGGCTGTGCTCCAGTTATCGTCCTCGTTCTCGTGCTTTCCACTCCGTCCCGCTGCCAAACTTTCTTTCCTCCCCGTTTGTCTCCATCTCGTCCTGTTCTTTCACTTGGACCTCATCCCCCATTCCCACGCTACCGGCTCCACAGAGGGACAAGGGGGAGGACTCGGTGCCAAGTTGGCAGGTTTCTCTAAGGCTGGGAAAGCAGCGCCGTGTTATAAGAGCAGGAGTGAGGAAGGAAGGCGGGGAAACGATAAAAAACATATAAGATGAGAGGACGGAGATGCACCATGTGATTGATAAGTGACAGGGGAACATAAAAGGAGTGGAAGGGGGCGGGGGGAACAGAGTGCATCGTTTGATGGATTATCTGTTAAAGTGCGTTGGGTTGCAGTCTTGTTCAGCACCAATCTAATTTAGGAGAGAGGCAGAGCAGAAAACAGCGTGTGTGTGTGTGTGTGCATGCGTGTTGGGTGAGGAGGGGGGGGGGATACAATCTGAACAATCCGACTTACTGAACAACACGAACAGCTTTCCCTGCCTCCTATGATGCTGTGGAGTCACATCCAAAGAGGTTTTGAGATGATAAGTACCTAAGGATGTTGCCTGATTTAAATTTTCTTCATGTATTTAATAATCATGCATATTAATTAACACAAGCACTTAAATCCATCATGTAAATGTGCCAGATTTAGCCACAAAGGCAAAAGTTTCATCTGCAGATTGACATAATTAAAACATCTGACTTGACTGAAATATGTATTTGATGGAGCAATATTAATAAGGTTAAAATGATGGCAAATCATAAACCCTTCATGGGTGTAACATAGATAGCATAGGTAACATATGTACAACATAGAGTTAAAATATCAGTAGATAAGAGACAAATCCGTCACCATGGGTTCACAAGTTGTTCTGACCAGGTTTCGAGGCATGTGGAGGGATTCTGGAGAGCTGTTACTGTAACAACTACCTTTGTGTGGGAGGTCAGATTTGAGGTGTTTGCGTGCGCTACGCAGGACCAGACACACAGGTTTTCTTAAAACTTCGATAAGATGCGGAGAGCAGCAGCACTAAGCTGGGAAAAGTAACACAATCTCTCCTGCCTCCATACGCCGACAGCAGAGCTTATGCTCTGTGACGGCTCTGTCCAGCCAGTCTCCTTTCATTTCATGGGATCAGTGCCACATCCGCTGCTTCTTCTCTCCATCACTTTGACCTCCTGAAATGAGTCGCCGCGTTACATCTCCCTGTTTCTCCTCCGTCTCTCGCTCAGGAGCATCTTGTGAGGACCAAACTGCCCCCGAACCCTTCTGCCGTCTTTCAAAGCGGATCGAGGGTCTTCAATATCTGACAGCCTGCTTCGACTCTTCACCCCCCCCCCTCAACCTCCCCGGCTCGCTTTTGGTGTAAAGGAATCAGCGGCAGGAAGTGTTTCCAGTCCATTCCACAACACAAGAATCTATGCAAAGGAATGTTGTTGTTGTGAACACTGTTGAGCAGCTGCTTATTATCCCAGGTAAAGAGAGATAAACCACTCCTTTTGATACTCCTCCAGGCTCCCTGTTCCTACAAATGAAGATGCATGTGACAGAATAGTCTAGAAACAAACTCTTTATTTTTTTTTTTTTGGTTATAGATGCACAAGAAACTGGCTGCTCTGTGTGTTTGTGTTTGTGTGCCTGCTCTTTTGTCTTCAATGCACATAATGTTGACTCTACACCAGTAGTTCAGGATATGATTTATCATAAGGTGTGTTTGCTTAGAGTGTGCTATGCTGCCCTTTGATGTCTCTAGAAAGCTGCTTGAAAATAATTTATTACCTTTACATTCAGTTCATTTTTGAAGAAATTGTTTATCCTTTTTTCTTTTTTTGGTAAAGATCTTGTTAAAGAAAAACAGCAATTAAAGGATCTAAAAAGTTCAATTACAATAAAATATTGTTAGTAAGGCTTGTTTCATTTCTCCGTGGGATTTTGTTCATCTCTGTGTGATGTCATTGCCTTTACTTAGTCACTTTATTTATTTAATAGTAGGAAAGTAGTAAATACTTGTCCAAGATTAAGTTAATCTGCACATTACCTGGACCAGGGTTAAGAATAGGTTTACAGAGGGTGCAATATTTTTCATTCAATGAAGATTTTTACCAATTTACAGTTGATAAATTTTGCAAAAGTGAAAATCAGATGTATACTTTGTGGCACTTTATTACCAGAGAACAAGCTCATCTCTTAGCAACAGACTAACAAATATTGTTATTCCACAAAAAACATAAGATTTCTTCTGCTCTTTTGAAATTTTACTTATCTTATACTACTTAATAAAAATTTTGCAAGAAAGTGATTTTTTTTGTCATTGGTGGTAAACACTTAGTAAAAATACAAAGCTTGAACAATAGAAAAATACATTGGGACTGGAAAGATATTTTTAAGCAAAAGAAAACAAGTTAATAAAAACACAGCTACTAAATCCAAGTTCAACTAAAAATAACAGATAAACTGTCAAGTTTATCCGAGATGAAGCAATTATGTGAATAGATTGTTTTCCCACTAATGACAGTCCCAACACGTTTCATTCCTGCACACAGATCAAACGGACTTAAATGATTCGTTAAATCGTCATTTGAGTGATTTTCTGATTGATCTGCTGAAAAGAAAATGAACTTAAAGACCTTTACAATAGCAAGCCAAGTAATAACTTTACAAAACGTAACAGAAACCCATCACAACTGGACAAAAACAGCATGATGGGTGTTGAGGCTGCTTGTGAATGTTTTTGTAGCATCTCTTCTTCTCAGCCAGCAGTGGTTGGTTAGTCTTGTGATCACATTTAAAGATCACCTGAAAAGCAGCCGACAAAAAAAAAAAAAAGTATGAGACAGTAGGTATTTCACTGGTTGCCTAGGCAACCGTTATATCAGAGCCACTTCTTTGTAAGGAGTACCGTAACAGTGATTTATGTGGTCTACACACAGCAGAGCAGCTCTCACTGAAGACGCCTCAATGTAGAGCATTTTACGATTCAATTCTTGTTCATTTGAGCCGATTGTTATGTCGTCATCCCGCACTGGAGAAAGAACGTTTCTAAAAGTCCCCCAAATTATTTTCAGAATAATGGTCTCAAAATAATTTTGATGAGGACTGCACAGATTAGCTTCTTACTTGAGCTGCAAGTCACCCTCGCTTTGCTCAGTAAGATGCTTACAGCTCATCACAAGACACACAAACCAAAACACCTCACACAAATCTAGATTTCAAGAAATATTTTTACTTAGTTTATTATAAGAATATTGATCATATTTTTGGTTTGCAAAAAAAAAAAATACATTACAGTGTTTAGGTATCTTGCACACTAATTCCATTTGGTTAAACAGGCATTATAACCAATCGAGTCATAACGACATTTGCTTATCCAGTCATACAAAAGCTCAGTGAAACACGCCTATTTGTATAAAATAATCACATAACAGTACTCACCATTAATTTCATTTACACCAGGACAACACACACACACACACACACCACCGTTGGGGTTTAAATATTAAAATGTTGATGCTAGAGAGAGAGAAAAAAAAAACACTTTAGGAACTTATAATTGACTGACTGATTATGCACACCAGTCAGCCAGGATGTGAAAACTATGACGAGGTGTCCCTAATTCCACATTACTTTATCATTATCTCCACTTAGCAACCAAACCTAAAAATGAAAAGAATTGTAGGTTAACTGGGTGACTCATGATAGTTATGCCACCAGTTAGTAGTCTTACTTTTGTGGCTGACTGGTGTGCGTCATACACACCATGATGGATATGACAACGGTTGTTAAACAGAACACTTAAAAACAGGTCGCAAAACCTTATGTGTGAATTATCATCAAGTCACGACGACAATCATTCATTTAGTGTCAAAGGTCAGACATGACAGGCTTCCCGAACATGTTAAAATCCTTTGCAAACAGTGAATTCCTGTATTTTACTGCTGTAATGTTCATAATTACTTGTGCTGGTTGGGTAACACTGAAATGCATTAAAAAAGATACGGCAAATGTCTGATGATTAAGACAATCGCTGGTTGCCATAGCAGCCAACACCTTTGGGAGAAGCGCTCAGATTGAAAGTACGAACGAACGGAACAAGCAGGCCCTCATCAGAGCTAAACCGCAGTGAGCCGCAGCTGAAAAAGCGCATCAAACCCAACGAGTAGTTCCATAATTCACACAGGGTTTATTTCCCTCATGACGACCCTTCCTCGGCACCAACACTTCATCACTGAAATAATGTTGTGAGGTACGAGAGAGCGCAACAGCGAGGCTAAATTAAATAACACAAACAGCATGATGTGACTTCTTTCCAAACAGAAATAAAAGGTGACAATACAAAGTATTAAAGACATTAGTTACTCTGCAGCTGAGCACCAGGCACTGAGGAGCAAGCTGAGCCTCTTCTTGCCATTTAGTCCAGAAACTCTGGGCTTCAGCTGTTGCCTGCGCCTCCTCAGGCAACGTGGCTGCATTCGGACGCCGATATTCACAACAAGAGATCTTCGTCGTGGCTCGTGGTTCCGACTGTCCCGTCCCCCGTCCCGTCCAAGCACGTCCGCTTAAAAGCCAAAGACCAGTCGTGTCTGTCCTCAGTCGTCCTTTGTCAGGTAGCCCATGTGTGCGTTAGTGAGGAAGTCACAGGTGGGGATGCTACTGACTGCTTGGTGGATGTTCATGGCGGTGATCTCCCTCGGCGGCCTGAAACCCAAACGGGTTCATGTGAGGATTTTATGTGAAACTCAAAACCAGTTGACCTACTGACCTCTGATTAATATCACCTCATTTTTAGGTGAAATTTAGGCAAAGTAGTACGGACTATTTAATTCAACTGTAGCATGAACAAAATCTGACAATAGCCGTGTATATAATGACTTGTTAGTCTGAACCAACTTCGTAAATTAAAAGCAACAAATTCCTTCTTATGACTTAGTCATCTTGCTATATTAAAACAAGCATATGATTGAAGCAAACCGACGACCCAGATAAGCTCTAGAAGTAATAAATACATTTAGAAGTGGAGCATTACGAAGCAGTCACAGAAAAAAGCTGACCTGTTTGGAGGAGATTTAGCGTGGGCCCCTGCCAGAGCTTCTCTCAGGATGTCGCTGGCAAACTGCTCTGTAGCCTGACACACACACACACACACACACACACACACACAGAGTCATAATTAGATGTAAAGAATCCAACTGTCCATCAAAGAATAAAGAAAAACACTCAAAGCATATATTCACTCTTGCACTTAAATGTTGCAAATCTTTTAGCTAAATCTTATCTAAAAAATAATCAGAGTTAATACAAAAAATAACTTTTTAAATAGTGATATCCAACTTAATAGGGATGACAGTGGCAGCCGTGGTGTTGGTGGAGTTCATTCGGCACACCAGGCCTGATTACTGCCAGAGCCGTAGAGTCGAGAAACTTAAATTAAACCTGTCCGACAGCAGGAAGCAGGCTAAACATCTCAAAAAGCAATATGTTGAGTCTAATCTAGAGAAAGGTACAAATAGATGACAAAAAGTTACTCCCTGTCTGAAAAAAGTTACAAAGTCATTCTTTAAGCTGTTTGCCTCACAACTGTAAAAATATGACCTCGATGATCCCCCAACACCAGACAATGGTGGACCTTAAAGTAAAGTTAACGCAGTGCTGCATAAAAGACCATCAAACTGACGCCAAAGATGCTGGTGGGATAGTGAGATGTTCTTGAGTCGTTTTGCTTCTTCGGGACCTGAACAACTTGTCCTAATTAAAAGAACCTTGAATTATGTTCATTAGCAGAAAACCACGAAGAAGAAAGCTGGTTTCATGTTGGGACCTAAAGTGGTTCGATATCTGAAGCTCATCACATCGTATTTAGCGGTGTACCTTCAGTTTCTGCATTTATTCATAAAGCTCTGACAGCAATCAGACTGTTGTCATTCACACACACACTGCACGGTTAGAACTGCTTAGATGGTACCAGTGAGTGTCGAATGACTTGCTTTCCTTCAGAGCCTTACTGACCTTCAAAATCATTGCTTCGATTACTGGAGCAAGCACGCTCTTCTCCACTTCCACTGGTTGAAACAGGACCCCGATCTGCAGGAGACAATCAGACATTGCGAGGTTTCCCAAAAAAGCAAACAGAACTGGTGAGCTTCGTAAAACTTTCCGAGTGCCTCTCCAAACCTGCTGGGCCGTTTCGCTGACGAACTGAGAGGATATGCAGGGGCCGAGGAAAAACTTAGGCTCCACGTCAGTTTCCTGCTCCTCCTCTTTGACCTTCAGCTTCTGGCAGGGAGGAGTCACCGTGACAATGTCGACGATTTCATCGTCTTCCTCTTCGGGTTCGGTTTTCAGCAAGGCTTGCATCTGCTCTAGCCGCAGCAGCAGCTCGTCGTAGCTGCTGAGGGTCGAAGGGCACTCTGTGGAAATATATGAACGTTTAGGGAATGGATTCGGGTTTGTTTGTTTTTTTTTTGAGAAGTTCAGCAATGAGGATAATTGAAATATCCCCAATCATTCACAGCACAAAAGTGAGACTAAAATAACAAAAGTCTGATTATCATGCTGTCTGGCCAGGCATGTGACTCACTGAGCTAAGCAGCTTCGTCTCTCACCTTTAGAGACAAAAGATGGAATAAGTGAGATCTCATCATCAATAGAATCACAGATTAAAAAAAAAAATAAAAAAAAAGACGACTCACACTGACCACCTTCACACACAACAAACCAGCAAACATATCACTGTATCAAGTGTTAACTGCAGAAGAAATACACCCACACAGTCAACGCTGCACAGGAAACAGCCACCCACTGAAAGCAGTGGAATGAAATCCCTAAACCAGAACCAGAACACATCGGACATCTCTTTAAAATATGTCCGAGCAAAATGTCCGCGAGCAGAGGCAGAAGCCTACCAGGTTCGTTATCGATCTGCGTGAGAATGTCCTCGATGGACTCGTCGTCATTCCTGTGTTGGGGTTCTGGGTCAGGTGGAGTGTAACCCCTCTGCCGGCACCACTGCACGACCTCTTTGGTCTTCGGCGGTGTGAGGGCCTGCAGGCGGGGCGAGCGGTCCAGCACGTCCTGCACAACCCGCTTCACCGCGACGGCTCGTTGAAGCTGCAGAGACGCATGCAAATTATATTCATTGCAGATAAACTGTGTTGGAAAGACCGACTTCTGGCTTTGATCTTTTACTTCTGAAGACGTTAGCAAATCAAGCTGCTTTGGTCCACAGGCTGTTAACCCTGTTGGTACTTCTCAACCAAATTGTTTTCCTCTAAAAATCTGTTGGTGTCATTTGCTCTTCAAATGCTTGGTTTAAAATTGTAACAAGTGAAATACGTCAGATCACAAGCTCCATCAGAAAACTCCAAGAACTCTATGAAAACTTCAAAAATGGGGGTAGTGTCAGAGCTCCTTTCATTGAGTGCAAATACTGCAGTCATCTGACTACTTCACTGGCTCCCAGTATCGATGCCATGATTCTTCTGCTCACTTTCAAATCTCTCTTCTGCTTTTAATCTCCTTGATCTTCTGCGCACCATCGCGCCTTTTGTTCTCCCATCGTTTCATCTGCTGACCTGCTTGCTAAGAGCTGTGGAGCTTAGTTGAGTCAAAGTAATTTTGAAAACACATTTTTTTTAAGGTGCTTGTATTGTTCAATGCGTTACGTGCTTTATGTTGTGTTGGCTGTTAAAACGTTTGGTGCTTTTATTAGCAGTTTTCTGCCGTGCTTTTAACTGTAATTGCGTGTTCATCATGAGGATAAAATGTATAAAAGACAAGTGCAAAATCATGAAAGAGCAAGTATATTCGGTTAACAGTGTTTAATCAACTTTAAGCTCCCTAAATGTGGAACAAGTTTTGAAAATCCGTGTCTGGGTTTGTCCGATAGATGTAAAGTAGAGCGTGTTGCAAAGACAAGATAGCCTGTGCTAAGTTTTTGATGAAGCCGTTACAAAGGGACAAGATGACCAGGCAAAGAAGCATATCTGACCTGACAGAAAAACACGAGGCAAGCAGAGAGCTCATCAAGACACAAAGCAGCCTGGAGACAGATTACACAGACAACGCTGCAGACGAGGCTCCTTTTAACTTCAAAACTGGGAAATGAAAGTTAACAACAGAGACGATCTAAATGTTTTATGAGTAAAAACCCTGAGCACGTAAAATAAAAAATAAAAATAGATAATTAAAGTAGTTGAATGCATTCATTAAAATAGGCAAGAAAACTGACTGTGAAATGACTTCTTAATTAGTTAAAGGCATAGGCATGAATAAATCTGAATATTATTTACCTCTGATGCTCTGCGCTTGCCAATATTCCAGGAGTAATACTGTTCTACCGAAGAGGCACAAAATGGATGGGAGTCTTCGGCTAAACAGAGAAACACAATTTCCACTTGTGTTTAGTGTTTAGTAAAAAAGCACAGGCGACAAAAAATTCAAATAATTTTTATGTAAGCGGTATCATGAAAAGTCCAACTACTACTTACTTTTATCTGGTACAATCAGAGGGAACTTCTTCACTACAGCAGTCAGCAGCTGCATCATTGTTTCTATGTGCTCGGTGCTGAGGGGAAAAGCCGTTGCTCTGTTACTTAATGCATTCAGTCTTGATTATTTTAAATAACTGTATAAGTTCTGGCCATGGCTCCAAAACTCCTTTTTGCTGTGGTTGCAGTGGCTCAACTAACTTTTTCACTTAGGTGCAACTTTTAGTGCACCCATATTTTACAGCTCCTTTATCACCCTCTTGTGATTCTATATCTTTAAAAATCACAGTTGTGTAATTTCCAGTGCAGGTTCAGCTCAGCATTTTGGACGCATTTGTCACAGTAAAGAACAATTTTGTAAAAATCTGTTGAAAACTTCCAAAAAATATTCAGGTTAATGTACAGAGGATGATATTATAGTAGTAAGTAGTATTAATAGTTGTCATACAAATTTTAATGTTTTTTTTTCACTTTAATCATTTCTACACAACTCTCTCATCATCAGAGAATATTTTTTTTTTATTTTATTTTTTTCCAATTATCAGGGCAATTTGAAACAGATATCTCTAGAAAAAGATATTGTGTCTCAATAGAAAAAAAATCAATTCTATATTTGCAAAATTATCTTCTATTTAATGTAATTTTACTGTGAAATCTCCCCACCACTCAAGACAATAGACAAAAATAAAATGATCCTTTATAAAAAATGAACAAATCAGTGTCAAAGATGCTCCCAGCACATTTTGATTTGTGCATTTTTTTCCCCTAGCTATAATTAGCAAAATTCGCATATTTGAATTTACTAAATGAATGTTTGTCAAGACTTTATTGCAGCCTGCAGCACAAACGTAGAACCTCCTCCTGCTCCAAGACTGTTGTGTTTTTACGAGCAGAGAAAATCTCGCAGGTTATCATAATTAGCTATAAAACTTGTCTTGAATTTCATAGTTCATGTTTTGGGCCCCTATTGTGAAGATTTGATTTTCATCTGTTCTTTAAAAGAAAAGAAAAAAAACACTCACAAATGAATGTCAGAGAGCTTTAGGCGAAAAGCCACGCCATAATCTGCAGAGAATAAGCAGACCCTCGACCAAAGCGGTCAGATAAATCTGACAGACGAACCAGGCAGTTCTGAAGCCTGCATACATCCAGCTGGATGGTAACTGAGTCAGAATAAGCTGCAGGCAGAGTGAGTGGAGGAGGCTGAGGAATGAAGGCATCCTAAAGCCCTTCTAGTGTCAGTGCTCCACAAAGAAAAATGGGTTTATTTTTTAAGAAACGGAGCTGTTCCAGTGAATCCGTTTGTCCTTACTTGATCAGATCGTGTGCAGAGGTGTCTGCGCCTTGCTCCTGCTTAACAGCAGTAGCTGCAGAAGGGATGTGGGCCACGGGTGGAACCGGCGTCGACGGACCGGCTGTGATGGCGGGACCAGCGCTTGGTTCCGTTTTCACTGTGGCAACAAACAGAGAGAGCAGAGACACATGGGTCAAAGGTCACACATTCTATGAAGTTAAAAGTAGCTAAAAATCAAAACAAAAAACTAAAATTTGGGCGCAAATTAAAGATTTGTATAAGTTTGTTGTATAATAGCCAAATTTTGTTAAATAGAATTTCTTTTCTAGACAAAGTAGCTGCTTGCAAATAACCAAGAAGAACATTTAGTTTTTTTCTAAATAAACTGCAATTGGTGTTTGAAGGAAGACTGAATGTCCAACTTTATTTTAAATGTTTCAGCGCAGTTTTACTGCTGTGCATTAAAGACTTTGTAGATTGTTAAAGCATAATTACGGCTCCACTTCTAAGCCAGTGCAATAAAAAATGAATACCATCAAAATATATCTATAATTTTTTCAAAATAATTGATGCAATGAATAAATATACAAATTATAAAGGTAAATTAAGATCTTGTGTGAGAAATCTGGAATTATTTCAGACTTAAAATTGAAAGGGAACTTAAGATTTTAAGATTCTGTAGAAACAATGTTTTGTTTATCACTATTTTTTATCATCCTCATTAATGAAACATAAAATGGAGATGGGTAGAAAGTGATGAATCGTGGGTGGACTGAGGATGGACCTGTCTTCACCTTGTGCCAGAGGCGGGACGAGGGAGGGAATCTGGGTGGCGGCGTTTGGGGCGGCTCCTGCTGCTGCAGCTCCATGGGGTGTCAACGAGGAGGAGGAGGATGGAGAGTTGGAGACTGGGCCTTTAGACACCACTACACATAGAGAAAACACACTTTGGATCAGTGGCTCGTTGGGTAAACATAGTATAAAATGAAAAATTATAATATAGATCTTGCAATGAAAATAAAACAACATGATACAACTGAGTTCCTGACTTCAATAAATTACATATTAAAAACTGCTCAGTTTGTTCACTTGTAAAGGATATAATACAAAAAAACAAAACAATAAAAACATCTATTTTTTCACCTTACCTTTACCAACAGGCATGAATATGGTTTGCAGCCCAGCAGACCCAGAGCCAACTCCCAGTTGCTTCAGCTGGTTAGCAGGGATTGTTAAGACTGTCTGCTGGGAGCTGGAGCCTGCCGAGTGAATCTTCAGCATACCTGCCAGAAAGAATGCATTTATATGCAAAGTCAGTTTTGCAGCTCTGACCATCGTCAGACCAAACACATCAATGTCTTTTTCTAACAACCTGACAGTCCAGCACTCGTCTTTCCTCCTCCAGTTGCCACCCCGCCGACTAACGACGATGCAGAAACTAACTGCGTGCCGCTGCTTTTGGGCACACCCACCACGGCGCCCACTCCTGCTCCTTTGGACATGCTGATGACGGGCATATTTGTGACCCCTTTAGCAAGCGTCACGACTGTCCCGCTGGAACTCGCGGCGCTCTTCGTCACAGTGGCAGCTCCTTTGACCAAAGAGGCAACCGCTGCCTTGGACAGGCTGCTGCCTCCGGCTGCGCTGGAGCTCTTGGCTGCACTGATGACCGCTGCTTGGTTGGCTGACACCAGAAGGGAGTGGGGCTGAGAGGCAGGCTTCCCGCCATCAGTGGCCTGCTGACCAAAAACTGATTGGTAACACTTTATTTGAAGAGGTGTGCTTAAGACTGACATGACACTGTCATAAACAAACATGACATTACACGTCATGAACATAAAGAAGTCCTTATGAAGGCTTATGACAGTTGTCATGAGGTGTCATTCCGTAAATAATAACACTTTCGATGCAAAGTTGCTCTAAAAGTTGCACTGAAAGTCCACTAAAATGCCAACTTTGCATTAAATTATCAGAATTTTCAAAATCATGCAAAGTTGACACTTTAATGGACTTTCAATTAAACTTTTAGAGCAACTTTGCATTAAAAGTGTCATTATTTATTCCTTCATACATGAGCAATTGTGTAATTCAAGGTATACTTCATACATAAAGTGAACAAGAAATAAAATTTGTATACCTCAGAACAAAAAGCAAGATGTACAGTAAATCTCAATATGAAAACCAACTGCAGTGCAAAAACAAACCAATACAGCTACCGTATCTACCTCGTAAAGGCTGAATATAAATCATGATAAACGGCAAAAAGATGTCTGTCTCCACAGAGAACAAAAAATTAAGTGGAGCTAAACTGAATGGAGGAAGTTATAATTATACAAACTCAGCCATGTGAGCAAGATACTGTCACCAAGATGGCAGGTTGTATATGGAAAAGATGTGCAAGCATAAACTTGTTCTGCTGTATGTTCAGTGATAAACAGTGGAGATCTATGTCTAAATGATCCTTTATGCAAAGCTACATTTAGGCTAAAATCTAATTAGACCAGTTATTTACCATGTAAGCCTATCAAGATATTTACTCTCAATCTTAAAATATTTTGCCAAAATAGTTAAAAACCAATCACTGCACTCTTTTCAGTATGTTTAGTATTTCCAATCCCTGCAGATGCTCTGTTGTGTCTGTATGTGTCAGGCAGGTACCAAGAGTCTCGCTTTGGGTATATTTTCTATAACAATCTGCTGGTATGAGTCACCTGAAATGGGGGCGCAAGCTGGAATGTTGATGGAATCCGGTAGGTAGTTAAGGAGGAATATAAGCACAACAGTGTTTTAAAGTGTGATGGACAGTTCCTGTGGCTAAACATTTTTATTTTATTCAGCTAATAATTACAAGTGCCAAGCTGATTATTGATTTCTCAAAGAAAAATAGAGACGTTTGGTCTCACAAAGAGGGTTATGCTGTGTTTTAATTGTTTGTGTGTGTTTTTTATGGCTGAGCATCATCATGACTGTGTGCAATATGCATAACAGAAAGGACTGTTTGGAGTGCAATTACTGTTGGCTAATGTATTTCAACTTGAGTTTTACATGCTAATGTAATATTTATCCAGCTGGACAGATTCAGAGCAGCAGATTGTCACGCTGAACACAAACGACATTGCCCAAAATGCTAAAGGTCACAGAGTTCTGGGGACACAGATGAGAAGGTGAGGAAAGGAAAACATAGGCATATTATACAACTGATATTGTCATTGTAATATTAAGCCAGGTTATTCTAATATTGTGCAAACCAAATTTTCATTATTTGAGTTATTGAGGGCTAGCTCCAATCCAAACCATGAGCAAGGTTAAATCCTCTTCAATCATGTCTGCTCTTTTCTGACAAAAACACATCATGTGTTTGCAACAAGAGATCATTCTGTTTCTCATGTATTCCTTTTGAACTGATCAAAAAAAAAACATTTGCATTTTTACCATGCATGTCATCACCTATTTTAAAAGATAAAACTGCTATTTTAAAATTAATATGCTTACAAAAAACATGCAACATTGTTGAATTTCCACTAATTGAATTTCTTTTCAAATATGGTTAAACTAGAAAAAAATAAATAGGAGATGGGAAATATCTAAAGTCAACTTTAAACAGTTCCTGCAGTTTTGTTTAAAAGCCGCTGCGATGCTCCCAAATGAGTGTAAAACATGCCTGCTGCTGACTTGCTGCTGCCCCTGCTGCACTAACAGGAGTGGAGGAAGCAGCTGTGATGACTCCCCCCGTCATCCTCAGTGTGGTGGTACCAGGCTTGGACATGTGACCCGCTCCCGCTGCTGTTACAGTCTTCACAGAGCCGTCGGACAGCTTCAGCTGTGCTCCCTGCGAGCTGCCAACAACCTGCCCGACATGGCGAAAAAACATCAGACACGCTTATTATTACAATCGAGAATAAACTGTAAGCAAAGGAGGTGAGGTGTCACCAAGGCTAAGGAGCAAAATAAATCACATTCCTGAAATTCACTATACAAAGTACAAACTTCAACACTCGAATGAAGGTGAGAATCAATTGCAAAAAGCATTTTGAAATTCATCATAAAACACAAAGTATAAGACCTTTTACATGATGGTGTTTGGTGCTAAAAGACACCAAACAACTGCAAAAGAGACAAATCAGAATCACACACTGTTAGTTCAAGTACTGTCCAGACATCTAGGCAGGTTTTCTCCCCCACCTGAGCCAAGATGGCCGCCTTCTGTCCAGCCGTCACCCGGATAGCCTGCTGGGTGGAAGTGGCTGTAGATGATCCAGAATGACCTGCTGAACTGGAACTGCCCTGCTTCCCTGATCCCTGTGATGGCTGACCGACCAGGAACGTACCCTAACAACAACAAAGTGATGCAACAGAGAACCGGTCACGCTGTGCAAATGACTATTTGGTAAGTTGTAGTTTAGAGGATTAATATTAGCGTTTAACAGCTGCAGTTCTCTGACTCAATGCAATAAATGTAATAAACATAAACTTCAGCTCATACAGCCTTTAAAATATGCACACAAAAATCGTCCCAACATCTGTTAAACCATTACAATCGCTATAAAACAGGGTTTCATTATATTAACTACTACATTTTTATTTATGGTATTAGCAAAAATCCATTGACTTTAGCGTCAAACCATAATTTAAGTCTTTACTAAATTAGGCTGTACGTCTTTAATTATTCACAATTCTGTGAATACGTTGAAGTTGTGACTTTATGTGCAAAGTGAATGTTGTTGGCAAAGTCCTCAGTGAAATCTCAGCAGATGGTCGTTATATAATCTTAGAAAGCTCACAACCAGATACAGCTTCTAATTAAGAGCAAGTCCCGATTACTAAAATCAGAGAGAAACTGAGGCGACAATTAAATAAAATCACTGTTTTGCAACTATAGTGCAATGAAGTAGATAACAAAATATTAGTGCAACTTTCTCCAGTTCCATACAGATGAAACATTTCTGCAAATAGATACTTATGATCTAAGGAGCAAAACTGGCAATGATGAAGAACCATCTGTTTAATAGATCCACTTAAATCAGACACATAAGGAAGACGTTCTCTCCCGGATAATCAAACAGGAAACCTCACTGCTGTTTGGTTCTCACAGCAAAATAAAAGAACAACAACAATGCTGACCCTGTTTGACATTCACCAGGAAAACACAAGTATAGACTGGAGGTAAAGAGTTTGCATCGATTGTTTTGCAGAGAAAAAAAGAGAGAACTGTTTACCCACCTGTGGGGTTTGTTTCAAAATGTAAGACGTGTAGGAGAGGTTTGAAGGTAGACTGCCTGAAGATGAGGAGGATGAGGAGTTCTGAGAGCTGCTTGCACCTGCTGACGGGCCGCTCTGGGACTGGTGACCTACATAGCAGAGAGGTACATTCACATCAGCTTTGAATCAGATAAACAGTCTTTTTCTTACACATGTGCAGTATTAAATATAGTGCTTTATTAAGAAGAGTAGAAATGCAGAGGACAGGCAGCAAAAAATTACTCCGGCTTCCTTTCAACGATATTCATTGAGACACAGCTCAGGTTTGCCTTGCAGCTTTCGAAAGCAAAGGATGAACTTTTAAAACACATTTTGTTTTGAGGGATATCTTCACTTTAAGAATACAAACCAGTGACGTAACTCGTCTTACTTGCACCGGAGGCTCTGAGGATGGCTCCTTGTGGAATGAGAAGCAGCTTCCCTTTCCCTGACGGGTTCTTACTGTTGGTGGTTAGGTAGAGCTTGGTACCTGGAGGCAAATTAGCCAGGTTGGCCAAATTGTTTGCTGGTAGCTGAAGAGTGGCCATAACTACAAAAAAAATTACAGAAAGAAGACATTTCTTATTTGCCCAGCTCATACATTGTCTTTATATATCTTCATATACACAGTCCAGTCACATTAATGTGACCACCACGTACTTTCCACTTCAGAGTTAAATAACCAATCACAGAAGGCAGGTGGCAGCACAGTGCAGTTGAGCGTATATAAAGGGTGTGTGTGGGCTTCGGAAAACATTTCAATCGTTGGCGTAATGCAGAAACGAAGCGATTTATCCGACGTCCAAAAGGGCATGATCATTGGCTTTCGGGCCAAGGGTGGAAGCATTTCCGAAACGGCTGAGTTTGTGAACTGTTCGCGTGCCGCCGTGGTAAAAGTGTACCGTGCATGGCAAAATGGGACTGTCCAAAATCAACGACGTGGCAAATGTGGTGCACCACGGGCCATAGATGACAGAGGCGAACGACGGTTGCGGAGATGCGTTCGGGCAGATAGACGGGCTACCGTTGAGCAACTGACCACTAAAATGAACCAAGGGGCTACCACAAGTGTCTCCCAAACCACTATTCAGCGAACATTGCTGCGTCTGGGCCTCCGAAGCAGACGCCTGGTTCGTGCACCTATGCTGACTGGTGTTCATCGACGACGAAGGCTAGAATTTGCACGCCAGTACAGCAGCTGGACGTCCACTGAGTGGCGACAGGTAGCGTTTTCAGATGAATCGCGTTTTATGCTCCATCGGACAGATGGACGTTGGCGTATAAGGCGTGAAACCTCTGAAAGGAACCACCCTGCAACCATTGCAGGAACGGTCCAAGCTGGAGGCGGGAGCATTATGGTCTGGGGAATGTTTTCCTGGCATTCTCTGGGTTCACTGATTATTGTGGAAGGCACGATGGATCAATACAAGTACGCATCTGTCCTTGCGGACCATGTCCACCCCTACATGCGCATTGTTTTTCCTCAGGATGATGGCATCTTCCAGCAGGACAATGCGAGGTGCCATACAGCTGCCAGTGTACGTGCGTGGTTCGAAGAGCACCAGGATGAGTTTACCGTCCTCCCCTGGCCAGCAAACTCACCTGACTTAAACCCAATCGAGCATCTGTGGGACCATCTCGATCGAGTTGTTCGCGCCATGGATCCTCAACCGCGTAATCTAGCGCAGCTGGCCACGGCATTAGAGTCGGCATGGCTCAACATCCCAGAGAAGACCTTCAGGGACCTAAGTGACTCTCTTCCTGCACGTCTCGTAGCAGTTCGCTCTGCGAAAGGTGGTTATTCTGGCTTTTGACAGATGGTCACATTAATGTGACTGGACTGTGTATAAAGAGGCAATTTTACACATTATTGTAAAGGACAACAGCTTCATTGTGCAATGTGTTTTGGAAGTGATTATAATTAGAAATGCACACAGAAATCGGTTGAAGACTGGAATCAGCAGGTTTACAGCTTGATTGGCTCTAATCAGCAGGCTGACCAGAAACTCAAAAATCCTGTCCTTTCCCAGTCCTTATGGTTGATTCTTTTTTTGCGGCAACATTTCGGAAACATCATAATAGGGTGGAAAGTTAGTACTGGGACATGTATAATATGAAGAAAATATCAAATAAGAAAAATAGTTTCAGTAGATTCAATTGCCTATTAAAATAAGATTTAGTCCAGTCGATCAACTTATTGAAGAAAAACATAAAAAAAAAATAATAAAAAAAAAAAAAATATATATATATATATTAGAGGTGTGCCGATCGATCGGTCACCGATCATAATTGGCCGATTTCCGTGAAATCGGTGATGATCGGGATCGGCCGATCATTGGCTCTGTTACTGATACCGATCAGCTGCATCTCATTTCCCAGCCTGTCTGTCCAGCTGGTCTCCTCTTTCCTTCACACAGCACAAACGCGCAGCAACAAATCCTAAGCGATGTGTAACTATAACGCACTGAGTGAATGAGGACGTTTGCGTGTTGCGGCGGAAAATAGAAGCAGGTCAAAATGCATCAACACGACGAAGCTAATAGACCTAAAAACAATGACGGAGTTTGGCTACATCGAGGCTCAATGCAGTAAAAAAAGACACGGAGGATCAGACAGCAGGTAAAGCAGCACAGCTACAAACACTCACCGGATTAGCATGACGGTCAGAAAGATGAACTAATAACCGTAAAATGATTTAAGTCTTGGAGCTGCGATGTAAGACGCTGGTTCTGCTGTTGAACCGCTGCTCCGCTACAGGTAGTAATATTTAATATTTAGTAATATTTGACACTGAGCCGCTTCTGCTCCACCCGGTAGTGACTCACACCAAACCTGTTTAAAGCTGCAGCATCTAACCTAAAAAATACATTTTACATACGTATTAAAACTTTCACTGTCCTAACATGAGACAGATAATCTCTAAAAAATAATCGATCTCCTCCCTGTTCTGCATAATTACTCTGCTCAGTCAGAAACAGCCAATCAGAACTAGCAGTAACCAGCTAGCCGCCATGCTAACAGGAAGTTTTCATTCTGAAACTCTGGATTGTTTATTGTAATGGATCCTGTTTTTGTCTTTGAATGTTAAGTTTTATACTTGAATTTTTTGGCAATGTTGAGAGGTTTTATTTTGGCTCTTTGCATTATTTAGCCTCTTCAGAGCCTTTATATGTTATCAGTCTGTTAAAGATAGTATTATTGATAGCAGTTCAATTTGCACAATGCCTGTTTTGTTTAGTTTTCTTCTTGGAAAAAGTTATTAAAAACAAGTTTTTGTCTAAATTAAGGTGAATTCATGGTTCCTTTTTCTACATAATGTAACGGTAGTGTTTATGATAAAACAATAAAAAAATAACTTTGTGATCGGTATCGGGGATCGGAATCGGCGATCGGCCCTCAGGGGTGATCGGTATCGGTATCGGGAGAAAAAAACCTGATCGGCACATCCCTTATAATATCATAGTTTAAACAACATGAGGAAGTCTATCACACCGCATTGGGGTCACAATGAAATTAAACATGTCAGTCACCAAAAAGGTTTATAAAGAACAAAATAATATTTAAAAGGCATTTCATTTATATTTGAATAATGGCAAACATCTAAGTGTATAATTAAAATACTTTGTTGTAAATATTTGACACATTTTACAAAAAATAATTGTAAGCAAAACATGTGGACTTGGAATGTTGCCGCAAAAAAAGAATCATCCACATGCTCTCTCTGATTTGGAAACGGTGAAGGAGACTCAAGGTTAGCTGTTCTCTGTATTAATAAGGCCTTTAAAACGTCTGAGGAATAACAACAGCCTTTAGAAAATTCTAGAAGGAAAAACATTCTGTTTCCTGATCATGTTTTCCAACCCTGGTCCTCAAGGCACAATACATTGTTTTAGAGGTTTCCCTGATTTAATGTACCTGACTCAACTGATTGCAGTTCAGAAAATGCCTGTTAATCAGATATCGATTTAAATCAGCTGGGCTGAAACAAGGAAATACCTAAAATATGCAGGCTAGTGTGCCTTGAGCACCAGGGTTGGGAAACACTGATTTAGAGTAATGAACTTCAGCTTAAACAGGAATCTGAGCATATTAAAACAAAGTAGAGTTGAGGTAAGGGTCTTCATTATGTAGGCAATATACAGAGAAACAGCTGATTCCATTTACCAATGCTAATCAAGCTAATCTCTACAATAAAAGACTAATAAAAGCTGAGAACATCAACTTTGTAAAAGCTTCTTTCTTCGCTTTAAGATGGCAGCGATGATTAGGTGTTCAAAATTATGCCTGTTAAAACATGGCGATTGCATATGTGTGAACTCTGACCTCCGCTCTTGCCGCCTGAGCCACCGGCAGCCTTGGCGCCACCTTGTGGGCGGTGATGCTCCCAGTTCCACTGACAATGGCTTTGGCGACGCCCTGAGCCAAAACCTGCTTCCCGGCCATCACCTTGGAAACGGACGGGTTGCCCTTTGCAACCAGAATCTGTCCGCTGCTGATGGCGACCTGTTTCACCGAAGACTGAAGCGTTGAGCTCACAGGAATGCCCAACATCTTTAAACAACAAGAAGCATCAGATTAGCTTTATGAGTCATTGACTGGTAGATCATTATTCTCACGAATTATTGGTGAGACTCAAGAGTTGAAGTGACTGTGACCTTGCTAGTCGTGGACCCTGTGGCCTCTCCAGTCCGTTTCTGACTCGACATTGAGATCATGTGGCCTCCTTTCACTGCGACAAACTGGTGAGCTGCAGCAGCAGCAGCAGGTTGCTGCTGGCTGGTTACTGTGGAAACCATCTGCTGTTGCTGTGTTGAAACTTCCCCAGGCTCCTGCTTGATAATAACCTGCAAGGAGACACATTGAGAGGGACTGTAAGAGGACACGCTGCCTATAAACCACAGGAGGCAAAGATATTAAAACCCTTCAGGAAATCCACTGTAAACAATATCTGGAGCTGGAGAAATATCATAGAAATGATAAATATGATGCCTTCTGACTGGGAACGGCGATCCTCTCGTTTTTAGCTGACTGCTGAGAATTAGGAAGCGCTTTTATGCCTAAAGTAATGTTTCTGTGAGGGGGGGCCTCATCATTTATTCATAAAATAGATGTTTTTACAATTTCCATATGTTGCCATTAGCTGTTGTATTTAATAAACAGCAGATGCTGGAACTTTGAAATGAGAGAAAACACATTAAGAGCAATAAAAATAACCTCTAAGAAGGAAGGTCGGGGTAATGAGAATGTGAGTAGCGAGTTATTTTCATAGCATCCAGCAGAGATTCTTCTTGTACCACTGAAATGTGCAGCTCCACAGAAACATGTCCTATTTAAATAGGTGCCAAGATGCTCGCATCTGCTGAAAACCCTGGGCTTCTATTAATACCACACTGTGTTGTTAACGACACCGATGACGAAAAGTGACTAACTGTGTGGCGTTTTAGCTCAAAATGATCTACGGACACAAACTCACCTTGACCCCCGACGAGAGGAAAGTGCCAGTGTGAACTTTAGGCGCTGGAGAGCGGGCGCCTTGAACCTGCTTGGCCGACGGGCTCCCTGTGTAGAAACGCACATATAAACACAGAGTGTCATGGCATAGAATGAACAGAGAGGAGAGGACTACTGTAGTTCTTATTAGGCTATGATATATGATGTTATATCATATCACATCATATAACATATCTAGTGCATGTAAAAAAGAGAAAAAAATAACTTAAAAAAAAGCTATTTCAGTTGATTTGGTGATTCAGCCCACATCTGACTCATCCACTGGGATGAGAGATTGCTCAACAGGATTCCAATCCATTTACCAAATCTGCCTGAGCTGAGCACTTATAAATTAAGTGTAGGAGCGGCTCTGTGTGTGTGTGTGTAGGTGTGTGGAAAAACAATGTAGGTGAAAGAACTCTACGTTGTGATGTAAGCTGAGGATTTTTGATGTGTAAGTGGTTTCAGTTGCCATGACCATGCGAGAGCCTCTGGGTGCTCAGCGAGTGCGCACTCGTTTCCCCCGGTGCCGAGATTTGATCCCCCAGTCAAGAGCAATCAACATTTATGTGGAAAAACCTGATGTGCGTCATCCAATCTAATCGAGCCGTGAAACACATCAGTCGCTACGGTAACCACTTATCCACAAACTATCCTGCTGGAACGGAGCATGTAACATTAGGGCTATGAAGACAGACGTCGATGAAAAGCTTAGAGAAAGGGAAAGAAAGTATTGTTCATTTCCTGCTTCCAGCTGCAGTTGTTGCATTTTCTACATCAATGTAGGCGCCGCTTTTCAATTTCATTCCAGGTTTGCTTCTGATTCTGAGCAGCATGCTGGAGATGTACCTGAAGAGGCAGATGAGGACGCCAGGCTGATCACCTGGCCGGGCTTATCGACGATGATGTACGGGTTGTTGAGGACAGAGGAGGCGCTCTGCTTGCTGTGGACAGGGGTGGAGGTGGTGGGTGTCCGTGGCAACGGCGAATGGCTGGGAGTGGAGATGGGTGAACCTGGAGGTGTTGAAGCAAACCAGCTCAGAGGAAGGCAGAAACAAAAGGAAGCAGGAAGAATACGATTCTAAACTATTCTCATGTACTTCGTCCTTTTGTAATGCCTTAGTAAAACCCAGGCTGAAAAATTCCATCACACATTTTTTTGAATCCAGAGACAAAAAATATTTTCTATTTTTTCACAATAGCACATAACAGGAAGACAAATGTAAGAAAGCAAAGTTTCTCTGTTTGGAAGAGTTGGGCTGTATTTGTGGTCGAACATGAAATTTCAACACTCGACACCAAGTCTGCTGTTTTGCTAACTGTGCCAAAAACCGTTTAAGACATCAACTCTGTGATCAGGTGTTTTGACATAGTAAAATCATTTTAATTACATTTATGTGCAACACCGTGCATGATGTCACATGTATGGTGTGACGTCACGTCTTCTCCTAATGTGCATAACATCATTCACAAAAACGCTTTCCATAATGACTGAAAGAAGAATTTAGCAAGTTAACTCGTCTCTCAGATTTTAAGTTATTCTGAGTGGATTAAACAAGAATGACACGTCTGTCATGTCCTGTACTTCTATATTTTGAAAAAAACAAAACAAAACAGGGGTTTAAAGGTCATTGTACAAAGGCATCAAGATGTTTTTTTAGTTTTATTTGTATATTTCTGGGCTGTCACAAAAAACGTATTTTCATATTTTAAACTTTTAGCTGATTCAAAGAGTATACAATGAAAAGCTTTTAATGCAATTTATTGTTTTAAAGAGAAGTCAAAATCATCTAAGATCAGTGTCAGCATAAAACTTCTCAAAAATAGAAATTGGCCACAGAAATCTCAGTGTACTGTTGTTTTCTATTACAAATAGGTCACAAACTTTAATTTTGACCATTTCTAACACAATGCAAAAGAAAAGGCTTATCTAACTTTTTCTTAGTGAACAGTCCTCTTCAACAGTTCAAGTAAATAACAGGGAAAGACAATAATACCGATATTAAGGCGCCTGTGTTTCACTGAAGTGAGGTGTTGTGTACTTCAGTGTGTTACTACTTCAATGACATTTCACAAAATGTCTCAGTACGGCATGGAGCTGTTTTGAAAGAATGAGATTCATCATCCTGACTGAGAGGAAGCACTTACCTGAGACTATTTTGCAGCTCATGGTGATTGGTTGGAACGATTTTCCCGGAGACTCCGCGGGACTGGGCGCCTGTCCCTGGGGAACTATTTTACAGCTTGCTGTGATTGGCTGGAAGGCAGAGTTGCCAGGGGAACCGAGAGTGACCCTGTCACCAGGTCTGGGTCTTGTTGGAGTGCGTTCACCAGCAGCCAGGCCTGGATTATGGCCGCTCGCAGACTTCGCCATCTCCGCTTTCAATAAACCTGCAGACAGAAGAATCCCTTGATGCTTAATTAACTTGTTGTCAAAGAAACGACATGGGCACAACGGACGAAACGCTCTGCAATCATTCCGCCCAAACTGTGACTAAAGTTGCAAAGTAAATTAAAGATTATGCCAACAAAATTATACCTATATAAATCAGCGAGTAGTGAAACCACTTATTCTGCATTTCTGCTAAAATTCCTCTATTTTGTAGCTGGTGGTTTTCTTGAATGTACCTTTTTCTGCACCAAAATCATGTGAGACAGGAGAGCTGGGGTGTCCGTACGTCTGGGCCAGAGAGGGCGTCGACATGGGGCTGGCTGCTTTAAGAGACGCTTTGTTGGACGATGAGGAGCGCTTAGGGATATAGTCTTCCCCGAGAGAATCTCTATGAAGTTCCACATCAACCACCTGAGACAAATAGAGCTGCTTTATAAAAGTGGACAACTAGGTGAAACAGAACCTACAGATTTATGATGGTAACATTTTGATTTTGATCGTAAAAATCTACAGCATTTGCATTTGGGAAAAACATTTGAGGTTTTTTTGTTTTTCATAGAACCTGGCATTTGTTTTTGTGCTTCTGTACACGTTTACAAAACACATTAAAAAATGATGCATAGGTGAGTATTCTAGACAACACTGTGACTACTCTGACTTTCCAGATCTTCAACAGGTTTAGAATCGAATATGGTTAAATTTTCTGCCTCTCCTTGTTGTCACAGCAGGGAAAAGAGAAGAAGGAAACATCTATGACTTACAGTTTCTGCTCCCAGTGTCTGCAGGCCTGTGTATGTTCTGTCCAGCTGCAGAAACACAACAGAAGTTACACGATTAAACAGGAAATCTGTAACTGCAACAGAGCAGCACCAACACACTCAGATAAACACAGTAAATAAAATTATGCATTGCTATGGCATGGCCCCAATGAATGTCAGTAAACAGTGCAAAAACCGGTTCATGTAGAATAGAAAGGATGTGAACAAATATGATTTTATACTTTTATTTTTGTCTTTTTCCGAATACCGTATAATTAAGTGGTATTAACTGAAGTGAAATCAAGTTAATGAGGGCTTCAAATCGCCTAAGGAGAAAACTAAATAAATGTTTAAAAAAAAAAACAAAGGGGCATTAAAGAATACCGAGACGCTGTCAGAAAAAATAAGCGACCTTAATGGAGATGTGGTCTATGGTCTGACCTTTAACTGGTGGATGATGTCGATGCGTTTGTTGCGAGAGTCTTTGAAGTGGATCTGGATCCTCACAGGAAACTCCCCCCATCCGCGTCGCGTTAAATGAAAGGGAGGCTCGCTGAGAACAGACACATCGAAAAGCCCAATTAAACGTCACCCGAATACAAATCTGCAGCAGCCCCCTCCCCCCCCTACCAATCTACAACGAAGATGCAAATGTTAGTTTATTTTAGATTTCTGCTTAAGTACAGCCTACTAGCTTAAACTTTACTTTTATGCATCAACCTTAACGAGACTGAGGCTGTTTGAGAGTCAGCAGAGGGCATCGCGCTTGCTTAGGGTTCACGGAGCAATGAGCGCTCCGTCAGTCAGGGGGAGCTTAGAAGCTGCTGCTGCAGCACCAGAAGAGCTTTATCAGCTCAAACAGCCTGGAGGCCACAGCTCAGTAGGAGGAGTGATGAATGATGATAGTATCTGTGGAAAATCTTAAATCCAAGCTGCCAAAGCCAGAAAGCTGCGTTATTTTCCAGATAGATCCAAATTTAACTGTGAAGGACTCTACATGTTAAATATGCTGCTTCTCAATTCTATGCTCACCAGGGATTAGTTATCATCTCAAAACAGTATTTTACACAGACATGAGTGCATACGGTGCTGCTTTAGATGCACAAGGGGGCGCTATTTGTTAAAGTCTTTTCTTAGATTTCTGTTTACTGCAGAGTCACCGAACTGCTGTCCCACTAAGAGGTTAACCTAAAAACCCCAAATCACGTGTGGACTAATGATTACTGCCTCTTATTACGCAAGTGTTTTCCAGAATTGTTTTCTTGCTGAAAAAGAGGTGGAGAAACCCCCCCGCACATTTTTTTTTTTTTTTTCAGAGCAACAACAAAAAAAAACGTTCAAATCGAATATCGTGTCCATGGGCAACCTGGCGGTGTGAAGGGAGCGTGCTTCCTGAAACAAGTTTGTCCCCATCTGTCTGGCTTCTATTGATGCCTCAGGTGACCACATGAAACGGCAAAAAAGAGCCGATTTCTATGAGAAGACAAGGAGGAGGAGGAGGAGGAGGAAGAGGAGCTCTGCATGTCTCTCATGACATGTTCAGAACTGAGGAGTGTTTACATGCACTGCTGATTCCTAAATACTCAGAAAGATTCACACCTGACTTCCACCAGGTCGTTGGGTTTGTAGCTGGGGTGCAAAAAGAACCAGACTTTCTTCACAAAGTGGTCGATGCTCGGCTCTCTCCTCGAGCCTCTGACGTACACCATCCACTTGTGGGTCGACTGGTCGTTCTCTTCCCGCTTATCAGGGGGGATGTACCTAAAAGCAAAAAAAAAAAAAAAAAAAATCAGTAATTGGTTGTTTAATATATTCCCTGAAAAAACGAAAAATGTGTAAGGAAGACAGAAGGGATAGCTGCAAAAGACTGTTTCCCTGTCTTTAACTAAAATCTCTAGAACAAAAGAAAAGGGGAAATAAATGTTTAACTTTAACTTAAGGGCTGATGGGGAACAAAATGTTCAACACTGTCGACATAATATTCGTGAGCCCAACACACACAAAACGGAGAAGAAGCGCAGCTCCCAACACGGTTAGCTTCAGCTACATAAAAGTAAGATTGAGCTTTGTGGGATCATGACAACTTTCATCTCACGGCGCATAAAGAATCCACCAGAAACTGTAAAGTTTTGTGGGTCACATCAGCCCCAAAGGGTAGATAAATGAGACAAAACGTGTTTTCAACCTTTATCAAGACTGGGCTTGTCGTAAAATCAAATTGTGGCTCCAACTCTTGGGAATAAAGTGTTGCACAAGATCAGTTCGTCTGTGTGGTTCAGATCACAACCACCGACTGCTTGGGAAGTTCATCTTGTTCTTGTTTGTTTTGGGCTTAGAGGTTATAAACGAGACGCTCTCCATGCCCATTAGCACCTCCAGTAAACATGTGAAAAGGTTTGAAACGCTCATTTTAAAATGATAGTATAAAATAGACATAGCTGGAGCATATATGTTATTTATGCCGGTGCTGTTCATTTTGTCACATAGACCAAAACTATCCAGTCTAAACTACTAAATGTTATTTTTTCTTTGAAAATACAAAATGTAACTTTGATGATATTATTTGTTTACCACAAACATGAATTTTAATGAATAACCAATATTTTAATTGAACAAAGTAAGCTGATATTTGAAGAAAAGGAATCTGTAAATTATTGCGGATCTGAAACATGCGAGTTAAACATGTCTGCCACATGAACAAAAAAAACATACAATTTCATTATATTTTTCTGGATATTATTTTGTCAAGTAACCTAAGAGTTTGTGGATTTTTGTGTTTCTGTGACTATAAAGTAAATAAAACAACAACAAAAAACACACTAAAATGTGTATGGGCCTAATTTTCAACATACTAAGACAGATGATGATGATCTAAAGCAAGCTTGAGTTCAGTGTTGTTGCATACTTGGATACGTTCCCGACAACAATGGTCTTCTTAACATAGAGTCTGGAGGCTTCATCTCCAGTAGTGTGGTAGGTCACCCTCTGCTCTACATCCATGGGTGAAGGCACACCAAATGTGTCCTAAGAAAAAAAAATAAAAAACTTAAAACAATTAGGAGATTGAGCAACTATGGAAAAATCACAGACCCGAACATTTCATCAAGTGGAACCAACTTTGCCCGTGTTTCGTCCAGGTCTGCGCTCCTGCTTGCCGCTGTCCTCTCTCCACGCTCCCTCTCCGTTCCTCTCAGTGCCGTCTCCTTGCTGTGAGAGCGATTCACACTCTGAATGGGCCAGGGATTGCGTTTCCGAGCCCTGGTTGAGAGGGGAAGAGGAACGGGACGGAGACTCCAGGAACCGACGGATGGCCGGATGGTTCAACACTGCAGGGTCACTTTTCAAGGTGTGCTAGAAAAATGCAGAGACAATATGATCAACTTTTGCAATACTAAGTTATTTTCCCACTTCGCTGTTCAACATCTGCGCAGTTTTGGTCTTTTCATAGTTATCGTCTTAAGCATTTATTGCCAGATATGACGGTAATTTTCCCATCATCTACTCAAAGTTTACTACACATAAAGAAGGTTCCAGCACTGAATGTTTGTACATTATCTATCAACAAGACATATCCGATAGTTAATTTGATTTGATTATCTCAGATATTAAATAAGAATGAACTTCCAAAAAATAGAGATCAGAGCAGTAACCAAATCTTCTGAAATACGCATACGTTTAAATATACAAGTACAAAAATGAATCAAGAACGCGACTACATGTCTGTAACTGACCCAGAACCTTTTTATTCCCCATCTCTTTGACCTATAAAACCTATTTGTTCAAAAACTATTAGAAAATACCTCTGGAGGCTTTGTTATTCCAGAACTGGCAAAGTAATTTGCCACTATGCATGCCCGCAGCTTGTCCATCATCCTCCTGGCCTCATTTAGGCGCTGCAAATAAAAGTTGCATTAGCACAGTCTGCTGCAAATTTTAAACAATTTCTGCATATTGTCCCTTAACAGCGGGGGGGGAAAAAAACAAATGGATTACAGATAGAAGTAATTTTTATATAATTCAGAATCACATACCTGACTTATAACATCTATTTCATGCTCTTTGTTCTTCATTTCCAAAGAAAACTGTTCCCTAATGATGTTTTCAATTCTCTGTACAGTCGCTTCTCGAGCTGAGAAAAAATAATTATGTTTTTCTTTTTACATTTTTAACTAGAAACATGCAAATAGAAGTAGCACTTCATATTATTAACTTACCATTATGTTCAGCCGTTTTATTTCTCTTATTACTTTGAACCAGTGAAATGTCATCATAGTCTGGGTCGTTGTCTTCTATTTTCCTTTTAATTCCTGACATGTTCACCTACAAAGAAGATAAAACAGGATGAAAAGCAGATTAGGCTTTACGGTGGCTAGTCGTTTCTATGCTGTTTGGGTAGTTATGATTGTTGTTAGCATCGCATTAGCTGCTAGGCAGAGAAGTTCCATCAGTTACAGTAAATTACTGAAGCTAACGCTGTAGCACGAACTACCTTGAGAGGTGTTTACTACACAGGGCTAAAGGTTTTAAACTCCTAGTGAATTAGCTAACAACATGAATGAGTGTAATAAGCACGTACATGAAATGCTATTGTATATTGTACCCAATAAAAATAAACACAATTGTGCCTGCTATTCGTGCAGCCGACTTGACAGTCACGTTAAGGAGTGCTAACCTTGTTTGCTAATTTAGCTAACATTGGCACATGTTTGTAGCCACCGAGTCCGACTACATGACAAGCAGACTTACTGGAGATGTCTGTGCAGTGCAGTAACAATACTTGTTTTAACTCAAAGCGAGCACATCCTGGCTGTATTCGTCCAGTACTCGTGTCTTGCTATTTGCTAAATCTCGAGCTGCATATGTATGCTAACTGAGTAGTGTACAGTTAGCCTCGCGATTCACCAAAGAAGCCACTGGGGGCCGCTGTTCTACAAATGAATTTTCTCTACTCCTGAAGAACTGAATTAAAAACAAAAACAACAACTCGTACTTAATGTAATGTGATTCCTTGGAAAAAGGGAGTATCTCATCATCAAAAATGTTACTTGCATTACAACTTCCAACCAGCAAAACAGGTAATCAGAAATAAAAGTGGAAGTAGGACGTCATTTTGTTTCCACAGGAATGATAATTAGATGCGGTTACTGAAACCAGAACTGTTTTCAGATAAGGAGTGCAACAAAAAAAGTATTTTTTCCCTGTTGTCACTGAATCTCTGAAAATATTTCAGTGGCTTATCTATTCTTTAGAAATCATGTCATAGAAATCGATGACATAATTGCCACAAAAAAAAATCCTAGATGTTTTCCTGAGCTTAAAATATGCAAAACAGCATGACAAATCACATGTTTTCTACATCTTCTACCTGAAAGTCAAGCCGCCTTGTTTTCAGTCCCATGTACTCTGAATAAAATAAAATTCAGTTCAACCTAAAGCTTTCTAGTCAAGTCAAGTCAAGTCACATAGTTAAAAAACAGAGAACACCCTTGAGTAATTTAATCTAAATTTAAAACAGATATTCTAAGACTAGAGATCATTAGCATCAAGTAGATCAAGAAACAGAGCAGACAAATCAGGGATAAAGCTGTGGAAAAGTTTAAACCATAGAGTTTTTAAAAGCCATATTCCATTTAGTTTTTTTTTTTTTTTCAAAAGCCATAAGTCCTTTTTATAGTGTGTCACAAGTCATCTTTGAGAGATGACTTCATGCAAAATGCTTTTTGTAAAATGAAAGACATCTCCACGGGAACTTAAAAGCTCATTTCCTGCTAAAATAGCAAGACAGACTCTACTGACCTTGAACAATGCAACTCGCTAATCTTTCAAGCTGGTTAATGACCCGTCAGATGTTAACAATGTTGCAGAGCCCACAGCAGGATGGCATATTTCTGAAGATCATACCTATCATCAGGAAAAGATCAATTCCACGAGTCTTGTTGTTATCTTTCTTCCTTCTTCTTCAGCTTTGCAATGATGTCATCTTCTTGATCACACACCGGTATTCGAAAACATTGCGGGTTACTCAGAAATTTGATTCTGAGAAATGCGGAAAAGTTTTATGTTTATGTGGAAGAAAAGTTACATTTCTGCATGTTAAACCTTTTCCTTTTAACCTTCTCTTGTATTTTTATGTGATTTTGTTTTCCTGTTACAATGTAGTTTTATGTCTTCCAAAATGGCAACTGCCAAATAAAGACTTTTTTTTTCATCACATGGGCCCAAGGGTTGCCTATTTTGTATAAAGTGACCTCTCCTGTGAGTTGCAAAAACTGGAGCAATGTTTGCAACTTTTATTTTTCAACGTGATAATTTTAATTAAGATGTTCAAGTTCTCACAGAGACACGGGCCTTCCTTTGTCCGCCAGAACAGGATTGTTACAAATCTCCTTATAACCTCTAAAACAACATCAGTGCTGTCTTTTCATGTCTGTAAAGTTTGCATCTGTTAAAACAAACAAATTAAGAAGTTTTTCTTTTTTTTTTTTTTTTACAAATTAATTAGTGTTAATTAATTACCCATGTCTACAAAACTCTGTGAGAAAAATGTTGCAGTGGTGGTGTCAAACCATGATGTGGAATGGATGCCACAAATCATCTAGCATATAAAAAAGCCCAGCGAATGTCTACTGGAGCCTGTGTTGCTCAATTTTACTTTAGACTGTGCAGCTGATGCTGGGCCACATCCTTTAGTTCCACACAATGGCTCATTAAAACATCACCAGCATGATTGATTTGTCCCTCAATGGACTCAAACCACCAGCAGCTATGTTGAGTATATGTCTTACTGGTTGATTACATTTTTTTTTAATCTGTGGCATATTTCTGGATTCATATTGTAACTTACATTGCAAGTTTAAATATAATATGGATTTTGTCTACTCTACAGTGATGTAAAAGTATAAAAAGAGGCTCAAATGAGAACACAAACACACATAATTCGATTTCTATAAAGTGCCAGAGAAACCACACTCTTTTTGAGCAATGTCCTGGCACAATCCTCTCTGGATATAAGGCCATTCTTAGAAATGCTATAGCCAATGAAAAGAGATTGCTTTCCTGGCAAAGATCTGCTTTTAATCAGACAAAGCCCAGAAATTCCCAACAGGGTCAACATCATTGCTTTAAGACCGGAAGGCTAATGTAAATCCAGATGTGTGTTTGGGATCATCACCCAGCTACACCTGAGTCCATGTTTCAGTCCTCTGAACCAAACCGTCACCCACAGGTGGAAACATTTTTTGTTTTTTGAAAATTTTCAGGAATAACTATAAGGTCTCAAGACACAGATGCTGGGAAACAAGCATTGAGGGGGGAAAAAAACCTGCTTCAAAATTGACATGTTCAATTATAACTGAAACCTCAATCTGCCTTCATGAATGAGCCAAATGTCTTCTGGATTAACGCTTTATGAAACAAAGAGTCAGCTCTGACAAGGACAATGTTTAAAGACGTTAGCCAGTGGTGGCAGCATCACGAGGGTCTGTACTAGTAGTAGACGGATTACCTAAAACTGCCTGATGGTTCAGACCTGGACACAAAATGTTGTTCCAACCAGACAGAGATCTCAAGCGTTGTTTTTTTTTTAATGGACCAAGCAGGAAAGGCCCTGCCCTCAACCCCAATTAACATGTTGGCACTAAGCTTAAAAATGGATTGTATGCCAGGTAGCAAATCAATTTAAATGAGCACCACCGTTTCTGATAAAGAGAGGGGAAATGAAAAAAACTGAATTATAACAGAGATGTTTCTCCGGATGTCATCAAGCAAGTTTCAAACAGTAGTAGAAATGTTTGTAAATATTTACAACTATGTATAACTTTTAACAGTTATGAAAATTTGCAATCCATTTAATAAAACTTGTACAACAAATTCTGGTTTCTAATATTCTATGTTGTATCATTATGACATAATTTATGTCAGTGATGAGTGTAGGTAAATTTATGTTAGGCTCTGCGTATTTAATTTATTCTTACTGGGACAAACAGATCAATGTGCAGATGCATATTTTTACTGTCAATGTGGACATTTACAAACCACTTAATTAAAAACAAAGGACCAATCATTTATACAGAGTTTATTGATATTCCTCTTACAACCACTGCAACATGTTGCAGGTTACCAATATCCAAAATGTTCTCTTACATCATACATACAACAAACAATATGAAAAAGGCCAGATTAAATAGCCCTGTCATGATTTGTTTTAAGGCATATGGCACAGCATTTAACATGTTCAATCATCCATCTTACATGCAGGCACAATCAATTATTTCTCAACATGTATAAACCTGGACAAAAATCTGATTAACTTTGGTTGATATCTGTATTTATAAAGAAGGGTAAACTATACATATGTTTTAGCTCAACTCTTCCAGTCAGCATTTGCAATATACAATTTAACCTGGTGGAATGACCTTATCTGAACAATACACAAATGCACATCTCACCACAAAAAGAAGGAAAAAAAATAAATCAGATTAAACAAAATAACAGTATATAGGCTCATCACAAGCAGGCAATAAATGAAAGTTATTTGAAAAACCAATAAATCAGAATATCAGGACAATGTTTGTGTCTTATTTTAAAGGTATTTTAATCTCAGCGGCAGAAGGTACACTTGTTTCTCATTCTCACTATTTTAAGCCTTTTTCTTACATTAACCCATCCTTTTTCCTGTCCAGCTGGCACTTCTGAGTTAGCACATTATGAAAACAAACACACACAAAAATTATGCGTGGAGAAGAGAATCAAGAGATTCATCATTTCAAGGCCTAACACCAAATTAAGCCGTCTCATAGCATGCTTGACCAATAAAAAGAAATAACCCCCAACAGCTTTGTTGATTTTCTGAGATAAAAATATACGCCACATTCACTATCCACAGAATAGGTTGTGCATTTCTAAGTGGTAATATATGCATAGATTGTTTCTGTTGTCCTAAAAATGGCAAGAAACTCTCCAAATTTGTTCAGGTTGTAATTTTTGGAAGAACTCAAAGCCATTAAAGATGATTTACTGTCTTGTCCACTTTACATAAAAGTAAAGGTGATTCCATTTCTAAATCTGCCTACATTGAAAAAGGTTTTGTCAAAGTGCACAGCTAGGGATCTTAGTTATAGAAAAAACCCCACAAAAAACAACAAAAATGTTTTCCATACAAAAAGAAATCTTTAAAGTTATATTCACAGCAATTCTCTGGTCTATCAATACCAACTTGTAATAAAGAAAAAAAAAAAAAAAACTAAAAACTTTACAGATTGTGAGCCTCAAAGTCATAAACCCTTAGCATGAACTCTTAACCCCGTGAGTGAGGTATACCATTGCTGCACACCTTCACCGACCAGCAAACACACATACAGACAAACTGGTTTCCCAGAGCTACATCTTTGTACGTTAATGTTTAAGTGAGAGGCACCAGCCTCAATTAAGAGTTAGCAGTTGTGTCATGCTTATGCTACAACTTGATGTCAAACCTGCTGGGCTCCGACGCATCCAGGCTGAGTCATAAAATCACACATCCATATTTGTCATGCACACACATCAGTTATTCAGAGCGATCCTTGAGTTTGATCTACAAAGGTTTCCAACTAACCAAAACCACCCTACGTGTCCCAAACACCAAAAAGCTGACAGTAATACTCATCTGACACACCAATGATGTAAATAATACAACATGCTTTTACAAAAAAATTAAAAATGCATATAAATTAAAGAAATATATATATAAAAACCATGAGAAATCAGTTAATTGCAATGGAGAACACAAATAGTAATGTAGAAAACAAACTGAGGTGATGAAACAATGTGGAACAGGTGAGGGGAAACAAGCTTGTGAAGTGGGAACTTGTGAGGAAAAAACTGAAGCAAGGGAGCAGAGATATCACTGACAACTGATTAATGTTTGTTCAGCCTCTTTTCAACGGGTTAGGGCAGTAAATAGAAAAAGAACCGATAGTGTGGCACCACAGCTGGCTGACTGTTGCCCACATTTCAGCTCAATTACAAATCAATAAATAAAAAAAAATACAGTTAAAATATTTATATTTAAAAATACATATACTTCTAATTGGTGCTGGACTGCTCTGCTGTATGGAAATATTAGGAACCAGGTCAGTGGGAGCCCTGCGATAGACTGGCGACCTGTCCAGGGTGAACCCCGCCTCTCGCCCGGAACGTTAGCTGGAGATAGACACCAGCAACCCTCCCGACCCCACCAAGGGACAAGGGTGTCAAGAAAATGGATGGATGGATGGAGGTCAGTGGGATACATTTTAGATTGCCTAATCTAAAATGTGTGCAGATTGCACAAAAAAAAGACAATGACGGGAAAGAATAAATTAGCTCCCTGCTCCTTTAATTTGAACTAATTCAGATGTCTCTTGTTTAAAAGTAACATGTCTACATGAAGTACATAAAGAGTTTGGCTATAGTAGTGTGTGTCCTCACATGTTGCTTGTCTGTGTTTCTGTGTTTAGAGTCATGGCTTGGTTTTGTCACAATAGCGGTGGATGGTTACACATCCGTGGTAGCAGATGGGTCGTGGCATGCCACGATCTCCTGTCAAGACGCCTGTCGCTGGGTCAAAACATATGATTGCATCTGAAGCTTCACCGTTTTCCCCTTGGCCACCGAGGATATAGACCTTCCCATTAGCCACTGACATGCCACAACTTTCCTGTAAAAGAGATCAAAACAGAAGTTTCATAATGCTGCTTAAGACTATGGACTTTATACCTCACTTGCTCACAGACTTCAAAACAATCTGAATCTAAATCAGTCACCTGCTTGGCTAAGGTCTGCAACACAAGTATCCAGTAGTCTTCTGCTGGGTCGTAGCAATAAAGGTTCTGGGTAAGGCCACCGCAGACATAGATCATGTTGTTGAGGGACACAGCTGTGATGCAGCGCTTAGCGATGGGGATGTTGGCCCGTAGTAACCATGTGTTTGTATTTGGATCATAGCACTGAACCTGTAGGGTACAGTTGCATGATTAGTAAAAAAGATACAAAATTCATGTATAACATGTAAACAATAAATTGGAAACTGAAATAAGGTACAACGGAGCATGTGACGTGGGTTTGACTGACATAAGCTTCAAACGTCATTGTATTTTAATATAACAAATGGGGGGGTTGAGAAAGTACACCGTTTAAAGAACTTTACAGATACGTTTTCCCATTTTTGCCCAGTCTTTTTCTTGAGTCACAAAATTTCATCTTAATTTAGGCAAGATCAAAGCTCGGCATATTTTTCTAACACTATTGAGGGTTGTGGTCAAGAGATAATTGCTTTTGCAAGGAACTATATATTAACATAGACTCCACTTTATCTTTGTCTATTTCTGATATGAAATCCTAGTCACTGTGGCAAACGAGGACTCTTGTCATTATGTGTGAGATTCTTTTGAGTTGGTTCATGGAAGTAAAGTCTGCTTACATGTCAGATTCCTCCATGGTAATCATTTATCAGACAACCAGATCACCAGTATGCCCTGCTGTGTGTGCTTCTAATGTGGGCAAACATCCTGCAACTCATTGGAGTAAAATGACTACCTCTGTTTTTACTACAATGCCAATCATCAGAGGACATAATCACATTTTTCCAGCGAACTGTCATGCCTGGATTTATGGTGCGTTTCCGTTTTAGCATTCAGTAGGAGAACTAAATCTACTTTAAATTTGTTACAGTTATTGTGGCTCAACGTGTACCTAGAAAATCCATTTAATTATTCTCATCATAGCTTTTAATTAACATCCCTCTTCTTTCGTTTTCAGTGCTGTGTAGAAGCTGCAACCCTGTCATGTTATTGACGATGTGGATGTGTTGTTCAATTACAAGCGCGACATTTGACATAACTGACCACAGTGAACGTCCAATGTATTCATTCAAACAGAGGTTTTTCATCCACCAAGAAATAATGGCATTAGTTTAGTTCTGCAGCCTATAAAATCGGTTGGGAAATGATCTATTGCTAAATTTTTATGGGCGATATAGATCTTGATGCTATCAGGACTCTGAACCAGATCAGACCTGCAGAGACCATATGACTTGCATAAATTACTAAACAAAAAAAGATGATATAACTCGTCTTTCATCCTTTTACAGAGCTAACAAATGCAAAAGTACTGGCATTTTTAGCAGTAAATTACTGCTCCAGGCATCAACAAAGAAAACATTATAATGAAAACACGCCTCGGATGCAGTGAAAACACGCCTCAGATGCAACATGTGTTTACTGTGTGGGAGGGAGAACACGCATCTGTTTCTCACCTTGTCTGAACAAGTCTCGTCATCCGGGCCTCCTCCAATAACGTAGAGCTTCCCGCTGCAGCTGGCCACAGCTGGAGAACTGACTGCCTCTTTCAGTGGAGCCACTTCTGTCCAGCGGTTGGAGAAGGAGTCGTAGCACTCCACGCTGCTCAGGCGGCTCTGCCCGTCATAGCCGCCCACAGCGTAGACCTGAGGACAGAAACGCAGAAAATCAGTGTAATACAGGAATATCTCTCGCACGCAACACCGGTTTGCTTTGTGGCAGCATTTTGAAACAGAGTTATCCAACTAAATTGCTCCGCAATATCAAATTTTTTTTTTATTTTAAGTTTGTGAGCATAAACAATAGCTGCGCACCTGAGCACTTCATAAACCAGTTAGTCAGGTCCAGAAGATGAACGACGTTCTGCAACACTAGACAAAGAGGTATTCTCCTTTTGTTTTTAAGTCAGTACAATATCCTGACTATTTTTGTCAGATTAGCAGATACATGGCACCTACCAGTTAACCAAATTACCTTTATATATCAAATGATTGAAGGATTTTGCATTTTTCACATTTGCAAGAAAACATTTCCTAAAAAAGATTACACCTCGTCAACCAGTGCAGAGGAGGTTAAACTACACATCATCAGAGTAGAATTTCCCAACAGAAACCCTCCAGGCAGTTGCTGACTCCCAGAAATAAAAATAAAAGGAAACGCAAATGCATAAAATTAAAGAGAAGAAAACTAATTCAAAAGCTGGAACAGATGTGTATGTTTGTCTCCTGGGTAGAGGTGGGACATGCAACTACTGCTTTTTCCAACTGAAAAACTGTCATTCGTTGGTTTTCAGTTTCAACGCATGTCGCTTTCAAACGATCCTTTTGGTTTCTGTAACAATCAAGAGTGTAAAACAGAGTAACATGTACATCTTTATTATGAAGTTGCTTCAGCACTTTGAAGTCCAAAGTAAGACCATAATCACTTAGGCCAAGTTCAGATCGTTTAACACTCTTGATATTTTGTAACAAAACACTGGTAGATTGTTGCTATAAATAAAAAAAACACAATAAGACAGGAACTTATTGCATCAATAGATAAATCCACTGTAATTAGATGCTGTTCTCTTTTCACCCATGTTTTTGCTGAAGTCAAACTATTTTTCCCCACTCACATCTAATAGGACATATTTAAAATGAAAGCTTCAGAGTGATATAGGACTTTAGTGTGTGTTCTTTTAAGAAATGAAACATGTACATTTAGCTTTACCAGATTTGCTATTTTTAATACACTGACCCCTTAATGACTCAGTAAATATATCCAGAAATTGTCCTGCTTAAACACAACAGTGGCAGTATATTTAAAGAAGTGTAACAACTACGGTTGTACCATACAGTTTAACGCCACGAAACACGTACAGACACTAAAACAACAGAAAATACTAAACCAACTGCTTAATGACAGCTGAACAATCAACCACTTCCTACAAAAACGATAACTATAAAAGTAGGGAAGTAGGTGAGAGTGAGACTGATAATTATATACCAAAAAAAATAAAATCCACAATATGTCTATTACTGGAGGGGAAAAAAAAACCAATTACGATCCATTTCATAAAATACGTTGTTCATGTCTGACCAGTCTAACAGGAGAATCGTCATTAGAAGTTCAAACTACAAAGCAGATAAGAATGACTGAGGCCTGCGTGCATACGGCAAACATTTTCAGTCATGCAAAAGCACAAACTGATCTTCGACGATACAAAGTAGGAGGCCGGGGACTTCTATAGGAATGTTTTAGCATAAAAAAGGATGAACATGTGTAAGTGATGATTATAGTGGGTTGTTTACAGCATGTGGGCTTGCAACAGAGCTGTCTATCAAAAGAGCAAATTACAGACTGAATGAGGAAATAAGTAGGGACAAGCTGAGGGGGGGAAGGGAATAATTCTTCTGAAGAATGTCAGGGAGAAGCATTCGAAAGAGATACTGGAAGATAGAAATAACCTTAAAGAATCTAGAGTAAGACCATGACAAAAAAACATTCTCGAGAAGCAAATGAGGAACCATCAAGCATTAAATGCCACAGGTGTGACAAGGGGGAAAGAAAACTCTGAAATGGATGTATTCACAAATTGAGAAATATAAAAGAAACATAGATATTATAATCCTGCATGGATTAAGGATCAATGAGTGTTTTTTTCTATCATACCATAAATCCATATAATCAATGATCTTCTTATAGAATACTTTCATTTATGTATACACAATAGTCCTATAACTGTTTTCAAAAGGAATTTTGCAATCTTAATGTGTAGCTCAATAGTATTTAAGCAAATAGAAATTCCAAATTTACACCTCAAAAACTTTTTCAAGTGTTGAGTACTGCCGTTTTATAGCCACATTATAACCGCCGAGCTAATTAGCACATTGTTATGGGAGCACACATCAAAATGCGTTTGCTGTGATAAAACAATTAGGAATTTTGGGTGCAGTTTTGAGGTCATAGGTCAAATCTCCTTGAGCCATGATTCTTTAAATCAATCAAAGTTCAGTTCGAGGCCGAAACTTTCCAGGAACACCTGCGCTTATCCACGTTCAGCATGTTTGTGCTTAAGCATGTACATGTTTGTCAGCAAAAGATCTTTAGTTTTAAATTAAGACTGTACATTATGTGCATGTTACGCTACGCTGATTTATTTATTACATGACTATTATAATTATTTAGTAGTTCTTTTTACATTATTAACAAAAACATGCATGAGATATTTAAGCCATAAGTCATTTGTGCTATTTTTGGATACCACTGTCTAGTCTGTACAGTTTCCCCCCCCTGTAGGATGAATTTATTTTCCTACTTAAACATTGTATCACATGTTGTATATGGTCTGAAATGTAGTCTAATGTTGTGATTTTATGTGTATTGAGGCATTTGTCAACTGCTTTGCCCGCTGTCTATGGCTAGTGCAGAGACAGAGATTCAGCTTGTTCTTAACTTGTAAGCATGAAGTGCTGGCACTCATCGGCTGAACTCACACTGCCCCCAGAGAAGAATGTCCACCTGTCCAGAATGAAGCTGCAACTTATCTACTCCAATCCATGTGTTTTCAAATCTGACAGCAACGAGATAAACATTTCTAATCGAAAATATCTAGTGTCAAGTCTAATAAAAAAAAAATACTATGAACATCTAACATTAGTGAGTCATCACTTTGTATGCAAGCTATGCAAAAGACCAGCACGCCAGCCACTACGTAATTAATTTACTATTCTAAGCCAAGAAACGAAAGCAGTTCAATTAAATGCCTGAACATCCTCATACTCTTTACCTTACCAAGTTTTTCAGAATTTCTCAATAACACCTACACCAGACCAAATCGTTCATTTTGAGTAATCAAAGATGAGCACTTTGCCCTCCCCTCCAATTTTTCTAAAGAATCCTTCACCAGAGTTTTTGTAAACAAGGATTACAGTCTGGTTTAACACCTCATTTCTCTACTGTTAAGTGTCATGTACCAAATCTTGCTGCAATCCAGATAGTTTGCATGCAAAATAATGCCATCTACTATACGGTGCAAACAAACCCCAGGCACCCACAGCAGATGCTTTGCATCATGATCCAAACTGTTTAACCCAAAAGCCAGACTGAAGTATTTAAGTTTTCTGGATCTCGAACAAAACATCCCCGGCAGTGAGAATTACGCAACTATGCAACTTCAGCCGACGACAAGCCCTATCACTGCTGTGGTTCAAGCAGCAGTTAAAATATGAAGCTAAAAAAAAAAAAAAAAAAAAAAAAAAAAAGAGTTAAAAATCCCATTTTAAACATGAGGATTTACTTCTTTTTTTTTTTTAATACCTTGCCCAGCAGGACACCCATCTTGTGTCTCCAGCGGCCTTTGACGAGAGAAGCCACTTTGATCCAAAGGTTGAGCTGGGAGTTGTACAGCCACACATCCCTGCTGTTAATACGTCCTCCTGCGAATGCAATACCACATTATTGTTATAAACTTGACAACTTCATGTGGAAAAAAAGGGCAGAAACAAAGAATTTGTTAGCCAGACACATATGCAAAGTTTACCAACTGCCATGTGTTATTTTAAACAATATGATAAGTGGATATTTTCACCTAAATTTGTTAACTGACTGCTAGAGCAGCAAAACACATTTCAATTCTATTGAGTGAGATCACAAATAGTAAGTTTAGAATTGGAGTCATTTCATAGGCTTGTACAGAAAACAAAACAAGGAGAATACAGTTGGTTTTGTTTGAGATAAAAAAGGAACAATGATATGTTATTGCAACGCAATGTTATTGTGTCACAGGCACACATTCAACAAGCGCCAACATGTTCCTGAAATCTCACAATAAACCTCTCAGCACTCATCACAGAGAAGCACTATTAGATATTGCACATTAGATATTCTCAATGCGTTCCATTATCTTCAGGTCTCTCCAACTGTCAAAATTTCTGACTGCATACGTACACCCTATATTGTTGATTTGATAATGAAGAAACCCTATTCAGTCATTTCAAAGTAAGCAAAAAGACAGATAAAGATCTGCAGAGCAAGTTAGACCCAGCATGTGCCTACTTAATAATCCGCCAGATACTTAAAGAGCCAGACAGTCTGTTGCCCTTGAGGCCTCAATTAGAAATTTGTAAGATGGAACATGTCACAGGAAGACGAGTTTCTTAAAAGAGAAAAAAAGGGATTTAGAAAGATAATGTTTAAAATAACAAGTCAAAACCTGAATGTTCTAATAACGTTTGTGCAAAATAAATGTCAAAATTTGCTTTTTATCCCAGCTTTGTTTCAGCTGCAACTTGCAACAATGTATGAGGTTTGTTTAGGTTTTGTCTAGCATATAATGCTCATCTATATGACAGGAAACAGTGTAATGAACTTTTATCCATACATTGGTACACTTCCTGTCAGTGGACAGTGAAACAATACTTTTTGTATTTTTGCAGTTTAGAGGCTGCAGCTGTGCTTGGGTACAGGCTGGATGGCCTGTGTTTATACCAGTTTCCTGTGTGAAAAGGGACAGACACAGGCAGGAGGAATGCACACCAGTGTCGTTAAAAGTATAGAGGACAAAAATACAATCTGTCATAAAAATGATCAAATGCTTAACAGTGAAAAAAATGGGGCAGTGAGGATCATAAAGCTATATAAACAAGTAACGCTTATGTATTGTATGTGTTGGGCATAAAAGTGTGGGGGAGGAGCCATGTATATTTTTAAGCAGCGCACGAGAGCAGATTTATAACTCATGTGAGGACTTGGCACGTGCAGAATAGAGCAGACTCTTTGCTGAGGGGGACACTTTTCATTTTTTTCCCCCTCTTTTGACTTGTTTTTCTCTCTTTCTTCTTACGCTACTCAGCCGTTTTTTGCATGAATGTTAACAGTTTCTTTAAAGCATGTCTAAACACAACCAGTACCTATGGGCTCTCCACACTTTCCGTAACAGAATTTTCTTTAAAATAATTTGACCAAAGGAAAAATGTGCATCAACCCTTAAACAATTTGCAGCTATTCTACTGGCTGCAACCTGGAAGCAGAACTTAAGTCCCTTAAGCTTAACAACAATCTGTATTCATTTGCTAAAATAAATTGGGTCATAGAAATGTCTTGCATAATGTAGGTCTTATTTTTTTCAGTCTCTCAGAGGAGACTTATTGCTCTCTTGGCACACAGTTAATTTAAAAAACGAAGCAGTTTCCAGGAGACCATGACAGATGTAATATATAAGGTTCTGATTTTTCTTCAAAGCTCTTCACAGTAAAATCTTTAGAGGACAATAAGTGTTTCTAAAATGTGTTAGACATGCAGCTCTGTGAAAGCTGTTACAACAGAGATTAACTAAATCATAAGAGTTAGCTGACAAATAAAGGCGTCTCCGAGTAATGAACTGAGAGTTCAGTTAGATGTTTTCAATAAAAGATAACCAGGCTTAAAAAGATTGACAGAGGGGAAAATTGATCATAGGCTTTCTTGCCAATATTAAAAATACTGGATGGTAAGAAAGATGCACTAATGTGTTATTTTAACTTTAAATAACACATTATTTTAAAGGTGTACTACTGATTTATTTATTTTTGTTGGAATAACATTGTCTTCCTAAATAATTAAGATGAACTTGACTTTGACTAGTTTTTCCAGAAGATACTTGAAAGAAGGAACATTAACTTCCCTAGCACATAAAGATGAAAAGTATTTTCTTAATTGCAAATATTTATTGGTAGTTAATCATCCTCAACAAAGCAGGAAAGAAAAAAAAAGATACAATGGTATGCTAATGTCTTCTACAAGGCATCTATTTACACAGCGAAGTCGGACATGTCACTGCCAGAACTGCTTAAATAAAAATGATTTTCAATAATGGCCGCTTTCATCAAGGAGTTTCCTTCCGCAGCATGCGTTTCCAGATCAATGGCATAGGTAAAAGGTTAAGCTTAGGGAAGTAAATACAGAGATCCTATTGACCAACCCACCAGACTGACACCAGAACTGTTGACCTTCCATTTTGGTTTGACTAATTTAGTTCGCTTGATTTTAAGGCTTGAAAAAACAATGTTGCTTATACACTGAATGTAACAAATACAACATGATCTTACCAGACACCAAGATGTCATTGCGCAAGGCGCAGACAGCATATTCTGACTTGGTGAACTCAGGCAGCTTTGACAGGGATTTCCATTCCCCTGTGACTGGATCATAGCAATCGTTGTAGGGCAGGTTGAAGCCCCCCACTCGCTCACAACCCCCAACCACTACAATCACCTCTGAGTAGCCAGTCGACCTGTGCGGAGAAGAGTGAGTAGGTGTCAGGCATAAAAAATATGAGATATGGTAGCAACAACAAATAAAAAAAAAGACTAGATTAACCTTTTCCAACCAGTTTTACAAACAGACTAGACTAAATATGCTCTCTTCTGTCACCCAGTGAAGGACGTTTACATACAATCCACATTTGTCAAAGGCACGATTTATAATTAACGTGAAGGCAAATAGTTCAGATACAGCAGCACAGGACATGGTTAGAAAGAAGACTTGATCACAAAGGTTTGTTCTTAGGCTGATGAATACACAGAGCTACAGCTTTTCCTTAGCATGTGAGAGAAAGCAGACCCAACACTGGCAGGTGTTGAGGGGCGTCAGCTGTGTGCTTAGCTGTCTACAGACACACACACAACTAAAAGGCACAAGCGGTTAAGCTACATCTGTTGGAGTGTGTGTACAACAGATCAATTATATCCCTGGCTCCTCTGAAGAAAGCAGATGCACTGGTGTACAAACAAAGCCAGAAAATAGAGGATCTGTTTTGACCACCATTTTGGCACTCTAGTTAAATGGAGAACACAATAAAAGGGATGAACTGCTCGACTGGTTTGATGATTTGAACAGCTCAGCCTGCGTTAAAGACAATGCACCTGAAATACATGTTGCGCAGCCTTAATAACTGACAGCTGGAACTGGTCCCATTTTAACCATTGCAGCGTTTCAAATTTCAAACGCAGCTGCCTTGCTGTTTGCTAGGGGACAGCCCACCATATGCTCATTTTTAGTATCATGTTTAGAAGGCATCAGTCAGCTCTAGCCTTTGTCCTTTATTAATGAGCTCAACTGGACACCATTACAGCAGTAAAAGAACAAACCACCAAAAATAAATGAAAATTCAGTAAATTGGTGAGAGGTGAACGAACAGGAACACAGGAAAGAAAAAAAAAACATGTGATGTGAGCTTCACCTGTGGTATGACAACAAGACTCGACATTTTCAATTGATTGCCATTTCTTGCATCATATCTTTTTCTTTAATCTGTCTATGTTTGAACATGTCTGACTCCCCTCTATCATTTACATTTCAAGACAGTGCTACAAAACAAAGCCAAGTGAGCGCCAAACTTGTCTCTTCAGCACAACAACACTCCCCGTCTGTGTCTCGCTGACAAGAACAACACAACCACAGCAGCCAGGAGCACAGAGTTCATTAGCAACTTGTCATCAAAGTAAAACTAAAACATAAATGTCAAGACGGATGTAAAAAAAGATTCCTTTCTGAGGAAAGATTAGTCATTTGAAGTCACACTACTTCCACAGACTTTCATATTTAAAGCTGCCTGAAACCTTCCTCATACCAAAGAATGCTAACATTTTCAGTACCTGCGTGGACGAGTTCTGGGTGACATCATTTCGTTTCCTAGCACGTGGTAGCGCCTGGCCTCGTGGAGGAGCTTGTAGCACTCTGGAGCGTTCTGGATGAGCTCGTCTCCCTCCACTGTCTGGACGAAGTAATTGGGGTGAAGCAGGGGCAACCGAACGTCCTGCAGCAAACTCTTTAGCATGGGCCGCCTTTGGTCCACGTTGTGGTACACCCATTTCATCACTGCCTCAAACACTATCTCCTCCTTAGTGACGGACAAATCTTCTCTGCCAATGTAGTCTTTCAGCTCTTCAATCCGTAGGTCAAGGAACTCTTCGTGGTGTGACACTTCAGAGAAGTTTGCTAGGGCGTAACTTTTGCAGCGGCTAGCAAGCTGCTTGAGAGCGTGAGCATCCGCAAAGCGCTGAATGCCAACACAGTTGCATGGGTCAAGCTGGTGCTCTAGGAACTTTGCACAAGCATCCCGCAGTGTGGTGATCTGGAAGAGGTTGGAGGTCTCAAAGACAAACTGGACATTCTCGGTGGTGATCTTGGCACGCCCAGTGTAAACATAGTTGAGGAAGGCCTCCATCGCCTCGGCCTCAATGCCGTTGATTTCAACCAGCATCTCCCTGCTCTCACGGTGATCATTGCAGAACATGGCTTTGAAGTAGGAAGAGCAGGCACAGAGCACAGCACGGTGGCAGGGAAACTCGCGGCCCTGCACGCTGATGACCACATCAGTGAAAAGGCGGCAGTCGCGGAACTCATTGAACACCTGAAGGATTCCCTCCGAATGTGACGCACCAGAGCAGAAGTCAAAGTCATCGCCTGCTTTGCATTCAACTGGCAAAACCTTAGGGAAAAATTACATTCATAAATATGTTTAAAAAACTGTGGCTAACATAAAATATACTTAAAATCAGAAGACTTGGTACCTTGCGTTTGACAACTGGTGATTCTTTGGTGTCTGAGGTGCTGCTGTTTATTCTCCTGCCCAGAACCAACACCATGGCTGCTACTGCTAACAGAAATGCTCCTTGAACTTTTGGGTAATCTAAAAAGATGAAATGAAAGGTACCACAGAATTATTCATTATGTGGTTGTCGATTTGGACAAAGAGTGGAAGCAGAAATGTTACCCTAATTGGGTAAGTACAACAATAAACGAAAGCTTCTCTTGTTAAAGTGCCATGAAATGATATTCAGAGTAAAGTGGCACTATATAAATAAGTTGAATTTAATTAAAATCTAAGTTAGCTGAACGCAAGCGAAAAGGAAACAAACCAAACTTCAGTCTTGTGGAAAAAGATAGACGTTTTCTTCTGGGTAAATACAGGTGGCAAATAAAAACACTTTACTTCCTCTAGCGTGTTCATCACCTCTGCAAACAGTTGTGCCCTGGAGCACAATTGCTTGCATGAGACTGAGGATGACAAAGAGGCAGAGGCGGGAAAGAAACGGTTGGAGAGACCAACCTACATGCCATTCAGGTTTGTTTTGAAAGAAACCGATAATAAGGGATGTTATTAGAGAAAATTTCATGAGCGCTTGAGTAAGTGAGTCCAGACTGACAAAAGATAACCTTGAGTAACTTTTTTGCATAATTAAATTTTTTTTAAATCTTTTGCTATTGTCACTTTTAATAATACAAAAAAGTACAAATACATAGAGCAACCAAATTTCTTAACCAAGACAAAGTGTTTTCTTCTCTGGAAAAAAGCTTTCATTAGCTTTAAAAAAGAAAAAAAAATTATGCCTTGGGCTGTACTGCCTGTTTCAAAAACTAACAACACAGGCAGGCCTAAGTCCTAGTGAGGTCATTTATCGCTTGTTATTTTTAACTTGGACTCAACCCATTCACGTGTTTTATTTGCCAGCAGCGGTGCAGCGGGTCGCTGCAGCCAGGCAGATTACAATACAGGTTCAGCCAGGATGCGTCTGACATTTGCTGTGTGAAAGAGCTTTACTTCAGAGGAAACAAAGAAAACATGGCATTTACAGAAACACTGGGCTAAAGCAAACAAACGGAGATCTAATAATAAAACCATCTGAACTTATGTGTCTTTTTGTGTTTTTATTTTTGATGTTAAGCTGGATGTATCACTTCTTTATATAAATAAAAAGGTTGTAATATGTCATTAATGTTAATTAATAAAGATTGTGCAGCTGCGTGGAGAGATGAGCTAACAATCGGTTAAACAAAGCAAAGCTGGCTCGCGCCCGACCGTTACTGGTTTAGCAAAGGGATAAAGTTAGCTAGATTCTTGAAAAATAAATAAATAAATAATTACAACAAAGCGAGAAACATGCCCAACAAATGTCAGCAAATAATACAGCTTTACAAAACAAAAGCGTTACCGTGAAAATAAAGTTTCCAGATGCTGCTGCCTCTGTCTTCTGCCACAAGTAAAGGAAAAACAAAGGAGGGGGGATATTAGAAAAAAAAATAAAACTCTATCTTAAAACCGCTCGCCACTAACTTATCATATCTTCCATCGAACTGTTGTGAAAAAAATAACTTGGCTGCGACACAGTCAGGACATTTTGACGTGTTTCGAAGACAAAAACAAAGACTCTTAACTACCTGACCCTGTTGTAAACAGAACCCTTTATATACATCTACTTGTCAGGGGGAAAAAAATACGTTCCACTGGGCCTACGCAGATTTTACTGATGCATCCTGGGAAAATGAGTTTTTTTCCTTCCAGGGATGTAAGGCTTGTCCAACAAGAAAACTACACTCCCCAAGAGACTCCAGTTCTCCACGTGGCTTCCCTTTGTTTGCAAACAAACTCAAGTTTTATGAGAAGAAAAATCCATAACAAGAAGTGACTGCAGGATTGAAAAAAACAAAACCACGAAAACAACCGATATCTTTGCCATTTAAACCACTGTTATAAAAACCTGTATGTGATGATTAGTGTTTTTACAGAGTTAAACTGCTTACAAAAAGATTTCAGTGTTTACATATCGAAACATGAACAGTGCACAAAAAGACGGCGTAACATGAAAAATATGCTAAGTCGTCTTAATTTTAAATCTATCGGCCGATCAAAACAAAATGACGGCCACTACCCCTCCCCCACGCTTCCCCTGCAGGTGAGAAGGAAGGAGGAACTTAGCTGGAACAAAGGATGTCATAACTTCCTGCCAATGTTGCAAAATACTTTTCAAGAGCTTTAAACTGGATCACCTTACACTTCCAACGAAGTAAACAACAATGCATATGGAAAAAAACCTAATCGTCAAGCTGAACATAAACCACAGGTGATGGTCAAATTCCACAATATTGCTACTTTATGAAAATACACTTAAAACCAGTATTACCAGATAAGTTACCAAAATCAAGACGAAGGTGGAGGACATAGCATTGTGGTTTGTACTAAAACACCTGCTGGTCAAGCTGACCAAAACCAAACCATCTAATAGGAGAAGACCTACGTTTTTTTTTATCGTGAACACAACTTTTTTGCAAATGAGGCAAATATAAAGTAAACTTTACTGTTCGATAAATAGAAAGATGTTATTACAGAATTACAAATACCAGCAAATTTTACGACATGCCAAATGTGCTGTGAAGTAGGTACTCAGGTGGTAGGAAACACTTCTGCTGTACTTGTTAGACAGACAAATGTGTCCCTCTGCTGTTGAGCTGCTGTGTTACACAAATAGACCTTTTCCTCCATCAAATGATGTCTGGATCCATTCATTTCCCTTTATAGACCATAAATTGCCATGTCAGTGATCTATTTACACACCCAGTTTTAGACAAACAAGGCTTTGAAAGCAAACATAGCAGACTCCTTTATATATATATATATATATATAGTATGTATATATATATATATATATATATATATATATATATATATATATATATATATATATATATATATATATATATATATATATATATATATAATATATATATATATATATATATATATATATATATATATATATATATATATATATGGTCATAAACTGTAGTCCATCAACATGTTCCACAAGACTTTTTATACAACATCAGGCAATACATGTTACATAGCAAAATTGTTAAATTTTCAAATATAAATGTACAAATTTAACAAGCTTAGCAGTGCTTATTTTACATTTATAGCAATTTCAGACATCTCAAACACAAAATTAAAAAATACTTATTAATCAAACTGAGTTCATTAAATAACAAATTACACAAATATAACAAATGCAGCAATGTTGCATCCTCACTGGAAATTATATATCAGCCAGCATATAACACATTGACTTTGCAATTGTTAATTAAGGGATTTCTTAAACAGTCCTTTAGCTTAAGAGTGTCAGAAAAATTTGACAGAAGACTGATAATCATTTATAACTTTTTCAGCAGTATGACAAAATAACAAATGAACTGACGATAAAAGGTTACAAATCACAAGACATTTAAATGTAGTGCCACTGAAGAGAGCGATAGAAAATGAAACACCTTTCTGCTTTTTCTCTGTCATTTCCTTTTATCTTTGCAGGGTTATTTAGGTCTCCAAATAAATTGTGAATGAACAAGAGGCAGCATACAACCTGGACAGAAATACATATCAAACACCCATATACCTGCACACTCAGGCCTTAGGCCTGGAGCGGTCAGCTAATCTTACATGTATGCCTTTGATCTGTGGGAGAAAGCTGAAATACCTGGAGAGGACCCATGCATGTTTAGGGAGAAACATTGCAGCAAGTAATCAAACCCAGGATGTTCTTGCTGTAAAGCAACAGTGCTAACAACTGTTCCACAGTGCAGTCCCAAGAAGAACACTTTTATTGGAAATTATGCAAAATAAGGCAAATTAACTGGGCATGATGTGATTAAAAATACTCTCACACAAAACAAACTGCAAGCTATCCAGATGTGCAAAACTTCAATATCAGAGAAGAGAAATCACAAGCCATAGTTTGAAGACTTAATCAGGACAAACCTCATAACACATTAATGTACTTCGTAGTGGTGAGATTTTTCTTTCTTTATTTTTTTGAAGTGGTGAGATTTTTTTTAAAAAAAATGCCACATTTGGCAAACAGGACTTCAAGTTAATCCAAAGTAAGATGGAGTAAGGGTTTTAATAGCAGTAATTATGAAGAATGCAAGATATAATAATAATAATAATAATAATAATAATAATAAATAATAATAATAATAATAATAATAATAATAATAATAATAATAATAATAATAATATTATTGTAGAGCTGTTGCCTTGCCACAAGAAGGTTCTGGGTTCGATTCCCGGCCTGGGTCTTTCTCCCTGTGCAAGTGTGGGTTTTCTCCGGGTACTCCGGTTTCCTCCCAGTCCAAAAAGATGACTGTCAGGTTAATTGGCATCTTCAAATTCTCCCTAGGTGTGAATGTGTGTGTGCATGGTTGTTTGTTCTGTGTGTCTCTGTGTGGCCCTGTGACAGACTGGCGACCTGTCCAGGGTGACCCCGCCTCTCACCCAGAACGTTAGCTGGCGATAGGCAATAGCACCTCCCGATCCCATTAAGGGACAAGAGTGTACAGAAAATGGATGGTGATTTAGTTTCTTCAGAATATGCTTGTGCTTACTTTTATTGTTTTTCCTACTTGTAGACTAAAGATGTTTGTGCCATAAGGACTGATACCCTGGGGGGCTTCTCAGTTTTCCTCGACAACGATGGAGGAGAGTTATACAATGTCTCTTGTATGTATTATAATTTTGTTTGTCAGAAGTTGTGCACAAGAAAATCAAAACTTTCCCCTCATTCTTTTTTAAATTTGTACTTTTCTTATTATCCACAGGATTCAGATGCCATGGCAGACTTCATCCAGGTTCCTGTGGGGTTATTGACTGTTATGTTATACTAAGTATATCATTTTGTTAAAATAAAACGTTGAATCTTGTAAATTTAAAATCTGTGACTGAGTAAGCTGAACTATTTTTAAGTTTCTTGTTACTAATTAAACACTGATATAAAAGGTTTTGTTTAAACTATTAATTGAAACTAGCTTAAATGGATGTTCAAATGGGTTGTCATCTGGCAAGAGTTTGTACCTTTTGTAGTAAAGTGCCTGCACTGCATATGGTAAAGAAAATGGATAACAATTTTGAAAATACAGTTCTGTTGTACCCTTTGTAATTGTTGAGTGTTCTTTCCATCCTGTCACCCGGTGTGGTGTTAAAACACTTAATTTAGTAGCACTTAAAAATATGTCTTTGAATTAACGTAATTCAATCATGGAGAGAATTTCTACACAATTAAATAGATTTTTTTCAGCATAAAGCATGTTTGTTGAGCTAACTTAATTTTCATGGGTTCGATTAACTTAATTAAGTGAAGGTATCACTGTAAAATACACAGTCCAGTCACATTAATGTGACCACCACGTACTTTCCACTTCAGAGTTAAATAACCAATCACAGAAGGCAGGTGGCAGCACAGTGCAGTTGAGCGTATATAAAGGGTGTGTGTGGGCTTCGGAAAACATTTCAATCGTTGGCGTAATGCAGAAACGAAGCGATTTATCCGACGTCCAAAAGGGCATGATCATTGGCTTTCGGGCCAAGGGTGGAAGCATTTCCGAAACGGCTGAGTTTGTGAACTGTTCGCGTGCCGCCGTGGTAAAAGTGTACCGTGCATGGCAAAATGGGACTGTCCAAAATCAACGACGTGGCAAATGTGGTGCACCACGGGCCATAGATGACAGAGGCGAACGACGGTTGCGGAGATGCGTTCGGGCAGATAGACGGGCTACCGTTGAGCAACTGACCACTAAAATGAACCAAGGGGCTACCACAAGTGTCTCCCAAACCACTATTCAGCGAACATTGCTGCGTCTGGGCCTCCGAAGCGGACGCCTGGTTCGTGCACCTATGCTGACTGGTGTTCATCGACGACGAAGGCTAGAATTTGCACGCCAGTACAGCAGCTGGACGTCCACTGAGTGGCGACAGGTAGCGTTTTCAGATGAATCGCGTTTTATGCTCCATCGGACAGATGGACGTTGGCGTATAAGGCGTGAAACCTCTGAAAGGAACCACCCTGCAACCATTGCAGGAACGGTCCAAGCTGGAGGCGGGAGCATTATGGTCTGGGGAATGTTTTCCTGGCATTCTCTGGGTTCACTGATTATTGTGGAAGGCACGATGGATCAATACAAGTACGCATCTGTCCTTGCGGACCATGTCCACCCCTACATGCGCATTGTTTTTCCTCAGGATGATGGCATCTTCCAGCAGGACAATGCGAGGTGCCATACAGCTGCCAGTGTACGTGCGTGGTTCGAAGAGCACCAGGATGAGTTTACCGTCCTCCCCTGGCCAGCAAACTCACCTGACTTAAACCCAATCGAGCATCTGTGGGACCATCTCGATCGAGTTGTTCGCGCCATGGATCCTCAACCGCGTAATCTAGCGCAGCTGGCCACGGCATTAGAGTCGGCATGGCTCAACATCCCAGAGAAGACCTTCAGGGACCTAAGTGACTCTCTTCCTGCACGTCTCGTAGCAGTTCGCTCTGCGAAAGGTGGTTATTCTGGCTTTTGACAGATGGTCACATTAATGTGACTGGACTGTGTAAGTTGGTTTCAACTAAATTTGCATTCATCTTAATCAAGTACAGTCAATTATTTGGTCCAAAACATTGCAAATTAGTTGATCAGGCTCTATTAAATTACATTGGGTCCAAGTAAAGCAAATGAGTTGACCTCAAAAGTTAAGTTGAACCAACACAATTGCTTTAAATTGGAGTAACAGAAACAACAGTGCTGAAACAAAGCAAAGTAATCAGGTGGAACTCTTTTCCATGATTTTTTTTATGTTGATCCAAAGAGTTATTTTTTTCAGCTGCAGCTGCTTTTTTTACAGTGAAAACATTTGATCATTTCACACTCACACATTTCCTGAGATTGACAAAATTTCCATTTCGATTTAAAATTTCAGCACTGAGTGAGAACACATTAATCCTAAAGAAAAACAATTCCAAACAAAAGTGTGTACAGTGATGCAGGACTGTTACGGATAAGTAAATCAGGGCAGCAATCAGGATCCCAACCCTAATTTTCAGAAAACAAGTAAAAATTTCCAGATTTAGTTTATCTGATCCTGTTAGCATTGGAAGCTGCAGTAGGTGCACTGCAACTTGTGACTGTATATACTGCATGCTGATACTGCATACTTTGTGAAAAAAAATCTAGCTCCTCTGCCTCATGTTACAGTCTGCCATCTACTCTCCTCATTGCTCTGATTGGTTGTTTCGGAATGGGAGCAGTGTATTTCTACAGATGGCAGTGGGACCACAAGGAGAGGAGGCAATATGTTTTTACTTATTCACAGATTATCTGTCTGATGTTATCCTGGTATAACATAGTGCTGAAAAGATATGTGAAAACACTTTTATATATAAAAGTTACATACTGCAGCTCTAATGTTGCAAAAAGTGTCTTTTGATATATAAACAAAAGTTAGACTTCTTCTTCTTTTCTTTTTTTTTTTTTAGTAAAATACAGACCTCTCTGCAACCAATCACAAAATTCTAGATTAACCTGATTGCGCTATGTTATGGAAGAGGATTAGGGCCACCAAAAAAAAAACTTAAAGAACTCTGACTTTAAAGTCAGAAAGTCAGAATTCTGAATTCTGACTTTAAAGTCAGAATCCTGAGATTAAAGTCAGAATTCTGAGATTTAAAGTCAGAATTTTTTCTTTTTTCCGGTGGCCCTAATCCTCTTCCGCATGTCAATGAGTCAATGAGCATATCAAACAAAATGCACACCCCCCAATACACACCCAGTGATAATAATAGGTCTTAAATGTGGGCAGATCTTAAGAGTCTTTATGATGTTGAGCTGCTTCTTCTGCGACGGAGTAGCAGGAGTTCGAGACTTTCAGAAATCTCTCTGTACCTCAACCCATACAGGCAAGGAGTAAATGCTCTGGGAAGCATCATGAAAACATTATCGTTGACCGTGCTGATCCACACGATGAGATCCTGGCTCTTGTTTTTCTCCTTAAAGACGTAGACCTCCGAGGCAAAAACTAAGCCGGGGACAAAGTAGAGTAGCAGCAGAACACCATGGACCAGCACTGTGACCCGAGCCCTGGAGAAGCGGCTCTCCCAAATTCCATGCGTCCTTGTCACCATGTAAAGTCGGATGTAGCAGTAAAAAATTAGAAAAGTGAAGACTACTGCGCTTCCAAAAAAGTACATTTCGATCCCCCCCATGTTCTTGGCCTTAAAGAAACCGAAGGAGAGGATAGCCAGACACACTGTGACTTTGTCGTTAGGATTCTCATCCTTCATCGACATCATCATCAAGGTGAACGGATATATGGTGCATATCAACCAAATCATCCCTAGTATGCTGCTGGTCCGGGCAGGCGAGAGAAGGTTGTGGTACTGGAGAGGCCAGCGGACGGCGGTATAGGTGTCGATCACCATGAGAGTCACAGTGATGATGCCGCAGCTGGAGGTCGTGATACAGAGAGCTGTGAATAGCTGACAAACAAACCAGGGTATCTCTGCTCTCACAGCATTCCCAATCGTTGTGACCAACTTGAAGATGAGGAAGAGTATGTCTGCAATCAGAGCATTGGCCACCAGCAGATAGCGTGTCTCCCAACGCAAAGCAGGGGACATAAAAATGCACACCAGCAGAAGGGGGTTGATTATCAATGTGGCAAACGTGATGATGGCAGAGGGGATCCAAAACAGATGAAGATGCCAGCGCTCTATGGTTTCAATCCAGTCCTTTGTGAGGTTAGAAATCACCGAGTGAGATGATGTCATTGTGATTTTGCGTGTAAGAGGAAGCAAAGATGGATGATTTATGCCGCTCTGTACTTTGTCCGGCACTGTGCTGCGAAAGGAAAAATACCATAAGTTACTGTAAGCAGAGAGCACACTCTTTAAAATATGAGCATGAAATCAACCAGGTCCATTGCATAAGCAACATTTTAATCATAAAACATGTAGTGGTCAAATTAAGCTATTTACAAATGTGTATGTATATATATATATATATATATATATATATATATATATATATATATATATATATATATATATATATATATATATATATATATATATATATATATATATATATATATATATATATATACATAGGTCTTATATAGGATCCCAGTTAGAATGACCCATGTTAGTAAATTAATGTTTAATTTTATAATTTTGGCCCCTTCTGTTCAAATGTAAGGGCTCAGTTTAGAGTTCATGAACTCTAAACTTATTTATAATTTATAAAATAAATCTGTCTGAAAAATATTTCCACAAAACAAATTATGAAAAATGTAGTTTTGTCACTCTTAGGAATGTATAATATTTTTACATTTTAGGGCGCAGATCCTGTCCATTATTCCTAAATCGAGAATTGTTGCATGCATGTTGACAATGGTAGAACTTGCGAACTTGCTACTTTTATCACTGCTTTTTTTCCCAGTTGATGTTATCTGGATATCTGGTTGCACTATTTACATCTGCTGATTTTTTTTATCTCCATAGCAACATATCTAAATTTCCCTGGACAGATTAGGAGGTGGGAGTTATTCATGTTTTTCCATCCAGACAACAAAGCTATGAATTTGTTGCAATATACTGTATTCTGATACAGTGGTGAATTCCAGTTTCAAGAGGTATATTTTAAAGATGAAAATCAGTGTATGATACATCTAAAGGGTTTGTAGACATTCAGGCAAAGTTTTTATGTCACATATAAAACTCAAGGCCTGGGCTGGGAGTGAAATCTGGGCTACCATAACCCACATGGTAGAATTTGTTAAAACTTAATAAAATATATTTGTCCTTTGATGTTTGTTGTGACGTACAGGTCCTTCTCAAAAAATTAGCATAGCAAATTTTGCATATTGTAATAAAGTTCATTATTTTCCATAATGTAATGATAAAAACTAAAGTGTCATATATTTTAGATTCATTGCGCACTAACTGAAATATTTCAGGTCTTTTATTGTTTTAATACTGATGATTTTGGCATAGAGCTCAAAACCCAAAATTCCTATCTCAAAAAATTAGCATATGATGAAAAGGTTCTCTGAATGAGCAATTAACCTAATCATATGAATTAACAAAGTAACTCTAGCAAAAGATTCCTGAGGCTTTTAAAAACTCCCAGCCTGGTTCATTACTCAAAACCACTATCATGGGTAAGACTGCCGACCTGACTTCTGACCAGAAGGCCATCATTGACGCTCTCAAGCAAGAGGGTAAGACACAGAAAGACATTTCTGAATGAATAGGCTGTTCACAGCGTGCTGTATCAAGGCACCTCAGTGGGAAGGAAAAAGTGTGACAGAAAACGCTGCACAATGAGAAGAGGTGACTGGACCCTGAGGAAGACTGTGGAGAAGGGCCGATTCCAGACCTTGGGGGACCTGCGGAAGCAGTGGACTGAGTCTGGAGTAGAAACATCCAGAGCCACCGTGCACAGGAGTGTGCAGGAAATGGGCTACAAGTTCCCCAGTCCCCAGGTCAAGCCACTTTTGAACCAGAAACAGCAGCAGAAGCTCCTGACCTGGGCTACAGAGAAGCAGCACTGGACTGTTGCTCAGTGGTCCAAAGTACTTTTTTCGGATGAAAGCAAATTTTGCATGTCATTCGGAAATGAAGGTGCCAGAGTCTGGAGGAAGACTGGGGAGAAGGAAATGCCAAAAGGCCAGAAGTCCAGTGTCAAGTAGCCACAGTCAGTGATGGTCTGGGGAGCCATGTCAGCTGCTGCTGTTGGTCCACTGTGTTTTATCAAGGGCAGGGTCAATGCAGCAGCTATCAGGAGATTTTGGAGCACTTCATGCTTCCATCTGGTGAAGCATGAAGTGCTTCACCAGAGATCTTCACCATGGAGATGAAGATTTCATTTTACAGCACAACCTGGCACCTGCTCACAGTGCCAAAACCACTGACCATGGTATTACTGTGCTCAGTTGGCCTGCCAACTCTCCTGACCTGAACCTCATAGAGAATCTGTAGGATGTTGTGAAGAGAAAATTGAGACGCCAGGCCCAACACTCTGAATGAGCTTAAGGCCGCTATCGAAGCATCCTGGGCCTCCATAACATCTCAGCAGAGCCACAGGCTGATTGCCTCCAGGACACAATGAAGCAGTCATTTCTGCAAAAGGATTCCCGACCAAGTATTGAGTGCATAACTGAACATAATTATTTGAAAGTTAACTTTTTTGGTATTAAAACACACACACAAATACCAAAAAGTGTTATTAAAATACGGATGAAAAATTAGCATATTTCATCCATATTGGTCGGATGATATGCTAATTTTCTGAGATAGGAATTATGGGTTCTCATGAGCTGTATGCCAAAATTATCAGTATTAAAACAATAAAAAACCTCAAATATTTTATTTGGTGTGCAATGAATCTAAAATATATGACAGTTTAATTTTTATCATTACATTATGGAAAATAATGAACTTTATTACAATATGCAAAATTTTTGAGAAGGACTTGTATGCTCACAAATGAACGAGGTAATTAGTCCAAGTTTGTCGTTTATTGAATGCTCAGACACTACAGCAGGTGTAATGAGCCACTGCAAAGATAAAGAAAGGTAAAACAACCCAAACAGACGATCAACTCAAAACCACTCCTACCTTTTTACTCTCTCTCCTCTCTTTGACGTTTAAGCACACCCGTTGCCGTGGCAACAGTAGGACAAGTAGCAATAAGTGGCTGGAAAAAGGAAGCCGAGCAGAGATTACGTTAAAAACACAACATTCAGTCGTTAATATCAGGTTTCCAGGCTTAATATTTATTTCTAGATTATTAACAAGCCTCTCATGAACACAGCGGTTGATGAGTAGCTAATGTAACGTCCTGTTCTGCTCGTCAGTCGGTCTTTGAGTCGCCATTTTTTTTTGTTAATGGAACCGAAACGCACAGAATTGCCCAACAACCTTGCTGAAACAATAATTTCTGAGATTATTAATTTTAACACGCTTCGTTGATTTTTTTTTATAATTATTCTTTTTTAATGAAGCTACAAAGGTTTAGGATCTTAGTGAATATTTTTTGATAAGCCTGTCAGAAGAGGACGTGCTGGTCTCAGCGTCACCTGCCGAGATCGACTCGAAACTTTTACGCGATCGACGTATTGCCTCTTGACTAGGCAGCCATAGTCAAGAGGAACATGTTTAGAACGTCCAAGATAATGTTGTTTACACTCATGCTTAAGAAAATTCTACTATCTTGTCATATCTGCTACTCTATTTTTGTGGTATGCAGTTTTCATCTACATACTGGCAAATTACATCAATGTGAAAAGATGTTCAATATTTAATTTTAACTCATCGAATGCAGAGAAAGATATTTATTCATATTTTAACAATTTTTTAATGAGTAGTTTTATCAATGCATTCTGACATAACACAGCCTTTGAGAACATTCACATATGAATCTGGCCCCAAATCAAAATGAGTTTGATACTCCTGGTCTATGTAAACATTTGGTTTAAATATTTTAGCTTTTTGACATCTAAAAAAGTTACTTAGATGAACCTTAGAAGAATTGCTTAAGCCAATACTTGCCAGCAAAAAAGAAACGCATCTGACCTCAAACTACTCTAAATGACTAACATCACAAATTTAGCTACAGCATATTATATGATTGGGGAGTTTATGTTAATCTTCTCTTATTTTGTAATTTTATGTTTTTTAAGTATTTGATGTAGGAACAAAGGGGTTAATAAAGTTACAATCTATCCAACTATATACAAACCAGATTCCAAAAGAGTTGGGACACTGAACAAATTGTGAATAAAAACTGAATGCAATGATGTAGAGATGGTAAATGTCAATATTTTATTTGTAATAGAACATAGATGGCTGAGTAAATGTAACATTTTAAAGGAAAAATATGTCGATTCAAAATTTCACAGTGTCAAAAATGTTGGGACAAATAGCAATAAGTGGCTGGTAAAAGGAAATTGAACATATAACAAACAGCTGGAAAACCAATAAAAACTAATTAGGTCAATTGACAACATGATTGGGCATATAAAGAGCTTCTTAGAGTGGTGTCTCTCTGAATTCAAGATGGTAAGAGGATCACCAATTTCTCCATTTTTGCGCAGAAATACCAGAATGGTGTTACCCATCGTAACATAGCAAAGATTTTTAAGTAATCATCATCAACTGTGCATAACATCATCAAAAGATTCAGAGAATTTGGAATAATCGCTGTGCGTAAGAGTCAAGGCCGTAAAACTCTACTGGATGCTCATGATCTCCGGGCCCTTAAGCGTGACTGCACCTCAAACAGGAACGCCACTGTCAAGGACAATGATATATTCTTTCAGTTTAAACTTTTGATCTGTGATTTGTGTTCTATTGTGAATAAAATATTAGATATTGGCACCTCTACATCATTGCAGTCAGTTTTTATTCGCAATTTGTTTAGTGTCCCAACTTTTTTGGAATCCGGTTTGTATTTGGATACCCAACTAATAAGACATTTTATGAGTATCAGACATATATCTGCAATCTGTATAATAACTGAGATATTCTGACTGTACGGAATCATCTGATGCATACTGAACTGGTACATTTTATTTGATTAAAAACTAACAAAGTGGAAACAATGCACAACTGGTAAAACTTGAACACTTATTCTCATTTTGGATAAAATGTGTATTATTCACACCTGTACTTCAGAAAATGCAGTTATCTTATGATATTGATATTGCAGTTGAACTTCACCAGGTGGGATCCATAAAATGATCCTGTCTCACTCATGATCTGTTCACTGAATGATGTTCATTAAATTTTGCAGCAGTGGAAGCTTAATGGTTGAAGTAGGTCACATAACTTTAAATATTTCACCACGTTGGCACAGATGAATATGGAAATGAGCAATCCAAACTTCCAACCAGCATACAATTCTAGGTTGATTATTAGAGACTCTACTTTTAAAATAGAAATAAGAATTAAAGAATGAATAAGTTGATTTCAACCTGCTTAAGTAATTGATTTAATAGGCAATACTTATAATTACATTTTAAAGGTTCAAAGAGTATAAATACCACCACAGCACAGATAGATTTGACACCAACTGAACTGAATAAAATTCTATCTTGGCAATAACAAACCATGATATTTTATTGATTGAATGAAGGCATTTTACCTTATTTTTAAGAGAAAATGCTGCTTGTGCTGCATAAATCAATGATAGTCCATCGTACAATGTCTCTCACATGCTGCCTCTATCTTATAGATTCTTTGTTGACTCAGTAATGAGAGATGCAAAAAGCCACGGCCACTTGTTGGTGACATAGTAACAGGGTGGAGCTTATGCTGTTTTTTTTCCTTGTCATCTTTAAGCTTTTAATCTGTTTTGGACCTTTTTTTTTTACATTATTTCATTGCAGAATAGCATAGATCCACTTTGGTGTAATTAAAAATCAAAAGACAGCAAATTGCACCATCCACATCCGATGCTTTGTTAAGGTCACCCTGATGTTATCACATTTCAGCCTAATGCCGCCACCTAAACAAATACAAAAATTAGTTCCTCATCAGCAGACTGAGAAACAACAAGTCCATGTTTGGTTATAATAATACCCTCTGATGCTAGTAAACAGGTATGAAGAGACAGAAGAGGCAGTAAAAAGAAAAGGATTTCATTTATTAAATTAGATGCATACATTTACTGATTCTTCTCATGCTTCTCCTTTATTAATTATTTTTTCTTCTTCTTAATGTATCCATTTTTTCCTCTGGATTCCTCCTCCTCCTTTTCATCATCATCATTCCTCCTCCTCATCATCATCGTCACTATAAGATTCAATGCTGCCATACTCGAAATCTTCCTCCTTCCACTCTCTTGCCAAGAGTTTCTGAAACACATCATACTCCTCATGCGACGCCTGGGCAACATCTGCAATGAACATCCCCTCGTCCACATTAAGGATTCTGTCCAGTTTGGGGTTAATCAAAGTAGTCTGTCCTTTCTTGTCTGGGGTCTGGTACAAGCCTCGCCGCTCCAGGAATGTATGCCGACAGCGCACGTCATCTAGACTGAAACGAAACAACCTGCACTTCACCATCTCGGCCTGTTTGACACCCATTCTGAAGTAAACGTACTGTGGAGAGAGTATTTGAAGGATGAAGTTAGGAAGAACAAGAAACGCATAAAAAAATAATAATAATCACAGAATGGATGAAATATATCCACAGTATACATTTCATACTGTAGATATATTGTTTTTAACAATGCAATATTGCCATGTAGAGAAGTCGTTTCATAGCAATCCAAAAAACTAAATTTTAGCCACCAGTGTCATGTGGCTGCATGACACTGACATGCATGTCAGTGTCACACAAACAGTGGCATCAAAGATGTGGGTCAAGACAAAGTACAACATACAGGCCTGGAGAAAATGTTTTGGTACCCCTCTGTTATTGGCCAAAAAACCCTCAATGACCACTGAACAAAAGTATTTTACTGAAAGTTAACGAGGGAGGTGACAGGTCGTAAAATTGACTTTTGAGTTTGAGTGTTGCTTTACTTCTTTCTTGCATGTTTAAGAAAATCTTTATTCTCTTGTGGCATCCATTCACTCGTGCCTAAATGTTTACTTTCACAAAGCGCTGCCTATTTCCACAAAGCTCCTCCTGACACCGAGGACTTCCCTCTGCACTTCCCCACTGAGCTCCTCTGGAGCAGCAGTAGCATTTAGCAAACACCTGGTGAAACTTTGCATCTGCTGATCTTATCACACAAGCCACGTCTCAGTTCAGCACTCCTATTTTAAATGGCATAACAGAAAGAGCAGGAGCTTCTTAATGACACAGAGGCCAATTTCAAGAGTTCAAATTATGATGTCAAATTCTTTTAAGTTATGGCTGATATAAAAAATATTGTACATAACAACTAAAGGTAACATACTTGATTATGCTATAAATGTCACTGTGAGTCCGGAAAATACACAGTACCATCTCTTTATTATTATGGTATAAACCAATGAAAATCAGATAGTTTTGAATTGTGGTTCTACAGAATAATTTAAAAAATAAATCAATAACACAGGCCTAGACAAAAATGATTGTAAGAAATTGAAAATTATGTCTTATTACATGTTAAACTAAGGTATGCCCTCTAATCGGTCGGTCTGCCTATTTAAAGGACGACAAGTAGCATCTGTGCTGTTTGGTGACATGGATTTACCACACCTAAAATGGACATTTTCATGTATTATTTTTGTTAGTTTCAAGTTATTTCAGTGACCATTGTGGCCTTTTTGTTCAATAACAGAGACCATTAACAAAGAGTTACCAACAGCTTTGTCTGCTGTGAATGAAAGCAGGCTGTTAAATACACTACACTCAAACTTGGACAATCTGTAAGAGGAATTAGGGTTAGGGCTGGTAGAAGGTGGGTGTGGTCTTAACAGAAAGTGGGCTGCTGAAGTAAGTTCTTCTTAGAGATCTTTACAATATTAACCCCATTTGTTTCACTTCTTTACTTACTGACCTGAAACTTGTACTCTAGCTGGTCCAGGTCCTCCAACACCACTGCAGGACTATCTCTGAGGATTTCTACTACTTGGTGGGTGGTAAACAGACACTTCTCTCTGAGGAACTGCACCACAGATTTTAGAGACTTCACTGGCACGGTTAAGATCTTTGGGTAGTGGGACACGGTTCTCTGAAGACTCCCTACAGGGGAGACGAAGAGACATTTCGGTTTTGTACAAGTACCAAACCTTGTAAAAATATATAAGGTAAGGTAATTTTATTTATATAGCACATTTTCAGCAACAAGGCAATTCAAAGTGCTTTATATAAATCTCTTGAATTTCTTCACGTTTGTACCATATTATAATCACAAACACCAATGTAATTTTTTTTTAAAGATTTCATGAGATACACCATCACAACATAGTGCAAGCAGTATGTATGTATTTACAGTTAAACATTTGAATATTTACCTACATTTGAAAAGATAATCCCACCTTCAACAAAACCCAGATGTCGCAGCTGGTTTATCCGCTGCTGAAGCTGCATTTCTTTGACCTTGTACAGCTCTGGACATTTGTCCAGCAGTTTATGCACAGTGGTGGGATTGAGCCCCAGGACAAACAGTTCTGACAGCGTTGATAAGACGTGTTTGGCAGCATTCCCTCCCTTCATCCTGGACACACTGTCATACAATTGTTCTGCCTGGTACTCTGTGAATCCCATGTCAAGAAAAGATCTCAGAGACAGATCAGGAGAGTTTCTCTTGTGTGTTGCAATAGGGAAGAGGTCTGATCTGAAACGGAGCAAAGTGGTCTGCGGCTGAGGCTCGAAGGGAGATTGGATGTTTTAAACGTCTTAAACTGGACTGGGAGGGAAGTGTGGGAGGAAACATAGTTTAGTTTTTGTCGAAGAACCTGTGGAGGAAAAATAAAACGTGCGAAGGTTATAGCAATTTCATTAGCTGCATGTCGGAGCTCTAAGGGCTTTTTAACAATACTTCAGTTATTTGGATCAATTAATCACATACTCCAAAATCCAACTATATTCAAATTAAATTATAACAAAGTACATAATGTCAAAAAGCAATTAAACTCGCCTGCAGCACAACAACACGGGTCCCCATGCTGGTACGTTGTTCTTAGTCGTCCGACTGGAAATCTGGTGCCTAGGCAACGTTCCGGTGAGCTGGTTCACATTGTGCACAACCTGCACTCATGAACCGGGGTTCTTCTAAAATTAAAATAGAGAATCAATAGGGAATCCGTGGATAATGAAGAACACATCCTCTTAAAAAAGTGTTGTGTTTGGATGGAGGGTTCTTCACGGGGCAAATGGATGATGGGCATAATAGGATGAATTGAGGATGTTTTGTATTTTTTGCAGGCAACGGGAGGTATAGCTCCATGATGCACCCTGTCTATTGTCCATTGACTGCTGGAGAAAGGTACCGGACTCTTACAACCCTGCAAAGGGGTATAGACAACTGATGGATGGGAAGTGTAGGTGTTATCCAAGGTGAGTTGTTGCCAAGTACTGTTCTTTTAGCAAATGCCAAACTTGCACTCATCAATTAAATAGCTAACTAGATGAGCATCATTCCAGAGAACACATCTCCACTTCTCTAAAGTCCAGTGGCTATGCACTTTATATATCACTGCTTCTGAGACTTTGCATTGTACCTGGTGACAAGACTTTGATGCAGCTGGTTGGCCATCAAAACCTATTCTACAAAGTAATCTACACATTTTTCCTAAGCCAGTTTGATGAACTTTGGCCTGTACAGCTCAACATTCTTGAGCTTCTGTTGTTCCCATTGCTTCTGGTTTGTTATTATGCCACCAATGGTTGACTGAGCAAGATGTAATAGACAAATTTTCAACCAAACCTTTTTGCATATTTGGTATGCCATCACAGCTGGAATTCCCTGAACTACTGAAAGTGACGTTAATTTGTAGCAGCGTTTTGCATGGGTGAGAAAATACCTATGGTAATTATAGCGTAAAATTTACAGTTTTGCAAATTATATTTCATCACTACATCTAGATAAAACTCCGTTTCTGATTATGATTGTTCAGTGTCCTACACTTCATAGTCAATTCTGATTCACTTTAAACTTCAATTACATTTAATAGTTTGGTTTTTTTTTTTACAAAATTCTGCTAGTTATTGAAATAAACATGATGGATTTGTTGAGAATTATAAGGAGTCTAAGGCACACTTGAGGCAATTTCTGAAAAATTAGAAGGAACGTGTTTTAAGGGGAAACATTTATTGATGCTTAAAAATAAATATAAAAAGTGTTTTATGCAATTAAAATATCTAAACATCAAGATTAAAATTCTGATTAAAAAGTTGCAATTCAAAAAATAAATTAATGAAAAAATAGAAAACTAGGATACTATCCATACAATGCTACATGTGTTTCTGGATCAATTAATCACATTGGACATCAGACAAAAAATACATATATATATCTCAACCAATTTTGGACTATGAAATCAAATAAGTCAAAGAAGGTTTGACTTATTTTGTTTATATCTTCTTCCCCATAATGATCATAAAATATCACTGGAGGAAAATTGCGATGAGCCAATGATTAAAATAATTTGTTTACTAAAAAAGCTTCTAAAAAAAAAAAACGTACAATTTGGTCTCCTGTACAAAATAGATTTCCCTTCTAAAAGCTAATCTTTTCTTATTTTGTAACTTAGATCTTAATATTACAAAATGTCAGACAGACTTAAGATTTCTGCTGCTTCAAATTTAGTCTTCAATTCCCAAAAAGGTATTTTTGGAGTTCAGTTTCCAGAGCCGCCATTGACTGATTCTCATCCTCGTCTTCCTCCGACAGAGTCTCATCGCCACAATCTGGGAACAAACTCCGTCCCCCATATGCGGTGGGACTTGGCTCCTGATTCTGTGGTGAACCTGGTAGAAGAAGAGAATGACTCTGTACATTAGAGGTCAGCAGATCATTGTAAGTCTACGCTTGATGCCGAGGAGTCCTTACAGAGGCTCCGAGATGCAGGAACCACCTCGGTCCAGCTGTATTCGGCCAGGGAAATGGGCTGGCTGATCCACGGCTGCAACAGAAGCTGGTCTAAAGTCATCCTCTTTGCGGGATTAAAGTGCAGCAGGCCTTGCAAAACACCGTGCAGCTCTGGAGCGGCAAACAGAAAATTTGCATAACTGATTTGTAAGAAGAGGGAGCTGATAAACTGCGGCACAGAACATCATCTTACCTGGAGACAGGGGGAATGGAGGCTGAAATTTGGCATCGAGAATTTCACCCACGTCACAGAACGGGTTCTCACTGTACAGCAGAGTGTAGAGCAGAACCCCCAGAGACCACATCTCCAACTCTGGTCCCTCATAGCTGGGAGAGGAGCACAATCATCAGATTAGCAATGTTTAGCTTCAGGGCTTTTAGCTGAACAAGGGGTGTTTTCTTAACACTGCATGGTTTCCATAAATATTAAAGTTTAAAGAGTCATGAAGGGTTTTGTTTAACTGGATGCTGCATGCAAAATGTTTAAAGAGAGACAATTAGGAGAACACTCCCTTTAAATCAATACCTCTAATTCTTTAAATTCTGTAATTAATTCATAAACTTATCTAATCAATTTGAATTACGCAAAGAAAGAGTTTTTAAGTGTTGTAGTTTAGCCAGAAGTTATATTTAATATTTAAACAAACATTTCTTAAGCAGGAAGCACCTCAGTACACCATTTAATATACATTGTGCTGTAAATTATATCATTTTTGCGGTACTTGGCAGGTCCTAATGTAATTTAATCATTATTTTCCTGATAAAACAGTATCTTAGCTCTCATATTACACAAAGTGCTACGGAGTTTAACTTTTCAGTGGTGCTGAGAGTTAAATGAGGAATAATAAAATAAAACCTGTTGCAGTTTTAAGGGGTTCTTTGTACCACGTGGAATACCATTAAAATAGCTTTTCTGGATCTTATCTCATATCACTTGCTTTCCTCTTGGGCTGCCGCTTACAAATATTGTAGAAACTATATGCAACAGGGGCTAATAGCAGAACTAAAATAAAAAAATACTTATGGTGCCTTCAAAAAGTACTCTTAGCTTTCACAAGTGTGCATTTTTTACCTTTTGTCAGAGTGTAATGCATTTCACTGAGATTTATGTGAGAGACCAGTAAAATGCAGCAAATAATTGTGAGGTGGAAGGAAAAGAATATCTGGAGTTTAAATTTGGGTTGGGCAATATGGACTGAAAATATGATGAAATGTTGTGGCATTTATTGCAACAATCATAACAGTGACAAATATTTTTAAAAATGAATCCTTCCTATCGTCTATAAATGTGTCACTGTTATAAAAAAATACCATCTAAAAATGACCAAATAAGCTCCTTTTGCATAACAGATACATTAAGTAATATAATTATTTTTTATATTCATTGATTGTCTTATTTAACAGTATGGTCACATCCTTATCTTTTGTGTTCATATTTCTGCTACATTGCATTGAATAAACCTATGTTTGTGGCTCCAATGTGCCAAATGTGAATAAGTTTTACAAATGTACATTTCATACTACTTCTCCTCGCAAAGGTGTTCACATATTTTAAACTTTTGGCAGAACTGGAACCTATTTAAAAAGCACACACAATTTATTATTCACAAGGGTGAAGAACTCACGCATTTCCCCGAAGCACCTCTGGGGAGCAGTACTCCAACGTGCCACAAAAATTATAGAACAGCTTCCCAGGAGACAGAATGGCCGCAGAGCCAAAATCTATCAATCGGATGTGAAAGCACTTATCAATGATGACGTTTTCATCTTTTATGTCTCTGTGAATGATGTTCTTTGCCCTCAAGTAGAAAACAGCTGCCACAATCTAAAGGGAAAAAAAAAACACAAGAGTTTGGATCAATAAAACACTTCATCTCACCTTCTATCATCGCCATCGCTGGTCATTCCTATACCTGTCTAAAGATGTAGCTGGCCAGGGGCTCGTCCAGTCTTGGTTGCATGTCTATGAATTCAAAAAGATCCAAACCGTCTCCATGTTTCTCCATCACCATCTGGAAATAGCTTCCATTCTCAAACACCTCTGCTACCTGTAGGCAGACACACACAAGTACAAACACAGAAACCCATAAGAGGGATCAGTGAGGTTTTTCCTTATGCATAAAGGAACCCGATTGATTTACATGTTCTGTGACATCAATGTTACCTTGACAATGTTATGGTGTTGAACTCTGGTCAATATGGCAATCTCCTGACTCACTCTTCCCAACATGGGGTCCTCTACCCAGCAGTCGATCATTATTCTTGATTTGCTAATAAATTTCACAATTACCTGGAAATTTTTCATATATGAAAAAAAAAAATCTACATATAGATTCATGATTACGTTGTATTTACTATATGTTCTATGCAAAACAAGATTCATACTTCTTGTCCATCGCAGCGTCTTATTGCCTTCCAGACAAACCCAAAAGCTCCTTTCCCCACAGATTTGATTGGCTGGTATTCTTCTTCAAACTGCCCGTCACAAGCTCGAGAATGCTCCAGATCCAGAGTGGAGCGCAGCGCTTCTCCTTGACCGGCCTCGCCAGACCTCTGATGGACAGAACACAATAAAACAAACCATGTATCAGAAAGCTACCAGGATCTACAATGACTCCTCTTTTCCTCGTCACTCATTGTTTTCTGACAGAAGACTTTCACAAGGATGAAAAGTTTCTATAGGAAACCTGTTGGCTGTATATTTTTTAAACAAGGACATAATGAATTAATTGTTCAGTTTCACCACTTTTATTGACAATGATTAATTTTTAAGTTTTGTTTTAACATTCATGGACATACATTCTATTTTTATTTTGTGTTTTACGAATTTTAGATTTACTTTGTTTTATTTTTTGTGGCAAAGTAAAATTTCCATTTTATGTACATATAAATTATACAATTATGAATAACTTATATTCATAATTATAACTTAGTAACTAAAATAAAACTCTCAGCTGGAACTCACCTTTCCTGGGCTAGTTCCTGAGTGGTTGTGAAGTGAAGGCTCAGTTCGCAACAGCGCCCCCTGCTGGTTTGATCTTTTTATCCACACACAGAACATGAAGCTTCCATCAGAGAGGTTAGTCTTGCAAACGTCACACTGCACATCTAGTGAAAAGGAGAGGAGACAGTAAACGTTAGTTCTGCTGCTATGTTAACAGTCATAATAAGGAAAACTGAGATGCAGTGAAACTTCGTTACCAACCTACTCTTGTGCCGTCTCTGTGGTATCCACTTCCTACAAATTGTCCCTCTAGGACCTGCGTAATGTTTGAGTTCACCACTTGCCCATTCGCCGTCCGTTTTTTGGGTGTTGATGTGGCGGGCATGTCGGTCAAACTATTTGCTTGTTCTGCACGCTCTTGACTATTGCCTTTGGGAGTCAAAGAGAGCGCGCCCCACTGATCCTGCTCTTCGCTCAAACAGAGCTCGGCCTTCACCGCAGCACCGGCGGCCTCCACTTTCTGGTCCGACTCTGCCACAACTGGAGAGGGCGTCCGCAGAAGCTCGGCTGTATCACCGGCGTACTCTCGCATGCTGAGCACCTCCACGTCATCGCTCAGATCCAGCTCCGCTAGAACACGGGTCACGGCCTCTCCGTTGCAGTCGATGTCCACAAAGCAGCTGGCTGAGTCCAACAGAGGAGCTGAATTAGACTCATTCACCGGGGCAGCATCACGACGAAGACGGCCAGCGTAACTTGTCAGAGAAACCAGACGACAATCTGAGAAATGAAATTCAAAAGCAAAGTGGTATTTTATTTTCTACCGTTTTCTTATGCAAAAAGTGAATCTTTAGGTTTTTGTAAAAGCACCATTGGCACATTCTAATGACCTGCTGTCCAAGGAAATGATCTCAAAGCTCGACTCTTGGAGGACCGCGGCGCGTGAGCGATGATCTTTTCTCGCCTCATTACAGCTGCCACCTGCTCTCTCATCCTGTACAGGTGTGTCTGCAAAATATTTCACAACATCATTAAGCTTTCACTTGTTTTCCTGAACTTTGACAAACGCTGACAAAACATGGCCAAGTTAAAAAAAACCCCCGAACTAATTTAAAGAAAGCGAAGGTGAACTTAAATAGCACCTGGTATAATCTTGATCGCAGGTGCAATATTCTGCTGAATCACATCGAGCAGCTGCTCGTCTCTGTTCTGGTTGGACGGCTCAGTGGAAATCAAGCAGCAGGTGTCTTCATCTGGAGTTTCCACAAAGGCGAATGTCTTAAGGAGAGCCTGGGTGGAATCTGCACAATCCAGCGTGTTACAGCCGGGAGCCGCCCAGGCTGCTTCCTCAATCAGCTCTGCGGTATTGTTGGCCCTGCAAACACATTTTATTCACTCTGTTTATGAAGTTGAGAAAGAAGAAGAAAACCTAAGTTCATATCTAACAAAAAGAAAAGTTTATACACTGCCTTAAAAATATTGATAATTCTTGGGCTTTTTCGTATTTTGTCAGGATATAAACATTTAAGTCTAGATTTAAAAGTGTGGAAAAAAAATTCAAAAACAAAACTTGGATCTGGTATTGATACTATATATGGATATACTTTGACAAAGGAAGTCTTAATAGAAATAAACGTTTTTCAGAATTGTATTTGTAAAAAGCTCAAAATTGAAAGCAGTTAATAACTTTTCTTCCACTTTAGATTTATGAACTGCTTTATGATCGTCTGTTACATAAAATCCAAACGAATTACATTTTGTAGCTGTAATATGAGTTTGTCAGTATATTCTGTTTATTCATATTGATACCACTTGATGTTATTAGCTAGTCTGTGTAAATTTGATAGAAATCCCTTTGAAAGAGCAACAATCTGCAAAATTGTGGTTTATAAAAGGAGTTACTTCCTCTATTGCTTTGGGAACCGTAGATGCAGTTGGTACATTTTTTGCTGCCATGTTTGTGGAAGATCTTACATTTTTTAAAACAAAAATGTAGTCAATCTTAAGGTACTATTAGATCACCTCAACAAAGCATAAATGATGAAAATCAAAGTGTGATTGTAACATTTGCAGAGTAACTTACAACCTCCAATCATTTCACAGTAATATTGACAGACATGCCATTCATTTATACTCAAAAACATCAAAAACAGACTACTGTTGAAAAGATAGCAGTGATGTTACTTGTCAAATACAAACTACAAAATTATGGCTTCTTGAATTACAAGTGTGTATTTAGACCAGACTGCATAATTGCATTATACATTTTCTTACATCTATAATTCACACAGTCTCCAGTTTAGACAAAATAAACATGCATTAAGCAGAGATTTGTAAACAGCGTTTAAACGCGATTACTGGCCAGAGATGGTAGATATCAGGATTGACAGTAGAGGTGCTATGTGTCCAGATTCCCTGCAAAGCACATTAAATATACATGAACAGCAGCGCTGTTAAAGGCATGCTTGCTCCTGCTGGTTCACCCTTCCAGTATTTAGGAGAAGCTTAGGAAAAATATTAAAAATAGTGCATCTAACTTCTTTAAACAACTGCCAACATAGGGTTTGTTATGGTCATTATTACACAGTGATAACAAATATGTGACTCTGTATAATATCCACAACCAATACGTTATGCATTTGAGAAAAAAAACAACAAAACAACTTTCATGAGGAAACAGGTATATAGTATATGATAACTTACATGACCAAATGTGTGGAAGTAACTGCAGGAAGAGAGAAGGTCGACGTGGCACTGCCTTGATTCTCCAGCCTGGAGCTGGTCCCAGTAAAGATCCTGCCTCTTCCTGTGGAACGTCTTTTCAGGATAGCCTGCTGCACCATTCCCATGTCTCCAGCCACCAAGGACGAAGGATCTGAGATGAAAAAACAAAAACACCTAAATGATCCACAGTGCAAAACACATGGCATGTAGAAATAATCCTGCCGGAAAAGGCGAAGATCAAACCAGAAATTTTCAGAAAAACAAAATCCTCACCATCATTTTCTGATATTTTGGACACGGCTGGACTTTTGTCCAGCTCTATGCGAGTGTCAGAAACAGCGCCAGCCTTTTTGCCCGCACCAGTCATCCATTCATAGAAACCGGGCATCAGAAAAGCGGCACTCTGTTGACAAAAAGGGACACAAATTAGAGCTGGTCTGAGCAGCAGCCGTGCTGGACTGGTAAGTTTGACTAACCTTTCCTAGAAGCTCGTCCTTGCTGTACCCAAACAATCTGAGGGCCAGATGGTTGTGAATGCTGAAGATTGAGCCATCTGGCCACAGGAGCAGAAGGCCGCTCAGCGGAGCGAACGCCCAGACAGTTGCAGAGTATTCTGGCGTTGGTGTGGGAGAGGAGTCGGTGTGGTCAAATCCATCTCCTGTCAAAGATCCAAAAGACAAAAATAAGGTTTTATCAGGTTGGTGGTTTCTAGAATCACATGCAGTTTGTCTCACTAAAATAAAGATCAATTTATGTGCATATAAGAATAAAATAAGACAGTTTATGTGGTTTTAATAAAAATAAATAAATAAACTAATTGTAGCTCACAATCTTTTTAAATTGGTGCTTCTGGATGGCATAGAAAAAAATTGGATATTACTGACTTAAAACATTTTGTAACCCTTTGGTGTTCATAACTTATGGATATAAATAATCAAAGAAATGGTCAACTGTCACTTATAACTTAGTTTAGTTATATTTTTTGTGGAAACCTTTTATGACACTCAATTTCCATTTACTTTGATTCACTCACCCATTTGGGCCGTTTGACATAACAAAACACATCTAATCAAATCAAACTGCCTCTGAGCATCTTTGTGCTGGTAGGAATTATCTATAGTAGCCATAAAAACACATTTCCCTTTCGCAGACTAATAGATTATATAACATTAGATTGCTGGTTGTCAAATTGAGCACCTATGAGGACATCGTACCGGCAGGTACGAAACAACCAAAGATACAAATGTACAGAATGGCAAAGGTCCAAAACACTCACTGATGATTTGTAACCATCATAACAATGAAAAAAATTAAAATAAATGCATCATGCAACTACTATATGTTTCTCTAGGAGCGTGCTGAATTGTTTCAGCTCGTTAAAGCTTTTTGACTTGATGCGCGAGTCAAAAAGCTTCGCGCATCAAAAGGCTTGATGCGCAAAAAGCTTAGCGCATCAAATCTTTAGGCTTCCATCCATTTCTTTCATTTTTCCTGTTATATTATGATGATAAAATTTTGGTGATTAACGCTGCAATATTTATAAACACATCATAGATAACCAACCTGGAGATTGCTCTTTAGTTAGAGCTTCTTCAACGTTACTATGATCCGAAAGTCTCATGTTGCTCACAGGAGAAATGAGACAGGAGCCGTCTCTTGACAAGGTGCCGCCGTCGTCGTGGTGGTCCTGGGGTTTCCCACACAGCGGAGCCCCCTGAAGTTTCACATAGAGAGGGACAGACGCACCTCCTGTGCTTTTCCCACACACCTTCTGAACCCTCAGCATCTGAAAGAAAGGGAGAAAATGTGGTCATAATCAGACTAATGAAATGCTAAAGATAAAGAAAATCTGAGGAAAACTAGCTAGGTACTGGAATTTAAAAGAAAAATGTCAGAAAAGGGAGATGTCATGAGGTAAATTGTGTCGTCCGCTTACTTTGGGCAACGCATGACTGTAGACGGGGATTTGTAAAGATGGGATTAGCTCCTTCACAGACACTCCTTTCAGCTCCTCGGGGTTGTGATATCCATGGAGACAAGCAAACGCCAAGTCACAGCTTAGGATAGAGCCCTTAAAATGACATCAAATATGCAGCAGGCATCAGATATTTATATAGACCATCAAAAGACACATAATCCCCTTTTCTGCACTGTCTGACAGTAAATCAAAGCTATTTTTTATGCCGAGGTCAGGTATGTTTACTAAAATGATTTCCATGTATTAAATGCCATAATCCTAATGTTTACTTTCTTTAAATTCAGAGGTTTAGATACACATTCAAACAATCTGGGAAAGCCCAAATGATGATGCCATGACTTTTATGTGAGCTTCTGATATGTTGATTCACAACATCTGAATTAAAAACTGAACGAACTTAGTCTGAGTCAATAAATCAGACTAAAAATAGAGTTCTGCATCTTTCTGCGCAGGTATGCATCATATGAAGATAATTTTTCCAGGGTAAATATTGGTGAACTCACATCTTGGGAGAAGGACACAAAGGAGGATATCCTCTCTACACATTCCATTATGACAAGCCGGTGGTCTTCATTTTCTGGCTGCCTGTGGGTACACACCGATACTGGTATCTCTCCAGATAATGTCACAGCATCCACCTTGAAAACAAAATCACAAACGTCTAAAAAGGTACACATATATTTCACCAGGAGAGAAGACAATTGCACTAGATTGGCAGCAGTAGATTGAATCACAGTTGTCACAGTATTCATGTGGTCTATTTTACCACAAGAAAGGACTGCCTCTATGCAATATTTGCAATTTCTCAAAGAGCTTGCATTCACACTCAGCTTGCCAATACTGTATTTTGCCAGTTGATTTAAATTTAAGTGACCACAATGCTAAATCTCATGGGGACATTGCAAAGACAAAACATTATCACATTGTGTTTTCTTCATATTATGTGGCCCAGTTGACTACATGATGAGCTATAAGGCTCAGAAAACATTTTCAGTTTCATAGATTTCATACCACTTTTCCAGACACAATAGCAACAGTTCCATCTGCAAGCTGATAATCTTCTTCCAGCGATTCTTCCAAAACTTGAGTCGTTTTCTTTAAGACAGAAGACAACTTCTTTCCAACCAGATCCTCAGTGGAGCATTCAAACAGTTTGGGGGCCTGGTCATTTGCTGATAAAATCTGTAAAAAAAGTGTAAAAAAGACATAATTAAGTGGTTAGTTTCCAGATATGAAGAGCTATTTAGTAAATGTAAATGAATGCTATGTACAGTACCTGAGTTGTTTTGTTGGAGACGACAAGAACAACTTTGTTAGGGTTGATGGCAGATGGATGGCCTGACAGAGCAAAGTCTCCAGAAATAACCAGACTGATGAAGCTTTCCTCAGATTCAGTGGAAGAATTTGGAAAGGAGTCAACAGAAACTTGGGAGCCAGGAAGTAGACAATGTTTTTTTGTTGCCACTGTAGTGCAAACATCCAAAGGCTCACCTGTAACACACAATAATCCACTTTCCAATAAGAGTGCTAATTAGAAGTGCTTCATCCAGACTTATCAAGATGACAGATGGAGAAATAAATCTTACCTGCGATGAAATCAGGATAATCGCGATGTTGCAAAGCAACAAAACTTTTGCTGTTGCTCGGTGTCCGAGTGCCTGGGAAGGACTTATTCAGGTCTAAATCATCCTTCAGCTGCTCGCAGGAGACGTCGGGTGGCACACAAATGGTGTGTCCTTTGTCTCCCAAGCTCATGTGTGATCTAATATCAGTCGCCATAGCTTTTCATCATCTATGGTGGAAGTCAACAAACTGAGGAGGTTTTATTGGGCACCCGAGCAGCTGGTGAAATGGCCTTTACACCCACATCAACCTAAGTATGGCGGCTTGTATTTCCTCGTTGTTAGGAGGCAGTTTCAGTTGGCGTTAGTTGACAAGGTAACGGAGTCTGCGCTGAGATTTCTGGCTGCTAACTCCTATGCTAATGCTACTGCAAACACACCCACTGAACTCAGCTTTTGCTTTGGCTACTCGCTTTACCTGAAAAGCCGCATTCTTAGACGAGGTTAGCGGAGTGTTGGCAAAGCGTCGCGACCTTCCAGACGGTTACTCTTAGTTAAAAAACAGGCCTAGTTATTGTTACTGACAATACTAGGCCTGATACAAGTCTGTACTCCCCCGAGTGTTATGTTTGGAAACCGCGGGTTTCAGGGAACAGACGGATACCTTTCTTCTAGCCAATCGGAGCTCCTCATGGCTATTTCAGAAATTCTATTGGATACGTTAACCGGAAAACCCGCCTTCAGGGAATCGTTCTGACAAGTAAAAGCTAAAATAAAATAAATAATAAAATTATGACTCAACACATGCAATAATAAATTACACTAATTGTATAACAAATAAAGTTAATAATATTAAGATGCTTAAAGACTCTTGTTTCTGCATTTTACCGTCAGTTTGACATTTTAAATTTCTCTGAGTCAAAATAGGAGCCACACGATTCTAAGCGTTTCTTTAATTTTCATGTACAAATTTGATGGAACAACACCATAATACATATCTAGACAAACAGAACATAGCAAAGATGATCCCATTACATAAAACAACCATCTGGGAGAAACTAGGAAAAAAAACTCTCTTTGTTCCAGGTGCAGTTACTGCAAGGGTCCATATGGTGTTCTTTTTAATTTTTTCCACCACTTCATAAGCCACATGGCTTTATTTGTTATCCACAAGCTCCCCTGCAGGAGGATCATCACCCCGACTTCAATGAGACACTTTTCTATCCACAGTACCGACTGAAATGAAATGAATCAGATACAATTCCTACTGACAGAAACTCTGCCAGCGTACAAACTGAAATAGGTTGAAAGGGCACAGTAGGAAAATACACTCTGCGGTGCTGTTGCATAAGTGAAGAAGAGAACAGAACAACATAACTGCTCATTAAAGAAATACATACTTATGTAACAGTCATTACATATGTTTAGAGTCATATATATATATTTATTTCATTTAATTAAACTTTGTTTTTTATGGCAATAGCAAAAACAATGTTTAGCTGACATTTAGGTCTTCCAGTTATAAAGCAATCACATGGACAAGCAAGCTCCAGCTGCATTGGGGAATGGTCATCCATTCTGCTGAAATATGGCTCATTATAATCACCATTTGTAATTCTTTTTACAATACATATATTATACAGTAAAATAGATTTCTTTAGCATTAGGTCCATTTTGATGCAAATAATCTATTATCATAGTGCTCTGCTATGCTTAATTGGATGCTTAGAGGTAATTAATTCCTCAGTAGTTTTCTCTACATGCACTGACAGCCATTTTAATGGAGTATTTAAACGATTAACTCTATTCTTCTTCCAGCACTATATGGTTCAGCACCTTCTGCAAAATTTGCTGTTGGTGAGGTTGCTTTTTTCTTTCTTCTTTTTTCGACGATGCAGGGAATTGTCTTGATGGATCCTCCAAATCGTGTTCAGTCTGATAACTGGCTGGTTTTGCATGCACGCTTTGTCGTCATGTAGCCCACTTCACAGTTATGAGTTGAAAGAGCCAAGTACAATCACACAGTCCTCCACAGATACACGCAGTCGTGGGCACGCACTTATGGTGCCATGGCTATGAAAAGTGAGCTCTGAAAAGCCTTATGAGCGTAGTTTAGTAGAAAGTGTCCATCCTAGTGGTGGTAGTCCCTTTTACTGTGTGGACGGTTGCCCAGAATATGGTCCATTTCTGAAGCAATACCTGCTGTAATCTTTGGAATTACCTGAAATGTGCAGGAAAAAAACCACAGTGCATTATCAAACGCTGACAATGCTGGGCAACAACACAAAGAAGCAAATGCTGGAAAGGGCTTGAATGTGTACCTGAATGGCTCCCAGGTTTTCTGTCAGCTGAGTGGGATTGGAGGCCCCCAGGAGCACTGAGCTGACTCCCTCATTCCTCAAGCACCAGGCTTACGATGAGAATAGCAGATAGCAGATTAGGATTAGTCTAACAGGGTAATTCTAATGAAAACATATTTAACAGTGGGCACCACGAAAATGAGAAATTAACTTTGATATTTACCGATGGCTAACTGTGGCAAGGTGCATCCTAGCTTTTCTCCAATATGAGTCAGTTCTTTTAGTTTGGATTGCTGTTTTCTCCCATCCTCACTCGTTATCTTCTCCCTCAACCACTGATATGGCTAGAAAAATAAAGACGCATAAACAGCATTAAACGATAAACATAAAAAACCAACTTAAACTACATATTGTTACAAAAGTGATTGGACCTCTTTTGTTACTTTACACCCACAAACCATAAAGAATTATTATTAGAATTTCACGGGCCTCTACACAAAATAGTATGTTTTGTATTGGAGAAAAATCATTTGTGGTTTTTAAACATGAGGCATGCGTTCATATTCGGCCTTTCTTTTTTTGAACCACTGTTTGCTAAAATAACAGATCTAAGTGATTACCAATTTTGCCCATTTGGATGCCTATATTTTTTGCCTGTTCTTTGCAGAATAATTTAAGCTCAGTCAAATTGAACAGAGAGCACTGGTAAACAAGTCATTCCTCAGACTTCTACAGGCTTTAACTGGGCCATACTAATCCATTAATCTTCCTTGATTTAAACCAAGAAATTGTAGGTCTGGCAGTGTTGTTTATTTGCTGTAAAATAAATGATCCCAGTCTGAAATCTTTCAAGGCTAACAGCTTTTCTTCTAGGATTGCCAGTATTTAGCTCCATCCATCCCCCCGTCAACAGTGATTAATTTTCCTGTCCCACAAGACTCTGACTCCTGCTTCATTTCTTCTTTTTATTTTTGCACCTGTCAGTTACAAAGCTAGGGCTGCAGAGATGGGTTTCCCCCGAAGGTGGAATTTCATCCAACATGCCATCAAATTGTGTCATTTGTAAGAAATGACAAACACAATGAGGTATCAGACCTTCTGGAAGAGAATGCATGTCAGTTTGTCGAGTTAATAGGTACACCAAGGCCTGTAATGTAATAGCTAAATGAGCCATCATTCAGCACCATTTAGCAGGTACAATTTAGGTCTTGTCTAACACAAGCAGTTTCCTACATTGCCTAATTTCTTTCAAGAACTAATTTATTTTTGTCAGATTTATATGGAAGAACAGCAATCTCTTGATACCACAGTTATATTTGAAAAAGATTTTTCCTTTCAAAATGTGAAACTTTAAAGCTCATTGCTCTTTTCAATACTTTCCTTGCCCCGTCAGTGTAGGTGGACAACCATAACTGTACAGTATTGCCTTCGTGTAGTGCTCTCCATTTTTGGATGATAAACTGGAGAATGTTGTTATAGATTTAGGGTTTTATTTCCAATACATTCTATGAGTCACATATTGTTTTACTTCTCAGTTATTTAAAAAAAAATGTGTTTCAAAGTTTGTGCAACAAGGGCAATTGTGAAGTAGCTAAAAATGATAAACATTTTGGTACTTTATGTACTTTATACTGCATTACAGTGCAATTCTTTGAGGACTGACCCATAAAAATCACATTTCTACCTTCATCGCAGCTCTCGAGGATTCTGGGATGCCGTTTTCATACTTTCCAGTGATAATCCCACATGCCAGAGGAGACCAAGAGACCACACCTACGCCTATGGAAGAACAGAGACATATGTGATGTTGAATATCCAGGACAAAACTCACTGAAAACAAGGGGAAAGTTGCTACACTTACCTATTTTATGGTAGAGCTCAGGAAGCTGAGTTTCCACCTTCTCTCGCTGGAAGAAATGATACTCAGCCTGCTCGCACACTGGTGGAATAAGATTAAACTGTCTGGCCACAGAATAGGCTTCCTAATTAAATGGGAAATAGAAATCGAAGAGATAAGGAAAACATGCAACACTGACCTTTATGTTTCACGACTCTTAACCATTCCCAAAGCTGCATATATTATTATCTTTTAGCACATTAGCCTCCTGATGTTATTGGCTTCATTATTATTACTTCACATTTAAAAGAAAAAAAATAACATTTTAAGCAATGTGAAAAATATATAATTTGTTTAAATGTTTTTTGTTGTATGAGTTGGAAATCATATTCAACAGAAAACTATGCTGAACAAACTATATTATTTAACACATTTCTTCAGTTCTGAATAAGACAGAATGAGGCATTGGTATTTTCCCAGATGACTGTAGTATAGTGACAATATCGACTGATAAAAATGAATTAATATCGGTGAGATTATCTAACGTTCCATGTCGTGTAATATCGTTTGCAATGACTTACCATGATCTCCATGGCAGACCAGCGAGATGTTCCCCAGTACATGGACATCCCTTGGTTGATCACATGAGTCATAGCTCTCACAATTTCTATAAAAACACACATATCAAACACTAAATAAGTGCATTGTTGACATGTGAATATTAGTCGGTGCCATCTTAAGGTCTTCCACTGAAAGTTCCACAGTTTTTTTTTTTTTTTGCTGAAGCTGGCAGCTCCAGGGTTTACTTTAATTAAAACTTGTTTGTACACTATGTGATCTGCTGGGGTCACATTAGATCATTTGCTCACATGTGTGCAAATGCTGTGGGGCCCTAAGTGAAAAAGCTGCCTTGACAAAATGCTTCTTGTGCTGTGCAAATATATAAGCAAGGTGAAACTGAAGGGAGAGAAGTCAGCCGTAGCTGCGTGTGTGTGTGCATGTGTGTGTGTGTGTGTGTGTGTGTGTGTGTGTGTGTGTGTGTGTGTGTGTGTGTGTGTGTGTGTGTGAGACAATGACACAGAAAGCCGCAAAAATGCTCTGTTTGGTTATTTACATGATAAACAATAGAGCTTTAGTCATGAATCCATTTGTAAAAGAACTTCCAAAATAGCTTTTAAATCAGGAAATCCTCTGCTGGTAGATCACATGAATGTCTCACTAGACACAAATTATTCATTACTAAATTCAATCTGCGTAATATTGCATTTGCATGTCAGTTAATGAATCCTTCTATTCCATTTGCACAATGCAAATGCTGCTGCAAGAGTGTGAAGTTGATAGGGTGAGAATTAAGAAGAGATTTAAATCCACAGAAGAGTGAAAAAAAGATAACTAATGATTTTCTTTAATTACCGGATCTTTCTTTGAACCAAACTGTGCCTCCGTGAGAGACAGAGAACAAGTGTATGTATGTGGGCAAAGCAGGTGGGAGGGTAGAAGGATCTGCTCCAAAGTGGAGGGATGGGAGACAGGATGTTGATGGGTGCAGGGACAGAAAAAAAAACATGAAGCAAGAAACTGGCAAATGTGGTTTATAAAGTTTCTGTCTCTGAGGGGGCCTGTTACTTCTTATCCTTGCCTTTCCCTTCACATACCAAAATCAACCCAAGACTGGAACTAAACTGCACCGTTATTGTGTTGGTACTGTATGACTGTGTGGTCTGCTGTGGAGCAACGGTTTGCAGGTATATCAGGGCCAGAGGAGTAAAGTCACGGCTTTAACTTGTAGAGCTGTGAATAAATTGAATAACATCACAGATATGGTCTTTAAATTATGTGGGTAACAGTATTGTCAGCTAATGTGTTAAAAAAAAATCAGAATTTTATCGAGAAGGGAAAAAAATGGGGGTTTTTACTCTTAAAAATTAGGTGCTCTTAGTTTTTTGGAGCACGAAGTGAGAAAATCCGACTTCAGAGAGCAAAGACATACACCAGATGTCTTTACTGTTTTTAAACTGTAAAGTTTAATCAAGATTCCCAAGACATCTTGTCAGAGTTTTCCTAACCTCAGTAAAAAAAAAAAAAGAAAAAGAAAAGGAAAGTTTATTTGGATTAATAAAGAAACGCTTGCAAAGATGAGAGAAAAATAAACTCCTAATTAAGGCGATAAACTACTCCTGCTTGTGCATCCAAATCTCCTTTATTGGTATGCACGTGATAGAAAGTTGCTTGGCTGTTAGCCCGTCTCTGCGTGTCCTTGAGCTCTTTCCCAGCAGCAGTGAGCCACAAAGTCTGGAACATTTGGTGAGCTCCAGCCAGCAGGTATGACAGTGCCCCTTCTGAACCGTGAAGCAATAAGTGTGAGAAAACCCTCAACAACACACTAATAGCTGCACATGTCTGGACAGGTGTCTCTGTGGCTGTCAGTGTGTTTTTTGTTGGATTTGTTCTGGAAATGTTTCTGCCTTTTGAAGCTTTTATTCATATTCTTCCTGCATGTACACAGAGAAAGTGTGCTGCTCATCAATATATCACATCAGGGGACATTTTCCATGCCTTGGAAAATTGCATTCAAGGTTTACGGCTCGGGGAGGGAAGGATCTGATGACAATGAAGGCAGGTGTTGAAGCTTCTCTACCGAGAAGTGTGTCAGGATGCTGGAATCATCATAATAAAATGGTTTTATTAAAGGAACGTTTATGTCTTTCAGCAGCTTTTGTGATGTTCTCTATCTAAAATCAGATGCAGGACGACTGGTTTGCAATCCAATTCAGAGCCTTGAGCTGTTTGGTTATCAGGTCTTTGTGTAGCTATTAGTACAATAATTGACATGCGTTCTGCTCCAGTAGGCAGAAATCTCATTGTGCTGTGTGACAATTCCTATAAAGGACACAATTTTTGACATGTCAGATGAAATTCCACATTTGGGGGAAAACCATCTATGCAGTGCCAACCTTTCAACTGACAGGCACAACAAAAAGGAGAAGAAAATAAACAAGTGTCTTGTGAGAAATGGTGTTAAGTAAAGAAAGAAAGAAAAAAAACAGTCAGGAATATCAGAGGACTGGAAGGAGTCAAAGAAGAATAAGGCCATGGGATAAGGGACGCAGTGATGATAATAAAGACAGACTCTGCTGCCATGACATCACTTTTTGTCCCCGAGGGGACACAAGTTGTCTCGCACAAGGTCGTATGTAGTTAGGGTAAAGAAGAACAAAACAAACAGATTCATGCATAAGCACCTGTTAGTTTCCACTAGATGTCCCTTTAAAATGCTACCATGCCTCCACCTACAACTGATGTTGTTAAGCTAGTTTGTATTGATTCCTGTGTGTAAAACAAGATGTGAATAAGAAGTTCACCATGCTGCAGTGGTCCCAAGAGGAAAGAGCAACCAGTGGAAAGTATTTGGGGCACATTACTGAGCTGATGCATGGCATTAATCTTACAGTGGCTACGAGCCAAAATCAAGTTCAAATGATTTTCTATTCAATAATTTATGTGAATGTTTGCAGGACTTTGTTATGTTCAAGCCTAAGTCTTTATTTCTGTTATTATACAACAGTAATCAGAAACTGTGGCAAATCTTATTTCTTGTAGCAAGCATAAAAGTGTCCTAATTCCCAAAAGGCATACATCAGAACATAAGGAACAACTTGAATATTTCACAATAACTTATTTTTAACTATCACTGCTTGTTTTGTTTTTAATTACTTGATAAAGCAAATAAAATCAAAAGCGTAAGCACTCTGTGTGGTTAATACCACTTTTGTTGAAATAAAGTAAATGCTTTTTATTTCTATTAAGAACTTACTGAAACAGTAGTCAGGAGTTAAGGAGCTCAAGTTATGTTCACTAAAATATGATCATTGATCAATAAATCAGTCAGATTGACAATGAAATTGCATTGTATGAAAGGAGTGAAACTATCTGAAGGGCCAAATCTGATTTGACGGGGGAGCTGTGGGGTTTACCTGCCAGTTATCACAGCTAATAATGACAGCCGGGCCTCTGGAACAATGAGTATGACAGGCCGGCCTCCCACAGTCAGCTGGTTGTCAAGGGAGGCAACAAAGGGGAAGGAAATGAAGAGCAACATAGAGCATATTTTTAGGAGATCAATAAGACACCATGCCTTTAGGTGGATACCACCTCTGGAGAAGGTTTTGTGTGAAGAGACAAAAAACAGAATCTCAAGTGTCTTGCCACATCAGAAGAGAAGTAATTGAGGAAAACTCTGGAAATGTCTAGAAGAAATTAATAATAACATATGGTGGATGCGAGGGAAAGGCATCACTGAAGCTTTGAAAAGTAGAAATCAAGTACAAGTGCACAGCGGGGCTGGTAGAAAGAGAGACCAACCCAAAAATATACCAGCTGCTCCCGAAGGAGGCAGATAATCCTGCTTCTGACGAGCAGGGAGGGCTGGGAGCGGGCGGCAGCTCAGAGGCCCTGTGGAAGATAGCGGTCCCACAGAGACGCAAGAGAAACAGAGGGAGACTGAGAGACGAAAATAGAGGACAAGAGGACAAGGCAAGATTATCATATTAACTTATGTCGGCGCGGGTCAGAGGAATTCACTTCTACTTGACTAAACAGATATAAGCCGTCGGTTCAGCAAAGGCAGTGGCCTCAATAGCATTTCTCACCTTCTCATATAACAGAATGCCTCATGCTATGCTCCCAACCCTCCAACAGTCTCCAGAGGTCCGATCAAAAATCACTTACCCTCCATAGGAGTGTTGCTGTCCGTCCGGTTGGCAAAGACCACATCCACATATTCGAGCTGCATCCTCTGGAGGGAACCTTTTAAACCTGAGGTGAGAAAAATGATTGAATGTGTCAGGAAGATTTATAGGTTGGACAGAGCAAAGTGAAGTGCAAAGCATTCAGCAGCAGCTCGCTTTTTTTTGCATATTCATGTTCCGCAACTGAAGCAGGACCCGATCCAATTTTCCAAGCTTTTCTTGTACCGATTGTACCAAAATTTGTGAGCTTTCTGCAGCTTTATGTGAGCTCAATCCATGATAATGTCCTCATTAAAGTAAGAGCAACAAAGAGAGATTTGAAAAAGCACTAGCTTGGTGAAAAAACATTAACATCGAGCCCTCATTATCCTGAGAAACTTGATGTTAGAAAGTGCCAGCTAATTTAAAATATTTCAGCTGCGCCTGACCTGCCATGTCTTTTGATCCCAGTTCATTTGCAAGTAAATTTAATTCTGGGATACCTAAAAGGTTTGTTCTACTTGCCAAAGCAACAAAACAGGGCCGGATTGTTGATGACAAAGCGAAAGAAACAAGGAAAATAAAACAGATATTTCACAGAGGGATTGGTACATGTTGCAAAATGAATGTTTACCTGACAAAACATCATTTTGTGAATGCATTAAAGCAACATTTCAAGATATCATCTAAGAAGTCAGTGGCTAATTGTTTTCCAAATATATTGTTTTCCAAATATGTTAAATATGTGATTTCAAAAGTTAAGACTTTATTATTGGTGAATTTTCAGGTTGGCGCATCAAAAAGAAAAAAAAAAGAAAAATTAAAATCCTATTTAAGCATTCCAAAGCAATCTTTGATTGAAAGTAAGCATTCCTTAAACACACCACAAGTCTTAAAGATAATCCCTCTGAAACTGAACTTGCATTCTGACAAGAAGATCCACTGTATGAAGTGAAAAAAAAAAACTTGTACCTGTAAAATCCTCACTCCTCTTACATAAACAATATTAGATGTGTGTGTGTGTGTGTGGTGGGGTGTGACCCAAACATATCAAGCTCAAAGAAGACATGAAAACACAAGAAAGGTCACTCTCAGCGCCTGCTCAACGTAAAACCAGATGAGAAATGAAAAGCGTACACAGGAGACTGCAACAAAGGAGGACGACAGCGTAATAGAGACATGGAAAAGTAAGAGAGTGTGTGTGTGTGTGTGTGTGTGTGGGGTGTGTGGCAGATTAGTGCCAGAGGCTTCTTCATCACCCACTAATCCCAGCTGAGAGATACACCACTTCCTAGTGCCGACAGAACTCCTTATACCTTTTCCCTGTCATCTGCTCCCACACAATCTGAGAACCACTTTCTAACATGGATTCTAATCTGGGTTTGCACCATCATCGCTCTGCTGCTGTCGGCTGGATTAGCTGGAGTTTAAAGGGCCGTGAAGGGATTCTATTTTTGGAAGCGAGAAAACACGCTGAACAACAGAGCAACTCTGCCGGCAACTGCAGCAAATGATGCATTTAAAAATGGGAGCTCAATCAAAGCCGTTCAGTCGCTGCTCAAGCTGTCAGGGAATTTGTAAAAATGTTCAACACGTTTTCAGCCTGTTAAGAGGTTTGTTCACCTCAAGGTCAAACCAGGAGAACCTGTTGTTTTGGATTAGTGAGCTACAGCACCTGAACAAGTGACCTTGAAGGGGTTTTTTTTTTTTTTTGCAAAAGAGAGTATCAATAGACGCTGCACTCAGCCGACACATTAGTCTGTGATTACACGTGTCACACCAGTTACTCTCACAAATCTGTCATTTATAATAAAACTGGGCTTAACTAATTGATGATGATGATACCTTCACTTTGCTGCCCTTGAATCCCTTGCTCTCCGCAACCTTCTGCTTCTGAAACCTTGTCCCCTCTCATTCCGTCTTTCCTGAGTGCATTCGCCTTTTGTTTGGTGGGAATCGCTGCAGTGGCTGCAGTGAATGCTAATAATGTGGGAGAGGGCTGAGTCACTGTAAGAGGTGCATTGCGCTTTGGAGAGGCCAGTTGCTTCAGAAGTGGGGGGTGAGGAAGTTTTGCGCCATAAACTCAAGTAAAGTAACAATTTGAAAAAAAAAAAAAAAAGAGCCTGGCACAGGAGAATAGAAGAGCGGGGACTGCAGTTGACTCCAGCACTCCAAATGCGAATGTATAAGAAAGAAACCTGTTAAGAGTAATGCTAGACAAAGCGTCCGACAAAGTCTGATGCACCGCTGGGCCAATTCTGCTTTCAAATTCTGCTGCATCAACACTGAAAGACGTGAGAAGAGACACGGACGGGAACGAGGAGGGAGGAAAAAGTGAGGTAAAAGAAAGAGGATCTGCAGGAGTGACACAGGAGTGGGAGGGATGGTGCAACGTAAAGGACAAAATAGAGAGGAGGATTTTGACACATTACCTTCAATTATGTGTTTTCGGTTGAGGCCTCTCTCTGTCTCAGCTCTGAAACAGGATGAAAAAATTACAAGATGAGAGACACACATGAACACCCCAGCTAGAAAAGCATAAGCAGACAATTAATCATGCCAGACAAGATTCTTCATTATAAGTTCCCTTCCAGCCACTGAAATTTTCAACATCTGAAGAACTACTGGTCACCTAAAAGAGGAAACCTACCCAGACATGGCCAGCAACCTACTAAACTGTAAAGAGAGCAACAATTAAAGGAACCATTAGGTGGCTCAAAGCCACTCTGGAGGAGCTGCTATTGTTGAGAAAAAGCAAGTCGCTTTTAAATTTTTCTGTAAGCAATGTAGATATGCTGATATCTTTTAATTCTATAATATCTATCTATCTTTTAACTTTATTTCTGTTGAAGTCTGTTAAACAATTGTATTACCACCATCTGCTAGATGTTTTACTTGCTGAAGACATATCTGAAAACGTAATAATAAAAAACCCCAGTTGAACCAGGGAGGATGTTGTCCGGATCTCGGGTTGTTTGAATTTGTTTTGGATTTTATTATTATTTGTGCTAGTTCTTGTTTCTATTAGTCCTGCCTTGTTTTTATTTTTACTTCGATTTCTTCTTAGTGGTTCCAGTTATGTTTGTTTCTTTGCCTAGTCCTTAGTGGCTCTAGTCTGATTATGTTTCCCATGTCTAATTGTTTTATTAGATTATTAGGTGTTTAATGTTGGAAAAGTTGAAACAGAAAATCTGGAAACAGTGTCTTCTTTTGGACAGAATAATCCCCTTCAATGTGACCTTGTAACTTTTACATTCTGTGTGATACAGAAAAGTTAGCTCTTTGAGGAAAGTGAAGAAACTCAGAACAAATAAGTTATCATGTCTAGCTTCCCTCTTGTGTCTCGCTTAGTGACAGATCTGATTTCCACTTTACCTTTGGCTGTGTTTCTCACACACTCCCACGGGGAAAACCTGACTGTGTGGCTGCTAAATCTTAACTGACATATAGCTCTGTGTTTCTTGGGGCAGTATTGCAAGAGTAGTTTGTATGGAAATATTTGTTGTAAGAGATTGTCAGCCATTTAACTTTTGTTTACTCATTTATACTGATGTTTTCCTCATGACTGTATTTTGTAGAAGGCATGTGTGATTCTGTGTTTTATTCCCTGATAGCTTTGCTGAAAGAGCTATTGCTCCCATTATCTATGTTTTCCTTGCTAGTAGAAGTACTCCTGGCTCATGCTGTGTTTCTATCCAGGATAGAGCCATTGATGGAGCTCTTACTGAACTGAACTTGACATGTTTGTCTTATTAAGTGCCTCAAGGTCACATTTGTTATGAAATGGTGCTTAACTGATCTTACACTTTGCTCAATTTCAATTATTTCAACGTTTCTGGATCGGCCTCTCGCTTCTAGCTCGGTTATAGTGCAAACTTTGAAATTTCTTTCTTGACATCATATTGTCAAGTAATCTCACATTTGTGCAAACATGTGAGAGGCATGCATCACATATGCAAATGTCATAATGTGAAGCAGAGATGCTCGCCAAGACTCTCTAGTGAGTTAAGTAGTTGTTCTCTGAATGCATCAAGGACGGATAGACATTTCAAATACATTGACACTTGCCTGAGAGTGTTTTTATATGAAAATTTCACAATCTTTTTGCCCTTTGTAGTGACTTAAATTATATTTAAAGAAAGCCAAAAGAAGAATGTGAAAGCACTGGTGAAAACCTGAAGGCTTTTTGGAGGGAGGGGGAACGTGACTAATGTGGACTGGACTCACAATATTTCAGCATGACAGCAGGAGCGAATATGACGTGTGGCCTGAGGGATATAGATGTTAAATACAACATGGAAACAGAAGCAAGATGGGGGCTTGCTGTCATTTTTTTTCCCAGTGTAATGCCCCGTGTGTGCACCTGTGGGTTTCCCCTGAATGTCTGATTCAATGCCATGGGGCCTAGAGCTGGAGGCAAAAGTTTCACGTCTAGCCGGCCATTAGTCATATAGTCTGAGCATCTGAGCTGGAAAATTGACACACACACACACACACACACACACACACACACACACACACACACACACACACACACACACACACACACACACACACACACACACACACACACACACACACACATATATATCTAAAAACAATTTGCACACCCACACAAATGCACTTACTTTCCTCCCCAGTAGAGCTTTGTGGTGATCACAAGGCTGGATCTCCTAAGGGAAGCAGACACATCAAAGGGAAAAAAGGCTGTTTAAAAATATTTAAGAGATGATTTTGTTTTAGCATTAAGGTGCATCTGCTATTATGCTGCTGTGTGTGCACCCAAGCAAGTGAAGCAATCGAATCTACGAATGACAGGAGTGTTCAGTGATCTTACATCCTGCTTAAAGAAGTGGCAGACTGTGCAATTCTTTCACATCAATTTCGAGGCGACGCATTGGGAAGTCTCTGAATGCTAACAATCAAACTCCCACATACCTTCCATGCTTGAATTGATCAATAATTTATACACATTCAGAGTCTGGGTGAAATACAGGCTAAAACAGGCTAAAATAAAACCTTAAACAAAACCTCAAGTTTTTAGTAATAAGTGAACACATTGCTATGCAGAACCTGCTTAATTTAACATGCAAATTACTGTGGAAATGTGACGCTTGACTCTTGATTAAGTGCTTATTACCTACATATAATAAATTAGGTGACATACTATAATCATGAAATATGAACCTTCCATTATTTCACCACACCATTTAGATTCTTGAAAGCAAAAACAGAAATAGATTAAGTCATGTTGGCTATTTTTTAATAGATTATATATTTTACACATATAGACACATGCATAGGATTTTCCAGATATTCTTCAAGATATAATCTGGTTCTGTGAGGAGGAGGGGTCTGGTTTTATGACCAAGCTTCCAAAGATTGGGGGAAATATTTTTCCCACCTCAAAATAAAAAGTTATTCCTAAGAAAATTTAAAGAATTATTATATTTCCTTTTTTTTAATAAATGTTGTCAGTTTTAATTACACTAGATTATGAGTTATTGATATAGATCATTGAAAAATTTAAGATTGCTTTATTTTTACAACAAATTTTTACACCAAGAGAAATTAGGTTGCGATGAACCATCCACAAAGTCAACAATAGCGGGTAGGGAGACGAGACGGTGGTGAATTGCAGCACAGATGGTGCCAGAGTCTTTAACCTCCATTTGTAAGCACCGAGGTCTCAACAAGTCCTCTGAGAGCCACTGTTGTCATCAGTTTATACTCCCATACACTCACTGATTAAGCTTGGACAACAAGTGACTAAATTTTAATAATTAGTCTTAAGCTATGCGTCTTTGTAGTGTTAACAGTGTGCATTGTAAAACTTGGCTGAAATGTGTCCATTGCCTCGATGTCCAAAGCCTGTGTGACTTAATAGATGTCTGTCTGTGTTGGGAGCGAGATCAACGCCTAGCCCTTCGTCTTTGGTCACAAAGCCCCCACGATTGTCCTGATTGTGCGACTCTGAGAGGTCAGCAGCAAATCCTCTGGGTCGTGTGGGTTTGCAGACGTATTGCACTCGTTCAGGCTCGTCCTGACGGTGGTAAATGTGCCTGGGATGTGGGGAATTTCAAGGCCGTCTCATTGCCTCGGCCTTACTGTTTCTTAAGCTGTTTCCGTGCGGTTTTAATTAAGTTGAGGGATTTGCTTGCGCGTTCATCGGGGACTGGTAAGTACAACTTTTATTAATGTAGGCCATTAAGATCATTGCATTTTAACGAGAGACAGATTTTTCTTCCCAAGTATCCTGACAAAGTGGTCATGCTTTGTAATGTCAGTGTTTCAGCAGGCTTTGCACGGTATTGCACTAAATCAGGATCTTTTATTCAGAAGAGAAAATAAGAGACATTTTCATCTGGTTAGAGTTGTTGCCGTTCGCCCGGTGTCACTACTTTACCTCCAGCACTTCTTCTTGATGATGTTTCCCAAGATTATCTCTGCTCTGTGGGAAAATATTAAATTAAAAAAACATGATAAGATACAAAACCAAAAGCAACACAACCACAGATTGATAAGATTAGATTGCACACATTGCTCCTGCATGAACATGAAAGTTATCGGTTGCTCATTTACAAACAACCTGATTAAAAACCACAGGTGGAACAAGAGAACAGATGAATGACTCCTGGACAATATGCATGAATTCCAGCAAAAACCTTGAAATGAATTTTTATCTGCTGCTTGTCCCTCATCATTCAACAAAATTATGTCTAGATGGGAGGTAAGATTGAGCTGGGGACATAAAATCGAGGTGGTGGTGATGAATAAACCATGGCTGCTTCCAGATTAATCCCCACACATGGAAATAATGGACATGGGGGAAAAAAGAGAGAGAACATAGATGTATATATATGAACAATATCTGATTAATCGTTTTAAAGTTGAAAAAAACATAAGCAGAAAAGCAAATAAGAATGATTAGATTTAGCTAAAATTACACAAAATGGAGTTCTGAGTACCTGAATGAATAAAAAAATGGCATCAAAATTGTTATAATTAATTAAATAAATTAGCATTACTTTGTTTTTAATCAGTGCCTTGTGAAGAATAACAACAGAAAACACAAGGACATTGTTGGGATGCTTGCAAACGGGAGACACCACTCACTTTCCTCCGGAGTAGACTTCGGCCGTGTCGAACAGGTTGACCCCACTCTCGTAGGCGATGGTCATCAGCTGCTCTGCTACCTGAGAGACAGGTGACAGGCATTGTTTTTTTTTAAATGACACTCACAATGGTGACCTGAATTCTAGTAAAAATAGTGACTCACATTTCATCTCAAAAAAGGGAAGGGAATTAGCAAAAGAAACAGAGGAAGTACAAATCTGTTCGCTTCTGAGACACAAACCACCACTGGCTGCTTGTGGGTTAAAGTTGTTTACAACACAGGATGCTTCCTCAGACAGCTCTGACCTAATTCGTGTGCCTTCATTTTATCCATTAGGAAAGAAGAGGATCATACAAGAAAACTGATTTTAATACCTCTTTCCCCCATTTTTGTATTTGCAATTAATTTGTTTCTGCCACTGGTCATCCATCAGGGATGAGTTGTCCCCAATTCAATAGCCTTTTTGTCCATTTTCCTCCAAGGTCGGGTCAGACCATCAAAAGATGTCTTCTGACAGTGAAAAATGAAGCATGCCAGGTTGGCCTTGCCGAACACCTCACAGTCCACTGTGATAGTAATTGAACTGATAGCAAGATAGTAACAGCGGTCTGCACACACCCACACCGTTTTACATGCAGCTGCAACAAATTGCTTCCGCAGGTTGTGAACCGCACAGCGTTTACTTGACCCAGTTAGGTTTAAAAGAATGAAAACCGGCATCTGCACTTGAGCCGCAGCGGTAATGGAAGTGACATGAAGACTTACCTCATCGGAGATCTGACCTCCAAATGTTACCCACGTTCCTGTTGAAGGAAATGCCAAAAGTCAAACCTAAAACAAAACACATATGCAGGACTCTGTATGTAAAATCAGTTGTTTTTAATTGAACATTTTTGGCACAGACTCATGACAAAATGGCTCCTGCCCTAAAGCCATTACTGCCAAATGCCAGCTAAATGTTCATCAAAGAGAAACATGTGTTTTTTTGACATTGAAAGGAATGTTTGTTCACTTATTTCATCTTGCATAAAAAATTATAGGGATGCAGCGGCAGCAACATGATGTGCAAAATGACTTGGCATATTATTAGTACGTATTTGCTTGTCAGTTCCAACCAGACACAAATACCTTTAGGAGCAGAAGGAAACGTCAAAATAAAAAATTAAAGCCAAATTATATAAAATAAATATGTGCAAGCATTCAATGAGCATCCGAAAATATCACATTAATAATAATAATAAGTCAGTTTTTTGTTCCCCCCAGTCTAAAAGTTCCAAAGTGATTCTTTTTGTTTTTGCAAATAGAATAAAGGAAAAAAAACAGTTTTATGAATCTCAAATTGTTTTAAAAAAAAGTCTTTGCTTACTGTTAAACTACGCAGTGCAAGGATTCAATGTAAAAATGAAGTTCAACCAAGAGTCCAAAACAGCAAAAAAACAACTTAATTAGCATTGAGTTGGTAGCTCTAAACCAGATGCCTTCATCGGTGTCATTACCCTGTCACTCACAAAAAAGCAAAGCAACAATTTATACAATGTGCAACTGGTGTTTCTCATATTGTCCCCAAAAAACAGGACTCCCTGGGTGGAGAGCCATCTGACCAAAATGAAAAGCCGCTTTCAGGGTATTTGCACATTAATGTAGCAAAATGAGGGCTTTTGGCAAATCCATCTTCTCTTTTCAACACGTGAGACGAAGCTGCTCATAACCATGTCTCACTAATAAAGAATAATAGAAAATTTGGTGTTAAATCATTAACCAACTGTGCAGCAATGCAGCAGATTGGTGTAGGCGCAGTCTGAGTTCTCCCAGCTGGCAATGGCAAAAACACAATCTGCTTAATTTACAAGACTGACCAACTCAAACAGGGTTTTCAAATGGTAATAGTGGAAATTTCATTTAACATTCATCTTACTGTAAAGACTGGACCTCAGGGGATTTGTGCACACCATAGTAGCAGTTTCTTTTTACTTTGGATATGCCACTTGTATCATTACCATTCTTTTAGAACAGTGGTTCTTAACCTTTTTTGAGGTACCGAACCCCCCAGTTGCATATGCACATTCACCAAACCCTTAGACTGATAGACACGTAGATTTCTCTCACAGTTGTAGCAAAGTCACACTTTATGCGACTGACTCTGCTTATAGCAAACCATGCAAAGTTAAAAGACCAGCAGGAGACCCACACCAAGAAATGTTCTTCATATTATTCTAATTACACAGTCCAGTCACATTAATGTGACCACCACGTACTTTCCACTTCAGAGTTAAATAACCAATCACAGAAGGCAGGTGGCAGCACAGTGCAGTTGAGCGTATATAAAGGGTGTGTGTGGGCTTCGGAAAACATTTCAATCGTTGGCGTAATGCAGAAACGAAGCGATTTATCCGACGTCCAAAAGGGCATGATCATTGGCTTTCGGGCCAAGGGTGGAAGCATTTCCGAAACGGCTGAGTTTGTGAACTGTTCGCGTGCCGCCGTGGTAAAAGTGTACCGTGCATGGCAAAATGGGACTGTCCAAAATCAACGACGTGGCAAATGTGGTGCACCACGGGCCATAGATGACAGAGGCGAACGACGGTTGCGGAGATGCGTTCGGGCAGATAGACGGGCTACCGTTGAGCAACTGACCACTAAAATGAACCAAGGGGCTACCACAAGTGTCTCCCAAACCACTATTCAGCGAACATTGCTGCGTCTGGGCCTCCGAAGCAGACGCCTGGTTCGTGCACCTATGCTGACTGGTGTTCATCGACGACGAAGGCTAGAATTTGCACGCCAGTACAGCAGCTGGACGTCCACTGAGTGGCGACAGGTAGCGTTTTCAGATGAATCGCGTTTTATGCTCCATCGGACAGATGGACGTTGGCGTATAAGGCGTGAAACCTCTGAAAGGAACCACCCTGCAACCATTGCAGGAACGGTCCAAGCTGGAGGCGGGAGCATTATGGTCTGGGGAATGTTTTCCTGGCATTCTCTGGGTTCACTGATTATTGTGGAAGGCACGATGGATCAATACAAGTACGCATCTGTCCTTGCGGACCATGTCCACCCCTACATGCGCATTGTTTTTCCTCAGGATGATGGCATCTTCCAGCAGGACAATGCGAGGTGCCATACAGCTGCCAGTGTACGTGCGTGGTTCGAAGAGCACCAGGATGAGTTTACCGTCCTCCCCTGGCCAGCAAACTCACCTGACTTAAACCCAATCGAGCATCTGTGGGACCATCTCGATCGAGTTGTTCGCGCCATGGATCCTCAACCGCGTAATCTAGCGCAGCTGGCCACGGCATTAGAGTCGGCATGGCTCAACATCCCAGAGAAGACCTTCAGGGACCTAAGTGACTCTCTTCCTGCACGTCTCGTAGCAGTTCGCTCTGCGAAAGGTGGTTATTCTGGCTTTTGACAGATGGTCACATTAATGTGACTGGACTGTGTATTTCCTCTGTTTGTAGTTTTTTTCCCCCCACTAATCTAAATTGGCGCCAACTTAGACCACCAGCTGAGCGAATACTTAGGAAAATTACCGCTTCTAAGATTTGGTAAAAATGAATTGAACAGAAAAAATGCTATATGCTATAAATGCTATAGACATTTCTATACATACATATATATATATATATATATATATATATATATTTATATATATATATATATATATATATATATAAGAGTTAAATGGATATATTTTTAAAACCTTATGCTCAACTGCTTTTCTTAATGGTCTTTTTCAAAAGACTGGTAGAAGAAAATGTTTTCCTCAAGGGCACTGCAGCATAATAGAAAACAATCTGTTATTTTTTTGCTACTGGAGTTTTTTTTCTCTATATTCAGTTGTTGCTCAGTGTGCTGGGATACATCTTTAAGAAAAAAAACCTGATAGGAATGATTAACTGTTTCATTTAAAATGTTTCCTCTTTGGTTGGTGAGCCAGGGCAACACTCTATCATTTCTGTGCCTTGTAAAAATATTTTTACTTGAAGGCTACAACCCTTTGAAGAACAGTGACACACGCACACAGCAGTGAAACACAAACAATATCCCACAAGCATTTTACTGAATGAATGAGGAGAGACTTTTCCTGAAGGTCTGGATCTGATATGTGTGATAGAGAACTCTGTTTACTGAAAACCCCTCTGTTGATTAAATATTAACAGGGAAACCGTTAATGTTCACTAAATGTCTCTTCTGTCTCTCATGGCTTTCCATAAAAATTAAAAATGAATGAGGTTTAGAATGGGGTGAGACAATATGATTTATTTAAAGGCGGTCTGATTCCAATCTGCTGGCCTCCTAATCAATCACTCAAACACATAATTAAAACTGGGTTGCACCTGGTTGTTCACAAAGTCATTAGATATTTGCTAATTTTAATGAAATGTACTCACCAAGACCCAGACAGGAGACACGTAAACCAGATTTCCCCAGGTTCCTGTGAAACAAATCAGAGCTTCATTCAGACAAAACTACAAACTGTAATCTCCACATGCCGTCATTAAAATTTGACTGTAATTACTAGGCTGCCCCTTAATATGCTATGTTTTTTTATAACACTTTGAAAGACGGAGCTGGTAATACAGCTATGCCTCTTTGAGATAAAGACAAACACCCACACTTTGATATTTTCTCAGGTAGTGCCTTAGAAAAAGGTTTAATGTGTTAGACCAACACAAAGCATCAAGGGTAAAGTGGAAAAACATTATAAAAATTGCAAAATAAAAATGGGAAAAGTGTGACATATGTATTAAAACCTCATTTCCTTTGTTTCAACCACCTATGAAGGCAAACCTCGACCTTTCAAAATGGGTAGACTACAACATGGATCCGTTTACAACATGAAAAAATCTTGAGACTAGAGCAAATGTTCACCTTCAAACAGCATGGCAGCCCAAAACATATAGCCGGGGAATAATGGGACGGTTCAGCTCAAAGCTTCCTTTTGTGGGAGATTGGCCTAGTCAAAGTCAAGACCTACATTAAAATTGCGATTAAGTGGAAGGATTTGAAAAGTGACGTTTGCATATTCGCTCTTCCCACTCCGACCAAGCTTTATCTATTTTGTGAAGAAGGACTAGATGAAATTTCACTCTCTAGACATGCAAAGCAGATGCAGACATGCCTCAAAATAATTTAGCTGTATTTGCAGCAGCAGGCGGTTCTGTGAAGTGTCTCATAATGGTTGAATACAGATAAAAACCAGAGCCTTCAGTTTTTTGCTGACAATAACGGGAAAACACCAAACATTTACTTCAAATTCCACTTGTGGTTGTGAAAAAAGGTAGGAATACTTTCTGAGGGAGCCGCTCAGAACCTGAGACGATGATACCACTTGCTTTATGGCAGCGAGGTTTTCAGTGTGCCGCCTTCTGACAGATGTTGCCCTTTTCTTCTGCTCCGACCTTCCTCACATGATTGCGTCTTATTCTCTGGGAATCTGACATCTTCCCGCAACAGGAAGCACGTCGGTCCTGAGGCTCTTTGCTGTTATTGTGTTTACCAATAAGGTGCAGACGTTCATTCCTGAACCTTCATGTTGCATCATGTCAGTTTCTTCTCTTCCTCGGCTTCGTTTTTCCTGTGCATCTGTAAACCCATGAACAAACATCAAACATCTGCCTGCCTGATTACAGCTAATTTAACTCCAGCTGACTCATCCCATTGCGTCCCGTTGCCAGCTGAGGCACCAGACTCCTTTCCGTGCTGCCTTTTATTCAGTTTCATGTTTTATTTCCGGTTCTAAAATCTGCTGCCCATTAAGTCCGACTGAGAGAGGAGCTAATGTGGTGCAAGCTTTTAATTGCAAAACACAGAAAACGTCTGCAGGAGCCAATTGTTCTCCCTGCGGCCACCACAGGTGTCTTCCCTCAGTGTGATGGATGGGGACTGCAGACGACGGAAACTGCGACGGGGGGCTCCACAAAGCTACGGGGGCGGCCTCTGTCATCCATTCGGGGAAACTATTACATTCCAAGGGCAGACGACCACGCTCAGATCTATCATCAGCGAGACATTTGGTTTAGAAAAAAACAAAAATAAGTGAATAAAGCTTCCAATTACAGCGTTGGTACTCTGTCGTCTGCTCTGCTTTGCAGGCACTAACTCATTATGGCAAATGAGGCTGTAAAACACCGACAGCTGTCATTTTCTTGTGCCCGAAAACTGTGCCTGTCGAACTGAAGGGGCGAGTGATTCAAAGCCTCTGCCGTCTTACGCACACTGCCCTCAGCCAGTTCAATTAGCCGCTCAAAGTTAAGACGGAGAAAGTTACGTTCGAATGAGCTCTGAAAGGTGGGAGAGACAAAACTATAAAAATGAGAGGATTTACATGCAAACACCAAGTGTGTAATTAGGGCACTAGGAGACAGATCTCACAGCGGGGATGGGCTTTTGTCTGTAAATCGGCAGAGAAGTCTGGAAATTGTAGCCTCTTCCTCTCTGATGTATAATAGAGTAAGAGCTCTGATCCATGGAAAGGGAAGGGGGAAGGGTGGGACTGATGTTTGTTTCATCCAGGCTGCATGGGTATGGCTGGAGTTTGCTGAGGATCAGGCTGACTGGTGTCGAGGAATGTTCATTGCTGCATTCATTGCAAATGGCCCGTGGTAAAGCATCTGTTTAGTTGTAGAGACAGATGCAGACTGTTTACACATTCGTCTTGGATCTGCATTGATTTTGTTCTTATTTTTGCAGTTACTGGTAGCACTCCTTTCCACGAATAAAAGAAAAGACATAGTAGGATTCTTTTTTTTAACGAGGATGACTTTGTCTGGAAAGCTGTGCTGTGCAGCAGCTTTGTGTTTAGACTTTGTTGGTTAAAGGAATAGTTCAAGATTTTTGGAACTGGGTCAAATGATTCCTGCAGTAGATGACTATTTAGTATAAATCTCTGTTAGTTGCTGTTGAATGCTGAAACCAATGACGAGTCAAAGAGGAACCAAAACCTAAGTGGACTTTTATGATGTTGGGGTTACTGCATGCTCAAAATCATTGTCACATTCAAATTGTTTTGCTATTTTCAATGCATATTAACATGGGAAATGCAGGTAGGAGGAGGTGCGCTACCAATAATCTTCCTGTGTGAAAAGACCCCAGGAGAGAAGATTTAATGTGTTTACCTGGTAGAATAAAGGCACTGCAATAATCGTTAAAGTGTTCACTTTAACCACTGTAACATTTTTGCTGTTTTGCCCATGTCAAATTCTTAACATTTTCTCTTCTTTATATGTGCTCTACACAGGAATATTGTCATCAACCCACATCTCGTCTTTTTGTAAGTAACCCTTCAATACAGATGTGATGACAGTTAAAATGTTATCCAAATGATAACATATAATTTGGATATCGGTATCCAAACGATATTGGTATTGGATTTCATACTGAATCCATTTATGGACATGATATTAATATAATGAGCAAAATAAAGGCTAACTGGAATACCGAGTGTTTTATCTTTGGAGAAATTTTAAACTCTATCTGCCATGGACCACAAAGGATGTAAGACTGTCTGTAGTGTTTTGGAAGACTTTGAAACAATTAGCAACAATTGCAACCTGACAATTTCACAGAGATTGCTGCCAAGGTTAATGCAGATTGTGCCAACTATGCTAATCATTGATGAAAGTTGTTATCAACAGTTGGAAAAATCTAAAATCTTAAAGAATTATTTCACTGAGTTGTAATTTTCACAGTCTTTGTTTCAAAGAGAGTAATGCCCTCGCTAGTGACTAATTAATGATCAGAAAATCTTGTTTTGTTTTCTTTTTAAGCTAACATCCACACCCTGACAAAGCAAGAGTTGGCAGCAGCAGCCTTTTAAAATTACTGTTATGTTGTGAAGTCAACTGTAACAAAGCCGGGACATTTTTTTTTCATCTTAAACCACAGAGACAAAAACAATGCTGTGTATAAGTAAGTATCCACATTTCTTTGTCAACCACAAACCCTGCTACACTTCATCAGTTCTTACAATATTGGCACACAGTTAAACAAGCTAATGGCTGAAGGCATTGGGAAATTAAATCAGCAACGAAAAATCATTTTTAGCACAGGAAGGAGGAGTACATAAAGAAAAGCTTGTGCATGTTGGAGATGGGAGAAAAACAAGTGCTGCTGTACCTCAGGCACGGTCTTGGAACGTAAACACGCCAAGAACCTGAGATTTTGTTTGCACAATCACACACATCAACAGTTCTGCAAAGCCACTCAAGGTTGCTTGGCCTCTCATGCTTGGATGGTGGCCAGAAAGACGCCTTAAAGTAAAATGACAAATGAGTCACTTGATGACGCCCACTCACACAAACGTGTCACCACTTATGAGCATCCTGCAAGGCCGCCGCGCTGGATGCACTTCTATTCTTAGTGGATCTGATACATTATGCTTAATATTGAGGCTAAGCCATCAGAGGAATGACCTCTTGGTGTGGAAAAAATAAAGTGTTTTGTTTCCTAGAAAGCACTTTTATTGCTCACAAGTTGCACTGGATGATTTCTTATAATTGGATTTTAAACCAATATCGTTGGCAAAACATTCCTGCCAACGTCTTGAATAAATGGATGAAACTTCTTCCTCACAGGGGATTAACGTAGACTAAGCAAGCCCACGCAAACCAACCTTGTTAGGTGAAGGGATTAGACAACACCTACCTTCTCGGTTCCCACGGCTCTCTTGGTGGCAACCATAATGTTATCAAAAGAGTTCAGTGCAGAGAGATGGGCGAGATACGCTGTGAGTGTAATAAAACCGAAAGGGTGCGTGGTCGGATGGTTTGTGCGCATACGAAATAAAGCACATTAAGGGAAATGTCTTGGTTTTTTGATGATAATCCTAAGGATATATGGTTTTAATGAGAAACATGGAAGAAGTAGCTGAGGGAAATAAAGCAGAATGAATGATGAAGAAGGGAGGAAACAAAGAGACATTTGAAAAGGTTGCACAATTCTAGGTCTAAGACTCGAGACCCTGCAGACACCCTCTGAAGATAAAGAATTCTCTCTCACACAGAATAAGAGATAGGAAATGACAGCACGTTCCCCACAGCGCGCTGCACGGTGAAAATGTCTGTATACTGGGTCTGTGTGTGAGCCTGACAGTGTTTGCAACAAAGGGCTTGGACATGGGTTTTTGTTTAGTTTCTCCACAGGGTCAAAGTCAACATTGTCGTTTCAAATTTAATGCGGCAGAGATGGTCTTACACAAGCAGATTTATGTTTGCACACTGCTATTTTTAAACGGACTTCTGGTCTTTTTCTGTAATTTAATCCAAAAAGAAACATTGCATGTTTAATTTTCATTTCATTTCTTTGATTTTTTTTGGCAAAACAAAGGGACAAGAAACAATCCAGTCATCAATTACATTCACAAAATGACTGAAAGATGAAGGTGGAAACTTTTTATTCATTTAGTGGAGACCCCAACAGTGTCTATGAATGAATTGTAAACTGATAGAAGTTGAACAACTCTTTAATGTTTATCCTTTGAGTGTTCTGGACTTCTTATATCTGCGGACAGATAAAGGCTGTAAAGGGGAGAAACTATAGGCGAAAAAATAAATATATATGAGTCGACCTAACACAACAGCTACATGTTTGTATAACCCAAGTTTTACATTTTCTTCTAATTTAAAGATTAAAAGAAAATGTGTCTTTTAGGGGCATCCTCGAAGATTTATAATCTCTGGTTGTCTATGGTAGATTATCCATGAAAAAACACAGCTGCTTATCTTTTAACTAAAACAGACTTCTAATCACTTCTACTTTAGCCTCACTGCATTGGCTGCCTGTTGAAGGGTTGATAAAAAAAATATTTTTTGGTTTTTAAATCTTTGAGTAATCTTTCTCCGCCTGACCAACTAATCCTGGACATATCAAACACATGAAGGAAGCCCAGACTTTCATTGACCTTTGACCCAGAATTAGAGTATTTTGAATTGTTTTACCTACTGTATGTTCATTGTTTAATGTTAATGTTGCTTTTATGCTTTTCATAAAATGTTATGTTCTTATTGGCTTTTACGCATTATTTTTATATGTTTCTCTTTGTTCAATATTTGACTGTTTAAAACTGCCCTTAAAGTGATCTGGATTTAACGTAATGAACCTTTAAAAAAACATCTAATTTTATTGCAGTGGCATAGTTTATACTGAAAATAAAACATCTATTTCTTCAGGCTACTCTTCAAAATAGGAAAGATAAGAGAACATGCAATTCCTGCTAGTTAAGCATAAATTACTTGTCAAAACGTGCTCCTTAAAACTGAGAGCAACACAAAAGTCTTATTTATGACAGAAGTTGACTGAAGACGACTGAATGAGGTCCCAAATTTGTCTTAATAGTTTGGAGAAATCGAAGGTGATGAGAAGGCAAGAAAAACCTCCAGATGGCAACTGTTAACAAAATGCACCAAACAGGGTCGACTGGCTTGTGGAGCTTTCTGTGACTTTGCCAGGAGGAAACGCATAATTAAATCACCTGCTTAACTGAACCTGCATTTAAATTTTTTTTTACCATATCTGAAGTAGCTTTGTCACAATAATTTTGAGGAACAGGGTAAACTAAGAAAAATGTATGCATTTCCTTTTTAAATCAGACCCTCCTTGTCTTTCTGTGACCTTTTGCCTTTTTTTTCTGCTTAGAACTTAGACAAAGGCTTTGATTTATTCCAGAGTCTCACTCTATCAGAATAGTCAATCTGCTCAAGTCAGCCGGCGCGCATTGTTGTCCTTTTTTTTACAGACACGGCATTCAGCGAGGATTACACGCATGCAGAAAGGCTTTCTTTCTGTTTTATCGCCCCCAATTATCGCTGTGTTCACAGCCTGTTTGGAGGCCGATTAAGAAGAAAAAGGTGGAAAAAAAAAAGAGAAAGCCTTCTGCATGAGCTTAGAACAAACATTATGCCTGCAGAAAGCAATTTTGCTTTTGACCTTTAATTAAAATGTAGTTGGCTCATGCAACTTCCTGGAGTTTAAAGTAGGAGGACTGCTCACTGCTTGTCCTTGAGGGCCTCTTTGGTCTTTAGGCAGAGAGGCTACTCCATGCTAGAGGGCTCCTGTTGTGCAACAGCCTCGCTCATATTATTAGTAATTCACATAACAGCTGAGAGAAGTGCTGGAGTTAATGGTGCTGAAAAATAAAATTCATTTATTGTATTAGAGGTTGACGGAGACGAAGGGGGGAAACACCGATAAAATAATCTGGCCCTGAAAGCATCGTGATCGGTTACATGAGGGCACACATGCATGAAGTCATGCAAATTTGCACACACCAATGGTCCCTCCAGGTTTGCTTCATAACGAAAACACAGGGAGAATACACAAAAATGGCCAGCAAAGAAGAGAAGAATGTCTGAGATTTTTTTTTTTTTTTTGTGGTCAGAAATACTGGTACAATCTGCATGCTGTGCAATCCCAGGGGTTCACATGATTTAAATAAATGAGCTGCCATCCAAAGAACACAGCAGACTTCTTGCTGACTTGCTGCTTGAAATGTAAAAATAATCTACGGTAGAATGTGCTGGAAATGTCCTTGACAAACCTCCCCTGCAAAAAAAACCGTCTGTACAATAGCAGCAAAATGCAAATCGTGGTTATTTTCAGTTCCGCGCTGATGAGATCCCACTTAAAAACTTGGGAACTTGGGAGAAATTAGACTGTTTAGCAGAATCCAGTTTTGCTAATAATTTCCCCTGCGAGGCCCGTGGTAGCTCATTGCTATATTAAATAGAGGAGACTCCGAGGAGGAAAATATTGAAACTAATTAAAACGATAAGCGCAGAAGCGCACGAGATGCATTCAGTGAATGCAGGAGTAATTTTCGCTCTCAGGCTGATTCTGTCTAACAAGCAGGACAGAAATCACTAGAGTTCAGTTTGAAAGTTTCACTCGGCTTACTTTTGGGCTTTTGTTGCCAAAACCTTTGAATGTGCAGCACCAAACTAATTTTCTGACTAGCACAAAGAAAAGTAAAAAAAACAAACTCTGCTTACACAGATCTATACGTGCAAACTCACTCTCTGCTGGTTGCTGATAAGCCTCAACAGAAGGGATTTCTGCGTCATTCTGCTGTGCAACTTTAAACCATCCAAGCAGCTTCATCCTCAAACTTGCAACACTGTCAAAAGGCTTAATCGAGGCAACCAGCACCTTCCTGCTATTAACATGGCATTTTTTCCAGTGCCTTGTAAAGGTTTTAGCAGCCTTTCAAACTTTCTATTTTTCTGTATCACAACCACAAATTTGAACGTGCTTTTTTATGATTTTATGCGACCGACTAACATGAAGAAATACCTAAAAGGGGAAAGAAAAATGAGCCATGGTTCTGATTCTTTTTAGAAATAAATCTGAAAACTAGCATGCCATGAATTCAGAATCTCCATGCTCAGACATCTTGATAGAACAACTCAGAAGTCACCTAATTATTTAAGAGAGTTGAACTGTGGGGTAGTTTAATCTCTGGGCAGCTTTCTGTGAAAGTCTCAGAGATTTATTAGAGAGCATTAAAAAAAAAGCGCTCAGCGAATGCAGCAGTTAAAGTCAGGAAAAATGATCTGGACAAGTTTAAAGCTTTAAAGTTTAAAGCTGGGTTATAAAACAATATCCCAAAATATTATAATTTCATATACCACTATTGAATTCACCTTATGAAAATGGAAAATCCACAAAGCAACTACAAATCTACCAAGACAATGGGTTCCTCCTCAACTAATGGACATCATTACTCAGAAAATCTACAATATTCTGGAGGAGCTGCAGAGATCCACTGCTCGGATGACTATTTGTCATCCACTCAATCGGTCTGCTACTTATGGAAGAGGGACAAGAAAACATTGTCAAGGCAGGATCATGCTGTGAGAATGTTTTTGCTGAGTAAGTCAGAGAAGCTGGTCAGAGCTTATGGGAAGGTGGATGGAAAAGAGAAAATGTTACGAGATCACAAAAAACTCGGACTGGGATTGGGTGTCATAGATTGTGTTGTGGTGAAGACACCAACTGGTAGGCTAGCAATGAGTCCACCCTTTAATAGCACAATGATACGAAATGGAATTGGTAGAGCAGATGCAACCACCGTTTAAGTTTATGGCAGCAGCATGACAGGGTACTGTACCTGTGCTACATATTAGTCTGTAAACTTGCTTTCATGTTTTCTTTTTTTGAGACAAACTAAAAAAAAAAAAAAAAATCTTGAAAAGTTGCAACGAGGGAACACTGCAATTACACAGTCCAGTCACATTAATGTGACCATCTGTCAAAAGCCAGAATAACCACCTTTCGCAGAGCGAACTGCTACGAGACGTGCAGGAAGAGAGTCACTTAGGTCCCTGAAGGTCTTCTCTGGGATGTTGAGCCATGCCGACTCTAATGCCGTGGCCAGCTGCGCTAGATTACGCGGTTGAGGATCCATGGCGCGAACAACTCGATCGAGATGGTCCCACAGATGCTCGATTGGGTTTAAGTCAGGTGTGTTTGCTGGCCAGGGGAGGACGGTAAACTCATCCTGGTGCTCTTCGAACCACGCACGTACACTGGCAGCTGTATGGCACCTCGCATTGTCCTGCTGGAAGATGCCATCATCCTGAGGAAAAACAATGCGCATGTAGGGGTGGACATGGTCCGCAAGGACAGATGCGTACTTGTATTGATCCATCGTGCCTTCCACAATAATCAGTGAACCTAGAGAATGCCAGGAAAACATTCCCCAGACCATAATGCTCCCGCCTCCAGCTTGGACCGTTCCTGCAATGGTTGCAGGGTGGTTCCTTTCAGAGGTTTTACGCCTTATACGCCAACGTCCATCTGTCCGATGGAGCATAAAACGCGATTCATCTGAAAACGCTACCTGTCGCCACTCAGTGGACGTCCAGCTGCTGTACTGGCGTGGAAATTCTAGCCTTCGTCGTCGATGAACACCAGTCAGCATAGGTGCACGAACCAGGCGTCTGCTTCGGAGGCCCAGACGCAGCAATGTTTGCTGAATAGTGGTTTGGGAGACACTTGTGGTAGCCCCTTGGTTCATTTTAGTGGTCAGTTGCTCAACGGTAGCCCGTCTATCTGCCCGAACGCATCTCCGCAACCGTCGTTCGCCTCTGTCATCTATGGCCCGTGGTGCACCACATTTGCCACGTCGTTGATTTTGGACAGTCCCATTTTGCCATGCACGGTACACTTTTACCACGGCGGCACGCGAACAGTTCACAAACTCAGCCGTTTCGGAAATGCTTCCACCCTTGGCCCGAAAGCCAATGATCATGCCCTTTTGGACGTCGGATAAATCGCTTCGTTTCTGCATTACGCCAACGATGGGACTGTCCAAAATCAACGACGTGGCAAATGTGGTGCACCACGGGCCATAGATGACAGAGGCGAACGACGGTTGCGGAGATGCGTTCGGGCAGATAGACGGGCTACCGTTGAGCAACTGACCACTAAAATGAACCAAGGGGCTACCACAAGTGTCTCCCAAACCACTATTCAGCGAACATTGCTGCGTCTGGGCCTCCGAAGCGGACGCCTGGTTCGTGCACCTATGCTGACTGGTGTTCATCGACGACGAAGGCTAGAATTTGCACGCCAGTACAGCAGCTGGACGTCCACTGAGTGGCGACAGGTAGCGTTTTCAGATGAATCGCGTTTTATGCTCCATCGGACAGATGGACGTTGGCGTATAAGGCGTGAAACCTCTGAAAGGAACCACCCTGCAACCATTGCAGGAACGGTCCAAGCTGGAGGCGGGAGCATTATGGTCTGGGGAATGTTTTCCTGGCATTCTCTGGGTTCACTGATTATTGTGGAAGGCACGATGGATCAATACAAGTACGCATCTGTCCTTGCGGACCATGTCCACCCCTACATGCGCATTGTTTTTCCTCAGGATGATGGCATCTTCCAGCAGGACAATGCGAGGTGCCATACAGCTGCCAGTGTACGTGCGTGGTTCGAAGAGCACCAGGATGAGTTTACCGTCCTCCCCTGGCCAGCAAACTCACCTGACTTAAACCCAATCGAGCATCTGTGGGACCATCTCGATCGAGTTGTTCGCGCCATGGATCCTCAACCGCGTAATCTAGCGCAGCTGGCCACGGCATTAGAGTCGGCATGGCTCAACATCCCAGAGAAGACCTTCAGGGACCTAAGTGACTCTCTTCCTGCACGTCTCGTAGCAGTTCGCTCTGCGAAAGGTGGTTATTCTGGCTTTTGACAGATGGTCACATTAATGTGACTGGACTGTGTATACGCTCAACTGCACTGTGCTGCCACCTGCCTTCTGTGATTGGTTATTTAACTCTGAAGTGGAAAGTACGTGGTGGTCACATTAATGTGACTGGACTGTGTAGAAGGACACTATATTTGGATCACCATGACAGCGAGAATGCCGGGGGTGGCAGTATTATTAGTTTAGGCCTGCTTGCTGTGCACTCCACTTCTCTGCTTCGACTTGCTACGCCTTCAGATGTTCCTAGTGTGAATGCTCAATGCCACGCGCATCAAACACACATCCATGCTTGAACCTAATGTGCCGGGAAGCGTATACACCCACAACTCTCGTCTTCGAGAGAAAGAAATCTCTGTGAGATTTGTTAAAACCACGAGAGAACTTCAAAGAATGTGTACAACGCAAGTTTGGTACTGAACTTGGCTTCACTTCTAGGGGAGAAAAAAAAAGAAAGAGATTCCCTGAAAGGTAACATCAGAAAGAACAAAAATATGTGCTGTAAGCGCTTTGATTCAGGTGTTTGGAGAGAAAGGAGGAGGGAGGACGTTCAGTACACAGTTTGATTCTTTGAGGTGAAAGTAGGTAAAGCTGCTGTCTGTTCTGTAGAAAGCTACAGTCCAGAGTCAACTTCTTAGACAAAAACAATTCAAAAACAGATGCTGATCCACATCAGAACAACAGGGAATCAACAAACTTTTGTCGAGAACCCAAAGAAATTGGCCATTTTATGGTTGTCATGGAGATGCGATAAGAACGTGTGACAGGCACTTATCACAGTTTAGCCACTGCGCATCAAATCTGCCTCTTTTGTGTGAACTCTTTCGCTCTGCTCCATTCCTAGTTTCTAACTTCATCTTTTTCCCTCTCTCTCTCTCTCTCTCTTGACTCGGTAAACGGTGATGTCACTCTCCCTGGTGAGGTGAAAACTCCCGCTCCGCTCCCACGGTCTGGGTTAAGAGCCCACTCGTGGAGATAAGAGAGCATTGTTTACTTGGCCCGGCTTTGTTGCAACTCCCACACAAGCGCACACACGGCGAGCGCCGCCACCCGCACCGCGCAGCTTTGCTGTCACACTTTCCAGAATGTGCTGTGCGATGGTGGCAAGTCATTAATGGAGCTGCGTGCAGCACAGTCAGAGTATTAAACTAAGACCTGAAAGAGCAAAACCCCAACGATGACAGGGAAGCTCAAACTGTGGATGTCCAGTTCCCCTCTAGCGTAACTGTGTTGTTGTTGTTTTAAGAGTCCGTGTGCGGTTCGATTTTAAGCAAATGTTTAGTTCTTCTTCTTTATCGTAACTGCTGTATTTGGGTCAATGTTTGTCAGTAAAATCTCCATGGAGTGGAAGGAAAAGATGTCTTCCTACTATTTCCCAAAATATCCACATAATGACATGTATTTGTACTCAAACTCTTTACTCTTAAATCTGTAAATTAAAATCAAGAGTTCAGCTAATTTAGCTGTCAAGACATAGACATCAAACAAACAATACTTCCACAGAAAGCATGGTGGTGGTAAGGTCATGCTGTGGGAATGCTTTTTGTAAGCAGGGGCAGAGAAGCCGTCAACCCACAGAGAGGAGAAGCATGGAGATAAAAACATGGCAATCTGGAGAGAAAATCTGTTAAGAGGCTGCTTTTGGTGGTTCATGATAATGATGCTGAACGTGCAGCCACAGCTACAGTGGAAGAAATGGCAGCTTCTTTATGTGTCAGAATCCCCCAGTCAGCAGTTTAAATCTAACCGAGGCAAGACTTGAAAACTGCTGCTCATACACCATCCCATCTGAATAATCCCCAAGCGACGCAAGGGAAATCTTTCAGATTCATTTTAAACTTTCGGGAAAATAACTTGACTTTCGTCTTCTGCTCATAAAATACCCAAAAATAGTGTACTAAACTTTAGTGGCGGTACTGGAAACGCTCTTGAGTTTCTCCTCAAAGACCAGAAAAGATAAATATGCAGTGTGGAGAAATGTCACAATCAATCATCCCACTCATCGCCTGTCGCTCCTCTCGTCTTCGTTTTTCTGTTCTTTCCTCCCTTCCTACCAATACCTCCTCATTGTGCTCTTTTCTTTCCACCACCTGCTGCTTCTGTGTCAGTTTTCTTCATGCAAACAACAACAACAGCGTCTCTGCCGCCACCGATTTACATACCGGTATTTCATGCCGGTCAACTTGGCAGTGGACTCCTTCAGGTTGTGGTGGTAGCGGTGGGTGAAGGAGCCCAGGCTGCGGGCGATCAGGGCCACGGTGCGGAAGCGGGCTCGGGCATGGCTGGTCGTGTTGGGGCTGGTGGCGTTCTGCTTGCTGTGCTCGCCGTTGCGAGGGGCCTTCAGCCCGTGGTCCGTACACGCAAAGGACACCTGCATGGCTGCTGGCAAGAAGCCACAAGCTGCTCCGAGACAAACGAGACCCTTATTTGTGTCCTTAACGTCCTTGAGAGTCTACTAGTCTGTCTGCGGAAGCTGGAATTCGGGCTATGCGAAGTTGAAAGCGAGTGGTCCGGGGCCAGTCCTGACTAATTCTGCCGAATCTCATATGGAAATTGCGGGAGGCAACGACGGGGTTGTTCAGTTTGTTTTTAAGGGAAGAATCGCCGTCTCGTGCAGCTGCTCGCAGCCAGACATGTCAGGGGTGCAAGTCTTGGTCAGAGTGTGAAGAGGCTGCAGAGGGGATTCCTGAGCCAGTCTCTCTGCACCTGGACACTGAAGAAAGGATGAAGATGAAGAGAGAGAAGGATGAGCTGATTAGAAGGTGGTCAGTTAGAAGAAGAACTTAGTTATAGGAGGAACCTTTTTAAATGTTTTGTCTATTTCTCTAATTCTGCCATGTTTTTTTCCCCCCAAATGTAAAAGAAGTTTAAATTGACCAGTTTTTGTTGTCTTTGTGTTGCCACTTTGCACACATTTTTGTTGTTGATTTACAACTTTTCGAACCAAATTTAGTTTCTTCTTCAACTACTTCCTTTGTCTGTGATGCAGAAATCTGTTAGGATATCAGTCTCTTTTCACCCATAAGCTGCAGCTAAAACCTTTAGTCAAGCTCTTGAAGTGAAGAGAGTAACACTTCACCACCAGACCGGACGTACTGACACTGTTGTCTAGCATGCGAGATAATTATAAATACTCACACCCCGACACACATCTTAAGAATAAACCCCATGCTTTCAGAGAGCGGCAGAGGCTTGCGGATTTTAAAACCGTGCATGCAAAAATGTCTCCTGGCAAACAGCGGCAGGCGCAAAACAAATCCCAAATGATGCTGGTGTTCTTACTCAGCGAGTTGCCGGCGGTCAAATGGAAAGATGCACGGATGTCTGGATGTCTTCTGACTCGCTCACAACTTTGAGAGGGACCAGTCTGTGTTCACAGTGTGCAGGAGTCCCGTGCAGATATGTATCCAAACACATGCAGCTTCTCCCTCACAAGCAACAACAACAACATAAAAGAAGCTTTTGGTCTGTCTCCAAATTCCTGTAGGGAATTGTTTATGGTCCCTGGTTCGGCAGCATGAGAGCCCCGGGTGGCGAAGGGACCCTGGAAACGCAAAGGACAAGCGCAACGGAGGAGGCGCGGAGAGGAGGATGCATGGTACCTCGCTCCAGAAGGAGGCAGATGCTGTGAGGAGGCGAGGAGCAGCGTGTGGTGAGAAAGTGAGCCGGTCGCTGAATGAGGACGGGTCTGTGTGAGTGTGTGTGTTATAGGCAACTGCCTCTGACTGTTCGCCTGGAAGAGCTGCAGCGTTTTACACTATGGCGGGCGCCACACAGAGAGGAAGAGAGAGGAGGAGAGAGAAAGAGAGAGAGAGGGAGAGAGAGAGAGAGAGAGAGAGAGAGAACTACATGTGAATGGGAAAGATGTGTGTATGTACGTGAGTGTGTGTGTGTGTGCTCGCACTCTATTGCTTTAAGATATCCACCTTAAGTATAGTGTCAAGGTGGATTAAGCTGCTTAATTACCTCCTGCATGATTCTGTATGCTGCACATTTAACCCACAACACACACAATGCAGCTTCAACCTTGAAACAAACATGCAGGTCCACTCTTCGACCTTCAAAATGCAGCCTTCTTAAAAATTAATCAAAGTAAGACTAGACACCAAGTTCTCAGAGTAGATGTTGAGTGCAGATAAGTTCGAGTGGTATAGTGCAGTAAAGTATAAAACCCACTGAGCAGAGCAGCGCCTTGCTTCCCCCCCATGTAGCAATAATGTGACAATGCCAGATTTCTTGCTTCATTGAGCATCCACACACCTCGAGGCTGACGCAGCTTTATTTAGATCATTGTGATGGTGTCTGATGGAGTCCACACTTGTAAAAACTATACGTTGTGCTGAATTACATTTGCAGGTTGTTGTTTTTTTTGAGGGGGGCTGAAGGGGAATCCTTGCTTTATTGGATCCAAAACATTTCCTGCATTCTGAGAGTAAAGCAAAGTCTCATAATCTGACATAAATGTAAAATGAATAATAAAAGTAAAGAGGGGGGATTGTGCTGGGTCATTTATGTCGCTACAACATGTTAATAGATGTCTAATCAAGATCATGAATGCTCTTAAAGGGCCGGTTGTGCCAGAATGTATTGATAAAACACCTGTTCACAAACTGTTCAGTTAATTATTAAAATTCAATAATATAGAATATTTCAGTCCGTCCAGGACTTTGTGATAGTTTCTGCGAATTATTTTGCAATAAAAATCACATGTCTGTGTTACTAATTTGGAAATATTTACTCAGTTTATTTATGAGGGTAAATTAGACTTTTTTTTACTTTGTATAGATCATGGACTATACTCTGACATCAGCTAAGGCTGAGGCAGCTGTTCAGTACAAGTAAGAGCGTTTTTGACAATTTTTGAGAAAAATCTATTAGAAAATCCCATTTATAAAAGTGGATTTGTTGATTTTGTTTGAATTTCCATGATAATTCTCAATAAACTGGAAGGAATGATTGATATAATTTGCCAGTAAAAAGATAAAAACTGAATTAATTTATAAGATAATATTTAAGCACACTTGGTGCTTAATCTGGACTAGAGCAGTGGTCCCCAACCCCCGTCACGGGGGTTGGCGTCCCGGGGGTTGGCGTCCCGGGGGTTGGGGGTCCCGGTACCCAATTGGTACCGGTCCGCGGTGCAAGAACTAATTAAATATTTCTGTTTTACGTATTATTTGAGTCTGGAGCATCTTTTATTTTGAAAATCCTGTAACCGGATTCTCTCGGTTACTTGTGCGCCAACATTGAGCCACAAGCAGCAAAGGGGGAAAAGAGACACATCGCGGCCTGGTAGGTGAGTCGTTACAATCCGCTCTGCGTAACGGCTAAGTAAGTAAGTAAAAACTTTATTAAATCCCATAGGGAAATTAAGATTGTCTGCTGCTCACACACACATTAATTCACATACACACAGCATTAAGAAAAATCATACAGTATACACACATTAAAAGTAATCTAGTACATGAACTTAAATACAATAAAATAAGTACATTAAAAAAAATACATCATTTCCCTCCGTTAACCCTCCCTTCTAGTCTCGTCTTCTAGAGGAGCAGGGCTGTGAACTGCTGCTCTGGTTTGACTCTTGTCTCCATATGTGTAAGGTAATGGTTACATGTTTGCTCCTCAGAAATGATAATGAAATAAATAATCAGATGAATACATGTTTGTGAACTACTAGATATCCTGAAATAAACCCTAAAGTGTCTCTAGTGAACTTTCGTCATAATGTTCTGTTCCTGTGAATGCTCTAGATTTCACTTTTGCTGCTGCGACGGTTCAAAGTAACACAGATTGAACACACAAAATCATTCCTTGTAATGACTCCGTATTACACCCTTACCTCAGAAAACGGCAAAACAAAAGTGGCAGAAAGGCGTTCTCCTCTCTTGAGGAGAACGCCGCCACACCGACTCTGACGGTTCGAACCCAAATCAAACGTGATAGTTCTGTTTCTTCCAGCTTGCTGCAGGTTATTTGCACAAGCATTTCATAAAGTGGAAATCATCCTGAAGATATTGGGTCTCAAAGCCAGAGCAGAAATAACTCCACAGACATCAAGGGGAAGTTTGCAGACTGTGGGAGAACTCCCTCCAGGGCAAACTGTTTGCATCCCAAACAGGGATGTGTAAACTCGATGCCACAAATTGCAACGCGTACGCCTCCTTTAGAATCCTACAACCCTTTGAGAATAAATGGAGAGAAGCTGCATCAGCCTCACCTTGCTGCTACTTCATCTTCAAATAGCTATTTTTGCCTGCAGCAATGCCTACTTTGGCCTGATGGTGTGATTCCTCAGCGCTCTGGAGGCCTAACTGTGGCGTAGACAAAGCTGCTGTAACGTACTTCTAATGTCACGAGCGCCTCTGAGGTTTCTATTTTCCTCTGTTGATCCAGTTTGAAAGTGTGCCAGTCAAAAGCGCTTAGGATTCCCTTGGCTTGAATCCTGAAGCCTCAGTAAACACTGTTGCCTCTAGGCGGTGCGCTTTGCCTTAATGGTTTCTCAGAGAACCTCCTGGAACCACGAGGTGAGTGTGCAGAAGTTGAGGTGGGCTGTCATGACGCTGCACAAAAAGAGACCGATGGATTTCTGTGCGGAAATGAGCTGTGGATTTCCAACAGGTACAGCATCTGTCCACATTGCTTGATAGCACCGCCTGTGGTTCGTCCACGGTAACGATTTCGTTTGTGATTGCAGGGAGTTTCTTTGGTCAGCGCCACTGAAAAACGCTTCCCAGAGCAGCATTAGAGATTTCTAGTCACGGTGGAATCGATAAAAAGGAAAAAATCCTTCCAAGAAGTCCAGAAAGTCATCCCTGCATCACATCTACACATGATCATTTTCAATATTCTTTTCTTTGTTCAACTTTTTCTCATATTTTTTTCACATTGCATTCTCCCCCCCTCCCGCATTTTCTCATCCCCACAGCACAAGTCCATCATCTCTTTTTTTTTAAAAAACTTCACAACAAACCAAGAGTGCGGATCATTGGGATGCATTTCGCACACAGAGCACAAAGGAGGGAGCCTCGGCTGTTTCATCTGTCCCAAAAGTGACTGCGTGAAGGCATAATTACCAGATTTATAGAGCTCTATGGATCTTACTCCACAAAATGCTGGTGCAGAATGTTGACTCAGAGTCAGATACGCTGGCAGAATGCTTTATGAGAGTTTGACAGAAAAGGCAAGGGCAACCATCTGTCAACCGCAGCGTCAGAACCGTCGCCTCTGTCAGCGGCGTCTATCTCTTGGATTCCGCTGTGATGACACCGACCAAAGTCGACATCTTCTCAGTGTCGATCCCTACAGATGTATCCTGTCGTGTGTAAGTCACGTGCATTTCCTGCCTGCAAGTGGCTTCTTGGTGGGACATTAAGTAACAGCAGGGCGGTGAATAGTTTCTCAAAGCTTTGAAAATGCTCTGCACAAGTGGGGAGTTTCTGGGGACATGCAGCGGGATTTCTAGTTTGTTCCGCTATTAATAATGTCAACACGAGATTCTGTTGAACTCACATTCCTTTTAAGTGTAACTGCATCGGTAAGATGATAGTTTTTGTCCTCTGCACATGAAAATGCTTAAATCAGGCCTTTTTCACTTAACAGTGTAATTTATGCCTCTAAATCTACTTATTTTTCCACGTTTGTTCTGCATTTTGGTTTGGTTTTGAATCAGGGATAACAGGACAATATGTCGTTGCGAATGAAACACAGTCCCTTTGGCCTTTCCTACACAAAACAATTGAAAATGTTACATATTTTTATGACATTGTAGTAGCGTAGGTTTAAATCACTTGTTGCACTCACTTATTGTAACTTGATAACTAATGGAAAAAAAAACACAGTAAGTCTGTGTTCATTTCTGGTTTTCTGTCAGGGGCCAAAACAAACATGTTTGGTCAACCAATCCTCAGAGGTTTTCTGTGCCTGTGCAGGATTGTTGAACAGATGTATCTGTATTTTCACATTTCCACGTCCGCCTGCTCAGTGCCCAACCTGATGCTTGAAGAAATTATTGTCATGGCAAGGTATGATACTCAGGACACAGCAGTTCCCTGAAATAGGCCTTTAATCAGAGGTTTTAAGGACTTGGCTTGGTCTGACCTAACCTGCCCAGTGACAACAATAAAAGGCTGCCATATCTAAAAAAATGTTTAGAATCTCAATGTTTCCAATACCGACGACCTTGGTATTTAAATTTGTCAGTAAGGTGTGTACTGTTAACTGATTTCCTTTTTAGCCGGATAAAGTTGCCGCAAAGTAAGAAGAGTTTCTACATTTTTGGAGAACGTTGGGTTTGAGGTCTTGACTTGACTTGCAACCTGGATGGCAACGAGTCTTTGAGGGGCGTTGGACAAACAAGTGATAGACATGAGGCCTCACCTTTATAACCTGGAGCACCTGCTGTCCCAGACACCACAGCACAGTTCAACCAACACATTATGAGACAGGTGGTCATTATGTTACATCTGACTGGTTTGAATTTCTTTGTAGAAAAAGGACTAAATATCTTATATAACCCTGTCCGTGTGAGATGAACCCTTGCTGTTCCCTGGACTCTGTGTTGTGTGTTCTCAAGGGTTTTTGTCGGAAGGAAACAAAACAGGAATCTGACACACACGGCGGTTGAAATCGTGGTTGGGACCGTTTATTCGGACCACCCAACTGCGCAGCGGCTTTGCCTTTAGAATTCAGAGCAAATACTCCATGTCAACATGTTTCATTAACGCAGTTATTTTGATTTACAGATACAGCATATATATATATATATATATATATATATATATATATATATATATATATATATATATAAGTATCATTTGTCTTTTCTTATATATATATAAAGAAAAAGACAAAATGATACAAAGCTAACTACTTGAACATTTGGCTACATTGAGGAGCTGGCGGTCAGCATTGCCTACCTTTAGAATTCAGAGCAAATACTGACCGTTGTACCACCAGCACACAGTAACGAATGCCAAGTACGGCGTTCTTCAAAGGACACACTTTACAAAGTTCCACAACCCAAAGAGCAGATCCAACACTTGGTGATATGCACCACCACATTCAAGCACTGTCCTACACTTACATCGGGTGATGTTTCAGCCTTTTTGAGGTTAAGATCAAGATGTATGGCTGATTTTATTATTCAACATGAAGATTTTACACTAAAAATACAAAATCTAAGCTTTTCCAAAGCAATGCAACTGTTTGGAATCAGCTTATTTTACCAAATAGTAGCGTATTATGAACATTTCCTATTTGCTTTAATAATCAGCTCTTTTAAAATTATGTTCTAAAGGGCTTAAAGTCTGTTTCATTTGCTTAATGCTGTGGAAACCTGCTGAAGTTAGGGGAACGCATGGCAGGCGGTCTGGTGGCGGCATCATGCATTAAACAGATTTATTATCCAGGAGAACCAGGGGATTTCACTGAGCTAGACAGGATCTTGTCAAGAAGTGATGAAAGCATTAGGCATTTAACAGGATGCAGAGCAGAATCAAAGTTTAATTTCAGCAACCAGTGACTCATAAATAACACAAACAAACAGAGAGAATGTTCAAACAGGCGTCGAGTTATTCTAATCAGAGGAAGAAAACTCATGTTGATGTGATTTCATCGAATCTTGTTCGTTACACCTTGAAACTCCTTAACTATATTATGGTAATTTAGGGAGTTAGTGTAAAATCATGCTGTTCACAAAGGGCATGAAGCACCTGTTCATAGTTCCCCAACATGGAGCCCTACCTGTGGACTGTGCAGTCATGAGGAAGAGTAGCTCCTGGAAGCAAACTGGCTTGGTCCCGAGGATGGTCCTCAACACTCTGCTCCTGCTTCTGCTTGCTCCTGAGGTGTGTGTGCGTGTGCGCTCCAACACTTTCTGAAAACCAGCTGGTGGGGTTTGAGGTGTGCGACCTGCCTCCTCCCCCCTGCCTCTCCAGGATGGAACTAGGGCAGCGATCCTCTCCTGGCCCCTCTCTCTCAGTCTCTGCATTGAGGTCTCACCACACGCTGCCTTGAGGTACATTTTTCGGATACACCCCTGCCTCAGATAGCAAATCCCTTTCTATATACGTTGCCCTTCATACGTCTGCGTGCGGGTACAAACCAGTGTCGGCCACGTAAGACAGCACCGGCTTTGTTTTGTTGCAGCGTTTCTATAATACACAAGGACTAATGAAGCGGATTTAGAGTATTATCCTGACACGTTTTGCATGCATCACCACATCATTCACATGTTCTCCGACAAAGCAAGCCAAAAACACACACACACACACATGGATACATGCACACAAATAAACTTGACCCACAAACGTTATGAAAGGATATAACAGAGAGGAGGCCAGGGACGGCTCTGCATGCCATACCTGTAACGCCGACTTTATTTTTAGATGACCGTTTATGAGACAAAGGCTTTTGTTTGATCTTCTTCCAGGGCCAGCTTGACAACGTTGCACATTTGCAGTGGAAGATGATCAAACAACACGGATATTTATGTTTACTTGTTAGACATATCTTTATGATACAGGTGTTATAACAGGTCAAATTTGATACAACCCCACGCTCTCCCCTGGGTGATTCATTAAGTGCTGACAGAGACTCGGTTAAAGGTATTCAGGTCGGCTGTGAATACACACATTTAGGAACATGTTTTTTTAGAGGAGTTAAGACCATTCAAGAACATTCATTGATCGATTTAAGCATTTATGTATCTGTTCTTTTCCGCTTAACCAAGATCAGGATGTGAGGGCAACATGTCCATGAGGGAAACACAGATATTCCTCTCCCAAGCGACAGCCTTTCCCAAATAGTTCCCAGACCAGAAGAGATTTATAGTTCCTCTTGTTTGCTCTGGTTCTGTGCTGGGAGCTCCTCCAAAACGGACCTGCAGAGAAAGTGAAGCAGCAATGAACCTTGTCCACTATCCAAACCTCCCCGACTTTAAGATGAGATATGAACTTGTATGTGGTGATGGAGCTCCTGACCCTAAATCTAAAGCTGAATTTAGCAACATTACAGAGGAAACTCATTTTAGCCATTTGTATCAAGAATCTTTTTTTGTTTTGTTTTATCCTGCTCTCACTCATGATCCCAGGCACCGAGGTTCTTGAACTGATTTGACTTACCCTCAGCCTTATTCTAGCTGAGTATCTTGTTTTCAAACTTAGAGGAGCTGACTCTACTCATCTGCTCTAAATGCTGCAGTTTCACCAGGTATAAATGGAAAAAATAATCAGAAATAGCAAAAATATAGACTTGAAAACATCAGTCTGTGTGTAATTTGTCTATAAAATATATTTCACTTAGTGAATGAACTTTTCAACATCCACTCCATTGACTGAGACTGTGCATTTGTTAGGGTGCTTGTATAAGACAAATGTCATTGTAGCACATTAAAATTATCAATCCAGTTGGATTTCATCCGATATTTTAAAGGTCCTCTCTGACACAGTGGATGATTTTCTAGCAGTTTTTCGTCTTTGTGCTTCGCCAAATCTAGCCTGCTGACATTCTTCCAGCCTCAGTGTTCAGTCCTGGGCTGGTTGCTCTAATGTAAACTCTCTGCCAGTCTTTATTGACTCCCACATGTAGAATCTGCCATTCAGCTTCTCTTCTACGACCTAAAATCTGTCCTGCTACCCAGGTTCGCCTCTTTGCAGCCAGGTCTCTCTAGTCACTGCCAGCCAGCACAGAAATTCAGTGTCTGGGTCGTTGTGTGTCCAACTCAGGGCCCAGTGGGGTTCCTCTGCCTGACCTTCTGTCTTGTCATTTCCACTCTGCCTTTGTCCACATCCTTTATAATCCATTATTCAATGCAATGCATTCATAGTTGCAGAAATTATAAATTTAAATAAAAAGATTAAACACTCCATGCATGCTCTCTATTACATGTAAAACTTCAGTAATGAGAGGAGAAAGAGCACTGTCTTTGATTTATGTGTCTTATTTGTAATTTGGACATAGTGAAATATTTTATAGATTAAACTTTTTCTATTATTTAGTGTGCAAACAATCACAGTAGCTTCCAGAGTCGTTATTTACCTAATAAGCAGGCAAAAGCAAAAAAAAAAAGAAAAAAAAGAAATTCACCTCAATACATTTGCAATAGAAATTGTTTCTGTGTGACTTTTAGATCGTTGTAGAGGACTCTAGGTCCACTTCCGTTTGAATATCCCTTCAGTAAATAAACTGAGTTTTGTTTTAGCATTTGGTATGCTCAGCCCTAATAAGGTCACACCAGCTCAAATCTGGACTTTTGACTTTTCCATTACACCTACATTTATTTATGTTTCAGCCATTCTGTTATCTATCTGCTGATCTTCTCGGGATCCTTGTGCAAATACACAAACCACTTCTGGCTGTCAGACGCTTGACCTCACAGAAGGGTTTGACTCTATACCCTGGTAATCTTTGGATAACTTTGCACTTTGCATGTAATGACAGTCTAGAATCTGTTAAGGGTTTTTGAACACATAAGACATACCTTTAGAACTCGGTAAAGAAAATAACATTTTATTTCACATTAATGCTCCAGTTAAAAAAGAAGAATTATCTATTTTTCCCGACACTGTAGAACAGGATACCAACTGTTTATTTGTTGTATCTGTCTGCCCTCTTGAGGGCAGACAGAGAAAATATGCCATTTATTGGAAAAACAATCTGAACCACCGCTACATATCAAGTCTGAATACGCAAAATGTTCCATCCATCCATCCATCCATTTTCTTCCGCTTATCCGGGATCGGGTCGCGGGGGCAGCAGCTTCAGAAGGGAGGCCCAGACTTCCCTCTCCCCAGCCACTTCTTCCAGCTCCTCCGGGGGAACCCCAAGGCGTTCCCAGGCCAGCCGAGAGACATAGTCCCTCCAGCGTGTCCTGGGTCTTCCTCGGGGCCTCCTCCCGGTGGGACGTGCCCGGAACACCTCACCAGGGAGGCGTCCAGGAGGCATCCTGACCAGATGCCCGAGCCACCTCAACTGGCTCCTCTCGACGTGGAGGAGCAGCGGCTCTACTTTGAGTCCCTCCCGGATGACCGAGCTTCTCACCCTATCTCTAAGGGAGAGCCCGGCCACCCTGCGGAGGAAACCCATTTCGGCCGCTTGTATCCGTGATCTCGTTCTTTCGGTCATGACCCAAAGCTCATGACCATAGATGAGGGTGGGAACGTAGATCGACCGGTAAATCGAGAGCTTCGCCTTTTGACTCAGCTCTCTCTTCACCACGACGGACCGGTACAGCGCCCGCTTCACGGCAAACGCCGCCCCAATCCGCCTGTCGATCTCCCGCTCCCTTCTTCCCTCATTCGTGAACAAGATCCCCAGATACTTAAACTCCTCCACTTGAGGCAGAACGACCCCCCTGACCCGGAGAAGGCACTCTACCCTTTTCCGGCTCAAGACCATGGCCTCGGATTTGGAGGCACTGAGCCTCATCCCGGCCGCTTCACACTCGGCCGCGAACCGTTTCAGCGAGAGCCGCAGATCACGATCTGATGAAGCCATCAGGACCACATCATCCGCAAAAAGCAGAGATGCGATCCTAAGGCCACCAAAACGGATCCCCTCAACACCTCGGCTGCGCCTAGAAATTCTGTCCATGAAAGTAATGAACAGAATCGGTGACAAAGGGCAGCCTTGGCGGAGTCCAACTCTCACCGGAAACGAGCCCGACTTACTGCCGGCAATGCGGACCAGACTCTGACACCGGTCATACAGGGACCTGACAGCCCGTATCAAAGGGCCCGGTACCCCATACTCCCGGAGAACCCCCACAAGGCCCCCCGAGGGACACGGTCGAACGCCTTCTCCAAGTCCACAAAACACATGTAGACTGGTTGGGCGAACTCCCATGCACCCTCCAGGACCCTGCTGAGGGTGTAGAGCTGGTCCAGTGTTCCACGACCAGGACGAAAACCACACTGCTCTTCCTGAATCCGAGGTTCGACTATCCGACGGACCCTCCTCTCCAGGACCCCTGAATAGACCTTTCCAGGGAGGCTTAAGAGTGTGACCCCTCTGTAATTGGAGCACACCCTCCGGTCCCCCTTTTTAAACAGGGGGACCACCACCCCGGTCTGCCAATCCAGAGGAACTGCCCCCGATGTCCATGCGATATTGCAGAGTCGTGTGAGCCAACACAACCCTACAACATCCAGAGCCTTAAGGAACTCCGGGCGGATCTCATCCACCCCCGGGGCCCTGCCACCGAGTAGTTTTTTGACCACCTCGGAGACTTCGTCCCCAGAGATTGGAGAGCCCAACCCAGGGTCCACAGGCTCAGCTTCTTCAACAGAAGGCATGTTGGTGGGATTGAGGAGGTCTTCGAAGTATTCCGCCCACCGACCCACAACATCCCCAGTCGAGGTCAGCAGCACACCATCCCCACTGTAAACAGTGTTGGTGCTGCACTGCTTCCCCTCCTGAGACGCCGGATGGTGGACCAGAATCGCCTCGAAGCCGTGCGGAAGTCTTTCTCCATGGCCTCGCCAAACTCCTCCCACGCCCGAGTTTTGGCCTCAGCGACCACCCGAGCCGCATGCCGCTTCGCCCGCCGGTACCCATCAGCTGCTTCTGGAGTCCCACAGGCCAAAAAGACCCCATAGGACTCCTTCTTCAGCTTGACAGCATCCCTCACCGAAGGTGTCCACCAACGGGTTCGGGGGTTGCCGCCACGACAGGCACCAACGACCTTGCAGCCACAGCTCCGATAAGCCGCCTCGGCCATGGAGGCACGGAACATGGTCCACTCAGACTCCATGTTCCCCACCTCCCCCGGAACGTGTTCGAAGTTCTGCCGGAGGTGGGAGTTGAAGCTCCGTCTCACAGGGGACTCCGCCAGACGTTCCCAGCAGACCCTCACTACACGTTTGGGCCTGCCAGGTCTGACCGGCTTCCTCCCCCACCACCGGAGCCAACTCACCACCAGGTAGTGGTCAGTGGACAGCTCCGCCCCTCTCTTCACCCGAGTGTCCAAGACATACGGCCGCAGATCCGATGAAACGACGACAAAATCGATCATCGAACTGCGGCCTAGGGTGTCCTGGTGCCAAGTGCACGTATGGACACCCTTATGCTTGAACATGGTGTTCGTGATGGACAGACCGTGACGAGCACAGAAGTCCAACAACAGAACACGACTCGAGTTCAGATCAGGGGGGCCGTTCCTCCCAACCACGCCCCTCCAGGTCTCACTGTCATTGCCCACGTGAGCGTTGAAGTCCCCCAGCAGAACAAGGGAGTCCCCAGGAGGGGCACTCTCCAGTACCCCCTCTAAGGACTCCAAGAAGGGTGGGTAATCTGAACTGTTGTTCGGCCCGTAAGCACAGACAACAGTCAGAACCCGTCCCCCCACCCGTAGGCGGAGGGAGGCTACCCTCTCGTTCACCGGGGTAAACCCCAACGTGCAGGCGCCAAGATGGGGGGCAACAAGTATGCCCACTCCTGCCCGGCGCCTCTCGCCGTGGGCAACTCCAGAGTGGAAGTACGTCCAGCCCCTCTCAAGGAGACTGGTTCCGGAACCAGAGCCATGCGTCGAGGTGAGGCCGACTATTTCTAGCCGAAACCTCTCAGCCTCGCACACTAGCTCCGGCTCCTTCCCCACCAGAGAGGTGACGTTCCACGTCCCAAGAGCCAGCTTCTGCAGCCGGGGATCAGACCGCAAAATGTTATAAGCATTATACTGTATAACAAATTAGAATCAAAGAAAAAAATCTAAAGCTTTCCATAATTACACATATATACATAGACCAGCCAAACTATCAGGTACATATCTTTCAGGTCTGAGCATTTGAACACGTGCTAAAAAAATAAGATGCTGGAAAATGTGTGGGAGCATCAAGCACCGCTGCATCCACTGTTCCCTCCCACTCATTGTGCCGTGTGAGAGACTGAATCAGAGCTTCTGGTCTATTTCAGTGCCTGGATGTGAGAGGTCTTTTCTTTACCCTTTCCTCTAAGACTAGAGGGATTCACCCACTCAGTGTGACTTCTGCAGGAAGAAAGTCAAGCTGGCTGAAAATCAAACACACACAATAATGGATGTTAAGAGATTCACTTTCTAGCAAAAAACATAATAACAGAACAAATGGATTAACACTTTCTGTTTATGGTAATGTAAAGTTTTGTCTGTTTCGTTTATTCTCTAATGCAGTCAGAAAAACCACCAAAGGCATAATTTCTTAAACTATGATGGTAGTAATGGTATAAGAATTACAATATTTCAGTCAGAAAATAAAAGATGCTGCTTTTTACCTGTCATTGCATAATTTATTCTAAAAAAACTGTTTTAAATGTATTGTGATAGACATTATAATTAGATTTTCAAAAATAAATGCACAACAGGCTATTCAGAGTACCTCCACTTCTGGTTTGAAATAAAGAAAAAAAAACATTGCCCAAAATGCTTTTTTTAGTCTGTATTTTGTTGCTTGGCGAGTTTTTCCCCAATTTTAGTGAATGCTCAGTTTAAACGAAATGCATTTAAATGCCGTTTTTCATCAGTGGGAAAACGAGAGGAAATACAACAGTTAAAACCAAAGTCTGAGACAGGTAACAAGCAAAAGGGGCATTTCTGATACCAGAAATATATTTTTTTCTCCATAAATCTTAATTTATCTTCCAGTTTCTTCTTGTGAAAGACTGAATTCAAATGTTAACGTTATTCCTCTCCCTCGTTAAATCTCCGTCAAAAGGTTCCTTATAATGAAACTCACTGCATCCCAAATAGGGCCATTCCACCCTGATTATTTTGCTTTGCTCCTGTAAATGCAGTGGAAAGGCAGCAGGGTGATACTGGCTCCAGAAAAGGTTCCTGGAACAGATATGCAGATGGAGACTTTAATGTTTGCTCATCCTCCGATACACATGCCTGCTTTCTTGTGGGCAGAGGAGAAAAAGCAAGCTTCCCGAACAAAATAAACAAAGTTTCAATGTTTGAATAACAAACAGCGTAAATATTAATTATTCTAAACCACACCTACATTCATAAATGAAACGCTCAAATACGAATACATCCTCATGAACAATTATAAATATTAAAGTTTAGGAACTCAGTGATAAAGCCTTGCTGTAACTGTCACTCATTCACAGGTCTACATGTCAAAGTACTGTGGAAATGGAGATGAAGCGTTGATTAATTTGGGGGAATTTGAGGGACTCTCAGTGTCTGTCTGTGTCCTCCTACTCAGCAATCAGTGCGGAGGCAGAGCGTTTATTCTATTCTGGTCCCTGAAATGTGAGGTCTTTTCTTCACTGCTCCCTCCAAGACCAGAGGGATTCATCCACACGTCTGCAGGCAGAAATGCAAAAAAAAATAAATAAATAATTGAGTATAATTACATTTGATGGCTGACCGAAACATATATGATTGTTTTTACTTTAAGGCTTTGACTTAAACAATATCTTGTTTATTTAAGTTCTATAAAACATCTAATAGTTTAAATAAAGATGGTTTTAGGCTCAGACCTGTGTGTGTGTGTTTTTTTTGTTTAGCATAGATCTGTTTATGCTAAAACAACCACACCTCCATTAATTTGTATGGAGGTGATGAATGTCCAACTACCTCCAAATGTTTTTGAGGAACTCAATAAAGTCTAAGTTTATCTCTAGAAATAAACATCTCTATATCTAAACAGGAAACAGTAAAAAAAATAACAAAGATGGAAAAGATAAAGGGATAGATTTTGAAATAATGGGGTTTTTAAATGAAATGGCTCCAATATATTCTTGAAAGTAATCATGAGATTTGGTTTGCTCTCACCTTTCTGGTTGTTACTCATTTACTGGATGTTAATGGCAATCTGTACAAAAATGAATATATTTTATTAAGAAATATAATCTAAATTGTGCAAATGTGACTGTAACTGAATAAGCAGGTGCATTTGTTCATCTTAAAAATGTATAAAACCAACCCAATAGCTAAATTGCAAAATACTGATGTATTAGATTTACTTCATAAAAATTGTAGCAATAACTTCTTAAAGACAAAATTTAACTAAAACAATCTAGTTAGGTCATTAAGGAAATTTATGGAGATGTATGAAAAGAAAAATCAAGTAAAATAAAAATTTAGGGTTTTCTCTCCCTCCAAAATATAAAGAAATTAATTTCAAACCTCTACATTGTCTTTTCTTCAAAGGAGTTTATAAGACACAGATTTAAAATTGATTGTGATGATTGACATATGGACCTGAAACAAACATCTGTTTTTTGTCAATCTGTAAACATCTTATGTGAATCTCTTCATACATTTCTGAACATAAATTCCATGAACAAAGACTTTCTCTTCAAATAGAGTACATTTAAACAGGAACTCCATCTACTTTTACATTTTTTTTTAACTTGATATATTATGTAGAAGCTGTTGCAATCATTAGGAGCTATGGCTTTTTTAGATTGTTTCTTGTTCTAAATAAAGATTTTATTAAAAATGTAAAAAAAAAAACAAAAAAACAACAACATGGGCCACTCCCTTGTGTGAATTGTATAAATACAGTTGTGAAGAGAACTATGCAGCAGAAACACCTGCAAGCAGGAGCCGTTCAAGATGAAGACTTCTGTGGTTGCTTTGACTTTCTTTTTCTTCTGTGTGGCTGAAATTACAGCTCAGCCCACAGGAGATAGAGATGATGGCACCATTCAGTCATCTGGTGACAAAGACTGTGGTGCAGCTGACGGCCAGAAAACCATCGGGCAACTTTTTGTCATCTTGAGAGAGCTAGAAACCAAACTTAGAGACACTCAGAAAGAGATGGAGGTCCTGAAGTCACAAGTTCAAGGCAAGAGCAGCAGATTTAGAGTTTTCTCATTTGTAACTTTTAATTTATAGACATTAAGTAAATATTATAATGAACACTTTTTTTCATCTTTCTTCCTAAGGCAACAAGGTAGCATTTGGAGCATCTATAAGTGTAGGCGGAAGTGTTGGACCTTTTAATACTGAGATCACACTGGTCTACAAAAAGGTCTACATGAACACAGGATCATTCAACCCGAAAACAGGTAAACCTATCACAGTGATATATTTGATTATGCTTATTAATCAAATTAGTGTTTACAAATAATGAGAGTTTGAAGTATTTTGCTGTACTTGAAGAGGCAAAATTATCCCTTTTCATGTAAATTAGTGTGATTATTGCAGGAAGGACCTAAAATAAAAATTATAAAATACGTCTGAGTAGCAGGAAATTTAGACGGGATCAAATAAAAATAGGATAAATAAAAAATGAAGTCAAAAAACAGTTTTCTGACGGGGAAAAACTATGAAGAGGTTAGGAAAGTATGCTATACTAAAAATATTAACAGTTTTAGCATAGCATAGCACATCTGTGTGTGGTATGTGGCAAATTACATGCACTTTCATAATCCTTAATCAGAATAAGTATTCTGATTGCATTTAGAATACAAACAGATTGAAACAAATGAACAAAGAACAAATTCCAGCAAATCATTTTAAGACATTTTTAACTAAATCTTTTAAAATAATATCCAATATTACATCAACATTACATTATAAAGTTAACTTTTTTTCAGCATTTACTCAAACATCATATGTGTTTAGAATACCTCCAACGATCACCATAAACATTCCTTTGATCATCCACAGGTATTTTTACGGCTCCTGTCAAAGGAGTCTATTACTTCAGCTTCTCTGGACATAATATATCATCTAAACCAATGGGCCTGCGACTGATGAAGAATGGAGAGCAGATGGTCACCGTCTACAACCATCCTTTTGGAAATCGTTATGAGACAGCAACCAATGGAATGATGCTGCAGCTTGAAGTTGGAGACCAGGTTTACATGAATCTGCGTGAAAACACCTGGATTTATGATAATGAGAATGATCATAGCACATTTATTGGCCATTTATTATTCCCTCTGTAAGGTTCCTGCAAAAGAATAAAGCTAATATACACATGAAATTGATTCTATTTTGATGATAATATTTAGTGGTGATGGGGACAGATATCAGGATAAAATTAGAATCTGTGTGTGCTATGTCTTAAATGTGAGGTGATCTGATGTATGCAAGTAAATACATTTTACAATCATATTCATATTTGACCAATTAAAATCTAATAAAGACAAAATGTTTTCATTGCAAAAACCTGTCTCATTCTTTGAAAATCCATTTGTGGTGAAGCTCCTTTCGGTTTTACACAAGGATGTGAAAACATCTAATTCTAAATTCAAAAGCTGTTAAAAAAAAGTCTGCAAGACATGAAAAACTCAATAAAAAATATTTACTCAGCATTTGTGACAAATGCCCCTGAAACACCAAAGGCCTTTGTCAGTTCTATCAATGTGAATGTTTTATTATAATTATATTATTAGTAGTAGTATTATGCTATACAAATAAAATTTGATTGATTAAGTGAACACAATTAAAGAAAAAAGGAAAAAATAAGAAAGTACACAAATAATATGAACTAATAAAGAAGATAAAAAAAATATATAAATTAATCAGAGATGGTGACTTTTACTGAGGTCAGCCATTCTCATGTTACTTTAGCTAAGCAATACTGAAGCAAATAGTTCTGACAGTGTAACAGAGTAGTGGTAATAAATGATGTATTAAAGATTCAATCACCAAAAGTTTTGAAAGACAGAAAAATGTGGATCATCCACAGGCTCATGTTTGATTACTTGTTAAGGCACTTTTGTTGCTAAATACTAATCACTACAGTAAGGATTAGATTTATTACCAGGTTTGTTAGAAAAATCTGATCTTTTTGATAGCAGGTTCAGAAAAAAGCAAACATGCAGAAAAAAATCATGAAAGAAGGGTATATAATCAAAGCAAATGGAAAAGAAAACTAAAACATCAATCTATCCATTTTCTGTACACCTTTGTGCCCAGTGTTTTGGGTGAGAGGTGGGGTCACCCTGGACAAGTCGCCAGTCTGTCGCAGGGCAACACAGAGACACACAGGACAAACAACCATGTATGCACACAACACAAATAAAACACAAGTCTGTTTCTTGAGCTGCTTTGGAAAATGTCACTAATGAATAATAATTAAGTAGATTATCACGCGTTTCTTGTTTTTTCATGGTAAAGAAAGACCTGCTATCCTGGAAATAATCTTTGTCCAGCAAACCTGCTGCAGCATATTTCATTTCTTACAGGTAAGGTTGTCTCTTCATTGTTATTATTTGCACTACAGTTTAAAATAACACAATGGTGCTTTGTTATTTCAGCTCAAACATCAGTTGTGGCTTCTAGCACATTAGGGTATTTCCATAACTTGTGACTTTATTTCCTTTTCACATTCTTCTAATGCTTTGGCTTCCATTTGTTCTGCAACACCATCCTTTTACTTTTGAACTTTCTCAACTTTTCTCTGTACACTAGTTCTTCTGTTAGATTTCCACAAATAAAGAATAAATAAATAGAATGACTATGTCTTCTTAAGTTAGATACAGTGGTTTGCAAAAGTATTCGTTCCTCCTAAACCTTTACATATTTTGTCTCATTACAACCACACACATAAACATAGATCATTGACATTGACATCATTGACATAGATCAACACAAAGTGGTAAACAATTATGAGGTCAAAAGAATACTACACATGGCTCAAAGGACTTTTTACAAATAAAACAATGAAAAGTGCAGTGTGCAAATGTTCTCAGCCTCCTTGGGGAACCAATGTTTTCCTGCAATTCCAGCTGTAAGTCTTTTTTTTTTTTGCACATCTACTGATTGAAATTTTTGCCACATTCTTCTTTGCCAAACACCTCAAGCTCAGTCAGATTAGATGGAGAGTATTTGTCAAGAGCAATCTTCAAATCTTGTCACAGATTCTTGATTGGGTTGAGTTCTGAACTTTCAAACACATGAACATGTTTTGTTAGAAACCATTGCAGTGTGGCCCTGGCTTTATGTTTGGGGTCATTGTCCTGCTGGAAGGTGAACCTCTGCCACAGTCTCAAGTCTTCTGCTGACTCCAGCAGGGTTTTTTCCCAATATTGCCCTGTTTTTGGCTCCATCCATCTTCCCATCATCTTTGACCATCTTCCCTGTCCCTGCCGAAGAGAAGCACCCTAAGAGCATGATGCTGCCACCACCATATTTGGGAGAGGGCATGGTGTGTTCAGAGTGATGTGGTGTGTTAGTTCTCCATCTCACATCCACTTTGCATTTTGGCAGAAAAGCTTTCTTCTTGCCATGCTTCCATGAAAACTACATTTGTGCAGTGCACGGCTAATAGTTGTCCTTTGGACAGATTCCCCCACCTGAGCTGAGGATCTCTGCAGAGAGTGTCTCCAGAGTCACCATGGGCCTCTTGGCTGCATCTCTTATCAGTGCTCTCCGTGTTTGGCCTGTAAGTTTAGGTGGATGGTTTATGGTAGGTTTACAGTTGCACCATACTATTTCCATTTCCAGATGAAAGATTGGAAATGAAACTGGACGATTTCAACCTTGAAAAGACTAAAATCTGTTAGTATTGTAATTAGGATTGCGAGTTATACCCTCTGCACTCCAGATAATTAATGTCACCAGGTGACAACATTTTACTAGACATTCTCCACTTATCTGTTGTGATCACGGAGAGGAATAACCGGACAAATTATTTTTGTTTCCAGCTCACGAAGAAACAGTGGAATTCAGTTCAGTAAGTTGTTCCCGTAATTTGAGACTTTATTTCCTCTTCACAGTCTTCTACTGTAACAAGACAACTGTAACAAGCTTTGGCTTGCATATGTTAACACCATCTTTACTGGGTCACTGTTTAATCTTCTTACCTCTGTATACAGCTAGTGCATTTAGTGTTTATTGTAGAATTATATTGTGTAGAAACTGCCATTGGTTTTTTGCTTTTAATTTGATATGACAAGAATGATCAAGCACCTCTGTTCTTGGGACCTAACAGTTTAATGTTGGTTTTGTCTCACTGTAATGGATCCAAGACAACCTCTAATGGCAAAAAATAAAAAATAAATAAATGAACCACTCAATCAGGTAATTGTGGATACATTGGTTACAAAGCAAACAATCATTTCTTTAGGAGTCCTGCACATGAAAGTGTCAGCAATCATGCACTTTACCAAAATGTGTAGCTAAACCAGAAACTCTATCCATCTTATTCCTGGTTATGCTGATGTAGGATTGACTGTGTTAGTTTTAAGGTGTAGCTAGTGTTTGTTTTGTAATTGTCAAGGTGAAAAACTTTGTGTGTTCGATTAATTAAAGTGTGCAACTCACCTGATTTTACTCTGGGTAATTTCTCACATCCATAAGATGACAGAATTGGTTTGTGTTCTGATTGGGAAACTCATTTTACTCATTTTAGCCTGCTCCCCAGTATCTAACATGTTTTTCTCTTCATCATAAAAGGAATCAGTTTTATCACTTTGTAAGTTCAGAGTTTATAAGTCTTGACATATTTCACAGAATGTGTTAAAAATACCTTGACAAATATTCAATTTTTGAATGATAATGCTAACAAACCCAGGAGGAAAAATACAAATAATTTCCAGTTTGTGTAAGCTGGACACAAGTAAGAAATTGAAATTGCTTCAGTTGTCAATTTTAGACTCATGTATTACAGTTTATCAAGAAAAAGGTCAAGAATCAAAATGTCTCATCTCTGCAACCCTTGTTGACTATTAGCTGCACAAGCCTGCCCTCTTGTGGACAAAGAAGAGAGATGAGGTTCAAAATGAAAAGAAAAGACTGCAGTTTTCAAGGCTCAAATACCTTCTCACAGCAAATGGTAACTGTTGTTTTATTCATTTAAGCTCTGAAATAAAAATGTTTTCAGCTGTAGTCATCATTCATTGACAGGTCTAAGTGTACGAGTCCAGAGACTGAAAATGTAGACGAGGTGTTGATGAATGTAGGGGGAGCTAAGAACACCTCAGTGTCTGTCTGTGTCCTCCTACTCAGCGATCAGTGCGGAGGCAGAGCGTTTATTCTATTCTGGTCCCTGAAATGTGAGGTGTTTTCTTCACTGCTCCCTTCAAGACCAGAGGGATTCATCCACACGTCTGCAGGCAGAAATGCAAAAAAAATAAAATAAAAACTCCTTCAGTATAGACTATCAGTCTGAGTTTCTCAGAAAATGGAAATATCTATTATATTGTATTACACACATTACCTTATATGGCTGTCAGCGCTTTTGCTTCAGAGCATCCACAAAACAAAAGCATAAAATATTGAAGCCTATGTTCCTCTTTTCCCCTGACACATCTCCAAATTTTCATTGTCTATCTTTTCCCTTCAGAGAACTCATGAGTTTCACTGTTGAAGCAAAAAGTCTGGTTCAAGTTGCTGCCTAAGCAATTTTTGTTCGTTAAACTTTTCAATTCTTCTTGGTAACTTCAGAAAATTTTGTATTCAATGATTTGCAGATCATTCATGAGTTTGACTGTTTCAGCAAAATGACTTGTTGAAGTTGCTGTCAAACAGTTCCCAAGTCAAGGGGGTCAGAAACCTTTGTAATCCACACTTATTTGCAGTTTAGATAGTGGAAATAATTGTCCCTCAACTTATAAATGGAGTGAAAATGATAACTGTTTACCACCATTGTTGTTGGAAGCCATAATGAGTCGATCCATTTTCAATTGCTTTTGTCATGTAAAATGTATTATATGGGTCTCGTTTGAATTGTCTCAGCCTCAACAAAATTTATGCGTTTTATAAAGCCTTAACCTGCAAAATGCTTTTACAGGTTGTGAAAATATGTCAATCATACTGTATTTCTTTACACTTCCATTGGACTTTTTTTTAAATATCTCTCCTGAACTGATAAATTGTTCCCATGTGAACCTAAGTTTGTCCTAAGTTATCTAAGCTAATTAGATGATGAGGCATTTGGCTACCTTATGAGAGTCATAGGTATCCAAGTGTATATGTGAGACATTAAACAACCGATTTTCTGAAGTAGCTTAACGGTACGTCTCATGAACCATCATCTGCATCCAGAGCACAACACAATGTTACACTTCAGATAATGGAAGGACAAGGATGTGGATGTGGTCAACAGCCAGAGAGAAGAAAAGAAATAAAGAGGACTTTATAGTTATCGTCGAGGCAGAACTGGGCTGAGGACATATTTCAGTTTCCATACCTCCAACATCAATAGGATATGATTTGCAACCCAAAACAAAATACTGATGGAATTCCTCTAAACCTTCTCCTCATCCCTGTACAATATTGCTGGGTTTCAGATGACATAGCAATTCAGCCCATTTATTTCTGTTAATCCAGCATCAAAGTGTCTAAAGTCTGATTCCTGTATGGTTGCTCCAACTGTTCAAATAGAGAAAAAGATAAATATAAAAAAGATCATTTTCATGTTTCGAAGGTAGTTGGTCACAAGGGAGTTCATTTTAAAAAACGTATTAAAAAAGAGGAGAAATGTGGATCATTAATCTACAACTAAAAACAGGAGGTGCGGACACTAACAATGCCCGAGTTTGCAGCACCACTTTCTTGCAGGTGACGGTCGCATCGTTTAAATGGTATTTTCAGATATTTTATTGGGCAGTTACTTCAGAAGCCAAGCATTCATATGTAAGGCAAGATATTATTTTCATGGCGTAGCGTAGTTGTCCTCAGAGTCAAAGCCGAGTCACGGACAGAAAATATAATGTTTATTCAGTGGGACTTTAATGCTAAAAAAAATAATAAGTTAAATAAGTTTAATATAACCTACCCACCCACACAGTCACCGTGAGCTGTTACTATTCCCACACATGCTTCGTGTCTGGACACAAACTATGTACTGGCCAAACACGAACACGGGGTTTCTGTAGATTGGTGCGAATCGTTGACCTACATTGGACCTGATTCCTACAGCGACTCAACATTAAAGTACAACTCCAGCATGAGTTTGGGTTTACAGAAGCGAAATAAATAATTTACTAGGAGATTCAAGCTCATATAGATAACATGGGTTAGTTTGTTGTTAGCGATAGCATCGTTATCATCTAACTCAGTGGTCCCCAACCTTTTTTGTGCCACTTTTCTGCCAACTGTTGCTGTTGACGCACAATTAACCGAGAGCATCCGGTTGCAGGATTTTCAAAATAAAAGTTGCTCCAGCCTCAAATAATACGTAACACGGAATTATTTAATTATTTCTTGCGCCGCGGACCGGTACCAATTGGTCCACGGACCGGTACCGGTCCACGGACCGGGGGTTGGGGACCACTGATCTAACTCACCACTCACCCGGCAGAAACAAGTCGACCGCCATCTAATGCTGCTTTTGATCCAAATGCTTGACCCAACTTTAAACTAAATGATTGTCTTCTCCAGGTTTTTGATAACTTAATTCTGGCTCATTGTATAATATGAGGTCTGCAGTAGTTAGTTATGTGGATCGCCTTGACACCAGGTATCCTCAAGATTATAAAACAAGTCTTTTTTTTTTTACCGAGATAATCTGAATCATATCCTACATATAAGCATTTTTTTTTTCGCGATACCTCGGCTGTTCCATCCTATTTAGGGCATCAGTGTAATCATTATGATCAACTTTGCTTAGTTTTGAACTAGAGCATTCCCCTTCCTGCCCTCCATCTGAATTTCGCCGTCATCCAGGTCACATGACTGAAACTCAGCAAAATAGGAATTTTTCTCAGTATGGAGATGTAAATGATCAGAAGACTGCACTGTAATACCTACAGACTGCATGTACAGTTTTTCTTAAGGAGATTCCCCTGTTTCATTTTCAATTTTTTGTAATTTTTTTTATTTTATGTTCTCTGCAATCCTGTCTTTTTCTTTCCGTAACACAGTGGCATGGGCTGTCAACAAATTACAGTGAAAGTATAAATGAGCCTCTTGTCCAGTCTGTTGCTTTAGTATTTTGTGGACTGTTGATTTGTACAGGGTAATGTATTTCCTTTTGTCCAATGATTGTTACATTCTGGTCCTTGGCTGTGAAGTATTTTCCTTATTGTCTACTTAAAAAAAAACAAGATTTGGGTGTGCTGTGATGGTGCAGGGGTTAAGCACAACCCACATATGGAGGCCCTAGTTCTCAAAGCAGCTGTCCTAGCTTCAATTCCCAGCCTTGGTGACCTTTGCTGCATTACTCACTTTCCCTTCAATTAATTGTCAAATAAAAGGCCACTAGAGCCAAAAAACAACAACCAAGATTTACCTAGAGTTGTTTGCAGAAAGGGAAAAACAAATACAAAAATAGGCACTTAAATTCATAATCTTCATGCAATCAATAACTGACTTCCTTACAAGCAGAATTTCCTGTCACATTTTCAATGTTGTAGGAAACAAGTCTGATTTTAATTATCTTATCTTTCTGTGTCTCTTATCATGTTTTTCTGTTTTATTCAGTTCCATTTATCATCAAAGCATCACAAACTTAAGCCACTGAGGAAATAAAAGAATAAATGTTTTACTAAAGGATAACATCTGAAGTTTTAGACGTCCAATCACCCCTTGAGCAACCATGAAGTTTTAAAACTTCAGTAACCTTGTCACCATGAAGTGTAATAGGTCCAGAAACCCAAAGTCGACTTTCATACAGCATAAAATGGAAAAGACTAAACACTTAACCAGTACTTTTCTACTCTAACTATTCTTTCTATGTTTGTTTTGCATTGAAGAAGGCACTGGAATAGAGAGGTGTCTTTGCTAAAAGCCAAATAGGAAGGATCTCTACAACTAACCAATTGTTGCTGTTTGTCAGTCAGGGAAAGGTAAGAAGTACATATATTCTTATGATGCATTTAAGAAATCTTAAAACTGGGGATGACCTCATTGATATTTTAGAAGTGTAGATGAAAAGAGGAGTAGAACTTGGTGACATCTCATCTCATCTTATCTCTCATGTCCACTCTTCTGTCCTTCCATACATACATACATTATACTATTTAAGATAATTGAAAATTATCATTGAATGATCCTTGTACATAAAATGTCACATGTCTTTTGACAAAATAATTTTTACTGAAAATTATCAAAGAAATAATAGATGTATCAGAAGATATGTAACAATGGATATGATAGTTAATCTATACAGGAGAGTAAAACAATAAAACCAAAATATCCCTAAAGTTCACAAGAGTTGGAAAAGTTTAACTTAACAAACCTTTGACCAGGAAGAAGCAAATAAACTAGGTCACTTCCTTGTTTGAATTGTATATATACAAGTGAGGAGAACTAATGCAGCAGAGACACCCACAAACAGAAATAGTTCAGGATGAAGATTGTTGTGGCTGCATTAACTTCTTTTTTCCTCTATGTGTGTATGGCTGAAGTCACCAATCAGCCAACAGGAGAGGCCAGTGACACAGATGATGGCATCATTCAGTCACCTGGTGGTCAAGAGCTTTTTGTCATCTTAAGAGAACTAGAGGCCAAGCTTAGAGACACTCAGAAAGATCTGGAGGTCCTGAAGTCACAAGTTCAAGGTAAGAGCAGCAGATTTGGAGTTTTAACGTTTGTAAAAAAAATTATATACAGAGAAAATAAACATAATGACCATGTTTTCTTTCTAAGGCAACAAGGTAGCATTTGGAGCATCTATAAGTGTAGGTGGAAATGTTGGACCTTTTAATACTGAGATCACACTGGTCTACAAAAGGGTCTATATGAACACAGGATCATTCAACCGGGCAACAGGTAAACTTATCACAGTACAATATTTTATTATGCTTTTTAATCAAATAATTGTGCATAAATATTGAGAGTTTGAAATATATTTTGTCTGAAAAGATGTACCACGTTACTAAGTGTCATGAAAAATAGTGTAATTGTGTTAAGAACCTAAATGTAGACCAGACTTGAGATGTAACCTTTAAAAGCTGTGAAATAAAATACATAAAGTCTTGTAAGACAAAAAAAAAAAAAAAATCAGAAAAAAGTCACCAAATAATACAGAGAATCACTGTTATTTTCTCAACCTCTTTAAAAACCATGATGAGGTTAAAAAAGTATGTTGTACAATAATGAACAACAGACATCATTGGTACATTAAGGATTTTGACTGCATTTACAATTCAGACAGGGTCTGTATTACTGAAAAATAAAAAATAAATAAAGAATACATTCAAACAAATCACTTTAAGACATTTTATCTGGAGCTTTCTGAATAATGTACATTACACTTTCATTATATGATAAAGTCATAGCAGTTCAATCTGTTTTTAACAAGTTGCTCAAACTCTTTGCTGCATGTCCAATGCAATGCAAGCCAAAACAATCCTATTTTATTTATAAAGCCCTTTAAAAACCTCAGAGGACCACAGTGCCATAAAGACAATTAAAAGATAAAAAGAACAAAATACAAAGTTACATTTATTAGACATAAAACAGCTACGTAATTACAAAAATGTAAAACAATTAAAAGAGCATCAAATAAATCAGTAATAATAACCATACATTTCATCTATAGGTGTTTTTCTTGACACTCAAGTTAGGAATTGGAGTTGACCTAACAATAATATGGTCAACATTCAATGATGGGTGAAAAAATGGACTGTTCATAGTTTAGGAGCTACTAAACCAAAAGTATGGCCACCTCCTACCTTGTATTTTGTTTTGAAATACTTATACTGCATGTACTTACATAAAGTACATTCACCTCTGACTGAAAAATGCAGCAACTTGTGGGAGTTGTAAGAATAAAGAAAAAAAGCTTTTCCATTTTAAGTCTTATCATGTCATCTGCTTAAATAATTCAGGATTTGTTTTTGAAACCTTGGAGTTAAAAACCACCAAGCATCCCATGAACATTGCTTTATTATCAACAGGTATTTTTACAGCTCCTGTCAAAGGAGTCTATTACTTCAGCTTCTCTGGACATAATTATTCATCTAAACCAATGGGCCTGCGACTGATGAAGAATGGAGAGCAGATGGTCACTGTTTTCAACCATCCTCTGGAAATCGTCATGAGACAGCAACCAATGGGATGACGTTGCAGCTTGAGGTTGGAGACCATGTTTACATGAGACTGCGTGAAAACACCTGGATTTTTGATAATGGGAATGATCATAGCACATTTATTGGCCATTTATTATTTCCTCTGTAAAGCTCCTGCAACAATATGAAAGCTAACATACACATGAAATAGATTTTATTTCAGTGATAATATTTAGTGGTTATACGTACTGATGGGGAGAGATATCAGGATAAAATCAGAACTGCGTGTGCTATGTCTTAAATTTGAGGCGATCTGATGTATGTAATTAAATAAATACATTTTACCATCAATTACAATCTAATAAAGACACACATAAACACACAACCTGTTTCATTCTTTGAAAAACCATTTGTGGTGAAGCACCTTTTAGTTTTACACAAGGATGTGAAAACGTCATTTTCTAAATTGCCTCAAAAGCTGTTAAAAAAGTCTTCAATACATGAAATAATTCAATAAAAAAATATTTACACAGCATGGGTGACAAATGACTGATACACTAAAAGTCTCTGTCAGTTTTATCAATGTGGATGTTTTATTTTTATCATTATTATTATTATTATATTATGCTATGTCATATTTACCACCACATTTGGAAGAGGGCATGGTGTGTTCAGAGTGATGTGGTGTGTTAGTTCTCCACCACTCGCAGCGCTTTGCATTTTGGCGGAAAAGCTTTCTTCTTGCCACACTTCCATAAAGACTACATTTGTGCAGTGCACAACTAATAGTTGTCCTGAGGACAGATTCCCCCACCCGTAGCTGAGGATCTTTGCAGAGTGTCTCCTGAGTCACTATGGGCCTCCTGGCTGCATCTCTGATCAGTGCTCTCTGTGTTCGGTCTGCAGGTTTAGGTGGATGGCCTTATCTTGATAGGTTTACGGTTGCTCCATACTTTTTCGATTTCCAGATGAAAGTTTGAGTCTTTCATCTGGATATGGAAATGAAATGGGAAGATTTTGATCTTGCACTTGAAAGTGTCAGCAATCATGCAGTTTACCAAAATGTGTAGCTAAACCAGAAACTCTATCCATCTTATTCCTGGTTATGCTGATGTAGGATTGACTGTGTTAGTTTTAAGGTGTAGCTAGTGTCTGTTTTGTAATTGTCAAGTTAAAAAACTGTGTGTTTGATTAATTAAAGTGTTCAACTCTCCTGATTTTACTCTGGGTAATTTCTCATATCCACAAGCCAACATAATTGGTTTGTGTTCTGAATGGGAAACCCCAATAACGCTCATGTTATCCTTCTCCCCAGTATCCAATATGTTTTCCCCCTTTAACATAAATGGAATCAGTTTCATCACTTTGTAAGTTCAGAGTTTATTAAGAGATGGAAAACAGCTGAGAAGGAGAGGGATGACAGGCAGAGAGAAGGTAAAAGATGAACAGATCAGATGTAAGGTGAAATAAAGGGAAAAACCTGAACCTAACAAGAACAGAAAGTACACTAATCTAAGGAAACTAGTATAATGCATGCACAGGTGAAAAGAATAAATGGATTACTAAAAAGGAATGACCGTCTGTACATTTTTTTTTCTTGTCCCCAATTACCATGTATGATTCACTCCAGAAAATGGAAACTTATATTATAAACACTAAATCTTTCTATTTATTGAGATTTTGGACCACTTATTTTACTTGTTACATGCTTTCTGCCTTAAATTTTTTTTGGTGCTTTACTGAAATACTAACAAACATGGCTGACCTTAGTAAAACTGAGCATCTCTGATTAATATACATGTTGACTCCACATTTTCCAATTTAACTGGTACTCTTTTGTAGTTCAGAGTTGTTAGTCATTCAAATGTTGCAAATATTTTTTTTATTTATTTCCCCAAAAGAAAATGAGATTTACACCTGCTCATACAAAACAAACAATAAAAGCATCAAATAGATTTTCCCAAAAGATTTACACAAATTTTTAAAAAGACTTTGAGTATTTAATTTGAAAGCTAAACATTTAGTTATTACCAATAATTTAATAGGGGAAGGATGATTCTGAATTGACTTGAACATGCATACATCAGAATTTATCTCACATTTAAAACATAAAACACAGTTTAAAATGTTCTCTGAAATCTGCTTCGAGATATAATGATTTTGCTAAGCAATATAACTGAAATCAATTTCTTCAGTATTTTTTGTCTTTAACTTAAGCCTTTTATGTTACTATAATTGCTCACAGCCTTTACAGAGGGAACACTAATAAATGGCCAATAAAGGTGCTAAAATCACCTCCATTATCAAAAATCCAGGTGTTTTGAATAGTTTCTCACATTTAAGACACAATATAAACAGATTCCAATTTTATTCTAAAATATGCCTCTAACAAGAAGTATTTTTGCTAAACATCACTTTTGTCCTTTTAGGTTTAACAAAAGATGTTAATCATTCACAACTTTTGCAGAGGGAATAACAACTGGCCAATAAATGTGCTATGATCATTGTAACTGTCAAAAATCCAGGTGTTTTGATACAGTCTCACGTAAACCTGGTCTCCAACTTCAAGCTGCAGAGCCAATTACATACACGCCCATTTTTCAATTGGACGTGTACGTAATTTATGTGAACATATATGCAGTGAAAGACACATTTAAGTTTTGTGACATAATGATGACATAATATATATTACCTATTCTGAAAGTTCAAAGTAAAAAATGCCTCAAAATTATTACTTTGAATTTGATATAAACTCTCTCATGTTGTAAATATGATCAGCTTTAATGTAGCATAGCAATTGTTTATCTTTTTTCCGGTACACTTTTTTTAATCTCTTTGCAGTTTTTAAAAAGGTTGAAGAAATAACAGTGGCCTGTGTCAGAAAATTGTTATGTTTTACAGAATTTTCAGATTTATTTATTTATTTTTTAAATGTAGCATATTAATCTTTTTTCTGGCACACTTTTTGCTTTTTTCCCAGCTTTTAAAGATTTTTTTTTATCTTACAAGGTTTTCTTTTGTAAAAGTTGTATCTGAAGCCTGGTCTACTTTAGGTCCTCCTTAACATAATCACACTATTTTATGTGACACACAATAATACGTCAACCTCTTCAAGTACAAGACTTTATGCTAAGCTCTCAAAAGTATTTGTACACATTAATTAAATTCATAAGCATAGTAAAACATATTGCTGTAATAGGTTTACATGTTGCTGGGTTGAATGATCCTGTGTTCATGTAGACCTTTTTGTAGATCAGTGTGGTGTTGGTATTAAAAGGTCCAATATTTCCACCTACACTTATGGATACACCAAATGCCACCTTGTTGCCTAAAGAAGAAACATGAAAATAAGTGTTCTTTATAAAGTTTATTTAATCTCCATATAATAACATTTACAAAAATTAAAACTCTAAATGTGTGGCCCTTACCTTGAACTTGTGACTTCAGGACCTCCATGTCTCTCTGAGTGTTTCTAAGTTTGGCTTCTAGCTCTTTTAAGATGACAAAAAGTTGACAACATTTTTTCTGGCTTTCTGCTGCGCAACAGTCTTGGCCTCCAGGTGACTGAACAATGCCATCATCTCTGTCACTGACCTCTCCTGGCTGAGCTGTAGTTTCAGCCACAGGGAAATATAAGAAAAAGAAAGTTAATGCGGCCACAGAAATCTTCACTTTGAGCTGTATGTATATTTGCCACATTAGTTATCCTCATTATATATACAATGCATACAAGGAAGTGGTCTAGATTGTATAAACTGGGCCACTTCCTAGTTTATAAAAACTAGCCCACTAGTTTTATATGCTAGTGGCCTAATTTATAAAACTAGGCCACTAGGTCACTTCCTAGTTTTTATAAACTTACAAGTTTTCCAAGATTTTGTTTCACTTTATATTATTTTTGCTAAATCCATACTTCTACTTCTGTCTGCTGCTGACATCTATGAATAGTAAACTGAACAGTTTGTGTTTTAATTGTATTTATTACAACACATTTTCAACATATGTGTTGAACATTTTTCATTTATGGACAAATCATAATATTTTCTACCCTTCTTTGTTTGTCAGTATTATTAATAACAAATCAGAGAAATCCTATGGTGAGGAGATGAAATGAAGGAAGACTTTGTTCTCTCCTGCTGATACTCTCTCATGTGATTTTGTGGTTTTTGACAGCAATTTTTGGAAGTGGTTTTGAGACAGTTCACATCATCTCGCTGAGTTTCATGGTTTCTCTCCGTCTGTGCAAACAGCTCACGGTTAACCAGACTTACTGTAAATTACCACCATGTGATCCTGTTGTGTTCTCTGCTCAATTCTGATCACATGGACTCTCTGTGGGCACTTCACTCAGACGTGTGAAAACTTTTCATATCTCCATGTCCTTTCACTTTGCTTCCGTCTCAATCAAATGTTTGTTCTCAAATTGAAAATGACAACAGGACACATTGTCAGAACAACAGAGAGATGACGTCCTGTGTCGCGTTCATTCAAGGGAGGACAGGCTGTGACGGCGCATGATAAAGAGGAACCGGTTATCTGTTTCAACATTTTGAAGATCTGAGGTGCATCTACACAGGAAGTGCCCTAACATCCACTCTTCCTTTCCTCTGTGCGCTTCAAAGCATAACATAATAGCAAGCTGTGGCTGATAGGTTTGCACGCAGTGAAACGCTGATACAGCACAGATTGCAGGCAGGGACAACGCTGCAGAGAATAAACTGAATGGGAATGTGCTTTGAGTCTTAATGTTCTACGTCATATTCTACTGTAAGCAAAAGATGGTGTTCTATCTCCAGCCAATAGGGTAGACGAATGCCCTTTAAAATACACGTTTGTTTTAAAAAGACTGAAACTCTTGCATCAAACCTGATGCAAGAGTTTTTCTTTCACAAGTAAGAAAACCAGGACTTGTGCTTGTTGTGAAATTTAGCAAGCCTGTGTTTCCAACTAAGGAAAGTGTCACAAGTTGTTTTTACTGTTGAGAAATATATTGTGTCAGGCAGTGACAAATGTTTTTTTTGTGAGACTACATAAATCTAAACAATAATAATAAAAAAATAGCAAATTGACAACTCAAGTGTTATTACTAAAGTTCTGCTGACTAAAACCTATATGAATATGTACATCGGATAGTTACAATGTAATGCCACCGCAATGTACACAGAACACATACAGAACTTTTTCAAATCCTTTTTATAACTAAAATAGGAAGCCAACTCCACCTCTTTCACTGGTAATGCCTACAAATATATTTTTTTATCTTCACAGGATAAATGCAACTGATTTAAAAGGGTAAAAGAAAAGAATGAAATTTATTTTTCATTACCTCTTTAACTGAAGTTATCTGAATGAAGAAAAATCTATATAAACCTGACATTTTTAACATGTCCCTCCCTAAATATTAGCAAGGCCAACAGACGGCGTTAAGATGTAGTGAGAATCAAGACTTCAGATGCAAGAATCTGTTGACGGGACAACTTGATCCTTTCTGGAAGAGTGGCAAGAAGAAAGACGTTGTTGGAAAAAAAAGTTTAAAGTTTGACACAAGTCAAGTAGTGGATTCTGAAGATACAAGGAGGAAAGTGCACTGATCATTCTGAATGCACAATTCCCATTGTGACATGGAGGTGGCAGCATCATGAGCTACTATGAGATGTTTTCTTTTCCAGAAATAAGGAAGCTGGTGAGGGTTAGCAGGACAATGGATGGAGCTAAATGTAAGCCTAACCCTGAAATATCCTGTCAGAGGCGACAGAAAACATCAGACCCAAGTAGAGGTTCATCATCTACCAAGACAACCACAGACATACAGCCAAGGCTACAATTAAATGGTACAAGCTGAAGCACACTCATCTTTTAGAACGGTTCAGTCAAAGTCCACATTTAAATCCAGCTAAGAGTATGCAGCAACACTCAAAAATTACATTTCCTGCATAGTCACTCTGCTTTTAATCTGATTAAGCTTGAACTGTTCTGCAACATGGGCAGAAATTTCAGTTTCTAGATGAGCAATCCTGGTAGAGACGTTCCCCAACAGGATGTCTCTAGACGTTGTAGAATCGCGGCCATGAAACGTGTTTCTACATGTGGGCAGTCCTGCAGCTGGAGGGACACTTGTAGCAGCAGCTAACTGGCCTATAGCTGAGGGATGACCAGTTGGAGCAGCGCTCGGCAGCATGAACGGCTGGCTGGACTTGGCTCAGGGCATAAAAAGCCCTCTCTGTTCGCCGCTTCCCAGCCAAGAAAACATATGGTGGGGAGAAGGGGAAGCAGCTCTGACAGGGAATCAAAGGCACTAACCAAACAAGTGGACAAAGATGTTTTTTAAACATGCTGGATGTGATCCTGACCTGAATCTGACCAGTGGCTAAAACCCTGTTCATCGACTCCATGCAAATAAAGTGAATAAATAGTTCAGCCGTGACGTTGAATCTTAATTTTGGCTTTCTTAAAGCCTGTATGACAGACTGAACCGGGACAAAATGCAGATGGTTCTTTTAAAGTATTATTTCAAACATTTGTGTCAAGATGTTGACATGAACAATCTGTAAAAAAAATGCTTCAAGTTAATATTGCCATACCAGTTTGCAAGTTTTAAACTATTTTCTGCAATTAACAAGTGACCAAACAGCGTCCTGCATCGATTGGTCTTAACCTGGCCGATGTTGGGTTTTTTTGAATTACTACAGTTAAAATAGAAAAAAATGTGCCGCAGCTACTTTGACGAGCATAGTAGCTTGAGATCTGACAGCAAATAAAGGAACAATACTAGATCAGATAACTATGTTCCTCACCCAGTTCTAATAAAATAATAAATGCTTCAATTGGGAGATGATTTTATAGGCTGCAAAAGGTTGAACTTATTGTAATAACAAGCATTTTTAAATCAATGCCGATCATTTTTGCTTTATCGTCTTCATCTCTAAATAGAAAGTGCAAATTGTATTTCCAGAGAAAAGGCTAAGTAAAAACTCGAAACTATAATGGACATATTCAAGTTCTACATATTAAAACATTTCATATTTCAAGAAAAACCAAGTGAAGAAGAAGTTTCAGTTGAAGCAGAAGTAATAATTCAAACTGCTGTGCCAAAAAACTGCTCAGTTTGGCCGTCATTGTCTATGTAGAGGACAGCAGAAGGTTCTCCTGTTTTCGTGCTGCATTGAAAAACATAGATAAAATTCATCTATATTTTGACATATAAACTGACTTATTGTTAAAGGTAATCATGACCTGCTTTGTTTTATTTATTTTATTTAAGTATGGAAATGTTTAAAGGGCTCAAAAGTTTGCCTCATTCACTTTATATGGGGGAATTAGTTCTTTTTAAGTATTTAGAAAAGTGATATTATATAAACACCAGAAATTATAGCATAAATCTGCTAAAGGATCTGAATTGATAAAGAGCATTGTATGCAGATGGAGTGTGTGACCAAAGACCTGCAACAGGATTACAGAAGTGTCAAAAGGTCACAACAGGTGTCAAACCGCAGTCCTCGATGGCTGGCGTCCTGCAACATTCAGACGAGTCTCCGCCTCAGCTGACCCGCACCACATAATTAGACCATTAGCAGGACCCACTACCTGCATGAGGAGGCGACTCGGCCGCGTCGCCCAGGTGTGCCGGAGTCGGGACACATTTGAGAGCCGGAGAACAGCAGCCCCTCGGGAAACGACGCTTCGCAGCACCCACACAGTTAAATGAGGCGAGACACGCACACACCACACACTGTTACGTAAAATGTGTTCTGTATTCCAAGTCTCTCAAACCGACAGGTGGATGGCCACAAAATATTGTCCAAAAGCAGAAATACAATTACAGTAAGTCAAAAATGGTCACTTTTTTTGTTTTTAGAAAAAAAAAATCTACATCATAGATACAAACATGGCTTGCCATTCACTGAACCGAGGTCCCAGCAGGTTATCCCGCTTGTTCTTTATAGACTAGTACCTCTGGAAACAGCCTGAATTTGATATCTGCTTACAAGCTCAGCATCCAGGCTGCAAAATAGATGTATTTTCATGATCATCATTATTATTATTATTATTATTATTATTATTATTATTATTATTATTATTATTTCACTTTGACACCAAATGAAAACCAGAGTGCAGAGGCTGGAAACCTGTTTTAAAAAGAAAAAAATAATAAAAGTTCTGATTGCCATTAGGACGCACTGCAGAGGAAGTAAGGGCTCATCAGTTGGCACAGTCACAGGAGATTTTTTTTTCTTCTTCTTTAAAGCAGGGAAGGCACTTGACATGGGGTCGCAGTGTTTCCCCCATGCAGCGACAGCAATGCACCAAGGTCCTTGTTTGTGCACACCGAGGAGGAACACAGTCAGCTGGGCGCAAGTTTCAGATAAGAAAATAACAAATCACCAAACCTGCGGATGAGCTAAAGGAGGAGGGAAAAAACAAAACAAAACAAAAAAAAAAACAAGAATGTACTGGCTTGACTTCAGATGTGGTATCTGAGTGGGCGGTGGGTCTGCGCCTCTTGTGTTTAACTTGACAGTTCGTGTTGGAGCGAGCTGTGCAAGGCTTGAGTGGTGATTTTTTTATTTTAAATGCTTTCCGAGCTCTCCTATGCATTACAAAAAGAGAAAACAATAAATGCAAAAAAAGGTGAGCAATCTCTGCTTTGAAGTAAACCCATCATCACCATCACCACTAATCTTCAAGACAGAAGAACCAGGCCCGGAAGAAATAACAGTACAGCTGAGAGAAAAAAAAAAAAAAGGACAGAATTTAAAAAAAAAAAAAAAACAGGCCTGAAAACACATGACTCTTAGGTTTCACAATTAGACATTCCCACCGAGGCACATTTTCCAGAGAAGTGTCAAATACAAAGCTAGAAAAGAAAAACTAAACAAATCCCAAAACATTCAAGTACTTTGCCATGTAAACACTTTCCAGACTATGATACACAATAGACTGTTGTCGATTTTTTTTTGTTCTTGTGCAACAACAATAAGACAACAGTGTGAGGAGTGAGAAAACTTTTAGAAAAAAAAAAAAGTAAAAGTAAAGAAGAAAGCCTTTTCAGAGCCTCAACTTTTCTTTCTTTGAAGCTCAAAGCCCCCCAGGTTTTCTGCACGTCTCCTTCAGAGCAGGACACAGGAGCAGCACTGGTCCCCTCCGCTGGGGACGCTGGAATAGTTCATCTGTCTCACGATCTCCGCGAACAGCTCGTCCACCGAGATTTTATTTTTGGCCGAGGTCTCCATGAAGGGGCAGCTCCAGTCCTGGGCCAGCGCCTTGCCCTCCCCGGAGGTCACCTCCCGCTCCCCCTCCAGGTCCACCTTGTTCCCCACCAGGATCATCGGGACCCTCTCGTACCTCTTCACCCGGATGATCTGGTCCCGCATGGGCTTGATGTCCTGGAAGCTCTGCTGGTTGACCAGGCTGTAGACCAGGATGAAGCCCTGGCCGTTCTTGATGTACAGATCCCGCATGGAGGCGAACTGCTCGGTTCCGGCCGTGTCCAGGATCTCCAGCACCGACGGGGACGAGTCCACCTCGATCTCCTTCCGGTAGAAATCCTCTATCGTGGGGTCGTACTTCTCGATGAAGGAGCCGGTCACGAATTGGACCGTCAGCGCCGATTTACCGACTCCGCCCGAGCCCAAAACGACCACTTTGTACTCCCTCATGGTTAGAGGAGGGGTGGCGGCGGCGGTGGAGGGGAGAGAGAAGAGGAGAAGCAGATACCTCCTTTTTTTTTTTTTTCCTCCCTTGACGAAGCCTCCTCTCCTTTCCTCTCCTCTTCTCTTCTCTCCTCTCCTCTCCTCTCGCTCCCTAGTCGCCTATCTCGCTCACCAGCCCGGATGTTTTCAAGCCGAGCGGACACTGGCGCAGGCTGCGGCTCCCCTCGTCGCTCGGGCGGCCGTCAAAATCTCACGCAGGCGAATATCCTGCGAGGCTGAGGGCCGCTGGGGGGTGTGTGTGGAGGGGTGTGTGTGTGTGGGGGGGGGGGGGGGAGGCAGATCCGAGGAGAGCGACCGCCCCTGGACATCAGCGTGGGGAATTAAAGCGCATTTTGATCGCGCTGTGTTGTGCAACGGCGGGGGGTGCGGGGGGGGGGGGGGGGGGGGGGGGAAGCGTGATCGCGTCTCCGTGTTCTTGCATGGCGTTTCCTGCCCACATCCTCAGCGCGTCAAAAAAAAAAAAAGAAAAAGCCGAGGCTCGGTTCCGTTTTCTTAAAGGAGCCGTCACCCGGCCGGGCACCCCGGTCCTGCAGACTGATCATCAGCAGCGTGGTGGGCTGCGGAAGCCCCTCAGCTGCAGCTGCTACACGCATCTGACCGTGTGATTTAATGAGGCCTGCCATTTAGTCAATAATCATTTTTAAATGTCTGGTTCCGCGCTACGAGGACTCAGCACAAAATTCTTCCTTCACGTAGATGTAAATTAAAAAAAAAAAGAAAAGTTTTTGTATTCTAAAAATCTATGTTTCCGAGACGACAAGATAACTACACCTCATAACTAAGCAACGAAAAAGCGACACCAGTCTGTTTTTATTTCTGCTTCACTCAAAAAAAGTGGCATGTCAAACTTTGCTCAATTATCGTTGGAAAAAAATCGTTATTGGGTTGAAAGGTCACCTTGCCATCAACCCAATTATCAGCTCCCTTTATATGTTCTTTATCAGATTTAAGTTTGAGTCTAGTTCACTAGTTGGAAGAAACATGTTAGTGAAAATGAGAATGTTATTTTAAATTTAAATTTAAAAACGTGTATGGATCATTTTTGGGCTTAACGGGGTTGGTATTGACCAACTTTATAGTTGTTACAGTTTTTGTTTTGCCCCCAAACTTTCAGCTGGATTTGGGTCTGAACTTAGTTTGACTGCAAATTTGAGTTTACAGACATTTGTTTAATATTTGGTAGAGGTTGTAAAATCTATCCATGCCCAAGCTTCAACTTCCAGATTGATGAAATTTAGCTTTAACATTTCCACATAATGTATTTTCCCTATGCAGTCACTTTTTAAAGAAGAGGCTCTCAGTTACATGCTTGTTGGAGTTAAAACATCTCCAGACATTGAGATACTTACTTGACGGCATCTGTAAATCTCAATCTGACATTTTCTGTTGGTTTTGAAAAATAATGACGTTTTCCTTGTCGACAAGCCTTTTAACCCACCTCAGCAAAAATAATAATTCCAGTGGAGAATAAAGTTCTCTTTGCACCTTCATGCTAATTTTACACCAAAAACATTTTCATCTTTGAGACACAAAACCCTTATTCTTCCTGAACGTCATGATGTCTTGACATCACCATGATGCCGATACTTCCCTACTTATTTGCTTATAATTTTTTCAACAGCTGAAGGCAAGTCCTTCATGCATCTGAAAATTGTACTAATTTAATTTTACTTTTTTTTGAGTGACATTTTTTTTAATTTTCCATATCACACAAGCAAGCTGCATGCCTGAGGTCATCAGGTCAGCCTCGTTTAACAGATTTTGTAACATAACCTGTCAGAAGCCTGTAAAGCAATGACACCATCAAATTGACTTTCTTAAATGATATGGTACTATATAGTAATATTGGTGTAAATGTAATTGGAAACGATTATGAAACAATATGCACTTTAAATTCACTTATTATTCTGTGAATTACCAAAATCCAGATATCTTTGATAATCCTAACTGACTTAAAACAAGAAAGGTTTAATCTAATTTAATAATCAGACTATGAGAAAGAAAAAAAAATGCTAATTTAAATCTCCAAGATCAAAATAACACAAAGAGACAAGGTTGCATGAGCAAATCAAATAGTTTTATTCAGATTTTTTTGTTGTTGTTTTCATCCATACAGCAAGAGTCAAATATGGCAACAATAAAATGAGCATAAACAAATCTGGAGACAGAATAGTACATCATCATGTGACAGCTGTTAGCAAATACATAACTGGTGTCTGCGCTTACAAGTAAAAAGCAGTCAAAAGCGAATATGTGCACCCAGCAGGGAAGAAGAAGAAAAACCTTGGTTGCAGCCAGAAGACTTGAGAAGTCTTGTATTTCTTTTTTTTTTGACAAAATGGTGCTTTGGTTATATAACGACTATACAAAGCAGCCTCAAGTTAGAAACATATTGACACTGACTTTTACATTCATTTTAAAGAGGAATTTGCCAAATATGCATTTGGTATGACGAGCCTTCGCCTGCTGAGTGCACAGCTAAGAAAAGCAGGAACTGCTTGTGAGTTAGTGGGGACTGTAATTCTCTATCGGAACATATCTGAGGTGGACAAGTGCTAATATGTTATTATTATTATTTTTTTTAAATAACTTGTTTGCTTGGAAATACTAGAGTAAGATGACTTGTTTTTAAAAGTATTATTTCTCCACACTGTAGATGTTATCTACGGCATGTATGATTTCAGAAACAAAAAAAGAACAAAATTTTTTAAATTTTTTTAGGTTTTGTGGATCTCAAAGTGCCGCCTGTCCTTATATATCTACACAGCTTCTTTTGTTTACATGCAATCAAATGAAACTATAATAGAAGATTTTTTTTTATAGATTCATGTATCTACTGTACCATGGGACACTGCTTGTCCGGTAAATGACTATATGGACCTTAATGAATATGTCATCATATCAGAGGCATAGAGTTAGCATGACATGGGGAAATCCGCTCCCCTGCAACATTCCCTGGCATTACGAGCCACCTATAAAATAAGCGCATAGCTTTCTCTGAATGCATTGGCCAAGAAACTAGTGCCCTTCTTTGCAAGCGAATTTTAGCTGGTCTTCTAATTTAAGAATTTTAAATTAATCTAACAAAATTCCTTATAATTATAGATCTTTTTTTTCTTTTTATTCAAAATAATATCTCATTATGATACACATTTTTTTCTCTGTTCATTTTACTATATACAGAAGTGCAAAAAGTTAACCTTCGTCCCTTAGGTTAGAACTCAATATCTGCAGCATGTCCGACTCTTCCCCCGGCGGGGGCGGGGGGCAAAAGTCTCGGCTTTTCCTCACTCCAAATCTCAACAAACATCAACATCAATCTCACTGCTCGTTTTGGCCTGACATTCAGGGCAAACTTAATATTCAAACAAAACTACAAATCTCTTTGAAATGGATACAGTAGAAAATAATTTTTTCCTCTCTCAAACATGGACAATCCACTTTTTTTTCTCTCTCAATACAATATAGTATTTTCAAACATGACATTGACATGTTACAAGGAAAATCGGAACTTTTCCCGACAATCATCTCATTCCTTGTATCAAAAAGTTTCTCATCAATAAAATTAATTGACAAATACAACAACAAATGAGAAAGACATCCAGCTATATGAATGAAGTGAGAATTTAAACACATTACCCTCTATATGGTTTGAAAAAGTTATGAATGTCATACTATCTTAACATCTACAACGGCTATATGAATGTTGTCAAGTAATAATATAGTAAGGCAAAAAAAAAGAAGAAAAAATCTAAAACTACATACCTCAAATAGATTCAAATTCTTAAGTAGTACATAACACATAAATCCAATGAAATTTAGGAGAGTAATTGTTTCAGAAAGAGAGATAAACAACAACAACAAAAAAGAGATCAAAAGCGCCTTGTGTGAAGTATAAAACTCATTGGTGTTTTTTTTTTTTTTTTCTCTTTTTACCTGCATGGTGATTGAAAGGACATTTGATTGGGTACAGACCCATAAATTGTGATCTAAGGCTTTGTTAGGTACATAACATTGGTAAAAACACAGCACACGCTTCTGTGAAGACCTAAGAGGGAAATAATCATACGACACACATGGAGGAAAGATAATTAACACATTTCCTTATCCGTTTAATCCTCGACCTAGATGTGAGTAAGACTTAAGAGCAAATCTGTGCTTTGGTTTCATAGTGAGATCAATAAAAGCTTCATATTTTTACTTGAAATGCAAGTAGCACTCTATAGTAAAAATGAGAAACTGAAACAAAGTGAACCACAAAACTGAAGTGCACGAATAGTTTTTAATGACCTACAAGACCTTTGGGCCTGTTTGTTTTTAAAAGTGGCTCAAAAGTGCTTCTCGGAGACACATTTTTAGAGCTGCTCTTGTTTAAAAAGGAAGGGAACAAAGTAACACAACGCTAATTAAAGCTACTCCCTCTACTTCCCCAGGCTTTAGAGTCGACAGACTTGATTAACAAATTATCCTGACGAATAAAACTGGTTCATTTAAAGGAGGCATGACGGATTTTTTTTTTTAGAAAAACACTCTCCATCTTTGATAAAAAACAAACAAAAACAAAAAAAAAAAAAATTAAACCCCACTTTCAAACCTAATGAAATCGGAAAAAAAGATTAAAATAATAATAATATTATTAATAATAATAATAATAGTAATAATAAAAAACACTCAGAATGGAGATTCTAAAAGAAAACAATACAAAAAGAGCCATACAAAAGTTTTACCTTCGGTAAACAAATAACACTGCTGAGATAACACTCTGGTTTTAGCTGTATGGCCTTGATGGCACATGACAAGGTGAGACAAGCTAGCCTGGCTGTGCTTTCAAGGTACACAGGTATGTTGGTTTACCCAGAACATTCATATGTCCAAGACCCTCATTTCAACATCTAGTTTCACTAGTAGCCGTAAAACACAATACTGTACATGCCCAATGCATTTGGCAGAGAGAAGAAATAATGAAAAAATAAAAATAAATTTATATCATTGTGCCTTTTAGATTTCAATTAAATTCAAGGTGCATATCTGCATTCCACTTGTAAACTATGAAATATGGCTATTGATTAAAAATAAAGCTGGAAAAAAAAAAGGAAACAATAAAAGAGGAAGGAAAACTCTTGGTCTGTCAACGTACCAGCACTAGATGTTATCTTGTAGCAACAACGCCCTTAACCTTCTGTGCATGCAGTTATGATAACAAGTAGAGCAAACTGAGTGGTATGATTCAGTTAGACACATAGGCGTTACACGGTTGTTTCCACCAACTCATCCCCTTCTTCATCTTCATCTTCTTCTCGGCTGGACGTCAATTCTGACAGCGAATTCTTCTGGATATTGATATGTGGGAAGATGGCACAGATCGTGTGTTTGTACCCTTGACGCATGTGACGAGTCTCTCGTTGTGGACAGGCTAAGAGATGGCTGACCCTCCTTGTCCCATTGGTTGACATTCTGAAGGTTATGTACATAAAGGCTTAACTCTTTTGGCTTGGACGGTGCCAGCACACATTCATTTTGATCTGCAAGAGAGGATGGATGTCACTTAAGAACGAACGTTCAGGGAGTAGAGTACATGGAGTGTCCTGCACTTGAACTGTTTAGCATTTTCTCGACCTACAACCAAAAACGTCAGTGTATTTTACTGAAAATGTATGTGGTAAAAAAACAAAACCCACAGTGTTGCTTAATTGCAAAGCGGAAGGAAAACGAGTCATGGCTCTCAATGTTTATCTTGCAAATAACGAAAAAAAGGTGACAAGTATTAGTAGTCAGCTCTCGTTTGTCAGCATTTGATAGAACCTCATTTTGCTCTAATTAAAGCTGGATGTCATATGTTTTTCTTCTTGCCGCTTTTCCATGAAGACTCTCACACAGTTAGCATTGATTCTATCCTACTGAATGTTCACGTTAGTGAAGGCCTTTCTCTTTGTTTTTTTAATGTAGACTGAACAGTGCACTGCAAAGCTTTGAAACTCCACAACTTTTTTTTTAAAGTTATCAGAGTAAATCATCATTCTTCCGGTTCACAAACGTGCATTTTCTATCACATAAAATCCAAATAAAATACACTGGAGTTTGTGGTTGTAATGGGACCTTAAAGTGGAATATCCTACAGAGTATGAATGCTACTGTAAAACACTATATTAACCAACACGCTACAGCCATGGAGTTGAAACCAGAGCTAAAGCGAGTCACACAACAAAGCCAAAAAACCTGGAATGAATAGACAGAATAGAAGCACTGAAAATAGAAACTCACTGTTCTTAAGAGGAACTACATTTGAGTCAAGTACTTGTGACTACTCAGATGATCTGCAGATATTATTGGAATCTGGTGACAGAAAACAGAGATCATATGAAGCATGTCAAATCGAAAACACACAAAGTGAGCATTGGCCTCTCTCTAAGCAAACAGATCAGTGCAATGTAACCACATCCTCTCTCTATGAGATGAGCTCGCTGCTGAAAGGAGACAAAGTTAAGGAGGCAGGACAAGCTTACTGCTACATTCGGGGGGCACAATCGATGCAAGTTTGTCATACCAAGGACAAATAGTTCAATCAAGACACACTAGCAGGGGCGGGAAGAGGGTGACTTAAAAGGAAGTGTGAGATGAGGGAGGGTTGGATGGGAAGCTCTCAGTTAGGTGGCTTTCCCCATGCAAATCTAAGTCCTCCATGTTGTTGACCTCCACACCTCAATCAGATGCGGAAAACATGTAATAATGCATGACATGTTGACTGACTCTTAATTCTTTTGCCAAAAACTTTTAATTATGTATAATTCACCTCTAGCAAAATTTCCATCAGAATGTTGCAACATTGCAATACTGCTTTTTAACTAAAAAAAAACAAAAAAACAACACAAAACTAATAAAGTCCAGCATTTAAACACAAAGGTAATGGTAGAGCTTTGCTTTATGTGCTGGAAGCGGCTGCAAAAAAAATAAAAAAAACAAGAACAAAAAAACTAAAGTAAGCCAAGCACCAGAGCGGCACAGACAGTGACTGTTGCACAAAGCTGTGCAGAAAGGCTCTCAAAAAATGTAGAAAAACAAAAATTAAACAAATGAATAAAAAGAGAACTACCTCATACATACCAATTGCATGTATTCGTTGGTAGTCAACTTTGATAAGGAAGAGTCCTCAAAGGTGGAAAGGACAAAAATCAAGGTTACAATGAGGACACAGAATAAATACACATCAGATACTTTAAGGGAAAAAAATGACTATGCTTATAGTTAATGAATATAGCCAAAAGAAACGCTTCGTCATAATGTGTTAAGACATTAAATATGGCATGTTGGACAAGTGTAGGCCAACAAGAGGGAGTACTGCTTTCTACCCAACCCACCCATTATAAGACACAAGCATTCCAACTCTATCAATGTGCACAGATAGATAGATAGATAGATAGATAGATAGATAGATAGATAGATAGATAGATAGATAGATAGATAGATAGATAGATAGATAGATAGATGGTGGTAGAGGTGCAAACCTGATTGGTGGAGGCAGTTGCGAAGGGAACGCTTGTGGCAGATGTGGTGGCTGCAGACACAGTGGCTGGAGAACCACCGTGCATCATGGGAACTTTTTTTTTGGAGGGAAAATCATGTAAGCATAAATACACAGAGGAGCAGAGGAGCCACATACAAACCAGGCAAATAAAAAGAAGGAAAATGTGAGCAGGTGGGGGTGAGGGGGAAGGGCTGGGCCCAAGTGGGATTCGATTTAACTAGTTCCCCTGACTTCTCTCTGCCAAGACTTGAATGCATATTTGAGTATATTGTTAATATTGAAGTGATTCGATGGTGCTTTATTTTCTTGGCCCACGTAACTTTAAAAGTTCACCTAAAATTTATTGTTGCATGATGCTTAATAATGAAATAACTACAGCAGAGGAGATGAAGGGGCCAGTTATAATTGAACTCCCTTTAGTATTCTTTAGGTATAAAAAGTGGGTCAATCAAGTTAGGACGGCCAAAAAAAGGTTTAAACAAGCGGGATGTCGACTGTTCAAGCAGTTTATGAGCACACAGGGGAACTAACAAAGCATCGGTCGGTTTAACCGCTACTGAATTCAGCTGATAAACAAAATTCTGTTACACACCATTCATTTTTCATTGTGTGGACTCATGTTTCAGATCTGAACTCGCGTCTTTACGCAGCTAAAACAGCGACTCTCGGGTCACCAAAATCAACATTGAGCTCTAATTCTAACAATTTTTAATGGACAATTTGATTTTGATGACCAGTGACTCAAAGACAACAGGTTACAGGAAAGGAAACAAACAAACAAAAAAAAACAACTGAAGAAGGAAAAGCTGGAACCTACCAACACTGGCTGCAGGTGTCATGCACAATATTGAGCCTGCCCATCATGCAGTGCAACAGGAAGTGGATTGGGTAGGGAAGAGAAATCAAAACAGCCCATCACAAGATTCGTTAGAGGGAAAGGAGAGATAATGTGGGAGAAAAAGTTAATATTTCTCAAACACAGACATCAGTGACTGGAGAAAGTGCAGATGTGACTGAGACTTTTGACTGCAGGGTAAGAGTTTGTAATTTGCTAAGCATAATAGGAGGAGAATCATTATAATCATTGAACATCAAATACACATTCCAGCATTGAGCCCAAAGCAAAGTCCCAGAATCATGGTTTGACCCCATCCCATGGACTATTACACAGTTTGATATCTTTTATGGTGGTTAATTTCGTATTTAGTTAAAATCATTGTTACACTAAATTCTATACATATATATCCACAGTTTAATTAAGGTAATTAGTCAGAAGAAAGAGATTAAAATCCCATCTTAATTCACAGAGGCCATGCAATGCCATACAAAACATAAAGCATGTAATTAGGCCCTACCTTTTAAACTACAAGACACATGCAGTGCCTTGCACAAATTTACATTTCCATTAATCTTTACATTTTGTCACACATTACAATATATTACACAGTTTGATATCTATATATATCAGATATATATATATATATATATATATATATATATATATATATATATATATATATATATATATCACTGAAGTATATCGTTCTAAGGTGACAAAATGTGAAAAAAATTCAATTGCTACACAAACATTTACAACATACTGTATGAATCTATGTTGGTTCAAAGTGGAAGTTGTTGTTAACTCAGTTCTGTAAATTCCTCCTGTCTGATGAAATAGTTGAACTGTTTATGACCGAACAGAGCTGTGTTGCAATCTATCACCCTGCCAAACCCCAGCCAAGCAAAGAAGCCAGGTTAGACAGATCCACCATCCGCTGGCTGATTGCTTCGGGAGCCATACCTGATGGGAGGAAAGCAGCTTGCTGCTGAAACTGCATGCTGGCCAGGGCTTGTTGGTACTGAAGCATGCCAGTGTTAAACACGGCTGTGGCCCCGTTGGCCTTCTCCAGAGCCGCCCGCTTTGGGAGGGGAGCCATGACACTAGGGGTGATGCCCTGCCCGTCCACATGGAGGGAGGACAGTGAAAAGGAAAAAAAAAAAAAAAAAAAAAAAAAGAGGCAGAGATAGACAGAAAGAGAGGTGTGTGGAATTTAGAGAAGGTGTGTTAGAAAGAGGCAAAGACAGGGAAGAAAACAAGAAAAAAACGTTAGAGAACATCAGAGAAACAGAGCCACAACATCTTTGTGTGTACAACAATTACAATATCATATCATCAGTAGCAAGCAAGCAGCAGTCTGACACAAATACTACACAAGCAGGAGCATGATGCCTACTGGAGCTATGAGCTGACAGGCATTTACATATTAATAAAAAAAGGCTTTATTATTAACTTTACACACATAAGGCTGACTAATAAAGCAAGCATTAACCATTAAAACAATGAGGCTGCTAACGAGGTGGAACAGGTAGTAAGCACAGAGAAAGGGAGGCTGCACTGCTAGCTCCATGATAAACTGTGTAAACCATGTTTAAGTGATGGTTCACTCTCAGAAAAAAAAAATCTATCAAAAATGGTTTAAAGCCAAGAAAAAACAAAAAATAACTGCAAGGCGTAACACTCTACACGTCTTGGCATTAGGCCATTCTTGACTTCTGGTGATTGTGTCAAGATCAAGATATGAGTGAACTATCATTTGTTACAACTAACCTGTTAATGTGGGATCACTCCTGTTTAGTTAGCCTAGCCCCCACCCAGATCCATTACCCATGCAGTAGCAACACAGACATGCACACATTTGATTGACACTGACATTTAGACACACAAGACTGAAGCCATGCCACTTTAATAGAAGCTCTACTTCCCTCGCCCTCGCTAACTTTTGTTAGACTGGCTGCAGGCGATGAAATGACTGTGGCTCTTCACCACAATCTGCAACAGTGAATTTGTGTTTTTTTGCAAGTTTGACACAAACCGTTTGAACTCTTAACGGGCCACAGTCATTGTATCACAAGCAGCAGTTATAAAGTAACAAGAAGAAGAAGAAGAAGAACACACATTGCACTGAGACAAACATTGTAAAACGAAACAAAAAAACAACAAAAGCTAAGTATCTTTGGTTAAAACACTGCTGCACAACAAAGCCACATGCGTGCCAAGCTAAAAGGTGAAAGGTCATAGTACCAGGTCAAAGGTTGCGTCGAGGGGTCGCTTCAGTGATTTGACAGCCGACTGAGTCTTAATTAGCAGGCAGCGAGCACATGATGGCAATGGGCCAATGGGGTTCAAGCGCATTAACATAAACCAGCAAGCAGAGGTGCATCATGGGGGCAGCAGTGCAGTTTGGGTATAGGTGAGAAAAAACAAAAATAAAAAAACAAATCATTGGAATGCAATATACAAAGGGGATAACAGGGCTAAGGCATGCACAGTGTGGACATTAGCTCTACTACTCAACAGTTAAATCATCATCAGAGAGATGATAACTACCGGACTACAGTGGTTATTTTCACACAGGAATAAATGAAAACAGAAAATTATTCAACCATCATTTGAAAAGAGCCTCAGCAAATAAACAGCAAAAAAATGTACAGAGGTGTAAATTCACATTTCTCCATTTCACTGTGCACGTCATGATCAAGTCGACATTACACTGGTTCACCCCCATGTTCTCTGTATTGCTGTACCACTAAAAAGCACGTGGAGATAAAACGGGACGTGTGGCTGCGCTATTATTCACTGGCACCGTCACAGCAGGAAAAGACAGAAGGCACAATGAAATCGTTTCAAACAATATCAAGAGGAAGAGAAGTTGTAGGTAGGAACAACAGAAACAATGGAGTCATAAAGGAGGCCAGGCAGAGAGAGACGGACAGAAAAGGAACTGGACTCTCTGCTCGTGGTCTGAGATGAGATGAACAAGGAACGAAACAAACGGTTTGACAAATGAGGAAGAAAAAAAAACAAAACGTTTGACATGACAGTAGTCCTGGATACAGTACACTGTTGTCTCATCCTTCTTCATGTCATCCAGCACAGAGCAGATTTTACCCACACCAACATGCAGACCTTTTAATATTTGACCTGGCAAAAGCAGAACTGAAAATGTTACACAACAACCAATTCGGAAGGCGAGACACGTTCAAACATGAAGGTGATTAACTTAGCTCAACACGGCTAGACTTGCTAGCAAATACAAAACTTCTCTCTCTCTCTCTCTCTCTGTTTGTCTTTTCTGGATTTGAATGAGTGCGACCGTACTGAAAGAGAACGCTCACCATGGCCGCGGCAGCCGTGGCCTGGTTCACCTGATGCTGGGTGGCCTTAATTTTGGCCTGCAGGTGGGCCGGGGGGTGAAAGTACTTGCACTTTTCCCTGGTGCACCGGCCCTTGATGTAGTCCATGCACACAGTGACGGTGTTGTCATTGGTGTCGATCATGGTGCTGTCTGCAGGGTGAGCGAAGCGGCACTCGCCCTCCCCCCGAGCGCAGTTTCCCCTCTGGTACTCCCGGCACACCTAAATGAGTCAGAGGGAGAATAGTTAAATAGCATCCATGTCAAAATCAAAACACTGCGAAGTAGTTAATAAAAGTTAAAAAAACAAACATGTGCGACACGATCGAAATGCTTCTCTTTGAATCAACAACACCTACTGCTACTAAAAGTATCTAACAAATTCGTTATTAAGGTCTGACGTTAATTGTTACATTTATTTACTGTTGCTTTGATACTGATTTGTAGCTATAAAAAATCAGTAATAAATTGCTTATTGCGCAAGTCAGACACCTTTTTCTCCTTAAAAACAGATTCTTATAAACAGAGAATTATACAGTTCAGGGTACAAAGTTATTATTTAAATAATTTCTATTTGGTTAAATGTGTAAAGATAAAAATTGTAAATATTATACTGAACCCATTTAGTAGTTGGAACACTTAGTGGTATGTGCTAGTTTTCCTGTTGTGTTACATTTTTAAAGAGTTTTGGTCTCAAAACTGTATTTAAGGACAAGTTTATTACATTTAAAATCTTCCGATTTCTTAATGTTATTTTCCTTTGTTACGTTACTGATGGTTACACTTGCTTAAAGCAGAGGTTAAGTAGGATTTTAGGCATACAAAAGAGATTTTAAGTAAATGTTGTCTTTAAAAACGTTAAACAAGTGGAGGGGGGAGACTTTGTGTAAGCAGCATGCTTTATGGTCTAATGCCATTTGTTATTAAAAGGTAAACATTTTACCAGTATGAACAAATACAATATTAACAGTTTAATCTTCAGAAGCTTCTCAAGTTTATATTTGAGGCAGTAGAGGGCAGCACTTTCTTTAAAATAAGAGCTAAAACCTTCTTTTAGCACCTAACCTGAATTGAATAGAAATGTTGCTGTGCATGCTGCTTCTTCTAACTAATAGATGAGCAAGATTGAGAGGTATAAATTTATTAAATCTGCAACTGCAACACTGAAGATTTTTCAACATAGGAGATTATAGATTATTTTCTGTGTTTTCTAAGAAGCAGATATTTGCTGATGTTTTGCAGTTACTGGTAGCCTGGAAACTGCTGGTGCTTTCTGCTCAACCAAAAGCAATTTCCACACAAATCAGAATTTCTTCTGGTGATTTCAGTCATGAAAAACCTGAAGACGGCAGCAGCAGGAACATGTAGGACAACTTCTCCTGTGACTTGGGCCTTCGCGTAGAAAGAGTCCCATTTTTTGTGTTTTTTATCTTCTATTAAACCTGTGATGTTCACATTTACCCACCGCATAAAGCACATTTGATTAAAGTGAACGTCTTACTGGGATACAGTAGGCTGCCTTCTAACAGAAGCATTTCCCCTTGAAAACAAAGATGCTGAGAAATAAATAGGTTGCACCTATTGTTTTGTCTGTTACCTCAAGCCGGTCTGTTCTCAGCAGTTTCTGGGCTGCGGCAGCAGCAGCGTTGGGAACTTGGCTGACGGTGGGGCTGGAGGCCATAAGCACTGGGGTACTGGGCAGGATCTCCGGAGGCATCAGGCTCGGAGACACAGGGCTCAGGTAGGGATTAAAGGCTGCAGCGGCAGCAGCTGCTGCTGCGCTGGCGTTGGTCGCCAAGCCTGGTGTCACTGAAAACATGGGCTGGAGCAGGAACAAAACAAAAGGTTGAAAAAAAAAACTGATTGTGAGACTGTTTGCATTCACAAGCCTTCTGTTTGAGAAAATATACAAACTAATGACGAAAACGGCTGAAGAGAGATGAAGTTACGTGGAAGGCTTTATGAAAGAAGTTTATATTTGAAACTTTTCACAATTTGTCACCTTAAAAACACAAACTTCAGCTTCCCATGTCGTCGTTTAACTGACAATATTTGATTTAGACTTGATGCGAAAGACCAACACAGGTTAGCCAACAATTAAGAGAAGTAAAAGATCCATGGTTTTAGCATTTTATAAAAAAGAAAAAAAAAGAAAGAAGAAAACATTAAAAATGAAAAGTTCAACAATCATTTGTTGTTTTTAGTATCCTTAAAACTGATGCCCCTAAATACAATTCCGTGTCATCTTCTTTGGCTTCTGTCGTCGGCTTCAGAAGCCAACAAAGTTGTGTCGCAGTGTTGCTGAATACAAGTGAATGCCATCGTTTTGATTTTCATTTGTGAAAAAAAAAATTATGACAATCGTATTTTCTTTTTCTTCTACGTCACTACGGCGTCACTGTGCAGTCGCTTTGGTGTATTTCATACCCGTGTTGTCCTCTTACCATAGGGGGTAGCTGTGTGCCGGGCATCATAGCATTGGCAAGCTGCATCTGCTGGGCCAGCATGGCCATATTCTTCTGCTGAATCAGATTGTTCCTGCCATTGATCTCCAGTTGGGTCTTTAGATGGGGAGGAGGGTGCAGGTACTTGCAGTTCTCCCTGGAACAACGGCCCTGAGACAAAAAAACCCCAAAAAACAAAACAGAAGTGTCAACATTCAGTATTATTCATGAGTGATGCAAGTACGGTCGGATGAACTGCATCGACAACAAGTGCAAAGTTCCTAAGGAAGTGACAAAGATACGAATTAAAAATACGGGGAAAAAACAAAAATAAAAAAATTGCTAATGAGTCACAGCTGTATTCAAACACAGCAGATGTTTTCTCCAAAATGATAATAAATATGACATTTACCTACTGAAACTATCAGCAGATCTTTCAGAACCCACAACAGCCCATATTTTATGCAAACATGACAAAAACCAACATATTTCAAGTTCTGCTGCATTTATCATTAGTAAAAAAAACTAAACAAAAGACATTGCACAGTTTCAAACAAATTACATCTGGTCAATGACAGACTGTTACATTCAAGTTGGGCTCAGTCTGTCACTAATTGTTAACAGCTTGCTATTTCTGTCGGTCCCAGCTGGGACATGTGAGCATGTGTGCAACAGCCTCAAGGGGTCCTGACTGACATACAGTGCTGTTTTTCTCCAGACATCTAGTTTAAGGCCCACAACATGTCTAAGTGACACCAAAAATACTCATGTGCTCATATGACCCGTCTACATTATCCCAGGAGTCACGCAGAGGTCGACCCATCAAAGCTTTTGGCTAATTATTTAGGACAGAGATCACATTCTGCTTTCTGTGGCAAATATCATTCTATACTTTCAGTTTCTCGAATCGCCCAGCCAGAAGGCCCAAGGATGCGTACACATTTATATTTTTTGTGCTCATTCTTTCGGAAGTAACGCTCGTACGACCAGCGTCCAATATGCACAAAAACACACACTCACGACCAGGTCCACAATGTATTAAAGGCGTGTGTTTACTTTAAGGCCAGCAGCAGGGCTTATCTAACTGTGGCACCTATCTCTTGCTGACAGAGCCGGGATTTATCTCTACACGTTGACGTGACTATATCCCACTCTTCAGTCTTCTTACTTTCACTGACACTGGAGAACCAGACAGGTGCGGAGGCGGGAGGATAAACAAGAACCACTATTGAGGCAAAACAGGGTGACCGTAAAACGGTTAAGGTGTATTTAAGGTGTTATATTTTTCTTTCTGTTTGCTCAAAGCTGCCGTCTCTGGCTCTTCCTGGATTTCCTTTTAAGGATATTGCGGCATGTGCGGCTAATGGCAGGCTGACATCAATTAAGAATTCATGGACTTGGATTTATGGACCTCTATATATACAGGCCCTGTGATCTTCTGCACTGCTTGGATTATAAATTACAGCTTGATGTGGGTTGTTTCCTGATAAAATCTTCGAGGAAGTGGGCAATGATGGCACCTGTCACGTATCATTCCAGCGCGAAATCTGGTTCAAAAACTGTTTACATTCCCCAGCTCTAAATAAGTACCAAAATGTCGACTAATGTAGAAAGCAGACCACATAAAGAGAAAAAAAATGTGCTTGATGCTTTAATATTTAGACAACCTGCCCTCCTACTGCACTAAATAAAAAATGTGCCTGTGGAACTAAAACTGGCTGAAGGGAAATGTACAGCCAACAATTTAACTCATAGGTAACTTCCCGTGTTGCAAGAACGAAAGAAAATGAACGAAATGTAAGAACACGAACCAAAAAAAAAAATGTACTGACAAATACGGTCATAAAATTTTTATGCAAAAGTATCCATACTGTTCAAACCATTTAAAATGTTGTCATGTCACAGCCAAATACTTTGATGTACTACAAACAAATGTTCTGTGTGTGCTAGAAAAACACAGAGTGATGCACAACAGTGAAAAGGAAGGAAATACTCTAAAATATTCACAAGTAAAAATACTGTTGCATGGTTTGTTTACCCTCCTGTGTCAGTACTTTGAAAAACCAGCTTTTTGTACATTTATAGCTGCGAGTCTTTTTGTATTTCCCTCCGCGCCTACAAAGTGAAATTTATTCAAATTTTTTCGTGCAAAATAGTTTCAGCTTTGTCGGATTGGATGGGGGGGCACTTGCGAACACCAGTTTGGAAATCTTTTTCACAGTTGCAATTAAGCCTGGACTTGTTAACACATGAATATCTACTGTAGCGCTGGTTGTACCCTGAGGGCTGGTATTCTGCTGGAAGGTCCAGGTCTCAAATGTTTTTCAGTCTTCAACAGGTTTTCTTACAGGGTTGCCCTGAGTTTACCTTACTTTCACTTACTTTGGTTATCTTCAGTATAAAATCTGACCAACTTTGCTGCCTCTGTGCAGAACACCGCAATGTTTCGTCCTCGTATGGTGTTTACCTTTGTTTTACATGTTTGTGGTGTCCTTACATGGACGAACAGAAGACCTTATAGATTTCTTTCAACAGTGGTTCTCATCTTGCCACTCTTCCACAAAGGGTTGATTTGTAGAGTGCATGACCAATTCTTGTCCTGTCAACAGACTCTCAGAGGTGGATCTCTGGAGCTTCTCTTGATCTAACATGGGCTGCTTCACTGCTTCTCTGAATAACGCCCACCTGCTCAGAGAGTTTACTTAGGCAACCTTATCTTGGTAGTTTTGCAGCTGTGGCATACTTTTCTAATTTCCTGATCCTGGAAAGAACATTGTTTATGCAAGACATCTGAATCTTAGGATATTGTTTTGTAACCTAACCCTGCTTTAAACCCCTTAAGCACATCTGTAAATCTAAATAACAGCATGTATTTATTTGTATTTATATATTAAACAAAGACCTGTGATATTCTCCTGTAATTTCAGGAAACAGGAAAACACCTAATTTAATTTGAAATGTCCAGCTTTTCTTTTTGAAGAGGAATATGAAATGTTTTTATTATTCCATAACAGTCCTTTCGGTGCTCAAGTAAATGTAATTTTATGACAAGCCACATGCTGAGATGTGCAGGTCTGTGGCAGAAGATCTGTGCATGAGCATGAAAAAGGAGAAAGAAAAAAAAAAGAGTTGAAAGCAGGTAGTCCAAAGCATAAAAATGATAGGCAGTGAGGAGTGGAAAGTGTGGGTGTGATTTCGATGTGGTGTGTGTGTGGGGGGGGGGGTCTGGAAAGACATAAAAGATCATGTAGCGCTCACCCCACATGACCTCGACCGCTGACTGCCAGGGTTGGCAAATGGAGCAGCGTACGTGAATGAGTAAAACAACAACAAAAAAAAAGATTCTAAGTAACCAGACCTGATCTAGTCGAGATGTTCATAGAAAATGCCTGCTACCAGAACGGGTAGCCATTTTGAATAAGTAAGTCTGGGCCCAGAATAGGAAACGCCAGTCTGGCTGTGACGAGAATGAGAGAAAGCGGGAGTCACGGCAACCCTGCGAGCCGCGAGGCTGCGTCAGGGAAATCTTAGAAGTTGCAGAAGAAGAAGAAGAAGAAGAAGGAGTGATTAAAAAAAGGGGGAGACTGTCAAGCGCAGGAAAGTGATGCGGACTGAGAAGAAAGGAAGACGCTGCCGTGTTTGTGTCTGTTATGGTGACATCAGCGGCCTTGAGGAGTAGCTACAGATGGTGTCCACAGCAACGGAGCAGCCTGCCTGATCACTGGCAGACAGAGGCAGTCAGAGAAGAACTCACTACTCGCCTTGCAGCCATAATTAGTTCAAATGCATCTGTGTGTCTGTACACCAGTCCAATTTGTTCCATGTCCACGCCAGTAATTAAAAAGGTCACTCTCAATGAAAACAAATGATGGAGGTGTCGTCTTCAATATTTCCATGCGCCGACTGACTCCACTGTGAGATGCAAAAACCGAAAAGAGAATATCATCTTGTGATGCTGATGCAATTTAAATGTAATCATGCAAATGAAATGTTTGAAATGTGGAGCACAGCCACACTTAAAGCCTGCCTGGGGATGCTTTGAGGAAATCGGTGGCAATAATGGGGATGTAAAGAGTGAATACTTAATACACGATCCATACTTAATGTTTATGCTTATAACGACGCGCTCTCCGAATGATTCACCAGCGTCGTGAGCCGATTCCCAGGAGTGAATTCAGGTTGTGAGCAGAGAAAATATAAATATTAATCTGTCAAAAAAATAAAAAATAAATAAATAAAGCAAAGATGTACCAGTAGCTAATATTTTCCTAGGAACACTGACAACCTCTTTCTTCTTCGGGGTTCACTCCAGGTCATGCTTTTGTGTTATCTGTGGAAGCCTGTGCTTCTCCTGTTGAGATCAGACCAGGCGATATCCACGCAGGCCAAACTGGGAACAATAATAATCCCACCGGCTACTGGGCTGACTGTTTGATGATAAGTTGTAAAAACACGTCCCGCCCTGATCGCGCTCCCCTCTAACTCGCTGTCTCTCACCCACAGACACACACCCTGGTTTTGTAAGTATGTGGGAATTAAACAAACAGTGAAGCAATGTGTAAAGAATGCAGGGTGTGGCCGAATCCCATTCTTTTTGTGAGGAGATGAAGCATGCAAAGAAATTTCATAAAATACACACACTCGAGTAAAATGCCATATAAGACAAATGCAATAAACCTTAAGTGTTGACTTGAAGTCTATAATTAGTGTATAAATGATAATATGAATGGAGCTCCTATACATGGAAGACATTTTTCAGATTTCCATTTCCACGGCATCGGCCTGCGAGCGTCTGGAGTACCAACAGGCTACAGTCATTATTGTGAAATCCCTATTTTCAGTCACTCTGAAGGATTTGGAGCCGTTGAAAGGATTATAAACCTTTTTAGACTATGTCAAAAGGTTTCCAAAGGCTGTTTAGAGACTAAACTCAGTTTAGAGTTTCTAAACTTTCCTAAGTTTAGAGACTTAAGAAAGTCTCTAAACAGCAGGAGTGGTCTAATGTAAATGTATTGCAATTTTGAAAAAAAAGAAAAAAAAAACTTTCAAACCTATGAAGAAAACAAATTAGACCCTGAATGATGGAATATTATCTAATATTTCAGCTACCACTTTTTTTCTCTTAATTTCTTAATTCCAGCTTTGTGTAATCCATTCATATCTTATATTTGGCTTTATGCAGAAAATGGAATGGTTTTTGACTTACTTATGTAAGCTTTTACATTTTCAAAACCGTCTACTTCAAAATAAATTGTTAAAAAAAAAAACATCTACACAAACAGCTGCCAAGGCCATTATGTGAATCCACCTCATGTATCTCATCTCCGCTGCGCCAGTGTTGTGGTATGATGGTATTCGCGCGCACACACACACACACACACACACACACACACACACACACACACACACACACACACACACACACACACACACACACACACACACACACACACACACACACACACACACACACACACACACACACACACACACACACACGTTGAAAGGAGCTTTGTTCTGCCGGAGAGTGGCGGAGACTCAAAGGAACCGGCCCAGCGGTTGGTCTCTTTGTCTCCCATACACATATGAATATAAATAAATCAAATCAATCTGCATGCTATATATGTGCAGATCCCCATGTAACCTAGAGCTGGTTGAATGAGCGGAACGTGTACAAAATTAATCTTTCTTATAAAATGAAATAAAGTTTAGAACATTTTAAATTTCTGTGCAAAACTCTATAATTCTTTATTGGACGGCGAGCACACATCTATACCCTAGTGATTAATTCCTTGCCCGGTTGCAACGCACGCACTGATCCATGTTGGCGTTCTGTGGTCATGGAGTTGACGTCGCCGAATGTGCTGGGGCTTGTGGCACTACTGAGATGCGAGGGAGTGTTAATCTATGATAATAGTTCAAATATGTCCACGGTGGCGCATTATCGCCCTCACTTATACAACACCAGAGTTAAAAGGATGGTGTACTTATCTGAAAAAGGACCACACATACTGCAGTAAGGTTAACCAAACACATTTTAAAGTTTTTAGTATACATAATAAAAGAAAAAAAAAAGCTGGGTGAATTATTATGTGACGCAAACTGCAAATCGAGGACAAATGCAAATGTGTTACAGCAGCAACCACATAGACATGCAGAGCAATGAGCTATTCGCACTTGAAAGTGTGTTGGTTCTCAGAAATGCTCCAGGTCAGATGTCATGTACACTGGAGCCCTGTGTCCAAACTTAGACCTCTCTGTCTTTCTGCTGATATGCTTCCCCCCCTCCTTCTCCTCCTCCCCATGCGTTACCTCTTTCTACACCAAAACACTTTCATGTGACTCCTTCTACACCTCCTCCTACCACTGTTGATTTCTGTACCACCTTTCCTCCTCTCAGTGCTAACAAGGTTAGTTTCTTACTTTTCATTATGTGCAAATCCAGTGCAATAACACAGGTATTGATCTGAGCGAGCAGCTTTTCATAAACCCCCCTTGCCCCCCCAAAATAACAACTCCCAATTCTTAATATGTAAGCATGAGAAGCGAGTCCCGGAATCATCTCTGAGCTTCGCTTCCCAGTGTGCAGAAATCCTATAAGGTTCTGGCAGTGGCCAAAGAGTCAACGATGACTCTGTTGTCGCTGAAATGACAGAGCTGTATTCTTCTTCAGGACAGACTTGTGTCTGATTGGACAAAAGCGAAATGGGAGCAGCATATGACAGCATTCCAGCTTAAAACTCTTCCTCTTCTTGCTTCCAGGGTGGCCCCTCTCCCCCCACCTCCGCCGTCGTCAACAAAAGGCTCCTTTCTCCTCGTACCTCCGTGACACCAAGACTCATGACTAATTTAGTTTGCAGGAATAACAGATTTAATCTGGTATGCATTATGCTAATCTCATCTCACAGACTTTAATCCTATCCACAACTCTAATCCCACTGTCAACTGGTCTAATCCTGTTTCTGTGTGCGCTTATCTCCGTGGGGTTTGGCAGCGAAACAAGGAGGATGCCTCCAAATTCTTCCCTGTGCTTTGGTGTCATATTCCTTCGGAATAAAATTTCTTTGAAATTTATGATGAGATTTGCAATGATTCACTGTTTTTACACAGAAACTAAACTCTGTAGACTGGACTCTACATTACGTAAACAGAAAGAAAAGATGTCAAAAAGAAAATAAACTGAATTCCACTAAAGATATATATATATATATATATATATATATATATATATATATATATATATATACAGTATATATACATATAAAAAATATATATATATATATAATATATATATATACAGTGGTTTTGCAATAAGAGTCATTTAAGTACATATTCATGTCAATAACTATCACTGAGAAGTTCACTGATTTAGTAATGCAGTTCAAAATGTGAAGCTCGTGTATTGTAAAGGCTTTGTCTATGTTATGTCCTACACAATCGTAAGGAAAGTACTGACGACGGTTTTCCAGCAGACATTGAACCCATCATAAGAAGAATAAGATACAGAAGGTCACCACTAAAGAAGTTGGCCATGTCCAGAGTGCTGCATCCAGACTTTTTTTTACTTGAAAGTTTAGTGGAAGGAAACAGTGTGGTATTAAAAGCTCTATTATCAATAGGTAAAACAATCACATTCACAGGATACGGGCTACAATTGTAAGGTTAACGTTTTATTAACTCCTTCCTGGAAGAGAGAGTCAGGAGCTTTTCAGATTGAAATAATTAAATAGTCAGAGTCTGGAGGAATGGTTAGGTAACATCAGCTGAATTACTAAAATGAATGAACCTTTAATATACATTCTGTTTTATAGAAACTGACATCTTCAGTGAGAAATAAGCACAGCTGGATTTAACAATGGTCACACAAATCAAATCGGATTTAACATTTAGACCTATCCTGTTTCAACTCAAAGCGGACGTGTTGACTGGCAACAATAAAAAGCCAGAGGATGTTGATTCAGTCATGTTTCACTTATCAAAGCTCAATTGCTCTACATTATAAATCAAAGATATTCGTCATTTTATGAAGATTGTGCATTAAGATAACACTCTGGCCAATAAATGGCACAGTTAAATTTTTGCCGCTGTTGTTGGACAATAGACTTCTCAGACATTATCAGCTGAGCTATCATTAAGTTGCCGCTGGTGTATCTTTATTGTCTTTAATGTCTATGTCTCACAACAGAGAGGGGGTGGAGAAACTCGTGACTGATGGCCCTAACAGCTGGTAAGAGGGAGACTCGCCACAAAGGTGTTAAGAGAGTTGCGGCTAAAGCGAATAGCTGTGCCCTCGAGCTCATGTCTCGCTCGTCTAATGGGAAGAAAATAGCAGAGCTGACTAGTAGGATATCTGTTCACATGTTGGGTAAGATGTAATGAAAGAACTGCTAAGAAAGGAGGAGAAAGTTGTAGTCAGCTCTAAAAAAGGAGCACATGAAAAAAGACCCCACTAACTACCAGGTTAATAAATGCATGCTTAGTAATTTAGGAATTTTAGCTTTACCGACAAACTCTATGCATTTAGTTTATAGGTACATTTGACCGTCTGACCTTCGTTTCCCTGCATCTGTGAAAACATTCCTGGTTAAAAGCCGAGGATGAACAGATTACCAAATAATGGATATAATTAAGTCTCTTTACAGTCAAGTAAGTGTTAATTAAATAGATATTGGAAGACATTTGCGGGGTGAGTTGAAGATGTGATACTGTTAAAGTGCACGTTTAATCCATGCAAAGAAAAAGCATAAAATGTGGAATTTTCTTCATCCTGGCTTGGAGTTTTTTTTTTGTTGTTGTTGTTTTTGTTGAAATATCATCTCATGTCATTTTCTTTTGGTTGGTGGGAAATTAGTGAAAATGTTTTAAATAAAAATACCACAAAATGTTTGAAGTTGAATAATTTTTTGTTTTTGTTTTATTATAGAAAATTATTTTAAGCTCTAAAGGACATTAACAGTCAATACAGTCATAGCAATTTGTGTTTCAGGATTACAGACCACACAGAGAAACAGTTCTCAACTGTTAAATTTAGAGTTACATAAAAAGCCATACCTTACTGTGTGTCATAGCGCGTCACTAGAAAATCAAATTATAATTTAAATCCAACATTCAATGCAAAATATGCAAAGAATTGTTTTTATGAAGCTTAATTGATGAATGTAACCATGCTTAAACTACAAATGCACGTGTGCGTACAACCCTAAGCATTATTTTGTGGAAAAGGCATAAAAAAGATGGCACTGTCTAATATCTAAGCAATGTTTAAGCATGGCTCAAAAGAGAAAGATTTATGAAAAGACGTGTGTAAATATTTATGGAGAGTTAGCCGGAGGTATAAGCAAACTTTTAAACTGCTTTGGGCCCCCTGCACGACGGGGTTCCCAAGAACGTTTGAATACACAGAGGACAAGATGACGAATGCACTGGCTGTATACATACAAAGAAAAACACCTTCATAGCTTGGAAATTATGCATATATGGTTACTGCTGCTGCCACTTGTGTCTGAGCTGGTAGAACATTTAAAACCGTCAACAAATCAGCATGTGATAGCATGCTATAAAATACTTACTATGGCTGTATGAGAACGAAACGATAAACTAGACTTTGCCATCCTCACTCGAGAGTGTATTAAACGCAGAGTCCAGAAATACAGTAACGTACAAGAAGAAAAAGAAAAAATATATATATGCAGAGACAATATAAACGTATTAATTGTGCTGCGGTGGCCAGAAGTGGACTCTCAAACAAAATTCAGCAGGACCTCATAAAACCTTCAGCCGGCTTTGGTTTCATGTGTAAATGCGGCAAAAAAGGAGTTGGGGTTGATCAAACAGGCTAAGCAGGTGCGACTTTCGACACCCTTTCACGGAGCAAATGTGGACGGCTTACGGGGTCCAGAAGAAGAGAAATTTCTCAAGCTTAAACAAAGAGAGCGACAAATCACCTGATATGGACATAAAAAAGATTCTCATGGACATCGACCTTTTGAAGAGGGATTTCTAGACATAAACATGCTGGTGCAAAACAAACCTAAAAGTGTTATAAATGTATAAAATCAGGGACATGTTTTATCCTCTATATTATTTCATGCTGACAGTTACGCACTAATCTGGCTGGTTATTATTCTGTAATCGGCAAATACAAACCTCAGAGGTCTGTAGGGCTATCTGAGGTTGTCTTCTTGCTGAGCTAAAGAACCAGAAGCAGGGCTTGTAGTAAAGTGATTATTGTATCAGTGGCATTATAATGGGCCCAGTGTGTCAGAGAGACAGCGACGGCTGACACTGAAAAGAAAAGACTGTTGTCGCTGATCTTCCGTCACATAAGCTCACAGACAAGATGCAAAGCCATGCTGATGTGACAAGGATGTACGCACGCCATAAAACCAGCACCGTAAAGAATAGCGCTGTGTGGTGGGGTGTGTGTGTGCGTGTGTGTGTGGAGAATGCAAACAGAAATCCAACCCAGCTTGAAACTGAGAAGATGTTAATATATTTCAGTAAATATGAGACTTATACTGTAAGAGCTAACTTACTAAAAAAAATGACACTTTTATCTAACTTGATCATTTTCTTCAGCAAGAGAGGAAGAAAGCGAGTAAGAAAAAAGGACAGCAATAAGAGCCATGTAAAAGCCGGATCTTCTGGATGGCTTAAATCAAATACAGTGAAAAAGTGAAATCATTAATTGTGAATGCACTCTCAGTCGTTCCATTAATTAAGTTGAAGATTGCCTGTGTTAACAGCTAATGCATCCAGAAAGCACAGTCTGAATTGCAGGCTTACATTAGCCTACAGACTAAAGTTTAACACTGTTCAACTCAATACAACTTGCTGATTGTAGGACAAAGGCTTCCTCCTGAGAACACGTCTCCTAGGTAGTTTTTATTCTAAATGTTTCCCTCAGGAAATACAAAAAAACAAACAAAAAGGAGTCAATTCAATATTTTAACACTTTTACCATCTGAACCAACTATGCAATCAATGCAATGCAAGACACAGCTGTTCCAGCACAAAAACTGTACCCTGGACATGGTCGTGTACAGTTTGGCTGTCAACGCAGTAAACAGTGTCTGACAGCAGTGTCAAATACACAATACCCCCTCGAACTCAGAACCCTCTGCTTTTCACACAGTGCACACATAGTGTTGATTTTATAGAGAGAGGAGGACTGTAGCGAGGTTTGTAAGGAACAACAGTTAACCTACATCTTTATTTTATTTTATTGTTTTACTCAGGTGCTCAACAGCATCTGGCAAATTCTCTCAAATTCACGGGTACACGTCTTTCAGATAGTTCTTTTATGTTAACGCCAAATTTACTTAAAGAAAAGTTTTAAAAGTCAGTGTGGCTCCAGAATTTTCTTAGAAGAAAATGCCCCAGGAACAAAAATGCATGATCTACCCAGTGGCTTATTGCTTGGACTGCAGATGAAATAATTAAAATAAAAATTTGATTCAGAACAATGCAGAAGTGCACAGACTGCAGCTGCAACACAAACATAGCATATGCATGCACAAGTATTTGACCTCTTTTTGTCCTAACTAAGAAGTGACCACCGTGGGCGTGTCAGTTAGACAGGGAACAAAGTCTATCATGCATCAAAGCGAATTCAAACCGTTGTCCATGGTGGATTTTAACCTCTCTTTTTTGTGACTGCAAAAAGGAGGTACAAACAAAACTAGCTGCTAATGCTAATGAGCTAATATGACAGACTTATTGTCACTCCACACTGCTAAACACTTGCCACACAAGTTTTTGTGTGTTAATATGTACATATGTATGTATTTGAGGCTGTTGAGGTAACAAGATGTTTGCGAGGGATAATGTGAGCCGTGCTCGAGATGGGTGTGACGACAGGAGGAAAAAAGAAACAAAAAACAAAATGAGAGGGGATATCAAGAAGAAGAAGAAAAAGAAGAAGAAGAAGAAGAAGAAGAAGAAGAAGAAGAAGAAGAAGAAGCCCATCAAGTATGAAAACAAGCAACAACAAGTTCAATCATAGCTGAGAGCGGGATGAGTTATGGCACACTCAATTTAATTTTAACTAATGAGGCATCCATTCACTTCCATGATTCTGCAGATGTGATTACAAAAAAAAAGGCTTCCTTCACCGAAATGACATGAAGCATCTACTTAAAGCTCTCTATCTGTACAGAAAAAGGTGTACGTATGGCTTCTTCCAGTTTTAACTATGAGCATGTTGTTTACACAGATCCCAAATCAGCATATTCTGCCCACCCAATCTGATCAGTCAGTTAATCATCAACTAACAAAGTTACAAAGCCAAATTAAAATCCAGGAGTCCAGGCTGCCATTATCCCTCTCTAAATATTTACCCTGTTTCAACATAGCTGAGCTGTCCGTGCAGCACCGACCAGAGAGAGGGCTGTGCTCCGGGGTTAAGGCCAAGTCTAAGGCCAGAAGAACACGCGCATAAAACACACATGTGCATATCTGCATGCTCAAACGCTGAGGTGCGTTTGACGGAGGACGCTACACGATCCAAACGCAACGACATGGTCGCCACAAGCATGTTGCTGTGAAAAATTACAACTTTTTTTTCCCACATGCCCGCGCAAGGGAACGACTACGTGTGCGTTATCTCTGTGCATGCCTGCGTGCACGTGCAACACATGAAACGCAGGCTAAAAAGAGACAGAGAGTGGATGTTGGGGGAAATGACTCGGTTTGGGTGTGACCTGCTCAGCAATGCACTGGTGATCATGTGAGACCTGTTCTAATTATATACTTCTCAAGAAGAAGGTCGATCCGCTCTCATGGGCCAGGAGCTTGTGCACACGTCCAAGAGGATGCACTGATGTTGAGTTCGAGACAAGTAAAGGAGAGCAATATGGCCTGTTGCAACAGCGCTCATTGGAGAGTTTGTCCTATTTCAACAGTAAATTAAAGTAGGACAACTCACTCTGTCAGTGAACGTGTTTGTGGGTCCGTGTGACAGAAAACCCGACGCAGTGCAATGCAGATGTGTCTGTGTATTTTTGTTTAAGAAGTTTGAATAATCAACAGGCTTCATTTCATATTTGTTATTGTTCTTTTATGGTTTTTTCCCCTTTCCCCCCATCCCTTTTGCTCTATCAGCTTTTTTCTACAGTGTTTTTTTATTTATAGACCTGCTCTGGTTTTTCCAGGAAAAAAATGGGACAAATGGTTAAAAAAGAGCAAGACATGTCCCACTGAAAACTGGTTTAAACAAATACATTAGTCCATTCTGAAATGTTCAATCAGGCACATAACTGTTGCTTATTTCCAATTATGATCTGTACTTCAAAATAGATGAGAATATGTGACCTCAAAATGTGACCTCAAAATAGTCTGAAATTAACTGTGTCAGGTTTTGTACTAATTATATTTCACTAGATTAAGTTCAGATTTTTTTTTGTCCTAGTTAACATCTATTGATCTCATTTGCCAGTACTAACCGTTTTCTTAATGATGCAGTGAACAGGCTTTTTTCAGATTTGACCTTTTTATACCCCAAGGACCATATCAAATTATAGAAAAATATTCTACATCACCTGACAGCTGATTGTTTTGTTTTCAATCCAACAGAAAATGAAGGAATTTCAGCTTCAAGTCTGCACTCTTGCTTGGAACACTCAAACTTCCAGTCAGAATAAACATGATGGTCGAATTAAAACATTGTTTTGAACCGTGGTATACCGGTATCAATAATTTAATGACCAACTGTGAGTAAAAAAGTTAGTTAACAAAGATGCGATTGATTGATGTGTTCATAGACTAAAAATGGCAAAAGTTCTTTGTTTCGACTCATTTTAAGATTGGCTCAGAACTACTCATAAGAGGAAATTGGCTGATTGATTGGTGCTGCTACAGTTTTACCCACGCTGTGTATTTCTGGTAACACAGTAGCATCTCTGCAGCCATGTAGGAGACGGAAATAAACACTTTTTCTTGTAGAAACATGTGTCTTTACTTGTCCCATGAGAAAGGTTGCAAATTGATGCAGGCAGTTAACAGTGGTGTGACAGATTGCCAGCACTTCAAATTTTCAAAAGATCCACTAAAAAAGAAACGTACCAATCACACCGAGAAGCGAATTGTGAATAAATTTGAGCACGATTCTGCTTCTGCCTTCTGATTATCAAAATCTTGTTATAAACTCTTAGTTCTAAACAACTCAGTCTTATATTAATCCTAACTTGATCTAAAGTCTCTTTAGAGATAATAAAAAAAAGTAAAGCACAAACATATAAACCGTTATCTTGTTCTCTAGGCTTTGGGTTTAAAATAATCTCTCAGTTGAGATCTTGAGCTCCGTCTGATAGACTGCTTGTGACAGAAGGACTAAGAAAAAAAGGTGTTTACTTTCATTTTGCTACCACTTGGGAAATGATTGCATACGGTTTTCCAAAACAGCCTCCAACTGTGCTCAAAAACATGAACATGCAGAATGAGATACTCGCACCAACCCCCTGTTCTTTACACAGGAAGTGGTTTGAATGATGCTATCGCTTCAGTCCTTTTAGATACCTAGATGTGAAATACTAAGGGCAGCTGTACAGAATTACATGGCAGTCTGTTAGTTTGTTTTTTTTTTCCTTTTAGCAAAATGGTGCCAATGTTTTTATTTCCATTGGGATGTTGCATTTATAAAAAAATCAAGCCACAGTGTTGATGTAGTGTAATCAAATCTGCAGAGGTCAAAACACTGTAGCTTGTTCCGGAAAGTACGATTACCATTATTTCTTAAAAAAAAAGGCCAGTTTAATTCCTCAAAAAAATTACCTTCCTTGTCCTCTTTATTACAGTTGACTCACATGACCATAAAGGGGTAGGGCAAAAAAAAAAAAGACAGGAAGTGACCTGATGCTGCTCATGCTATTTCCAGTTTTTAGTTCTACATAGTTCCTCAACAGCTTTTCAGCCACTAATCTGCAATCTGTCTCACCGGCTTATGCTTTTCTTACCTTGAGGGAGTCGAAGCAAGCGATCACTCGTCCATTGTCCACCTGGCAGCTCTTGGCCGGATGGGCAAACTTGCACTCCTGGTCGGAGCGCGAGCACGTGCCCCTCTGAAATTCCCGGCATACTTCCAGTGTGAGCCACTTTGTGTCGCGGATGTGTGCTATGTTCATGGCCATGGCAAAACGCAGGCAAAAGGTGTTCCTAGCAAAGACACGTTCAAGTGCGGATAAAGTACTTCTTCTAGTGTTTTAATCCACAATTGTCCTGCCTTGTTTTAAATGTCTTCCTTGGTATCGTTGCTGCTTGTGACAAGCTGAAATGAAACATTCAGAAACTTACGCCTTGGTGAAATGCTGCAGGACAGTGTTTTGCTGTGGAAGTTAATGAGTCATTTTCCCGATGCAAAACAGCATCTGGCAAAAGGTCCGAGATATCCGGGAGACGTCTTAGCCTACCAGCTTCTTCCTCCTCACTGTTTGTGTTTATTGCTTACTCTCTTATGCAAATTCCAAAAAGAGAGAGCCCTCTGGTTGGGTGCAGTGAAGCAGGCAACAAAGGTGACAGTCTGTATAGTCTGCTTCAGGAAGGTTAAGGACACTGAGGACTGAACAGAGGCCTTAAGGGGCTGAAGGCAATGGTGAAAGGCAAGGTGGGTGAAATGCTGTTTGTGGGGCCTGGCGGTGCAGTGGTAAGGCGGGTCAGCTGGTGGTGAGCAGCGAGGGTCGTCTGGTGAGTAGGGCGGATGTTGGAGTGGATGCTGATGGTGGAGCAACGGGGGCCGTTGTCCCTTTACTCTTAAAACTGTGGCAGCAAGCGAGCGAGCGAGGGGAGAGGGGAGGGATGGAGCTTCAGCTGTAGAAGCAGGTCAAAGCTGCAGCAGACATCAGGGAAGGCACTTCCTCTGAGGAGAGAGAGGAAAAGAGACAGACAGATTAGTCTAATGGTGAATGCTAAATAAATATTTATTTTTCCTTTCTTGTAGCTTTCAGAGGAGTTTCTAATCTGCTGCACCTTTTAAATCGTGCCGCTGCAACACAGTGCAGCTGTGGGAATGAAGAAAATGTAAAAATATCAGAAATGCAGCAATGCCAGCTAAAACCAAAAACGACATTCACCATAGCCTGTGCACTAAAAATGCACACATACTCATCGTGCCATCGCGCTCATACTCACACACAGAACAAAAAACCAAACAAAACCGCAGAAAGCAGCTATTCACAACTTCCGCCTCTTCTGATCGACACGGCAAAATCATATCAGATCGGCTCCAGTGTCGCCTACAGACTCATCAAGCAAAGCTTGGTCAGTCATTAAAGCGGTTTAGGGAAGAAAAAAGAAAGGGAAGAGTGAAAGCAGGGAGGGAAGTTGAGGCAGGGCATGAGGGAGAAGAGTTTAGTCATTTCCTTTCTTGTAAAGTCTTGTGAGAGCGGGGACCAATGAGAAGGAGTGGAGTTGCAGCAACATTCTGGGCCGAGGGCCAGGTGAGAGCAAGAGGGGGAGGAGCAGACAGGAGGCCGACCTGACTGCTGCTGGAGAAAAACACAGGCGCAGAGCGAAAATTATCACTATGTTTATTATTTATATAACTGCTGGTTCGCTCATAAACAGGAGATCAGTCCCGCTGCCACACAACGCTTTTTTCTCACCGGGCCTACATCACATCCCTGCGTCGGTCTCCGTGTTATGCTCATTAACAGCAGGATACTTTTTAAAAGTTTAAAAAAGATGAAAGCTTGTTTTCTCGACTACGGTTTATTTTCCAGGCAGTGTTTATTTATTTATTTATTTATTTATATTTTTTGGCGCACCAATTTGCTCGCCATTTTCATGATTGGGCTCCCAGAGGCCCATTCTGCTCTTATCGCACCGGCAGCCTGAGTCACCACACCCTCTGCGCAGGGAAATCGCATTTCCCAGAAAAGTATATGGACCTTCAGTAACACAACTGACCCCTGCTAAGTTAACAATCACAACACGCTGTATCAGAGCGGCGCAGAGGCTCAGCCGAGCCACCATGATCCAGCAGCACAAACAACATGTTGGCAGACCCAGAGAAGCAGAAGAGAAATTATACCTTTTTACCTTGGATGACCTTGAGGAAGTATTACTGCTAGAAATGACCTTTGGAGCTGAACCATAATTGTAAAGAAATGCTGCAACTTCTTCAATTGTGCAAGTCCGTATACAAGTTCACTGCATAAACAATACAGCTGCCATACAGGGCTGTACACAGGAGACTAGTAATTTTAACAGTGCTTCCAAATGAATTATTTTAATGTTTTATCAACTGTTTGTTTTTCAGAGAATGACTGGTGCCTGGAATCACACATATAGCACACAGCATACCATCATTTCCTTTGCATGAACTCTCCTAGTTTTTCATCATTTCATCCTCACCCCTGCTAAAAATCAGCCATGTCTGCAGGACCTGCTGAACATCATATAGTGTTGATGAGACTAATGCTGTTGCACTGTGTGGTGAAAACACTCCATAAAACACACTGCAGCCTTTTTTTTCTGAATAACAGCCACAGCTGGACACCATTAATGAGCTGGACTGGAGGATTCTATATAAAGATTTAAGTGAAAGGCATCAGTGGCCGTCTTTAAGAAAACGAGAGAGTGTAATGACTCGACGCTTGAAAAACGGCTGCCCCCTGAGATCCGTCTTAATCAGTTTCCATGGTTTCTGTTTGAGTCAGGCAAGTGGATATCTGTGACAATGCAGTATAAGGTAATGTGCTAGCGGGATAATGAGCTCTCCTTATGATCCATCATGTCCAGACGCAGGCATTCTTGCCCTATTGATTTCTTCATCTCAGTGGCCTTTCCTGTCAGTATTTCCAGTCCTCTATATAATTCCACTTTAACTGTCTCCTGTGGATCCATTTTTTTTACATTTATTGGCTTGAACCATCAAATTCACATTATGTTTCAGGATGAATTCATACAGGAGCCAAAGCTCCATCCATATATTAATGTGACTGTCGCGTCTAAACTCTCCTCCAGCATCCTCGGCAGCCCTCCCTTAGGCTCCAAGGTCTTGCAGGCTGGTGCAAGGTCAGCCACAACGGGTTAACATGACGACGCGAGAGAGCAAACAAGAAAGTCTGTGTGCTTCCCGTTGGCCTTTTGAACACGTGGTTCAAATATTGCATGGCGGCGAAAAGAAGAAGTGCATCTTCGATATCAGCACATCAGCAGCAGCAGCGGCTCGCGGTCATGTGACACCAGCGAATGCCTTAACGGCATACGCGGTATCAGAAACAAGTCTGCACATCTTTTGCTTTCTCTTCATAATAGGCTGCACAACATATCGGCTCAACAACAACAGCACTCGACTTTCACAGAACGCACAAGCTGAGCACAAAGCCTGCTTGAGATTTGATTGGTGATTATTCACTGAGGTTTTTCTCCGGCACAAAAGACTGTTTTGCAACGGAGACGTGTCTCAACTGATTAAGAAGACGAAGCTGTCAAAGTATTGCAAAAGTACGAAGGGGATGTTGAAGTGTTGCTGTTATTTTAACGGAAAAAAAAAAGAGGCTGTGGTTGCCAGATTAAACTTCCCCAAAATTAATAAGGTCCAACATTTTAAATGTAGCTAGCAGCAGATTCACTTAGTTTGACAGCTTAGGTCATGAAAAATGTAAGTTTCATATAAATGGTTCAAATTTCCTCTTTAAATTAAATGAAATTTTTCAGTAATCTTGTTAATGGAAAAAAAACAAAAACAGACAAGAGGGCAAACTGTCACCACTTTATTCTTCATTCAGATTTTAAATAATACAGAATAAATGAATGTATGTTAGTGATCATAGGCACTACGTGCTTGATTTAATTTACTAACACAAATTGATTTTTATTCTTTTTTACCTCGACAGCAAAGAGATAGGCATTGGCGCCTTCTGGTTTGCTGCTCTTCAGTAAAATGGAGTAGTTTCAGCAATCTGACAGAGGTGGAGTCAGGGTGACAGTTTGCTGATGCAGGTCATCACAGAACACAACGCTGTGGGAAATGCAACACCGCTGGCCTTTGTGCTCACACTGCACCGTGTGCTCGGGGGAAAAAAAGCATCCTCACTGACCTTTACATCCACACATACACTTTGGTGCACATATAAGCTCATTTAGAGTCGAACATTTGTTCCTAACAGGCCAATGCAAACCAGTCAGGACATTCGAGCAAAAATAGCACTTTTTCTGAAATGAAACCAATCAGACTATTTTTATTTTTTATTAATAATACATGGTTGATGTGTACGGCAATGAGTAAAACCACAGGACATCCTGTTGTTTTTATTTTGATATAGTTATTCATTTTCATGCTCCTTGCGTCATCATCATCACTACCAAGCTATTAGGTCTTCCTAACTATTAGGTCTACTAAGTTTTTGTCCTTCAATTATATATAATTTGACTCTGAAAGTGCAGCCCTGGCTAGGAATGCCAAACAAACAATGCCTATTGATTCCTCTTAGCGCAAACCACTTGGGACAATGAGATCTCTTGTTTAGCATACATAGACAAAACTAGTCTCACACACACACACACACACACACACTGACAACATACAGAAATGCAAACCTTAGCAACAAAACACAAACCTCGGTCTGTCCTAACAGAGAGTATTCTTCAGTTGTGGTGAATATCTAACTGTGTACAACACTGCATCTTTGTGTACATGTGTGATTGGAACCATGTATGGCCTCATGGCACAATAAATAGCTGAGCTAATGAGTGGTTTATTTTATTTTTTTGCTTCAATATTTAGGACAATTATTAAGATTAGCAAGGTTAATACACACTACACTGAGTAGGCATGAGCCGGTGCTAGTATCAACATACATTCAGGTTAAAAATGTAATTAAGATTTTAAAAATCTAAAATTTTCTACCATACTGTTCTAATGATTTAAATTTAAGAAGCAAAGCAAACAGGGACAACAGTTCCTGTTTTAAGAACTTTAAAACTACAAATAAATCCATGTATAAAAATCAGGCTGTAGGCATTTCTTTAAAACTGAAATCAGAAATATTTTAGCAGCATTAGAAATAACTGCTCTTTTTCTGTCTTAGGCAAAATAAATTTGTTGGTGGATAGTTGTGGGCAACTTAGTTTTTTTTTGTGCAAATAGTGTGACACCATTAAACTCGAGGTTACCGTCAGAGCCTCATACAGGCGTGTGCCTAGAAATGAGCAAAGATAAATTCAGTTTATGTAGTTGCTGGAAATATAAACAATGTGTATGAATAACTGTGATCTGCAAAAACAGATATCAACAACTGTCTCTGAGAGATTCTGCAGACATGTGCTAGATGAGTCGGTAGGTTTTAATGGAGGATAGATATCACTCTAAACCTAAATGGTAATGGACCAACAACTTGCCAAGACAGTGTTTATGTTGTCTGTGCTGTGGTCCACTCGGTTTGCCGTCCCCATGACAGAGTGACAATACTTTGCAATGCTATAGAGAAGGTCACATTTTTAAACACTGTTGTCATAATTGCCTATCTGTGCCTAAAAAAAACAGAGTAGAAGATGTTGAAAAATGGGACGAATCCTGTCTCTATCCCGGCCAGCTACGCTCTGCTCAAAGTGCCGCGTTTGACGATTATTTAGCTGTTCATATGGAGCAGGGGAAGGATAAAGGAAGATTGTTTTGTAGCACTTAAAAATGGAAATATTTGAGGGGCACTTATAGAAAGGAAATGACATGGGTGAGCTTCCAGATAAACTCACAACTGTAAATATATTCTTAGTTATCAAAGTTTGGAGCTCGACTTATTCTGATGTATTTTGTGAGATAATTGTTTTCTTCACAAGTCAATAAAGAAAAACAAACTGCATTTCTCTATTTGAAATATATTTTTACTTTATTTTCGTCTATGCTGATATGCTGCCCACAGTAAAAGTCATGGTTCTTGTGTCTTAGTAATCAAACTAATTAATGTTTGAGTATTGGTATGTTTAAAGTATGCTACTTTGGAAGACTTACATTTTTGTTAGTATTTGTGGTGATAAATGAAATGAATTTAAATGTTCACAATAAATAAAAGTACATTTAAAAAAATGTTAAAGTAGGTTTATTTCTCATTAATGTACATCTGCTATATTCTTTGTTCTTCTTTCACAAGTACAAAAATAATGACCGCTGACAACTGCTGCAGGACCGATAACCGACACATTTAGATATATTAAGTCTCATAAGTTTACGCTGTAAAAATCAGTTAGAGCTGAAGAGTAGTAGCTTCTTCAAGGAGTACTCCACTTCTGAGTTAATTTAATTCAATTTAGTCAATTCGGCGTATTTACAGAGCAGAAATTCACACCAATGTCATCTCAAGGGACTTTTCTTTGGCGTTGAATATACCCAAATTAAGTACCATCATATAAAGGTCGGAATAACACTAAAACCAAGTTGAGCTACGTAATCTTTTAGACAGCAGCTTTCTGACGGCTGGTGTATTTATTTACATACATGCATCCATACATGTCTGGAAATAACAGCGTACCAAACATGTTAAGTTCATCGGAGTTCAGTATACTTGAAATACATTCAAACTTAACCAGAAAGTCAGTTTTCTTTAATGGGCAGGTTTGCTACTGCTCTTTTACTGAGAAGGATAATTTTGAGTTTGGCTAGTTCATGTTTTAAATATGCATTTATTGACCTACGTTAAAAGTCTGAAGCAAACACAGTTTAAGTAATATTACAGTGCTAAGTACTGACTTCCCTGGAAAAACACTTGCGATGGAAATGAGGGTGAAAGGAAACTCTCAAATATTTGATCTGTCTATCTCTCCTAAAATTATTAACTGCAGATAAGCGAAGAATTAGATAAGTATCATGTAAGATTAAAGACATGTTAATTATAGGAGTAACACAGAGAGCTGTGTCCCGCCTCTGACAGCTGTTCCAGTCAATTATGATTATTAGCTTAGCCAGGATTGTGCAAAGTGGAGAGAGACTTACCCAACAAAAGCTGTGGGAAAGTGTCACTCAGATGGTGTAAATTGTAAAATGTGTAACATCATAGGAACATGTATAGGATTCCTCGTGTAATACAGGCTTAACCTGTCAGTGCAGACTCACCCATGCACATAATCCTGTCTGTAGGGCAGATTAAATCATAGGTGACATATATAACTGGACAACAGTCAGAGTTTATATGAATATTTACACTGACAACAGCAGCATGTTGCTCTGACATCACAGCGAGGCAACGACTCGGAGAAGCCTACCTGCAGGAAGGACTTTTCCACAGTCTCCTATTTAAAGTCTATTACACTTTCGTCCGCGTGTCTACACAAATTCAAATTGCACTGCTATTATTTTAGCAACCGTGAATCCAGCTCAGTCAGAACAACAACATTCCTCTTCCTTTCCCCCAACCACAGACACACCACCAAGAAGGAACCCAGCGGGGCAAACAGGAGGAGGACAGAGATAATGAGAAGATCAGACAACGAGAAGGGAGAAAAGGAGCGGAGGCCAGAGTTCAATTCTGTGTACATTGTAAACATCTCTTGCATTACTTATATATATATTTTTATGTAAAATAATTAATAATTTTTTATTGGTCAGAGTGTTCCGGAATCTGAAAAGAGGAAATGCAAGGCGAACGGATCAAACACCTAAAATAACTGCAACTCTGATACGAAACAAACCATTTCCCCACAAATATTAGCCCTTTTGCGACTTCTAAACTGACAAGATAAGCTGAAACAAACCCAGCACTTTAAAGAAAGAAAAGCACAAGGCAAGAACCTCAAACAATGCTTCAAAGCATTCAAAATGCATAAATTCACTTACTTTCTCTCCCGTCGAAATATTAACTAAATTATCTCCATGTACTTGGACTTCCTACTTGTCCCTCGTTGCCTCTTAAACTTTCTTCCTCCCTATTTGTTACTTGCCTGCTGTCAGTCGCATGAAAACACTCAGACAGACAAACCCGCCAAACACACACACACACACACACACACACACACACTCCCACAGACAGTCAACCTCTAACACACTCTTCTGCCACGACCCAAAATGCTTGGCAACATTCTACTGTACTGACATACGGCTCTCACCATAAAAGGTAGCAGTAGCCTCCCATGTCACACGTAATTTACATATGCTGGGGTGGGAGTTTGGCTCACACAGCATGCATGTTAAAAACACACAAAGATATGAAGCCATGCTTTCCACCTTTGGGCTGACGCAGCAAGAAAGGGATGGCGGGGGAGTGGGGGGGGGGGCAATGCTTTTGGAGATCGCTACCATTTTCAATGTTTACCATGCCCTGCAGGATTCCAGCATGTCCAACGTTGAGTCAGATGGAGGGAATGGAAGCTGAGTGGGCGATCTATTGATCCTCTCCACTGCTTCCTGGAAAAACCACGGCCCTCCAAAGTCTCTCTCATACACGCACACACACGCACACACACATACACCAGCATATTTTCTCGCAAAGCAGTGCTACCCTCAGGAAGAAGTTGTTGTGCGACTGTGTGATTTGAGCCAAGAATGTGTCTTTCAGTGAGTGTGTGCTCATTTCTGTAAAACAAGCTACAACAAATAGAAGTCCACTCGCAGCAGAAGACTGTAGAGGCAATGAATCTCGATCTCTCTACCTATGCGCTCCACTGCATGGAGACTTACTTTGCAAAGTGGAGCCTGAAGCTCGCACACAAGGAAAGATCTCGATAAACCAACAAGACAGGGTGGAGGGTGGTGAACCCCAGCTCTTACCTCTCACATTGCTCTCCAGTTCAGTGCGCGTGAGCTTCCGTGTGTCGACTGGCTCTGTGTTTATGCGCGCATTCAGACAGGCCGCGACAGCAGACCCTTAGGCACCGGCTGGACCATTCTCAGGCAGGCAGGCGGGCAGGGGGAAGGAAGGCAGAACGCAGCAAGGCTGAGCGACTGGCAGAGGAGAGGCAAGCGAGGGAGTGAGTGAATCGGCAGCAAATGAGTGAAGGAGCAGTGCAGAACCAAGCACCGGAGTGAGAGAGCGAGAGAGAGAAAACGAGAGCGAGAGAGAGGAGGAGTGTGTGTCTGACCGCACGCACGCGCCCGCGCTTGCTAACGTGCGCGTGTGTTTGTTTGTGTGTGTGTGTGTGAATGTGTTGCAGTGTATCCCCTCCCCAGGCTCTCTTCGAGCGTCTGAGCCGGGCTGTGCCGAGCTGTGCTGAGACGGGTTGGGTTGTGTCTTTACTGATCCCCCAGCCTCTGGATCGTCTGTCTGCTGCAGGGAAGTGCTGCTCGCTGGGCGGCAGTAGCAACAGCTGTGGAGGAGGAGGGAGGAGGAGGAGGAGGAGGAGGAGGAGGAGGAGGAGGAGGAGGAGGAGGAGGGAGCCCTGACTGCACTGAGCATACAGATCCTGCAGTTCCCTCTCCCTCTGTCTAACCTAAACTCAAAGCCAGCCACGCCCCCACTCCCCCGCCCTCTCCCTAAAACAACACCAGGAAGTACTGGCTCACTTACAGCAGCATTGCCCTTGCCTTTCCAGTGAAACTGGGGGAAGGAGAGAGGAAACGGGCAAAAAAAAAAAAAAAAAGAATGAGAGAATAATTTAAATATAGAAACAAGATAAACATAAAAAAATGATTGCGGACAATGAAATGGGGGTGAGGGGTATCCAAAAGCAAATAACATCACGACCATGAGGTTAAACTATGAGCAAAGTGTGTGAAAGTCGGGTAGAAAATGGAAGCTGGGTGGAATGAAAAGAATAAGGGGTGTGGAGGAAACAAGTATGGAAAGATTTACAGGGAGTGTGTGACAGAATAGGTCTGGATTCTGTCCTGCTCCCCTCTTTCTCCTTCGAGCTGCTTTTCTGCTGTGGCATGCAACCCTCAGCTCAGTCTCATTGCAACAGCATCACATGGTACACCAGTCATACCCAATCTGCGCTGTAGTTATATTCTAGATATACTACTAGTGGTACATTTAAGGTAACATCGAGGAGAAATAGTAAATAGAAGAAGTTTGTTGCATTTTAGAAACTTAATAAAGGACAAAGTAAAAGTGGGAAAACATACACAGATACAAAGGCTCCTATACGGCTGCTGACACAAGGCTTCTGTGCATCAACCTTTGCATTCGGGGAAGAGCTGTTGTGTCGGAGGGGAGCCTCTAAAAATTGAATTCAGCTACGATGCTGCAATATCCGGTAGCTTAGGAGATAGAGGCCCTGGCATCAAAAGGAATCCTTTCAGGTTTTAAGCTGCGAGCAGAGCTTTGTTACTGATACTCTTTTCACTCATACTCTTGTGAAACCTCATTTTCCTTGATTGTGATCAGAGGAAAGGAACATTTATAGGGTTCTGTTTGAAATATTGAAACTGCTTTACTAAATATTTTCTTTAACAAAGAAAAGAAATTCTATGTTGTTCCTAAAATGAGCTAGCTGAGAAAACACATGCAGCCAAAATATTTTAGTGGATATTTCAGAATTTGAGAAAGTGATGTTCCAGACAAAAGCAGATGTTACGCAGTTGACATGTTAACCTGAAGCATATATTTCTCACAGTATCTTCATTTAGTTAACATTTAGAGCATTTTGGGCAGAAAGCTGGAGCTGCTAACTGCTTCGTATTTCATCTGATTCTGCCGAAGATAAAAACAACTTCTGTTGTTTCGTGTTTCGTTTCAGACCTTTTTAGACGGTGAAAACATTCCGAGATACGAAGGCTCAGATTAAAACCAGCTAATCAAATTGTTAATGGTCCACGACCAAAACAGACCTGTTCTGTCTTAAAGTAACTCCAACGTCAGTAACGTCAAAATGCTTTTATGGAAACACTTTTATGAGAACCTTTAAACAGGCACTTGAGGACCAGGTTTGGGAACCTCTGCTTTACATATTTCACACAAAATGATCTCTGGTGTTCCACCACCTTTTACCTCCATTTCACTTGAACATAATCATCAGTCTCTAAAGGTTTAAACCATGGAGCTCAACCTCTGGTCTTTTACGATGAGTGTCCAGCGACTTTTAGATGTGTCTGGTACAACACACCTCAACCAAAATGCTGAACTAATTCCAGCTTTTAATTGTGTTCTACAGAGTCCTTCTAACAATCTAATTGTTTAATTCTGGAAAGTTAAAGCAGAGACATATCTAAAAGTTGAATGAATGCACTCCTCTAGGTCCAACGTATGAAACATCTGTCCACAAAACAGCCTTCCCATAAGTAACTGTGACAGTTTTGAGATAGGAGTTGTGTCTGAAAATGTTAGTTTGTGTCTTTAGGCCTCAAGGCCTCAGGGAACAACTACTCTACATTTATCCAAACATAAAGAACCCAATAGAGTTATCAGACACAAGTTGAATATGAACTGTTCATACCCTTCAGAGAGGATTTTCAATCAACGTGGAAAAGATTATGTTGTCTTTCATCTGAACAACATGGAAACATTGTTGAAAGGTGAAAGGGTGCTTACTCAAAGACGTCTACTGACATCCAAATGTGGTTTAACAGTTTTCAGGGAGTTGATCATATAGACAAACAAACATATTTGTTTAGACTGTCAGATAAAAAAAAAAAAAAAAACAGTCCATATGTTATGTCTTTGGACTGAGTAAAGACGAGTATTAGCTAGCCTTTAAAAGTAATTTAAGAAAAGACGTCTGTGGACATCCGGTCTTGAGAGGATAACCTTTTAATAGGTTCTGAACAAGCACTTTTTGTTTGAAGGGCGTCCTCAGCTCTAACTGAAAAGTGAAGGCATTTCCTTTGAAGACATTACATTTTGTACACCCAAAATCTATGGTGATTCTCACTCTTCTTTCCCAGAAAATGGTATGCTGTTATATGTACATTACTGTAGATGTGAGTAACATACAACAGCACAGTCCTAGTATTTCCTAAATAAACTCAAATATTTGCATTTGTCCTCCTTTAACTGGTCTGAACAAACCAGATCCAGTGTTGCATCTCTCCACACGTGGTGATAAGTCACCGCTAATTTACACATCAGTCCCTTAAATCTTTGGTGCTAATTTGTAGATAAGACAGCAGCAGGGGCCAATGACTTATAGTTCACTATACCTAATAGTGAATTACATTGAAGCAGTGAGAAAGCACAAAACACTTTGTTATGCAAAATATAACAAGCGATTGAATTTTATGTGCCTTTATCTATTACCAGCTGTTACTCTGCAGTGTTGGAAAGAACTACTTCCTATTATGGAGCAATCCGGCTGGAATGCTGTTTTAAATTATCGGAACATTAGCTTTGGACGAAAGGCGAGTTTTTCTTGACCCATAATTTGAAACAGCAACTGACTTTCTTACACATACTAGCATTAGCTCTAAAGATCTGAAGACCCTGTGAAACTCAAACATTGACGTGGAATTTCCCCTTTTCTGCTGCAGCTCACAGTGTTCTACCGCCTCTATCTGTTCTGCCCTCTGCATCTTTCTTTCACTCATCTACCTTGCTGTCTTATTCATATATTTATGAACTACGCATCATCATACTGCCATTGGCAGCTCATATCCCAATAGCTTAAATCCAAACGTGTAAAAAAGCTTAGTCTTAAAAAGCCACACAGCCTTGATGTCTGCTTTGAACACAGTTTTATTTCCCTACCGATCCAAATATAGATCTGACAACTGAAACATATTTTGCATTCACAAAACGCTTGCACATTTAGGTTTCGTTCTGCAAACGTTTGAGTCAAATCTAAAAAAAAAAAAAAAGTCTGAACTTTGTTCATTTCTACATATGTCTCCAAATGACATTAACCAAATGGTTTAATCTTTTTTTTTCCATATCTCTTGTCTTACAGACAGAAGGGTGTTATGACTTCTCTTCTCTGTGGAGTTCAGTGAGAGTAGCATAAATAAACACAATGAGTCTGAGAAAACTGTTCACACACAAGCGATGATAACCAACCGAAAACAGGAAGAAGTGAGTAAGTGGTATACTAAAAGGGGAATTCCGCAAGCAAGAAAAGTGAAATAGCCAACTACTCAGCCCTTAAATGCATAAGTAAAACTCTGTACTGAGATTTAGCAATTTGCAAAAATTAACTCCACCAACATCATCTCCACATTATATTAAGGTGAAATTGTCTCTCCTTTGTTGAGTCCAAATATCTGATTAAGGATTTATATCTTTTAAAAATGTAATTTCAGGCTTATAGTTATCAGAAAGTAAAACTAAGAAAGGATTCTTGAGCTAATTTCACAAAGAAGCTCTACAAATCTTGATGGTCCATTGAAGTCATAATTTAATCTTGGCAGCAGCAGCTTTTCATGTGCGACTCATTTGTCTCGGTCAAATAAAAAAGTCCTCACGTCAGGTTTTACCTCCACATGTCCTCTCATATTTTACCTCATCCCTAATGAACACAACTTTCCATCTTGTGCTTCCATATCATCTCAGGGCTGAGCTATTTGTCAGTCGTCTGTAAATGACTTTGGTTGGCAGATGTGAACTCTCACTGGTCTGAGGAGACATCCCAGAGCTTCTGTGAGCCAAACTCTGAAGGCTCATCCATCACAAGGTCTCCAAGTACACATTACAATCACATTACAGACCATCACAACAACTGGAAGAGCACAATGATTTAGAATCAAATGAAAACAGCTTAGGGCTGAATTTAAAACGGTCCCGTTTTACAGGCTGTAAAATGACAGCAAAATATATTTCCCAGAGACCAATGCAACAATGCTTTCTCTTTGTTTATAACAAATTAAAAGCTAGACAAATGTGTCTCTTCTTGTAGAATTGCAGTAGCATTTGCCCGTTGCATGCTTTGTGGTTTTCTCTAAAGTTCTTTTTTTTTTTTCCATTTTGACACAGTGGTGGGAAGCAGGTGCAGTTCAAACTGCCAGATCTGAAATACAGACTGAGGAAACAGCAGTCTGCTTTCTCCCCATCTGACATGAAGTGTTTAAGAGCATTTACTGTTTGAGCTTATCTTGAAGATAAAATAAAAACTATATGGAAACACCTTTGCGTAGGATTTCATTTGAACTTTATCTCATTTTCTGTCTGAATGCAGTCAGCAGATAAAATGCATCATCATTACACACTCCTTTACACACAAATTCTACTTACAGCGGAGGGAAGAATTTGAGAAATAGCTAAATTAGTTTACGTTAGATTTGTATTGTAAGTCTTGTAGGAAGTAGCTAAAGCACAACAACAACAAACACAAAACAATAAATACTCTTAGAAATAGTTGCGCACCGAGTCAGTATACAGATATAAATCCTTCAGATAGATTCATAGACAGAAGTTTTACCTGCGTGTCTGTCTATCGCTGACGTGCCACTGGGACAGACCAAGCCGCTTCAATGCAGGTCATGCTGCTGCAGTGCATTGTGGGACGAACTGACATCTTCATTCCTTCCTTCCTCTACTTCTCTCACTCTAACTCTCTCACATTCTCATAATAGGACCTTCTGCTTGGCAACGGCCATACCGCAAATGTGGTCAGGTTTACTGCAAGCCATCACTGCGGAACATCAAGTCTCCATGACAACAGCTCCTTTATCTCATTTGCATCTTCTGCTTGCATTATGAACTCATGCCAAATATGGTCACCTTGTTATTTTTGCCCGCCTCTCTCAGGATCCCCTTTTTTTTTTATAACTTCCTCTTTCCCTCCATTTGCACAACCGTGCATGCACTCTTCGCATTTAACATGCGCACTCTGAAGACCTAACAGAAGCACCTGCTACAAGCAAGTACAGCTTTCGATTAAAGTGTGCAAAGTACAATCATACGACTTCTATAGTCTTCAGGTTGTGAGTTATGTCCTTTTCTTCGACACATTTATGCTGCATTAACTTATACCGGCGGATTTCACAAACAACTTCATCACCGTGTCAGCAAAAAAGTGAATATTTTTAATAATTTAAGAGTACATTTTTGCAGCTACATTCATATGTTTTGAGCTATGTGACTAATAAAAAGGAGTCTGACTGTGTATGCATGCTTAGAAATGGTTCTAAGAGCGCATTAAAAGAGGAAGCGTATGTGACATTAGGTCAGTTTGCAGCTTGAGAGATAAGCTGTAAAGCTAAATGATACATTAGGACACGGAGGGCTTGTAGGGTGTCGCTGAGTCACACACACACGCAGACACACACACACACTCTATTGGGCTTCACTTACCCCTTCGGTTGTTCATCTGCGTAGACCAGTGCTGCATTTCCTCCACTCCTCTTCCTCCCAGAAGGACTACGTCTATCAAACCTTCACTGGAATGTTGAACCAGGCCTCTGGGGCCCACACACGCAGCAACACTCAGCAGCACTCAGCACCTGTCTCCAACTGCCAGCACAGAGAAAGAGACACGGTCAATCACACAGGACAGCACAGCAAAGTGGGAAAAATAAGTGAGAGAGTAGGAGGTGGGAAGCAAGCAGTTCATCAGCAAAATACTCTTCTAGATACGGAACAAAAGAAAGGAATATGCTGAACAGCCTGATTGGGCCAAATAAAAATCATTACTTTAAATAAGCTGGGCTGCTTCTTTGCAAATATGATACACAGGAGTACTGACTAACATCTATTATAAATGTCTAACAGAAAAAAGTACACTTAATCTGCCGTCTTAAAACAAATAGAACGGGAATTGAACCGGAGTGGAATTGTGGGCTTTCAACAAGTCCAGTTTAAACATTTATACAATTTCTAGTGGCCTTCCAAGATAATTTTTCAAAAAGTATAAGTATTAAAAGCACTGGAGACATTTTCGGTAGTCTGCTAACACAAAAATGAAATGTTTGGTCATAATGGCCATCAGGAGATTATTTGGAGGAAAAGGTGAAAGCTGGCCGGCCTGAGGACACCGTCCTAGCTGTTAATTATAGGGGTGTTAGCATCAGTTTGAGGGGGTGTGATAATACAGGAAGGACAATAGATGGTATCATAAAAAAGTGTTATGTGGAAAGATTGAAGCTACATTTTAAAACATTAGCCAGGAAGTTACAGCTTGGGCACAAATTGATCTTCCAAACAGACAATGAGGCAAAGCATGGCACCGAATTAGTTCATTGTGAAGTGGCTCAAATATTGACAAAGTACATTTTTTGCATTGTCATCTCAAAAAGCTTAGTCTTGTGGAATATTTGTAGCGTTAAAAAGGAGTAAGGGAACAATAAAGCTGACTCAGTTACACCAGTTCTGAGTGAAGGAATGGGGCAAAACTCCAGCAAACTGTGCTCAGAAGCTTGTGGAGGGATACAAAAAATGTTTGACACAAATAATATCCATCCATCCATCCATTTTCTTGACACCCTTGTCCCTTGGTGGGGTTGGGAGGGTTGCTGGTGCCTATCTCCAGCTAACGTTCCGGGCGAGAGGTGGGGTACGCTCTGGACAGGTCGCCAGTCTGTCGCAGGGCAACACAGAGACACACAGGACAAACAACCATGCACACCTAGGGACAATTTAGACAGACCAATTAACCTAACAGTCATGTTTTTTTGGACTGTGGGAGGAAACCGGAGTACCCGGAGAAAACCCACACATGCACAGGGAGAACATGCAAACTCCATGCAGAAAGGCCGGGGCCGGGAATAGAACCCAGAACCTTCTTGCTGCAAGGCAACAGCTCTACCAACTGCGCCACTGTGCAGCCACAAATAATATTAAAAAAGTAATTAATAAATTCAACAGATATACGTAGTTCTAAAATGAAAAAAAATCTTTAAAATATCCAAATACATGGCTCCTATTATTCCTTCAGTAAATATAAATACTTTTGGTAATGCTAACTAACCTAAAACAGGAAAAGTTATGTCTGATTTATTTTTCTTTTGTTACAGTATATTTTCAAATTAATCAATTGATTATCCACTGTTGGTAAGGTGGTACATAATACTTTAATTTGAAAGAAAAAGGTATTGCTTAATACAAGAAAATTATTTTATTTTACAATAATAACAGTGTGCAAATTGTAACTAATAACGGAAATTTTCATAATGCAAAAAATTACAAAAACACTTCTTGACTTTTGAAATATGAACATTTAATTAGATCAGCTTCCAATTAAAAAGCACAATTTTTAAACCTAAAGGTCAACATGGTAAAATATCTAAAAAGATTTGCTTTTTTCATAACAGTAACTATGTATTTAATTTTTGTAGTTTGAACTATATACACCAACAAATCAACTGTAAATTACAAAACCTTCATTAGTTTTAAGCATATATTCCTTTAACTTACCGCAGAGACCCTGGCAGCAGCAGTCTCGCCCACTCTCTGAAAAGCTGCTGTGACTTCAGGGTTGGAAGCCAGTAAAATTGGGCCTAATTTAGCCTCCCCAGCATTGCAAGCTGCCATCAGAGACAGAGAGACAGAGGGAGGGAGAGAGAGAGAGAGAGAGAGAGAGAGAGAGGGAGAGAGAGAGAGAGAGAGAGAGAGAGAGAGAGAGAGACCCTTCCCCTTTAAAAACTCTTTGGAAACTGTGGTCCACAAGTGGCACAACTACATTCTTATCTTAATGTGAAGAGATAAAATTGTTTGAGAATGTGCAATTTCTACGACTGTCTTTATCTAAACGCTATACACTGAAGCAAATTGAAACCAAGTAAAATTCAACAAGTTTATTTCACCTTAATTTACGAGTGCCTTATCGTTGCCCAACTGTCACCAGATACGTAGGTAGATCTGCAAATCGATCCCAAGCCAGAATCAGAGCAACCTGTAATAAAATCACACCAGTAATTAGGTGAGAAGAGGCAACCTATCAAAGAGTCTATGCTTGCACCCTCCACTTAGCCAGGCCCTGAAACTGTCATATAATCTTTAATAACACCAACGTTCACTGTAACTAGATGCTGCAAGCGTAGAAGTCATCTGGTTGAGGTTCATGTGACAAAGAGTCAGAGAAAGTAGAGCTGTAACTCCACATCGTATAACCCACTGATGCGAAATGTAGCACTTTTATCTGTGCTTAAAATGTTTCAATTATCTACTTACATAAACGTCTGCACTGCCAATGCATAGGAGAGGAGGAATCGCCGTTAATGACTCTGACACGCCAAGTATTTCCTTTAGAAACAAACAGCAGATGAGCACAATCTGTTTGTTGATGTACGTCTGACAACACATGGTAGTGCAAAAAGGGCAAGGCATTACTGCTAGTCGGTGCATTTGTGAAAATAATAGACACATCACTCCATTAACAGTGGCATTCCATGTATTCAAAATAAAAGGATTAGATGAGGATTACTCTTTGAGCTTCAATTCCCCCTAGATCGCACAGTTTTTTTTTTCTTTTTTTTTTCTCGTGATATGGCCGCACATGTATTATTGAAGACAGTGATCACATGAGTCATGGTATGGAATACAAAACAGGATTAGCCACACTGGTGTGGTGAAGTACCTCACAATGCGTAGCAGGCCGAAAAAGGCATGTTTGTAATTTTGCTTTATTTGTGTAAAACACCCAAAGCGGAAGAGTGTTTCAAATTAATCCCATTAGTCAACATGCATAATACGGAAGCAGAAGCAAATGCAAAATCTAGAGGTTCTTGTTAGGCAAAAAGATATGCATACTTCTACACACAAGTCATCTACTTGTGTCACTGTTCAGATTATATGTATATATATATATATATACATATATATATATTTTTTTTTTTTTCTTTTTTTTTTACATGATTATGTTTTGCTTTTCCATCCATCCATTTTTAAGAGCTACACCTGACTGGATGATACACATAATGAAAAATACTGTGTATTTTGAAAATAAATCCTACACTGAGAACCAACGAAAGGGTACAAAATTCCTCAGCTGAATCAAGAACCTTCCTGCTGCAACCTGACAGCACTGTTTGACTCTTTGGAACCAGATCAGTTTCTAAAAAAATGTCTCTGCTAGCTTCTTAGCATTGGTCATTTTTAGTGCATAAAGTCACAACTTAAAATAAAATGAAAGAGTATGAAGAGCAATCTCACAATACCATAAACTGCTAATGAGGTTATTCAAAGCTAAGTAGAAGGTTTGTTATAATGGGCTGGTGGTAAGAAACTAAAACAGTATTTGAAAATCACTTAAAAACATCTTCCTCACTTAGTAACCTAGCAACCAGTCATTTCAACATGGAAGTCATTGTGATTCTTAAAATTTCCCCTCATAATTATATCCCTCCACAGCCAATCACATGAGGCCTTGAGCCATAAATAACAGTCTGCTCCCCTACAGAGCTGTGCAAGTCTGTGCCATAAAGTCAACAAACACTTTCTCCAGTAGCGGGTCCTGCACAGCACGGGATTGGTCTAGCTGAAATTAAGATAAACACAAGAGGAAGAGGGCGGTAGGGAGGCAGAAAGAGGGAGAAGGGGGAGAGAAAGATAGGCATGAATGCAAAGAATGGCAAGAGTGGAGTGATAGAAAAATAGAGGAAAAGATAAACAAATGTAGCCTGTGATTATAGCGTCGCTGTGGAGGTTGTTAAATGGGACTCTGGTTATGAGCTGTATCATTACAGACTGTGCAAACAGTTGGTAAAATAAAGCCCTTCTATTTGAAACACTGGCTTGCTACAAGATCAATTCACACAGCTTAAACTAAATTATTGAACTATTTACCAAAAAGCTACAAAAATAGCACGATAGCAGAACCTCCCGTCTGTATGCACTGCACTTTCAAGCCAAGTGCAGCAGTAACCGCAGTGCTGCTAAACAACTTAGTCTCTTGAGCATTATATTTAGATTTTATGACCAATACTAAACTGTAACCCATTAGGGTAATTTAAGATGTGAGCTCAATATGGTAACAAGTCATGACTCCAATTATAATCAAGTCATTTCTCCTCACATGGCTGAAAGAGGACATTGTTCCATTTGCTCACTCTGGGTGATGATAGCTAGGACTGGGAATGTTGCTAATGTGTTGCAAAATACCAAAACGTTTGCGTTTCTTTAGAGGTCAGACGGTTTATCAGACCTCCTCATTCCGCATCTTCGGTGTCTTAGAGTCTGTGTGGCAGAATGGCGACACAGTTGCATAATGTTAGAGCCTCTGTTTTAGATAAGTTATTTTCAAATTGCCACAAAGCCTTTCGAAACAAACAGTTAAAATATGTGGTCATACACTTCCTGAGACTGATAAATATACGTGTCATTAGTAAAAAAAACAACAACAAAAAACCCCCGGAGAAATATCTATTATGTTTTAGCTGCTCTTATATAGGGAGCTGGTTCTTTCAAGGCCCAATCACACTCAATTGTGCATGGCTATAATATGCTATGTGTAAGTGTTTTAGTACATGCAGAAGAAATGCTTTGCAGAAGGGTAAGAGCTTTGTGCATTAATTTTCAAACTTTACTGTATTATTTTAAGACCCCCAATGACTTCTGGAGAAACACACCAACTCCTCTGTGAGCATGAAGGTTGAAAAAATGGTGGATGGATGTCACAGTGTCTTGCAGAAATAGTAATTCAACTAAACATTTTCATCAGTTGTCAAATTGAAAAGAACTTTAATGTGTTTTCATTTTGTTTTCATGTTGTAGAACACAAAGTAGTGCGTAATTTTAAAATGGAAAGAAAATTATTGCCTACATTTATTTTTTTTCGCTTTTACTCTGAAAACAAGATAAATGGCTTTACAACTCACCTAATAAGCAAAGCAAGGATACCTGCATGTAATTTAAACTTACTATGAAAACAGTGTGTCGGCAGAGGCTTCAGAATTTTGTCAGCGATCAATAACAAAGACCAAGCAACACATACTCAGCAAAAAATTTGGAAAGAAGCATTGATAAACAGCAGGATACAAATGTACATCCTCCTTTCAGATGTTAAACTTCTATTAAACATATGACAAGTTATGCAGTCTCCTCATTTATTGTAGTTCAAAAAATTAAGAAAAAGTTCAAGGGGTTACATTACTTTAGCAAAGGATTTTATTTTCCAATTTCTTTTTGCAAACCTAGAGGGCAAATCTACATCTTTAGAGGTGAGACACCTGGATGTGACACAACATGCAGATCCACCTCACCTCTTTCTCAGTCGCCAGCAAACTTTCTTCATGCCTCCCAATTGGGATTCTGCTAGCTTAAATTCCTCTCTTCAAGGTTGGCGGTAATGGCAAATTAAATTACTTGTCCTGTTTTGCAGTGCTGGCGCCAGGTCAACAGCATATCGGCTAAAATGATGAGCGCAGGATTCTGGAGACCGATGCATTTGTCCTGACCTGTTGGTGTCATGTTTGCAAAGCAGGTAGCAGCAAGGAAAGAAGCTGAAATCAGAAGCAGCGTCTTAAATTCTGTCTCTCTAATCACCTGAAAAAAAAAAGAAGAAAAAAAAAGATAAAAAAAAAAATCAATGTGTCTCTGCTTTCAGATGTGCAACTTTATACTTTTATCTTTTGGGCTTACCCTGCTGATGGAAAACGTGTCATGTGCTTGCACTTGGAGAGACGTTTGACTGCATTAGATGTAATTGTATTAACCTCTCAGTACAGCACACACCACCTGCTGGAGATCTAAGATATGACATAGGAGGAAAAATAAATACACTTTTTACAAACATATTTTTCATGTACATGTCTTGAAAAAGATTTTTTTTGTGCTGCAAAAAAAAAATCTCTTGCATTTGATTTCTGACTATGTTAAGCAAACTTAGCTGGGTTTTCATTTCTTCAGTCACAATGCTTATCTGTTCTGTAGGCTGAATGTCAACAGCAGCATGTGGAGTTTATCTATGATTTGCAGAGAGGGCTGCTATCGGTGGACAAACATCTTACACACTACTCTGTGGAATGGGAGGAACTTGTAGTGTGTTAGGTGCTGTTCAACACAACACAAATAAACAAGCAACTTGATATTATGATTCTTTTGGCAGTCGAATGGGTGAGCAAGGGTTCTGTTTATAGTCACACCATAAGTCCAAAATGTTGAAGATATCACTGTGGCATAAACTGCACCACTACATTTCATATACAGACGTATTTTTTATTATGACAATAGATCCCTAAATTTGTCTAGCTGTGTAATTTACCTAACAACTAGAGTTTAAATTGTGTTTTTATGCAAATACATTTGCTAACCTTGAAAGGCTGTTGTCGACATCGCATTACTAAAGGTTTTAGATATACAGTATGTTTTAATTTTATTATTCATTGGTCTCTCACAGGGTCACCTCCACATATGCAAAGAATGAAAGGCAGCAGTCTCAGCTGGCAGTGAGCAGAAGATTTCAGCCAAGCAGATCTGTGAAAAAGTCATTTTTTGCTTGATAGTAGATAAAAATACAGACATGAGGCTGGAACTACTGGACACTAGAGAGCAGCAGAGGAACTAAGAAACAATGGCAGGTAGGCCAAAAAATGCGATTATAAAAGCATTTTTATTGTTTTCAAGAGTTGGGGATAACTGTGTTGGTCTGAAAGTATGGAGAATAAAAAGTATATATTTAGGAGGAAATTCAGACTCGGAAGAGGGTCCTGCAAACAGTCCTGTGCAGACAGTGCCCACTAAATTATTTAGACCAGGGGTTCTTAATCAAGTATGACCTGTGAATACCAGGTTTTCCAGGTACCACCATCTTGAAAGCTTTTTGAAACAGTATCAAACAACAAGACTCTGACTTCTAAGTGTCTTGTGGTATATGATAAATGCAAATCAAAAAAATGGAAAGAAAATCTTATTTATTGCTCAATAGAAAAAAGATGTTTAATCCTGTGGTATAATTTAACAAATATGCTGAAAAAAACAAACAAAAAAACAGTCCTCAGAAGCTTACATTACAGATTGCAGAGTCAAGTGTCCTCACCAAATTTAAAATTCATTATGGTGGCCTTCCATAATAAAGATGAAATTAGATTAAATTATTTTTTGGTGAACAGCATCTTGTTAAATCTTTCATTTATATTGCACTATCTACTTCAGTGAATGTGCTACACTGTCAGAAAGTGCAAATGTGTTTAATTTGCATGTACTGATATAAGTGGCTATTCTTTTCAGGAGTTTCCTTTCATGGTTTTTACAAAGTCAATAGACTTTGCATGCAGTATATTGACTTTAGCTTTTTCACTTAAAGTGGAAAGTAAACAACTCTATGTGACTTTTGATGCTTACTAGATCTATGTTAAAAGTAAAACCAAGCTTCATTTGAGTAACACGAAAGTCAGAGAAAGAGTTACTAATGGTAGAGTCAGGGATTTAAATAATGACTTTTCGGAGAAGGAGTATATATTAGCCTATTTTCAACTATTTTTATGGACCGAAACAGATTGTGTTGTGATAGCAACATACTTGCCATGAGTGTATTAATGAATACACTCATTCCATAGTTTCACTTCCATAGTTCCATAAAGTCAATACTGTGCTTTAATAGGCTGTTTGTTTTAACATGTACTTGGTTAATTGAGACTGAATTATCTTGATAGATCTGAATAATTTTATAAATAAAGACTAAAAAACTTGATGTTAATTAGCTACTTGTAGCTTATAGCCAAATAAAAATAATGATATATCCAGCAGAATAAAACATTACCTTAAAACGACAAAATGGAGCATTTCTATGGTCACGCTACTTCTGAATAAATTGAGTTTTACTGTAAACCAGGAAAACGTTTAATACTTACAAGGATAAACCTCAAAAACTAAGTGGGAGCGGCAGTCGTTCAAACTATTAAAGTCAACCTGTAGCGCGCACCTGTCGTTGTTGTGACTCTACAACTCTCGCGAGATTTCCGGATTGCGCAGTGGAGAAGACTATTCACTTCGGCCGCCATCACTGCACACAAGCTAAAACATTAGCCGAAACATTCTGAGGAAAGCGACTGACAACAGTGTAACGAACGCAGATACTGACCGCATTCCCACAAGGGAGGCCATTAAGCGTCCTTTTTTCTGTCCGGGTGCAGAAAGCAGACTAGCAGCTGCCTTTCATGTAGTCTTTAAGTCAACTTAGTAACGAAGTCGCTCTAAGTAATCATGTCCAACCTCAAAGGCGGCACCAAGAAGGACACCAAGATGAGGATACGAGCCTTTCCTGTGAGTATTATTAGACGGACACTGATTTTAAAACTAGGGCGTTGGGAATGAAAGATCTCTGTGTTTGTAGCTGTCAGCTAACTAGCATCTCAAACGAAAAAATAGACGTCATTGTCAGGGGGAAACTACAACTGCCTGAACAAATCATCTGAGGCACAGAGGCTGTAATTATTTTGATTCAGGAGCATTATTTTCGTTATCGGTTTGAAAATATTACCGTTTATTTGTCACGAGCTATTGCTAGCATGTGTGAGGAAACTTCAAATATAAGCTCGTTAGTAGCAGGCCTGTTAGCTGGCATGACGTTTGCCAAGTTTCTGTCAGTCTGTCAACCAGTATCATTACGTTATAATAACCGCTCACGCTTCCGAGGACTGTGTGCATAAGTGTTTAACTCGTGTGAGTGAATTCATTTGAGACCTAGTGGCTCTTTATTGAGAATGAGACATGAACCTGCATGTCTAACCTAAGTTCTGAGGTGGAGATAAAAATTAGACCTGTGTAGATAAAAATAAGTGCGTGTGAAAATAAACGATTTCATCTGAACGAGTCTTAAAACTAATTTTCAGTGATGCATGGTCCCTGTCCCCTGTATGGAGCCTGAAGGTTGATACAGGGATTTAATTTATGTCCTCCAATTTTCATTGGAACCTTTAAAATAAATTTTAAAAAAGCTGGGATCTATAATTACATAAATTGTTTTTAGATATTTCAACGTATTCTGCAAATAATCTCTAATGAGTGATCCACCCTTTTCAGTGATTAAAATAAATGTTTGCTTATTGTATGTGACCTAATTTTACCCAAAAGTTATGATTCATTGTTGAGGATATTATATTGCTGTTTTAGATTATAAAGTAGTCTCCCTAGAAACAAGGAGAAAAACAGTTTGCAGAAACTTTATTTTATTATTCCTTAAAAATCAAGGTGTAAATTATTTCCTATATCCTGGTTGTTGTTGTTTATGTGTTACAAAGATTTGTTTTGCAGTGCCAGTGGCCTTGACAATAATCAGACAGGGAATGGGCAAAAAGGAAGAGGAAGGGGGGAGATAAGTTACTGAGGCCAGGAATCGAACCCAGGATGTTGTTAGGAACTATAGCTTCTCAGTATATGTGGGGTCTGGTCTACTGCTGCACCATGCGGGCTAATTAAGCCGGTCTCTGCATTCCAGATCAGTTTGTTTGTTTGAATTTCTGTCATTGCGAAACTAAACAACTTAGCATAAGATGTCAGTTTTGTTCTACATGCTAGGACTTTGCTTTGTAGTGTAACGTGAAGAATAAGTTTCATAGCTAAGTTTTACTCAATACTTATATTTTTTGGATTGGGCCCCCCACAAAGATGTGTGCATGACAAGCTGACTCACAACAGTCATTAAGCCTTTGCTTTTAAGTGGGAATGTTGTGACTCTTTCTTCATGAAGTGACCAATGTGTCCCTTGCAAAAATCAGTTTAAGTCTTTTGTTCACTCTGGGGTGACTCATTTAATGACATTAGGGGCAAAACAGCATCACTGAGTTAAAAGTATGCAATGAGATGAAGTCAGCGTTGCACTCGGAAACTCTTGTTTCAATTTTGTGTGTGAGGAGTGTGTGTGTGTGTGTGTGTGTGCACAGCACTGCCTGGATCTCCTGTATGTCCCATATTGTTTATATTACTTTAGCCCAATAATTGTGCTGCTTTTGTTCAAATGTCCATAACCCTCCCAATTTATTTAGTCAATAAGATAATATTATAATTAAATAGTGATTAGAATTGCATGTGGCTCTATTTTCTTAGGATTTTTCTGCTGTTTACTCATTTGATGCTGGCATAAATCTGTAATCAGTGGTCCAAGGTGAAATGGGGAAATACTTCAAGAATAGTTGACATGCTTCTGCCATGAAAGGATTTCTTGCTTTGCACAGAAATGCACTGTAAAATAGATGAAAAAAGGAGACAAATAACAGGAGACAATGGTTAACGTTGAAGTGTACTCTGGCATTTTATGTAAGAATAATTGCTCATCTAATTACACCAACTTGACTTAGAGAAGACAATTAGACAAGGAAGTGCATGTAATTACAATACATCTAAAGCAACACCAGGATACATGTTCAATGTAACGTATTTGAAAATTGTTCAGTCTTTTGAATTGTATTGAAAGAATACAATTTGAAATTGTATTGAAAGAATAAACTCTCATCTTGCTAAGCTCATACGATTTACCGATATAGATCAATTGACGTTTCCAAACCACAACTTTTCATTATTTTTTCGTGTCCCACAGATGACGATGGACGAGAAGTACGTAAATAACATCTGGGACCTTCTGAAAAATGCCATCCAGGAGATTCAGAGGAAGAACAACAGCGGGCTGAGCTTTGAGGAGCTTTACAGGAACGCCTACACCATGGTGCTCCACAAGCACGGTGAGAAGCTCTACACAGGCCTAAGGGAAGTGGTCACAGAGCACCTCATCAACAAAGTAAGATGCTGCTTTTCTCTTCAACAAAGTCATCAAGAATGTAAAAATGTAATCTGCACTGATCCCACCACAGATCAATTGGCTTGACATGACTTGGTTTGGTTGTTTGTGTTATTTTTAGGTACGGGAAGATGTTCTAAACTCCTTAAACAACAACTTTCTGCAAACACTGAACCAGGCTTGGAATGACCATCAAACTGCCATGGTTATGATCAGAGACATCCTCATGTACATGGTAGGAACTGTGCTTTTAAATTATTTGTGGACTAAAACAATGTGGCTTTGTTTGCATGTTTGTTTAATCGGAAAACTGGCAGGACCATTTACATTACTTTTGCCAGCAGCGAGAACAAAATGTGTTTGTGTGTGTGTGGTTGTGCTCAGTGATTGATCCCTTGAGATTAGCGCAAGTGTAGGCTAAAACAATAGCCCAGTAAGTATGGAGATCACAGCCCTCTACTGGGGTCCTTTTGCTTCACACTTTTTCTGGGTTTTTGACTGGCAGCGGGCCGACTGTTGTTTAACTTGATATCAAACATTAATTTTGTGCTCATAATTCCAAACCTGCCTTAAGATAAACATAAATCAAGTCTATGGAAGATGACATCATCTTCAAAGAAACGGTACACACCTTGATCGACTGGTTTAGAGGATTGTTTAAGACCAGACTCGCTGTGATCAGTTTTGGTTTCCTTAAAAAAACTTCTGTGGAAGAGATAATTAGTGAAAACAAAACTGCTATGTAAAACACTCATTAAAACCATAAAGTTTGGTATTTATTGTCTGAAGCCTGACCGCTAAGCCCATGGATCATAAGGTTGTTGCAATGTAAAAACACACAATCTTACCACGTATTTTTGGTCAGGTTTCTTGGGCAAATATATTAGTATTCTTAAAATAAGACAAAACTAACTTACAAGTAACTTTTCAGTAAGATATACAGACTTGTTTTAAGTAAATAATGTACTTGTTCCATTGGCAGGAAAGACATTTTTCCCACATTAAAAGTTTATTTATTTGAGTAAATGTTTTGTTTCTTTATTTAAACCTTGGGTCTTTGGTCTGTTTTGTAAAATCAACTCACATCTGCTTTTATTTCTCTGTTGATGCACAAGAGAGATTGAAACTACTTGTTTGTCTTTCACCAAATGTATGTCTAACTAATACTTGAGCTTAAATATTATGTAGACATGATTTTCCTTCTCGGATTACATAAAGCCTAATTTTCACATGAAATTGAAATGCTGCTTAAATATTAGTGATATGATGGTAATCTGCAGTTTATGACCTGGGATCATGTGGATTTTTTATAGTGCCAAGAGTCTGATTCAAAGCATCTCTTAAACTTTGGTAAATGTTTCAAAGACCAGTTGGTTATGATTAGCCCCATTTTTTTCACTTCACCAATAAACAGTGTCCTCATGGTGGGATAACTATCTCATACACTTAAAAATATACATCAAATATAGGCATTTATAGTCCGTTATAATAAAATAAAAAAATCAATGTGCAGAGAGTAAATACATGAGACATGAAATATATTTTTCTACCAAATATTGCATTGAAGCAGCCTCTTATCGTTCACGTGGATATTACGACGATTGCGATTTTATACATTGTGCAGGTAAAGTCAAATTGAAAGCTTAAACTATTAACTTGCTTTTTGTTTCTTTGAAGGGAAAATCTACTGGAAAAAAAATATCTTCATCCAGAAGAAAGAAAGTTATGGAATAATTAATAATATTCTGTTATTCTCTAGACTAAACAGAGCATTTATCAGAAATACTGTTGAGGAATACATTTTGAGTCTCATGTTGACATAATTGTACTGGCTGAAACATTGCTGGTAGCTGCATGTGACAGTTTGCATCATGCTGTCGTTTCATTTTTAACAAGTGATTAACACTTAAAGTTGGCAGTCAAGGAAGTAAGGTAAATTTCCAACTAGATGACAACAAAGAACACAATGCATTAGGCATGCTTAATAAACTTCCTCCAACATTTTTCCTTGCTGCAATTTTCAGTTTCTTCAAAACCAAAAAGACATCCGCTCCTCAGAAACTCAAACAGGAAAACTATAATGACTCATTTCAGTTGTATTAAGACAGGAAGTTCCTCTGGTCTTGCATTACAATATGGCAAACTGTAATTGGAGTCTAGCCAGTGCTGAAACATAACAAGTTTTAAGATTAGAGATCAAAACGCTAATTAACAGTCTCTCAAAAATAATAATATTTCATGAATTGCTTCTTTTAGCTATTAAAGATTTGGAACATTCATATACTTGTTTCTGATCAAATAAACCCTGAACCACAGAAAATGTTACACATTCATGTATGCACAGCAGTATATTTGTACTTTATGTAATTTAGGTCATTTTAGGCAAATTTTGTTTGCATTTATTTTGTTTGTTTTGGTGCAAAGGATTATGAAAAAGTAAGTGCTGCAGCTGACTAAAACACCAGAACTTCCTTGCATCTCGTACACACACACACACACACACACACACACACACAACACACACACACACACACACACACACACACACACACACAAACCCAAAAGTGTTAACTAAAATATAAAAGCATTAAAAAATAAATCAGTACAAAATCCTACTCATTCTGTAAGATCCCTCACATATTAGAATAAGGGGAAGAAAACAACACTCAAGCTTGCATAATAAAATAATCAGACTTTCCACAAGCAAAGTAAATGTGCTGAATGTTTTGGGACTAAACATTAAAGGTCATGTGGTCTGGTTGGACCAGATTAACCCTGCCTCAAAGATAGAAGAAGAAAGTAATAAATGAATAGTGCCTGATATACTGGAATCTATGAGCTACTGACTGACAAGGACTCTGTTTTCTTTTCTTTTATCAATTGTCATATTTTTGAGATGACAACGCTACGGTTCATTGAGCTCCAACAATTTATTTTTAAAAGAATTCAGTGGGGAATATGTGCTACAATACAAGCTAAAACGTAACATTAAAATTGAGCAAAGTCATTGTGTCTCTTTGTTTTCTACCTCTCTTTTAGGATAGGGTTTATGTTCAGCAAAACAACGTGGAGAATGTATACAACCTCGGCCTAATCATATTCAGGGACCAGGTGGTACGCTACGGCTGCATTCGGGACCACCTACGACAGACGCTGCTGGACATGATTGCGCGGGAAAGAAAGGGGAAGTTGTAGACAGGTGAGCTCCTGTGCACCTTCACCGGACGCACAGCCAGATGTCTCGAATGAATCAGCAAGTCTGATGTAACTCGAGGTTTTTGTTTGTTTCCTTTCCGCCATCATCTGCAGGGGCGCCATCAGAAACGCCTGCCAGATGCTGATGATTCTCGGCCTGGACGGCAGATCTGTGTACGAGGAGGACTTCGAATGCCCCTTCTTAGACATGTCAGCTGAATTCTTCCAGGTGAGTTGGCTCTTGGTGCCTTTGTGCACTCGCTTGTCGCATCTGCAGTAAAACAGCCCCATTAATTTTTAATCTTTTCAGATGGAGAGCCAAAAGTTCCTGGCAGAAAACAGTGCCAGCGTCTACATAAAGAAGGTCGAGGCGAGGATCAATGAGGAGATTGAGCGAGTTATGCACTGCTTAGACAAGTCGACCGAAGAGCCAATCGTTAAGGTAGTGGAGAGGGAGCTTATTTCAAAACACATGAAAACTATTGTGGAGATGGAGAATTCTGGCTTGGTGCACATGCTCAAGAATGGAAAGACGGAAGGTAAATATGTTTAATAATAGGTTTTGTTTTGATTGAATTCTCGATATACTTTGTTTTATTATTCAAATTTTTCTTGCTTCATGTTTCGCTCTCAGATCTGGCTTGCATGTACAAGCTATTCAGTCGAGTACCAAATGGCCTGAAAACGATGTGCGAGTGCATGAGTTCGTACCTGAGGGAACAGGGCAAAGCTCTGGTGTCGGAAGAGGGAGAGGGCAAGAACCCTGTTGATTACATTCAGGTACGCTGACAGAACTGTGTCACAAAACTTACTTAGAAATTGAAAGACTTTTCACCTCAACATTATAAGAGAAACACGCTGTATTAGAGATGTCATTTTGTGTTTATCGCTTTCTCCACAGGGTCTGCTAGACTTGAAAACGCGATTTGATCATTTCCTCCTCGAGTCTTTCAGCAGTGACAGACTCTTTAAGCAAACCATCGCTGGAGACTTTGAGTATTTTCTTAACCTCAACTCGCGCTCACCAGAGTACCTGTCACTGTTCATAGACGATAAGCTCAAGAAGGGAGTAAAAGGGGTACGTGACTTTACAATAAAAACTCAGTTTCTTTTTTTGTTTTTTTTTATGAGGTATGCCAGTATTTGCATTTAGTTTGATCTTTATTTTAATCAGCTGACAGAACAGGAAGTGGAGTCTATTCTGGACAAGGCCATGGTGTTGTTCAGGTTTATGCAGGAGAAGGACGTTTTCGAAAGATACTACAAGCAGCATCTGGGCCGTCGGCTTCTCAGCAACAAGAGTGTCTCGGATGACTCGGAGAAGAACATGATCTCTAAGCTGAAGGTGAAGGATTTGTGAGGTGTACAGGTCCTGCTCAGTAATCCTGATTTATTTTAGTAATTCCATTCTGAAATGATAAACTCAAGGTGATGCATTTCAGGTATTTCGTTGTTTTTGTTTTGTAGTTTTGATGACTATGGCTAACGACTCAAAGACATTCTCATTAATGATGCTTGTATATCCAAAAAAATGACAAACACACTCAAAAGGAAGGTTTTCCTAAACGCAAGCTTGTAATAAACATTTGTCGTATTTGTGGTTGAGTTAGCCATCTTTACTTTTTCGTATTTGATAAGCCAATATTATCAATTAGTTATCCAACAGGACATTTCTGTGTTAAAAATCTATATTTGTAATGGCTGGGAATATTTCGGTAACCAGAGAAACAGAATGTTCGTTTTTTTTAATTCGCTCTAAGCCATAATCATCAGAATTAAAACAAAGGACTTTTAAAACGTATCGCTCTGTTTTATGATTATTGCGTACATTTAAAACTTTTTGAATTGATTTGTCAAAGTGAACTTTTTGATCATTTTCTAATATGCTAATGTGCACTTGTATCTATATCTTTTAGGATCATGTTCATATCAATATCAATATCTACCTCCACCTTTCTTACTCATTTACTCTACATGTTTGTTTGCAGTCGTAGCTCATTGTTCTCCCCGTCTCTCCCTTGCAGACAGAATGTGGCTGTCAGTTCACCTCTAAACTGGAAGGAATGTTCAGAGACATGAGCATCTCAAACAGTACTATGGATGAGTTCAGGCAATACATCCAGAGCATATCGGTAAGACATTAAAAACACAACGCCCACACTTAAAGTAAGCGTTTTTATTCAAAGCCAATGTGGGAAATCCTTGCACGGTCACTATGTGGCCATGTGGTTCTCATTTTATTACATTAAAAAAATATGAATCCTAGATTAAATAAATACACCTAAAGATCATTGTTAAGGAGTCTGAGAGGTTTTATGCATCAATTTCAGGCTTCTTTAAGTGGTGTAGACCTCACAGTAAGGGTCCTTACCACGGGTTACTGGCCTACACAGTCTGCAACACCCAAGTGCACCATCCCTCCTGCTCCTAGAGATGCATATGAAGTCTTCAGAAGGTAAGACATTCAGCAAGGTGAGAATCTTATTACTGCACAGCATCTAATGAGAACGTCGCCTGTCTGTATCTACCAGGTTTTACCTTGCTAAGCACAGTGGAAGGCAGCTCACACTACAACATCACATGGGTGGAGCAGATCTAAATGCAACCTTTTATGGAGCTATCAAAAAGGTACCAGCTTTGGTCCAACTATTGAAATCCTAAGCAATTTTAAGGGTAGAGTCGTGGATACTGGATTTGGATTCATGCTTTTATTTCAGTGGTCATCTTTTCCCGTTTCCTCTGCAGGAGGATGGTTCGGAGGTTGGTGTCGGTGGAGCACAGGTAACAGGTTCTAACACCCGAAAGCACATCTTGCAGGTCTCCACCTTCCAGATGACCATCCTCATGCTCTTCAACAACAGGGAAAAGTGCACTTTTGAGGTGAGAATTCTGCGCTCCATCTTTTCTGTTTTTAAGACGCAAATTAGGCATAACACTATGACCAGCTGTCTCAGATAGAGAAGATCTTTGTTTTACAGGAACGAGTCGGGGTCAAGATCTTTATCTTTGTGCTGTGCACAACAAATGACAGTCCATTGTTTTCTTTCACTTTCTGTCAAAGCCGTTTGACCTCATTATGAATATGAACAATAATTGCTCTTCAATTTTATCCAACAGAGGCCAGCATTCACTAGTTGGAAGCATGAAAATATTTTTAATGCATGTTTCACTGAATCTGTGTTTTTTTTTCTTTCTGTGACTACTTTTGTGTTCTGATTACTGCTTATATATGAACAGTGTAATTGGATAATACAATAATTACAAAGGCATAATAGTTATCTGCCTCTCTGCTTTCAAGTCTTTAACTTTAATGGTTGATTAACTTCCTGCTACATACACAAAAGCCTATTTCTATGTCTGGATCTGTTAGAGATTAACAATTTTGACATGAATGAATGTTTGCAATCTTAAGGAAATGTACTTGTTGCTGAATAAGACATAGCTATAGTCCACATGTCTTTTCTTAATTATTAATCGTCACCTTTGTCCTCTTCTGCAGGAGATCCAGCAGGAGACAGACATCCCAGAGAGAGAGCTGGTGCGGGCGTTGCAGTCTTTAGCCTGTGGAAAACCTACACAAAGAGTTCTAACAAAAGAGCCAAAGTCTAAAGAGATTGAAAATGGCCATGTGTTTACAGTCAATGATCAGTTTACCTCCAAGCTGCACAGAGTCAAAATCCAGACAGGTGGGTTGAATGGCATGGCTAAACCCTTACATCAGTTTTTGTTTTCCTTTTCCTTTTTTGTGAACTGGGTTCACAATTTGCACAATTTCTTCATTTATGCTGTTTTGTTTCCCACTTTAATCTATTTTTTTCAGCCTTCCTTCCCCATTTAGCTCAGAATATAAACATTTTAAATTTTTTAATAACAGATAAATACTCCAAAAGTTGTTTAATTTCTTACACAGGATCCGTTTTACAAATTGTAAATGGCGTTGGCATTTTTCCATTTCTTTTTGAGTTACCTTTTTTTTTTTTAAAGTTTCTTCAGTTAACCTTTTGTCTTTACCTGACACCAACCTTACTAGTTGCTGCTAAACAAGGAGAATCGGATCCTGAAAGAAAGGAGACACGACAGAAAGTTGACGACGACAGGAAGCATGAGATCGAGGCAGCCATCGTCCGCATCATGAAGTCGAGGAAGAAGATGCAGCACAACGTCCTGGTAGCAGAGGTGGGGGCCACACAGATTTTGTATTAAGTTTTTTTTTTCCCCTCTTTTGACCTGAAAGCCACCGTATTGTTGTTGCATTTGAAATGCTATGTAATAATACTTGTGAAGTAGGGTTGTTTGAAGGTGGAGCACTCATTATTTGACCTTCATCAGTCCATTGTGAGGACAAAGAGAGAGGAGTCCTTGTCTTACTGTAGCTCAAAACAGTCAGAGATTAGCCTGGCAAATCTAATAAAACTCCTGCTTCCACCTTATCAATGACCTTTACTGTTTAGTATTTCCACAATGTCATTAAAAATACAATTTTAAGGAGCAGCCTTTAATCTTGAGCCAAACGTTTTTGCCTCTTTGCGTCTTCAGGTGACCCAGCAGCTCCGAGCGCGGTTCCTTCCCAGTCCTGTGGTAATCAAAAAGCGCATTGAAGGACTGATAGAAAGAGAATACTTGGCACGGACGCCAGAGGATCGCAAAGTGTACACCTACGTGGCGTAGGAGATGAATGCTGGGGAGTAAAGATTGGAATGTTTTCTGTGAACTGTTGTTGCGTATGGACTGTAAGTTTCTTTTTACAGACACCAACTGGAACCCTGATTCAGCAACTTGTGCAAAAAATAAAAACAAACAGAAAAAACCCACAATAAACCCTCGTACATGGGACGTAAAAACTTGGAATAGCCAAAAAAAGAAAATCCATCAGATATTCTAGATGACTTTTGAAATCGGGCTCGGTCTTCCTATTCCCACTGAGTTTTTACATGGATGGATCCAGCTTCAAGATTTTCACTGTTTTACCCTGGTAGAGTTCATAACTTGCAAAGAATCCCGTGGGAAAATGTGAATGCACCACATTATTATTATTATTTTGTGTTTCAGTACTGTATAAAGCTAATAAAATTATTAAAAACAGCAGAAGTGGATTGTTACAAAATAAAAATTAGGATTCTTTGTTATGGAATTGCTTTGCTCATCTTCTATATTAGGCTCTATTCAGATGTAAAATGCTGTTTTACTCTTAAACTTAGAAATAATCGGGGTATTTTGGACATATTTTGTAATTATTTTTTCCCATCTATGCATTTGATAACAGACGTGACTTTAAAATGAGCAACTGAGGTGTGGAAATATGAAATTCAGTAAGCTGTTGCCAAATTAATTTGAGTCAAATTAAGCAGCCTACTCCTTTTTACCTTCCTCTGATGGCTGTAACATTCAGTGTATTTGATTTTCCTCTTTAAACTAACCCTTTTCTGATCAGTTATGTCTCTTAAATGTTATTTTTATTCCACCTTGAAATGTCTGAAACAAGTCCCAGTTATCACTCTTTGTAGTATCTATATTTAAACAGCAATTCTGTTGCTTCAAAACTAAACATATTTACCTGAAAAGTTTCCAATACAAACTTTTTGGATGAGTGGAACCCAGCGCCACGCCGCTCTTTCTCCTGTCCCAACCAATAAAAATGCAGCAAATGTTCTGAATTCTGAAGAGAGAAATGAAGCGCAGTCCTGCTCAAACTATAAAATATGCTTCCTGTGATCAGCATCATAGCTGGGGGCAATAGGGAAGGTTTTCAGGGGGAAACTGGCAGATAACTTTTAGGTTTTTGTCTGGTTCTTAGGAAAATTGGGGATTAATGTGTTTTGATTTTTGTCTACAATGTAAAGTATTAACATGATTTTGATGTATTTTGCTCTTGTAGTTTTTCTCAGCTCGGAAAATATAAACATTGTCATAAAGTCAAGCAGAGTCATGCTTGATGTAAACTATAGACTATTTGAATGGATCATTGTGTAAAAGGCTCGGATTAAACTTGAGTTTTAATCAAGAAAGTTCAACCAGTACCCTGAGAGGTGTCTCCTAAAACAAGTTGCTAGTCGGTAGGCTGCTGTCCTATATTTTGTCAGCAGAAACTGTATTAGGAAATTATTTGAAGTCATGGAAATACGTTTTAGTGGTACGAATGCCTACCTAATTCAACATTATACACGACTCTCTAGTGAGGTGACCAGAGCTCGATTTTATTTCAGGGGAAAAACTAGAGCAATATTTTACTACAACATTTAAAACATAAATGTAATGTGTTGTTCTTTCAATCGGTGACAATTTTACTTTCTGAGTCACCAACAAAATTTCGTCAGACAAACTGAGGTACGGAAGCGTCCGTCTGGCCTCTGAGATCTACATCATGTCGTGACTGAACAGCTCTGGCCAGAGTCTCCAGCTGAGTTATGAAACTGTGAATCTCTTCAGCAGAACTGTGAGTCCAAGCCAGGGGCAGGTGCGTGGGAACGGGCTTACGATCTGAAACAAAAACAGCCAGTCAGAGGACTCGACAGCGAATGACGTCTGAGCTCATCGAAGAGGTTTGAAGTAAAAACTGACCTGTTTTTCTAATTTGACAAAGACTACCTTACTTTGTTGATCTCACCTTGGAAAAACCTGCCACTGCGTTTTCTAGCAGCAGCTCTGGACAGAGCTAGCCACGCCACCGTGTCAGCTCCTTGGTCCACACTGCGCAACCTGTCCCCCATCATCTGATGGAACTGAGGCATTGCCGAAGAAACAGCTGGAAACAAAAATAAAAAAAACTAAAATTTCTGCACGCATTCTGCTTTCAACTACATCACTTGATGGATGGTACACTTTGTTAAATGTGTATGATCCATCAAAAAACCCAACTCCTTTTCAGATATTTGTTCATCCTATTGAGACTGTACCTGGTGTGTCAACCCAGCCCGGATGCATGACAGAAAAGTGAATGACAGGGTTGACTTTGGCCCAGTGTTCTGTTAGCACCACCTGCTGTCTCTAAAAAGAAACAACACATTGTCACGTTCCTTCAAATTTCTCAACCTTAGACTTTATAGCTTAGCAAAAATTCAACCGCCATGAAAAAGTATTAAACACCTAAAGGTTGTTCACATTTTTCTAGCAGACTTTAGTATTTGTTGGATTTTTATGTGATTATACACAAAATAAATTCTGCATAATTGTGAGGTGGAAAGAAAATGCATCTTTTATTTATTCTTTATAAATACTAATCTAAAAAGTGTGTTTTGCATTAATATTTAGCCCCTATTTCTTTTGACACCCTTAAACAAAATCTGCAACCTACTACTGTCACTTACGTGGTCCACCTGTGCCTAATATATTCTCAGTATAACTTTTAGTGTTTTTCTCTCAAGAGGAACATTAGTCGACCAAAGCTTCCACCATGACGCCTTAGGAACACAGCAGACATGTCCGTCATAAAAATCATTGGCAAATCACAGGAGTTCAGCTAAACTGTATATGTACGAAGTCACAGTTTACCATGGATTTGTAAGGGATAAAATAATCATTTGGAGGAAGCTGCCCTGGTCAGAAAAAAAATCTAAATTACATCTTTTGGCTGACGTGGACTGTGTAGCAGAAAGCTACAAGAGCTTCGGACTTCATGCATCATCCTGAGGGAATCATTTTATTCACCAGGTACAGGGGAGCAGTTAGAGCTGAAAAGACGATGGATGAAAACAGCTAAATACTGGAAGGAAATATGTTGGATGCAACCTAAAACATGCTTTCACAACAACGGTGCACTTGTACCGATCACATAACATTTTAATGTGTTTGAAAAGCCCAAAGTCCAGGAATATATTAATGGACACAGCCAAAGCAATAACAACAACAACACAAAGAAATCTGCATTTTCCATTCCTTCTCAATGTCTCAATTTTGTGATACTCAGTGTTAGCTTGTCACATAAAATCACAATAAAATAGAGGCCATTAACTGTAATGTGGAAACGTTCAACAGCTGTGAATACCCTCTTTCTTATATAAATAATATCCTTGTCTTACCTTGTTTTGTGCATAGACCATGACGCCATCAAAGTGGCCCTTCTCTGACTGCAAATCATCAGCTTTGAGACTCTGGACCAGCATGCCCCCTGAGGACACAGTGATCTAACCGCAGAGAGAGTGAACAGCAACAGCAGTGTGGTTAGACAACAGCCACTAAAGCACAGACAAAAGTGGCATTATGCAGGCCACATGATCCAGATGAAGCCTCTGTTTGTGAGATTATATGCAATGAAGTCGTACCACTCGTGGGTCCCGGCTCTTCTGCAGAAGTGGTATGAGAGACTGAGTGAGAATATACACCCCTAAAGTAATGGAAGTAAAGTTAGTTGGAACACTGAAGTGCTGCAGGAAGACAAGCTCTGACTGCTGGAATCGGCTCTCACCCATGGTGTTGGTGGCAAAGTTCATCTCCAGCCCCTCTGCGTTCAGCTCTCTCTTGTGAATCATACAGCCTGCATTGTTGATCTACCACGTTATTTAAAAACCATCACATCAAACACACAAGCGAAACTTTTAAATTGAAAAACAATTTCGAATAAGGATGACGACTGATGCCTACCAAGACATTCAGCGACGGATGCTCTTTCTTGAAGGCCTCAGCGAACTCCCACACTTTGCGTGTCTGGGACATGTCAACGACATGGATGTACACCTCCTACAACAACCAGAGTGAGTTTTTTTCCCCCCACCTAGATTCTTCTTTAATTTCGGCAATTTGATGTAAGGGATGTTCACATTTTAGTCACTCACCGCGTTCTCAGACTCAGAAACAATCTCTGACTTGGCTTCTTCTGCTCTGTCTTTGTTCCTGCACACCATATGGACGGTTCCTCCTGGAAACAAAATACGTTTTTACAGCTTAGATCCTGACGAGAGCAAACAAACATGACCGTATGACTATAAGGTGACACAGAGTGCGACTCTTTAGTTGATACCTTTCTTGGCTATAGCCATGGCTGTTGCTTTGCCAATACCACTGTTGGCTCCAGTGATCAAGAAAGATCGCCCCACTACAGAAACTTCAAGATCCTTCGTCTCAAAGTCTTTAGAAGCGGTGGCGTATCCCTTCCTAACAAAAAAAATAAATAAATAAACATACTAGTCAGCTATTGTGTGAGAGGAATATTCCATCTGTCCATTTTCTTTACACCCTTGTCCCTAATGGGGTCGAGAGGGTTGCTGGTGCCTATCTCCAGCTAACGTTCCGCGTGAGAGGCGGGATACATCCTGGACAGGTCGCCAGTGTGTCGCAGGGCAACATAGAGACACACAGGACAAACAACCATGCACACACACATTCACACCTAAGGGTAATTTGGAGAAATCAGCTAACCTGACAGTCATGTTTTTGGTCTGTGGGAGGAAACCGGAGTACCCGTAGAAAACCCACGCATGCACAGGGAGAACATGCAGAAAGACCGGGGCCGGGAATCGAAACCAGAACCTTCTTGCAGCAAGACAACAGCTCTACCAACTGCCACTGTGCAGCCCGAGAGGAATATTGATCACAATGAAATAAAGGTGGAAGATTCAATCATGTATTCACTAGTAGAGCTCCAAGCACAGCTGAAAAGAAGCTCAGCTGCACAGAATTATAAAGAAATCCAGGAGAATATGAAGAGTTTATAAATCTATGTGAATTAAGTAAAGAAATGTTACAACAATTCAGTTCGACTTAAAAAAAGAAACTCAAAAGAGGTATATTTTTATTTTTAAAAAAAATTAAGTTCATGGCCCTGGAAGAATTATTTACTGTTAAACATGGGGTAATATTTTCACATAGTGTCAGATTGATTTTGATAACTTTTTCTGTCCTAGATGAATGAAATCACTCTTTTTTAAAGCTACATTTTGTATTTACTTACTAATATCTAGGTCTTGAACTAAAACTTATTTAATAATATGAAATATGACCAAAAAACCCCCCCAAAGAAATAGAAGAAATTTGCAACATACTTTTCCACACTGCTAAGAATGGAAAGGCTCCTGTACAACAAGCAGGGCCACGCCTGCTAAAGCTCAATGCCATTAACACCCAAACTCAACTTAAAGCAGGATAGAAGAAAGGTAAAAAAAACTGTTTCAAAAACAGAAGTCAGATCTAGAATCCCTCTGACATCAGCATTACCAAACCCTACAGCTAATAACTAATTTAAAAAAACTTTTAAAGACTCTTTCTGTGCTGTGGTTGGAGTTTAAAACAAGACTCTAACTTTTGAAAATGGGAATCAAGATATGGCTGCATTTAGTCTCCAAGATTGACGCTGTTTTAGCTCCAGTAGAGACGCGTCATCCTCAAGACACACCAGCTGTCAATAGATCTATTGTGATTGAACATAAAGACCAGTTTGTGTTGTGATTTGTGCCACACAGTGATCAGACCTTTGATTTGATCGTGTCAGACAACAATTACAACTACAGAAAAAGCTATGACACAAAACACATCTAACCCATCTGACCCAAAACGTTCTAATTTGAAACAACACCCTGTCCATTAGTGACAAAGCATCTTTTTTTATTTATATCCAGATCTCAGATCAGCATCAAAGTGATATTGTCGCTACTAACCTCGTGTATTGTTGGATCCCATTCAAAAACCAGATGGCGTTTCGGTAAACAGACATGATGCGAAGTGGACAACAGTTCCCAGAGCAATGGACCAACCAGCTCCCCTGTTTCTTTCCGGACCACTGAGACGGATTGGCATCACATGAAACGGACGCAGGAGCAATATGCTGCTCCCTACCGATCATCAGTTGCAATAACATCGAAGCGGACCAGCTGACAAGTCATTTGCTAAACTTTTATCAGTTCATACATTTACATTTCACGCTGCGCGCTCCTGGGTGCGCTGATCCCTGTAAACACGGGCCTTACAGTGACCAATCCAGACGCCTGTAAGTTGTGATGACGCGCCGTTCCTCCCGAGGCCAGCAGGGCGGAGCTAAACTGGATTCTTCTCACTGGTTGCACTTCGCGGAGGGTAGATATGTGCTCAGCCTGGCCGTCCGACCCTTTGTGAGAGTTAAAGTGCATATTTTTCTTGTTTTCGATAGTGTTCGTGTCTCTTGGCCCAGCGTCAAAAATGGTAAGTACTTTTAAAAGCTAGTTTGTGCGCGTGGCTGTAGCTGTAAAGTGGCCGCAACCCGCTGGGCTATTCACCTGTCTCACCTGACAACAGGTGGCTAACGCTAGAGCGCTGCCGAGTCACTTCCTTGAACACCGTAGCTTGTTTGTTTTTGTCGGGCTTCCCAAAAAAAATTACTCTATTTGCTTATATTGAGGCAAATTTACGAGTTTCAGTCTAATTTTGAGAACGGTGAAAAGTAAGGTGTTGGTTTGCTCCTACCGGTGGATTCCTTAAAACAGGTTTCGTCACTTTCCTGTAGGTGTCCTGCCCTTATTGGCAGTTTAATGCTTTACATATTAATTTGCCTGCTGTGAACAGGGACACTCACGAGACTTGTAGTTTCTCAGCTTAATGTTAAGAAAAAAATGCTGCTAATTTTCCTTCTGTTTTATTAATTTCCTTTCCTGAGAAGTTTCAAATACTGGAAATACTTGTATGTCCTCTTTTTGAGGTCCTTTTGAATTCTGTCATTGTTCTTTTTTCCTCTATTGTCTGCATGTGTTGCTTTGTGGTGTGGAAAGGGTATTCAGAACAAGGTTGTTGTGTTTTTTTACTGGGCTCTATGCAGATTTGGACCCCATCTCCAGTCAAGCCACAAGGGCATCAGTAATATCTGCTTTGAATGCTCCAAGATTGATTATTTGTTTGCATATTGTGGATTATCAACCCTAAATTTCTTTGTTTACCATTAAATAAACAATTAAATTAATCTGTGTTTTGATTGACTCTTAAAATTTTGACTTCATATTATTTATTATATTAAAGCTTTCGCTAATGATTTATTAAATTAATCTACCAGCTCATTTTTTCTCTCTCTCTAACCTTTTATTGCATGCCAGAAAAAGAAAGTGCATATGAAAACTTTAATACATAAATCAGGCTGACACTTTGTCATAGTTTCTTGGTTTCATTATTCTTGCGTCATTAAATTATTCATCATTAAAATTATTACTCAGATGGTGATGTGGATTGACAGCTGACGTTACAAGGAGCCCACAGGGAACTCAACTCTAACCCCCGCTGACTGCAGCCGGGGGCTTCTGTACACAACTGTCACTTTTACTGAAACATTCATGAAGCTGAGAATGACAAATTTGTTAAAATTATGCGTTAGCTCCAAATATTTTTCTCAAGAAATCATTACAGTCCAAGCCATCGGTTATGACACCTGTAGTTGCGGCATCCCTTATGTAAATTGTTATTAATAAATTGCCATGGTTGTTTGTGTGACGACTCATTTTGTCTGGGAGTTGTGTTCAGAAACATGTTTCAATTTAGAGCCAGAAAAGACTCAAATCATGACCTTACATCCGTTAATGGATGTAAGGACATTTAGTGATGTATAAACCAGCATAGACAGCAGAATTCATTAATAAGTAATCTCCAATACATTCCTCAGAAAAGATACAATTTGTACATTTATGAAGATCTTTAAAAATACTTTCATAATTTTAATTTTCCTGTTTATTTTTAATAAATGTAAGTACAGATGTATGCAGATCCTGACGCCGGTACTCTGTGTGAGAAGTTGGCTCCTTGAAGGCTGGGCTTGGGCCTGTTCAGTGGCTTCATTAAGCCATAGATAATTTTAACATTCTGTATTGAAAACATACATTTACCAAATGTATAAATGTGTCGTTTCAGGTGTAAAAGCATGGCTTTCAAAAAAAACAAAAAAAAAAACAGTTAATTGATTCCTCTTGTCTACTGATTACAGTGACTGAATAACGTATCATGGCTTTATTAGGTTTCACTTTTGGTGGTTCAGACATAATTTTTTTTCCTCCTGCTGACTGTGTCTGTGCTGTCAGATGCGTTTCCTGCTGCTCTTCAGTCGCCAAGGGCGCCTGCGTCTGCAGAAGTGGTACTCGGCTATATCAGAGCGCGAGAAGAAGAAGATCATAAGGGAGATGACAACCATGGTCTTGGCAAGGCAACCGCGCACCTGCAACTTCATTCAGTGGAAAGACCTGAAGATTGTTTATAAGAGGCGAGTCACTCTCTCGCATGTCTGCTCTAGCAACTCGAATTAGTGGAGGGGTTTTAGTTGATGGAACATTAGAGTTTCTCTCTAAGCTTTGTGTTGTGTAATGTGTGTTTGTCCATCACCACCCAACAAATGCCTTTCTTCTCTTTGTAGGTATGCAAGCTTATATTTCTGTTTGGGCGTGGAGCATGAGGAGAATGAGCTTTTAGCCCTGGAGATTATTCACCGCTATGTAGAGCTGTTGGACAAATACTTTGGCAATGTACGTCCCTCTATTTTTTTTATTTATTCATTTTAGTTTTCTTAAAGCTGTTTATACAGGGCCAGGCACAGTTATTGGTATCACTGTTGTGACCACTTTTGCCAATAGACCTTAATTGCATAAGGTTTAATCAAGCAGAGAGAACAATCTGGGCGTTCTGGGTTCTTTCTTGCCTTTAACCTCACGTCCAGATTTTTTTACCATTCCCCTCGCTGCACTTATTTTACTTCATTTATTTTAAGTTCAAAAAAGGGGAGCCAATAATTGTGCTATTAAAAGCAATTGTTCAATAATGTGGATTTCCACCCCCATCGAATCACTAAATGGACTTAAGTTAAATATTGGAATTTTCCGAATTCTAGATGAAAGTATGAGTTTATCTAAAAGCTGTTTAGGCATCTTTAACAGAAGTGTCAATAGATAATGTGGGTATCTTTTGTATGTATTACTTTGATGTAGTATTGAAAGTAATAAATAATGTGTTCTGTGCATCTTCTCAGGTGTGTGAGTTAGACATAATCTTCAACTTTGAGAAAGCCTATTTTATCCTGGATGAATTTTTAATGGGAGGAGAGATCCAGGAAACCTCTAAACAGATTGTGAATCGAGCCATCGAATCCTCAGACATGTTACAAGAGGTACGAAGCATGAGCACACATGGATGCACACACACCCACACAAACACACCCACACACACATACACATGCACATGACATTTTTTATTCTAATGCTGTGTGAGCATGTAACTTCTGTTGCATGCCTCAGTGATTTTTAAAGCAATAGTGACACATTTTTAGATTAAAACATCTGTTGTGTGTGTGTGTCTATGTATTTGTTTTCTTTCAAAAGTTGTGGTTGTGGGGTAATCTAAATCTACAAAACTGGGTTTTTGAAGATTTCTCTCTACAACAACGCTTCTTTTAAATACTACTTTTATGCTCTGAAATGAGAGTGTAAGTTTAGCGAGTGAATGTAGTGGTTAGTTTTCCGGTAGTGAGTTCAATGAATAGGTGCAGCTCAGTCCCTATTGTGTCTTTGTTTCCCTCATAGCTTAAAGACATTTTAATGTTAGTGGCCCCTCCTGTTTTATAGATTTGTGCTTGCGCTGCTGTTTGTCCTGCCCCTCCTTTTCCAGCGTGCATATCTGCCTCTTCCTCAGCCAGGGTCACTGCGAGTGAGAAGCAGATTCTGCTGGAATTTGGAGTGAACTTTAGTGTTTGCCTGGTGCTTCCTGCTCCCACCCCTTCCTCTGTGCTCGTGGTTGTGTGGTACAGTGATAGCCTAACTGGGTGTGTTGTCCTGTGCTTCTGACTAGGGCTGACTAACACTTCTAATCTAGAGTTGGATGATGTTCAGTTTAGCCTCCCTTTATTCATTTTGACCATTATCGCTTCAGGATGACCACAGTGAGTGGTATGAGGTGGAGCTGTTTGGATGACCTTGAATATGGACAGACAGGTTAGATGCTGTGCTTGTGTTAGTTAACCTGCTGTGTGTTGGCACTGAATTGGAGGTGATGCGTAGGTGTGTGTGCCTGTGAATATTAAGAATTAAATGTATAATTTGGCATGTTTGGTTTTTTTTTTTAATAAAAGCTGATATTTTCTTCTTACCTCTGATGTGCCTTTTTCTCAGACCATGGAGGAGTATATGAGCAAACCTGCGTTTTAACTGTTGGGAAAGGAGGATGTGAACTTCGTGGAGGGCTCCACAACCTGGATGTACTGTAAATGGGTCATGAAGTTTCTAAAAATTAGCTTCATTTAATCTATTTTTTCTATCTTTTTTTTTTTCAAAAATTTTGAAATGCGTAGGATTATTTTTGGAATTCATTTATAATAAATTTGAATGATATTACAAATAGACAATAAGGTTTTTGTTCTTTTTTTTCTAGAATGAGAATTGTGATTTGTTCATATGAAAATCATACCTTTTAATATATTGACATTTTCACTCTTTAAAAAAAAAGTTGTTTTTTTCCAAATGTGCTATTTTGACTTTCACTCTATTAAAATGTTTTTTTCAAGTGTACTACTCGGATGTTTCACTCAAAATTTTTCACTAGCAAAATGCCCACTTATAAAATATTTTTTTACGTTTTGTAATCTATAAACCTTTCCACGTCTGAGATTGTTGGCTGACATATTGAGCAGCTGCTAGTGTGAGTTTTTACAATGCACATTTTGGATTAAAGTGTATATTTTGATACAAAAAGATTTTCAGTCTTAATGATCTTTCAAAACTGTGTAGACTGTGATTCGTGTCCGTTTCTCAATAAGGCAACAGAACTCAGCAAGAAGGAAAAATAATACATCTGATGCTTTATTCATCTGTGATTGATCACACGTTGTTGAACATGTACAAAATGGTTTAAAAATGAGCATATGCAGCACAACCACTGTTAGGCCAACGACACAGAGCTTTGCAGTATGAAAGGGTTAGAAGCAGGCGACGGTCTGATATTTAGACTTAGAAATAATTACTCTATAACATGAAATCCACTAACCCTGAATATGTCAAGCGTCACAACACTCGCCCTCAGCCCTGACGAACAATAATTATTCTCAAGTAAAGCTTGACTTTTTTTTTAAAGGCCCATTCAGATTTGTACCTAATAATTTACATTTATATTCACATATGTTAATAAATAGTTCTACATAGATGAAAATAAGCCATATTTACTTTTTACTCTGTTAAACTATAGGGCTGTTGTCGCAAACACCAGTAAATGTAAACTTAACATCACACAATTTTTTAATCTGACTTGATTGTAGTTGATCATTAGGCTTAGGGAGAGCTCACATCTCCCAGATCAGGTCTCTACCTCACTGGGTGCACCTGTAATTTCCTGCGGCGTATTAGAATATTTCTAGGATGTTCTTGCAGCAAGTAGGGACAGTCATTGATAAAATCATAGTTCACTTCTAAAGTTACTATATTTATAATTGTCATTAGTGATTCTCAATACCAGCTATAGTTCATATAATAGAAATGTGTAAACTAGATCACGTCCACCAAAACGTTATTTCTGAGACGGTAGAAATACTACATATTCATAATAATGCATCTTGCAGGGGAAGGGGGGAGGAGGGGGGTGTTGTTGGGGGGCAGGTTACATCCCGGCCGCTTTTATCTCTCGGCGCTCCTCCTCTTCCTTTGCCGTTTGCGGAGCGGAGGTCTTGGCCGTCACCTCCTCCTTTCCCTGTGCCTCTGCGGGGTTCGCCTTCTCCTCCGTTTGCTCCTCGGTTTCCCTCTTGGCCACTGGCCGAGCCTCAGTGTCTGCTTGCTCCATGTAGTCCTTCATGGCGCGCTCGTACAACTCGTAGGGGAACCGTCCCTTCAGCTGCGCCTGGGTGTCCCGCTTGGTGATGGTGTTGGGGTACTCTGTGAGGATTTTGGCCGCAAGGTACGTGGTCACCTCGTCCTCCACGTCGCCGCCGTCGTCGTCGTCGTCGTCGTTGACGTCGGCCTGACGCTTCTTCAGGGGCATCTTGTTGAGTTCCGACAGGAACAGGTTCTCGCGGCGTCCGGAGGGAGACGGGATTTTAACCGGGACTGCGCCGGCGCTCGTCGCTGCTGAGATCCTGTCTGTGGAGGAGGGAGTCTTTACGGGCCTCTGCACCACGGGGTATTCGTTGCTGATGGTCTCCACCCCGATGATGTCCAGAAAGTCCTCTCTGTCCATGTCTTCGGGAGCGGGCTTGCTTTTCAGCGGCAGCCTGCGGCTGAAGTACCTGATTTTGGGGGTCTGGCCGGCCGTGTAGCGAGTTGAGGTTTGGGGGTCGCGGTGGAGCTTCCTGAGCTCCTCCGTGAGCAGCATGTCGATGAGGTCTTGCGGGGGAACGTGGAGCTTGAGGGAAAGCTCCAGCAGCTCTTTCACTGTCCGGGGGTCCACGATGGAGGGGCGGATCAGCCTCTTCCTCTGATCTCCGGTCTGATCCCGCTTCTGCGTCTGATCGCTCATCTCCAGGACCTTCAACAGGTAGTAATCTACGAGTTTGGTGTCATCGTCAGCATCCTCTTGGTTTTGGTTGGCACGGCGTTGCATCTCCTCGCGCTCTGCTTCCTCCTGTTCATTGAGCGCCCTGTCCATCTCTTCGTGGCTCCTGTTCACCATCTCCTCGGTCTCCTCCCTCTCCTCTACGGGGACCCACTCCTCTCCTCCAGCCATTTCCCGGGCAAGCCCGTCCTGCCCTTCTTCGTCGTCGTCCCCGAACACGCCCCTCTTTTGGTTGGGGACTGCGGCCATCCTCCCCAGTTCATCGAAGATGGACCTCAGATTGGCCAGGCTCTGAGGGGTGTACTGCTCGTCCAGGTCTTCTGTTGCGCGTTTGGCTGCGTCTGTGTTCTCTTCATCTTCAAACATCAGAGGATACTTCTTGTGGGGTCTGGGGAAGTTGCCATAGTCTGCTGGTGCACTTTCAGGTGCTTGAGTGTCTTTGGTGCGGTGCCTGTGCGTTCGGCGGTCGCTCCTGGGATCTTTGCCGGCCTGATCCTGGAGAGTCTTGAGCATCGCCTTCATCAGCTGTCCAGCGGTTACGTCCGGGGCCTGGATGCCGGGGTTCGACTGGCGGTCCCCGGGGACCTCATCCTGCTGCGAGGCGAGTTGAAGCAAAATCTTGAACTTTTCCACCTCATCGTAATCCGCGGGCTCGGGTCGGCCGCCGTTTCGCTGCTTGAGGTTTTCGATGTACTCCAGGGCTTTGATCAAGTCGGAGCTGGGCGAAAAGGCAGCCGGTTGCCCCTCGCTCTCCCCGCCCCGCAGCCTGTAGTGACGGGGAAGAGACGCAGCTTGCACGGCGCATCCTTGGAGAAGGAAGGCGAGCAGGACCACGGCTCCCCCCGCGGGCAACTTGTGGTGGAAATGCAGCATTATAGGCAAACGTATTACCTGTCAAATGAAACCAGAACGGGATTAGGAACCAGATCCTCGGGGAAGGATGTGTTTTAAGAGAGAATTCAGCGCATTCGAAGGCGAAAGTGCGTGAGACGGTGTGTTTTGATCCAAGGTTGATCATCAGCGAGTTACGCTGATGTGATGCTGAGTGCGTTGCATGTACATCACTGGATGAGTCACTCCCTGCGTTGTTACGGGCAACCTCAACATTACGTTTATACCTGTTAGCGCCCTATAAAACCTAACGCAACACTTATCGTATTTCATAGTCTATAAGCATTTACGTGCTTTCAATATTAAGACGAATTGCTTTCCAGTAAATCGATAAGTCTCACTTGAATGCGCCCAAAAGCGAAACTATCACGCATAATAAGACAATCGGGAAGCATATTTACATAAACTAATAACGGTTGGTTAAAACATGAAAAATGATTTTGTTACCTTTGGTAATAAAGCTCAGACAGCAGTGAGGGTGTATGGCATCTCCTCAGGAACGGTGCTGATTCGCTTCTGTTTTCAGCACTTGGACAGCTCCTCCTGTTATATGAGGCACCACCTGACCAACGCGTCATCAAACAACACACGCAAAAGCTGATCCTAAAAAAATCCTTCTAAATGATTCAGGTATATGATATGGCAGACTAACGAGTCTGCTGTACTAAAATAGACCCTGTGTGTTGTTTGCAGCGTTGCACCTTTCTGTGGATGCTACGCTGGAGAGATATTTAATGATACCGAGGACTTCTGTTTCTTCTCTTGAAAAAAAATAAAATAAAAAAAAGGATGTTTGTGTTAATATTGAAATGACAATCAAATACAGGTTTCACTCGTCCGCAAAATTGATTATTGGGTAATTACATTTGTACTTTAATCTCAGTCTTTAATCTGATGCTTTGTTGATAACTGACATTTATTTTGATACTCTTCCATTATGATTTTTTTCTACACTTTTTCTCCCCCATTTTTGTGATTATGGTTAACTTTAGTCTTCTCTGTCGGTTTCCTGCATCGTGGCATTTCAAGAGTTAACTTCTCCAGCGATGACTCACAGGGCTCAACGCGCCGCGGAGCTGCTGTCGCAGTTCAGCAGCCCTTCATCCCCTCCTCCCTGCGCTGATGGTGATAAACACCCTCCTGTCGGCTGGGGGCCAAAACCCCCAGCATTCCGCAGGTCGACGAGATAAAGGGGCCACAGCACGCCGGCTGCCAATTAAAGGTCAGGGATGGGCGATGACATAGTTTATGGAGAGATCAAAAGCTGTAATCAACACCTTCTTCGTTTAATATCTTCCATGGAACATCTGTGATGATCACCAAAACATTGCTTCATCATCCTAACAGTCCACAACACTGCTGGGTACAAATGGATTTTTAAAAAAGGAAAAAAAAGAAGAAGAAAAAAAAAAGTTTGGTTTAATCCTACTAAAGCAGTGTTTCAATTCTTCGTATTTACATAGATTCAAAAAATAATTATTTTTGTAATCGTAGCTGGTTCTGCCCAATGTTTGAATTCTTATGTTGTGTTCAAATTTCCTCGGAAGTCGGAGCTTCGATCTGTGAATGACGTCACACACGACCAGAAAGCCAGCATGATTGCTAATCACTGTGCTGCTGATGGCTATTTCTAATGCAATACGTCAAATTTCTTTTAAGCTATGTTTGATATATAACAGCATTTATATGACAACCCACACTTTATGTTATAAAATGGTAATCACAAAATGGAGAAAAATAGTTATAGTGCCTTGATAGTTTGCACTAAGAATGATGAAATTATACTGTTTTTGGACATTTAACCAGACAATTTTTAACGTGGCAGTGATGTGCTCCCAATTTCACTTACTGGGCAAAGGACTTCCAGCCATTCAAGTTGCAAACCCAAAACCACGGGATGTTCGGGATGCATTTCTAACTGGGAATTTGGAAAATCTGAATAGAGCACACCATTATTGCCCCCAGAAGCCCAGAAAAATAGCTTGGAGTCACTCCAGATCTCAAATCTCCATTAGAGCCTCCAAATTGATTCCCACTATTACTATCCTTCAAGACATAAGTGCTCCTCCATTTCAGCAACGCTCTGCCTAGTTTCACCATCCTTTCCCCCGTTTCTCTTCATACCTAGAGAAGTAAGAATGAAAAGTGCTCGTTTAATATCTCCATTCCCTTCTCAGGAGCAATTACAAAGCGTGACATTTTGACCAAGGTGACGTCGAGACGCTAGAGGAGCTTTCTTTTTTTTAATTGAATGTGCCTTTACCTGCCTGCCCCCTTGGGCTGAAGAGCTATAGAAAGCTTCATGACATTCACAAGCACAATAATCCATTTTCCCGATGCTGTGAGCCGTTGTTCAACTCAGCTGTGAATGTGTGTGTGAAAGGGTAGTTGAGTTAATTGGCAAAGAAAGATAGACAATTAGAGGTGTGGTATTTCATTTAAGCTTTACAGGATAATTCCATTTTATTAATCCTTGGGTTTTTATACAACTCTGCAAAAATCGCCAATCTTGATGAGAGGAGTACTCCACAATTACAGTCACTTCAAACTGATCGTTATCATGACGTTCTCTTGGTTTCATTAAGAAAGTGATTACGGTCGTTGTCTCCCATCAGTGTTACTGAACAAGCAGGTCTGTCCTTCCCACACACAAAAAATGCAAATAGCTTACAGCTCATTTACAGATCATGACAGAGTCTAATGGAAATATCTCGGAGTGACTGTGATGGATGTTTCCCACACATTGGTAGCTGTGACAACAAATAATGGAGTGGAATATTCCATTTGCTGAAGCCTGTCAGTTGTCCATTTACAGCCAACAGTTTACAGTGTAAATACACACAAGCACATAGATTTTTCTATTTCTATATATCTTTTGTCCAACTGAACATACAGTAATTTCCCATGTAGGAGTTCAACTTTTTTTTTTTTTTTGGTAGATGTGTTTTTTTCTTTAGATACACTTCTGCCATCATCTTGGATTTGGATCAGTCATGAGAAGTGATAAGCTGTTAAACATCTGCTGAGGCTCCATAGGCATCATTCAGATCTGTGTGTTTATCTGCTGTGCTTGTTATTTAACCCTCCCGGGAGCGTCGAGGATTCTAAGTAACAGATAAGATTTCTCTGAAATCATATCTCCGTGGGCTCCTGGTGGTGGTGCAACATCCACTAAATGAATCTTTGATTCCTCTCTGGGGCCTGAGATGAGCTGTCTGTGGGCATCGTTGCAGACCACTTCCCTCACGGATGAAAAAGCAAAACAAAACAAAAAAAAAACCAAAAAGATTTTCGGTAATTGGTACTAATGAATCCCTTTTGTCTCAGTCTTTGCCTGTAGTTCTTTCTCCCTCTTCATCAATGAACATTGCAGCAGAGTAGAAGGAGAATTAGGCTAATTAAATAAGGTGTTCACTCGCCGTCTTAATGATTTTGTGACTTTCATCACCTCACTTTGAGGCTTTCTCTTTCATGCTCTTTTTTTTGCTGAAACTACATTCATCAAAGGGCAACACATACATGCTGCAACCTTCACTCCATTTATAAAAATCTTTACAAAGAAGTCATACTGTATTATCTGACAGTGCAATCTCATGTTTAAATTCATAAAAGCAGGGCATGATACCACCTTCCTTTAAAATGTGGGTGTGATCAGCCTATAAGTAATTTTCAATTACATTTCACAGAAAAATTTAAAAAGGTATTTTCTTCATTTTATTTGATAAATTACATTGCTTATTTCAATTTTGAAACATTTCCTTTTCTCTCTTCCTACATCACATTTCTATAATCCTTGATATGCTTAAACCGTTCATGGATAAATCAATTAATACCTCACAGATCACTGTGTATCTGCAGCATACCAAGTATACTGCTCTATTTACCTACATGCCAATCTTTTCTAGGGGGAGGAGGAGGAAGAGGATAAACACAAAAGACATGCGTCAAACCAGATGCTTATCAATCCAAACACACTCATGAAACTGTGCTGTTTGTTCCTCTGTGTGGCTTTGAAGCTTCGAAATCAGCTCAAGGACCAGTGAGTCATACAGAAGTTGAGGAGTGTAAAACGCTGCAGCATTTCGTCCCAGCATTTCATCTTCACTTATGTGGCTGCAAATACAATAATGTTTCATAAAGTCATGTAAATACCAAAGGCTAAACAGAATAAATCACCATGCGACAGGGAGGGGGGAAAAATGGCTACCCACCACCAATCTCACCTCTTCTTCGACCCACGAGAGCGCGAAGCTTGGCACACCCGTTGTCAAGGCTTCCTTGCAGCCAATGTCTCCATGGTGACGCTGCCTCAAAGCTTTTCAGCTGCCTCCAGCTTCATCTCCTTCCCCCAGGTTGGTGTCCTTGTCTCCTTCATTAGAGTCTTCACTTTTTTTATATAAATCTGGTCCCTTTCCCCTGAGGCTTGTGTTCATTGCTTTTTTTCTTTTTTTCCCAGCCCCTCCCTTTGAATGTGCCAATTACAGCAGCAAATGCATGACCCTTGTCTTCAGGAGGAAGGTGGTTCAGGTGTAAAGACGGAAGCGATTAAAGCCACAATGTGTTAGCTGAGCCATTAGGTCAAAGGAGTAGACTGAAGGAACTACAAAACTTGACATCGTCCATGCAGTAAAGCAGATGAAGTTCTGCCTAATGGATTCAAAGTCTGATAATTAGATTAGACTGCTGCTACTGAGCTTTCATTACTTTTGATTAAGAGTAATCAGCTTGTCTTTTGTTTGAGATAGTCACATCTTTATTTTCTTTTACTGAAAAGTAAATTTATTCCGCTTCTCTTGTTTGACAAAAATGATTTCCCTTCATAGATTCAGGAGCTCTTAAAACCCAGCGAGTTAAATCTCGTTTGTTCAATCAGCGTCACTGAAGAACTGTGACTGATTTCACAGGATTACTGTGCCAGACGTTTCCTGGCCAGCGTTTTCTACTTCTAGGAATCCTGTCTAGTTTCTTGGCAACTTCATCTCAACTTAAAGTGATTTGAAAACATAAATGGTGCACAAGAGTTTTTACCCTGCAGTTATTACCGCAATCCTCCTTTTCTCCATGTCAAGTCACGCTCCAGCTTTTTGGCATACACTCTATACAGGATGTGTGTAGTGTGTGTGTAAGATGGTTGTTGGGGGTAGACGGTTGTGTTCTTCTGTTTTGCCCACATTACCTATTCTCACAACACATCTTGTGGGCTTTTCATCGGGTTATTTTTGGCCAGATATATCCTGCGGTTTTGAATAAAACCTAAAATCTTTGATTTACTTGGATTAAACTTCAAAAATTAAACTCCTGTCAAGGAAATTTTGGAAAACTAGTCGCATTTTTCCAAAATGCAACTATTTTGGCAAAATGCGGATATTGCAATTTTCTTTTATTAGTTTGTCCTGGTAGTGCTGCAAAAAGCCTCTAGTTGATTCAAACATGTTGCAAGAAGAATTCACACAGGAACTAAAGTCAGACATTCTCCTGTTAGCCATTAGCTGTCAAATCCTTTACATGTAAAATCTTTAAAACTGCGAACGAGCTACAGTTTTTTGCTACTACCTCACTCTTATTTACTAACTAGAGAGGCTTTTTCTGGCCAAAGTATTCATACCTCTTAAATATTTTATCTACAAAGTAAAGCTTGTCTACATAAACTGACATGCTGCCCAAGGAGGTCATTAATCAAAGAAGCAACCTAGATTCCCATTGTAACGATGGAGGGTAAAAAAAATGACTGCTGCTGAAGGAAAGTTTTACCATAAGCCATGTAGCAGACACAGTAAACATATGGAAGGCTGTAATCTGATTAGAAGGTAAAGGAAGGCCTCTCGCCCGGAACGAGATAGGCACCAGCACTCCTCCCGACCCCACTAAGGGACCAGGGCATCAAGAAAATGGATGGAGAAATGGAAGGCTGGTGAGAGTTGATGAGAAGATGAGCAATATTGGGGAAAAAAATCCAAACCGGTTGGCAGCAAATAATTTGAGACCGAATTGTAGTAGAACCCAAAACATGCAGCCATGTTTGCAATTGAGTGTCTTTAGATCGAAGCAAGTCCATGTTTTAAAATGGCTCAGTCAAAGTCTACAACCAAATCCAATTGAAAATATGCGGAAAGACTTGATTGTGACAGATGCTCTCCATTGAATTTGAGTGTAAGCTGCTTTGCAAAGAAAAATGGGAAAAGTTTTCAGTTTCCTGCTGTGCAAAGCTGACGAACCAACAAACTTGCAGCTGTAGCCACGTTGAATGTGGTTATTCAAAATATTTACATGGGCTGTAAATATGTGCATGCCACACATTTCAGACTGTATTAGATTTTGAAAACCATGTTTTGGTTTCCTTCCTCTTCCTCCTTCCTCTTTCAGACTAGTTGGTGTTAGTGATGCACATAAAATCACAACAAAACACATTGAAGTTTGCAGGTTGTATCAAAATTTGAACATTTTCAAAAATGATACATATTTCTTGTAAGGAACTGCAACTGTTTTCCAATTTTGAGAGGTTCACATCCTCATTTGTCATTTTATGTAGTGCTTGCACCTTAAAGCAGACACTAATTGCATTTGACAATTACATTAAGACATTAAGTGCAGCTTTGCACTGAAGCTGCCAGGGAATTTTCAGTCACTCACGGAACACCTCCATTTCTATGCTTTGTTGTCATCATTCTTAATATTTTTTATAATAAGACTGTTGCATAACTAGTTGGCCTTTTAACCCCTGTTACTTTGGTTAGTCATTGTCATTTGAGTTAAATGATAATTTACAGAGGCAATTTCTGGTCATGCAAAACTCTAAACTCATAATTGCAGGAGAAACACTATGAATAGATGCAAAAAAATATGGAGTCAAAGCTCATCAACTGATCCACCACAACTCAGTTATTATCACTGCAACAGATCCATGGATAACAATACAGAAAAAAAATAGCAAAAGTAACGAAAACACAATATACTTTTAATGAATGAAAATCTTTTTAGTTTGTTTGATAAATGGCTCTAAATAAACATTGTAATGAAATTTCCCTCCATCTGAAGGAGGACATGCCAGAATGAGTTTGAAACCCATTAGGCTAATAAAGCATTAGTTCCTAAACCCAGACCCACCATTGCTTTTGCATCTTGTATAACCGAGTTATTTTTATGGGAATACATGCTTGTTGTGTGTGTGTGTGTGTGTGTGTGTGTGTGTGTGTGTGTGTGTGTGTGTGTCTGTGTTTTTGCTCAGCTGATTCATATTTGCTCATATTTGTGCAACCGGGGATAAGTGGATGAAATGCAGCAGACGAGGCAGATTAGATACTGATGATAAAAGTCCAGGCACAAAACCTATCAAGAGCTTTGTTTTTATTTGCATTTTTTTGTTTTATTCTATTTCCCTCCTTGACGACGGCCGGCTGTGAATCCTTTGAATCGTCCCTCGTCAGTTTAAGTGATGCTTTGTTCTCGTGCACATGTGTGCGCGAGCACACATGAACTGATTTGATCAGTCTCTCTGGTAAAAAGGATGCAGCTTGACGCACTGGCTGACGTCACTAGAAACCAGGGCAGAATGTGTTTATTGATGAAGTCAATGAAGAGAGCCGAGGAAGAAACATAAGGAAACCTTAGAGAACCAGAAACTGAAACCCTCATGTGGCTAAGACCGAGGAATACAGGAAAGTTTAGTTTGATTTAATAACCTCGCGCACACTAATAAAGCGCCTATTCACTGCATAAATATTTGGAAGATGTCTGTGTTTTTGCCTCGCTAATTGGCTGAACGTTTCTGGAAGTGCGCAGTGCCTAGGCAACAGCAGAGAGTTTTAGGCTCATTAAAGAGGGCCACCTTTTCCTGCCCTCCTCTGCAGACTATATATATATATATATACATATATATATATATATATATAATTATATATATATATATATAGTATATATATGCTAATATATATATATAATATATAATAAAATTATACGTTTTACTGTGCTCAATAATATATTGAGTACATATATATGTGCTCAATAAGGCTTTTTTTCTCTTTTTAACATGAATGAGTCAATATGTGTGGATGCTAATTTACCAGAAACATTTATTATTATTATTATTATTATTATTATTATTATTATTATTATTATTGTTGTTGTTGTTGTTAAAATTTTTAATAATATTATTCAGCTAAAAGCCAGCATCCTGTTCTTGCCACAGCACATTGACAGGATGTTGTCACTGCACTGAGCCAAAACATGATTTGAGTTAATGTGTGAATTTTGAAAAGGCTTTCTATTTTTGTCCCCCCCCCCCACTCCACCCTTTCCTCCTCCCCCTCTTCTACCCACTTTTTCATCACAGTTAATCCTCTCATCTCTCCATCAGTCGTGGTCACCAACCCTCCAACCCTCACACCGCTCCTTTCCCTTATTTCCTTTTTTATTTCCCCCTCCTTCATCTTCTCTTCTGTTTTGTTCGTCTCACCTCTTCCTTTTCTCTGTCACTTTTATCTGTTTGGTTTCTCTTTAAACCGCTCTTTGTTGTGAAGCTGCCTCCAAAAAACATAGTGACCCCTAGCTCCTCCATCCCTACTCCTCCTACCTTCTCTCCCTTCCCTTCCTCCCTCCTCTCCCCCTGACTGATGCTATAAATACCCAGCACCGGTGAGTCATCGCCCCGACGTATCAGTTGCCTATCTCTCTGTGCCTTGCCACCCTCAGCCTCCCCGCTTTCCCGTCGCCTACCCTCCCCAGAACTCTCAGCTCATTACCAGCCCTCACTCTTTTTACCATCTCTAATTTGGCCTTTGCATCACGATAAATCCGTGCTGAGTGAAGCAGAGCCCAGTGCCTGGCATGGCGCAGCCAAAGGTCGGACTGACACATTACCCACACACACACACACACACACACACACACACACACACACACACACACACACACACACACAACACACACACACACACACACACACACACACACACACACACACACACACAAACAGAATCAGCAGGAGAGCTGAAAGTCAAAAACACTGTCAACCGAAAACGAGCATCAAAGTCACTGTAGGTGATTCAAAACGTGTTAAGTAACTTTCTTCATTTAGCTCTGAAATGCCTCAAGCCTTGAAGAAATAATCAATGTATCAACAGCAACACACATAAAAAGTCTCTTTGACTGAGATTTACACGTCTCGTCTAATTATGAATTAATGGGAAATAAACATGAAGAAAGAAACAGGACGCAAATGTTTTCTCCAGCTAGTGTGGAAGTGATCCAGGTGTGCAGTGCTGGAAGTATCTCAACTGTTAACTGGAACTGACTTCACAATCAAAGCAGAAAGGATGAGCTGGTAAAAAGAAAACGGCCACCAGTTTTAATGAACAAGAGTGTATTGCATGAAAAAAATGTGACAGCATGAAAATGTTGCATCATTATTTTGTGTGTGCAAAAACAACTTGGTGAAAAATATGAGTTAAAACACACAAAACTTATTTCTACAAAAGTGGAAGTATTCATTCGCATCTGTTTAAAAAAAAATTGCTAGTATTGATAATGTGGCTCACTACTCAGGGCGCCATTATACCGGGGGCACAAGTGTTCATTTTGTTATTTTCATGCCTTCAATTTTGAATTTTATCAGTTTAATTTATTTACATTAAAGTTTTCTTCTTGATAAGTAGATCCTGAGTCTGAGTGATACTCTATGTACTTTTCTTCCTGCAATAAATTATTCACTAACGTCTAGAGTTACGTTCTTAAAGTTACCATGTTCAATATGTCTCTATTCGTTCCTCATAGTGTTGCAAAAATAATACCATTCATCTAGGTTTGTGACCCTGCATGGATCTCCAGGTGTGAAAAATTGTAGTGTTAGTTTAATTACTACCACCGATGCTACCCAGTTGTTGTCAGGGCTTTGTGCTGATTTTCTTGATTTGTTTTTTAGATGCTGCAGGGCTCTGTGCTCAAAGATGGAGCTTGTTTCTTCCCAGAAAATATGTATTTCTAGAAGTCTTGTTCAGCTGCAGCTTTGAAGTTCTAACACATCATAAGTGTCCAGAAGGGTTTGAGATAACACCCTCAAAACACGATGAATGCTGATGTTGTGCATGTCCAAATAGTGGGAAATGTAGTCCTACAGAGCTCACATAGTAAGTAAACTTTATTCATACAGAACCTGTTACAGGACATGAAATCACAAAGTGCTTTGCAAAATATAAGACATAAAACAAGATAAAACAGGAGGAGATATAAAACAGCACACATGTGACATAAAACAAAATAAAACTAATTAAAAACCTTGGATGCAAGCAGATTTTTTACAGATCCATTGGGAAATAAAGAGGCGTTATGTTTGAAAGGTTACAAACTATATATACTTCCTCAAACATCTTCTTCATCCTTTTTCCACATCTCAGCTCCGTCCCTGTGTTACCGCCATTTTTTCAGCCTGAAATGCAATTATTCTCACTTCTTCTCTGGACACCACCCACCACCTCTCCAGAGTTATGAAGCAGTCCAGCGTCAGCCCTGCTCATCCCTGGGTTAACGCCAATATGTCTCTGGCTAACCCAGGAGTGTGTGTGAGCAGAACATAAAGATAAAAGTTTTATTTTTTTTTTCCGCACTTCTGAGTCATAAGCAGACAGGAAGAGGGAGCCGAGCGAAGCAGCAGCAGGAGGAGGGAAAAGAAAAAAAGATGGAACAGCATGCCAGTGGAAAAAAAAGGAAGACGGAAACAATACAAAAATAGAAACAACAATCTTTATTCAAACAATATGGAGGACAACCTTCCTGCTTCTCTGTGCTGCTGTTGTTGTTGTTGTGGCAGAGCCGTTTCTTCTCTCTACATGTGTGCATCAGTATCAGTGGACTAATGAAGGGAGCATTATGCCTATGACTCACTCACTCATCCCAGAGGAATGGATGGAGGGATGAAATGGCAGAGAAGAGTGGGAAGGATTGCCTGACTGTGTGGTCTTGTAGACCGCCTTTTATTTCAAATGAAAGATGGAGCCAAAAAAAAATAAAAACAATACCACGTCAGTTGAAAACTAAAATTAAAAATAGCAATAAAACACAACATTATTATTTAGTGTTGAAGGTGTCACTAATACTCCAGCATGGTGGGTTAGCAAAAAAAAAAATAGGTGGAGAAGGTGGTTGTTCAGAGTGCACTATTCAAACAAGTTAATGAAAAGTGGAGTGGAAGGAAAACATTTTACTAGAAAATAGTACACAGGCAATGGAAAATAACTGCAGCCTTCAGAGAAAGGAAGAAAGGATATTTTAAGAAAACGGGAGGGATGAGGGGGGGATTTGGATTTATTACTGGAGTTAGTGTTTCAAGAGCCACAGCACACAGACATGAACACAGACATGAACTACGGCTGTTGCATTCCTGATCCAGAGACGACATCAGAGTCTTACCTGTTGGTCCGCTGGGTTTCTCAAGTCCAAAGTCAATGCATCCATCCACTGGAACGTTTTATAGCACTTCATGCTTTCCTCTGCTCACAAGCTTGGTGAAGATGTTGTTTCAGTTTCCCAGCAGGACTTGGCACACACTGTCAGATACCAAAAGCTGGTATGATTGTGCACAATCGGCCATAAGCTGGGCAGACCCAAACCTCAGAGAATCCTGGAGTATTGTATGGAGAAAGAGGAGAGAGACACCAAATGATCAGACTTTGATACTTGTGATAATATATGGGACTTAATGAGTAATGAATCTTTATAACGTTTACTTTTGTGAAGTGAATTACTCAAATAAGTTAACTTTTTTAGAGACAAATCTGTCATTTATTTATCAGTTAATTATCTAGTCTGGCCCCAAGAAATAGAAACATGTACGCTTCTTTGCTAATCGATAGTTTAATGACGTAATTATGGGATGGAGAAGTGAGAGTCTGCTTTCTTGCAACAACAATCTTCTTCAGCAGATGAGGTGGGAGAGCAGGTCTGTCATCAAACACTGAAAACAGAAAAAGAAATCTTACGTTTACAAGTGCTACATTTTCCACTCCGAGAACTGTGTGTTCTGTGTGTGTCGGGGCGCCGCGCCGCCTTCCACCAACCGCGTTCACTCAGACAGGCACACTGGCCTTCGTTACCATAGAAACTATAGTTTCAGGGTGATTCCAATCAAGTTGCTTATCTCTCAGACGCTCCAAGAACAGAAGGACCAACAATACAAACTTCTTTATTTCCATTACATAATTGCCAAGGCCAAATCACAAATAAATAAGAAAGGATACACTTGCAGTAGCTCAGCTTCATCACACAAAAACAAACCAAAAAAACAAACAAAAAAAAAAAACAAGAGGAAACAGAGACCCTCAAAACCGGTCAATAACAGAGATCATTAAATACATTTACAGGAGGATTTACAGGTGTACAGTTATTGGTAGTATTTAATGCAGTCTAGATATCAGAGCCCCTCCTGACCTCTAAAACTTTTTACAAAGCAAGTGAAAAATAAACATTAGATTTTGTCTCTGCACCATCTGCTGCCTCCGCCTCGCTGCTGGTACACGGAGTGTGTGCGACATCAACAATAAGCACGGAGCGCTTCACATTCTAAAGAACCCCTGAAGATATCTCATGTCTGGTTTTTTTTTTGTTTTGTCAGAAGGCAACAAGCCACCTCTAGCCGGGCAAAAAAAAAAGCAGAGTAAGGGACTCTTCACTGAAACATCAGAGCGGAGGAAGGAGCATTTTGTGTTCATATTAAAAAAAAAAGGGAAGACACGGGCGAGATTCTTACGATCTAAACCTTTTCGAGCTAAAAGATTGAGCTAGACTACCTGACTGTACCTTTATCGACGCAGGGATGCTTTAAGTACCAGAAAGCAGAGGTTGCATTCAGAAAAAAACTGTCCTACTTACATTACAGCACTGAGCAAACATTCTCATCTTCAGTCTATAAACACATAATACTGAAGGAAGAAAGTCACTTGTAATATGTAATTAATTAAACATCACCGTCTATCTGACAGCCTACCGTGGAGCTCTATATTACATGGATTCAAATAAATGGCAGGTAACAGAATCTTTTTTATGTACATTACACATACAGTTATTATACACACGAACCAGTCTAAATATACAGAAATCTCAGTTTGAGTTTTCTCTATGTACTCTAACATGGAGTGTGTTTATAAAGCATTTCTTCTTCAGTGGCCTGAATGGAGTGCGATTTTTTATTTTTGTTTTTGGTACAGTCGTGCACCTTCCATCATGCAGTTTTAATGAATGTTTTCCAGCACAGGCTACATCTAAACTCCTCTATCAGTGTCTCTCTACCATCCTCTACAAAGCCTTCACCCTTTCACCCTAAACGAAGCTTAGTGTCGAATACGCCACAAAAAAAAAAAAAAAAATAGCTGTCGGCTGTGCATTTTCTTCCTTCTTACATTAACATTGAGTATAAATATTGCACATTCAATTTTGTATTTCATTATTCTATTTAAAAACTGAGAGAAGTAACAGTAAGACCTATGGTTAATAAGATTAACATACAACTGAGCCCAGAAAAAAAAAAAAGACTAACTCTACTTCAAATCATTCTATAGTAAGCTAAGTTCCCTTGGAGTATACCAATATTGGTGCATTATGACCGGAGGAATTCAGGGACGATGACGCAGGTCATTTTGGAGCAAATCCCAACCCATGCATTGTCTCAAAGGACACCTTTCCCCATTGATGCTGCGTTAGTTGGGAGCAGGGAGAAAAGAGACAAGAGAGTAAACATGCACTCAAATGAGAAAACTTTGGGATTCCTGACAAAAAACAAAGAAAAGAAAATGACCTAAAAAATGGAATGAAAACATACAATGGAGCATGAGCAGGTAGAAAATACAACTTAACCATATAAAAACAGTAAACCCATCTAAATAATACAAGTAACAAGAAAACATATTTTCCAATGTCTTGATGTAAAATCTCTCATGGCTTCGCTCAGTTACTCACCGCACACATAGATTCCAATGCAGACAAACCAAACACAGAAGAAACATTGCAAAACACACAAAAGAAAAAAAAATAATGACAACAATGATCCCTGCAAAAATATTCCAACCTGAATGTTCCTCGGAGTCTTAAGAGGGATCGCACGTCCCTGCCGGATATCTGCGCCGCGTGTTAGCAAACCGAGCTGTAGAGGTGGAATGTTCCAGAACGCGTGGCGGGGAGAAGAGAAGCGAGACAGACATGGATGTACAAACGTCCAGCATGACATTCTTTACACTTTGAGTCATGCAAAGGTCTGACTTCATGTGGTCGCTGTGGCAACTCGATGGGTTTTTTTTGGATCGGTGGACAGTGGAGTTGTTAGTGGGTCTGGTGGGATCGGCCTCTTGCTCAAGACCTAAAGATGTGAACCTGACTCCAGACTTTTTCTGCCTCGTTTGATCCAAGATGGAGACAGAGAAGCTGAAGAGGAGGCGGACAAGTCTGCGTTTATGTGAGTGTCGTCCATGTAAATCCTCGTGAGAGGGATGTGCATCTACTCTTTTATTTCCCACCATACATCCTCTCAATGTCGTCTTGGTAGTGTGTTTTGAGCTCCTTGCGTTTCAACTTGAACGCGTCGGTGACCAAGCCGGTCTCCGGCGTCCACGGCTCGGAACTCAGGCGGATTTTCTTGGGAATCTCAAACTTCTCCAGTTTGCCTAATTGGAAGAGAGCAGAATCACAGATCAGCCTGACAAATACCTTAATGGCCAGAAGTTCAAAGCTATCATAGCACATTTAAACGTTGTGGCCTGGCAGACACGAGTTATCATTAGCTGCTAATTGTGGTTTCTCTACACATTTTCCAAGTTGAAATTTCTCCAGACTGATATTTTCAAAGAATCTGTTTCTGTAACTCTGTGTTTACAGATACATTGGTGGATTAGTAAGAAAAATATAGACTTTTATTACACAATATCATCCCAATTTATTTATAGAGCTGTACACAATCATATAATACAAATATGATCAATAATAAAATCAATGCCGACAGGAAATGGGATAAAATCCAGAAATAATTGTTTTCCCCACATTTTTCTTTCTTCCCGATAATAAATCCCATAGTTTCAAGCCTTTTCCTAACTACCTGAGACGGCCGCCTCAGTAATGACGCGGAGAACCTCCTTCTCCATCTTGGGATTGTTGCAGAGCTCTTCCCACGTTCCCTTTACCTGAACCTGCTCTGCCAATACCATGAGGTGTTTGTGGTTGGGAACCACAAAGCTGATCACATATGACTCTTCACTGAAAACAACAACAAAAAACATCATACAACATTCTTACAGAGCAGAGACAATGCCTAAGAGGAAGCAGATGCGGGATTATACCTGTTGGCGTAGGCACAGATATTGTCTATGAGCGGGCAGTTCTTCAAAACCGCCTCTACTTTTCCGAGAGAGACGTATTCGCCTGCCTGGAGTTTCACCAAGTCTTTCTTACGGTCTACAGAAAAAAACAAACAAAAAACAAGCACAAAGATCTGATGAGAGGCTTAGATTTTTTTTTTTTTTAAATGTGTGAACAAACAGAGCAGTTTGCGTGTTTACCGATAATCTTCAGGCATCCGTCAGAATGGAATTCTCCTATGTCTCCCGTACAGAACCATCTCTGGCCCTTCGCATCCACGAAGAAGTCTTCATGGTTCCTGCCTTCACTTTTGTAGTAACCCATTGTTACATTTGGACCTCCGATCAAAATTTCCCCCCTTGGGTTGGGCTTGTCAGTGCTGTGGTAGCCACCTAAACAACCACCAATCTTGTCAGGGATGTTTTATCCCAACATGACCTCTGGACATGTTGCTTTGCTACGGGTTTCCTTACCCTCTTCCCAGTCCTTCAGCGTGATCTCTGAGCAAACCAGCGGCGCGCCAACCCGTCCTGTACTGTAATCCCACACTGGGAAAAAATAAAAACAAATCCAATTTAATCTAAAATTCATAAGCACATTGAGAAAACCCTCCGATGTCCTTACTCTCACTGATGGTGCCAGCCCCACACGTCTCTGTCAGGCCGTAGCCCTGTCCCACCGGGCAGCACATGCAGACGTTCATGAAGCGCTGCGTTGCCGCAGAGAGTGGAGCCCCACCAGAAAGCAGGACTCGAGTGTTGCCTCCCAACAGAGAGCGCACTCTGTTGAAAACTATTCTACAAGGCAGGAGGGGGGGAAAAAAAAAGAAGAGATCAGCGAGGTGATGATGAAAATTTTGTCACATCACTAAAACAAAACTCCATTTATTTTACTGGAATTTTATGCAACAAAGTGGCATTTTTAAATTTCTAAAATACTTCACAACACAATAAGTTTTAATATCTCTAGCTACAGTTTTGCTTTTCTAAGGATTAGTGGAGGAAGAAGTTTCTTTAAGTTGTGATTAGACAGAAAGATCTAGAGATTAATGAATGCTCGAGTGTGAAAGGGGAATCAAATGTCAAGTCAGTGAGCAGCTTTGTGTGTGTAATGTGGATTACCTGTCACAGAGAGGCGTACTGTAGCCCTTGGAGATCTGCTCCATCTTGTAGTTATAAGCCAACACAAAGAGCGTCTTCTGAAATTTACTCATCTCGTCCACTTTGGTCATGACATTTTTGTAAATTCGATCCATGATCTCCTGCACGCGGAGACATCAGACGACAGCTCAGATGTGACTGAACACACAGCATTTCGTCTGTGTCGATAAGCTTTGTGACGGATTAACGGGACTTACTGGCACAGATGCCATAAGAGTCGGTTTCAGCACGCTGGTATCCCCTTTGCTGCCCTTCTTGATCTTGGAGGACTATGAAAATGAAACAACTCTGGTGAACCGTTATCGTACAGATCGCAGTCTGTCACCTGTCACAACCTCAGAGCTCAGGTTCTCATATTATAGCGTTAGAGGCAGACTGGCTTGAAAAGCTGTTTGTCCATTTGCACACTGACCTGGTCGGCGAGAGTCTGAGGAGAGGAATATCCGATGCGACAGCCGTGGGAGATGCAAACCAGCTCTGCGCTGAGCTCTAAAACGTGGGCCAGTGGTAGGTAGCCAATGTAGGTGTCAGTCTGACTGCAAAGATAACAAAAACAAGCATTGTCATCTACCTACATATACAGGAGAAGAGAGCACCACAAAAATAAGCATCTCTAGAAATGCTAGGAAAGCCACAGTTAAGAGAAAGACGTTCTGAAGAATTTAACCGCTAGAGAAATCAGAGGGGAAGTGTCAAAAACAAGCCGGTCAAACCGAGAACCTCATACTTGAGATTAGGGATCCGCTCGGCCATGCCTGCGATGCCGGCGATGAGGTTGCCGTGGGAGATCATTACACCCTTAGGGATGCCAGTGGAACCACTGGTGTACATGATGACAGCGATGTCCGAGGGCTCCGGCTGTCTGCGGTCCACTACAAGCGCGGAGCAGAAAGGGATGGTTGGAGAGGAAATATGGGGCAAATTGAAATTCTTTCAAATTTAAACAATCTGAAGAATATTGCACAGTTTTTTTTTTATTTACAATATCTTTGAAACCAAATGGTTTTGAGGTTTTCTGGAGTGATGCTTCAGCGTAATATATTTAAGACTCACACAAGTAACGCACAAGTTAAGAATAGAAACCAAATGTTATCTTATCAAATGCACATTCATAAAAGTACATTGTTGCGGATGGAAAATTGTTTCAATTTAACACCTAGTACTTTTTTAAGACCTTCAAGAAAGTTGGTAAAAAATGTATCCAATTCAAATTAGCCACCACCCGTTTCTGCTGCAGGTGGGAAAAAAGAGAAGTTCTCCGTTTTTCAAATACACAATCAAGAACCGATAGCACTTCCAATAAAACTTAAACACAATTTTTAAAAGCAAAGACTGCATTCTCCTTAGTGATTGCAACAGCTTGAAAGACGACGAAAAAAGAGAAAGCAAACATGAACCAACATATTAACTAAAACAAATATAAACTCTCTTTAGGTTTGAATACAGCTGGAAAGAGTCAAAACCTTATATTGTTCTTCACATACTTTTGAAGGCATTATCACAATTCGTAAAAAACATTTGTAAATACTGTGACGTTGCATTTTTACTCAAGGTTATCATATTATGAGAATCTCAAATCTGCCCCATGTTTAGCTACACTGTGACATAATAGGCAAAAGTTACACAGTAAAATAAAACCTAAAAGCTCCAACTAAGCTGATTCATGCTTGGACAGCTCTCTGATTTTGTTCCAATTTCTTCTCATCACCTCAATCATCTAAATACATATAATTTTTCACTCAAATGTAGGTGAAGTGATGCTAGAGCGCCGTTATGACAGTTATCCCATTGTCCCACCGTGATCAGGGCAGCGTTTGGTAAGAAGTGATTTGATGACTCTTATGCACCGGCACATCATTCTAATTACATATCAGTGAGCTGGCTGTGCTTTAAGCCTGCATCTGTGTACTTCCGTGTCCTGGATAACACTAAAAACATTTCAATAAGCACTAGATGCTCACTCTGAACAGGCTTGGACCCCAGCTCCTTCACACCCTCCATGTTGTAGACTGTGATGCCTCTGGGCATATCTGACCAGCTTGTGGGTTTAATGTCCACGACGATGATGTACTGGAGCCGCGGCACGTCGCACAAAATGGCCTGGGAAGAAAAGCTCGATTTAGAATCAAAAAACAAATTATTCAAGTGTATATATTTACATTGCTTAATGACATTTAGTTAACAGAGTAAAAAAAAAGGGTACTTTAAGGCGGCTCTGGAGTAAGTCCTTGCTTGTGATGATGTGAGTGACCTCTGTCTCGTTCAGCCCGTGAGCTATGGCTTTGGGCCCCAGTGTGGCGTACAGTGTCACGACTGTGGAAGTCAGTTACATTCGAGTCTGGTTAGTTTTACTGTCGGCTCACTAGATATCACAGTCTGCCTGTGAGTCACTTACGTGGGAAATTGTACATGAAGCAGGCCTGCGCTGCTATGACCCACTCTGCTCTGGTCTCGCAGAAAACGGCGATGTTATGGTGAGGCTTCTGATTAAGAGCTGCCAGACCACCACCAAAGCACTTTGCTGCATCGTAGGCTTCCTCATACGTGAGCCAGTTATAGTTCCCCAGAATCACCTGCAGAAAACGTGAAGGTTACATTCGGCAACCAGGATTAAACAGCACACACAAACTGAGCATTCATACCATCACTCTGAAACTTTATAGAAATCATTAAAGAGAGCAGGTTGCACAATGAATGAAGACAATCATTTCGACAGCTGGTGTGTAAGTGTATAGTAAAGATACATTATTTAATGATTTTGACATCAGAAACAAACCAAGAGGAAAACCAACCCCCAGAAAGATAATGTGCTTAAATATTAGCAGTAGCATTTGAGATAGACGCATGCTGATGCAAATCAGACCTAAACACTTATACACTGTCAGTTAGCGCCATCTACAGGGCATTTCTTGTCATTTAGCTGTCAACTAAGATGAAGCTTCAATATCAGAACTTGTGCTTTGGCTGTTTTTGCTTTACTCACATTCTGACATACAAAAGCTAACATTTAGGCAGCCACTTACGATAATATGTCAATAATTATTCTATTATTTATTTAATTAAAACATAGGACAAATTTTCTGTAATAAAAGAGATATATTTCTGTTATAAGTTTATTTTTGGTGTTTTAGTTTTCTTGACATCCAGGTTTGGCATTTACAACAAACACATTCAAGAACAAAATGCACATTTAACACAACATCTCAGCACAACTAATATAAATTAAGTGAAACTGAATTATTTTGTTTAAAAAATGTGTTCAATATTCAGCAACATTCACTGAATGTGGAATGTGCTATTAAAGTCAAAATAAAGAAAACTAGGACTCATTTCAGTTTCACTGCAACTCCACAGTAGCAACAACCAGTTTCTATTAAAGCTTTTGTTCAACTCTAATTAAAGAGACTAAAACATTTCCATGCAACGTATATGAATTTTATTAATTAACTGTTTGGATTATGTGTGAGTTCGCTTGGTTTAGATTGCATTTGTTACGATAAAATGTTATCCAAGCAGATAAATGTAATAAAATGGGCAAAAGTAAAAATGAATCCAATCAGAAGCATGAAGCCTGGATAATAATATGTGCAGGAACAGCTTTAAAATGTGAAATAGAGCTTGGGACAGATTTTTGTTTAGAAGTTTGAATCAACATGAAATCAATGTAAAATGTAGAAAATCAACAATGTGACTAATTGCATGTATTCAGCAGCTTATAAAAATCAAATGGTGACTTTGTCTTGTTGGGTCATTACTAAATGCAAGTGCTTGTCAGATGCACGTGCATCATATATGAATTTGCATTTATGCATCATGGTTGTGCTGCTGAGCAGACAGACCAAAACCTGTTTGTTGTTATGTCACCCAAAGTATCTCCAGACTTTAGATCTCTTCTGACTTTGAAATCTTAGAAAATCTTTTAAGAATTCGCTCGTTCATAGCTGAAGCTAGTATTTCTTTCCTTATGTTTTGAAACTACAGCCATTCTTTGAGTGCTGCCAAACTCCAATGACGTGTGCTCCCACATTTACGTTTATAACCCCATGCTCACCGCTTCCAGAGGGGTTTTTCACTGTAAAAAGAAAAACTGTTGTTTTTTTTGTTGTTGTGAAAAGTTTAGAAAAATAAATACTGAAAATTTATCTTTTGATAAATTACCATACATTATAAAAACTTCTCTCACTAGCCATACTTAAAACAGCAGGTAAGTCTCTCACCTTTTTGAACACTTTTCCATTTGGTTGGACTTCATCCTCCTCGCTCAGCACCTCCCTGGTGCCCAAGCAGTCCCTGTTTGGAAACCTCCTCGCTGCAAACTCGAACATTTTGTCCAGTGTGTCGACTCCCGGCTGCACCAGTGCCACCAGCTTTTCTCGGCTATTGACGGCCCTGTAAGGTCCCGCCGGGTGTCCCCTGATAGAGCAGGCTTTAATCCGGCGCGCTCGCTCCAAATTGGTTCCGGCCCCGGAAAAGAAGTACCAGGGTAGGAAGGTTATGACGGAATAGACCCAGACGACAGAGCGGAAAACCTGCAGGAGCAGGGGGTTTATATCCTCCTTCAACTTCATTTTTGTAACGAAGTCGGTCCTGGAGACAAGTCGATCCCTTCTGACCAATGACAAACTGAGCTGGTCTGTACAAAGTATTCTGAAGTGCTGCCAGTCCAGCTGGTGGGTACTTTATGCAGCAAGGCACCCTGCAAAGCAAAGGGTACATGTGAAATTTTAGAGGTGTTCTATGAAATAAAAATCAATCTAGCACATTTTCCATAGATTGGATTGCAGCAAATATGAGTAACAAGTCTGTCTATTCTTAGGCTGCGTCTCAGTCAGCATTTTTTTATTTCACTCGAATGTCTGACAATGCTTACAGTGGAACATCTTACAGCAGAAAGTGTGAAGCTGCAACTCCCCAAATCAAGACTTGAGCCATTTCAATGGACAAACCAATTTGTCAAATAAGAAACAGCTTTCTGTCATTTCAACTGGTGAACATTATTTATTTATTGTCTTTTTTTTTATAGATGAAAGAGGCAATAAAATGGAACTACAATGTGAAATAGAAACAATTCCAATCTTTGAGTCAGTTCCTGCTTTCACACTCTGTGGAAAAAAAAAAACAACAAAAAAAACTTTGTAGATTAAACAGACAAAAAGCAGACAATCCAGAAGACGACACTTGGAACAAGCTGTGACTCCCTTTACAATAGCCTCTGCGATTGTCTTAAATAATTCACTGAAACACACACTGCACTAAGTTCTTTGGCTACTCGGCAAAACTCTTTGGGTCCCCTCAGACACAGCTCGGGTGTCTGTATATGCTTAGGGAGGCCTGATTGTGGTAGAAGAGGCTGCGGTGACTCATGCTGCAGCCTGCAGGGAGAGGAACCAGGGTCAGGAGGACAGACGTTCCGCTACCGTCACAGTGCTACGAAGAAATACTTCAGGCTGAAGATGTGGGCCGCTACGACCATCTGCAGCCGAAATTCCTTTGGAACCATAGAACCAAACACACACCTGTGTGATCCGCTCTGCACCTTGCGGCAAATGCAAAGTTAGACTGCAAAAGCTAAAGTCTTTGCTTTAACAAAGCACATGTCTATAGTATAACTCTGTGCTCCATTAATACATCTATAAAACATAATTTCTTTCCACAGAGTTGGTTCTCTGTTTCTTAAAGAACGTGTAAAACTTCTGAGTGTTGTAAGTCTCCTCCCCCAGCCCCCCTAAACAAGTAAAAGCCTTTCAAGATAAACGTGTTTCACTTGTTTTGCAGCATCTCAAAGAACAACGCCAACTGACACAACTCAACTGTGATTTGGAAAATCAAACAATGTGAAGGTGCATCGGCAGTAAAATCTTAAGACGCATTTGGTTCGACTTGGCAGCACATGTGTGGCATGTTGCGTGTTTGACTTTGAGGGCATCGGTGGCGAAGGGGACACACCCTTTTCCATGTTAGCCTTACATCAACAAAGAGAGGACATTCTTTCTCAGATAAAGGCAGCTCCTTGAAGAAGGACGGTTACTGTGACTCACCAGATATTGTGCTTTAGACACAACACTTCCTTTTTGGAATCTTACTTGATGTGAGGAATGAAAAACAAATGTGCTGCACAGATTCACTGTGCACATATCTAAATAAATACATGTAACTTATAAGTCGATTGTGAAAACATAAAAATCCAATATTAACTGCAATGATGATATTAATTTTGATCAAAATTTTTCCTCACTGTTCTCCGACTTTTCCATCATCACTATGAGTTTTAGCATTTTGGTGTCAAAGAACAATATTATGTTTAAGGCATAAAAGACTACCAAATATTCCACATAAGCAGTTCTTACGTTCAGTATAGTGAAATATAGTGAAATTGGGAGGACGCTTTAGTCCAGCTCTGCTTTCTTCGATTCTTTTCCTGATGGTTATGGTTAAGGGATGACAGGAAACATTTCATTAGCAAGACAATGGATTTATTTCACTTCTCCGCTGGCTTTTTAATGATGTAAAACAGGACATTCTGTAAATTAGGGCATGCTCCAAAAATGATGTTCTGGTTTACACAGAAAAATATAGATGTGCCATTTCATCTGACAGTGATCTGGACAGTTCAGCTCTGTACAGCGATAAGCAGCAAGTACACTTTCAAATGCAACGCTTTTACATCTATCAGAAATAAACAAAACAAAGACAACTGCTGAAGATGTTTCCTCCTATCTTTCAGTTGTTACAGCATTTAGGTAAAAAAAGAAGAAATAAATCTGAATCAGGAGGTCAGATGTTAAAGTTTACTATAATTTATGATGTGACATGAGCCAGAAAAAGCCTCATCAGTGGATATTAGTACAGGATTTCTAAATAATACAGTAGTGCAATTAATACACAAAGTGCAACTGTCAATTACAGATTTCCCAGCCCTGTCATGGTCGGTTGACAGGATGATGGTTGTCACAGCAATTTGTAGCAAATTCATTTGTTAAAAGAGCTCACCTCACACAACTACTAACACAATCAGCTAGGTTACAGAAACCTTACTATCAAACATCAGTGTTTCGGTGCACAACTGCATGTCATTTCACTAATACTGTATATTTGAGATTTTCTTATAATACGGCGTTCAATATGACAAGTGCGCCTTTACGGTTCAGGCAGCACGTTTGGCAGCACAGGTGAGCGCATCAAAATGAGACGAGGACGATAAGCGAATGGTTATATTTTAAGTTCGTACATTTTTTATTTTTATTTTATTGGCTTTCCTGGTAAATGATCACAGCTTTTCACTCTGTCACTTGCTAGTTAACGTCTATTATCTGCAATGCAATATAGAAAGGCATTATCACTGTTTATGTCAGTGTCGTTACCTTTAAAACGTCGCTATCTTTTATACATACATTCATACATACATACAAGCGGCGCAGTATTTTACAGTTTTCTCTTATTTATTTATTTTTTTACTTTTAGCCAGCACATGTCTCTCAAAATGTCCATAAGGTTAGCTATAAATCACTAAGATTAGCAGTTAGCGGACTAGCGGAGGTAAGCTAGTCATTAGCTGCCTTGCTACACGCTGCGGCGGCTGCAGTGCCCGCTGCTGGTGAACTGAAACCAGCTTACTAGCACATATTTATCTAAAATGTAAAAAAAAAAAAAAAAACGAGACACACTCATCATCTCATAAACAAGGCTAGGCATTGAGCTCTTGAGCAACCAGGGGCTAACAATCGTCCTGTCCTTCTCCAACATCTGCAACGCGCTTAAAGTGAAACACATCCTCACCTCTTTTCTCAACCGCTATGCCCGAGCCGCTCCGGGACCGTCTTCCTTATATGTATCCTCGTAGCTACAGCTCCCATAAAAATATTCGCATAAACTATATACATTGGGTTTCCCGGTGATAAATAACAGCAAGCATGACATAAAATAGCAATAAAGAAGCAAAATCTATGAATTACCGGGCCACCGCTACCAGCCCGGAAGTCTTAGTTTGACGTCACACTGTTTCTCCGATAGTGATTGGTGTTTTGGAGGTGGCGCGTGCTTGGGGCAGCGGCAACGTAACAGAGGTTACTCACGGTCACTACTTGGCAGTTCCGTAATGCTGGGATTCGCCGTTCTTTTCACGAATTCGGATCATTTGGATTAGTTCGTGAACAAGATCCGGTTCTTTAAGGTTTCCAAACTGTTTTTCACCAGGTAGGCTAATCCATATTTTGATATTCTATCAACATGTGTGTATAAGAAATTTCCATACAATGTTAAAACTGAGCAATATATTTTTAGCTTTTTCATATAGTGAGAAAGATAAAAGAAAAAAGTAAGACATTATAGTATTTCTACTATACTTGTTATACCATGTAATATTAGTATCAATGAAATAGAGGATTTATTTTTGGTAACCACAGAAATAAAACAGTGTTTTATATTTTAAGGGGCCATTTTGATAAAGAGCTATTTATAGTACATGTATCTATTGTCTTACTATGGGCATAATTGTGTATTTCTATTAACAGTATATTTCATAAAGCACTGAAAATAGATGTCTAGTGGTGTTTCTTTCACATCCTCTTTCACTTCAAGATGAGAAATGTGAGACTGACCATCTCTCACATTATGAAACTCAGCAATGAAACACAGTACCGGTTTAGTTTTTGATTTACAATGACTATGCTCTCTACGGAAGACGATTAGGGCCACCGGAAAACAAATTCTGACTTTAAAGTTCTGACTTTCTGATTTTAAAATAAAAAAAAAAAGAATTCTGACCTTAAAGTCAGAATTCTGACTTTAAAGTCAGAATTCTGACTTTAAGGTCAGAATTCTTTTTTTTTTTTTTTTTTTGGTGACCCTAATCCTCTTCCGTAGCTCTCCCTTGTAGGTGACTATACTTTATTTAAATTTTTGAAACAACACAACATGCACATATGTCCTCTTGTTGGTCATGTGCCTTCATATATTATTTAAAAAAATAATGGTGGGCAAAAATGCCTGGCCCATTTATTGGTCCCAGTCCAGGCCTATGTTAAGTACAGTAGTTCCTGACTTAAAACACTTTTTTTTAGAAGAAAAAACATATATACAAATGATGCATGTATTTTTTTTTTCAAATATGCTAAATTTGTAGTTAGCAGGCATACAACCTTTTATAAAAAGAATGCCTTGGGAAACAGGGTGGCTAAGTTGGTAGAACATGGACACCATCTGCAGAGATTGTATTCCATTAGCGTTCTTCTTCAGGGTTTGGTTCAGTTTTGCCAAACAATATGGACAGTAAAACACAACAAAATTGGTGGGTGTGCTTTTAATAATGATTTGTCATTAAAACTATAGCTTGAGGTAAGTTATTTTTTTCTGAAAATTCATTGTTTTGAAGAATTTAGAAATTCACTTGTAATCATTTTAACAGACTGTTAATTTTCCAATCCCCTTTTTCCATGCAAACATTTTTTCACACACAAGAGGGAGCCAGATTTGATACTTCCCGTGATTTATCATGCCATTTGTTTCAATTTGGCATAGGAAAATATCCGTGTCAATACATAATACAGACAGAACATCTTTGACATGTTTAGATTAAAGTGAAGTTGCAAGATAAGCTTCGTTTGACACTTTTAACCTTAAACATTGACATCACGTCACCTGACTCTGCTCTGGAGGTTTTGCATGCTTTTTAGGCCATATGTCTTTGCAGGGACATTTTGACAACTGCACGCTCATTCTTCCCCACAACCCCCATCCGCAACATATACACCCCGTAGGCACACACACTTGAACACACATGCATACACAAGCGTGTGATCACATGACGAGTCAAAGTGCGTACAGAGAGGTGATAATCGCTTTCCTCGGGCAATGTCTTTGAGGTTCTGATGGGTTGCACACCAACAGAGGGCAGATGTTACAAGTATATGGAAGACTTTCATCTCGCCTGTGAAATATGTGTGTCCAATCTGGTAATGACACATTGACACACTTTGCACACACTTAAGGCAAGTTGCAGGAAGATGTGTATCCCACAACTGTCTCCGTTCGATTCTTGACATTTGTGCATAGAAAATAATGGTCGGTACCCTGGGACTCACCTGCAACTCCAAGAGATCCAAGGAAAGTTTCATTTATTCTCTGAAAAGCTTTTCTAAAAGTGTGAGAGCCATTTCACATGTTTTTTTTATTATTATTGTTCTGCTTAATAAATGATTTAAATTGTTGAAAGTATAAAGTTTGTGATTCATTCAGCCCCTTTTTGTCATTTATAGTTGAAAAGGTAAACAAATATGTTTTGAACCCTTGACGGAAGCCACTTAATGCCCAATTGGACTTACAGAGAGAGGGAAAAAGGGGTGCCAGGGGGGGTTCTGTGGGGATTAGGGAACAAAAGGATCCTTCTCTGTCATCAAAGAGGATCTACTCTCCACTCATCCCCTTTTCAGTGGAGACAGCTTTTTATTTTTTCGGGAGCTGAAGTGATGGCTGCAGGGAGGAGGAAGGGTGAGGAGATACCAGGAGAGTCTGATGGTAGGGGATGCAGATTTCAAAGTAATCTTTAACTTTAAGCCCTACAGTCCCCATGACATGAGCCCCTTTGCCCCAGACACTGTGTTGCCTATAATGCTCCAAGTAGAAGTCTGCCACCCCTCCTTTCTTTTTTTCTCTCTCTCAAGCTTTTGTCATGGTGACATTTAAGCGGCATTACTCACTGACCAAAAGAAGGAATTCTTTTGAGGGACCTAAAAGGGATGGATTTTAACTACGGAGACCACTGTCTCCACTTAGATCAACACTGGGTGGATATAAATGCCCACTGTGTGACTCGGAATCAACACAATGGAGACATCAGCTTGATCATAAGTCTTTGAGCCCAGTCAGTTCCTTCACATTGTTATTTTCGTCCAGTTTTAGAAAATGTCAAATTATGCCAAAAAAACACTAAATTAATAGTTAACTGCCAACAAATAGCCTTGAACAAACTTAAAAGTTATGAGATGATTTAGAACCTTGCAGGAGAGCATCTGCACTTCTATTGTTTTGTCACATTACGAAACTATGTATTTAGGCCCCCTGCCTCATAGTTATTTCTTTTTCTTTGAATTATTCATGTCCCCTCAGGGTTACTGATCTGGGATCCCCTGCTGATCTGCTCCACCGTAGGGAGTCACTGTGATCACACGGAGGGAGCTATGAGATAAACAGGTCTGAGTCTGTGGTATAGGTGATTGAAATAATTGTGCCTTAGCAAATAATGCATCGATTTAATTAATAAAACACAAACAGGTTGTTATACAGGAAACAACTTATGGATATTATCATTTAATATCTCAGTGTTGATTTAAAATAACTGGTGAAGATTTCAGCTCAATTTAAACTTTTCTAATTAATCAGTCTTTTAAGCTATTAAGCATGGATTGTCTTTTTTTTTTTGCTTCAATGCAAGACTTTTTTAAAATAAGGTGTGCTTTTATATTAATCTTATGTAAATAAAAAAAGAAGGCTCGGGTCATTTCACCTATTTGCCTTTTTCCTTTTTAGTTTTACTATTTTTTCTTCTTTCAAGTGCTCTGTCGTTATTTCACTGTTTGGCAGCTTTGATAACTTTTGCACAACTTTTTTGGGTACAAAAGGAGCGCTCTTTTGAAGAATGTTTAATTCCTGACATAACTCAAGTTACACGCAACAGTGCAACGTTTTGGGCTGCCTTGACAATGATGTTTTATACCAACTATGTTAAATGGCTGGAATAGAATGTCAGGTTTTAGCAAGGGAGTACAGTAAGAACTCAATCAAATAAAATAGTTTGTATTGGAACGTTGAAGAGTTTCTATTTTAATCTTAAAAGTTAATAAAATACATAATTACAATAAAAAAAACAGTAAGTGGATACATCTTAGGTACAGCAGACAATATACGTAGAATGAAACTGCACTGCATAGGTATGTAAAACTAGGTAAAGAGCAAATTGATCCAGAGCCAAATAATACCATTTGCCATTGGCAGTATCAGTTCTTCTGACATGAAAGTTGCCTTGGGCAGGAACCGCCGTTTACACTTGAGAATGCAACAAGAGATTTAAATTTTTAACTCTTCTTCAAAAACGTTTCTCAGTAGACTCACCTGAATCACTATTGGTTATTTCAGTCTAGATTTGGCCTTTCTAAGAAGTACATATATTGTATTTTACATGTAGTGATTTCATTTTATTTATTTTTTAGCACTATTCTAGTCTCTGACACAGTGCCACCGTGACAAAAAAGGCTGTGTTGGCATGAAATGGACTGTTTGAAGATATTGAAAATAAAAAAGGACATATAGGGCAACATGAGGTTTGAAAATAAATTGGTTATGTGGCGCTCCTCGCCACAGTCAATGAAACTCAAACAAATGAGCAACAATTCCCGACACCATTAGTCCATTTTCATAAAGTCCCAATTGTTCTCAAAATTCAGGCTTCGTCAAGCCCTTGAATTTCACACCTCTAAATATCCCATTTCAAAAGTCCAGTTCAAACTCTGAGGATCACATTACATTAGAGGTGAGGGAACTAAGGGTGCTCGCTTCTGTTTCTGCTCCATACTTCAGCACGCACATCAGCCAAGTGAGTATTATAGAGAGCAGAGCCAGGACGCTGGCGACGAACAGACAAACCGGGCCGACGGGCGACGTTATGTCGTTGAAGTTGTGCACGAAAACGAGGCCCAGAAATAACAGCACCACCATGGAGAGGAAGGAGAAGATGGCGCACACACAGCCCGTGGTAAAGGCTACGTTCTTGCAGGTCTCACAGCGTTCCTCGGTGGCAAAAGATCCGGACGGACCTGTCTGTTGCTCTTCCGTGTTTGACGAGCTCTGACGCCGATGCTCTCTAAGCGGAAGAGCCTCGAACAGCGCCCTGTTGTTCGGGAGGTTTTGAGCCTGATGTTCCCGAACCGGAGTCCGATGGCGACACACGGGACAGCCGATCCTCCATCCTCGACCCTCTCGCGAGTGTAGAGTTTCAAGGCACTCCTGACAGAAGGTGTGGGAGCAGCTCAGCTCTTTGGGAATGTGACGGTCCAAGTCGTAGCGGTTGTAGCAGATTTTGCACTCGTATTCTTCTTCTGCTTCTTCTTCTTCTTCGTTAGACTGAGCAAAAGCAGAGACGATTTGTCCATGGACTTTGTCCGCCATGTTCTCCCATGTTGCACAGCTTCATTTGACCACACAGGCTAAATGTTAATAATTAATAATTGTACTCGGCATCAAATTGGTTAAAAACGTTTTTTTTTTTTACATGTGAGTTTTCTTTCTTTCTTTTTCTTGATTGTCTCTAAGTGTGAGTTTGACCTGGTTTCAGTCCAGCAACATCCGGTTCACAGACTTGCTTAACAGCCCCCCTGGAGCAAAACCCGAGAAGAGGGATGCTAAATCTAACCGTGATGCCTAAATAGACAAAAGGAAGAGAGAGAGAGAGAGAGAGAGAGAGAGAGAGAGAGAGAGAGAGAGAGAGAGAGAGAGAGAGAGAGAGAGAGAGAGAGAGAGAGAGAGAGAGAGAGAGAGCGAGCGCTCATAAGTAGACGTGTTCAGATTGATTTTCTGATCCGTTGTCACCTGGTTGGCGTCACAACGAGCATCATGTGATCGATGCGCCCTATTAAACCGTGTAATTAAAATCGGGCACCTGCTCTAACAGTAAGAAGCACCGTCAGATGTGTCGCTTTGAGTTTCAGCACCACAGTCATCGGACAGCGCCGAGCAGGACGACGGCGACATCTTCAACAGTGACTTTCAAAAGTATTCCCGCTTCTCACGTTGTAACAACTCACTTGAAAGGACGCGTGTTCCAAAAACAAAGTAGCACATTATTGTGAAGAGAAAGTAAAAATGTTCTACGGTACACGTTTCCAATTCTTATTACATTATTCTGATAACCCCATAAGTAAAATTCAAGTGCCTGAAGAGCTATAGCAAAAACAATCCACTTGTGTATAGTTTCACATCTACGTAACTGTAGCTGTTTTGTGAAGCCCTTCTTAGAGAACATAAATGAACAAAATGAAGTAAGTGCATGGAAATGGAAGGAGTGTGGTGTAGATGCAAACCGAGATATGGCCGTCCATCTAAACTGACAGGACAGACAAGGATTGTATTGATAGACTCCACTTACAGGCTCATGTAGTAAAATCTACCTATTTAATGGCGTGTGGTATGCTGTAAAAAAATAAAATAAAACTAAGAAAAGCTAAAAAAAAAGAAACATTCAAAATGTTTTTTTTTTTAGCTTTTTTTCTTTCTTTTTTTTTTTTTTTTTTTTTTTTTTAGCATTTTGCTTTTAGTCATGTGAGACCAAAACCTGAAGTTGAAGGAGAACCATATTGATGACAGCATCATTAGGTCGAAGTTATTTACTTTAGGGCAAAGAGGGAAGTGTGTCAGTGTTGATGCTAAATACAGAGCAATCCTGGAAGAAAACCTACTAAGACAGGGACAGAGGTTCGCCTTGCAGTAGCACTCAACCCTTGAGCATGCATCCAGAGCTACAATGCATAGGTCACAGCAAAGACTGCTCAGATGTCAGAAGTATATGAATACTTATGCAAGGCATTTCAGAACATTATAATCCTTTAAAATCCCACTTTTCATTAAGCTATTATGGTCTCAACTTTTTCCCTGATCTTACTGATGTTTTCCTTAGACTTCATTATGTCCTTTATTTGTTGATGTTCTCTAACAAACCTTTGAGACGTTCACAGGACAACTGTATTTATACCAAATTTAAATTACACACAAGTGGACTTGATTTACTGATTAGGGTATTTCTCAAAGCAACTGGTTGGAATGAAGTTTCTTTAGATGTTTGAAATTATGGGGCAGACTTTACGTGAACACCATACACACAAATGATAATTAAGAGCATTATTTAAAACTTCATGGGTTTGTGTTGGTCTGCAACATAAAATGCCAACAAAATGAAGGAGATAAAGTTGAAGGAGTGCACTCTACTGCATAGCATTGAATAAGCCCCCTCCTTCCTATGCACAGCGTATGTATGTAATGGGAACAAAACGTATGTATTTCACATCTATAAGCTTTAAAAAATATTGACAACCATGAGAAAGAGTATCTTGCAATGCAGAGAGTTTGAAATATAACTCTAGAAATGAATTCCCAGCACAGACCAGATTCCATTGTGAATCAAATTACACTGCGCACATGCAAGTCATTTACGGAATCACTTCCAGGTTAGATTTTTTATTTTTCTATTTTTAGGCAAGATTACTTTTTAATAATGTTATATTGAATTAGTGGATGTATGCTGCTAGTATTCGTTACACTTTTCAACTTTACAAATTCAGATTGATAGTATAAAAAAGCAATTAGTACAACATTTGAAATAAATAAAAAAATAAGATAAAAGCTGCAATAAAACAAAAACACAGATAGATAGATAGATAGATAGATAGATAGATAGAAAAAAAGAAAGAAAGTGCCCTCTTGTGGCCGAATTCATATGTGCATATGAAGTAATGAATTCAGTGTTTCCAATGAAATTAGAAGCTGTTGATTTTTTCAGGAGAAAAGAATTAATGATGTTCGAAGAAAATTGGTAAGACACAAGATGTGGCAGTCATAATGATATGTTTAATGTCAATTGTGTACTTAGTGTAATTATTTTAAGCTCTATTAAAACATGAATAGGTTTTGCATAGTTAGCTCTCTATGGTCAGATCTTTTGCCATTAATGCTAACCTCATGAGAGCAGCTTTAAAGGAACAGGTGAAAATATAAGTTTCTTTTGAGCTCTGGGACATCCAGCAGTTAATGTAATTTTTTATTTTACACATGCTACATTATTTTCTATGACATAAAATGCTGTATATAATTTAAAATATTCTGTTAGATAAAATTGGAAATATGTGTAAAAATACATCAATTCAGATTTTAACACTGTAAATGTTCCAAGATTTTTATTCATCTGTAAACGTCACAAAAATACTGTAAATAGTTAACTTCACTCAGATTTCCCTTTGTGGAAAGATCATGGCATCTAAAATAGCATTTTTTTAATATATATATTTGCAATTTGTAAAGATTTTTGGATTTTGTTGTTTCTATCTCAAGTCCAAATTGACACAGCATTCTCCAGTTTTCCGTAGATCTTTTTGATAGTTCCGCTTGTATCTGATAAGCATGATGTTCTGTTGCCATACACTTTATAGGCAAACGATAAGCCTCATAAGTAACTAAATTTGTCTTGGGTCTATAATACAAACGCGCCAAGTTTGCCTTTTTAAATGAGAGGCAGAAAACCCACTTCTCTGCTATCACAACATCTGGTAATGTGACTGAAGTAGACAGAAGTAAAGGCGCAAAGTAATTCCGCTTAGATAAGAATCTCACAGGAGGTGTGACTGCATGTTCGTCATGAGACCATGATCTGTTAGCTCGCTGGTTTTCAGTCGCCGTTTTCCGGACTGTAAATTTAAGGCTTCATGCCCTTTGGCTGTTGCTTTGACAAACACTTTGATTATCTGTTTTTGGTTCTTCTGCCTCACCTGGGTTCACCTTTTTAAGCCTTTGTCATGATAACTCCACTCAGTCTGAACTCCCACTGATAGGTTTTGGGACGAGTTATATTTTACAAGATCAAACACACATGAAAACAACAACAACAACAGCAGTAAGTCTTTTGATAGTGCCTTGTAAGTGGAACATTAGTTTGAGAACCGATTTCCCTATTTCAAACCTGTGACCTTCCTGAGATGTTTATCTTAACTGATGACTTGATCCTATCAGCTAATGTATATTTTTCCGCCATTATACTCTCTTGCAAAGTGTAGTACAATTAGGCTCTTTCTGAGCAGCTACACTTTAAAACCTGCATGTGGATAAAATTAAATTAGCTGCGCTTCTTTAATTTATATCATTCCTGAACTCCATTTTGATCATCACTGCTTATTCCTGTAAATACGATCTTCAACAGAATTTATTTATTTTTGGAAATAGAAATGAATCACAAACCTTTTATTTTTCATGCTGTAAACTTTAGATTAAATTAGCATAACCTTTAAGTTTAAAATGTGTGGTTCATAATTCTAGCATATCATAGTACAGTTTGTTCCTTGATTGACAAAAGTTTAATTCTTACAAAACACGATCAGTTCTGTCCTATTTAAGAAAAGAAGATATTATAGTAGCTGGATTCCACGAACTCATCACAATCTGATACAGCAGATTAAGCTGCTTTATCCAATGCTTCAATAACACATGATATTTGACATATTATCAGACATATAAAGAAAAAATAATCTAAGCAAAGAAAAAAAAAGACAAAAAGATACAAAAGCTTGCAACAATTGTCCGTTTGCAACAATTGTCCGTTATCCAAATCCTGAACCAATATTCATTATTTTGGAATAGAAACTGATGCACTATTAAGAGTCTCCTTGCACAGCAGTGGCTTCTTCATTTACAGGGCCAATAAAAGTTAAGCGCATGCTGTTTCACAACCAGCTGTCATTTTCACAAACTCAGCGCTATGTCTAAATGAAACAAATGTACTGTATAATATAAATGAAAGTTACTGCTTTCAGAGAGGTAAATGTATTTTAGTATTTTTAGGACCCACATTTGTCTTGGAATTTCAAACAGATCAGCAGGATGATAGCAAGCTAAAATAGTGACAACTTGGGATCATCAACTCTCCACATTAGCTATGAGATGCTAACCTACAAACCATTTGAGTTATTTGACAAATACCCAATATAAGCTTTGTCTATCGTACTATCACAAATGTAAACATTTGGAGTTGGTTGAACTATTTTGAGATCTTTACTATAATGTTTGAGGATAATATTGTTGGCTGGATCTCTTTCTTATTTCATAGCATCATGAAATATCAGGCAACTTCTTCATAAAATGTTGGTGTACTCCCCTAAAAAAATTTTTATTACTTATAATCCAGTGATTCGATGCGTTAATGATCAGAAACACGTGGCCGTGACAATAAAGAAACTGTTCACTGTTATCAACCCAATAAATCAACAATCAATTAAAAAAAAAAAAAAATAATAATAATCTGTATGGTGAGCTGAAGAGAAGAGAGCATAAAACAGGACCTTGTTAGAGTGTTTGCAATTTGGTTCTGCAGGATCCAAAACATATGGCCAAATCAACAAGGTAATGGTTCAACTGACACAAAATCAATTTTTCCATGACCATCTCAGTCCCCAGATCCCAAACCTTTGGGATGACCTAAGATAACAGATCATAAGAGGCAACCCAGAACTGGGTGATCTAGAGACGCTGTGCAAAGAGGAAAGGTCAAGTCGCTTTGTCTGCTGAAACATGCAGAGCAGGAGAAGATCAGCTATCCTTCAGCCAAAATGTGGCAATGTAGAACTAGTAGCAGCCTGGGTACCAGTAACTGTGTCACTGATGTTAATAAAGGATATATCTCAAAGTCTGCGCTAAAAAAATGCATTCAAATAAAAGTTGGCTTTTTAAAAAAATGCTTTGTTTTTTTTCTTTTTTTGATGTTATCCAGACTTGTAAATCTGATGAGAAAAGGCAAAGTTAGGAGTAGCCTATAGCCAACAAATACAAATTTTTCCATTGACTGACTCAGAAAACAACAAGGTAACATTTCATTTAATGGAGACATGGAGAAATACTGTCAGTTATTGATTTGATTGATTTAGAAATATAGCATCTGGATCCCTGAGTTGTACATACAGCAACATGCTTCTCCTCAGAAGCATTTTTTTTGGCTTGTTTCTGACGTAGCTTGTCCACCGGCGCTGCACATTTCTGACCCAGCTCCCCCCTCTAATTGATTTGGCACGGTAGATCCGATATCCTTTTCATGATAGTCAAACTTTACTATGATAACTCTCTGTGGCCCCCATTCTTGCTTTTATAGAGGTATAATGTTTCCACGTCTTTTCTTTTTGTGTCCACGCCATCATTTTTTTTTACTGCCCAGTGTCTTGGGAGTTAAAGTGCAATGAGAGAGAATATGGATTAAAATATCATTTTAAAACCTCTGTGCCACAAAAACAGGGTGATGTTGACTTATTTTTACTTTACATCTTCAACAAACAGGCCCTGTTTGAAGGGAAAACTCTGTAACAAGCGTGTTCTGTCGAATAAAGGTATACAAGTTTTGCTTGTTTACTCTGGACACAAAATGATCAAGCCATTCATGGGACGCAGAGCAAGGGAACGCAAAAAAAAAAAAATTGGACAAAGTTTTCTTTGAGGGACAAAAGAACGAAAAAAAAAAAAGAAGATGCTTCGGTCTATTAAACACGCCTAATTATTGCAATTATCACATCTCTACGAGCTTCAGAAAAGTCAAGTGATCCCTCATGTGGTTGAATGTGTCAGCAGTGCGACATTTTGCACGGATGTGTTCCACGGCCGTGAGGGCCAACCGCGGCTTTGCTGCAGCGCCCTTTGTTAAATGAGCGCGACCGCTGCGAGAGACCACGCGGAGCCTTTCTGACGTGGGCTGAGGTGGAGCTCGTGGAGGACAGCGGATCCTCTTCTCCACGCTCCAGCTCAGCGGTGTCCGCACCGTGGAGCTCTGCAATCACCTCCACTGTGGCTCCATTTAGTTTGCGCTCATCAGGTGGCTTCCGTTGCACAACGAATACAACGATCGTCGTTGTTTTTCGGAGCTCAGTTCGACTCTTCAGTGTTGTTATGCTCATGTTGTAGGTATTTGATAAAAATAAAAATAGTCATTTTGCTGGTGAATCCACTGCTAATCTATCTATCTATCTATCTATCTATCTATCTATCTATCTATCTATCTATCTATCTATCTATCTATCTATCTATCTATCTATCTATCTATCTATCTATCTATCTATCTATCTATCTATCTATCTATCTATCTATCTATCTATCTATCTATCTATCTATCTATCTATCTATCTATCTATCTATCTATCTATCTATTGATGGATTGATGCATAATGATGTGTTTTGTTCAGAACTTTTTCGGTTTTTCCGTCCTAAAAAAAATCTGTCATGTTTCTCGACCTAAATTACGCAGATGTCACAGCATTTGGTATATTACAATGATATCAGTGTGTAATATCTTGTTTTGGGTATTTTGGTATTTTTTCACAAAAATGTGTAAATAAACAAATAGATACATAAATTAATTAATTTACAAAGTTTTAAGCATTTTGGCTTAAAACTTCTACAAGTTAGACTAATATTTTTTTTTATGTCTAGTATTTTGGAAGATTGTCATTTTAATGTCCTTTTCGTGTATTTGGAAAATGAAACACTACATTTAGACATAAGTGCAGTTCTATTAATAATCAGGATATATGAGATGTTTTTGAAAACTATATCTTTGTTTAAAACTCAAAAATATCGTGTTGCACGTTTTGTGTCAGCATACTGGTAAAACAGTTGCGGAAATCTGTGTACATTTGAAAATGAGTAAAGTAGATGTTTTTTTTCCCCCTCTAAGGTACTTGTGGAATTATATTTTTCTTGTTCCTTAACAAGCATACAACTAATGTTTGCAGGTTTGCTAACTGGTTAACATGTGTAGAAAGACATATGTTTGCATATCAAAGTTCAGAACTAATGTTTCTGCTTTGGAATGGAGTGTCCCATTTGTCAGCTGAATGTTTCACTCACCACCTGAGTTAAGTGTCAAGGCATGGGGCCATTCTCCACCTTGATACACCGTCGATGGCTGGAAGCTCACCCATATGAACATGTTTGCTTTATTGAAAACATTTACTGATTGTGAAAACTTTAAAGCAAAGACTCCCGTGACAAGTTGACCTCACGAGGTCAATTCAACCACAACTTCAGCCTCTTCTGTCCAATCACAGAGCTCCTCCTACTTCTTAATGTCCGGGTCCCGAACCAATCATTGCGCCCAGCTGGGAGTCAGAGGGGATAGAGTCCACAGATAAAAATCTTTGACCGTCATCCATCCTCTCAGAGCATCTTTCTTATCCTCCGAGGAACCCGTCCGAAAACCCGGAGTGTCGATTCCAAACTCTCCCCATTTTGATAACCTTAGGAAACATCTTTGCGACCCGGGTTCACTTTTCTTCCCCAACTGTGGCAACCTGTTACTCAGGAATCCAGACGAAAGGGTAAAGGGTAAATGAAGCAAAACTGACAAAAGGTAATTCCTGGATTAAAGAGAGAGAGAGAAAGAGAGGGAGAAAGAGAGAGGGAGAAAGGCGCATCGCAGACAGTTTATCCAGGTGACAGAGATCGGAGGGAATATGACGGCGCTGGCAGGAGGTTTACCGAGAATGATGAGACCGACTCCTCACCAGAACTACCCGCGTGGAGGATACTCGTTGGAAGGTAAGAAGCCACCACCAGTTGCGGGTGGACTTGACAAAAAAAAAAACAAAAAAAACAAACAAAAAAAACAAAACAGCAGAAACTTTGGCAAACTTTGTTAAACTCGATTTGTTGAAATTTTTACTCTTGAAAAATTACTATGTTAGATAAAAAAAAAATAAGAAGAATTTTGTAAACCAAAAAATTCAAAAATGAACAGCGACACATTTTCGAGAAAAAGTAAAAATTTCAACATTTATCTGACATTTATTACGCAATTTACAACTAATTTAATTTAGAGTCAAAATTCTGTGACGCAAGTACACTTTCCTTAGTAAGACAGAAATTAAGAAAAAATTTTCTAAGTAGATGTCAAGTTTTTTTTTTTTTTTACATTTTAAGTATGCAGTCTTGCAAGTTTTAAAACATTAACACAAACAATTTCGAAACGACCTCCTCCAATGTTGGATGATAAATTGTGCGTTATTTGGAAACAGACAGTTACCCGGCTGAATAAAAGCGCTCCCTGTCCAGTTTCCACTCCGTTAGGACAGGGTCGCGTCAACCAGCTCGGAGGAGTCTTCATAAACGGCAGACCTCTCCCCAACCACATCCGCCACAAAATCGTAGAGATGGCCCACCACGGAGTCCGGCCGTGCGTCATCTCCCGGCAGCTGAGGGTCTCCCACGGCTGCGTCTCCAAAATTCTCTGCCGGTACCAGGAGACGGGCTCGATCAGGCCGGGAGCAATCGGAGGCAGCAAACCAAAGGTATCGTACAAGCTGTGTCTATCCAATAGAAAGAATGTGTTCATAGAAGAATTTAGTTTCCATGCGCCTCAACTTTCTGAGATGTTCAGAAACTACCAGCAGGAGTTAAGCGCAGTCGCTGCAGCTTTTCCATTAAGTTAAAAAAAAAAATAATAAAATAAAGAAGTTTAGCAATTCGTTTTTATCATGTCCTCTTTTTAATACCCCCCCCCCCCCAAAAAAAAAAGACATGCGTTATATAAAACAGATTGATCTTTGGTGTTGTCAAAATAAGTAACAGCAAAGTCTGTTTAAAACTTTACTTTGGTTCTCTCTCAAAGTGAAAGTAAAATATAGAAAATATAGAAGTCAAGCTAAAAAAGTTTATATTTATATATGCTTTATGCAATTTGCTCAGAACACGACAAGGTAAACGTGATCTAGGATCCTTTTTATATTTTTTAACAACCATACATAGTCATGGGGCGTCCAGTTCTGTGGATATTTATAAACCGATGCTGTAAATTTCTTGCATTTTGTGACTTTTGTGTTTTCTTCCACACAAAAGTAGGTAGCACTTTATTCAATTAACATGGCTTGTCCTGGTTGTCTCTACGAAGCAAAGTGCCTCCCCAGAAGTGGACAAGAAGATCGAAGAGTACAAGAGAGAGAATCCCGGCATGTTCAGCTGGGAAATCAGGGACAAACTACTGAAAGATGGAATCTGCGACAGGAACAATGTCCCCTCAGGTATAGACCTAATAGTTTATTAACCACAAAATACATTTAAGGGGAAAAAACCCCCCCAAAAAACTGACATTTTGTTTTGAATTTAGTGGGCAGTATTGATTTGGTCTCTGTTTCTCAGTGAGCGCCATCAGCCGCGTCATGCGCTCTAAGTTTGGCGGAGTTGGTGAGGACGAGGAGGAGGACGATGAGATGGTGAAGAGGACGCTGGAGGAGAGCGAGCCCCGGACAAAACACAGCATCGATGGCATCCTGGGAGACAGATGTAAGTCCGACTTTTTACACTGTAATCATCCAAACCACTGTGGAAATCAGGTTTCAATAATAATAATAATAATAATAATAATAATAATTTTCTTCCTGTTTATAGTTATTTTTAGACTATTTAAAAGTGTAACGTTTAAAGTTTGACGCAGTTTACGCATACTTCTTCTTCTCAAAAAGAAGAAGAAAAAACTTTTCAGACGAGCTTTTAAAAAAAAATCTAACATTTGTTTAGCTTCCAAGCCTGAGAAAGTGTATTTTTTTTCACTTAATCGGACACTTAAGGATGAACTTCATTGAACAAAGCGCGGAGTGTCCATTGAGTCTCACACCTCAGTTTGACGAGCACAAAAGCCCAAATCCAGCAAGCAGCGCAGTGTCGTACAAAACAAAACAAAAAAAAAAAAAAAATGCCAAAGCTTTTTTTTTCTTTAATAAAGAGGAGAGAAAAGAGAGAGGGTGAAAAAAAAAGATACACTGACTAAAAGGCGGTGAGAGGAGACATTATGAACTCGCAATGAGCGATGAATTATTCAGGGAGCCAGTGCGCCATGATTGCACAAAGAAATGTCACTTTTGAGCCGTCTGTCACTGTTAACAGTTTTTTTTCTCTTTTTTTTTTTTAAAGAAACCAGGCCTTTAGACAAACACCTGTTGATTTATAACCTGTTGGAGACTCAGCAGGTTTGTTAAAAGGGAAACCCGGACACAAAACATGCAATATAGTTAATTATTAATTAACTTTCGCTTGAGGAGATGCTACTTTGCACACATTTCCACTTTAAATACATCGCTGTAGATTTGTTTAAAGTAATCAAAGAAAATTTAGCTTGTCCATAACTATGCCGGGTGAACACGCAGAGTATAGACCACAACCATATTGACTGACTTAATCGTTTTTATGTAGCTTTCTATTTTTTTTATTTTTTTTTATTTTTGTGTGTGTGTGTGTGTTTTGTTTTCTCGCAGTACCCTTGACGCCTCCAACAAGCGAGCACAGGGAAACTGTTCTCCTCACTAGATTAAATCCAAACCCTTTTATTTCTCTGCACTTTCATCTCAGACTGAAGTCCGCCCCTTTTTCCTTTTGGCCCTGGGCGCCCACATTTATTGCGGGGGGACACTTCCCACCCCTTCTATAGCCCGTAGCCGTGGCGGGACAAACCCACTGACTTGGTTAAAAACTCGAGTTGATTATTCTGAATGAAAATAGAGTAGTCAATGTTAGAACGTCTAGTTTTAGTCTATGAGCACTGAGCTTTATGTCAGTAAAAAAAAAGTTTAGTTGTGTACTTTTTTTTGTGTATTTAATCTTTTTTTTTTTTTAGAGAAAAACTAAAATTACTCAGCATCATCCTAAATGCAAGCACTTTCTATAATCCAGATCAGCCCTATTTTATTGTGTCTCTTTGTGGAAAGCAGTAGTTGTTTTTTCTCTTTTATAGCACTTCATTAGAATGTGAAAAGGGTGATTGGGGACTGAGAGAGGGTCTTCTGGCCAAATATTGATTAAGTAGGTGTTTGCAGAGGCCATTGTTGTGGTGGGGAGAGGCCTGTTGCTCTCTGCCCCTTTTCTCCTCTACTACTATTGTTGGCCTTCCATTAAGTGCTAAGATCAAAGCTGACTCATTTAGATTTATTTGTCTGGGAAAAGGAGAGCTGAGGTTTGTGGGACAAAGTACACTGTGGCATCAGAAAGTTTAGCAAACTGCAGAAGCATTATTGTTGAAGTAACATGAACAATAATTGTTTTTTAATGTTTGCACATTTAATCAACAAATATTCCTTCTCAGAATTTAAGGATGCATTTTCTGTTTATACATTTCATGAAGAATGTGCTTATTTTCATTTTGTTCTGTAATTATGAATCAGTGTCAAAATCGCTGTTCCTCCTCCTAGTGTTCTTGATTTAATTGATGGCATCCTCTATTTATTAGTGCTAGCACATTAGCCTTTAGCCTCATTTAACTAATTAAAGTAACCAAAGTCATGAAGGACAGCCACTCTTGCAGGATCTTTTATGACAGGACGGACGGGAGGGAGGGTGAAAGACAGAAAGAAGAAGGAGGGGGGGGAGGGAGAAAAAAAAGAAAGCTCAGAAATACAAACAGTCAAAGGGATAACTTTTCTTTAAAAGGGAGTCCTGCAGAGCCAGAGTGAATGAGCCCAGTTCTTTCAAATGTGCCATGGTGAACGCAGTCAACATGTAATAATTGGTCTCATTGAGGTGCATTCCAACAATCTGCTGCCATTCTCCTGCCTCCATTGTGCTGGGGCAGGCAAATAGCCAGAGGGACAGGAGGAATCAAGTGCTGACAAAACATGAAAGATTTAGCTGCTTTTGTCACAGGAGCTGAGTGGGACTTTGTTTGTGTAAATAAACTGGGTCTATATAGGCTCCCTGGGATCTTGGCATGGGTTTAGGATGAGGGATATTGTTTGATAGTGAGAAGGACCGGAGAGTTAATATCCGCGCCGTAGCGTATGTCTAGTTTTGGAGCTGTTGCATGTGTACGTTTTCGGTTCAAAAACCAGGAGAGAAGAAAGATGAAAACAAAAGATTTCCACTTCCATGCCACCTTCAAAGGTTTGTGGCTTAAACACTGTAAAAAAAACAACAAAATACAAACCCAGATGAAACGCCTTCAAAAAGTACAAAGTTGTTTTTAAAGTATAGTGTGGTAATATCCGTTAGCTGAAATCATTGAAGTATATGTGGAATTTTTTCTTTTTTCTTTAGTTTATATGAGTGAAGGCCCAAATGCAGCCAGAGGAATGTCTGCTGCTGCCACATTTCCTTTTTCCTCTGAGGGCTGGATAGAGCAGAAATTTATATGAGGCTTTATTGTCCTTTTTCCTGTATTAATAGTGTTTATATTGCTTGTTTATTGTGCTGGACTGCTGAGGAAAAACAAACTGTAGTTCAGAAATACAGACAGATGGATATTAGCACAACGTAAAAAATGTTGTGCTCACTTGCATTATCAATTTGTAAACCACTTGTTTCTGTAATTATAGCCGATTATAACATGTTTATTGTATTTTTCTACCATTTAGACATTTGTTTTGGCAAATCGTCTTTGCAAAATACCCCTAATATATGGCAAAAAAAATTCTTTAAAGTTCTGGTTGCAGGTTTAGTATTGTTATCGTGCTTGACTGCTCCACTTTTCTGGCCTTGAGTCTTTATCAGCTCATTGAAGATTTTTCTGAAGGACTTTTGTGTGCTTAGCTTCGTGTGTCTTCTTATCATCTCTGAACAGCTTCCCTGCTCCTGTTGTGGATTGCTCCTGTCCTGAGCAATCCACAGCATAATGCTGCCACTACCATGTGTGTCGTCATGGGGATGGTATATATTTTTTGTCATGTCACGTCACACTGGATTTTTCAAAGTAAAGAAGCGGAGCACAAACGCATTCTCCACTTTTTACTTTTCTTTGCTGAAAACCAAAAAACCATCACTTCTTTCCACTTCACAATTATATGTCACATTATATTTTAGGTTTTATGAGGTTACAAAACGTGAAAGGGAACAAATACTAAAAGCATGGACGGCGAAGAGACGGCCTTCCTAAATATAAGCAGTCAGAACTTTCTTCTTCTGCGTTGGCATGATTCTCAAGACTCTCTTTCTTCAGAAAGAAAGAAAAAATCCACACTGGCTGATCTGCAACTGAATACAGACTCTATGCTTCATTAAAGCCTCTTTCTCTGTTAGCGCCCGCATTGTGATCCCCCCCAATATTAATTCAAAGGACAATTAATGAATGCAGGCCAACTTTGAAGTAATGGGCTGGGGTCCTGCCCCAAGCCGGCCCCTTGGCGCTGATGTACTCCTCGCATTCTCCCCAACTAACCCCAGAGACACTGCGAAGTAACTGAAAGGAGAAGTAGCAAGCAATAGAAGGTCAAGAAGAGGAGCCCCAACAGAAAAAAAGAGCTCACTATTTCCTCCAAGTATTAGCCAAGCAAAACTCTGTGATGGGGAGAATAAAAGGGTGTGAGGAGAAAAGGGTCGGGGGCATGGGGACTTTGCAAAGAGGGGCACAATGGGATGGTTAATTGAGTAAAGCCAGACAGTGTTGTCAATCACTTAACTTTGTTTAGGCTCAGGTTTTGTGGAAGCTCTTTCGTCTTGGACATCGCACATTATGGACGTGCCAACAGAACCCTGTTTCTGATTGATTGATGGCATTCTTCCCAACGTTTGCCATGATGGAGCTCTGCGTTTGCACCACTTGAAAATAATAATAAAAAAAAAATAAAAGAAAATAAACAGATACTCTGAGTTTATGGGGTTTAAAGTGAAAGTATGGTTTTTTGTTGTTTTTTTTTCTCTGAATGCTCTTGAAGTTAGTCTGAAGAGCCAGCGCGAGGCTGCTTTCCCTGCAGTGCTGTGTAGTTGTGTGAAAAGGTCAGGGGCCAACTTAGGGTCAGTTGACAGACTGTTACAACTATCAGGCCCCAGGAACTGGAGGTTAGGATAATGTTTGGAGAAGATCTGAGCTCAAAAACTTGTGTAAGGATTTCAAAGCAATGGCTCTCGCGCTGCCCTTTCAAATACCTTAAAACACCTAGATTTTTAATTTTTTAAAAAACAAAAACTCATTTTCTTGAAACAAGCTGCTTTGGTTTGGTTGTTGTCTTTGCTGGTTAGTCTCCGTCGAGCTGGAACGTGCGGTGGACGGGCCTTTTAGCTCGCGACCCAGTGTGGGCTTCGCAAGTTGCTTTGTCTCCACACGGAGGGTGGAAATGCCACCGTGAAACTGTCACCTAACTGCACCGCAGTGGAACGGAATAATAACCGTCACACACTGGGCGCAAATAATAGCCACTCAGTGCCATTCGTGGCTTCTTGTCACTGCCGTGGTGTTAGACAGAGATACATCCTTCAGCTTCATATCGTCAGCTCCTTCTTTGTCCGTTAAGTGCCAACCTCCTGTGCTCTTTCGCTTAATTTTGTTTTGTGTCCATCACATCATCATCTCACTCTCCTTTTATTTCTATACCCCCCCTCCCACCCCCCTTTCCCAGGCAGCTGCAGGTTCCTAGGGGCTCTTTAGCAAGTCAAGTGAGCAGCCCACTCACTCACTCCCATTTTTTCTCTTAAACTGTTAACCCCAGCTGAGTCCATAAGCTGTCAGTTTACCATTCTTTCCCCCTCTTCACCCCCCACACCTCACCCAGTGCATCTGCTCGCTTTGGCTCCGCGTGGCACGCAGCTATTTTATTCAGTGGCCCACTCACACCACACTCCCTGGCCTGAAAGGGCCAGATCTACTTCCCTGGGCAAATAGCGAGTTCATTTGTCTCTTATGCCCTTTGTTTTGCGTTGCGAACACATGTCACCAGCTCAATTACCTTCTCTATTAAAAGCCCCAGGAGGATGGGCCAGCCAGCCCCTACTAAGACAAGGCCATAAACTGCCCCATATGTTTTGGTTTCTCTCTCCATGTGTGATTCTTCGTTTCTTATGCTTTGTCACACTTTCCATTTCTTTTATTTACATTGTTGAACCGCGGATGGGAATTTCTCTGCACACATGAGCAAAGATGTTGCTGTGCGTAGCTTCGCACGTCTACTTATATTAATGTCTCCTAAGGCGTAAGAGAGGGTGGGAGACGGGTGGATGTCTGCCAAGATGAGCCTGAGCAGTAAACAAGGTCAGCCTTTATCCTGACGGCAGGGATACTCTCTGGTTTTTTTTTTTTTTTTCGAGGGGGGGGGGGGGGGATTTTCATTTGCATCTTAGAAGCTCTCCTCCTACCGGTGAAGCTAATAAAACTGGAAGTTCACCAGATTCACATAATTTTTCAGCAAAGGAACCTTTACAATTTTATTCACAGTGAAAGGAGCATTTTGTAGTCACTTGTTAAACTCAGTTCTACTTCCTAAATATATATATTCTTTTGCTGGTTAATTAACACAACTTAATGTTTATGTCTTATTGAATTTGTGAGCAGGTCTACACATGGAGGAATTGACTTAATACATTGAATTAATAAGTTGTCATAGTCAAACTTTGTCTTTCTTGCTTTATTTATTTCAAGAGAAAGATATACATTCAACTAATCACAAATTTTAATCAACCAGTCACTCAGACTATATTTGTAGTACAGACAGGTGTAATGCACTAGAAATGGTGAAACTAAATAAACAAAATATCAAAAATTAACAAATTTAAGAGCTATTACAGAAGGTGGTATATTGAGGAAACATTATCATGTAGTGAAGAGACATAATGAAAAATTCTGGACTATCAAATGTAAATGAAAGAACAAAACAATCAGAAAAGTATAAATAATTGTAAACACAATATAATCAAAAAAGATTGGACAAATTGTGGTGCAAATGTAAAATTAGAAAAACCCATATAAAAATTAAATATCAATATATTAGAAATGACTAAATTTCAACTAATAATCCATCTAAGCAAGTTGATTTTTAGCTTGCTGTTGAAATAATCAGGACTCTCCATTGCTATTAGTGTGACGAGTGTGACGAGTGATAAAAGCAAATATTTTCATCTGACATGAAGAGGTCGCTACCAGAACTTGAAGTTGCTCTGAAACTTTCTGCTTTTAAAGTCTGTCCAAAATCCTCAGTTTTGCACTGACCGAGCAAGCTGACGAAAGCTATGCGCCATTAATGAATTAATACCTAAAATATGGTCAGAAATGTATCGACTGGTCTCGGTTACTAAGGTGACATAAAATAAACAACTATGCGTTATCTGGGTTGCGATGGAAATGAATGTTACTTCTTTTACATTAATAAGTGGCAACATGTACAGATAAAAATAGTGCAGCTTAATATTGGGCCTTGTGTTAATCCAGAGTTTAAGTTGCAACATTTCGACAAATAACGTCCTAAACAAGATACGAGCTAATGGAGATTAGTTATCAGCCAATGTAAAATGAAATATTCCTATTCTTTGGGTTACTGTACTCTAAGAATTAGCTGCTGTGTCGAAGAAAGCCGACTGTCCAAAGACACTTATGCTGTGTGGGATCTTACACATTTACTCTGGGTGCAGACAGGGACAGGCCCCTTGTTGCTTTATCTGTTGCATAGAATTTGATTGAGGAATTCAAGTAACAACGCTGATACTTTCCCTTTCTATGGCCAGTATTATCTCCTGTCATTGTTGTGTGGAATGTGTGGGAACAAGTCTGCTCCAGCATCAGCTTGGCTTAAATCATTCCAAGGCAGACTTAGAACAGTGTTTGACAGTGCCTTAGATGCGGATGTATAGCAATGGGTGAATCTAGGAAGAGGCGAGTGATGTGAATGGCTGAGGTGAAAAAGGACAGGTCCTATTCTTTTTTTTTTTAACAATCACTGCCTCCCCCCATCATTCGCTGTGCACCCTCCTCCCTCAACCCCAGCATCTTCTTCAGGTGCTTTCAGCTTTCCTTCTCCTCTCCATGTCAACCCCTTTGACTTCCCATCCCCCAGCTTTGTGCCCCTCAGGCAGTGGAAGGAGGGAATATAGGGGTGCTCCCCTGCTGTGCCCCTCCACAGCCCCAATGGCCCTTCTCTGGACCCTTTTGTGCCCCCTTTTTTCTCCTCCTACTCCTCATTCCCCTACTCCAGCCCCCAACTTACCCTTTTCCCCACCTCCCCCCTGGTCCCCTGCTGTGCAGGTGACAGGCCCCTGAATAAGGGCCCGGGCGTCCCTGATGGCTCCTACAGATGGAGCGTGGTAATCGGTCCAATAGAGCCCTGCCACAGGCTTTTCCCCACTGGGATACAAAGGCCTGGCCACATCACTCCCCAAAAATAAAGGAAAAAAGTGGGTGAAGAAGAAGACAGAAAAAGACAAAAGAGCAAGCAGAGGATGACAAAAGCTTCGCTGTCATTTGCCATTACGGAAGAGTCAAAGACAGAGTGTTGTCTCTAGAGTTACAAATAAAAACAGGAAGGGAAATAGAGGAAATGGTAAAAAGTAAAAAGGGTTGTGGGGGTAACCCTATAGTAAGCAGAGAGAGCAAATGAATAACTGTTGCCTTCAAATTTTTCTAATCTTTCCTTCACTAAACAGCAAGGAAGTATATTTTCTAAATGATAAAATTGGCTAACTAAAGCAGCTTGTTTGAGTCTGTGTGTGTTAGCCTGGCACCTCAGTCTGGTTTAGATCTAATAATGAGCTTGTCTCAGAGTCAGGATCGTTTTTTTTTTTTTTTTTTTGCCAGCAGGCCTTTGACTAACAGCATTCCCAGTGGCCAAATCTGTGTGTAATGCCTGGTCAGACACACACTGGCAACCGGTGCAAAGACTTCCTGCCTTCCTTGCAGAGGCTCCAGAGCCAAGGGGAAATCGCTGTTCCCCCTCTCTCAGCCCCCCTTTAATGTCTGACTTGGCACTTTTTTAATTAAAGCCGAAGAGGAATAAGAAAGAGACTGAGACAGACCAACCTTTCTCTTGCACTCACCTGTCTTTTTTGCCTTTGAACATTTTATTTCTTCACAGTTTATTGCGTCAAAAATGTGGCGGGATTCCTCGTGATGATTTTCTCACTGTGCTTGATTTAGGAGTAGATTTGAACTCAGGATCCACTGAGTGACAACTAGCAATCCAGAGTCAGCTAATGCATGTTTTTGATGGAGAAAATGAAGGATAAGATTGCTGGTGATGGTCCACAAAAAGGCTATCATGATCATTTTTAGGGGTTTATAGTTTTTTTTTTAATAAATGTGAAAATCCACACAAATTCAGAAACATCAATTTCTGATACCGTGTCGAAACGTCACTGCTCCTCCTCTTCTGCACCTCCCATGTTAGCTTAGTCAGTTTCTCTTGACCTGACCAAGCAGATTAGGAAGCACCTGCAATGGGCTGCCTTTCCTGTGCTGCTGAATATCAGCCTAACACACAGCATGGCTAAGACTAGGAGAGACACAGTGTCCCAGGCGATTGATGCCCTAGAGGGATCTTGTCCTCTTTAATCCATGTTCAAGCAGGCTTTTGCTTTTGATCCCCCGGGGAACCACTGAGGAGAAAGAAATCAGGAGGACACAATCTAGAGTGGCTCTGTGCGATGTGCTGTGGAGCAGCTGGTATGCTGTGTGAAACTATTAAATTTACATCAGTAGAAGTAGTCACGGTCAAACTCAAAACCCAAAATCTGTGAAACATCAGTTCTGAAAGACGAATTGTTTTATATCAAGTGAGCAATCTGCAGTTGCAAGAAAGAAATTTTGTATATATTCCTTGTAGTTACGATTTTTTATCCAGTTTACGGGCTTTGAAATGATTTCATTTAATATATGAATACATCATTTATTTACATCACAATAGGATATGCTCCCAAATATTTCTACTTCTGTATATTAATTTAATAGGGGAAAAAAAGAATATTTTGAAAGTGTAAAATTGCATTATTTCAACTGACAAAGGGTCAGTCAATAAGGAAAATAAATATGTTTTTAAACTCAGAGAAAAACTGACTAGATTTGTTGATGCTATGCCACATCAGTCTTAAATTTATCATTGATGTTAAGATCTCTAAAACAAACTCTTGCTGTTGAAAAAAGAAGGTTTAGAATTCATAGAGTTGGTCTTATAACTCTGTGTTGATAAATCAACAATGTATGGTCATATATTGCAAACTAACAGATATTCTTAATTAGACAATTTATCTTTTACGTTGAGCAGTTCATGATCCCAAAAAGTTTAATGGCCAGGATGCCAGCAGCATGGAAATAAGTGTTTTATTAAACTGCAACGGCTTAGCCTGTGTGTGCAGGTCGTTGATATTAAAAATTAATTGAAAATTTGTTGTCGTTTTTTTCTATCCCAGCTAGCCACTCGGACGAGGCTTCAGACGTGGACTCCGAGCCGGGCCTCCCGTTGAAGAGGAAGCAGCGCCGCAGTCGGACGACCTTCACAGCAGAGCAGCTGGAGGAACTGGAGAGGGCCTTTGAACGTACGCACTACCCAGACATCTACACGCGAGAGGAGCTGGCTCAGAGGGCCAAACTGACAGAAGCTCGAGTTCAGGTTAGAAACACGAGCATGCATGCAAGTCTAAATCTTGACAGCGCGGCGATCTGTCACTCCCTGCGAGACACACGGGTGTTAAGTTGTTTTGGGATGTTGCTACGCATTCTTTACAACCATTAGCCATGTGTCCCATCCCCAAAACAACCCTGGACCACCCAGCGCCTCCCCTGTTGCTCCACATGGAGACACTCACAGCCGCCTTTATATACAAAGACGTCTTTCTATTTTTGTCAACATTTTGCCAAAAGGGGGCTATGTAAAACTATTCTGCAAATAGATTCTCGATTTAGATAGCTTCTCAATATAGGTTTTAATAGCCATGACAGCCCTCTGGCAATGTATAAACTCTGTGACGTTAAGCAGCTCACAAAGATGTGGTTTCACTGCGCTCTACAGATGTTAAGATCGCTATCAGCGTAGGTCCCTGCAAAGGGACAGAGAGTCCTTGCACAGATACATTTTCAGTGACCCGGAATGAAGTAAAGTTACAGTTCTAACTGTTCCAATTTATTTAAATAATAGACTAAAATACAGTGCAATATTGTGAACAGGAAGGAAATGGATAGACTTTCTATGTAACATTTTTTTACTAATAAAAATTGGTAAAGTGTGGCATGTATGATTATTCAACCTTTTGAGTGAATACTTTAGCTTGGTTCTACCGTATCTGAGCATCTATATTTTTGCTCTTCTTTGGAAAGTAACTAAAGCTCAGAAAGTATCTATGTAACAGCAGATTTTAAGTTTCTCATCTAATTTAGTACTGAACGTTGACTGGCCCAGTCTAACAATTGTTTTATGCTTTGATCTTAATCGTTCTGTTGTCGCTCTGGTTGTATATTCGGATTCGTTGTCTCCTGGGTGATGAACTTCCACTGCAGCCTTAAGCTTTTTGCAGCCTCTAACAGGGTTCTATTATTTTTATGCATTTAACTTTATGCATAATCTAATAAACCTTCACTAGCTTCCCTGTTTCTACTTACGAAAAGTATCCCCACAGCCTGATGCTGCCACCAACATGTTTCATAGTGGGGATAGTATGCGAAGGGTGATGCGTCTGATAGTTTTGGGCTAAAATGTTTAACTTTTGCACAATCTGACTAGAACACCTTCCACTTGGCTGTTGTGTCCCATATATGCATTATAGCAAAGCAGACCGATTCACAGAAGGTTCTTTTCTTGGCCCTCTTCCACAAAGGCCAGATTTGTAGACTGCATGACAAATATAGTTCCCCTGTCAACAGATCCTTTCATCTGACAAATGGAGCTCTCACAGAGTTACTGTGGGGGTCTTGGTTGCTTCTCTGATTAAGGATTTCCTTACCCGTCACTACAATTTTAGATGGTTGGTTAAACAATGCATCATGTCAGGATCAGTGCTTAGAATATTATTTTATTACCTAACCCTGGTTTAAACTTCTCCACAATTTAATACCTGACCCATCTGCTGTGTTCCTGTTGTTTGTTCAATAATGTCCTCTAACAAACCACTAAGTTCCTTACAGATCAGCTCAATTTTTATTCAATTACACATTGGTGGATTGCTAATAATAATAACAATACTAATAATAATTTGATGCCTTCTAAAAGCCGTTGGTTGCTCTTGATTTTTTCAGATTAACAGGGGGCTGAACACAAACGTCTGTAAAACCATTTAAGACTTTTATTGAAAACCCCATATCCTTTTTTCTTTTACTTTCCAACTCGGCGCTATTTGCCTTGTCTGTCATATAAAATGCAAATCAATTACAACAATGTAACTGAGTGTTGCAAGACTGAAAACTCATGGAGAACATTTTTTCAAGGCACTAAACTTAATAGAAAAAAAATCTACTTACCATGTTAGTGACAATTTTCTAATGAAGAAATTTCTTTCATGTTCAATTGTATTTTCCTTTTAGGTGTGGTTCAGCAACAGAAGAGCTCGATGGAGGAAACAAGCAGGAGCCAATCAGCTAATGGCTTTTAATCACCTCATACCAGGTGGTTTCCCTCCGTCAGCCATGCCAGGCCTGCAGCCTTATCAGCTGTCAGACAGTCCCTACCCTCCAACCTCTATAGCCCAAGGTGGGCCTAGTCAAACACACATTCGTCTTAATGCTTAAACGGTGGTGCAAGTCTACGAATAAATAAAATGCCAGCAGCATAAAGACTTCCTGTTTTATTCTCATCAGCCTCTGAACAGCCAAGTACAGTCCATCGACCTCAGCCTCTGCCGCCCACCTCCGTGCACCAGAGCGCGCTCAGCTCATCCGCAGCCTCCCAAGACGGCGGCTCAGGATACTGCCTTTCCTCTGGAAGACACAACTTCTCAGGATACTCGGACAGCTTTGTGCCCCCGACAGGACACGGCAACACTGTCAATCCCAGCATCAGCAACGCCATCTCTCCACAGGTCAGTGATGTCAAGTGTAATTCAATTAAAAATAATAATTTGTCACATCATTTATTTGGCAAAACACAATATAGTAGTTCTCTAGGATGTTTTGGTGTGAACGTAAAAACGAAAAAAAATATATATTGAAAAAAAAAAAACACAAAGAAAGTAAGCACCCGAACATACTGGACAATCTTAACACCAGTTGAGCGTTTTGACAATTTGCGGCATGTCTGATGGTTTACCTGATGGCACATTTAAATGCCTTGTACTTGTAGAGACTTTTAATCGTAGATCCTGACCAAAGGGTTGGGACACTACAATATCCTTCTCAGCTTCTCTCACGATCCTTTCCAGGGGCCTCTAGTCTGCCATGTTCCAGCTGGAGTCTCATGCTGAGCTGGAGTCTGTGAACATGCCCTCAATCGCAACTCTGTCAAGTCTTAAGCCCCTTCTGGATCATTCTCTAGTTACAAGATCTTTATGGCTTGTAATAAAGGGAAAATCCAACATATAGTGGGAGGTTGATGCTGACTGTGGCATCAAGAGGTGGTTAGCACCTGTGACCATTATCAACAGTGAGGAGTAGTACAGGATTACGTAACAACCATGCAAAGCAAAAGTTTTAGAGGATACAGTGATCCCTCGCTATAACGCGGTTCACCTTTCGCGGTCTCGCTGCTTCGCGATTTCTTTTTTTTGGTGCAGTTTTTTTCACAGTGCATTGTGTTCTGCATCCTGATTGGCTAAACAGTCTCCGAGCTCTTTCTCTACCTGTGTGCCAATAACGTTACGGTATTTAAATATAAGTAATTCAGATTGGCCATTCAGGAGATGAAAAGTGAAACTTTGAGTGCCTGCTGGGAAAAAAAAAAACTGGCCAGAATCAGCGCAAATCCCAACCAGAGGCTCGCTTGATGAGATCCGTCGCTCTGCCGTAGATACAGCTGTGAATCTCGTGGGGCAAGTTGGAGGAGACGCTTTAATGACATGACTCCTGATCACATTAAGGCCCTGATTGATGAACAATCACATCTGCTGACCTGAACACATGTTTTATTCTTTGGTTTCAATGTAGAGTATTTAATTATGCTGTATTATAACTGTAAAAACTAAAGGTACACAGTAAAAATGCCAGTGTTGAATTAACTCCCAAAAGTGTCTATTTGTGTCCAGGTCAGTTGGTGTTAAATTCAACAACACTGAGTGTCACATTAACATTACAACGGTGTTAGTGTTAAAGTGCATTAAAAGTAACACCAGTGTAGTGTTGATCACAAAACATAATGTGGTGTTAAGTAAGTAAATAATTGACCCCATAAGGTGTCAATATCAATCAAATGCAGTGGAAAACATTCAGAACAATACACAGAAATGGAAAGTTTAACTTTTCTTAAACCCATTTCAGTATTATAGACCAATGTTAATTTAATAAAAAAAATGGGTGTCAATCTTTTAACACTTTCAAAAGTGTTACTTTAACACCTGCTGACTTGGACACATATAGACACTTTTGGGTGTTAATTCAACACTAGCATTTATACTGTGTAACTACTTTGCGGACTTCACTTATCGCAGGTTATTTTCGGAACGCAACCCCCGCAAAAAACGAGGGATCGCTGTACACTGAACCTGGTGTATGTTGTTCATGATGGTGCACAACAATGTTTCCTGTATTTAAAGCCTTAAATTCATTGTTACAATTTGCATGAGGACATTGACACAGAGCTCAACTTGAATGCATGTCACTCATGCCCGTTTGGTTCCGAAATCCTAGCTGCGTGTTTTGAAAACACACAATCTCAGCAGGCCCAGTTGTGTGATGTGAAAAGATAACGTGATGTGGGGATTTGTGACTTTCTGTTTATGGCAGAGCTCTTAACTGGAATATGTAATAGTCGATGGATCCTCCTCTAAGTGTGGTCGCATAAATATACTTCTGTGGAGCAAGCTCTCCACAATCTGGCAGTTATCACAAGTCGGCGCATATTTAGCATGTCAGTAAACGGAAGGCTTCATGAGGTGTACCATATGGTAAAAATAATAAAGCGCACAAACACATACTTCTCTGCGTGACCTATGCAAGAGGTGTCACTGTCGCGACAATGATAGATCCTTGTCAGGATGAGGAACTCTGTGGCTGTTCAATTCTTTTTTATTTATCTCGACAAATAGTTTGATGAATTTAAAATGTGGCAAACGTCCATCACCAGGAGAGGCGGAAAGGCAGCAGACACGGGGAAGGATGTATGGATGTCAGACGATGACACAAATCAAAACTGAAAAGACAATTATGGTTGATTACACAGTCATCAGTGTCTATCAGTGGCACCCTGTGAGTCCAAGAGATGGACTAACAGGCGGAAAACGAGCTTTTAGCTGGCACAAAGGGTGGCCAGCCCTTGTGCTTTGCATGTTGGGTACTAATTCCCATGAGAGAGGATCTCCATATCCTGTTATGCACAGATAAAAATAATGGAAAAAAAATGGGAGGCAGGTTTGTTGCTTTTTGTCATTGATGCCTATGAAGGCCTCTTTTGAAGCTGAAAGTATAATCAACTGCTTTCATGTGTAAGTTCCAGTTATATATTTTTTCCCCTTTAATGTCTAACTGCATAAACTGGTAAGATATTACCTGTTTTTAATGAAAACGGAGGGTTAAAATGACACAAAGCAAAATGCAGGTGCAAGTTCATGTAACCTGGCAGTCTTAGACTCTTAAACTGCACCTCAGATAATGATTTTGTCGAAGCAGAGCTGGTCTGCAAGGTGGATGCTTCCCCTGTCAATGGTTGTGCTGGTAGGTGTTCAAATACTTACAGGGTCAAAGAGTGACATCGGCTCCAACAAAAAGGCCAAAGGTGCTCAGCTTCTGCGCATGGTTTCAGCATTAACCTTTCCAGGCAGCTTGCATAAAATGGAAATCTCATCTGTCAAATTGCACCACTCTCCTTTAAGGTTTCTCTCAGTCTGGGAATGCAATCACGTAGCGTTCCAGTGTCCTAATTGATTGGAATGAAGTAATCTAGCTACTCGTAACAAAGTGTGTAATTTATGCAAATGAATCACTTTGTTGGCTAATTTGTTTTAATTTGTGTATTCACTGCAGCTGTTTGAATGTATATTGCAAATCAGTTTTCTCTATTTGGTATGATGATTTAATTAATTTTCAGATTTTAACTTAATAAGAGAGAGGAAATGAGAAATACGGTCGTTGACATTGATAGCAAAGGACCTCTTTGCACTTGGAAAAAAGTTTACAACTTCGTTTTTTCTGAGATCGCCTCAGCTTTACGGATTTATTCGCCCAATCCTTGCAGAAATTACATCTCTTGTGTTATCTGGTCTCCAGATTTGTCTCTAAAAGCTGCCTATTATTCTGTATACATGAGCGGATTTCGCTAACTCCAGATATGGTCACAGCACCGCGCAATCCTGCTTTAGAGACGGATTGCTTTAGATTGGAGATATTCTCATCTGAGCAGTTAGCTCTGCACACTGAGCAAACAGACAGAGTGATGGCTTTCTCCATCTCTGGCGTCGCAGCTCTGATCTGGTGCATACCTTAGCAATCCTTTCTCACCAAGGAAGCAAGCAGCCGGGATTTGCACCCCCTGGGACCTAATCCCCGGAACAACCTGAAAACAGACAGACCATCGGGGAACTGCTGCTGTTTCAGTTGCTCAAATTCTGGACACATGCATGCACACAACAGGATACAATTAGTACCTTGAATCATCTTAAAGATCAACTAACATTACACAGTCCAAAAATAAAAGTATCAAAGTTTGGAAAATGAGTTTGAAACCCTGTTAGATTGATTATCAATCTGCAGGCCAAAAAATTATGTATTTCTGTCATATTAGATAAATTTTGTTCTATATTTCATTTTTACTTGTGAAGTACACACATTAAAGCCAAACAAGTTAACCTTTGTCTGTGGACATGTACATTTTCTGACCAACTGAAAGTGAGTTGGGGAAGCTCGTGTTTTCTCATCATTCGTTATCATCTGTCCAGCAAAGGCCACTTGGATTTTAGTTTTGGCTTTTGCTGCGTTTTCTCCAAGATGAACTTTTTCACAACTTTGCTTCTCACGCAAACCCTTATGCAGCTGTTCACGATGGATCACTGATACCCCAGCAGACCTGACATCAGAACAAAAAAAAAAAGAAAAGAAAAAAATACATCCCCCATGGGCATGTGCACATACACAGGCTCGCTGTTTAGGCATGACTCCACATATAGGTAACTTCGACATGAAAACATACCTTACTTCTGCTTCTCATGTAACCTTTGGTCTCCTTTATGGTCATTTTTGAAGATGGAGGCAAAAAAAGTAATGTGATACAAGCATTTTTTTAATGTTTGCGCACAAAGGAGATTTGCTTTCTGTATGTTCAGGTTACAAGATATCACCTCATGCAGTTTATTAAATTCTTATAGTGGCTTTGGGAGAAATTTAGAGTGGATCTTTTTTATTTTCTTTACATTTTATAATACACAGTGAGTGACATAAGTATTCATTCCCATTTTATCAAGTCACAACAACAAACGTTTGTGCATTTTATTGAGGAAAATGACAAATGGTTTAAAGATATTTCAGAAAAACATGTCAGGCATTTCTATTCAACCCCTCAGAGTCAATATAATTTAATTATTTTTGAAATAGTTGAATCTCATTCAGAGTGTGCAGCACTTCTCATGTCTGGCCACAGATTCTCAGTTAGATTTAGGTTTGGACTAACTAGTCTATTTTAATATTTGTGAATGCTTTAATCAAACTCTTTCCATTATAACTCAGGTTGTAAATTTATTGCCATTGTCCTGCTGGGAGGTGAACCTTTTCCCCAAGTCTCAGGTTCTCTGGAGCTGCTAAAGTCCAGCTTTGTCAGTTCAGTTGAAAGAAAGTATTCCCATGGCATGATGCTGCCACCACCATGTGTAACTGTTGATGTATTCAGGTTGGTGTGCAAACTTGGTTACAAACTTCAGCTTTTCTTTTTTAGCTAAAAATTAAATTTTAGTGACATCTAACTTGAACAGATATTAATGATGTGTAGCAATGTCTAAGCTTGACTTTTTTATGGATTTATGGGTTTATTTAAATGGTGTGATCCTCTTTGCTACTTTCCATGAAAGGAAGAATTACAGAGTGCATAACAAATAGTTGCCCTGGGAGCTCTGCAGACTCTAACTAGTACTCTGCTTTTCGAAAGCTGTCAGTTTAGGTGGATGGCTATGTCTGACTAGTTTTGCAGTTGCGTGATACTCTTCCTTTTTTTGTCACAAATTGATGTTCAATACTTGTGATGTTTTATAACTAACTTCCGAACAATCTGAGTGCTTCTTAGAAAACCTGGACTTGCACTGGAAACAAATGATTTGTGCTGATGTGTCACATAAAATACAGAGAGGTTTGGGGTTGTAATGTGACAAAATGTCGAAAAGTTCAAAGGGTTGGAATATTTTTCAAATCCGTTATACAGTATACTTCATGACGGAACATTGTGAGGAAAAAAAATGCAACTGGTGTTAGTTTTAGAATCGGTTAATCAAGTCAATCAAGTTTATTTGCACTGGCGTAGCACCTTCCAGCAACAAGGCAGTTCAAAGTGCTTAATATCATAAAAAGGAAAGAATAAAGAGAACATGTCTGAAGAGATTTGCTAATGCTAACAGTGAAGAAAAAACACCAAGGTATGAAAGTTTTCAAGAGTGGAAACTGAACATAAATCATCAACATTGTTTGTACATAATGGTGAACACTAGAAAACCTCAGTTATATCGACATGCTAATGATTCAGTCTCTCTGTGTCTCCTTGTAGGTTATGGGCTTGCTGAACCCAAGTGGAGTGCCGCATCAGTCCCAGAGTGACTTTGCCCTCTCCCCTCTCACAGGAGGCCTCGAGCCTAACGGGGCCATGGCTGCTAGCTGTCACGGCTCTCAGCGCTTAGAGGCCCTTCCAAGCCTGAGCAGCATGCCCACCCTGCCAAGTACCCAGTCTTACTGCCCACCTTCTTATACCTCCCCAGCCTACGCCGTCGACCACCACCCTAGCTACCAGTACGGACAGTACGGACAGAGCAAGGTAGTGCACCTTTGTTTTTATTGAAGAAGCAATTTCATTCACGCTGGTCGTTATTGCGAGGACACATCGTTCTGCAATGCCATCTGTTGGCTGTTGATTTAGCGAGGATTGTCGAACTCGCAGTTAATTGCAAAGACCCCCTCTGATTAGGGAGCGTCTCAAATCTCCATGTGCTGCACTGGAATTACATTGGGGTTTGGGGGATCGCTAGTGGCCGGGTTACTTCAGTTTATATTATCATCATTACGGTGGCCCAGTCGCTGTCTCAGTACACTCGGCTTTACTAACTGTTCTTTCATGACCCTGTGTGATGAGCTTGCCCATCAAATCCACAGAGCAGCTCACCTAGCCATGTAATGACCTCTGTGTAACAAGGATAGCTGCCCAAATAAAAGAAGCCACATTCCCAAAGTATGTTTGACAGGAGGGAGGGGTGGATTGTGTGTGTTAGAGGCCTGATGTGAGGTACACCACCACATGTTGACCGGCCCGTCAGTGCCAACATCTTGATGTCATTAATTTAGTCAGGGACCTGGGAGAAAACCACATGTTTTGGGCGGTGTGGGGGGGCGGGGTGTACGAGGGTTGTTCTAGTGAAATGTGTACACGTCTGTACGTGAGCACAGGTATGTGTGTATGAAGGCATGGTGAGAGGGCTCTTTAGCGGGCGGGGGTGTGGGGGGGAGGGGTGATTACAGCCCCTGGCAGCCGAGGATTAGAACCATGTGTCCCTATGGAGGTCAGATTTGCAATCGTTATTGATCAGTAAAACAGTGCCAGAGATCCAGGCTGAAACCTGGTCAACCTCGCTATCTTCTGGATTGATTTCTGGTCTTTTTACCAGAGAAAAAGTTTCATTCTCACCTGCTGTGAAATACATTTAAACTTTTTGATTACACAGAAATGTATTGCTGAAAAGCTTTTTTCTTCTGTTTCTTTCTGTTCTTAATAGGTGCCTTTCATTATATGAAGCCCCGACACAGCCTATGCAGGAAGCTCATATGGATACGCTGGCATTCCTACCCGGAGAGAGCCGCCACCCATTGCCTTTGCCAACTTCTCCAGCCCTAGGGACAGCAAGACCAGCAGCGTGGGAGGTGAAAGGGTTTATTTGGTTTGACTTCAGCAAGAAGCAGAGACACTTTGGATGGTTGTGTAGCAGCGATGGAAACGAAGAAGTTTCACTGTAATGATTAATGACTGTAGGCAACCTCACGCCCACCATGCCAAGCTGAAAGGACCAAGAACAATTTTTTTTTCTATTTTTTTTCTGAAAAAAATAGGGAGTGGGGCTTTGTGTATGAACTGAATGTTCAGGACTTTGTATTTGGATCCTATGGTAAGGCGGAGATGTAATGTGGACTTTTCCAGCCCCAGGTGCCTCTGTGGTCTTTTGTGGTTGAAGGTTAGACAGGTTGGTGACAGTGTGCTCAGCTGTAATACTTCTCTCAGAATGTCTTCATGACAAAGTCTTACTGTATATTGACGAGACTCATGCATATGTAGTTCGACATAAACACGCAGCTGCGTTTGAAAATCCACCCAAAACGCATAAACTGAAGCTAAGTGGTGTTGGTGCAACCCAAAGAAAGTGCAATACATTCATACCTCATGTGCTGTAAATGAACACAGATCGAGGATCTTCAGTTATATCCACAATTAGCTATCTCTTTTGTTTGGTGGTATAACATTTTGGGTGAGTGCATTTATCAGTCAGGGGAGCTTATCAAGCAATGGATAGAAGTCACTGTAGTCATACAGTCTTTTGCCAAAAAGTATATTTAAAGACTCTACCAGTGAGTACAATATTCATCTTGACTGTTGATTTTTGTTGTCGCTTTGCATGTTTTAGTTGTTTTCAGGATCTTGTCGATTTGTAGGTGCCCTCCTTATTTATTAAATGTTGCTCAATTGTTTTTTTGTTTTGTTTTGTTTTTACAGTAATTCTTCTACAACTGCTCCACTGTGCTTAAGTCTTACATACAGTTCATTATTCCCTTTCTTTTTTTTTGTATGATTTTTTTTTAAATTTAAAATTGTGTGATTTTTTTTGTTGTTGTTGTAAGAAGTTTTGTGTAAAGCATAGCACTATTTCTATTTATAATAAACAACGTGCAAAAATACAGATGTTTTACATTTGGAATATTTTCATTTCATAAAAAAATTACAGAATTTCTAATATTAGAAACCTGCAATTTTGTAACATTTATTTTTATAGTGTTGTAAAAATGATGATTTTTCATCCATTAAAAAACCCTACACTATAAAAGTTTTATATTTTATAAAGATTTATTAAACAAAGGAACTGAAAAGTTTATGTTCCTGATAAAACACCAGGATTTCACAGATCACAAGAAGTGAACGTTAGACCATGAAATTAATTTTTAAATATGGTTTGAATAAATCACCTTTGTAAAATCTTTTTCAGAAATAATGTGACATCTGTCTCAATATTCACTTAGAAAACAAACACATCCTTAAAAGTGATAACAAAGAAATAACTGTGATTTTGTTTGTGCTCTTCTCACTTTTGTACATTTTGATGGCTTTACCCTAAAGATTGCAAACAGACAAATGGAAAATTCTACTGCAACAGCTGAACCGTATTTTAGGCGATTTATATTCCCAATAATTAAATTTAGTTGTACACCAGAGAGGACTGAATGCAAAAATGGGAGGTTTGAACATTTGTGCAGTGCGGGTAAGTACAGCGTTTTTATATTTAATTTTACTTAGCTTATAATTTCTCAGTTAAATTGTACAAGCTGTGTGGCATATCAGAACTGAAAAAGACTTGAAAGTATTTTTTATGTTATTCTCTTAAGTCACTAAACCAATCTGATTATTAAAATAAATAAATGAAAGAATGTGAAAAATAGTGGAACTGTACAGCTTAAGAAATGTAGGCGAATCAAAAATACCATATTTTATCTATAATGTGAGATTTTTTTGTGTATTGTTATTTAAAAAACATTTGTCAAATAATATTATGTAGATACATATTTTGTAAAAACATATTTCATGTTTCATGAGTTGTTTGTTTTACTTCCTTCAGTCTGGAAATGTTCTGTATTTGTCATTAATGGATTTACATAGATTACAGATAAACATAATTTCACTGGAATTGACCAATTAATACCCCCAAAAATATATTTTGCGATAGAAGTTTATTTTTATTCTTCATCAAGTATTTAATATTTTCAAACTGCAAACATTACATTTTTATCAAATGGACACCTATTTATTTATTTATTTTTACTCAAACATGCAAGATACTTCATAACAAGTGCTTAGCATATTTAATATAGCTTTTTATTGTATTTTTAAAAGTATTAACAGTTCTTTTGTCTATTAAAAAAAATCTCAAAAATATTAAACAAAAAATATATTTAAAATTAAGTGTTGGCATTACAATAAATAAAAATTGGCAAAAAATAATTTAACAGCTTTAAGATATATTTAGAATTTGTTTTATTTTAGCCCAAATTTGCCTGAGGTTAGCCACATGAAATTCTAAGAATTGTATTATCTGTTGCATTTTAATTCAATTAGACAAGACAATCTAAAAAAAATAAAATAAATAATGAAAAAACAGTTATACTCAGAGGGACCCCTGTTAGATTTCCTGTCGTATTTTGTAAGAATGGTTCTATGTGTCTTGGAGGTACTTTGGTCTTGTGATTTTCTGTCTCACTCACACTCTCCAGCACTAAATCATAAATATATCCTCTTTCATAAACACTCCTTTCGAACAAATTCCCGCTCCCCGGTGGCTCCTTCACACCCCATAATGACTAAAGCAGAGCGGCTGTAAATTATATAAGGTCGACAGGCCTCAGACACACTGGGACATCAGTCACTGACATGGCTGCACAGAGCTCAGACGGCTTTGGGCTCCAACCGCCAAACAGAGATGAAAAACACTGCTCACCCAGTGGGTAGAGTCCCCAGAAGGTTAAACAAATCGCAAGCGCATTTTTATCATTCCCCGCTGTTTTCTCTCTCGCTTTCCCTCTGAGTTTCAGGAATCAGGTGTGCAGCTGTCGGTGTCATTTATGATACAGCCATAAAACGAGCATAAATGTGTGTTTAAATGTTAGTGTGTTTGTTATGTTTTTTGTTTTTGTGGTTAGTTTTTCTTTTTTCTTTTTTTTCTTTTTGCATTTCAGCTACTTTGGCTGCATTTGTTTAAGTTTGCTGGTTGACCAAGATGAGATCAAACTAAACTTTACTATATTTTGTATAACTCTGAGGAAGATTTTATCTTTTTTTCTTTTACAACTGCTCTGAACTTGAAAGAGTTAAAAAAAAAGAAAGAAAGAAAGCTAAAGGGGTTGCTTTGGAACAAAGTGTCAGTCAAGCAGCTACACACTGGAGACAACTTAACCTCTGACCCCAACACTCTTTGAAATGAGTAGACTACTTGACCGGAGCTGACAACAATCCAAGCGTCTCTGCAGCTTCCAACCCCCAAATTAAAAGTGAAAGGAAGGAGGACAAAGACGATGGGCTAAAAAAAGAAAAAAATATGAAGATTTCCGTTAAAAATATTAAAGCAAAGATATTTACAGTCAGGATAGTTGATGAGAGAAAATTTACTAGTTTTAGTGTTTTTTCTTACTCAACAAAATATTTTTTTTCTGTGTGCGTTTCAGCCATATTGTGCATGCAACAGGGCAGGAAAAAGGGGAGCTTTATCTGAGAAATGCCACCTTATCAAGCCACTTAAAAGAGTGGGTGGCTCACAGCATGCCTTTCCTAAAGTGGTGTGTGCCTCCCTCCTGTGCACCCGTGCCATTTGCTACCCATTTTCAGTTGTCCATGTTCATTTCCCTGCGCATTTTTCAGTTTTATTTCACTTCTAATTAATTCTTTTTTTTTAATTTTATTTAAATATGAAGAGCACAAACCGGACCCACTTTCTTGCTCTCTTTAGCCGATGCAAGCAAATTCTGGAGGACACGAGCCTCGCCGTCCACGACGTGGGAGTGAACAGAACTTTTTCCAACTCCACCGTGAGTCCACTTTCTCACACTGTTCCGGCGTTCTCCACTTCCAGGGAGACTTACGACAACGCTTACTTCTACATACTTTTTGTGATGCTCTTTTACTCCTTCCTTGCCATGACACTTTTTAAGTGCTTCATAGGCAGCGATGAAGAGAAAAAGGATCCCTATGAGGAGTTCATAGGAACTAGGCGCCCGTCAGCACAAACGTTCAACGCAGGCCACATGGCTGAGAAGTTTTACTTTGAAGAGGAGAGCAGCCTGTGAGCCACAGGCTTTCTGGGGGAAAGCGGAGGAGGGGTACGGGTGCATATGGGGAATGTTTTGACAGTCACCAAGCCAGAAAAACGTCAGGCGAGACCTGCTAGTGATTTTGCGAGACTCTCAGTAACTTCATTTTCCCCTTTCCTCCCGCTACCCCTCCTTTCGCCAACTGACAATCAGAAAACTCACGCAAGCACGGCCAGTCGGCAGAGATGAGGGGAGACTTGCCTCGCCTCTGATCATCCGAGAGAAGGATGGAAACATGCAAAAAGTGTGGGTCAATGGCGGGCCGGAATCTCCTCCTGTGAGGCCCAATCAGGATCAATAACACCAGGGCCCACAACGTGCACACATCGTAGGAAACAAGAAATGACGAACTCTCTCCACGAATACGTGTGTGTATGTGTGTTTTAAAGAATTAGAAAATATAAATAAGTGTATAAGTGTAAATGTTAACCTGCTTTATAACTTTTTTCTGAATTCCTACAGTACATTCCTAAAGTTGTCCTCTCTCTTGGGTTTTAACATTTTATTGCATAACACCCTAAAGTTTCTATTTATTTTATTGGCAATTTGCATAATAGACCAAACAAATTACCACATAGCAGTAAGGAGGAAGAAAAAGGATGCATTGCTCTCTATTTTATTGTACATAAAGATCTTAAAACTGTGGCGGACATAAATATTCAGCCATCGATTCAGTCCGGTACTTTGCAGAATCATCATTCCCTGCAATTACAACTGCAAGTTTATTGTGCGCAGAAAGTTAAATGATATTCTCTGGCAGTATGTGTAGACCTGTCCTGCTGAAACCTAAACTTCTGTAATGATTTCAAGTCTTTTGCAGCCTCTTCTAAGATTGCCCTGCATTTTCCACCGTCAAGAATTCCATTCATTCTGACTAATTTCCCCTTATGTGCTGGTCTGTTGGGGTAATGCACACACTTCACGTTTCCACCACATATGACATTTTGTATGTAAGCCAAAAATTACGTTTTCATCTCATCTGACTGGAGGATCTTTTTCCATGTTTGCAGTGTCCTCTGCATCTTTTTAGTTCTTCCTACTGTCAATAAGAGGCCAAACTTGTGCAGTGTAGGACTAATTTTTGTCGTGTCAACAAATTTTTCCACCTGAACCGTGGGCCTCTTTGTTGTTTTTGACAAATGATCTACCTGCCCAGGCTTTAGATTTGATTGTCTTGGGAGGTTTGCAGTTGTGCCATACACTTTCCATTTTCAGATAATGGATTAAATTGTGTTCTTTGAAATAAAATAGTCAATTTTCTGAATTTCTATTTAGTTTAAATTACACACAGGTGGAATCTCTTTCTAAGATGCTGACCTATGAAGCCAAATAACTAATTATATATAGGAGTATTAGAATAAAAGGGATTCAATATATGTGCATGCTACACTTTTCAGATATGAAAAAGGAAGCTTTTTTCTTACTCTTCACAATTATGCAATAATTTTTGTATGTGCATCAGATAAACAACATTGAGATTATTGTTTATCTGATGAGAAGGAGCTGCAGGGTTCTGTATTCTTTTGAAATGCACTATAAAATAAATATACATTATTCAATCAAGAAAAAATTAAAGTCCAAATTAGGTTTTTAAAAAATATGTCATATCATCCTGACAAACATTGATCCTATAGTATTTTGTACTATTTCTAACCAAAGTGCAGTTGATTATTCCAAAACATGATGACATCTCAGGGCTACATTGGCTCTGCGGTAGTCACAATTGAGGGACATTCCTTTGTCATTATATTGTAATTGATCTGCAGTTTATGCACAGTTACAGATCGTTTCAACCCCAAAGTGACCCCATCAGAGCCAACTTTACAAAGCATTGGGTGAAATGCGAACCGAGGACTCCCTCTGCAGAATTAACTTCAGTTGAGCGGTGGGTTGTTGTGGGGAGGATTTCTTGAGAGAACACACGCTTCTTATTTGTGGCACGAATTGCAAAAGTTACCAAAAGAAGAGAAAAGGCGGATGCTTCAGATTAGCAGTCAGCTGGACACACAGGTATCGCTCTAGATCTCTCAGATGCACAAAACTTTGGTGCGATTTGTACAATTAAATCTCCTGGGGGGGGTCAAAGGTGGACCTGGGCGGACAATGCCGCTCTAATTTGAACTATCCGCTCCTGCCGGTCCCTAAGGCTGAGTGGGCCTGTTTTCACTTCGCCCTTCATAATTAAATTTTTGCCTCGTCCTCCTCCTGTGAGGAGCAGGGGGTCAGCATGTGTTTGTACAGGCTCACGCCCCTGGAAAACCAGCTCTCTTTTTGGACAAATATTTCCTAATACTTCAAATGCCAACAGTACAATTTAGCGTAGCAAAGCAAATGGGGAAACTGCAATAGATGTTGGATTCTTTTCGATGTTTTTAATTGTTTGCTTACAATAAATGAAACATTAAGCATCAGTGCTTTATTAAATATAGGTTATCTTTGTAAGTGAACAAAACTAAGCTATTTGTTATTTTGGATGTCTCAATAAAAATGCGTTTTATATCACAAATTAACTTAACTTTGTTTTTTCTTCCTTTGCTTAGAGTCATGCTGTCTGAACCAAAGATTTGCTGCCATCTACTGGTCAAAATATAACACTCCTGATGTTTGGATGGGCAGGTTTTAGAGGCTGTTAATGCAACAACACTATTGGCCACTAACTTTCTTGTCCTAAAGCTAATGCCACCAAAAAGAGGTTATCCTGCAGCAGGTAATACTGTTCTCCCAGTTAACTTCAACATCACTACAGTCAAGAGCTCATGATGTACTTGGTGTCCTAATTCTGGTCATTAAATTGAAAATCACATTTACGTTGCATGAAGTGTAGATCCAAATCAGTAACATAATTCACACATTCTCCAAAGCATTCTGGAATATGCACAGATATATTTATAATAGGAGAAAAATTAAGCAAAAAAAATAAAAAAACTAAGTTAAGTTTTATAATAATCTTTTTGTTGATAACTGTTTTTATTTGTAACACAAAATACATTTCTAATGAAATGTCAAAAAAATATTGCCAGTTACCTTTACCTGGAGCAGCCCCTCTATTTCAATATATCCCAGTCATACACACTGGCCCACATATATACACAACATGATGATATATTAGATGCACCATGAGAAAACTAGAAAAAGTTGCCTGCGTAGAAAAAGATAAAAACACCAATTTCTGATAAAGTTGAAATTTTCATTCTTTTTGCAATATATACTTGCCGTCATGAAGAGACCACCCAGTGCAATTGTTTTAGAGACTTTACAAAATGATACACCGTCTTTGAATTCAGCTTTTTTTTACAGAGTAAATCTTAGTTGTTTTGGGGCTCAGAGAAATTCCCCGCTGATTAACGTCAGCAAAAAATAAATTTGCTATTTATTTTTTGTTTTTGCCAATAAGATGGAAATTTGAAAGAAACACATGGATGCTTAACATCTCCACCACATAACCCTACTGCATACCAGTAACAAGCTAAAAACCTTTGGTCAGCAGAGATAACTTTGGTTCTCAGGTTAAATGCCAAGAGGGAATAATTCTCCTTTGCTGCAGAGTCACAACTGCAGATACAGCCTAAGGACAGAATCTTTAGCAGCAAAACGACAGCAGCAGGACATGAGAATTACTGTATATTTTGAAATCAACAGGCATATTTCCATACTTGATATGACAGAAAGATACAAGTGAAAACACATCAGAACTGCTCATATGATGAGAGGCATTCATGTCCGTTATGATGCATAGCGTCCAGAATGAAAATTTGTGATGGTAATCCAGCAGATCAGTGATCAGTGATGTGATAAACCGCATCAAGTAAAAGCATCACCTAAAACTAAATAATTTATTTTATTATATTTCCTACAAGGTGAGTCAGACAAATGCTCACTTTTGTCTGCGCACATTCCCAGGAAAACCTGTTGGCAATCAACCATGATGTTACTGCACAGTAATGTGAATGAACAGCTTTTCTTAGCACCACAAGGTTGCTCATCAGGTTTGGGGACAATTTTTCAAAACTATGAGGATTGTTATCTGTTTCTACAGTCTTTGTTTTTTTTTTTTCAAATCACTAGAAATCTCAGAATCCACACATTTGGTATCTGTAAATAAGTCACAATGCACCTGGTTTTGTCTTAGTCCCTCAACCTCCGAACTGCTCTGTGTTCTAGGCAAGTACAATCTGTGAAGGAATAGTTTCTTAGTGCATCAGTGGATTATTGAGAGGATCCGCCTACACGTTAAAGCTTTATGCCTTTGTGTTTGACAATGTCAGCTGTCTGAGGATGTATGTGTACAAGCATCCAACACAGGAGGAAGTTCGACAAACCTCTACAAAGTATCTCTCCCAATTTTTTTTTTGCAGTATATGTAAATATCTCAACTGTAACTCAGTGCCATTTTCCTTCAACAGTTTATAGTAGAATTTCTTTAATTGTTTATCTGGGTTTACAGAACAATAATATTCTTTACCAGTTTTAGTAGAGAAGAAAAAAAAGAGTTTAGCACCTGCTGAAAAAATTACAATAAGGATTGGTACCAATAAAAGACAGAAATTTTAACTCCAGAACGTTGGCTGCACAACCCACTCTGTTAACCGCAATGACTGTGCCTCTTTGTTTCCATATGCAGCTCTATTCCTGGGGGTTTAGTTGAATGAGATGTGCTTGATTGTCAGAGAGCAATTATTGCAGGTCGGCCCAAGAAGGATTTGGGATAAATACTGCGGGAAAGGAGAAACCTGTTAATTATGAGGAAATAACTTTGTGATCCTGACAATGTGTGATGCAAATTAAAAGGGAATATATACTTACACTAAACAAAGCCTCAGAAATCCCATCATTGTTATTGTTACCATGGGTTAACAGAGAGACTTTTAGGTGAAGTGTCATAGATTGGAAATCTGAAACAAAGAAATAGCAACAGCTAAACTCTGCACTTTGACTTTTCTTCTCCAAACTCACTCTGCTCTTCTGCACTTCATTTTTACTACCAGTCAGACAAAATAATATCAGCTCTAATAAAATCAGCTTTACATAAAAATATTAATCCTCTGACACCTGGAACAATTTGAATGTTGATAATTAAATCATAATCTCTAGCATAGGGCTACAACTAACAATTGTTTTTAGTAATCAATTATTTTAATAGGCTAAAGATTCTTCAGATTATTTTTATTTAACCAAGTGAAGCTGAAAATAGGCCTCTTGTGTCTTGGGTAGAACATATTAAGGTTTTATGTTAGGATTCTTAATATCTTAAATGCAAAAGGGATAATTATTTGTACAATTTTAGCTTAATTATTACTCTGAGCATGTTGTTCTTTCAGCAAATGAGGCTTTTTTGAATCTGTATGCTCCAGTTAATGATTAATCCATTCCTAAATTAGTTGATGGTTATCTCAGTAATTGATTCATCATGATTAATCGTGTCGGTTCTTCTCCGCTGAAATCAATTCCAACATAGGTTTTGTCATGAAGTAACATTTTAACTGTTTCCTCAGCCTTTGAGTTTAGTCTCCGACTGTCAGGTTAACCAATGAAAGCATTGGTCAACCTGTAAATGTGGAAGTTGATGTATTATAGTCAGCAGACGTCGCAGAGGCTTGTGGTTCAGTGGTCTCAGTTCAGAGTGGACAAGGAATGCTGCTATTGGCTGAATTGAAGACTAGAGAAAATTGTCAGATTATAATTGTGTGACTTATGTTAATGCACTCAAAGTATGATTTTGTAATTGACAGAAAAAGTGTTTGTCATTTCATAAAGACACTTACACCATATTACATAGTATCTAGAAGAAGTGGATTTTCACTGCACATTTAGATGATGATGATGAATGATGAAGCCATGGCGCTTTTTATGTTAATTTTCTTAATCATAAAGGTTATTTGGTGTTGGGATAAAATATCTATTGCTGTCAAGAAAAGTAAGATGAGAAACTACAGTATTTTAAATGTTATAGGCAACTGAAATGCAAAATCAGTTTTAATGTAGTGTGTGTAAAACCCGTAGATTTTGTTTAATAAAGTTGCACAAAAGCAAAAATCTATGAATTTTTAAGTTCTTTTGAGGGTACAACATGTGCTATTTTAATCTACTGTGATTACTGTCTATTACACTTATCATATGTTTGTTTATTGAAGTCTAGTATGTTTACAAGGACTAATTTCCTCCTTCTTGAACCACGTGTTTAATTAATTTAATCAGTCTCCACTATTGAGTTTAGGCTGCATTATAAAGAATTATGTATTTTCTCTTACTTTATTATGTTTACTCTTACTTACAGTTCTTGCAGGTCGACTCATAGTCGGAGCAGCAGTCCCCTATAGTCACACAGGCCTGATCACAGAAACACGTGTCCCTATGACAGTCATTATTCTGACCCGCGCAGCACAGTACTGGTGGATCTGAGCAGCCTGGACCAACTAGAGAAAGCACAGCTTTTTCAGATGAAACTCGACATTTTTACCTTTAAAATACTCAATTTAAAGTGGAAATAATGAAGTAATTTGACTGGCAGACCCTGAAACAAGGTCACAAACATAATGGGAGCAATGAAAGCGAATGCACAGCAGTAAATTAAAGGAGTGAAAACTGTGATTGTGTTTGCATTACCTGTTGCATTGACATTTGCAACTGTTGTTTCAGCTGGAAAATTACAAAGCACAAGTCAAATGAATTTTAAAAGAAAGAAAACTCTAAGAAGCTGGAGAAAGGCACCAACAACCCTCCCGACCCCACTAAGGGACAATGATGACTAAGGGACAAGGGTGTAAAGAAAATGGATTGATGGAGAAAACTAAGACAAATAGCTCAATTAGGTAGTTAGTTGGAATCCAATGAAAATTGGTCATTTGTCGGAATGAAAACATTGGTTACCTGTTGTGTTGGCATTTCTAAAAGTTGTTTCAGCTGGAAATTGCAAAACATAAGTCAAATGAATTATAAAAGACATAAAACTCTAATATCAAAGCTCAGTTAGCTAGCTGGTTAGAATCCACTGAAAATGAATGCACTGTAGAAAGGAAACTGGTTGTGTTACCTGGTGCATTGGTATTTGTAACAGATGTTTCAGCTGGAAAATTGTGCAGCACAAGTTAAATGAATTTAAACGAAATAAAACTGTTAAGTCACATAGCTCAGTTAGCTAGCTAGTTGGAATCCACTGAAAATTGATGCGCTGAATAAAACTAGTGGTTGTTTTACCTGTTGTGTTGACATTTGTAACAGTTGTTTCAGCTGGTGAACAGCAAAGCACAAGTTAGTCAAATTACATTTAAAGTACATACAGTAAAACATTTTACCTAGGAATAATGACAAAGAAAGCACAGTGATTGCTCTGCAATCCAAACCAATAGTTGAATATGTGCTAATTCCAAGCCTATACATTTTCAAAGTTAAATTTTTACCATCTTTGGTAGGATTGCTTCAGTTTTGTGTATGACACCTTGTATATTTTCTAGTATTTGTATCTTTAAATCCCCAAATAATCAAGCAATACATGAGTCATGAGCTGTACTCATGACAAGGGAAAAATGCAGTCAAGCTAAAATACCCAAATAAAAAAAACACACACTGCGTCATAGCAGTTGTGGGTTTCCTCTGCTTTTCTTAGCAACAAAACTACAGTCTAATTGATTTCTACAGATAATCATCTTTGACTTTTCATTTGGGGGACATTCTGTTTTGAGTATTTAGAAGATTTACTTAGCAACTAGTTATAAAACAAAAAAGCTTTCATAAGCCTATGCAATTAAACACTTGGGACTCTGCCAAATAAGGTTACTTCCATCATGTATTGAAGTGAGCTACATATCAAATTAAGCAATGACTTTTCCCTGAATGACGTAACTGCCCAATAAAAAAAAACAAAACAAAAAAAAAACTTGTCTAAGTCTGTCTAAAGATCTGATCAAGTTTGTTTAATGTCCAATAAGCAAATTTTGTCTTTCCCAAACATATTTTTAATTTGTGTAATACATTTCCAATTAGACCTCCAAATCAATCTTCCTCTCTACCCCTGTGATTTAATCAGATACTAACCAGATTTATCTCCCATGTAGAGCGAGCTCCTGTTGCAGTCTGTCTCATTCATTAAGAAGTACAGTCATCAGTTTGGTTGTATTGTATATCGTTTACTTTGCCCATTGGGCTTTCTTATTTTTCCATTTGATTTTGTTCATTAGAATATTGTATTAATTTCATGTACAATATTTATCAACCCGTTTTAAAGTAATGAATTTATGTGCTTTAAAATGTTTGCCATAAAAATCAGAGAGGAATCAAAGTATTTGTTTTTATGTTCCATGTAAAACTTCTGATGTGTAATTGCTCAGGTTAAATTAAATATAAAGAGGTGGAGCTGGTTTGATATGGAAATTCAGTGAGATTGGTTGAGCTATTTAAAAAAAACAAAAAGTCATTTACAGCAACTATTAAGCAAGGTGCCAGTTGAAAGTTTTAAAATGTTCAAGCCTACAATTTAATGGTAAAGGACTGATAGTGAATGTGGTTGTGTTGTAATAATTACCTGTTGCATTTGTTACTGTTTCAGCTGAGAAATGACAAAGAACAAGTGAGTCAAATTGGTAATATTTGAAAGGGGGTGAATAAGACTGTCATGACACTTTCATAAACATGACATACATGTCATGAACCTGAATAAGCCTTCATGAATTTTTATGACTGTTGTCATAACGCGTCATTCGGTAAATTATGACACTTTTAATACACAGTTGACATTAATCAAAATGTCTGAGAACTTGACATTAACCAATAAATCATTACTGTTTAAACTTTTTGGCTTTAATAACAGTTACCTAATTTTTAAAGTGCAATCAGTAATACTTTTAGAACAAATTTATCAGCAATGATTTCTTTGTTAATGTCAAGTTGTCATAAAGACATTTTGAATAATGTCAACTTTGTATTAAGTGCCAATTTACCGAATGACGCTTTATGACAGCCATAAATATTCATGAAGGCTTATTCATGTTCATGACAGGTGTTATGTCATGTTTATGGCAGCATCATGTCAGTCTTATTCACCCCCTTCAAATAAAGCGTTACTGTCAAATTAAACTGGAACATAATATATTAAACAGTCCTGATGTGTTGTGGTGCTTAGAAATGCAAACAGCATTTAAAACACCCCATACCTATATGTAGATACAGAATTGTACCAGTAAAATTGTAGGAATTAGGCAGAGACTTTTCTGGACATATTTCACAAGGTCAACAAAGATTGGTGGAGAATGTCAATTACATTCATGAAATTACCTGAAGGACTGGTATTTCTGTATGTTGTTTGAGCTAGAAAAGATACAAAAGCAAAATGTTCGTTTCAGAAACCAATCTCAACTAAAGATAGCAAACCCTTGGCTTTCAGAGGTTGTTTATTGAAGTGATGCAAGTTTTTGCAATGCATCTGGTGAGGTTATCTTCATTTGGTACATCTGGACCTGCTGTGCATTTTGCAAGGTAAGCCATCAAAGTTAACTTTAACCAGTTCTGGTAAGATTGTTTTGTGATCAACCCCATTTGGATACTCTAGTATTAATATGCAACTAAATGAGTAATTTCCCTTTTTATGCCAACATGAAACAGAAAAACTTGATATAGCATGCCGGTTTTTGGTTTCCCACTGAATCATGTTGAGTCGCATGAACTACCAGTGTAGAGAAACAAAACAAAAGTCTAAACTTTTCTGTTCCCATTAGTCATGGCAAGAAGCCATTTCTACATCAATTGTTTAAACCTTGACAGATTACTTTAAATTTCAAGAGTTACAATAAATCTTGAGTCAAGAGGTATTTTTAGAAGCTAGTAGAATGTCATTTTCATCTCACCTTTACAGGAACACAGCTCCCCATAGATAAGAAAAAAGTAAAGCAGGAGCAAAGCCATTTCTCTGTGAACAAGTCTCAAGGTTAATTGTACGATCTGAATGTACCATTGGCGAACAGGATATTTAGAATGCTGGCATGCCGAAATTCTGGTTCTACAGGTTCAGTCAAAGAGAAAGTTTAACAGCACATAGTAAACAGACTAGTTACCATTTCTTTTGAATTTATTACTCAAATGTCAGAAGGCAGGATACTGCATTTGAAATGCACATTACATTTATTCATTTCTTGCATTTAGACTGAAATGACATTTATCCAAGTCACAGAATTATACCATGAATATGAAACTTTTACAAATGATGAAATTACATTGCAGATAAACAAAGGAAACTGGAACATTCATAGCAAAGCCGGTCTGAAAATTTAAAAGGGACAATGCCTCCAAGGATGTTTTTACAATGTTAGAGATGAAACATGAAAATGCACTTAAATATGCACTCTCCAGCTTTCGCCAAACTCTTGTGTATTCTTGGCAATAGTTCCATCTGGTTTCACTTTGTCATTCGTCTTCCGGCCATCAAAATTTCCACACAAGCCTTCCACTCTCCTTTTATAAAGGAACGGCAGAATGATATCTAGAGAACAAAAAGGTCTGCTTAAGTAAACAGAATTGAGAAGTGGTTCACCCAATGGGTTAAGGATTCATTACCAGCTTTACAGTGCCCACTGAACTCCACCAAAAGGCCAAAATCTGTCTTTAGGGAGACACGAGAAGAATGCATTTGGATATCAAGGCCAGGAGCTGCGGAACCTGGAGCTTTAATTTTTTTCCCATCCACCTGCAAGAAGGAGGAAGAAAATTGAGAAGCTAGAAATATTAAGATATCCATACAGCATTATTTTCCTAGTAGTAGATTAGGAATTTGTAAAGCTTGTCAGATGAATTATGGCTTTGATACTTACGAACACTTTCCTCTTGTGCTTAAGCTCTATAGTGTGGTTGTAAACTTTAATTTTAAGGTCCTGCAATCTTCGTTTGTGCTCCTCCTCATCACTATCCTCTCCACTGATTTTACTTCTCTCCATCTCCTCACTGCTGTCATCAGTGCATGCATTTGTGCCCTCTATATAGATTTCTGGGAGATTCTTTGGCAGATTTTTGGTCCTCACCAGCACATACAAGTTTGTCCCACTGAAATCATGTTTCAGTTTATCAAATGTTTGGTACTGTGGGTTTCCCTGGACGGTGCATTCACCAAAGTCTGTAAGTATCAAAAAAAAAAAAAAAAAGTTAGTAGCATTAACATTTTGAGAGTTAAGGAATTTTCGTGCCATACCTGTAGACTTGCAATAATATTTGCCCGTTTCAAGCTGAAGGCACACAGCATCATCTTCACACCCATCTTTGTCTTTGCAGTCAACCTTTCCCTCGCCATCATCTTCTTCACACTCACATTTCTGCTTGCAATGACTGGTGTACCATACTTCATTGAACTGGAAAATGACATACAATCTTAGATCAATATACACATTGCTATAATGGCAAATTTAGTGACATTTAAAGTTACTTACCTGGTGAGTTTCACCATTCCTGTCAATACATCCACATTTCTGTACAGGCACACAAATGCTCCCTTTTTGTACAAAGCCATCATCACATACACATCCTGAGGCACAATAAGTCTCTGAATTGCAGTGTGGCAGACCAGTCAGGTTTTTGCATGTAGGGTTGCATGCAGGAATGCAAGTGGTGTAGTGACTGTTCTCTGCACAAGAGGGTGCTGAAAGACACGTTTGACAACTTTCAGTCCGACTCTGAACATTAACAATTATAGATATTGTTTATAGAAAGATGAGTAATTTACTTGAAACATGTGGTGCTCCTGGATGTGGAACAGTTTGCTGGGGTCTCATTGTAGGATTGGTGGAAATGTTTGGCCTCAGTGTGGGTACTTGCAATTCACTTGTGGGTGGAATTCTAGGAGTTTGTAATGTAGTTGAATTTGGAGGCTGTAAACCAGTCTCTGAAGAAGGTACTGGGTTGGTTGGAGCTGGAAATTGAGGCTCTAGAGTAGCATTGCCTTGTGCAGTCACAGCATGTGGCCCACCTGTGGATGAAGGCTGGGGTTCAGTCACATTGAAGGGTGCTTGGTTGGTTGGAGATGGAATCTGGGACCCAACAGTGGCATTGCCTTGTGCAGTTGGGGGATGATGCCCACCTGTGGGTACAGGCTGGGGTTCAGTCAAATTGGAGTGCGCTTGGTTGGTTGGAGCTGGAATCTGGGGCCCAACAGTAGCATTGGCTTTTGCAGTCGCAGCATGTGGCCCACCTGTGGGTGAAGGCTGTGGCCTTGTCTCGTTTGAGGGCGCTTGGTTGGTTGGAGCTGGAATCTGGGGCCCAACAGTAGCATTGCCCTGTGCAGTTGTAGCATGTGGCCCACCTGTGGGTGAAGGCTGGGGTTCAGTCACATTGGAGGGTGCTTGATTGGTTGGAGCTGGAATCTGGGGCCCAGCATTAACTTGTGCAGTTGTAGCATGTGGCCCACCTGTGGGTGAAGGCTGTGGCCATGTCTCATTGGAGGGTGCTGAGCTGGTTGTAGCTGAAACCTGTGGTCTAGCAGTAGCATTGACTTGTGTAGTTTGAGTATGCAGTCCAGTCTCACTGGAGGGTGCTGGAACCTCAGGGGCATTTGTTGTAGTCCAGTTTGCTGGTGCCACTATTGCTGGGTTGACCAAATCTGCAACATTAATGAGTTAATTTGAGGGCTTTTAGAAAACTAAGAGCTAAACATTACAAGATTACCTTGGCAACCTCCACGATAAAGTTTTATGTCATCCAAAGCTACGCCAGATTCATTGGTGCCTCTTCGGCCCTCAAAAATGATCTGAGTCAATACAAATAGAAGCATGTTCCATTGTCAGTTAAAACTGCACACAATACTTTAATCAATGGGAAAATACAAGAGCCCCCACCTGAAATGTCCCATTTCCCACCACGTCCACCTTAGCAAGATGCCACACATTTCCGTGGTCGTTTCCTCTACTCCATAAGATGGTAGCTTGTTTGTCTTGAAGCAGGTAGACATGAAGACCCATTGTGTCAGAGCCAGCCATACGATACCAGAATGTCAGACATTGTGGGCCAGTGTCTGAACACCCTGTGCTAATAAGACTAGCAGTGTCCCCTAGTGATGCCATGCTTGCGTCAAGGTGGAGATAGTGGCCATCTGGACAAGGAGATGAGCAAAGTTGTAGATTTTGTATTTCTTGAGATGACCAAAAAACTAAATCTAGTCCTTTGGTCAATTCTGATCAAGTATTCATGACCAACACTCGGGATGCAACTCAGTTTTGCTATAATTAGTTGAATACCTCCAGTGGTGTGATCCGAGAGGGAACCAGTGATCAGTGTAGGGGTGGAACCATTACGCCTTTCCCAGTCAAACGCGCCAGTGAGCATCTGACTCCATTGGCAAAAATCTTTTTCAAAGTCGCAGTCAAGATGGCATACTGAAAAGAAAAGTTAGCAATTTGGAGAGTTCATTTTTAAGTAGTAGTTAAAAAAAAGAAAAGATAGAGTTGTGGCTTTACCATACCTGGGTGTTTGGCTTCCTCAGGAGTTTTAGTTGCATTGTCCACATTGATGGTCATTAGTTTAATTGTATGAGGCACAACATTCAGTGTTGGTACCTCGGCTGTGCCATTCAGCATGGGGAGTTCCAGAGCTGTTGTGGTAGGCAAAGTGACTCTCAGGGGATCTGTAACATTTCCTATTGTGGGTTCGGGAGCCATCATGGTGGGTGAATTGACACTTGGGCTGGATGTTGTTTTAAAAGGAAAAAATGTACCTATGCCACCCAGATCTGTCGAGTGAAAAAAAAGACTAGTTTTTCTTCGGAGGGTAGAGAGAGTGCATGTTTTCTCTTTTTAAAACTTACCTAAACATCTTCCTTGGTGCAGTTCAATATCATCTACAGCCACATCTGATTGGTCATTGGAACCCCTCCGTCCCTCAAAGATAATCTACATGGTAATGTTAGATATAGATGATGTTAGACAATCATTTTAAAATCAGCTAAGCATCCTACATTTGATTACATCACCTGAAACACTGCAGTTGTGTTTAGATCAACCTGGGCCAGGTGCCACATATCACCATGGTTGTTCCTCTTCTGCCAGACTGCCTTAGCTACTTTGTTCTCAAGAAGGTAAATATTGAGGCCCATAGTGTCTGCTGACCCATACATATGGTACCAGAACTGGAGACACTGAGGACCAGTGTTTGCACACTGGGAGCTGATAAGACGAGCTGTGTCACCATATGTTGTGTTCGTGGACTCAATATAGATGTAGTGGCCATCTAGTCAAAAGGAAACATACAGTATACATGTCATTCATACAATTTCTCAGAGTAAAGCAGAATTCTCACACTGTAACCTTCAAGGGCCAGTGTCCTGCAACATTTAGCTGCATCCCTTGTCCTACACACCAAGTCGAGGGCTAACCTGCCTCACTAGCATGCAGTCAAGATACTGAGTCAATAGGGAGCCAGGTGTGCTAAAGCAGAAAGACAACTAAAAGTTGCAGGACCAGCCTTTGAGGACTGGAGTTTGAGAATAATTACCACCAGTGTGGTCACTAGAGGGACCAGTCATCTCAGTAGGGGTGGAGCCATTGTTCCTTTTCCAATCAAATGCGTCAGTGATCATCTGCTGCCAAGTGCATAAGCCGTTCTGGAAGCTACAGTCAAAGTTGCAGACTAGAGAGACATTTTGGAATGAGTATTAAGAGGCAACTACTTCCTAAAACCTTAAGTCTGAGTTTTGCATTTCCTCATTTGCTAGATATGGCAATTAAATCTTCAAGTGGCAAGTAACTTCTAAAGGGAACTTCTTATGCACACTTTGGTGTAATGGGGGTACTTTTATAGTTATGAAAGGTAGTGCAGTTCCAGTTAATTGGGGAAGGTATATAAGGGATACAAAAACATCCTAATTCATGTACATCACTGTGTAATTGGTGTATGCATTTTTAATAGGCAGCATTCACCTGCGCATGACCCAGAAGTGATAGCAATGTCATCTATAGCCAGGTCTGACTGAGCAGTGGAGCCTCGAATTCCCTCAATTATTAACTGAAAGAAAGTTATCAGTTATTTCCAAGAGAATTGGCATCTTTGAGGTATATGTAGAGAGAAAAAAACCTTACCTTGAATGAACCAGAAATTTTCAGGTCAGCTAATCCCAACTGCCACTCAGGTCCTTTGTTGTCCACTGTAGTCCATACCCTCGTAGCCTTATTACCTTGGAGTTGATAGACATTCAGAACCATACTAGTGGCTGAACCAAGCATGTGGTACCAGAAGTGGAAGCAGATTGGGCCATCAAGCTGGCATGATGGGCTCAACAATCGAGCAGGATCTCCATGGGTTACATCATCTCCCTCAAGGTACATGTAAAAACCAGCTAGAAGCATCACATTAGTCATTGACATTGAAAATGAGTGGGGAGGGGAAAAAACAAAAAAAAAACCTACATCCTGTGGTGTGGTCCTGGTTTGGTCCCGTCAAATCTGATGGTGTAGATCCAGAATGTCTTGTCCAGTCAAAACCATCTTGAATGAGCTGCTCCCATCCACACATATTTGTGTCAAAGCTGCAGTTAAGGGGACAGGCTGCAAAAAAAATACATAACATAAGCCATTTGACAAGCCAAATAAGAGTTTTGGGCAAGATGTACCATGTCTTACAATTGATGTTTGGAGATGTAGTGCCTGGAATTGTTGGCTCTGCAGTTGAGAAATCTGAAAATTAGTGGATAAAAAGGGTGGGAGCAGGCATTAATCTTTGAGCGAGTTTACCTCAAGATGCGTTGCATTCAAGTCTTGAATGGTCAAATACTCACCACATGGTGTGCCAGTTTGCCAGCTAGAGAGTTCCACTCCTTCAACTTCGCATGCTGTGGCGTAAGACTTCAGGGATTCGCAAAAAGTGAGCTGATCACCACTTGTGGCACAATAGTCATATACACAACTGCTAAAGTAGATGCTTGGGTGAACATACTCATGGCAGGCCTCAAAGGCCCCATGAAACACCATGGAACATTCCTCATTGGCCACAGTCCCATCATTGTCACATTCTCTAGGATCATTTGGATGAGTAGTGCATCTTTAAAAAAAAAAAAAAAAACATCTTTGAGTGATCATCCGTGTCCGGTAGGTTACGCAAGATCAAAATTCCCATATTTAAATTCAACTTTTCACCAACAGAAAGTGAAATTAAATGCTTAGATAGTTTCAACTAGGTTAGTGCAGTATTTAAATTTCACCCCAGCAACTGGGTAACTCAGAACATGCAGGAATACTTTGTTTTACTTTTAGAGCACCTTAATGTCCCATTGTGTATGATCATGTTAATGACCGCAAGGACTACAAACCTGACACCATTTAGTAACTTGCAAGAACACAACTGATCTTTTCTGGCATCAACTTACTCTTCATTGGTATGAGTTCTCCAGCTGTCACCAAATTCAAATGATCCAGAGGCAATATGGCCTCCTGGCATCATGAAGTCATCCTCCTGATCTCCAGAGTAGGTACCACACAGACCACAGAGTTCATATTTGTAACGTTCATCCACTTGCAAGAACAACCTGCCGTGTCCATCTATCCATAATTTCAAGCCAAAGGTAGTCTCCAGAACAGTGTAACCCTTCTTCACATAGACCCACAGTGAGCCATATGACCCATCGGTTGAATAAGGAAGTCTGACAGAGACGCCATGGACCTGAACAGAACAGCGAGTCATTTTGTTAAAGTTGGAGGCTTTAAAGGTTTAGGATAGGATAAGACAATTTACCAACTTGAAACAGAGACTTATGCCCTTATGTAGATCATTGCTATAGTTTAGGATAATGAAAACCAATGCCTTCCCACTTCCAGTTTAGTTTGGCTTGCTTACTTACATCAACTTGCCCACTCTGATTCAAGGCGAGATCCAGTCCATAAAGCTGAAGAACCACAGCTTCAAGTTTAGCTCTAGTAAAATTTTGTCCAGCAGGGTGGATGTTGAAGCCAGTTATAGTGAACTGCACTGTACTGTGCCTGCCACATGTTGTAGCGAGAGTGTAAGCACAGCCCCCTTGAAAGCTGTAAGCCAGTTCGTCAAAGGTAACGTAATGTGGATCGCCATACACACTACAGGTGGCAGGTTTGAATGGGAAGCAGCCTTTGATACCATTTTTTTCCTTACAAACTTCATCACTTGCACATGTCATTGCAGTGCATTGCATGGTATCATTGCCAATGCATTGGCACTGTTCCACACAGTCGCCCTCCACAGTCATTTCCCCTCTCTGTCAAGAAAAAGAAAAAGTTCAAGTAAAATGCATTACTGTGTAACCAAATAGATTATAAACAGTTACCTCATAGTGTTTTCCATTATACCAGCCACCCACAATGCTCTGCTGGGATACATTTACCGCCACTGAGACTGAACCCGTGGTCACACTCGCACCTTTCCTCACAGCTACCACATAAACTTGATTGATCTAGACTGGAGCACACCTCTGGACAGCCATCGACACATGAATTATAATGGCTGTTCTCGCCACACTCGAGCACTGAAAGAGAACATGATGAGATCCAGCCACGAGCTACAAAGTTAGAGATGGTCAATAACGAGACCTACTGCAGAAAGTAGAGTTCCTCCATGTGGGTATGGCAATTCCAGCCTCTCGGCAGACATCTGCATAGGCTTTCAGTGCCTCACACAGTACTTTTTGATCACCACGAGCAGAACACAAGGAGAGTAAACAAGCGCGGAAATAACTCTCGACGCCTACATCTGGTAGACAGGATGCAAAGGGCCCAGAGCCAGAACGAAGGAGTCCACAGTAATTCTCACTGCTATAATGAGCCTCATCTCGTGGGTTACACCGTTGTGGTACCTCAAGGGCTTCACAGGAGGAGACATTTCCCCCAGTTTGCCAACTCTCAGCCAAAGCTGTAGCACTTTCAGCTTTTGTGCCATCAGGCTTGAGCAAGTCATCTCCTGGGAGCCGATTGAAGTTGCCACATAATCCACAAACCCTATCAGAATATTGTAATGGAATTCTGAGCTGAAGAGCCCCAGCATTGTCAAAGGAAAGAGACACTCCAGAACTGCTTTGCACCACTACGGCAGCAGGGTTGCCCTCAATGTGGATTGTATTATTGTTCAGGTTTAGTGGAAGCTCTCGCCAGATGCCATTAACCTGAGGGAAAAAAAGAAATCCCATCTATGAAACAGAATTATGCGACATTTTACATAGGGGTTTTAAGTTTTGGATATGGCTATATCATAATGTGCCAAGTCAATATCCCAGGCACATTATGGCTTTAGCCTACCTTCCAATGAATGCTTACAGCATATTCAATTTGGGCAAGTTCAGTTTCAAACTGGTGCATCACATTAGTTACAGCCACACACACAACTTACTTCACTCCATGTTTGTTAAACACCCATGATTATTTTAGCCCATTTAAAGAAATTGATAAAAAATGTCTACATTTAGACACCCACCAAATGCCACAACAATTGACTTTAAACAATTACTTTGAGGAATCTTACCACAACCCAGTGGGTCTGGCTCTTTAGCAAGGACACCCTCGTATTCCCCAGGTTTACAGTGATTTGCTGTATAGTAGGCTGCAACACTTTGCCACTTTGCATGTTGACAACCTCAACGGTGAACTTTGGCAGAGCTTCAGATGCTGAACACATTTTTGCCAGTACATATGTGCAGGGGGAAGTAAAGCGGAACAATGCGCCATCAAAGGTGTGACAATCCGTGTTGCTTTGAATAGTGCACACCCCTGAAGGGGAACGGCTCCAGGTTTCATCTCTTTGAGGACCACATATTTGGCCCTTAGAGCAATGAGAGAGAAAGCAGTACAGCTGACCAACTGAGCAAAGGCAGCGTGTGGAGTCGCCAGTCCACAGGTCAGTGTTTGAGTCGCACTGGTATCCTGCAAGGGTAAGAATATGGTCAGGAAACTGGGAAAAAGAAAATCATGGCTCAGAGCTTCACATTTATGAGGGTAAGCAGCACTTACTACATGATCCACTTCTTATGCCAATCTGTTTTAGTGTAGTCTGATCTACAGACAGTGGATAGACGGCTTCAAATATGACCTAATAGACAAATTAATTTATTATCAAAACAAAATTTCAACTGTAGCGGAATTCAGCACTTTTAGAGCATTCAGTCAATGTAGAGCCTGTCACCTGAGTGCCTGGTTCGGTGAGGTTCAGGGGCACTGAGACTTGTCTCCATGCATCTCTGGGGAGAGGAGGAGAAGTCCAGATTTCCACTTGCCTCGAGCCGCTTTTCAGCAAAGCACGCAATGTAGCGTCACTGGAAACACCTGAAGCCAGATGCCAGAACTCCAAGCAGGCCTTGCCAGTGACAGTCAGTGGATCGCTTGTCAGTATTTCCACTGAAGTATCTCCTGGATAGGGAGATAAAAATGTAAAAACCATTTCCAGAGAAATTTTCAAACACTAGAGAGCAGTAGTGCAACGGAACTAACTTTTTTTTAAGTGTTTAATTATGCACCATTTCAAAAGGAGCCAATAGTCTTCAAATTAGCACATCATTTTGATCTCAAGGAAAATAACCATTTCAATTAAATTAATCAGCCTCTATACTGCATGTCATCTTTAGTACCCGTTTGGCTTTTTGTCCAGTCGCAAGTCAGATTCCCATGTTGGCTGTAGAAACACCGGCCAACATAATCTAGAGATTTAAAAAAATAAAGATGCATTACACCAATTGTCTGATCTGCATCACTTCCAGTGTTTACAATTATAGGTGATGCAGTACCTGAGGCATCTTTCCACCCTGGTAATTTTACCAAAGAAAAATCATCTTCAGCTCTAAAAACAAAAAAGTAGTCCAAGATTAACTCTATAAAGACAGTATATTTATTAAAAAAAAAAAAAAATCTTACCTGCACATAGAGTTCAAATGAGCCAAAAAGATTAGTGCCACAGTGATCAACAAATCTGTGTGGATCTTGCCAAGCATGGTTGATCCAACAACAGCTGGATTTCAGCTGTCACCAACTCAAACTCTTCAACAAGTCAAAGGATTAAAGAGTAGTAGAAATAAAGAGCCTTCCTGTAGAGACAAACAAGCCGTCAACCACCTGCACAAAGTTAGAAGCTCTGCAACTCTGACAGAACTGGGAGTCAGAAGGTATATATTATCCCCTACAACCAGGTAACTTAGTGGGAGGAGAAATAAACAGCCTGGGTTTGGCATGTGAATGCTCTGAAAAGGTCATGACAACCAACTGTTTCAGTAAATGGTGACGGATGAGGCAAGGTTTGGAACTTCTAGGTCATAAAAAGCACTGAACCAAAGCAAGATCCAATAAAATCCAGCTTAAAAATAAAAGGCTAGTTGGTAGTCTGACTGGAGAACCTCTTTCATTAACTTGTGAAAAGCGCAACATTAGTCATGGTGTGGTTAACAAAACGACCAGACTCAACATAAACATAAAACATACTATGGATCAGTTCTAGTGAAAAGTAAAAACAAATGAGTTTAACACTGGCTTAAGTTTTTTTTTTTTAAATTAAAAACAAATAAATAATAGGTATACAACTCACCCCTACGGAGTCAGGCACCCTGCTCTGTAGGTTTGGGTTTCAATGCCCCGAACACAGGTGATTTAAATAGTGGCTCATCAGCGGACCTGTGAGGAGCAACCCAGATAATGCAGATCATCTATTGGAATCAGGTGTTCTGGAGTGAAGACAGCTTAATGTCTAAGACCATCAATGGAAAATTCTGATCTCAAATGTATGGCAAATATTTTCTGTACATGGATGAACAATGCCAGTTAAACACATACCTACTAAATGAAATAAATAAATAAATAAATTTGAGAGTTGTTATTTATGTGTAAATGTCCTTGAAATTATTTTAATTAAAGTAATATAGATGTGGTATTCCTTTGTAAACATTCTCAGCTGATATTTCTGTTATGTCATAAAATAATGAAGTTTCCATGCAGGTATGTACTATAACCTTAAAGCTGTCATTTTATCTTTTATTTCCTTTCAGAGGATATGCTGAAAAATAATCTGAACCAACTTATGCAACCCTTGTTCTCACAAATATCCACAAAGGAAAGAATATATTGTGACCTGATGATGCAGGTTGTGTTTGCAGAGGTAAATGTTGAGTATATAAGTCAGTCAAGTAACCTGACAGGGGTTGTAAGGAAGCGATATGAAAAAAAGATGCATTGTGTGTGTGGGAAGTGCTAACTGGGCCATTTATTGTCAAATGCTTGAGGCCGTAGCAGTATGTGTAAACACAGAACTTCACTTTAAATTGTGTTCCCAAAGAGTTGTCTTTGTTAGGGACCTAATAGTACCAAGAACTATTCATCCTGAGCATTTATGATATTGCAGAGCTGCACTGAATGACATAGACCAACATAAAATGTCTGCAGTAATTTTTTGCTGCATGCTGTTTGAGAACTTGACATTGTTCCAAGCCCTTTATATTTATGGGGTCTTTATAAATTCCCATTTTGTACAAATGCAAAAAGGAATCAATATGTTGTCACTTAGTTGTAATTTCGCTCCTTTAATTGAACTTCACTGGATAACCTGACAACAATGCAGAGCTACCTGAGAAGTCAGCAACAGCAGATAATATCTGAGTGGGTTCGATTTTGTCACTGCCACAAAATGGGAGTTGTCTGTCTACTGAAGCCTATCCCCAAGTCAAACACAGTCGGGTCTATGTGTAAGATTAATGAAGTTGAATGTTGACTGCAGACTTATTCATTTGGATGTTATCTAACAGCGTCTCTGATTTGAAACCTTTCTGTCTCAGCACGAGGAAATATACAGCACTGATACACCCCATAGTAACCTTATCAGTGTTACCTAGTAATCATAATGAATGTTGAAATGTGACATTTTGAGAACACTACCTAACCACATACCTATAAATCCATAAAGCTGTACTTGTCGCCGTTTTCCCCCACCCCCCTGCAAACAGGCTCAATTAATGATAAACCTCATCCACAGGAAGCAGGAGATGAAGCAACAAGGGTCCAGGAGCACGTACCAAATAATACACTGTGGAACATTCCAAGGGTCACTTACAGCAGATGCCCTGATCCATGACAGACAGTAAACCTCTGCTTGCTATTTATATCTACATAGACCACTGTGTTCACAAATAGTAAACCAGAGATAAGAGCAGATAAAGAACATGCTAGATCTGTCAGATTTTTACAAAACTCAGCATTGTTTGCTACTCTGCTGCGTTTCTAAAATTGAGAATATGTGTTTCATTTAAAAAAAACAAAAAACAAAAGAACTGAAAAGACACATTTTCAGGGACAGATTTCAGGGAGATAATAAAGATGAACATTATAAAATGTAACATTTTGTGAAGTTGAGGTGGAGTTGGAGTCCTCTATCTTGAATTTATTCCTGTGCAAAATTGCTGTGGTAGTGGTTATGGTTATAGAGATTTTGAGCTCCCTTGAGGTCCCTTCCACTTTTCTGAGTTTTTCCATCTATGTAAGTTTTAAGGTACACATCTGCCGATGTTTTTACAACTCATTTTACATGTTTTTCTTTAGTTTATCTTTTCTTAGTGACCCAGTTGTTAGTTTGCCGCCTGTAACTTGTGATTGTAGTAGTGCAAAACTTGAGTGAACCTCTCAAGCAACGAAACAGGGACACACAGGACATCAGAAGCGCTCCAGGAGTGGCTAAATCACAAGACGTATTTTTTGCATCCTAAACCTGTCTTCAAAAAAATGCAGTCCTTGCATGTTCCAATGAGAGCATTTATTGACACAGGCAAACAAATGAGCTAGTTTGCATGAGTCAAAGTGCAGTTCTAAATACACCTCTATGCTATCCAAACATCAAACATCCATGGCCATTTTTCTAGTGTCAAATAGTCTTTCTTCAGCCCAGCGTAAAACATCAAAAACTTATTTAACAATGTACTGCAAGGATTTACAGTTTCTCACAGTTGCTTTGGTTCATTATTCAGATCACAACTGAAAATTTCAAAGCTACTTGTTCAATCTTCAAATGAGTGTGTCCGTAATAAAAAAAAAATGAAGATGTCATGCCTTTGCAGAAGAGCAGAAGTAGAAAATGAATGTCAAAAGAAGATTATCGCAAACCAGTGAGAGAAGGTCCACTGTTCAAATGAGACCAAAATTGTTGTTTTGTTGGACTACCATCAAAATGTTATGAGCTGTGGAAAACTAACTGCATATCATTATTTTGAAAAAAAAAAAAAAAAAAAAAAAAAAAAAAAAACCAATAAACAATTGCTTTTTTCCCCTCACATTCTTGTAGCCTTTATTTGACAGTGATCAGACAGGAACTCAGGTGTGAGAGAGAAGGAGGAGGACATGTGGCAAAAGTCAATGAACTGGGACTCGGACCACTGCGCCATCGCCACACCCTCTGCGTATCATCCTGAACACATCACAGATGCCATGAAATACTGTGCTGGCAGTCATGCTGCAGGGATGTGTTTCTTTTTAAATTTATTTATTTTTTGTTGGTTGTATTGGCCTTTCTTTGAAAGAAATCAGATAGGAGAGTAGGCTGGGAGAGATGGGGAAACATGTGGCGGGAACTCGAACATCTGACAGCCTTGTCAAGGACTAAAGCCTCTGTACACGCTCTACCCCTGCGCCATCACAGCACCGAGGGATGCTTTTGTTTTTTACACATGCGATCAAATTTATGCCAACGAAATATAGAAGTTTGTACTTGAAATGTGACAAATTGTTTGAAAGGCATTTTATTACAGATCTGTTCATTCCTTGGAAAAAAGTTTTTTTAGTGCTGCTTTAGAAAGTATAAACTTGAGAATCTCCTTGACCCTTTTTGTCAGAGTTCAAACTTACCCAACCTACTCTTAAGGTCACCTCGGCCAGAGAAGAAATCAATCCTCAAAGTAGTGTTCAGTCTACAAATAGGTCACTCAGTGCCATTTAAAAAAAATGGTTTCAGTTCTTGAAGAATTCCTCAGATGTAGCGCCTAGGTCAAAGTTAGAGATGATTAGTGGACAGAACAACTCATGGAGATTATACGACATCTACTCATAACTTTATCCACTCCCCATTATAATCTCATTCCACACACAGACTCAAACCTGTGCCGACTAGGACTAAAGGCCTCTGTAAACAGATTACAGATCTATTTAGACACATATTTATCTATGCGGAAGCATTATTTCATCTGATGCATTGGATGCTCTGCTGATGTCAAGTTTCACATCTGAAGAATGTGTTTGTGAAATTGGAGGAAGAGGAGAAGAAAGGAGGTGATTGCGAGGGGCCTATTTTTCTCAGACTCACCGCTGAAGCAAGGCACTCAAGGTTTACCGCAAGGTTGTGCAAAATAAGTATATGAGGACTAATTAGGTTTCAATACGGAGCGGCTCTTTAATATTCATTATTCATCTTCAGTTGACTTGGCGGAGCGTTTATTCATTTCACAGGGAGGGCTCAAACTTGTTAACATTTCTCCCCCAAGCCTTCAAAGTGAACAGATGTTTAAGAAGCAATAAAGCAATAAATAACCTGTCTCAGTCCAATCATATTTCCAATGAATGCAGCCAATTTAGCTTTTTTTTCCTACTTTACCACTGTGTCACCTCTCTGTTTTTCTGTGTCTTTTTTTTTTGTTTACATGAGGTATGGGCCAAGCTTTCCTTCCATTTGATTCTGTCCCCGCTGTCACGCTTTGTGGAGAAGTTTCTGTTCGATTTAGCTGGTGTTTCTCGCGCTGTGGTGCTTCCCTTTGCAAACAGAGGCTGACTTCTTGTGCTCTGTGGTTACTAAACAGGTTGTTTAATGAATACAGGTGCTGCGGTTCTGCTCTGACTGTCAGGGTGACACGATCAATCCTGATGGCAGGCTGCGTTTAATTGTCTTCTGTCAACACTCAGGGGATTCGGAGGAGAAAGGAAAGAAAAACACTTCACACAGAGCACACAATCCCCCACTTTATTAGGGTTTTTCTCAAAGTTTTTCTGCATTGATTTTATTACCAAAAAAACATTGTTCTTCTTAGTCTAGGAAAAAGATGGCAGTTTTCATTTTAAATCAATGTTTTTTTTTTTTTAAAAAAACATAGAGATGTAATATCAATTTATTATTTTAATTGTGTATTCAAAACATAAAAAGTAGACTGAATCAGCTGATTTAACAGAAGATCCCCTATTTTGTTTGTTTGCTTTATGTTGTATTTTTAAGGACTCAGTGTTAAAACAAATTGTAATTAATTTCTTCCACCAGAAGATGGCAGTATACCTCCTTTTCAAATCCAGTTGAAAGGGAGCCACAGAACAGCAAAGTTGTGAATCTGCAAAGACTCAGATTGCGGTATCCTACTTCTTTCACTGTTTCTACAATTTCATATTTATCACATATTTAAGGAAAGCTAAAAAGCATACGTGAATGACCAGAAATTGTCGGCAAATATAATGTCACAATGTCACATTTAAGTTTGTGAACGCTTAAATATGTGTTACAGCCACAAGTTTGTCCCCAAAACAAATGAAATTTAGTCATTAAATATAAAGACAATTCAACTTCTACTCACAACAGGAAAGTAATGCAATTTCCTTTTGATAAAGGTTTATTTCCTTACAAATATTTAAAGATATTATAGATGTTTTCACTGTGAAGCCCAACACCCCACTACAGTGCTGCAGCAGGCAGTGGTCTAGTGTCCTATCTCCCCTCAATTAACTTCAAACTGCTTTCTATTACACGCTACAATGAAATACGCAATTTCATTACCTTACACAAGCCAATCAGAACCACTAATTGTTTTTTTCTTCAGTATCCGTCCATTTCCTGAGCAGAGGCATGATATTCCATGTTTATAATAAAAGAAAGAGGATGGACTGTAGATAAAAAAAAGGAGAAAAGAGTCAGAGAGGTCACTGGTTGTCTGGTGTCACTGCTGTTATATAAAATCTAAGATTTGCGTCCTGAACTGTTAAATCTCCCTTTTTTTTTGCACACATGTGTCAATAATTTCTCAAGGCAGAACAAAACTATGACTAAACGTAACTTATGAGCCAGAAGTTATGTCCCAAAAATAGGAAGTAAAGCAACTCACACTCTTCTCAGTAGATTGTGGCGTCTCACTTAATTTATTTGTTGACCTTTGGCAAATTTTATATCAAGAGTCTCTGAGGACTTCAGTCTCCTGGCCTTTGACTTTTTAAAATGTAGTTTGTCAAATATTTTGAACATGTATGGTTTCCTATTTCATTTAACATTCTCTACTCTGTATTGGCCTATCAATTGCGAATAAATTAAACTAAAATTGGTGGTGGAATTGCGTTAACGTATAAAATGTTGAAGGGGCGTGACTGCTTTTTAGATGTTTTAGAATGTACTCATAAATCTGCTTAGTCATATGGTATTAATTATTCTGTGTTGCTTTATTTTCATATAGTTTTCTGTCATTTTACAAACCTTTCCTCATGTTTTCCCAAATCCTCACTGAATTAAATCAGAAGCATCCGGTTGACGTGCCCCGACGGCTTATATGCTAGTCAGGGTCTTCAGTCTCAAGCTGCAATCGCTTTGGTTGTGCTATGCAAGATTCGATTCGCTTTCCCAACCAGCCGAGACCCACTTGTGATGAGGTACTGGTCTCCAGCAGGGCTGTAGAAATCACATGGACACTGTTTTCACCTTAGCTGAGGTACACAGGGAAAAAAATAAAATAAAATGCATAAACTACAGAGAGACACATGGACAGCAAGAGAGAGGGGAGCAGAGATAAGAGAGGGAAGTCTTGGATGTTCAAGCAGGAGACTTCCCCTGCCCTAAATCCAGCTCAGTCGAGCATGGAGGAACAATCAAAGCTTTCAAAACACACTTACACACGCACACACATGCTCACACACTTTTTTGAACAGTTTTCTAGTTGTTTCATCCTCCAACTTACTGTTTTTCTTGCTAAATGATTCAGCGTTGTCCACAATGGTCAGCCCATGGGAACTAAACAACAGCAACCTCTTTTCAATTAAGGTGAAAGAAAAAACAGTGAAAGGAAGAAACCTTTTATTCTAATTACTGAGCAATCTGCATACATTCAAAGAGCGACATAGTAGCCCAAGGCGGGCCCTCGGTTCTCTGACGTGAGGAATAAAAGTGTTTTTCTCCTTCTTTGTGAAGGGTCCAGGCACAGCAGCACCCTGGCAAACTCTCATTATGCTGTGAAGATCCGGCTTCGCCTGCAGCGCCCAACCTATGCACCTTTTTTCGCTCAGCCTAGCCGAAGCAGATAACAGAGCAGCTGCAGCCAGGTAGAACGGGCCACATTTGAATGTCAACCGTTGAATATCAGAAGCTACAAACGGTGCGGCAGCGTCAGTCGCATAGACACACATTATCTCAACATGGAGCAGCTCTGATAAGACGAATAAAAGCCAGAGGAATTTCAATCATGATATTAGGGATTAGACTTTAGCAGCTGAATGGCATTAATTTTAACTTGCCTAACACATGCCTGAATGCAAAATGATCACGTTTCATGAGAGATGCATAAAGAACAGTCATGGTTGGTGGTATGTTTTAATAATCGATGTGGCGCTTTATTTATGCAAATACTAGCTAATTTGTAATTATATGAGTGGGTGCATGTTAGATATCTTTTTAATGCATTCCCTCAGTGTATAACTAACAGCCCCCATCCATAGCTGCTGATAGTAATGAGGAAATCAGAAGCAGGGACTCTTTAATAAAATGCAAGATTACGAATGATGCTTCAGATATTTCAGGTATCTTACAGTAATTAACCGTTAGACTTAGTCATCTCTGATTTGGTGCTAGAACTGCCATCAAAAAAAAAAAGAAAGCGCAATAAGCCTTTCAGCAGGGGAAGAAATGGTTTTATTATGGTTGTTTGCTGTGTGCTTGCATCAGGTCTACTGTGTATAGTATAATCATGACAGTCTAATTGTTATTTTTCTTCTGTTGTGTATGTGAGCAATGCGAGTTCAAAGAGCAACACTAACATAAATTTGTAACCAGAAGTTTACACACACTTTACAAGAAGATATATATTTTTTTCATTTTCAAATTTCAGGTTAACTGAGATCAATCAATCAATCAAATTGTATTTGTAGAGCACATTTCAGCATGTTTAACATCTCAAAAACACGAAAACACAAAGTCATGCAACATAGATGACCAACATTTATACTATTGGCTAATACTATTGGCTAATTGTGAATAATTATAAAAGTTTTTATTATAGAAAGTTTGCAGTAAGCTATTTCAGTTTACTGTAAACAATTTTAATATCTTTCCACAAACTTCTCACAATGATTTGCTGGAAATTTTGCCATTCCCATCAACAAAACTGTGACTAAAGTAAGTTTTTAGGATGTATTGCTCATGCATTACATTTCTGCTTGATTTATTTAATTATTTTTTGCAAACTTGCCTCAATATTTTCTCATAATGCTCTTTTTTCATTTCGCCATGAACAAGAGTTCACACAGATGAACTTAATAAATTCATTTGTCTAAACACACAACACGATGTTGTTCACCTTCTCCCTGAAGTGTAATGATGGTCATTATGACTGAAGGTTTCAGTTTGACATTCTTTGGACTGTTGGACATTGCTCCAAAAAATGAGCTCTGAGAGCATTTACAAACTCTAATTTGGCTTTTTATCTTACTTTTGGAGTAATGATTTCTTCCTCCCTGACTGGACATTCTGCACATTTCAACACACAACATATTTCACTGTGGCAGTGATGTGCCATCAGTGCTTTCCACACTCAGGATCCCTGCTCTAGAAAGGTGAAAGTCTCACTGAAAGTTATGCCAGAGCATTCAAATGAAAAATAACTGAGATAAAACTTTGTTTTCAAATAAAGTTGCTAAGCTTCAGCTCACTGATAAACCTATTGGATCTCACCATCTTAGTTGTGACTTTGGCCACCAGTGGCATGTAGATTCGATCTATGTAGTGTAAAGCTAGCCAACTCATAAGTAGATGTAGATGCTATAAGATCCATCCCGTCCTCATTTTCCTGACGAGAAAGAAATGCATAGGGTAAAGTGGAAATAGGGGACAGAAAAATGTAAACATAAAGAGATGCAGTAAAACAAACACATTTATCGATAAAATAATTGAAAAGACATCTATGAGTAAAAGGAAAAAAAGTATCTATTTAAAAAATATCTTAAAAGCAGTAACATGTATATTATAGGCTTAAATATATGATTTGTTGAAACTAAGCTGAAAAAAATAAATATGAAGGTCAAAAAAATGTATTTGTTTTTGTCCTCTTTTTTAAGTAATTGGAGCATTTAAGGTATTGATTGTTTTTGGATTTTTTTTATTGGGATATTTTTATATTCCTGCTTTTATTTTTAATGATGTCAGGTTTGGTCCTCCATAGGACACAGAGACGAACATGAGTTTGTACTCGTCTCTAGAAGCCTCTCACGGTGATAAAAGGCATGCTCACCTCGTCGATAAACAATCTGAGCACCACAAAAGAACAATGGCCACAATGTTTTTGTTCATGCTCCTTACGCGTTCTCCATAAAGTGTTGAAAGCAATATCTCTCAGAATTGTTCAGCCTCCATTTGATTCAAAATGGGGTCATCACTTGACTACCATGCCCAGTTTGTGGACTCCGTCCATGTTCAATACACAGTGATGAGTAAGAATGAGGCTATTTAGTAAATCACAGTGAAATACATAAAAATCTTTTTTCCCAGTCTTTCTTTAAGTGTTAGCAAAGACAGGAATAAAACTTTGAACTTTTCACGTAATGAACAACATATGTGTGAGAGAGTTTGTAGGTAGGGGAATCGTGTTGACAGTAACTGTAGTTTCACACGCAATTTTTTAAACAGGGACACAAAACCTGAACCCAAAAATAAAACAGAGGTGTTTTAAGTCTCACTTCCTTTGAAGGGTGATCAAGTGTGGATATAGTCAAGTTTAATATCCCTCCTGCTTGACCCGGTAAAACACCCACGACTTTTAATCTACCTATGTCATGGCATTTACTTTTTTTCTTTTAACTTGTGCAACTTTTTTGATCTAAGTAATGTAGTAAAAAGATGTACACCAATTTCCACTCATCCACAAACTATGCACAAACTATACACTCATACGCTCATCCATGTAACTTATGTAGGTTGAGTATTTCACCTCAGCTGGCGCTAAACTAGCTCAAACGGGACAGTGGCCACAGCTTCAATTTTTGTTGCTTCTTCTATCGCTGCCCCGTTCTTCCCAGAGGCATGCTTTGCGCAGTGCTGCGAAATATGGTCATTCCACTCCAAAAGTCGACACATGTATTCCTGGCTCTGCTTATGACTGCAATGTCCGGTCTCTGCTCGTACAGTCATGTAAATCATGGGCCAGTCCACAAATGGAGTCTGTTGTCAATCAATTTGCAATTCTATACAGCTTGGCCCGGCTTGCACTGCTCCTGAAGTAGGTACGAAAAAACAAAGAAAAAGGAGAATCCGCTGTTGATCAATCTGGCCAATATAAGTATCACTTTTGCACATTATAATGATCATGTTGTTATGATTATTCCATTTAAAATGTATTTTTGTTTGTGAGAGCAGTATGATTCTGTAAAAAAATAGTTGTCCTATACATGCTAACATAACAGAGGTGGCATGACGGTGTTTCATGTTCGAGCTCTGGAGTACAGAGGCATAAGTTGAAGTTAGGATGTTCTTGAAGTATCATCTAGCAAATGATTTGTAATATAAGCATAAAATCCATGAAAGATAATGAAACCTCCCAAGATTTTATTAGACCATTAAAGCAGTACATGCACCATATGTTGTCCAGATCATTCAACGAAATTACTGACATGGAGAAGTAATGAATTACACTACTGGCCATGTTCTTGTAATACTAATTAAATTTAGAGAGGGTATTGTTGTGGGATAAAAGGAGCACACAGAGGAGCACTTAACTCAAAATGAAAAGCTTTTTGATAATAAGAGTGATGGAATACTTTGGCAATAGACCCATTTCTTTGTCTGGGTCACAAAAATATCTAATCACAACAAGAAGAAGAGACGGAATCTTGAAATAAGAGACAATCATACATTTACAACAGTTACAAAGATTGTGATTTTTTTTAAAAACAATTATCTGCAGATCTCTTTCATGTTCAGCTCTTACATGAGACAACGTTCTTTAATTTTGTAAAACATATGTTTTTTTAATCCTTTTTAGCTCTGATTTACTTCTAACTAAATAAACTACAATTGTTATTATTCATTTTGTTTATTACTTAAGGTAAGATGGATGTACATTAGAATGAAAAGTAAGAGCTGTGTATTTACTAATAATATTCCAAATCTTTCAGTATTTAAAATCACAAAGATCCAGTATAAGGTGCAAAAAAATGTGAGTAGAATATTTTAAATTATTTTAAATTTCTCCATTAAAGGTTAACCTTAATGGTTGCTGGGTGTATTGGTATGAGTTTTTTATGGGTTGGTTATTTATGCTACATACTTTTTACATTAAAGTAACTTTGACGTTAACCTTCCTAAATAGTTTCTGTTGTGAAATAACAGAAAGTCTTTTCGTATTCTGTCAGGATATTTTACTCCTTGCTCAACAGGCTTTGTCACCATGTATAGTTTCATAGTTTATTCTTTAACCCTGATTATTAGTTTTTTTCCCCTTTTGATTGTTCCTGTCATGGTCTTGTACCTGTCTTTTGGTTATTTTAGTGTTTCACTTCTTGTGTATTTGTATTTATTTTCTTAGACTGTTGTCAGGCCTGTTTTTCCTTTTGGTCCCAGTTCCTCAGATCATCTAATCGTCCCAGCAATCAAGCCCATTGAACCCATCTGTGTTTCCCCATATGCCACTCACCTGTCTCGTTGCCTATTTAGGTCCCTGCCTTTCCTTTGTTCTCTGCTCCCTTTAACTCGGTTCAGGACTGTTCCTTGTTCTAGTCAAATCTGATTAAGTGTGTTGTTTTTAGAGAAACTAAATCTGTCTATTGCCACACATCAGCAGTCATCAGCAATTTGGCTCTCTAGGACCCATCTTGACGGTAACAGTCAAACCACAAGTCATCTTTTGCATAACTTTTATTCAGTTATGCTTGATTAACAATGGTTTATCCTTTGTGCAGTGCTTCTGTATTTCTAGATACTGTATCTGTTTTACTTAAATTTAGAAGAAAATGTACTGATGTGCTGCCTGTGCGTTGTGTTCTTCAAACCTCAGTGGCTTTGTGATAAATCATTATTACCCACCAGGCATCTGCCTGTATTACAGTGAGACCGGACTAATGAACTGGACTGAAACAGTCATAATTAAAGTTTAGTTGCAAAATCATCATCTTAAATGGAGAAAAAGCCATACATTCAATGTAAGTTTGTGTATCAGTTAAGGGGAATTCAATAAGCTGAAACCCTAGGACAGAGAGAAACAAACTGATGTGTTGGCCAAAAGGAAATGTAAGAACCAAAAAAGAGGTAAAATGTCAGGAATTTGGCACATTGCATTGATTTGGAGACCTGTTGTTACTGCCAGAAAAATACTTTTAATTTGAATTTTGCATGCAAATCATAGATATATTTTTCAGTGGCATATGGAGGAAAAGGGTCACTTTTGTCTTTGCCCAGGGGACCCATGGACACATGAATAGAGTTCTACTAAAATTCAAGGTAATAAGGCTTATGCCACTGTAAAAACTCTTAGATACTTATGGTTTTAATGCATGAAAAGAACAATCCAAAAGCAAATTTACCTAAAATTCACTTCCGATGTTTGTAACAATTCAAGTTATCCACAAAAAAAGCACATTTGTCCATGAATAAAGTTATGACTAAATAATACAGTTTAAGTGTTGAGCAGACACTTTGTATAAATGTAGAGATGACTCCTATATCTACATGTTTATATTCCAAGTTTACAAAGTTGGACCAGGGGTTAATTGTGATTAATCATAGCACCAGAGTGTGATTAGACTGATAAAATTTTTTAATTGATTGGCAGCAGTAATTGTGGCCATCTAAACCTCCACTTTTATGTTTAAAAATTCACTAAAGGCTTACAGCATTCTAAACTTTTATAAACATTGTCTGACACAGATTACAATATATCTTAAAATGGATTACAAGAAAATTTGTATCACAGATATTCCATTTATCAACCCTTTAATTAGAGAGCATAGGTGTTTTGAAAGCATCAATTTAGCAACATTCCTGACAGTCTGGTGGGAATAATCATTTATGAATGGTTTTTCAATTCTCCAATGCTGGCACCTCTTTGGAACAAGTACAGCAACTTACAAAAGAAGAATGCTTTTAACTATTTTCACATGGAGTATTAAGGGGATGTGTCAATAAAATCACATATTTGATACACAAGATAAGAATTAATAGTTTGATTTTTATTCCATAAGCATTAAGCAGAGTGGAGTGGCAAACCACCTAAAGTTCTATTTTTATTTAATTGTGCATTAATCAGAAGCCCTTTAAGAAAAAAAAAATAATTTTAATTCCTGGAAAAGCAGTCATGGCAAAAAACTGTTCCCAAGAAGGTTTTCAATGTTTTATCTCTATGTTGTACATCCGGGATGACATTTACCAACATACCTCTAGATTATGAGAGAGATTTTTTGTTTATTTTATAGCTGGAAGAGCTTGACCCAAAGTTCCCTGAAGTATAATGAAGTAACATTGATAGCATACCTTTGCCTTTACTCTGAACTTTTTGTAGGAGTATTTCTAATGCAACGGATACTGAAATTGCCTAAAAATGAAAATAAAATGTATATATATATTTTTTTTTGTCTCCTGCCAGCAACTTGCTTTCTATCAGTTGAACATAAACAGTCCTTTTTGACATTTTTTTTTTGCGCAGAAGGTAGAGAGCAGGAACAAAACATGGACTGCATGCACCTTTACATAAAACTCTGAAATCCCAATGTTTAGTTTCTGTCCAGAAAACATACACAAACAATTCTAATTAGAACAATTACAGAAGTAAAATCTTTCTGCATTGTTTTTGTTTGTTGTTGATTAGGTTGATGAACTCATTATACATTTTACTGAGCAATAAGTAATATGCTGACAGTTCAATTAAACAATCATAATGAGATAACACTAAGTCACAGCAACAGTCAGTTAAAGTCGGGTTTTTAAAACAAAAACAACCCATTCAGAGGTTTTTTTTTTTGCAACCCTTTCAAATCAAATATGTTTTCGTGAAACAGGCAACACAGAGCTAAATCTTCCATGTCATCTTTGTAGATTTAGGTAACAGACTATTGTCGTCATATGTCCAGCATGGAGTCGTCGATCAGTAGTGATAGCTCTCAAAAATCTCCCTAATGATCTCTCCACAGTGTGAGACTTATGAATAAAACACAGTAGGATCAATAAATTATTGACTATGTGCCATCTCATTCAGGAAACCCCAAATGAAACTGATACAAATACAGGCTCTAATGCAACATATGCAAATATGATTTAATGACTTTGTTGGGCCTCTAAACACAACCGGATGTAACCACAGCAATAAAACATTTTTTTTTGGGGGGGGGGCGGGAATTAATAAATATTTTAAAGTAAGTCAAGTTTATTTGTATAGCACAATTCAGCAGCAAAGTGGTTCAAGGTGCTTTACGTCAATATTTAATTTATTATAGTTCAAACTGGTGGCTTTTGAGTCTTAACTTAAAGAAACTCAGTGCTTCAGCTGCTTCTCCAAGTTTGGTTCTGGGGATGCAGAGCAGAACCAGAACCAGAAGTCCTGAGTGGTCTGGAATGTTGATACAACAAATAGCAGATATTTAATGTATTGTGGTGCTAATTCATTCAGTGATTCATAAACTATGTTTTGTAAAGTTTACTCTCTGTAAGTTGCTAAGGAACATTTTTTAAACTCTTATCTAAACCTTACTTGTGTAGTGGTTAATTTTTTTCTACTAAGAAAAAAAAGTAAGATTAATAAGATATGAATGAATACACAAAGAAAAAACTTTACCTACAGTTCACCCTATTATTATCATTCTCTTGGCATATTTTAGGTGAAAGGATTCTTAGTAATTTTCTTCTGACTCAAAGTCCCAAACTTGAATCTGACATGATGGCACCGGCATTCCACCCTCACAGACGTGAAACTCATTATTTAAGATAAATCATCAAAATATATCAAGCTTTGATATAAATTTTTGACTAGCCAATTTGTTTCATAAAACGTAACCAAAGACAGATAATTTTTAAAACATTGTCCCTTAAATGTTTTGTGTCAATTGTTCCATTTCCTATCAGAAACAAACTTGTTTATTGAATGAAAACTAAATTCAACTAAATGTTTTGAACTGTGACTCATGACTACATCAGGGGACCCTGTGCATTGTTGACTGCCAATGCTCAGGGTCACCTGCATCCCTGAGCTCGACAAAGAAGGCTCGAAGATGAAATTACTCTTTAGACCTAGTTTGGAGTCAGTAACGGCCCTTACTCTTTAATAACAACCATGTTTCTTCCCCACTTACAAAGAAAATAAAAATATAACACCAAAGGACACATTTTCATGCAAATGGGCTTGCAACCGCATCTGTAAAATATTTAAAGTACCAACATTATCGCTGGCTGTTCCTGTCGGCTGTCTGGAAGCTAAACGGTGAAGTGGTTCTCGCTTGTCTGTTGCTGAAAAGCAGTGAAGCTGTGGGCCCATTTTCTGTCTCAGACTGACAGTTCTGTGATGTATACAAAGCCCCCGTTCCTCAGCTGGGAAATCAGCCTTATACAGCCCCGTCACAAACAATCAGTGCTTATTACCGGCTACACACTACCACATTTGACTTCACTGTTTGGGCAGGTATTGTATGTACAAGCTCGCCAGTCTGTGTTAGTATGCTGCACGCCGTCCATGGTGTTTTTGTGCGCAATGAATAATGAGCACACCGAGGTAAATTGCTGTTATGGGGTAAACTTCGAGGCTCTAACTTGGTGAGTGAGCTCTATTGTCAGGTGCTTTTGCTGATGTACCCGTGGACTCTGACCTTGCAATGAGCAGAGCAACTGTCAAATTCAGCGAGGTGCTTTTATCTCCTTGGTGCCCCCAACACAGCGCACTCAACCAATTATCTCCCAGTCAGACGTAAATACGGATGCAGTGTTGCTATTCTCTGTGTACACCGTTTCTGAAGGACATGATGGTCGCAAACCAACCTTGTGGCAGGGAGAGGGCCATTGCATGAATTGAGTGTAATTGGTGAGGAGAGCTGCGAGCCAGTTGCTCTCTGTGTAAGCAGATTACAGCCTGGCAAAGCTGAGACCCCCTCAGGGCGCCACAACATGGCCGTTGGTACGTGGTGTGTAAAACAAGCATGTCACTCATGAATTATACATGGGAGGATGCCCAGCCATGAAATTGGAAGACCAGGAAAAACAGTGGAACAGGATGAGGTAAAAATAAGAGAAAAGAAACGAAAGAGGGGGAAAAAAATGAATGACTGACATCATTGCACAGCAATTAAACAGGAAACAGGTATTGGAAGCTTTTGTCTCTGCAACCAAATGTGCTGTAATTGGTTTTGTTTTTTATCTCAGTTGCTTCTAAAATAAGCTTGATCAAATTAAAAACTGAGTCACCACTTCCATTTCATACTCAAGATCTTTCTAAATGGGTTTTGTTTTCATGATCTTGTCATTCGTGACCAAGTCAAATTCTACCAAAAAAGAAAATTCATGTAAAATCCTCAATTTGAAGATCTTAAAAAAAATATTTCTATATAACAAAATACATTGATTAAAACAATTAGGACATTTAGCAAATGAAAAGTTTTAAATTCATAAATAAGCTAAAGCCAAAAATGCTTAGTCTGATTTAATGTCAGCAAGTGAGGCCAAACATCTTGGTTCAGTAGATTAATATCAAGGCAGTATTGGTGACAATACTTTTTCTAATAAGAGGATTACCCTTATTAAGCAAAAGTCAGGATTCTTTATTTCTAGTTTACTGGAGCAGAGCTGCAGAGTTCGCTCCTCAAACTGGAGGACAGAAACAAAGCTTAGCTCAGGTTTCAACAACAGAGCAATGGCTGAATGTTTATGAAGGATATTTCCTTATTTCTGAACTTATGCTCCACACTCTGAATAATTTTGTTTTGAATTCAAGATTTTTTAAGGAATTTATTGATTTAGCCAAAGGAAAAATCGATTTTCTATCCAACATATTGGACATTAACAGTCCAACGTGTTGTTGTTTAATTTACCAGACTAGTATCTAGTAGAAAAAAAACAAAAAAATATATCTCACAGAAGCTACATTTTTATTTCTTGGCAATTGTTTTAGGAATTGAAAACTGCTAATCACATTTTTAAGCAAAAGTACAACCAAAGCACCAGACCATCGAGAGAGTCACAGTTGTTGATGATGTTCATTTCAAGACGCATCATAGAACCAAAACAAAATCAGCAGGCAAAAAATGCCAGCTTTCGAATGAGACTGTCCAGTGCCAAATGAGCATCGCTGGTGCTGCTTTAGAAATTCAAATCACTTCTCTTTTGTGTTTTGCATTAGGATGCGGCGGACAGAAAAACCTTGATAATGGTTTTCATTTACCCCCCAGCAAGTCTAATCACACTGCTATTGGTTCCACTCGCTGCTCTGGCTGATAGATCTGAATTCAGCAGACCAGCTCTGTCAAATGCAGCGAAACAGGTTTGTGTCCTTGCATTACCTTGTCTACCAGTGACGCGTATGCCCACTCAAGCTCAAAGCAAGAATGCAAGGAATCTTGACTGTTATGTCACAGCACATGTAAAAAGCGCCAAAAAACCTCTGAACACCTCAGATTAGTTGAATTTATGCTGTTCTGTTTTTGTGCCAAAATAATGTCAAACGTATTGCCCAGCTGCCATGCAGGTGCTGTAAATTGGCCATTGAATCAGAATCAAGCGAGTGGTCACCAGGTCGGCAGTAGCTACACTGAAGGAGTTACAAGATTCAGTACTTTGTCATTATTTTTTTAGAAATTTTTTAACTTTGACATTAAATTTATTTATTTTTATTTTTTCCATAAAAACGTAATTTTGATAAAGCAATGAAAGAGGTGTCAAAAATACTTACATTCTTTAAGTAGAAGTACAGAGACATGCCTGGGGGAAAAAAAAGACTCTGCTAAAAGTAAAAGTGAAGTTTAAAAAACTGGTTTTTGAAATGTACTTAAAGTTGCAGAGTTCTGAGAAAACTGTGGATCTTAGCTATGTTTGCTGCCTGGAAACTGCCTGTATTTTCTGATCTTGACAGGGAAAAAATTCCAAAAAATCACCAGAACACTTTGAATCTAGTTTAGTTGTCATGCTAGGTCACTATATGGTGCTGCGACTTTAGCAAGTTGTCGGAAACTTATCAAATATTTGTTATTCAAGTGTAAATTTTCTTTGTAAGGAACACTAATGGAGGGAATGCATCATGAATGTATTATCAGAATCACAATATTAACCCTTGAATTCAAAATTCTGCTCAAGATTAATTGCATGAACTAAGAAGAAACATGCGGTAGATTAAAAATGAGCAGAATAAGCCCATTACTTCAAAGAACATTGGCTGACATGTATTGATATGTTTACAAATGGCAATTTATCATATAGCTTTATTTTTATTGTATTTGGTTAAATCTCTGGAGCACAGTCTGTGGAAAAGAAAATTATTAGTTAATCTTGAACTCACTATGAAGGTCTTTTGGGCAGGGTGTGAAGTGTGTGCTTACAATCTATTAATGCATTCATATATGTTTAAAGTCAGATTCTGTGCTTTTCTTAATGTTATCTATTAATGTTTAATCGGAAGAAACTCATAGCAATGATACATGATTTACTACCAATTTAATGGGATAAGTGAACATTTAATTTAATTGTATCACAGCAAATTCAAAAGAAGTGTTAAATGTGTTGGTGTTAGTAGACTTTGTGCAAAAGCAGAGTTAATTTTACATTTATAGAGTCACATTCTGTTTATGTAACTCTGGGGTGTATATTATTAGTAGTTAAAATCCAGTGTTAAAATAAAGTGTTTCTATATCAAATCTAGAGGTGTTAAACTAGAATCAATAACTCTTTACTTTTGAACTCTGAACTCCACCAGCGGCTCTAACACTGAAGGAGTTAATTCACTGACTCCACCCAGAATCACAGATTCCCACCAAAGCGAAGCGACAGACGCCAAAACATTTCAGGACCATTTACTTTCCACATGTTTGAGTTATTTACTGCACTTGGTAAGTTATTTGTTTCTGAGATGGTTTATAACTATTATTTTGAGTTGAGTTCAACCTGTATCATAGACGTCATGTTTGCCACACGGCTCGGTGTTAGCATGTTTAGCTTAGCATGTTTAGCTTAGCATGTTTAGCTTAGCATGCCGAATGTTAGCGGAGTATAAGTGTTGGAAAAAAAACAAGCCGGTGAAGTTATTGACTAACTTGAACAGATCCGTAATAATCTGGAGTAGGTTTTTTTCTTGATGTTGAATGTTTACATGCGTTTTGGTCGGATTTATCAACTTTTCTGATCGATTTTTTTCCTTTGAAAAAATGTATAAGGCTTTTTCACGTTGAGAGCATTATTCCCACTTTTGTGTCTTCTTATATTTTTCAGCATGTTTTAATCCTTTTATTGCCTTTTTGTATTAGAACCAGTTTGGTTGAGGATGAATTGTCAACCTAACCTCCTCTTGATCCTCCATGGATTCTTCGAAGATTCAATCTCCAAAAATGATTATGTAAGTGTTAATATCTCTGAAACTCTACAGTTCTGTAATCGAAGCTTGTTGGTAGAGTTGTAGTAAAAGTTGTAGTAAAATGTATTCCTTCGTTCCATTCCTCATTGTTATGTTCTTTGTTTGTTATTATCCAGAGACCGACACTGGCTGTCCTGCTCAGAGACTGAACACTGTCTAATGCAGTAGAGGAGCCGGTTGGTGTCTCCGGCCAAACATCACGAACAGCCCAACAACCTGAAGACAATCTGTTGGTGAGTGGACATCTCTTTGGTGGAGTGCAGAGAGGAACTGTCTATTATCAACAGAAACATCAACTGGATAAGAAATGATGGATCTGAATATCAGGTTGGTCTGTTATGTAATGTAATATCTGGAAATCTACCTGTTAAAAGAAAATGTTCTCTGTTATATTCCATGAACTGCATTGCATTGATACAGACTTTGCTTTCTCCACCTTGGACTTTGAACAATTTCATGCATATTGTATTGAACAAAAATGTATTAAGCATACTGCATTTTGTATTGCACAGCTGTTATGTTATACCTTTCGATAAGCAATATGTGAATGAAAGTGACATGTGAAACATGCACATTATTCCACATTGTAATATGTTATGTAATTATGGTGCACATTTTGAAATAAATGCATCTGAGAAAATTATTGTCTCTTTATTAAATGTTTATATTTCAAATAATTTTTAAAACTTCAAAACAATAAAGTACCTATTTAATATTAATTTCAAATAACTCTTAAGAAGTTAAAGAAGTACTCTGTGAGAGTTAATATTAAGATCTAACACTGAATTAGTGTTAGCAAGTGTTAAATGATTAATTCCAGCAGATTTGATATTTGACATTTTATAAGGTACAAACTCTTCAAAAAGATTTAAATTAACACTTTCTGGTGTGGACCCATATAGACACTTTAAAAGTGTTGAAATCAAATCTGACAGAGTTAATCTGGGCCTCCTGTATTTCCATTTGTCAGTTTAGAAAGTGAACAATGTATCTACAACAGACGTAGTCTTATATCAACTCACTAACATAACAGTGATTTCATCACTTAATTATGATATATAAAACAAAGTCACATTTACTTAGACCAGATATATTTTTCTTTGTCCTGCTGATTTATCCTGATAACAGGCTCTTGGTCCTGTGTGATGCACTATCAACTTCAAACCCTTCCAGCACAAAAATCTCCACTAGGCTTCTGACAATTAATCATTCAGAGGAGAGGGTTCCATTTGTGGAAAATTGTGTCCATTTTCCACATGGCCGAATAACTGAATAAGTCAACAGCAACAATGTGAGAGAATTTGTTCTTGACTTAGCCATTTCTCAAAATAACCTTCCTGAGGCTGAAATTGAGATGATATAAAAAGGTGGGGGAAAAAAAGCAAAGCAAGCTGCCTCTGTGAACTGCCTAACTCGCATGGCTTTCTATGAAATAATAAAAGCTGAGGACTAAGGTCATACTTTATTCAGATTAAAAGCCTCTTGCATTTTCGTTGCCTCAAAGGGCTAATTTAAACCCTGTCAGTTTCTATCTTTGTTTTAGCCGTATCACTTGATTACCGTAATCAAGTGAAGACAATAGTTCTGCAGCAACTCTGAGTCTGGAAAACAAAAGAGAGAGAGAGTGAGAGAGAGGATTAAGCTATGCAGCAAACCTGTGCATATGATTTAAGTTAATAATCTTTACCAAGGTTATTTCACTGGTATAAAAGGAAAATAAGGAATGCTTGAATAACCAGGGTACATTGATTACACCACAGATAATTTTTTTCTCAGCTTTGACTCTGTTATCCAGGATTTTTTCCTCTTTGCTTTTAGCTGTTCTGCTCGGAATTTAGAGGCAGGAAAACACTAATTAAAACAATGATGAAGAACGGATTTTCTTATTGTTTTGCTGTGATGGTTGATTAGGTGGATGAAATCATTATCCAACACTTCTGTGTATAATTAGGGGAGATGCTGACAATCTAGCTCAACAAGGATAATTAAGAATTAACACTTCAAGTCCCAGAAAGAGTCATCAGCAGACTGTTTAAGGCCTAGCATGGCAGTAATTGTGCTTCTTAGTTTTTGTACCAAGAAGCAAAATTTAACACATTGGAAAACAAAAGCCAAAATATTGTTTCTTCACTTAGAATGTAAATGGCTATTCAATGAGGTCATTGATAATATTATTGCATAAAACCTAAAGACATACATAAACTGAACATTTTATTATTACTTTTTACATTGATTATTAAGACAGCTACCAAATCAAAGGGGAGCATCACAAATCACGTACCATTTTATGTTGTTCAAATTGAGTATCATAATGAAAAAACGGGTTTAACTTACTTTGAGCATGTGTGTTGGTGGACTGGGTTAAGTATTTCTGACAATGTTAATCTGATTTAGATATCTGATTTTTCTTAGGGAAAAACCCCCCACCTTGTTTAAGACCGAGGTCAGTGGAGAACGAGCAGGTTCAAGATTATGAAAAGGCAGCAGTAGCTTAAGCAATCTTTTTTTTATTGCTGATGTCCTGAATTTCTGAGATCCTGAATTAAGGCAGTTTAGAAGGTATAAAACGCTGATCCAACTTGATCAGTCTAATATTTGCATCTTGCATCTAATAATGTAGCTTGATCATAGAATTTCTATAATATGTTGCTATTAAATAACAGGTTATCTGTAACCATTCCTCATATAACTGGTTTATATTGCTCTATGGTATCTCTGTGTGTGTGTTAACATGTGTTTTCTGCTTGAGCAGTACTTCACTATGCAGCTGCTTGATTTGCTCTGTCTGGGAGCAGCAACATAAGTCTTGAACTTGTCACATTCTGGCATGATATTGTTTGATAAGAGCACACGAAAGGCACTTTGCATCCTTTGGGGTTTTCTGCTGCAATAAAAGTACAGCAGTACTGCTTCATAAGCTGAAACAGAACAGTTTTTCTATAGAAATAAAGTACTTATATTTTTCAGTTTTATCACTTTCCTTTAACCCCCATTTTTAGGGTCTGATCTGTTATCAGGGAATTTCACTAAATGGAAAAAATGGGGACAGAGAGTAATCCAAGACATCAGTACGCAAAGCATGCAAAGCATTTCACATGCAGCTGAACATGGTAAAATAATAAAACAATTAGTTGCACTAAATGCATTCATGCCATATCTTATGCCCTCTAAGTCAGGACGCATTAAGGCACTTGTGCCTTTATGTGTAAAATAAGAGAAAAAAAAACAGCCTTGTTTAATTTTACGCCCTCATAAACTCTTCACACTGCCAATATTTGCATTAACAGATAATGTAAACGTGAACAATGTTTGTGGCCAGCTTTTAGTTAAACATCTGTGGTGTCTTTAGCCTAAATATTTGATGGTTTTATCATCGATAAAACTTCAACTTCCCAAGAAATCAGATTTTCAGAGGACATCTTTAAACATTGCGAAACAACAGCTTCTATATCATAAAACAGTTTTCTTTAAAACATTAAAGTGTGACCAAATCCTCAGCTTACAAAATCATCACCACGTAAAGACAGTGGATATTTTAGTTATTGCAAACAGTAAAGATAGAAGGAACAGAATGCATTAAGCGGCGACTTCATTCCACTGTTCATGTTTGATGCAACTGCAAATCCACACCTGCTCAGCAGACTGATACACAGCTCAATACAACTAGGATGCAGAAAGAAATCAAAGTAACCTATCAGTTTTAATAGTCTGGGGATGGACTACCAGTAAGGCAGCAAATATTGTCAATAACATAGCAGGACAAAGACAGATGTATGCGTGTGTGTGTCTGGGTGCATAGGTGCGTGTGTGTAACAACCTTAATCACGCCCTTGGGTGCACACACACATTGCAGTTACCAATCGTTCACCTTTTAGAAAAAGTTTCACAACTACTACTTCCTGGATATAGTTTTTAAAGTTTGGTGTAGAAGTTTCTCAGCTTTTACTCATTCCTAGATGGATGTATGAATATTACCAGGGAAAGATGTACTTTTGGTTAATGAGCTCTCAAAACAAAAGCTCTAATCTTGAAGATAGGTAAATAAGGTGTCTAAATGTACGTCATTTAAGAGTTTGCAAATATATTAGCTATTTCTCTGACATTCTCAATCCATTTAGCTACTACAAAAAAAAAACATTCACACAATCCTTATTAAAGAATATATCAAAGAAAGAAGTGAAATTGCTCTTTATTGTACAGAAAAAGCTGTTAATGTTATTACACTGTGCAACAATATAATGTGAAAATTAGGTGTTACATAAAACAGAATGCTACACAGAAAATAAGCTGTTTTCAACCAGCTCATTTTTGTTTTTTGTTTTTTTGCCTTTAGGCAACAATCCTTCTCATTACCAAGTTATCAGATACTTGAGCCTACTGAGGAGACATTTACATACTTTGTCAATGTGCCAAAGTACTTTATACTGCCTTTCGATATTTTTTTATTGTTGGGGACAATGTTACCATGACGATGTAAAACATATTCTTACGCTTTGCAGCAGTGTTTATTTTAATGCCTGATAATAAGTATTCCATAAGAATTCTAATTTTCTAACAAAGTACCGATGAAGTTGCCATTATTTTCTCCTGCGGTGCCCAGTTAGAAATGTTCTGCACCTCATTTAGTGAATCACAAACTAGCTTTGGCAGTACGACAGTCTACACCTGCAGGGTGACAAATGGTTGAAAAGACAATAAAGGTTGTGACAAATTTAAAGCGTTGCCTAAGCAGACGTGAAGACAACTGTTTTTATGTAAGAATAAAAAGGCTTTTAGAACAAGTTAAAATGAAGTTTCTTCTTTGTCGTTTTTCTGTCCTTTACATCAGATGGGAAGTATGTAATATTTTATAAGAAAAAAAAATTGTCAAACAAGCAAACCATTTTTTACAAAGACCTTCAAAAGTCTCCACAACCTAATTAAAATGCCAGATGAAAACAATGACATGCTGAATAGTTTCCACATTTTTATTCACAAGTAATGGGACATTTTTATTGCACAGTTAATCAGAAAATATATACCTAGGTTGGCAATACCTGACCTCCCTGCTTTCCTGAGCAATTGTTCTCTTGTATTAGTTTCGTAGAAAAACTCCTACTTTTGGGATGTGACAGTTACTCCAAGATTTGCTTCATTTTATTCAAATGACATTCTCTGACAAACTTAAACAAGCATTTTAAACAAGGTTTTTCTGATTTCTTTAGATTTTTCCAAGATGTCAGTTGGAAGATGGAAAATTCATCCCCAGCTTTTGCCTCCATTTAACCCAGAATTAACCAGCAGTGAATTAACCAATCACAAGCTTAGAAAGCAATGATGTCGTCATCTTTACTTTCCCAAACAGTTCCTGGTGTATGTACACTATGGATGTTGAAAAAAGTAATAAAAATAAGTTTGTTCTGGCATTTAGTGAACTATTATTATGTTTAATTGCACACGTCAATGTTTTAATCTATATAAATTACTTCCTTTGAATTATAATAAAACAACTTTGGAAGATTTCTAACCTCCCTGCTAACTGGGACTTTAGCTAATGGATTCAAATCAGTACATGTCAAGAAAATCCTTTATTACAGCAAAACTTTATTTGAAGTTACACTGTTTTCTGATAATAGGTTTGTATCTAAGAAGACAAAATGCTGGAACTAAATCAGAAGGTTGTCCTTCCTCTGCTCTGCCCCTCTCATCTAAAATCTATGGAACCAGCTTCCTCCAGAAGTCGTTAAAAGAAGAATATGTAGACTGTTCAAATCCACAGCTTAACATAGCAGACTCCTCTGTTCCCCCAACAATTTATGCATTTTGTATTAATATTTACTGCCCCACATTAAAGAAATAATTATTCACACAAAAGACAAAAAATGGTAACAGTGCAAAGACAGATAAAGGAGACACAGTTCAGGTCTCTCTCGCTTTCTGTCTGACTGTGTGTCAATATTTACAAATGCCTTGAAGCATCTCTGATTGAATCAGCATGATATCAGATTTGGTGAAAACATGTGGTGTGCTGTTACCCAACATAGAGCTGTCAGTGTGCACCAAGACCCGTAGAGTGTGAATCACAAAGGCGTACTCGTCTCGTCGATGTCTTCCTGTCTCAGTGGACTGCCACAAGCTACGTTTGGCTCGAGACTTGAAATCCATTTATTTAGTTTATTTATTAGATTTTTTTTTCTTTTTTAAATGCACTATTTTTCCTTGTGAGCATGGTGTTGTATATCTGGTCTATTTACAACATGTATTTTTCATCTAACTTTCTAGACGAGCGGTTTCCTAAAACATGATTACTCAAAGTGCAATAGGTTTAAAGGTAAAAAGAATTAAATTTGTACTGATTTCTGGCTGTCCCTACCGCACATCATTTTGATGGATTAAACTCAATCAGATCACATTTTTGCATGCTCTGCAATTGTGCAACATATCTTCAACAACAACATTAGCAAATTTAGCTGATTTACTCCTGTACTGCAAGAGACTCAGCCTTACGCTGGATTCAATTAATTTGAACACAGCTCAAGTTGATTCTTAATGGAGCCTCATCTGTAACTGTAGATAGACCTCGCATTTCACTCCACGTTTTGGAATACAATCTGTACAGAGAGTAAAAGAGAAGAGCACCATGCTGGCCTCACCAAGTTTTGATCTTCCCTGTGTGTACTTCTTCACACTGCCAAGAAGCTCTGCTCCTGCTGGTTCTGCATCCTGTGCGAAGAATAAACTGAATTTCCAGTTTCTTTATTTAGTCCTGCCTCAATTTAGAAAAGCTAGCAACAATTTTAAATTCTTTCCACCAAGTTTTAAATGACGGGGACGCAGGGAAGTTGTTCCAGAACAAGAGACCCCTGGGGAGGTGGGTTCAATACGCAGAGGGGCAACACCCAAGAAAGCAGTTACCTCTCCAGCTAATTTAGGGTGAGCAGTTAAGACAACAGCAACATATTTATGCTGGAAAAAATATTCTTTTATACACAAGAAAAGAACAGATGTATAGTCAACAATGATATTTCTACACCTGCCTAGCTAGGAATTACATTGTCCATTGTCTGTCGTTATTTGCACAATAAGGACAAGAAGATTTCACTTTCTACTCCTGACTTTGTAAAAAAAAAAAAAAAAAAAACTTGTTCCCCCTGTTGTGACTCTAGCAACCCTGAGAAAGAGCAGGTGGTCTTGTTTTGAGTGACCTTTCCCGTCGGGGGAGTCACCAGGGCCAGAGCGGCCTGAGGATAAAGCCACAGGGTCCAGCTGCGTCAGCTAGTTAGCAGTAATGAGGGCAGAAAATAGGCAATAAAGATGGATCTTCCTTCTATCTCTGCCTTCCTAAAAAACTTTGACGCTTGTCTGTTTTGTATTTTGCCTGTCTATATGTACAAGTTTGTCTCACTTACTGTATCTTTTTAATGTATACTTTTAGTAATTCAATCTCATATAATTCAAGCATTTCTTTTCAGGTATATAGACTACTCCAAATTCACATAACAAAACATGTTGAGACACTGATAAAAAAATAAATAAAAAGAAAACATGGTCTGCTATGACCTACAGAATAATGTGCAAAAGTTACATATGCAACAAGTAAGTTACAAAAAGTCATTGCTAAAGCTCTTAAGATGGTTGTTAGGAAAGTCTATATTACTAGAGAATTCAGTGAAAGGGAAAATGTGTTTGATAAAACAATAACACTACTAAGAGTAACTACATCAAGACCAATTCAAGAGATGAGAGGAGGACATTATGCAGAGACATGCGTCTTAACTTTTTTCTGGAGTCTAAAGAAAAAATGCAGAGTTGATCCAGAGGGGACCATTTGCTTGAAAGCCTGAAAAGAGCTGTGGCTGTCATAATTTCTTGATTCATTTTAGTGTTTGTCCACTATGTTTTGTCAGATCCAAAGTTTGGGCACCTGTTTACTGGGACTTTCTAGAGCAAGGCTGTCAAACTCCAGTCCTCAAGGGCCGCTGCCCTTCAGCTTTTAGATGTGCCACAGGTACAAAACACTGGAATGAAATGGCTTAACTGCCCCCTTCTTGTGTAGATCTCCAGACCCTTGCTATTGACCTAATTATTGTATTCAGGTGTGGTGCAGCAGAGGCACATCTAAAGGTTGCAGGGCAGTGGCCCTCCAGGACTGGAGTTTGACACCTGTGTTCTAGAGCACTGTGCGCTTGCCTCTGCTGATGAGCTTTATGGAGATGCTGATTTCATCATCCAGGATTTAGCATGTGGCAATACTACCAAAAGGACTAATTCCTTCTTTAATGAACCACACATTATCAGTGTGCTTGATTGACCAGCAAACTCACCTGACTTAAACTCCATAGGGTGGAATATTACTAAGAGGAAGATGAGAGACTCCAGACCCAACAAGCAGAGGAGCTGATGCCCTAAAACTTTAACACCTCAGTAGCGCCATATCTTAATTCCTTCAGGCCATGCTACAGTGACGCTGCAGTTATTCATGCAAAGAGAACCCAAGCCTAGACCAGATGTCTGATTTTTCATATCCTCTGTTTTCATGCCCTGATTCACATATAGTTCCTCGCTCGTTTTCTTTTATGTCCCTACGTTTAATAAGTTTTGTCTGTTAAATTTCTCAGTGATTGCTCTCGTTAGTGGCTGTCGGCACATTGGCTTGGTCACCACAAGGCTTAACAGGTTGCTGTAGTGCTACTGTGTGCAAGCAGAGTGCCCCAGTGACAGAGAGGGAGTGAGCATGTACAGAGCTTTAGGGGGAACATATTGATGGGGAAAGTTAGACTAACTTAACACCTGTTATAACACTGGAAAAAGCCCCGGTATGCTGAAGGGTGACATTTAGTGGTGGTCCTGCGCATTTGCGGCCCACCTAGAGCACTGCCACATGGTCGTTTTCATAGTTTTCTTAGCATGCATGCTTTTGTTTGATGTTGTTTTGTTTGTCTGTCTAACCAGGTATGAATAAATATGTTCAATATGTTCTGTTTACCTCTCTTTGTGTGTGTGTTTTAAGCTTTCAGGTTTGATTGGTTATTCAAATGACACCTCTGATTGCTTTTGTTTAACCTCTATTTTCAAAAACACAACAAGCCGGTTGCAAACACTCATCAAAATGCCACCGTAAGTGTGGAGTGAGTAATACTGGAGAAAAACAACCCAGTTTTTGCTGGAAGGGTGTTTAGCAACAAATCATCCATAAATGCTTCTTAACTAGCAGACACCAAATAACTGTGAAACTACTGGGTGATCCTCTCTTGCCAAGAGGCACAGCGCACTTTTTACTCCTGCATAGCAGTTTGACTTCCTTTTCAGCAGTCATGGCAGAATTTGCTGAACTGCAGGCTTTATGAGAAAATCACTATAAATGCTGGTACTTGATCTTTACCCGAGGTTGTGAAGGTTATTCCACAAATCTGCCAGAGGATATGGATTAAATCTGTCCTCTGTGCCCCTGTTTTTTTTTTTTGCTAATTTTTCTCATCTTTGCAAAGTTCCTGAACTTTAGTGGGATTTTATTTTTCACAGCTCCTAATTTACTAAATAAAAGGCCTGTGGAGATCATTGAAAGATCTCGGTTCCAAAGTTATTTAATCTGGAACTTGAGGAGCAAAGCTTTTGGGAAAAAAAACAGTAAATAAGACGTGTTGGTGTTTTAGATTTCCAGAACTTGTTTCTGTTTCTCTTAGGTGAAGTGGTGGGGTGGTCACTCTCTACAGCTGCACATCAATTATGTCCTGTCTTCTCCATATCCTGACAGGTATTTAAGAAAGGATCAGGCACTTCTCTTGCACTAAATCATTACAATCACTACTGAGACAACTGCCACTCCCAAAGTATGTACTGTGATTAATCTTTGGTGATCTTTTTCCTTCATTCTTCCGCTGCAGACTCATTCTGTTTTAGGGAGATTTTATCCTGCATTTCTCTTCAAACTTCTCCTTCACATAAGGACCCTCAACTTAGTGTTTAGTTTCCACAACTTTGCTACAAAGCTATCGCCTGCCTGTCTGCAAAACTTTGTTGCCTCAATGAGCTTGATTCTCCTTTGGTTTTAACCCAGGAATTTCTGTTTAAATCCAATCAGCTAGAACAGCTTTAATTTAAGTTAGAGAAAAGTGAAGTAGCCTTCTTTCAACAAGCTGACCTGCAGCGCATAGAAATGACAGAATTTTTTTTTTCTTTTTAGATTTTATTGGCTCTAATGGCCTCTATTTAAGAGTGGTCAAACAGGATAGCGTATTGAGAGAGACAGTGAAGACATGTGGGCAAAGGTCATCAGGCTGGGACTCCAGGAGGCATCCATGATGGCCGTATTGAAGACTAAGGATTATAAGTCACTACTATCCTACTATTTTGACCCCAGAAGCAATAGAAAATCGTCCTCTTTTTTTTTTTCTTTTTTTAGGAACTTGATTTCATCTCACCACTGCTGCTAGTCCAACCTCACCTCAGACTCTCCCAGGTCTGGATATCAATAGAAAACAAGCAAATATGTGAAATTATAATCACTTCTGTAATTTCAAAGACATGTCACAATTCTCAAAATTGAAGAAAAACTGACTATATGAATTTGCAACACAGATGTTTTTGTGCCCTTTATGATAATGTCATGAAATGGTAATTATGTAAATGTTCTTCTCTACCACTGCACGTCCCAGTCTTTTACGTTCCAACAGACACAATTTTTGACAGTGGACATATCACGTAGGATGCATGCTGCTTCAATTTAATCTGTAGGATTTGGATTTGGATTAAAAGCCCAGAAAACTACCACTAAACATATGCAGATGCATGCTCCAGAGCACCTAAAGTCTGATTGTAACGGGCCTCACATATTTATGAATGCAAAACAAGCTTAAACAAAACGATTTTATTGAAATAAATAGCTGTTTTTCTCGGTAACTGCTTGAGGTAATGCATTGTTAAGCTTCTACAATCTTTGTAATAGAAGACACTGTAATGAAAAATGAAAATTCTGATGAGAAAGTCACTTCTATAAACCCAGTTAATCAATCACAAAGAGCCTACTGCATGCAGTTAGCTGAAGCATTGCACAAAAACAACTTGATTACAGTTGCTGTTGATTCAGAGAAGTGTGATGTTAAAACTGACGTGAACTGCTTGCAAATTACGAAAAGCAACAGCTGCCACACTCATTTAACACTTTGCACACTCTCCTTATATCTACATATAAAAGCCACCAGAATCGATGTGGAGTCACAGAGTGTTCCTAGAATGGGAAATCAATGACCACAAACATTCATTATGGGAAAATTGCCACAAAGGGTTTTCTTTTTTTTTTTTTTTTAACTGCCCGGGGGTTAGGGTTGGGCATCTTGTAGCGTCGGAGCCCACCTCTGACATAAGAGAGTGAGCTGCTGAAGTCACACCTTTTATTTACTACAATGAGCTTTTTATGTGTGTTTTTTTATTACTCTAAATTGATTTGCCAGTGGGAGATTCAAGCATTGTACAGATCTGTATTTTTATTTTTTTTTCCACTTTGTGGCATGAAATATTAATACTTGTTGTGTGCGCCTCAGTCAGAATTGGACAGCTCTTAAAATACAGGCTATAGATTTAAACACAGACAAACAGAAGCTGAATTAAAACTGTTTGCCTGAATAAACTGAACTCAACAAGTTCCTGAATATTTTTTTTTTAAATTTCTGAGAGGTTTTCAAGTTGCTTTCTACATTTAAGAACTTAGATTTAATTGGTGACACACAAATGGGCAATTGCAATAGACTGTAATCTATGTCCTTATTCCACATTCCTTGTCTTTTTCCTCTGCTTTGTCTTTTTTTATTCTTGTCTCTGGATAGCAATCAATAGTTATTATCTGCTGAGTGTTGCAATAGACACAGCATAGAGCCCCCCATTCTGAGTTGATGGTGCTTTTTCATTATAGCTGACACTAGTCTAAACAAAGCAGGCCTATTTGCCTGCCACCAGACAAACACTGTCTCCATAATGGCACCAGATAAAAGAGGAGCAGAAGGGAAAATTGAATTTCACATAATGGTGAATCAGTATCTCAGGACTTTTCTCACTCCATTTTTTCCCATCTCCTACTTCATTCTTTGAAGTATTTGGCTAATACACACACAAAAATGTGTGGATGTTATTTTCTTACATAATGTCACCAGGCTGTCCATTCCTAAATCTTTCCTACATTTTCTCCAATTTACGTCCAATTTCGGGTAATTTATCATCCATCCTTCCGTCTGTCTGTGCACTGGTTTGTCCTTCCACTCATTTATCTGGCTGCTCGGCTCACCTCATAGGAGGCGGGGTTGTTTTGTTTTTGACGGGGTTGTTGTTTCATAAAATAAATAAATGATATCTGCGCAGCAGATGTGGAAAGCATAACGAATGGCACTTGGAGAAAAGGCAATTTAGGGAGAAGTGTGCAGGCTGCCACGGCAACAGAATGGGTTTTTACTGTGAAGTATAACCAATGCATTACAAAACACATCACCAGAGGTTTATTGAAAAAGCCAAGCACACCTCGCTTCCCCCTTACCCCCCCTTCCCCATGCAATGAAAATGCCCGACATTATCATTGCCTACATGGTTCAACGCTGAAAGTCAGTCTGAGAAAGTCGGGGCAGGCACTTATTGCTGAGGCTGAGGAGAACTTGAGGAATGACAGAGCAAGAGGTGGTCGTTTTACAATTCACTTACACATGTATGGGCAAATACGGTTCCTGACACACAGCGTGGGGCTCTGATGTCACATCCTTTCATTTACTTACCTCCCCCAGTTTGTTATTAGTGTGATGCCGGAGTATAAGGAGAATCTGTGAGAAGCATGTCACCTATAAAAGCTGATGTATAGAGGACAATCAAAGAAACGTTTCTTAATGAAATTAAACAGATCCCTCAAGTCCTGCTAGGTTTTATGACTTTTGGATGTCTCAAGAAACGTATTTGGAATTCCCTGTTAATCCACCCAAACAGATAAAGGCACATTTGTAAGCTTTTAAACAAATACTTTTCGGGTAAACTGCAGGTCAATGTGCCCGGATAAGTTATAACTTTTAAGATATATTCAGGTTTATTTCACTAAATGCTGTTATCTCCTGAATCCTGCAGAGTTTTCTCCAGGATCTGGCTCCTTTTCTCCCAAAACAAACCCTTAATCCTATATTTGATTCAATAAGAGTTATCTCTGAACTTAATATGCTTTTGCTCTGTTATTCCTCCCAAAACCTCCCTGATATTAAACTCATACAAAACTACAAGAAGTAATTAGATACAGTTCCTGTTTCCTAATACTAAACAAAACATTTTCAATTGCATTCATCATTGACTGGTTTTAATTCTACAACTAACTAATACAATATTCAAATAAAATATTCAGTGAAAGCATCCAATATTAAAATATTTTATATGATAACAGTCTGAAAGTTTAAAAGTTCACAGCTTCAAAGTTCAGAAGTCTATAGGTCAATAGTTTACCATGCCAGATGTTCACTGAAGGCTCCTTATCTCCTGAGACCTGAATGTCCCCCTGCTTTGAGATGTTTTCACACAGATAAAATTTTCTACCTCCTAGGATATATTATTTTACAACCTCAAAACCTTTTCCTAAAAGCTTTCGTAGATCCATCATTTATCTGTGACATTCTGAACCCAGGCACGACAGCCCCTGCATCTGACCTCACTGACACAAAAACTCCTAACTTTAAGTAAAAGATAGAGCTAACTCAAACACTAAAAAATAATTGTATAAGTAAAAGATTCACTTAACTAAAACACTACAAATGGCTATATGATTGAATTCAACAAAACACTAAACAATGATTATATTTCCTCAACAGTAGTTTCCGAACAGTAACTATAACAGTAAAAGTGATGATCCTTCGTGTCTGCTGTATGAAAATGGGCGCTTTCTTCTTCTGGTTCTTCTAGATTTCAACCACAGCTTGCATCAGTTATTGTTGCACTTCTGCCATCTACTGGATCCTAATATTTATACCTCAAATTCTCATAATGATCCCAGTATTATTTAAAAAACGAAAAATCTTCTTTTCCCCCTCAATGTTATTTAACTGATCCACAACATTCTCAAATTTCAATTCCCTATGTAAATCTAATTCTTTTTAATGGGCAATTTCTTCTTTTATTTCCAAATTGGACTTCCACTTCCTGCTAAAGAGCCCCCTGGTGGATGAAGAAAAATCCATTTATAAGCAGCAAAGTTCAAAGCTTAGGAAAAAAGTAGCAGCTTCTAGTCCGGAAAATACGGTATATAAAAAAAAAAATCTAAATGCTCTCTGGTATTGTTCAGGGGGCCGGACCAAATGTGGAGGCAGGTCGTAGTTTGGGGACCACTGGTTTACACGTTCAGGCCCCAGTGGGTTTTTCTCATTCCTTCAGTCTCAGTATACAGCCTGAGGCTTATGTTCCCTGTTCACTCACATACCAGAATTAAATTGTGCCATTACTTAAACACAACTTGTAGTAGAGAGATTGTTGCTATCATTTTTATACAAACCGCTCTGATGTAGATTAAGCGCTCTGTGCTGCACGTTTGACTTAAAATGTTATTATTGTGATGTCCTATGAACAGTTGTGTCTTAACTTGTATAGAGAAAGCAGGATTCGATGTACGTACATTACCCACAGTGTGGCTAAATGAGTTCATTTAGTCAGAAACAGTCCAGTGGAAATCGTTGAGCACAACATGCAAGAATAAATGTGATGAATTGTGCTGGTAAACCAGATTACTCAACACAAGTGATATATTGTCCAATTGGGTATAACATAACAGCTTAAAAATTGTATAGTAATTAAACAGACACCCTTAAAAGAGGGATCCACCAGACTAGTTACAATACTGGTAGACTACAACTGAATCCCAACTAAGTTCTTGAAATCTGCAATTTACGGTGGCTGACAGGTGCAAACGTGCAGCAACGGAGAAAAGATGCTAACAAAAAAGGCAAATGAGAGATTTAGATTGACATTTTAGACCCCATGGCTAAAATTGCAATTGCAAAAAATGTAAAGGAAAAACATGGACTAGAAATGTCAGCATTCTGCATTTCACCACATTCAAGGACAGATTGATAACTTTAATTCAAGCTGCAAAAAACAAAAAACAAACAAAAAAAAACGTGTGTGAGATATGTGTGTTTTCAGGCGTGTTTAGATGGACAGTGTTTTGTGCTAAAACCTTTATGAGAATGGCAATTTGCTGTCAAAACAGCAAGAACACACCAGCGTGGAAATGAAATGTGTCTCAATAAAATGAGCACAGCCTCATTTACAGATGTACTTGCTGATTTACTTGCCTTTACTGAGATTAGTTCTCAGTAAAGCGTTGATTTCATCCCACTCTGTTGTTCTACATAGATTTTTCTGGTCTTTGCCCAGTGGGGGGTGGGAGGCTTTTTACTTATCACTGAGAATGTTATAGCTATATTTATGCTCTGCTATATGCAAGTGTCTTTTGTGCATTCAAGGAATTTACCCTGCATACTAATGAACAATGATAGCTACCTTACTGACCAACACCACATTCACAAACCAGTCTACTTTGTTAATCACTAGCTCTCAATAAGATTGCAGAAAATTGCTAGTGTATTTTCTATTTAGGAATTTAGATGTGTGTTGGAGAATTAATTATTTTGCCCATTGGTGGGTGTTTTTGTGACATGTTCAACAAGTGTATTGGTGTTTAAGAAGTATTTACTTCCGTCAGATATATCTTCTGGGAGCTATAGAGAATGTGTTTGTAATCTCTGCAGTCCAAATACATAATGTAATGATGGTAAGATAAGCTACACCACTGTGTGTTTGCTTACTGGCTAAAGGGAGGGAAAGGGAACATCTGCAATAAGTAATAACAGAGCCCCACTATCAGCAAACAGATAAATGTCCTGTAGGGGACTTTGTATATATATTACAAATTAAATTGAACACAACTCGAACGTCGACTCTCTGTATTGCTGAAGTTAGCTAGATCTTCTAGATGTCACTGGTGATGGTTTTACAGGGCTTAACATTTTATGTATTTTACTTATTTTTGGAGCAAAAATGGATTATTCAGACTTTACTTTGGAACTTGTGCATCAGTTCGGTGAAGATATTGTGGATTCCAGTCAGACTTAATACCTACAGATCAGCCCAAATGCAGTTATGTACAGGGTTTTGTAGTTTTCTAATTCAAAAAATAGAAAATAGTCTAATATTTGACAATTTGCATTTATTTATTTTGTTTTGCCACACCATTAACAAACAGAGCCTCAAACCAAATACATACCTAATTATGATGAATGTGAACTATTACAACATTAATGTGCATCAAAGCTGTTTATTAAAAATGTTTTTTGGGACAAAAAAATATTATTTAGAACCATAGTTTTCAAACTGTCTGGTTGCACCTGGGCAGGTCTTGTAGCACTCAGATGACAATATTAATGTTGCTATTATTTGCAAAGTAAATATACATCCAATCCAATTATATTTGTAAAACACTTTAAAAAGCAAAAGTGGACCAAAGTGCTGTACAAAAAATACAACATATTAAAATGAATAAAATACAAACATATAGTTTTAAAAGAAACATTAACAAAAGCGTGCAAAAGAGAATCAAATAGATAAGAAACATTAATACAATCAAAAGGTTTGGAAAAAATACGGGTTTTAGAAATGGTATTTAAGGCCTGTTTGATGTGGAAAGGAAGACCATTCCATAGTTAGGGACAGTGGTCTCAACCTGTGGTCAAGGCCCAGAGTCCTGCGACTTTTAAATGAGTCCCTTGGCCTACACACTTGAAATAAGTGGCTATACTGCTTCACTAGCATGCAGTTAAGCTCCACAGAGCTCAGCTAATGAGCTAATATTAGAGCCAGGTGTGCTGAAACAGAAATAAATCTGAAAGTTGCAGGACATTGTCCCATGAGACTCCTGGTTTAGGAGGCATGGTCTCAAGGCATGGTCACCTCTAAGCTTGAACTTTGTTATTGGTAATCTCAGGAGCGGTGAACTGAGACACAGGAGACGGAAAGATAAAACTTGGTATCCTCTGTTATCTGGGACCACAATGGAGGAACACAAAGGTAGACATATGCAAACACCTGTAGCCCAGAAGGGCTAGAGTTGTAGCATTAATGCATATAGAAAACAACTGAAGAAAACATACCTACTTAATTGTGCTATAAAATGATACTGTGTGTCTGGAAAATATTACCTCCCCCTCATCCTATTTAATCACACATTTTGATTTTAAACATTGAAGCAATATCAGCGTTTTTACATGTGACTGCATTGTGAAACTTCATAATCGGAAAACAAATTAGTGAGATCTTTTTGGTCTATAAGGGAAGATGCAGGTATCATATGCTCATCCTCTATAAAAGTTGTTCTTTTCCTCTTCAGTTTTTAGTATCCATTCTCTTTTTGTGAATAAAGGTGTCTGTCTTTTGAGTTATCATCACAAAACTGTAGAAAATTGATTTTTATTTATTTATTTATTTATTTTTACATTCAAAAGCAGGAGCATCATAATACATGGTCCTTACCCATTATTGATTATCCTTCAACATATTTTGACATGACCTCTTTGGAGAATTCTTCCAAAAAAAGAAAATAAAGAAGAATAGAGAAACTGTTTTTACAATTCAGTAGAAGTATATACCATAAATAATGCCTCCAGCTAACGACGAAGAGGGTTTGCAGGTACACAGAGCACAAATATATCACTTTTCGAAATACATTTGAATTGTCAATGTAACAGAATGAATGTGTGACAGTGAAGAAGATAGAAGTACCCCCAAACTGTATTACTCAACTTAAAATCTGCTTAGTAGATTGATGGTCATTATCACTATTTTCTACCTTATCTTAAAGCTAGTACATGTCTAACCCTAAACCTAATGCCTACCCCCAAAACAGCACTGCTCTCTTTAAGGGCACCAGCTTTTGGTCCCGTCAGGAACAACTGATCCTCACAATGTAATATCTGTTGGAAAAATTGACCTTACAAGGGAAAAAAAATATAAAATGCATACACACACTTCTATTTCTAGTACATTAGGGCTATTACATTCACCCAGCAGTTTTACAAGTCTGCCTTACCTAAACTCACACTATTTCTCATTGAGTATTTGGAGAATGTCACTTAAATTAAATTATTTGTATCGACTGAATAAACTGAGTGAACAGACATGTGTCCCCACAACGTAACTAAAACTCATGAAAATTCAAAGGTGCAAGGAGATGGTCACCTTCATGCTCAGTGGGATGCTTCCTGAAGCACAAAAATGTTACCAAAACATTGTCATTCTGTGCAAAGAGAGAGGCCAAAGGCCAGAGAAAGGGCAGTACACCCCAGCTAGGGAGGCTGGAAGGAAAAAAGTATTTCTTTTTTTAGAGAGCAATTGTGTTTATAAAAAGATTTATGAATAAGTGATGTAGCATACCTTTAAGCTTTTGTGTGGGGCTTTTAAAAAGCGAATTAGGAAAAAAGAGGAAGACAGTTATAGCATTTCACAAACATTAAACACATTAATCTTTTGTGAATATAATCACGTATTATATGTGCTGTGTAATCCAGGTTTAAGCTAATTGATATTTGGATTAAACATTTGATTTTACCCTTAAATGACTATTTATTTTTCCTGGTTAGGATCTCAAAGTATTTTTTACATCCCGCCATAAACAGAAAATGTGGCAACCAGATTTTTTGTTTTAAGTCTTGCATGTCATGAAGTCTGCAATGACATTGGCAAAACTGCAGAAAATTCCTGCCAATGTTTTCAGTGGCCCTAATTATTCACTAGAAATGTGTTGTCTGTTTGTCCTGATAAGCAATTGGCACATTCTTTTTGCTACAATCATATGAGCAGAGCTGATTTTGCTTGCAACTCTTCAGTTTCTGCTCATAACCAGTGTCCTTTGTCTCACACGTTCTCAAACTTAAATGTGTTCTGGTTTCATTTAAATTTATTAAAAATGTTTTTCAGCCTGCAATGATACTTAAGAAGTCTGCAACTTTCTAAAAAAATAAATAATGACACAACTTTAGAAAATTACTGGTTAAAGTATTTCAACAGTCTTTGTTTCTTAGGGCTGAAGCTGAAAGCTTAAACTGCATGCACTGATAGATAACAGGTGTGTGGTCCTCCATTTTGGGCATTTGTATTCCCAACACTTTATTTAAGAACATGTGTGTGCGAGAGCAGAAGGATAAAAAAGACAGTCCAATCAATTAGGCTTTCAAGTGCTCGGCTTTGCTTGCTCCCCACTAATCAGATACAACCCTAATTCTTTGCCAAAAAGTACACACAAGGAGCCCACCATAGTGAAGAGTGAGGCACAGCCATGTCAAATCATCAAGGAGCCAATGGGAGATGCCACTTGGATATTTTTGGTGTCCAACTGGAAGATCCAACGTTGGAAATGTCCACCTGAGCGACACTGTCACGTCTTCCCTAGCGGTGGTAAAGTGGATGTTTAGAAAGCAGTGTAAACTTCAGAGTAATCCTCCTGTGTAATGATCTCACAGCTGTGACCTTCACGGGATTGTGTCCAATGACCTCACAGGGGGAATGCTCTATTATCGGACAAACATCTCTTCTGAAAATGCAGTAAAAAACAAGGCATGATTGACTAGAAGTGGAGAGAAGCTATAGGAGATGGTAATTTATCTAGGTCTAAGCTTCCTAAACACAGTCGGCGTTGTGTCTGGATAAGGCTAGGGCAGAGACTTGTAACAGATTAGGAGTGCATCATGCACAAAGATAGAAATCGCAGTGCATTATGAAAGCAAACAATGCTGAACATCCCATTTAGTTTCTTCCAAAAGGAACAAAGAAACCTTGACATTTTCTTTTTTTCTGAGTTTTTTGAAAATAGGTTAAAAACTTCAATTTCACACAAAGTTGGGAATGTGGATTGTTATGCTATTTTACAGAAAACTCTTGCAGAGTTTCATGCAGGATTATTCATATCCCTTTACAATAACTTTCCAACATTGATCAGTTTGATCAAATTGCAACCCTGATCTTGAGTGTATTTTTTCATAATTTTTATGTGATTGACCAACATAAAATAAGTCACACTTATATATTGAAAGGAGAATAATGCTACACAATATGTCACAATACTGTTTATTTAATGAAAATATAAAAAGTAAGACACATTTACCCCTAAATAAAATTAAGTACTGTCAACTGTTTTTCAAAAGTCTCCCAATTGGTAAGTAGAGCTTTTTGTTAGAAAGCATTAGAGAACAAACATGAAGACCATGAAACACACCAAATGTCACAGTTCTGGATTGAATTTTCAATGTTCCTGAGAGAACTGCTGAAAGTACTTTCAGAAATGTACTTTCAACAGTGTACCATGTCTGCAGTAGTTTGCAATAATTTTGCAAAATACTGCACCATTTATCTGTTGATGAAACTGGAGATAGACTGGCAAAGAGAGCACAGGCAAAAGGTCCATGGCAACTTAGGAGTAGCTGCAGAGATTCACAGCTCAGGTGAAAAAAATCTGTTGACATTACAATTATCAATCTAGTTTTATGGAAGAGTGGCAATAATAATGATGATACAAAATTTCCAGTTTGCCATAAAAGGAAAACAGAGAACATGTGGAAGAAGGTGCCCTTGTGAGATGAGATTAAATTTATCTTGCAATACAAAACGCTATTTATGGTGAAATACAACCAGTTCAAGACAGAGTTATCCCCAAAACATGAAGGCTGCTAGAAAGAAGATAGGTGGAGCAAAATTTGGGGATACCCTGGAAGAAAGCTGTTCGAACCTTTGTTGAAACACTCTGGGTAACGGGTACCCCAGTTGTCCAATTTTGAAACTGTAAAGGATTTTTGGGAAACATTTATGAATGAAACCTCAAAGTTAAAAGTTATTTTTGTTAAAATATGTTGAATTTCACGGTGGTCGTGCATCAACACCTGGGAAATTTCAGAGTGTACTGTATAAATATTTTTTAAAATTACTGGACCAAAAAGAGCATATCATTTGTCCTATAGGGCAGAACTCCTCATTAATCTAGTGCAAAGGAGTTACTCAGTAGATGTCTCAGGTTTCGCTGTGCTGACCAGAGGTGAATTGTGAGGCCTGTGGCACAGTTTCGTTTACCATACTGTGAATGTAATTAAATCCAAGCACTGCCAGTGTTTACTGGCAAGAAAGGGAGAGCCTCTTTCTGCTCCTCAAACAGCCCTCCATCTGTCTGATTGGATTTTGGTCTCAGGCAGTTGCAGACATGACACAAGCACTGGAGGAGGCAGGCCAGACTGAAATCTCCAACTAGTGTCATGCTGTGTTTTTATTTTATTTTATTTTTTTATACAGTATGACGTAGCCGGGAGGGATTCAAACACAGAAACAAAAAAGAAAAACAAACAAAAAAACCCCCAACATAACGCTGTTTCTGTTTGCTTACGGATGTAAACACAATGAGAGCGGCTAGAATCCCCCACAGGTTAACACAGACAAGTGTTTATACTGTGATGGTTTTTCTTGATAGAGCTCCGCTTTGACAGATAACAAATACAGTGCAGACCATAAAACGTTTAGTGTCAAGAGAGTATTGAAAGGGGCAAAAGCGCACACATTCACAGTCAAGTGGGTTTAATGGCTTAATGGTAGAGCAAACCAATAGAAAAATAGCAGCATGAGACACAGATCACATTTTAATTGATTCTTTTGACAACATAATGCATATCAGAGGCAACACTTAAGTCTCCTCTGTCTGGCGTGGCTTTGCAGTGCTGTTAAGGACGACAGCACTTTTAACACTAATTATTTCTAATGTTTAAAGTACTTATTTAAACTGACAAAACGTTTTTAAAGTGGATCTTGTTTTTCCAACTGTTCTGATGTCTGTTGTCCCATTTTATTTATTTCCTTCATGCACTGGTCAATTTGCTGCAAAACAAGTGCAGCTGATATCTGTGGATTTTGATTCTTTTCCAGTAATTTGCATATGTGAACAAAAACCTTTGAAAATACATTAAAAAATAATTTTACCTTTTACCAGCACTGAATCCCCAACAGACCATTTAGGAGAATGTGAATGCAGTTTGGCTGTTAAAAAGGGGCTTGCAAATAGATATGGATTTCCTTCAAATGTATGCGTCGGCTGGATCTTAAAAATGACAAATTTAAATGTTTATTTTTATTTTTTTGTGGTGAAACACACTAAAAATAATAGAAGGAAAATCTCCCCTGTCAGATACCCTGTGATTAACAAAGAGTTTGTAATGATAACTACATAATGGTTAAGTATATTGCTAAAATTAAGCTGAAATTTTGCAGTTCTAAAATGACATGATTAAAAAAAATAGGGCTGTGGCTACTTTTTGCTAGACAGAATGTAAAGTTTGTATTTATACTGAACAATCCTAACAACTCAACTATACAAACATTTATTCACTTATATTACTGGATATATATATATATATATATATATATATATACAGGTATATATATATATATATATATGTATATATATATATATATATGTTTTCTTTCAATGTTTCTCAGCAAACTTTATCTTGATATAAGTTATTTTAAATAGTTTCCTAAGGTTAAACCAAAGCTATTCTTTTAATTTGACCATTCATCCAATTAACTTTTAAAATTGCATAAATTCCATCCGACAATCTACCACGATTTTGTTGATTTGTCATATAATAGATCAGAATACAGCCACTGAGTTGACTATACAGTTCCAGTAAAGAAACTAAAATAACATAGAATCCCTATGTAGACATCGGGCTTCATTTACATTTACTTTATGTTTGAGCAGTTTTCCTCCATCCTTTTTTTCACCTTGAGATATAAAGTCCTCTTTGGCCCATATAACAGCCTCACCTTTGTTTTTTTCTTTCCCTCCCATTTTTCCCTTCATCGCCTTTCTCTCTTTTCTCTTCATTTGTCACTGTCTTGCAATGAGGTCTCCCCCACAAGCTCTGCTCAACCAAATGTCGGCATTCATCACATCAGCCAGGAACAACTCAACAGGCCCTCTAGCACGGCGTATTAGAGAGCAAGATGGGATGAGAGATGATGAAGCTTTGAACCAATTTCTTGCTGCCATAAATGGAAGTAAAGTGTTGAAGTCCTCTGACAAAATCTCATGTAACGTATGAAATATTTTTTTTCCAGATTCACCTTCATAGGATAATGAGAAATATTTCTTTGCAAAGGGAGAATCTGATCTCATATTTATGTCAGACTAAGGTGAAATGTAGAAAAAAAAAGAAAACAAAAGGCTAATATTATATTGGTACTTTTAAATAAATGTATGTTTATTACTTTATCTTTTTTTCATTTTCACAGTCCTTTAAGCATACTGAAGATAAAGACTTTCCATGTACACTTTAAATAATCTGCAGTAGGCATGGCACAGAGAAAACACAAATATTTATTTATTTTTTTCCTGTGTAGAGAAAAATTTATGTAATCCTGGCAGGTAGGGATTTGAATGTTCTGCAGCATCATCAAACTCTCCCAAAACATACGTTAAGTTATCTTGCTGTTTTGAGCCTCCAATAATAGTGAGTGTATCCATCCACCCATCCATTATGAAACACGCTTTAACACTTATGGGGCTGCTAGGGGTGCTAGTGCCTATCTTTAGAGGTCAATGGGGTAGAGGTGGAGTTCGCACTGGACAGGTCATCAGTCCATCACAGGGCAACTCGGAGACAAACGGGACAAACAATCATGCACCTAAGAAGAATTTAGAGAGACCAGTCAATCTCTTAAGTAAACTTTAAGGCGAGAGACCATGTGTGAACACCAGGTTTTTGGATAATTAAACTGCAAACAGATTTTGAAACTGTGAGCCAAACTTTATTTCCATATGCAGAAACAAGATGTTGAAGTTCCTGCTTTGAGATAGTGTTAAACCTAACACTTCCTTGTCAAATAAAACCCTTTCCAAATTCAAATTAAACTGGTCAGGAATCTTCCCATCCCCAAGGATTTAAAACACAACCACACATTTCTGCCAGGGAAATAGGTTGTGTTCACTTAAATCTTTACAAACCAATTGCCTCAAAAGAACCAATTACTGCAACATATAAAAAACAATTGAAATTACATTGTGCAATTTAAGTATTGCAAACCTAAATCCTGATAGGTTTCACTTAGTTGTACATACATTTTTAGCAAAGACATCTTGATATGATGTTATATACGAATAAGATATTTGGTCAAGTGCTAATCTCAGCATTTTTTTTTTGTCTATAATATGTGCTGAGGCTTGAAAATCTAATTTTATTCTTTTTTCATGCAACTTAAACCTATATAACAAATATCAATTATTTGCCACTGGCACATCCTCAAGCAAATCCTGTAGCAAATGCATGCTCTGTAAAATACTTGTTGGACTTATCATTTTTAATTAAAACCTGAAAAGTTTTCAAAAACAGATAACAAACATCTATGATTTAAGATATTCATGATAGAAGCAGCTGAAAAACCACTCAGTCTTCAGCAAAGTTATGATACTTTAAGTGATAGCCTTTCAATAACTGCTTGAGGGAAAAAGTGACTCACAGAGCAAGTACATGAAAATAGATATATGACATTCAAGATTGAAATTCTCAATAAATGACAGTGGTGCCGCAATAAACATGCATAATTACATTCAGGCCCTCGCTAACATGACGGAAAGGGAAGGATTAAAGTGTTATCTTGTGTTTTTAGCAGTTTTACACAAACATTGTAAAGTCACAGTATTCACAAACAAAACAAAAATTCTCACAGCATATGGTGCCCTTCTCTTATTTTTATACAATGTGATAACTTTGACACTTTTTTAGCAGCTTTGCAAGCAACAGCTTAGCTAAGTAAATAGTTCTATGTGAATCATACTCTATGTAGTTAATGTTAGTTGTGTGTGCAAGGCGACTAAACGATGAAATTCGATCAAAAGTGTTTCATCTTTTAATTATGCAAAAAAGTTATTGCAGCTTTTTTTATTTTGATTTTTTTCACCCTTCTAACAAATATGGTTGTTTCAGTTGAACTGTACAGAGTACAGGAAAAAAAATATTGAAAACTCAAGGTGAGTTTTTTTTTCACCTCACAAAACATGGCGATTTGACAGATATGTGTACACTTTTGATACAAACTTTAGATATAACCTCCTTCAAATCACCATTTCCTTTCATGATCCACACCTGAGCCACCTCAAGAGGTTGTCCTAAAGCCATCTGCCCAATGGACAGGCAGTATGCAATTGTGGAACACGTGTGACACACAAAAAAATAGTCTACTGATGCACACAGAGTGGAGATGTGGTATCATCCTTTAGTTTCTATCTCATTTGAGATTTATGTTAATCTGTAGAATCTATGACACCATTTTTAACCAGAACTATTTACATTTTACAAATATATTGTTTGTCTGTTACGTTCTCATACAGCTCATTTATGTAAAGACCAGTTACCATTCATTCATCTCACTTGAAGCGGTGAGATGAATGAATGAGCATGCTAGACAAAAATAATCAGAAATTGTGCAATTACAATGACATAAGATGTTGTTGGCAATTGCTGCCCATGCATTAAATGCAAGGGAATTTTTACCTGTGTGTGAGTCCTTCACTTTGATTGTGTGCTTATTAGTCTGCTTGAAATACAGACCCCTCCTCATCCCCCATTCTTAATGATTCTTAGTGATTGCAGATCATCCACAGTAGAAATTGCAGTGAAGATAGCACATGCTAGCTTGATGTTCTTTCATTCAATTACTTCCACCTCCAGGTCAAAACTGGTAATAGAATTCTTCAAAACATTGCTTTTTAGTCTCACATAGCCTGAATAAGATGAAGCTCCTGTCCAAGACATTTTCTCTGGAGGGAGCAGAATTATATGCATACAACCTTATGTGGTCCATCATCAGCTGACCAAGCTCCACCCTTTGGTCTCACAGTGTTCCAGTTTTGGCCAGCCTCGAACCGAGGTCAAAAATTGAGGTATAAATGTTTTTACATTTCTTACAAGTCCCATATGGTCTAGGGGTTAGGATTCCTGGCTTTCACCCAGGCGGCCCGGGTTCGACTCCCGGTATGGGAACTTCTTGTTTCTACAATTTCCCTGAGAGTAAATGCCAAAGGGACAAATTAAGTATCTATCTACTTGAATCATTTGTATTTGCATCAAAAAAATGTGCAAAAGTCAATAATATGTCAAATTGAAGGCTTCACTTTCACATCTTACCTGAGACATTACACAGTTATTTCAAGGCAACTTCACATTAACTGGATAGTGCTGTGCAAGACAGACATAACTCTGACAAGAAATATTATGGAGATGTAATATTGCTCATACTTATTCTAACTTATCTTGTTACCTCCCCCAATGATCCCTACCCCGCTGCTAATAAAATCTGAATGGGATTGTCTACATTTAGCTAATGATAATCACATCCTCACCAGTTTCACAACAATGGTGATTACTTCCTAAGTAATAACCAACACTACGTCAATGTTAATGAGGCCCCAACCGCTGCGTGCACCCCCACAAAAGTGGTATTAAAACGTTCAGGTTGATCCCGAGAAGGGATCTACTACTTTTAGTGGGATTCTGAGTTAAAATGGTGACATAAATTGCGAGAAACGAGGCTGGGTGTCTCACAGAGACAGGAATCTTTCTCTCTGACACACACACAGTACAGTGCATTTCTGACTCCCAACATATTTTTAACTCACCTTCACAGCCACAAATATTGCTCTATTGGTCTCAAAGTCGGTCATGACATTGATACCCATGCCTGCTCCCATAAAATGTTTTCAAAATTTTTCTAGGACTTATGGTTTTTTTGTCAGGGTCCTCGAGACCAACTCTTGGTGTCTCAGAAGGATAGAAACTCTCTCTACTATACAGCGAGAGCCAGGCCAGAAAGCGATCGTTAATTACCATAGCAACCGGGCCCAGACAGGCAGTGAGAAGTCTCTAGCGCCCTAAAGCGTTAGGGTCTGCCATCATCAAAATGAGGTTTTTTACAGCTCTTACAGGTCCCATATGGTCTAGTGGTTAGGATTCCTGGTTTTCACCCAGGCGGCCCGGGTTCGATTCCCGGTATGGGAACCTCTTGTTTCTACCTGAGTGTAAATCCCAAAGGGATGAATATAGTTTCTTTGTACTTCAGTCATCTGTATTTCCATCGAAAAAATGTGCAAGAGTCAGCAATATGTCAAACTTTAACATCTCTGGCTTACATACACAGTTATTTCAAGGCAACTTCACATTAACTGGATAATGCTGTGCAAGACAGACATTACTCTGACAAGAAATATTATGGAGATTTAATATTGCTCACACTTATTCTAAGATATCTTGTTACCTCCCCCAGTGATCCCTACCACACTGCTAATAAAATCTAAATGGAATATTCTACATTTAGCTAATGATAATCACATCCTCACCAATTTCACAACAAGGACTTTGGGGCTTGCTAAATGAAAAAAAAAGTAAGAAGACATTACATTGTTTATTCAATATGAAGCAGAAGCAACCATGAAACTTTATGACATGTTTGAGATTGTGTAATGTGTAGAAAACCTCTTTGTCTTTCAAAATCTTGCTCATTTGGCATATGCCCCCCTTCGGTGATATTGAACAGAATGAACAAGTAAGCATCTATGGACTTATCTGTCTAATTTTGCAAGATAAGAGAAACTCAAATGTCTTTTGAAGGGGTTTTTTATTTCTTCTGTAATGAGCTGATAGCTGGCAGGTAGCCATTGTTCCCCGCTGTGTCTTCTTCTTTATTGACACATTCTTGTTTCAGAGACATCTTATCCACTCCCTGTGGCCTTCAGTGCCACCTCGCCACTGTTCTTTATAGATTCCCCCAATAGTAAGTCTAATCTTTAGACACAGCAAGCAAAGTTGCAGTGATCCCCTTTCAAAAGACAAGACAAAGGGAGGTTGAGTTCACAGAATATGACATATGTCACAAAACAGGATCCTATTATACTGATATGACTCTTCCTGAGGCATTCTATTGACAACCCACAGCAGGTGATTGCCGATTAATCTCTCCACCACACTGACATTCAGTGTGTCAAAGCGAGTACTGGGATGGATAGTATAGTGCTACGGTGAGACTTTGCGGAGGGATAAATACACACAACACTAAACAGTTTCCACCTAGCATTCAGCACAGCTGGTGAATTACTGCTGTGTCTCACATAAGAGGAAGAAATCCTTTTCGAGCCAGGAAATTCTGCCTGTGTGTTCATACAGTAATTACCTAATTGTTCTCACTACAGTATGACTGTCAATTTTCAGGTAAATAAAAATAGCTTTGCTTGGTATTGTTGTCAGAAACAACAGATAAAAGAGGGACAACAAATGTGCTACTTTTACTAAGGAAGAGTTAATCATTCAAAATGAATGCTATTTAGTTTTCGTTATAGTTCAAGTTGCTTTTCTTAAATATTGAGCGACCAAGAAAGCCTAGAAATAGAAAGAAATAGCTTAACTGAAATAGATGTTCATATTCAAAGGTCTTATACATTTTAATTTATATTTATGGCATGTTGGGTTTAGCTAATTCATTAAGGGTGTAATCAGTAAAAAAAAATAAAAGTCCAAATAAATTCTTACCAAAACAAATAAGATCATCCTAATTTGTCATCTAATTGGCCGGTAATTATGTCATAAATCATTATGACAATGACAGGTAGCTCCAATTATGCATGTCATGGTTGGGACAAGCGCATGGTCAGATGCTGTCATTCTTAGATATTAAACTGCATAAAACTCACCTTGTTTATTCAGTGTTAAAGCTGTCATAGGTAGATAGTTGAAGAATTGCTCATCTGAAAATAATATATAATTTTTTCTAAAATGCAACTTTTATTTTTCTGATTGATATTGAAGCCATAAGTACTATAATCACATAATCATTAGAAATCTATCCATTAATTGTTTCACTCCATTCTGTTCAGGGATCGTGTGGCCAGCTGGTCAGAAAGGGAAGTGTCAAAGTGGATGAAACTGCATCTACTCACCATATGTTTCTAATGTATATTCATACTGTATCACATTCCACCTTACTGTAGATTTATTCATCATGCTTTAATTTTACATTTTTCTTCATGGAGTATCGTAGGTTTGTTTGTGTTGGCATTGCAAAAGTGGTGTCTGTCCCAGCAGTCACAGGCATTGACTTCCATTCATTTTTCCTTCATTTCTTTGGCCAACCCCCAACATTTACCCTAGCCCTCTATAGGGCCAGTACATGTCCAACCCTAAACCTATCCTAAACTCAGTTAATTTAACCTTACCCAAAACAACACTTCTTCTTATGGGGTCTTGGCTTTGGGCCACGGGAGGAGCTGTGGACTCCCACAACATAGTATGTGTTGAGAAAATAGCCCTTGCAACGTATCAAATACAAGGCCACACACACACAGGCACCCACACACACTTCACAACCAGAAAAAAATTATATCTGTTTGAATTGTAGAAAATCAGCTTTTACATGTTTTGCAGAGAGTCTGTTTTAAACTTGTGCTGCAGAGGAAATTGGGGGCCACTTGGTCTTTAAACTCAATACCAGAGAGAAGGAACCTTGATGAAGAAAGCCTTGTCTGACGTTCCCTCCTCTTTTGCACTGTGCATTTGCATTCTGGGTGCATCTTATAGCTGACGGTGACAGCTATTTAGCATTGTATTTGAATAACTTTAAAAAGACCTCTTCAAAAGAGCGCAGGGATGGTAACAAGAGTAAGAACTAATAACAGATGGTGTTGAAACTCCATGTTCTCATCAGGGGGTATTGCAAGTCCTCATCCTTTTAAGCTGTGAATAATGAAGTGTGCGTCACATACTTGGTTTACCAAGCTCTAAACATCGTAAAATCTGATCAAGGCAAGTTAGAGTAAGTGGAACCGATCATTATGAATAAAATGTATCAAATAAATAAAGATCTGTAACCCTGAAATGTTTTTATTGGCCTCCTTACTTGAAAAGAGAAAAAGTAACTGTACCAAATCACTATAGTATGCAATAAATAGCACAAAAATATACCCATAAAAAAATGTCTCTCAAGTATGTCAACACAAACATTTTGGTAAATAGGTCATGGCCCAAACAAATAATTAAATGTTTTAGATTGTAAATGTAGTCACAATGTCTCTGAGAATAAGTCTATTCCCACACCAGAAATGTAATTTTACATTTCAATTAAAAATCATTTTAATTGAAGATGGTGCTCTTTGTGTTGCATTGTATTCATGGAGCTATGTGAGGGAGAATCTCAGCTTGGAGACTGCAAATCCGAGGAAGAGCTGGGTACAAAAGGTAATGCTTGGTGAGAGCAAGCGTTTAGGCAGCCCCGAATGGCAGCCGCAGGAGATTAAAGAATTTGCCAACATGCATGAATGAAACAGCGACACTCCATATATGTTTTTGATGAAGGGAATGACATTGTAAGATCAATAATGTAAATTTTATATAATATTGCCCATATCTGGTATTGTTTTTTCTTTTCAACAAGCTAGGAAAAACTTTGCAAACATACAGAGCTTGAACTTACTTGTTGTCTTCATTCAAAAGGTCTCACTGTTCTGCATCATCCACAGTTTTTGACCTTATCTCTGTAACTATATTCTCGTGCACTGTGGCAGCAAGTGCCACACGTAATTGGACTGTTTGACTCACAGCTTTTGTCTGCATCTTTTTGTTTACTGTTATCTCCTTCTCACTACCCCTCAAACTTAGTAATCATTCTATTTGCTTTTTAAACCAATGTATCCACTTATTTCTTAGTGCTCTCAGCTGTCCCCTTAAGACTCACTATTTCTGTTGCTCTTCTCCCCTCTGTTTATGGAGACGGCTGTCGCCAGGCAGTGGGTGGTGCAGACAGAGGCAGGGATTAGAGGTCACTTCACAAGTGTAGCTAATAATTACCAGAATTGTAATGAATATTTTCAAAGGGAGATGCTGTGGACACGCAATTCAGACCCTTCAATTCATCTTGTGTTTCTTTTTATTTTTATTTCTAGCCGCTTCTCCCACAGATCTTCTCCAAAAACACTCGGTGACTTCTATTTCCATGGACACAGGCACCTCCCAGCACCTGCATGAGCATGTTTTGTAGCACAAGCCCCACTTGGACACATCCACACTGTTGTTTCATTCTAGAGATGACATTTAATTCCACGTGTGCAGCTTTTCCAGGATCAGTTTTCAACATTTATTACACCTGCTGACCTTAAAGTGAGGACTCTGAGATGCAAAATTGTCCACTTATGTCTAGTAGCATTAGGAACAAGTACAACTCTGTGCAATCTCTTGTTTCTCTATTTCTCTTTCTCTTGTTCAGCTACACACACAAATGCAAAATAGCGTGGAGTTGAATGCATTTCTTTCCTCCATGAATAATAAATACCCTCTTAAAGTAAATCTCTAAAAATCTTTATTTATGAAATGCACTTTAAACCATAGATTTTAATTTTAGTCAGTTAAAAATGAGAAACTTAGCACAGATACTAACTATTTACTGACCTCAGCATGTTGAATGCTGCAACTAATACTAGCATCTATTTTCTGGTAATTCCACATAACTATTTGATGATATATACCACTACATGAACATTCATCTTTTGATTGTTAATTGAATTTTTTATATGTAAAAACATGCTAATTTGAGAAGTTGATATCCCAACAAAAAAATAGGCTGCCCCATCCTAATGCGGAACAGAATTTTCCACACAAAAAAAAATATATTGTTGGAATTATATGGAGTTGAAGATTAAAAAAAAGATTTATTGTCATTCCAATTGAAATGGCTCTTTAAAAATATGGCTATTAGTTTCCCTTCTCTTTTCTTTAGCTGTTGTCAACACATTTGTGCATGCATCAGTTACTAGTTTACAACCGATTATGGTCAAATTCAGCTCTAAAAATTGAATGAGATCTAGTTAGGTCAGTTCCTTTCACGTATGTACAGGTTTTTGTCCCAGCTAGTTGAGCTGACCGTCCCCAATAAATGCAGATTGGTGCAAACTTTGTAAAATTAGGCAAAAAAAATATCTTGTGACATGGTCTTTAACTTTAGACAGCTACATCATTTTCAAACAAAAACATTTTAGTTGAAGAATCAACTTACTGGTACCATATTTGGACATTACCACACCAAAGAAATATCATAAAAAATGAGTGGAGCTTTTATTCCATGGAATGTCTCTCAGGATTTGGCTTTGAATGTAAATATCTGAGTGAAACTTTTGAATTTTTTCTGATGGTGGAGCTGAAACAGTTTCATCCTCACAGCTTAATCCTTTAATTTGCCTTCTGAATGTCAAGACATCACTCACAGATAGATCACCATAACCTACTGTGTAGTGAAGATGTTCAGTAGAACCTTTGATTTACAATTTCAGTCTGTAAGTACATCTCTTCCATTTCCAACATCTGAGAGTATCGGCTAAAGGTGGTTCTTCTTGTTTGCAGCATGTGCATGAGGGATTGAAAAATAATAAAAAGAGAAATGTCTCGTTTCAGGTGATGATATTGCAGTCTTGATTGATGCATGGTTCTGCCTCTACCGAGGAATCAATGACATGGTTGCCGGTATGAATCAAGCTCACAGCTGTCAGGACAGTGAAGCACAGCTTAGCTAAGAACTGAGACAGGTGGATGGATTGTTTTAAGCAAAATTAAACAACTGTGGATTGCAAGACATATTGAAATGTTTATTTTATTTTATTTTCTTTGGTGAGGGAATGATGACCAAAACAGAGGCTGAGTAAACATTTAGTCTTTTTCAGGGAGAGATTTTCTAAATGAAAATACAGTATATACATTTTTTTGCATAACATTTTTAGTTAGCAAAATGTAAAAACTAATGAAAGTAGGTTTTTAATACAAAGGGATTGATACAAGAAACACTGAGAAGTGAAGCACACTTCTTTTTCTCTCAAGCACTGCTTCACACTGTCTTAAAGTGAAGAAAAGCTATTATAGAATCAAGAAGTGTATGCTATAAACTAAAGAGCTCCTTTTATGACATCATAGTTACTCAAGTATCAATTTTAGCTTTTGTGCAAAAATACTGTTAACTGGAAAGCATACATTTATCTGACTGGGTGTACAGACATTAAAACATGCTCTACACTCAATACATTATTTAGTTATAGCGCTTACATGGTTAATTCTTTTTTTGTCTTACTGGTTTACTGAGCTCCTCCTTGGGCTGCCACCTTATCGTGGTGGAGGGGTTTGTGTGTCCCAATGATCCTGGGAGCTATGCTGTCTGGGGCTTTATGCCCCTGGTAGGGTCACCCAAGGCAGACAGGTCCTAGGTGAGGAACCAGACAAAGCGCAGCCTGAAGATCCCTTCATGATGGACACAAACTTTGAATTTGGCGTTCCCTCGCCCGGACGCGGGTCACCAGCGTCCCACTCTGGAGCCAGGCCTGGAGGTGGGGCACGATGGCGAGCGCCTGGTGGCCGGGCTTTTAACCACGGAGCCCGGCCGGGCTCAGCCCGAAGAGGAGACGTGGATTCCCCTTCCAATGGGCTCACCACCTGTCGGAGGGGCCAAAGGGGTCGGGTGCTGTGTGTTATGGGCGGCGATCGAGGGAGGGGACCCTGGCGGTCTGATCCCCGGCTGCAGAAGCTGGCTCTTGGGACGTGGAACGTCACCTCTCTGGTGGGGAAGGAGCCGGAGCTAGTGTGCGAGGCTGAGAGGTTTCGGCTAGAAATAGTCGGCCTCACCTCAACGCATGGCTCTGGTTCCGGAACCAGTCTCCTTGAGAGGGGCTGGACGTACTTCCACTCTGGAGTTGCCCACGGCGAGAGGCGCCGGGCAGGAGTGGGCATACTTGTTGCCCCCCATCTTGGCGCCTGCACGTTGGGGTTTACCCCGGTGAACGAGAGGGTAGCCTCCCTCCGCCTACGGGTGGGGGGACGGGTTCTGACTGTTGTCTGTGCTTACGGACAACAGTCACGGGCCGAACAACAGTTCAGATTACCCACCCTTCTTGGAGTCCTTAGAGGGGGTACTGGAGAGTGCCCTCCTGGGGACTCCCTTGTTCTGCTGGGGGACTTCAATGCTCACGTGGGCAATGACAGTGAGACCTGGAGGGGCGTGGTTGGGAGGAACGGCCCCCCTGATCTTAACTCGAGTGGTGTTCTGTTGTTGGACTTCTGTGCTCGTCACGGTCTGTCCATCACGAACACCATGTTCAAGCATAAGGGTGTCCATACGTGCACTTGGCACCAGGACACCCTAGGCCGCAGTTCGATGATCGATTTTGTCGTCGTTTCATCGGATCTGCGGCCGTATGTCTTGGACACTCGGGTGAGGAGAGGGGCGGAGCTGTCCACTGACCACTACCTGGTGGTGAGTTGGCTCCGGTGGTGGGGGAGGAAGCCAGTCAGACCTGGCAGGCCCAAACATGTAGTGAGGGTCTGCTGGGAACGTCTGGCGGAGTCCCCTGTGAGACGGAGCTTCAACTCCCACCTCCGGCAGAACTTCGAACACGTTCCGGGGGAGGTGGGGGACATTGAGTCTGAGTGGACCATGTTCCGTGCCTCCATGGCCGAGGCGGCTTATCGGAGCTGTGGCCGCGAGGTCGTTGGTGCCTGTCGCGGCGGCAACCCCCGAACCCGTTGGTGGACACCTTCGGTGAGGGATGCTGTCAAGCTGAAGAAGGAGTCCTATGGGGTCTTTTTGGCCTGTGGAACTCCAGAAGCAGCTGATGGGTACCGGCGGGCGAAGCGGCATGCGGCTCGGGTGGTCGCTGAGGCCAAAACTCGGGCGTGGGAGGAGTTTGGAGAGGCCATGGAGAAAGACTTCCGTACGGCTTCAAGGCGATTCTGGTCCACCATCCGGCGTCTCAGGAGGGGAAAGCGGTGCAGCACCAACACTGTTTATAGTGGGGATGGTGTGCTGCTGACCTCAACTCGGGATGTTGTGGGTCGGTGGGCGGAATACTTCGAAGACCTCCTCAATCCCACCAACATGCCTTCTGTTGAAGAAGCTGAGCCTGTGGACTCTGGGTCGGGCTCTCCAATCTCTGGGGACGAAGTCGCCGAGGTGGTCAAAAAACTACTCGGTGGCAGGGCCCCGGGGGTGGATGAGATCCGCCCGGAGTTCCTTAAGGCTCTGGATGTTGTAGGGTTGTGTTGGCTCACGCGACTCTGCAATATCGCATGGACATCGGGGGCAGTTCCTCTGGATTGGCAGACCGGGGTGGTGGTCCCCCTATTTAAAAAGGGGGACCGGAGGGTGTGCTCCAATTACAGAGGGGTCACACTCTTAAGCCTCCCTGGAAAGGTCTATTCAGGGGTCCTGGAGAGAAGGGTCCATCGGATAGTCGAACCTCGGATTCAGGAAGAGCAGTGTGGTTTTCGTCCTGGTCGTGGAACACTGGACCAGCTCTACACCCTCAGCAGGGTCCTGGAGGGTGCATGGGAGTTCGCCCAACCAGTCTACATGTGTTTTGTGGACTTGGAGAAGGTGTTTGACCGTGTCCCTCGGGGGGCCTTGTGGGGGGTTCTCCGGGAGTATGGGGTACCGGGCCCTTTGATACGGGCTGTCAGGTCCCTGTATGACCGGTGTCAGAGTCTGGTCCGCATTGCCGGCAATAAGTCGGGCTCGTTTCCGGTGAGAGTTGGACTCCGCCAAGGCTGCCCTTTGTCACCGATTCTGTTCATTACTTTCATGGACAGAATTTCTAGGCGCAGCCGAGGTGTTGAGGGGATCCGTTTTGGTGGCCTTAGGATCGCATCTCTGCTTTTTGCGGATGATGTGGTCCTGATGGCTTCATCAGATCGTGATCTGCGGCTCTCGCTGAAACGGTTCGCGGCCGAGTGTGAAGCGGCCGGGATGAGGCTCAGTGCCTCCAAATCCGAGGCCCTGGTCTTGAGCCGGAAAAGGGTAGAGTGCCTTCTCCGGGTCAGGGGGGTCGTCCTGCCTCAAGTGGAGGAGTTTAAGTATCTGGGGATCTTGTTCACGAATGAGGGAAGAAGGGAACGGGAGATCGACAGGTGGATTGGGGCGGCGTCTGCCGTGAAGTGGGCGCTGTACCGGTCCGTCGTGGTGAAGGGAGAGCTGAGTCAAAAGGCGAAGCTCTCGATTTACCGGTCGATCTACGTTCCCACCCTCATCTATGGTCATGAGCTTTGGGTCATGACCGAAAGAACGAGATCACGGATACAAGCGGCCGAAATGGGTTTCCTCCGCAGAAGCTCGGTCATCCGGGAGGGACTCAAAGTAGAGCTGCTGCTCCTCCACGTCGAGAGGAGCCAGTTGAGGTGGCTCGGGCATCTGGTCAGGATGCCTCCTGGACGCCTCCCTGGTGAGGTGTCCCGGTGGGCACGTCCCACCGGGAGGAGGCCCCGAGGAAGACCCAGGACACGCTGGAGGGACTATGTCTCTCGGCTGGCCTGGGAACGCCTTGGGGTTCCTCCGGAGGAGCTGGAAGAAGTGGCTGGGGAGAGGGAAGTCTGGGCCTCCCTTCTGAAGCTGCTGCCCCCGCGACCCGATCCCGGATAAGCGGAAGAAAATGGATGGATGGATGGATGGTTTACTGAGAAGATAGATAACACATGTCTTAGCGCAAACCCCAGGGTTTGTCAAATGCAATGCATGAACTGCATAGAAAAAAAACAAAGAAAGAGGAGGATTCACTCATTTGTGACTTTCCAATAATTGGGCAAAAGTGTCTGTGTTCCTGTTTCACTCTATGTGTGCTCCAAATGCAAATCATGAGAAGAAGCTGTTCAGTCATCACTGACAAACAATGAGTGAGCATTTTCAAGAAACATTGGGATTGGAAATAATATGTCTTTCCTCTATGTCTATTAAAAAAATCTTATGAATGAATCTGCATACACTCATCTTTGATCTTGTGATTGTCGTATTTTTAAAATCCAAATTGAAATGAAGTGTGTCGTGTAGTGGATCATATTAAAGGTGTTGCAAAAGGGCAAGTTTTGTCCAAAATTATGGTTTCATTCTTATTTTCATCAAAACACAAGGAAAAGCCACAGTGGAAATTGGCTCATTTTAACGATTTGGGAACACTGTTCTCACATACTAAATAGATTTATTTTTATGTGCTCATAAATAATGACAAAGGCAAATTATTCATTTGATCATATGCAGATACTGACTTTATATCCAGTAAAGTTTTGGAAGAACAAAAAAATAAGATTTTTTTGCATCTGCCTTCTGAAGGTCTCCTGTCTTGCCTCGTGAGCAGACACATCTTCAGATTCCACTATGCAACTTCTTTTTTTTTTTGTGGGAAATAAGTGCTTTATGGAAAACAGTCAAATAACTGCAAGTCCAGACGTTGGAAACTGATGGTCATTTTAATATTTGGGTTTCACTATTACCAGCAAATTATAAAAACAGGTGCTGATCATTTTGCCGTTTTTCCTTTCTAAAACGTTTTGGACCTTTTGTGCCAACTCTTTTTCAGTCCAAGCAGAATACTCCAACCATCCCTTGATTGCATCTACACCAGGCACATGTTGTACTTTCAATCGAATGAACTTGCATCAAAAGATTAAAAATTGTCTTTTGTCGAGAAATATCTTTATGCCACTCAAACAGATGACATCCTTTTTGCTTCTAACTAGATTGTAATTTGTTGCATTTTCATTTACTTCCCTTTTTCTCTGGTTTTGTGTTGTTTGTTATGCCAATATTCTTAATAACATATCTTTCCACTATTGGTAATTGACTACACTGCAAGTTAAATTTGTCTGCCAAACTTAATGCTAATAATTATGGAAATACTAGAGAATTTAATTAGAATTTGATATTTGGAAATTTTCACAGTTATATTTGTCAATTGTTTTCTAAGAATTTCTTTAAATACTGAAAACAAATCAAGTCTGTTAGAGTATATATACAGTCACTGTTCACAAACCTGGTAAATTTAAATTTGAATCATTTTAATTTACCCAAAAGATAAGTTGTCATAGGAAATGAGAAATATGAAATTTCCAAAAAGCACTAATAAAGTTTATGTTCTGTTTTGGTGTTTGTTAAAATTTTAAAAGGTTATGAAATAAAAATGTAGCCTTCTCAATAATCACTGAAAAAGTATTGAATCAAATCCTTTTTGTAATTACTGAGCAGTTCTTTACATATTTCATTTGAACCACATAACACGTCTGATAATATTGTATCCCTTGCAATTACTTTGTCTAGACTGACAGAAAAATAGTAGTTTCTTTATTAAAAAATAAAAATTGGTACATCTTTTGTGCAATTGTCTGAACGGCACATATGTTTTCATCAAACAGCTTCTGAAGTCAAAGTTGAAACGCAATCAGATTCTTTGCATCATTACAATATTCATTATTCTTTTCGGCTCCTCATTTAGATCCTGTTGTGATAGATCCATAACCGGAATCGGATCTCACACATACAATCTGTTACATAGAAGCCGAAGCCTTTGATTCTGTTCCATGTTGGCAACATCAGCTTGAATTTTGGGAGTGTGTGAATCCTAACAGAAGGGTCAAAGCTGCAGTGGGAAACAACATGTGTGGGACACATCTGAAAAGATTTTCAGCTTTGATATTCAGATCAGCCAGTGCCCTGCTGAAAAGAGGCTTAGTATTGCCACAAACTGGAGTACATGCATGAAAAGGCATATTGACTCTGCACCAACTAAAGCACACACAGAGGTGTGATTGCTTTAATCTCACTTAATGACTGAGAGTAGGCCCAAGGTTGAGGTTTCATGAGTATAAATGTATAACTTTGAGCTACAGGGTGCTCAATTTATTCAGTAATAAGAGAAACTCACCATTTCTTTGCCATTTCCTTTCCAGATATCGTCCAACTCTTTTAACAACTGTGTTATAAAGGAATTGATAAACTCCTTGAGGTTGTTTCCAGATGCATTTATTGACTCACACACTGCAGATAATCTATGTCTGACAGAGAGCTTTTTGTATTAGTGCACATTAAAGAATACAATTTAACTTGTTCAAACAGGTAATTTGTATCATAAAATTATCAATGTGGAAACAAGTTCCCTACTGAAAATACAGAATGACATTTCCTGTTTGAATTTAAATATGGTTTTCAGTAATATACCTGTCCTCATTTCATCATCTCTTGCTCCTGTTTTGTCCTTTTGCATTTTTAATCTTTACATAAAACCATGAAAAGCATCCGTCCATGTATCCCTTGTTCATGCCTGCAGCTGGGAGCTGATGTCTTTCTCTCCTGGTCACTGGGTGAGAGTCAAGTCACCAGACCAACATAGAGAGACTCTACTTAAAACCTGATCAACCAGCATCAAATGCAAATACTAATTGTTACCTGGAAATTAGTCATGTAGCTCAAGACAGGACTTCAGTCGCAAATTATTTAAAAATACTTACATTTGTGCATAATGAAAATTGACTTCTTTTTATTTGTTCTCAAAAATATTTCACATCTTGAGAACTTCTAGTAATGTCTCTTACAACTGGAAGAAAATCTGTACACCTTTGTTTTGTCCACTTGTTCAGTATATGCTTAGTTCAGACAAGCTAACCTGTGATTAAGAACCCCCCTCTCCCCCCCACTGTGTCCTCAACTGAACTTTTTCCGCAGTTTGGACAACATTAAATCTTATACAGTATTATGTCAGACAACGTTAAACAGCTTTTGATCCCCATGTGCATCACTGAGTACAACAGCTGATTACGCTTCAGTCGGTTCACTGGTTTCTCCTGCTTAAATAGCTGTGGTCGTTCCTGACTTTGTGAAGGATGTCTGCACAAAGGCTGTAGTTTTTGGAGATGCTTTGACCCTGTAGTCTATCAATCAAAATCTGTGCCTTGTCAAAGTTGGTCCAATCCTATACTTACCCATTTTTACACTTCCAGCACATAAACTTCAAGGACAGAATCTTCAATGGCTGTCTAATATATCCTAGTGACAGCCAGGTGCTATAACAACATAATCAATGTTTTCCCCTCCACCATTCTGAGGTCAGCAAATCTCTCTTTTCTATAATGTATAAAAAGAGTTTATAATTTTCCTAAAGTGTAATCACTGCAAAGCTTTTCAAGAGGACGTATTCATGTTTTACACAAATCCGAGTAATATCCCATCTATAATTTTCATGTCATATTTCATTTTACTTGTTAAGGTTTTACCCACAGGAATTTTAGCAGTAACAGATCAGTATGGTCTGCTCCCATCCTCTCATTGTTTCAGGCTAATTTCCCTTGTCTAACCTAACTGCCCTCTACTTTTCCTGGTGGTATCTCATTAGAATACCTATTGCTCTATTTCTAAACAGACCAACATCAGCGGGAGAGCTTCATTGTTAGCAAAGCCAAAAAAATTGAGTTACTGCTTATATTGACCCACAATACGCGTTTCTGACCCACAATGAGTCATGTAAAAAATTTCAAATTTAAAGAAGGGGTTACGTACATGTGCATATGGTCCTTCACAACAGTCCTCGCATTGCAGACAAGTGGATTTTCTTCGTAAGAATTGGTTCTCTCCACATGCATAATATCATGCATGCTGAATTCATAGGCAAAACGATCAGGCCTCCGGGGCTGAAAGGGCTGGCTTAGCGCCTCTCTGCACAGCCTCAGCTGCTACGGCCAGCATACACTTGTGATTGGCTTGACAGCTTCATTAAAAAAAAGAGAAGGTGATTGCTTTCTGTTCCATTCTCGCAGCATGCATGACTAACCAGGCTCAGCTGTCAGTAGGAGGGACCCACTCGAGTTTCTTTCCATTGGGTTTATGTCAGTTTTAATACAAAGCTCTTACATAAGGATGGCTGGATGGCTGTACCTTTCATTGCTGTCCTGTTATCTCAGGATTTTAACAAAGAGGTTCACTGTGTTTACATGCAAAGAAAAGAACAAAATTATAAACAGTTCCCTTTAAAAGTTATTGTATCCCTGGAACAGTTTTTTGTTTGTTTGCATTTTGAAGAGCTGCAGTCACAAATTTGAATGTATTTTATGTGAAGTCGTTTTTGCATATTTGATGGAAGAAAATGGATGCATGGTTTTCAAAATATGTGCACCAGTAAATCTCAAAACAATGTTTTTACATTACTATTCATACCCTCTACTTTGATACCAAAGAATAAAATTCATTGCAAACATTAGTGAACAAACTGCATAATGAAGACCAAGGTTCATGTCAGATAGGCCAGGGATAAAGTTGTGAAGAGGAGGGATAAAAACTGTAGACCGATACCACAAGTTTTAAACATTTAATCACATATCAACATGTGACACTCATTTGGTCAAATGGTTTACGCTAAAAATATTGTGTAGAGAAAATGTAACATTGCTAATCACCCTGACCACGCAATGCATCATGCTGTGGTGATGCATTTCTTTAGCAGATGCAGAAAGGTTGATCAAAATACATGGGAAATGGAGGAGCTAAATTAAGGCAAATCATGGGGGCAAAACAGCAACAAAAAATATTCATTGTTAAATGGTATAGTTAAAATTGTATTCCTTAGTATAATTACTCCTTCATACTCCAGAAACTATTTATGTGTAGTATCTGTGACCTGCATTCTTCAAAACTGCAGGTCACAGATACTCTTTATCCAGTTTGCCTGTGCTTGAGCATCACTTCAAGTGCAAAAATGACATAGTCAATACCCTCAATGACTTCCTGATGTAATTTCAGTGGCAGAAGGAACTTTGAGATGAAACAGAGCAATACATTCACTGTTAACAGGAAACAATCTAAATGTTTCAAACTTCACTACTTTTTCAACTCACATCTCTCAGATATTTTTTTTCTGAGAAACTGATTTTAATAATTTGTCTTTTGTTGTTCTTTTAGGACTTTCCAATCTTTTTTATCTGCATAGTTTCACTGAGAAACTTGTTTAGTTCTTATCCTTAATATTAAAGCACAGATCTAATCTCCTCTGCTTGTTCTAGCTTATTCTGACTACCATAAGAAGTAAGGTCTGCATTTGAAGAAAAATCAAAGTTTGATCTTTTTTTTTATCGTACAGCCATTACACAGTTGATTACATAGCTCTATCGAGCAAAATGCTATTTTTTTTCTTCATTTACAATTTCCATTTCTCCAAAGGGCTATTGAATGGTGGGGTTTCTGTCTTTGATCATCACAGTCAGCTATCAGTTGACTGTTTTGCAGAGACCTAGCTTCACTAAAGTGAAATTTTCAACTTTTCTCATGACTTTAACCCTAATTACTGACAAATTCTGATAAAAAATATTACTTAGCATTTAGTTTTTAGGATAGAATATAGTGCTAAAATTTCCATTTCTGATTTACAGAAAGCACAGAAACATCTCCAAGACTGGCTAGGTCAAAAAAAGGACTTAAAGCTTGCCGATCACTCAAAGCGATTTTACGGTACAACTCTCATTCACCACTGTGCTCACTCAAACATGCTCACACATCGCAAAGCAGATCAGTGTAGATTGTGGGGTTCAATGTCATGCTTATGGAAACTTTGACATGTGCTGGGAGGAAGATGGAATCAAACGCACAAGCTCCTGATTGCCAGAGAACTACTTATTCCACCCTTCCTGCTGAGCAGCAGTGTGCATGATGTACATGGCTTGTAGATGTTGAGCATAGTCTTTTCTTTTCTGGTATCTTAAGAAGCTTATTTCGAGAGGAAGAGGGCTTTATAAAACGCTTTATGTATACAACAAAAGAAAAGTTGTCTGTAAATCAAGGTTGAAATTATATTAAAACCTACCTGGCAAAAACATGTAGCAGAAAAAAAGATAAAAAAAAATCACAAAATCATCACATCATCCCAAGATCTGAAAAAAATGAGAAGCCAAGTCACTGAAATCTATCAATCTGGAAGAGGTTACAGAATCACTTATGTGGCTCTAGTTGATTTGTGGATAATTTGTCATTATCCACAAATCGACAAAATATTGAACAGCAATACCAGCCTACCAAAACTATGTCAAGGCCACACTGAAGACCTATCTAGAAGGTCATCATGGGACCCAGAACAACGTCTAATTGCAGGAGGCCCCACTTGCCTAACAGTCAGCATTCATGATTCAACAACAATAAGATAGCTCTTCCATGTTTTCTGTGCCGTGCCGTTATCAAATGTGTAAATATAAATACAACAAAAGATGTTAAAAAAAAAAATAAAAACAGCATTGCAGGCATAGTTTTCTCTATTTATTTGCAACCAACATTTTTTCATATTTACAAACATTTAGTAGGTGTACAATGGCTGTTACGTTTCCGAATCAATTGGGGGATTGATGTACTTTGTTGGTGCTTTAGAATATAACATATAGATTCACCGGTGCTTCAGAGAGATCAGACTTTTGACTGGTGCTTGTTGGGATTTGAACCCAGAACCTTCTAAGACACCAGCACTACCACTTAACCAGTTTGCAGTCACCGATCTCACCTAATAAAGAAAATGATATGCAATGTTCCACCAGTTACGAAGAAAATGGATTTCAATGTATCACTTGTAACATAGAGGTTGTTATTCAGGCAACCCATGGCTTCATTTAAAATTCTCACATTTTGTAAGCAATTACATGGCTTTCCTAATCTCATGTTTCAGACAGTCAGAGAGACAGCTGCTGAAGTGTTTCATTCTTATCTCTTCTGCCCGCTGCAGTTTCCTCTCTGTCTTTGCTCACTTCTCCTCCATCTTCCTCAAGTTATATGTCTGGCATGTGTGGTGACAGCGAGTCCTTGGCTCACATTGGCTCTACTTTTCAGAAGATAAAGTACATGCCAAGAATTATCAGAGCTAGGTCTGCACTGACTTTTTTGTTTTGGCAGAAGCCTACCTTTCATTGTGTCGTTGCAGCTTTGCCCACAGTTTCAGACAGCCTGCTTAGAGCAAAAATATTTCAGTGTCTCACTGCAGCTGTTTTATATAAACGTGTCGCAAAACCAAATTCTTCCACACATGAGCCTGAACTCAACACTGTTTTTAAAAGGCTACACCTTGTCCACTTATCTGCAGTTGGACAGTGAGCTCTTCTTTTTGTGTACCATTAGGCGAGTGATATATAATTATATCTCATATTACTGTATAGACTGTAAATATAACATTTCTAAATTTAAAGCTCTTGATAAATCTGCAATGATAGAAGTGGTAAAATATTTAACAACATGCCTGTGAAAACTCAGTCACCACCTGCCCCCCGCCTTCACTGAAACACACTCCAAACTTATAAAACACAGTTTTCTGACTAAAACTGCAAAGTTCAAACACAATCCGAACACAACTTCAAACACAACTTCAAACACAATCCGAAGCAAAGTTCAAAAATCGGCGAGTAGATAAAACAAAAGACAAAACTATAGAAGAGCCACCTCAGCTGATGCAGAGTGAGCGTTTCAGCAAAGAGGTTATTCAGGACATTTATCACGTCACAATTTAAATTAAATTATTCCTGATGTTTGTGTTAAAGGTAATACAGATAAAGGTGCTCTTTTCCATGTGCAGAGCTTCAAACTTACTTATCTTTCACTTGATTGAACAGGATGTGCCAATGGACAGTAAACTCTGCTTGCTGCACATTTTTCCTGATGGCTTCAAATGACTTACAAAGAGAAAGAAGCTTGTGAGTGTTTTCCTTTTACAGGCTCTGAACTGGAAGAGCACAGAAAGACCAAAGATAAACGAAAGGATAAAACTATTGAGCAACAACCTGGCAATGGAAAGACTTGTATAACTAAAGGGAAGCTTGAAGACTTCAAAGATATTTAGTTTCTCTTCCTACGTATTTTTTATGTTGTTTTTATGTCAATGTACCAGAAAAATTCTAATAAATATTTCGGCAAAATAGTTAAGAAGGTTTAAATATAAATCTATAGTGTTACTAGTATTGATTGTCGTAACCTGAATATCTGAAAAAGATCAAGTTAAAACTGATTTACACTTTGTGGCAATTCATTTCTAAAGTGTTTATTTTTATTTTCTACATGTAGCAACAATAACATATTCAGGGTTTTTTTTCCCTTCATAAGTGGATTTTTGGATTTTTTTTTTCATGCATTTTTAACATTTTCTCAGAGTCAAGACTGTAAATATAACATTTCTACATCTAAAGCTCTTGATAAATCTGCAATGATGGATGTGGTAAAATATTTAACATCGTACCTGTGAAAACCCAGTCACCACCTGCCCCCCACCCTCACTCAAACACACTCCAAACTTATAAAACACAGTTCTCTGACTGAAATAGCAAAGTTAGGCAGGATTGTCAGCTGAGGCTACAATTTCCCCCGAGTCACCAAAGAATAATATGTTCAGCAGAAGTAATTCTCAGCATCACCTTTAATCTCTGGGAGATTTGTAGCTGTGTACTTACCAGCCTACAGTATCAGCAGCATGTCAGCCACATTTATTTTGGATGACAGTTGCAATCTCCTCTTGTATCAAATGATGGGTCAATCCATATCTCATTACTCTTTGTAAACAATATAATCTTTTTTTTTAGGATTCACAATGCATAGATATAAATGTATCTGTTTTAATATCTTGGATGGCTTATTTGATAGCACACCTGTAAAAATATATATATTTTAGAATATTGCAAATCTGACAGACTTGCGACCTGTCCAGGGTGAACCCAGCCTCTTCCCCGGAACGTTAGCTGGAGATAGGCACCAGTACCCGTCCTGACCCCAGTAGGGACAAGGGTGTATAGAAAATGGATGGATGGATGGATGGATGGAATATTGAAAATCTATTTATTTTTTGTGCTTCCAAAGCTGTAGCATTTAAATTCAATGCTATTTCACACTCTGAAGCATTTATTAGTCATATTCGTATCTCAGCTTTTACTTCAAAATCTTTTTTCCTTCTCATACCCGTCTTTGTTATTATTATTATTCACTTTTTTTTTTCCTTGCGATTGCTCTGAAGCAGGCCTTTCTTGTGTGATTTACTTTCTATTAGGGGATTAAAAATCAATTATGCAGGAAGCCATGCGTAGGCGTGATTATAGCTGCGCATGACGGCACCATTCATCACAGGACCACTCATCTCTGCAGCCGTTAGTTACACAACACACAGGGACAGCCATCCTTTACCGTGAACTCTGCCCCTCATCTTTTAACCAGTCTAAATGAAGTAGATCCACAATATATAATGAAATGAATAATTTGTCCAGTTTTGCAGCGAAAAAAAAGGCACACTGAAACGAAAGTGAAAGAACAGTTTCTCATAATAAATTCAAACAATTTCAGATTATTTTTGTAGGATTGATTCAGAGGCTTGAAAAAACCTTTAGAGACGTTCCAAGATCACATCCAGTGTTTTATTAAACAAATCTCCATCCACTGAGTAACACCTGGAATGCCGACACTAACCATTGGGGCTTAGTTATGCCTGATCTCCCCATCCCAGTTAATGTTACAACTAATTTCAGTTCAACAAAAATAGTTTAGGATAAATTGTGCTATGTTTAAAACATATTTACTCAAAGTAAGACATTTTTGTAATCTCTGACAATATATTTATTTAAAAATAATTTATGTGCATGTTTCGATGTGAAAAGTTAAAATGTGCAGTATACAATAAGGAAACCAACAATTTTAAAGTATTTTTTCCCCCTTCATGATTTCTGCAACTACAAAACCAATTTAGTTTCACTGGGTCATTATTATTGTCTTAAAAATCTTCACTCATTTCTGCCTCCTGATTGCTTTGAAGAACGACTAAAATGTTTCAGTTATTCTTCATTTTATCATTTGATGCTGGCAGGCATCAAATGATGTCTGTCCGTACCATTTGATGAAAACCCCCCCCGACCCAATCCATCCTAATTCCAGGTCTTGCTAAAAGTCCAAGGTGTCACTGGTTATTGGACAATTTTGATATAATGTTTTCTAATTTCTTTTTGAAACAATTTGTAAGGAGCAGCTTTCCATGTCCTCGATTATAACGACATGATGTTCTTTGCACTTCCGGATTCTGGATACATCAATACTCCCTTAAACACTCAGAAGCTTAGATATGTATCTCCACCAGAACAGTAGAATTGCAAAGCTCTGGAGAGATCTCTTTGCTTCTAGCTGATGTAAGTCTTCTTGTTTAATACCTTGGTACTGAGAAACCTTTTCATATGCAATCAGTTAGGATTAACTCATCTGATATTATTTTGTTCTAATGGGAGCAAGGCTGTTTAAAATACTAACAGATTTTAGATTTTTTTTTAGATTTTGACTTTAACATGCAGTGTTTTAGTCAAATATGGCCGACAAATTCTTGCTGTACCTCAATAACTCATATACCACACTCTCATAAAAGTAGCGCTGAAGCTTCTCAAACGTTTTTTTATTATTACTATTTCAGTACATTTCTGGAATAGATAGATAACATAAAGGCATTTTGCCCTTTGCCCACTGAGAGTCCTTTTGAAAAACTTTTTTAAAACTAATGTAGAGTTGTAAAGCTATACTGCAGTGTGCTGAGGAGAGAGGAGCAATCCTTGTAAGGTTGACAAAAAAACCATTGGGTGATAAAGGTAGTCTTTTAGCAAGGATGCATTCTGAAGGCCCTGGAGGCCTGGGCACAGGAGGTGCACTTAAACAAGCCGCTTTTCATCCTGACATTCTATCATATTCAAAGTCAACCAAGTCTGTATAAGATACATCCTACACAGGTGCAGTTTTGTGTGACAGACGACTCAAGATTTCTTCCTGTCCCAATCTACCTCTCACCAAAGAAAGAACTAGAGAGGGAACAGCGAGAGTTATGCAAATGTAACATTTTGTCTCCAGATTTTTTTTTTCCTCGCATGTTAAATTTTCCCAAAAGTTCTTCATTGTGTCATTATCTTTAATTTTTTTTATATCTCTATAAAATATTTAACTATACAAATTTGTAAATAAAATTAATTTGTTTATTCATTCATTCTTTAGTTCAAATTTACTCCTATTCATAGTGTTGCATTTTTTTTTTGTTTCACAGCGTCACCTGTTTCTTGAGGGCAAAGACTCAACTGATCAAGGTTTTGCAAAGTTTTTTTATAGCACCACCGATCAGACCCCCTGCTGCTTTGACACTTCCCCTTAGTCTAGTTCTGAGCTTCAAATCATAGCGCACGAAAAGCCGTTTTTATGGGAGGAGAACAAAGACTGCGAGGCAGAGCATCTGATCTGAAGAACCTTCAGTGGAGTGATCACATCTACAGGAGTATGCAACTTATTTTATAAAAAGATTTCATTTTTTTTTATCTGAGAGTTGTGAATTTTTATTTTGAACCTAGTTCAGCCCATGCAACCATATTGAGTATAAATGTTCACTTGAAATAGTCTAACCATTGTTTTTGACAAGCATGCACTGTGATGTCAAAGCTGGGCTACATGTAGCATATTCTACATCACATGGAAGTTTTCAGTTTAGAGGAAGATGGAAGTACAAAACAGTTCTAGGAAACTGTTAGAGGTGTCAAAAAACTAGATATTGGGGCAAAGGTTGACATTTCAGCTGGTCTATTTGAATTTGGTCTAGACTGCAATATATACATGTATGTGTTTTAGAATGGCCCAGTCAAGTTCAACTGAGAATCTGTAGCAAAACTTGTAAATGGATGTACCCAGGTCGTTCCAACCATACTGAACTTGAAAAAGTAATGGTAAGCATTTTAAAGTTTCTTGTGGACCCTAACTGCATTCTACAAATGTTTGACCACATTATTCTGATTTTATTTATAAAAAAAAAAGATTTACAACAGTGTAACCTTACCTTCCACATCATCACACTACACTACTTTGTGTTGGGCTCTTAAATAAATACGCAAATAGAGGTTTGTGGTTGTGATCTGACAAACTGCAGGATAATGTCAGTGCATGGAAGTCTCTGATCTAAATGTTATTGTAACCAGGTTCTGCTGTGTTATCATATTCAGAAGATGTTTTAATTGTCTCTGAAATTCTTTGAAGTAGATGCAGCAATGTTTGCCTTCCCCATTGTACAAGCTGATAATATTTGTATTTTAATAACTACCCAGTGTTGTCACAACAAGGAATGCAACGTTAACCCTCTCAGTGTTAGGATTTTCACTTCCCTTTGTTTGCGCATTATATGCACTCACAAAAGCACTCTCTCTCTCTCTCACACACACACACACAACCCCCACTCATGGCTGCAAGAGTCCAGACTTGTGGAAAATGGCACGTCTGTTTACTCTGAAAGGTTCAAAGATAATTTACCTGGATTAGAGAAGCCATCTGTGCCTGCCATCCCAGATTGCTTTGGAGGTGTCTCAATAAATACTGAGTAGGCTTCACGGTAGATAGTGCAATAGAGGTTTGAACCAGAGTAGGGTTTAATGCTCCTTTTTACATCGGTTTTTAAAGGGTGACCGCTAGTAAGATTGCTGGACTTCTGCTTAGAATGGTCCTGACGAATCTTGGTCTTTGTTTGCTCCTGAACATAAAATGAAGATGATGTTTCAAAGAAACTTTGTTTTTTTTTTGGTATTACAAAACATATTTTTATGCAATTACATTAAGGAGTCAAGATACTGAAATTAGTATATCTGTTTTGTTTTATAGGCACATTAAATCTTTAAACTAATGCAAACTCTGATGTGAAAGTTTTCAGTTTCAGGTTTGACTTCTGATATCCATTCGTTGGCTGCTTTCTTACACAATGCTACATTATGGTTGGGACCCCTTTTGCCATCAGAACCGCCTAATTTTTCATGGCATAGAGTCAGCAAGTTGTCAGAAACATTCCTTTGAGATTCTAGTCCATATTGAATAGACAGAATAACACAGCTGTTGCAGGTTTATTGAATGCACATCCATAACCCAGATCTCCCAAAGGTGCTTTTCTTGATTGAGATCTGGTGACTGTGGAGGCTTTTGCTCCACTGGTGCGAAACTATAGGCCAAATAAATATTCCCGATCCCATGACAAAACCATCACCAACCTAAATTGCTGACAGATGCCAAGATGCATGGATACCTTAATGTTGTTCATTCCTCCCATCCGAATTTCACAACACCAATCAGTTACTGTAAAATTTCGGAGAGCCTGTAAAAAATTGTAGTCTTGGTTTCTTAATCTCAGCAGACAGACAGTAGCTGGTAAGGTTTTGCTTTTGCTAAAGCTTCTCTAGTGCAAAGGTTTAATGTGTTGGGCATTCAGAGATAGTATTCAGTATACATTGGTATCGACAAAATCTTTGAGCTACTGTTGTATATCTGTTTTTTGAACCAGTTTGCCTATTCTTTAATAATATCAACAAGGCATTTTTCATCCACACATATACAGCTCACACAATATTTTCTCATTTGTATTTCTTTATTTTTTCCAAATCCAGACAGATACCTATCCCAGTAGGGATACAATACATCCCAGTAGATCAAAAGTTAATAAAAGATCAGTCTGATATTATGTTCAAAGTCACCAAAATCCCTTCCTTTCCCTGTCTGATGATAAGTTAAAGTAACAGGTTAGTGTATATACTCACATTTGTGTATGCTGGAAAAAGTATATGGAGTCAAAGCAGTCGTTAAAATAACGATAAACCTTCAATTAAGAATTACAATAAATACTGTCAATGAGGCTTTCTTCACTGCCTTTCTGTGCAAGAGCGGATCTCAGGATAAGGATTGAAAAAAAATATTGTAACATTTCTGTGACCAGTTGTTTTACAGACTCAAAGAAACCACTTATCTTTGAAAAATAAATAAATTTGTAACCTCCTATTTGTGTCCCATCTAGAGCGATAAATAACACTGAACGGTTTTGGTGTTACATTCCAGACATCAAATGTAAAGCTTTTTGTGTGGGAGCTGTTTGGAAGTAAATAAGTGGCTCAGACAGCCTTAGCCACTGGGAGAGTTCTAGATGAATATAACAAAAAAGAAAAAAAAAGAATGATCAGACCTGACTAAGAAGAAGGTATTGATTTTTTTTCATAAAGCTGAACCTTGTGGTTTCTTGAAACATGCTGAGGCTCAGAAACACTTTCCCACCTTTCCTTCTTGCTAACTAGCCAGATACTCTTTCAGAATCACCTTCATTCGCACACATGAAACTTTTTTAGACATTCAGCTCATCGCACCATTGTTTTTCTACTGGATCATAAGCAGGAGGTTGAGGAATATGTCACTAAACTAGTTCACGAGGCTTGTACATGCTTTAGGAGCACATTGGATGTTCACTGTAGACAATGTCAAACAGTGCACAAATATTTAGACAGACTGCACTAAGCTGACGGGAAAGTTCTCCTTTGTTTAATTTTATTTATCTATCTATTTTTAGCTTGGACTTGTAACTTTGTCAGGCGGATCCAGCTCCACACATATATGAGTCAAACATTCTCATGAGCTCTCCTTGGTTTTCTACAACAGATAATGGCTGTGTCTGTGGTGAGATAATGAAGACTGCGGCTCATGAATCTGTGGCGTGATGAATTTGCCTTTATGAGGAGACCAGGGGATCTATATTCTGCTGATGCCATGCTCACTCTGAGCTCCACACACAAGCCTTTCTCTCTCCTATATATCTGCTATGCACAGACATTGCACATGCAGCATATACCACCAGAAACCCCCCTACCAGAACGCTAGAGTAAGGCTCAAGCGAAGCACAATTCATACTGAGAGACGGAGCACTGAGAAAAGCACCAGCAGCAGATATTTGGATTTCCTTCTCCTAAAGTTAAGAGCATACATTTGGAGTTTAAGGGTAGAGAGCAGATAGTGTACTACTCTCTCTTAAAACCTTGCTCTCACACTCATTGTGAGAGCAAATATTGTGTGCTCTGCTCCCCATCAAAATAAATTTCAGTGTTCACTTTTCACGACTGCTAGATAAATATCGCCTGCTTTGCTTGAATAATGCAATATAATAATATAAATAATAATTTTAAATCCTTTCTGGGATTGAAATTAATATTCACATATTCTCTCTTCTACATATATTTTTACAGTGTCTTGAAATAAAGTGGTAACTAGCATCACATCATAGCTTTGACATCATCACCTTCATTTTGCTAACAGAAAATGCAAAACACAGCTCTGTTAGCAGAAAGCAAAGCTAAGAGTTGGTTTGAGCATGAGGAGAAGGATTCAAACTGAAGCAGGAGTCTCTAAATTTGACTGCGGAAACATTACGTTTGTGGGAGGGAAGAGCATATTTGTAAGGAAGCAACATATTTTAAGTGAGAGTAGAGTTTTGTGGAATTCCACAATGTTATTTGAAAAATAAAGAATTTTGCTCTCACATTGAAAATGAGTTTATTTTCAATTGAAACTGAAAAATGCATTTCTTTCTTTGGAATGTGTGACATGAAATTTATTGCATTTCATTTTAATTTTCAAAATAAGTGCTTTTATACCCAACAGGATAAGAGATAGCCAATGTATTAATATTCACCTATTGTACTACACTTTATAAGTTTATGTGACAAAGTGGTTCAGTTTATGTTCACCACTTGTCCCTTATTCTTTCTCATGCACTTATTTCCTATATTTGATTATAATGATTAATTTAAACATTGCAATTTTGCTACATTTACTATTCGGGGTTTGTTTTTGTTAGCATTATGTTGCAAGGTCCATCTATGTATGTTTAGGTTGAAGTTATTTCTTGGATTATGGGTTGAATTTATTTAGGTATTTGTTTTTCGTTGTACTTTGTAGATCTGCAGCAGGGCAGGAGTATGGGAGGGGCCGGCCCAGTACTTCCTGATTAAATGGCTGGATGAGGTCAGTGATTACCTAGATGGGTTCTACCAATTAGAGGGTTTTTCTTTTGTGTATTGCTTTATTTGTTTTCCTTTAAAGTAAGCTTTTGAGTTATCTTGTATTATATGATTTATTTTGCAAACAACTTCATTTTGTAGGAGTTTGAAAATTAATTTGTAATTTTAATGTTTCTCTGTCTAGATTTTGTTTGTTTGACCTGTTCCTTTGTGGCTGTGTCCAATCAAGCACAGGTGTGGTGCCATTTTGATATAAAAGCAGTGAGCTTTTGGATGCTCAAGAGAGAAGTCAGTGAAAAGACTGAATAAAAAAAAGTAATTTGAAGAAACTGAAACCGGTGGCTGGTACTGATTTTTTGTTCAGCTTCTGACCCTTGTGCCTAAACTACTTTACAGTATAACAAAACAAGTTGACTCAGGTTTCTTCTACAAACTGCCACTACTTTGTTGCAATGTCTGTTGTGTTTTTTTACTGAATTAAACCCCAACAGTGAGAGTAATATGATATTCAGCTCCATCACAATGACGAAATAAAGCATATTCTACACCATAAGCATTATACCTTTTAGAAGAGAACAGCTGCACTTAAGGAAGGACATTTTCACACCATATTGTTAAGAAAGATTTTGTACGAGCTGAATAATTCATGAATCAATTTGCTATGTGTGAACAGAGCGCTTATAGGAATGAAGTGTTTTACTCCAAGGTGGGACTGGGAGGGATGTGGTACAGCCCCCTTTCTGTGGCTGATTCAGTCGAGTCTGTAGTTTTTACTCCCAAGATACACACATGCCATTACCTGAGAGTGTTTAGAGAGGGGGTGAAATGAGATCAGAGGCTTGTCTAGCTTCAGCTAGGTCACACACCAAGGGGCTGCCTCTCCCCTTGGACGGCATCTCGCCCCCACACACTCCCATCATTTCACAGCATTGTATCTTCATGATTGCAGGGTCCTCTGTCATATTTTGGCCATTACGGCACTCATCCCATCTCACGTTGGAAACCTAAAAAAACAACAACAACAACAAAAAACTTGTTTGAGAGTAGCATTATTGAGAGCAGAAACTAAAAAAAAAACACGGAGAGATGTTAAAATTTTTTGATTTGTCTTTGGGTCTACCAAAACACTTCTTGTTTTCTCTCACACACCCACAAATTCTTTCAAAACCACATAGTGAAAGTGAGGATGACAGATGTCCTTTTCCTGTGGAGAGGCAACAAGAGTTATTTGGTATAATTTCAGCTTCAATTTCAACATTTTAAGGTAGATCTATATGAGTGTCCTGAAAGAGCATCCGTCTCGACCAAGCCCGGCCGACCTAAACTCTGCCGGTGTCACATGATCGATGTTTTCTCTGGCCTCTTGACATCTTTGGAGGTCACATGGGCCTCTGTCAAGCTTGGTTAATTTCACACCCTCGGCTTTTACTAGGTGATTACCATATGAATATGCTCATAGCCATACATATTCCGCAGCCATGCATAGGGACTTCCAAAAGTGCTCCTTTTTAAGAAGGAATCTGAAAGGACCGGAGAGGACGAAGAGGAGGAAGGCGTGGATGGGGGTTTGGCAGGATGTTTTCACAGCTGTCATGGTGATGAATTAGCCTCTTATGATTAATTTGTATTTAAATGTAACATTACCATCCCCAGACAGTTGGACCCAGCCCATTTTCAGTGGACCGTTGCTTGTCCAGCAGAAAAAACATGTTGATTATGTTGAAAACCAGCGAAAGGAGCATGTCAGACACCGAGTACATTAGCAGCGCCGTTAGATTAAAATCAATACAAATGAGATTTTGGGGTGTTAAAATTACTGCTATATAGATGCACTTTACTAACAAATAACAGTAAATATGAGCTTAGATGGGAGCTGGATGATGGATAAAAGACTTTTTGTAGCGATGTGTGAATATAAATCCTCCTCCCAACTCTTTTGTATCTCGCCATGTTGAACCTTTAGAGCCAAGACGACATTAAAAGCCAAGCTCTCTCCCTTGCCTTTTCTTCCCACAAAGTATTTGTCAGTACACAAAGCGGACAAGGAAGAGTTGGGCTGGGCAGGATCAAACTTCTAAAATCCAACAGCTGACCACACCGGCAAAGATAATAAAAATCACAATGTGCGTTTTATTGCTCTTAAGAGGCTCTTGTCTTCTCCAGTTTAGGGCTTCAGCTGTCATTGGCGTCCATGAAAAGAGCTTTCCCATATGCTTCTGTCCACAGATGTTATGATTGGGACATAACATGTTATGACTGAGCATTCCCAAACACCGTTACAGGTCAAGTGAGGGACAGGATAACTATTTAGAGGAACAACACAGTGGAGGAGAGTCACTGGGAAAAATCAGACATTTTGTCGTTAACTGTGCTTAGTGAGATTCTGTGAGTGAGACATTTCTTGCAAGCACACTTATACTTTGCTGTTGTTATTGTATTTCTCTTCAGCATTAAGGGAGACATTTGCTTGCAATAAAGCAAAACCTTTATTGACTTTCACATGCGGAGTTGGAGAAGACATTACTGCTCTAAATACAAAATGCTGATTACCACAAATATGGAAAACAGGGAAAAGTGCACCAATCTCTGAACTGCACTTCAGTTCAGAGACTGAACATTTTCTAAATGGTCAACCCTGGACCATTTATAAAATTGAGTTTAAAGTGACAGTGTAGCAAAAGGTTTTCCAAGTACAGTTCTTCTATGGTGTTACAGGTTGACCTAGTTGCAAATAAGTTTCCTTTCATGCAAGTTTAGCTTCTGCAGAGTATTAGCTATTTCAGTAGCTAATATATATATATATATATATATATATATATAATATATATATATATATATATATATATATATATATATATATACTGTATATATACTTTTTTTTGCTTCACTGCTACTTTAAATTATACTTATTGCATTTTAAATGTCTATGATTTGTAGCATGGTGTGGAATCCCAGTTCCTTCCAGTTTTCTGTCCAGCTGCTGCGCCAAGCTAAATAGATGATGGCCAAAGTGTCATACTTAGCGGGTAAATAGTAACTAGTCTGTACTTCTATTGTGCTTTATCAAGTCCAAAGGACTCCAAAGCACTTCACACCACATTCAAACACACACTGATAGTAGTGAGCTACATTATAGCCACAGCTGCCCCGGGGTGAATGTAAATGTCTGGTTTTAAGTGCAATGTTGAAGTCACCACTGTGAAGTCATGATACCCAAACAGAGAGCAGAAAAAATTCCAGATGCATCAAGAACACATTTACAAAAAAGAATAGAAGCTTACAAACAGAGGACGGACATATGATCACGCTGAAATTGGAAAGCTTAAGAAATAACCTTTGAAAAAAAAATCTAATCTAAATTCACATACACATACAACACAGCCATTTTCTACCTTGAATAAGGTGTCATCTTGTGAATGCCAGCATTTTTTAAATGTGACTTTTAATTTGCATTCTAATTTGTACAAATATATGCATATCTTCTCCTTTCAGGGTCTGTAACTCTAGAGGTTGTGAGCATTTTGTGAGGGAGTTAGGTCCTGCCATTAAATACACCTAAATCCCCTTTTCTTATTTTCTTCGCTCTGGGAATTAAAAATTGTGGCATGTGTGTGTGTATGCGTTGTTGCGGTACGTTGGGGGAATTGTGATAAAAAGCCAGTAAGTAAACTTTAGTGGAGTTAACTTTCTCCTCAATCAAAGATGTTTCAATATTTTATTTTCAGAGTGGAAAAGCTTTGAATAAACACAAAAAGAATGTGTACAACTAACTAATGTGATTGTGAGGTTGCTGAAGGAGACAGACAAACAATTTATCAAATAAAAAGACAAATAGCTAATGCATTATTGTTATTAATTCTTTGGAATGACTACCTGTCTCGTCAAAGCTAATGACCTTCTATGTGAATGTACTTGCATGATGAGATTTTTATGTATGAAAAGGCTCAGGTACATCTACAACTATTTTTTTAATATATTAAAAACTACCTCCAGAACAAATTTGCTTGAAAATAATAGGTTTCATCCAGAGTACCTTACACTGAAAACAAATTAAATGACTTATTATTGCAACTCAGAATAGCGGATGTAATATTAGACAGCAATACTAAATTCAATTATTCGATTCTTTTTTTTTTTCTCCAGCTCTGTAATAAAAAGTATCTGTAAATCCCGGCAGAATATGAATTAGCTGTGTTTCTAGAGGTTAATGGTATGAAGAGCTATGTGCGTACTGTACTCTTGATGACTAAGTGCCCTTGTAATCACCCCCTTCAGGCATATGGAGCAGTTCCTGGTCCAATGAGAGATGGCATTCGACTTTCAATAACAATTGCAGCTGGTAACTGTGTTTTCAGCAGCAATCTTTTGTTAGAAAAATATAACAGCAGTAAAATATAAATTCCACAACTCTTTCTCACAGAAAATGCAGAGAACAAAATGTTATTGGGTGAAAATATATAACTGAATGAAGGAAGGTAAGGCATAACAGCTTCCCAAGGAAAGACGTGGACAAAACAGGACAAACTTTTAGATGAACACGTAAACATTAAGGGACTTTTTTTTATTTCTTTATTGAATGTTTGTGATGGCAGCTTGTTAAATCATAAAATCTGTGAAACTTTCAGTCATTATTTCTTGCAAAATCAAAATAGTTTAGTAGCAAATATTAATTAAAGCCTTTAGTTACTCAGTAATTACTGCCATATCAGATTAGAATGGATCAGGTATTTTAACTGAGTTCTAAAGAGCCTTCTCTGTGTTTTTTCTTTACATCAAATCAAAAAATATAGGAAAATAGAAGCATGCAAAAAAAAGATAAAAAAAAGAAAGCTCAAATACGACAAATGTGAATGTTGACCTTAAATGGAATGCCAATTTGCTCAAAGTATGTAAAGATGATAAGCAATTTAAATAGTGTATAACATTCAGTGCAATGTTGTTTTTTTTTCTTTAAAGTCACTCAAAATAATCAGATACTTATTGAAAATCAGACAACACTGCAATTGCAATGTCTTAGAGTTAGTACTTTGAATATGTGCAAACATGTTGACAGACTTTTGAACATTAAAATCCAAACCTCCCAACCCCTTCCTGTCTTTATCATGGCACTCCAGCTTGGTAATCATTAACCATGTTTCCATCAATAATTGTATGCATATATTGAAGTATCACATTAGAAAAGGTTTATGGAAACAGAAAAAAACAAATTAATTACTTCCTCACATTTGCAAAAAGGGTTAAATACTTGCTTGAGGTGTTGTTTGAATTTTCAAAAAAAAAAAAAAAAAATAGATAATCCGCTAAATAGAAGATGGAAACAGAATACATTTTGACACAGAGAAAGCTTCTAAAATGCACTGGTGGGTCTGTGCACAAAACTCTCCTCCAGCTCTAAGGTGATGTTTCTCTCCATTTTTTTAGATGTGTGGTACATGCTAGTTTGCAACTGCAAACTGCAACTGCATTTGCCATGCATGGCATCAACATCTGATTTAATTACACTTCGATTTCTTCCAAAGCAGTAGATGCTATGCTAAATTCCCTTTTTTTTTTCGTGACACATTAATTGTTTGATCAGAATTGGATGGTGACATAGAAATTGAGTTTCATGAATTACAAATATATAAGCATAATTATTTCAGTCTTCAAATCTTGCATTGGTTATGGACCTAAAATCTAAATACTTGTGGTATAATTATTTGAAAGTTATAAATATAAGTGTTTTTGAACAGTTGAACAATTATATAAAAAACAAAAAAGTTTAAAATATGGAGATAGTAATAAATTGACCGGAAGCTGATAGATTTAAGAGGGTTATGTTTTGCAAAGTTGCAGGGCAGGAGATCAGTGAACATCAAGTCCTTTGTTCATTAGTCATCAATAGCTGTTTTATGTCTCCTTCACAAAGAAAATAACAGTAAGCATATAAAACACCCTGTGCATTTACTGGAAATGTTGAGTGTTGAGTTAAGCAGCAGCTTAACTTAACACCCGACATTTTTGAAATAGTGTTGTTTTAAATTGAGTATATTTATTGAGAGGACAATAAAATGAACTTTAGGAAGCAATATTTTTTAACAAAAATCAAAATAAAGAAAATACAGCTTTAGCTTTTTCTTTTGTATTTCCTATTTAACTAGTCTAGAAATTTAACTTGAAACCCATAACTTATCCATACCCTGAGCAATGTGATAAATAGGCACTGTTATTTTATCTGCTATTCAAACTGAGAAACACCAAGAGAACGAACCACATAATGAAGACGAGGTCTATGCAAGTCAGAAAACTGCTCAAGAAAATATCCGGTCAGCTACATTTGCTCTTACCTACAATAAGTGCGAAACTTGAATAGTTTGAAACAGCCACAACTGTGGAAAGCAGAGACATGAGCCCAGATGGTTATGTTCGAGATTGTTAAAAATGCTTCAGAGTGCTACTGCAATAAAAGACTCTTTACTAGATCTTTACAGGGGTCCCAGAACATTCCAAGGGCAAAAATTTATGTTTTTCTCATTTCTCAATTGAGTTAAAAGGTTTAATAGCAAATATCTCACCATTAACCTTCACTAGTATAACTTGTATATAGTACAACTGAAATTGGTACTAATGATATAACATTAGTAGCATATTCTATACCATTGATCCTAATTTTTCAGGTCGTGCTATTGTGTCAAGTTGCTCGCATCTTTCGCCAGAGACGATGCTTCCCATAATAATTTCCTGCAACAATTCTAAACCCTTGATTGTCAAATCACACAGTTGAGAAATCTATGAGGATGTTGCACTTATTATGGGCAAAATGACTACATTTATAGCTGGGTCAGTCACAGCTAGTAATTTCAATCAGTCAAACTTTTACCCACATACAATGCCAGACTCATTACAAATCACCTTGCTAGACGTCATTTTGTTCTCTTGATTGGAGGCTCTCAGCTCCAATTAATATCTGAGAAAGCTGACATTTCAAAGAAAGGATTTGTCCTTTCTTGTTTAGAGCGCATCCCCTGTTAAATGAAGGAACACAAACAAAAGATTCCTAGTGTACTAAATTGGATTGGAGATGTGTTTTTTTTCTGATCTTTTTTATGTTAACATGGGTCACTGAATGTGTTTCTAATAGAATGGACTTTGTAAATTAAAATCTGATTTTACTTGAAGACTAAAGTAAGAGATTTTTTTCCCAAGTTTATATATATATATATATATATATATATATATATATATATATATATATATATATATATATTATATATATATTACGGTGGCCCTGAGGTGCAAAGCACTACAACATATTTTATTACGTGCTCGAGCACAAAATATTGGAGTAATACCAGGGCCTCAGAGAGGAAATGGAAAAGACCTGGAAGGTGAAGACCACAGTGGTGCCTGTGGTCATCGGGGCCCTCGGGGCAAAAACCCCCTGGAACTGGAGCAGTGGCTAAAACAGATCTCAGGAACAACATCAGACATCTCAGTCCAGAAATATGAAGTTCTAGGCACAGCCAAGATACTGGAGGAACCCTCAAGCTCCCAGGCCTCTGGTAGAGGATCCGAGCTCAGAGGATGAAAGAGAGAGAGGAGACCACCCGCGGAGGGTGAGAAGGGAATTTTCTATTACTGTATTGCACTCAAGACTTATAAATTTGTTGGAGAGATGCTCCTTTGATTTATTGGCTCTCCCTTTTCCTTAAGTAGCAACAGTTACTATGGTAGAGAAGTGAATTAGGAATTGCACACTTTTATGTAAAGAAAAATACAAATCTGCAGAAAAAACAGAATATACAGAAACTGATAAAACAGTTTATCAGGTGAAAGTAGACCACTGGAGAGATTGTGGATTTCCATCTCTTAAATGACAACATAAATATATAAATGTATAAATCCAGGGGGATTAGACGGATTATGCAAAATCAACTTTTTGAACTTTATATAATGTTAAAATGTCCCTCATCAAATGCTTACCCAGAGGACTGCTTTGACTCTTTCATGCATTTTTTTGTTTGAAAAATATGAATTTATGGGTGCCTTAACACATACTCATGCAACGCGCTACCTATTTACCCATAGCTACACCATAGAGCTTCAGTCCTGCTCCCCAGAACACTCCTCATTCATATCTGAGAAGAACTGCGAGTCTGCTGAACTCCTAAGAAGAGTTGTAAAATCAACAGCTGGTGTGGAGATGGACTGTTGTGATGACATGCTGAAGGGGGAGCAACAGAAATGGTAGGAGGTTCTTAAAGCCGTAGAGGACAATTATAAGACATATTTTTTAAAATTATTTTTGATCTAAGCAGAATTTTTATAACAACTCAGGGTTGTACTACAAAAGGGCACTATGTGTCAGAAAGAAACATAATACCCCCCTTAAATTGAAATAAATTAGATCAAGTTTCAAATGTTTGTTCACTCCTGTATAAATACAACACCTATGTTGTTTACTCCAGTTTGTAATGCTTCTACATAGGATAATGCCAAGATGCAAGAAAGTATTGTGTACCTGGATACTATGTTGTAGAACCCAGAGCGCAGTGCAATGTGGGTAGTGGAATATTTTATTTCAATTAGCATCTGATAATCCTGCCCCTAGGATTCACAGGCTACAAAGGTCAAAAGTTGGTTTTCATAATTCATTAACTGTTAAATTTCAGAGAGCTGAGATACATAATTAAAGACATGACCAAATTTCTTCAGAATTAAGGAAGCAATGTAGTGGTTCACACAAAAGGAAGAGATACCTTATTTAAAAGAGGCAGACCCAAACGCACAATTAACCCTCAAGACCGTTGCACATATAACTCTTTCTAGCATAGTAAATTTCATGCCAGCTGCTGTTTGTTTCCCTCTCCACTGGTAGCCCCAGCTGGCTGCGCTGCTTTCAGGATGTCATGGCTGGTCACAGACGTGATGCTCTTTCCCTTCCCCCTCTTGCCAGGCCCTACAGGTTGTTTAGCATTTTAGACAAGGCTCTGTATTGCCTCGCAGCCAAGCACTTGGGCACACAGGGATGTCATCTCCTCAGAGCTAATTGCTGTGCCCTTCTCTAAACGAAACAAGCTCTGGAAATAAATAACTAATGTGCCCCCTTGGTAAGTTCATTATCTAACTGCTAATTCACTGCACCACAACTTTTTATGCTTTTACCATTTTGTTCACCCTTCACTCCAGACACTGACACTTTTTCACATCCGTCTTTCAATAATTGTTCCTATGTATATGTTATGTGTTTAATATTGTCAAAAACTATGAAAGGAAACTCATAAAATAAAGGTTGCATTGCCTTTTGTGATAATAAAGACTTTTCAACTGATTACTTAGAAAAACATAAATATACTTTTTCGAAATTTGTGGTGGATCAGGGAAAGATACTATGCTTGATGATCTTATAGGGTCAAGCTTGAGCTTTTGTGGTGAGTTTTGAGCCTGTAATACAATGAATACTTAGGCTAGTAAGCATAAACACCATGATGGTGGAACAAATAGTTTCTCCATTGTTGGCACATTGAGCAGTGTATACATGATTATGAGTGACACCGTTAGACTTATGGAAAAAGTTGAACCAATTGCTTTCAAATATGTGGCTCGCTGGAGTAAGAAATTGTTTATTAAGGATAATTTGGAGTATATTATTCATTTATAAAAACTAATAAAAAGAAACTAACAACTAAATAGCATATCTAAAATAAAGCTTTGTGGAATGGTAAAATAAACTATTTGATTTCTACCTCAGTTTCAAATAAAGAGAGCTTTCACAAAATTCCAAAGAGAAAGTGTCCTTGGCCAAACAAAAGGTCTTCATTTTGAAAGCAAATTGACTTTTTTATTTTCATGAACAAAAGTCTGAGATGTTGAATTAAACTTGAGATGTGCGCAAATGTAACCAGATAAAAAAAGTGTTTTTATTTTTTCATGAAGCTTTTGTGAAGATCTGTACCAAAAAACTCCCTAAATCATTTTGGTTGCTAGAGATTCAAGTTAATCAAATGAAAATGTCACAGTACATGCCATCGCAAATGCTAACATGAGATAGGAGGACATTATTAAAAGTTAAAGTCCCTTTGAAACTTATGTTTAATTACAGAGGAACACGTCTCAATTTAACTTGTTCTTTTGGAGAAAATGGGAACTGGTGTGCATGTCTTTCTCCCTAATGGCTATCTCTTAAAACATGTTACCTCAGAAGATAAAGCTAATTATTGATTGTATCAGAGACAGTAGCTCTAGAAAATAAATTCTCCTACCCTAACCCTGAAACCCGAGTAATGTTCTAATTAAGCATGCGGCACTGAACCTGCTTTCAGAGACAATAAAAATAAAGAATGCTTGTTGTGTTGCAGCTAAGGACGTTAAGCGTTTCACATACCACTACCTCACATCAGTGGGTTGCCTGTGGCCAACAGAAACATCTATCAGCCTAGTTTAGATTAACCGGGCAAGTTCTGGGGCTGAACAGCTATTTCTTAACTTAATGACTGCCTCAGGTAATGGTGGAGAGCTGGAGCATCTCCCAAATTAATTTTGATTTCAGAGCTATCTAATCTGATTTCTCCAGAGTGCAGAGCTTTGTTTTTATAGATTTCCTATGAAATATATGGAGACACACATCACACCTACACACGTACATACAAATGTACAACAACACATGAAAATATACCAGTAAACTCCACACATGCACATATACACTACTGAAATAACTTATTCAGCCTTAAAAAAAAAAAAAAAAAAAAAACAGTGGTACATAAAACACATTTAACTTTTCTTCTATGCAGCCAATCTTATTACCATAAAATAGAAATGAGCCACCTACGGTAATGCATCAGTAAATATCTGCATGTAGGATAATTGAAAATTATCATAATAAAGGCTTGAATTCACTTCATTAGGGTATAATGTGGGCTCAAACAGTTTGAGACTGAGTATTGCTGAAATGAGGTTTGGTGGACTGTTACAAGTAAAGCATTTCTAAAGTTTGCCTGAAGAAGATGCTGTTAGATATTCAATGTGGCTACAGTCCAGTAGCTTGCCATTTACAGTATATATCAGTTTGATATAGAAAGGGTGTTTTAAATAAAATTGATTACTATTATTATCCTGCGATAGAAAATTGTGATTTTACCCTAGTCAAATACAAACTTAATGGGCTCTCAGTGGATATTAAATGCCAGATCAATATCAAAGGAAATTATATTTTCACCTATTGCATGTTTGCGGGATGTAACACACAAGCTGTCAGTATTTCTCATGACAATTACTCTAGAATCAAAATCCAGTAATTAGTTGTGTAAAGATCCTCACTGGGCTTAGTGTTTACTTTGACTATGCCCTTTACACTGAAGATGACCAGTGAAAATTTGCCCTTTGACCCAAAATGACAAAAAAGTAAAACCCAAAATAAAAGTAGAATTTGCATGTAGGTCTGAAAACTGTGGTATAAAAAACAAAATAAACAAGGATTCCAGTCATACATTTGGTAGGATAATCTAGTGTAAAGCAGAGCAAATACATTTATTTAGCCGAAGAAAGAGTAAATATTTCTTCTTATTGCTGAACTTGAAAAGAAAAATTATTTTTCATTGTTGCTTTTTTATTTGTATTAGGTTTTATTTCAATTGTGATAAAAGTGAGAAATAATTTTAGTTCAGGAAATTACAATGGTTTGTTCCACCAACTAGTCCTCTCTACAGAAGCTCATAGATCCCCCCTCATGTTTTACTGGTGGAATGGTGCAGGTTTCTTCCCAAGAGTTTTTATGTGATGCAAAACATTGAAAACATTGGTTAGGCCTGATCTACAGTCAGGTCACCTCAGTCTACACACTCAGAAGTAGTATTTTTTTTTTTTTAATATATATGTATATAAATATTGTTCCATCTGGAATGAAACAGTCTGTCTGTATCTTGTTTTAATGATATTGACTACAACAATTCCATTTTGCTTGTATTTGCTTTGAGAGTTTGACACAAATCTCTGGAGAAATAGTCTGGCAAAACAGTAGTCCAGCAATCATTCTGACAACTTAATCAAATCATTTCTCCAAAGAAAAATTCTTAAATGGGTTAAGAGGTATTAGTCTACAATTCCATTCCAGATAGTTGAAAATTACTGCTGGATGATTGCCCCCTCAATCTAAATTAAATGTATTTACCCACATATGACAATAATAACATTAAAATAATAAATAAATAAATAAAAACTTGACCAAAAAGAGTAAAGAAAATCTAGATATAAATGTTTTCTCGGGGCAAGAGTAGCCTAATGTTTCTGATATTGTTTTTTGGCACTTAGAGCACATTTCCAAAAGGCGGAAAGGGGGGGCTTAATGTCGTGACCTTGCGTTGGAGACTGTTTTTTTAGAGCCCGAATGAGGACAGTGGCAGCCTGTGCTTGTCTTGATATTTATGCACATAATCATACGCTCAAGCCACCAGAGCTACCTGTCAAAATCAAAAACCAATCTCCAGGAGTGATTAGTTATGCGTGACTGAGTTTACTGAACACTTACCATCTGCAGGCAATAGAAATGTATGGGATAAACAGGGCTGGAAATAAGCCTACAGACTGACAAGGTTAAGTTAATGCAGATGCAGGATTGAGTTTGCCAATGGGAAGAGGTCACCAAGTTCTAATAGTTTGAAAGATTCTCTGACTTTTCCAAAAAATAATTTCTTCCTTATCTACCAAAGCTGTTGTAGGACTCTGTAGTTCTTGTATCTGATATCTTGCATATCAGATGAAAGTCTGATATACAAGTGCACATTATGCTGACAACAACGAGACCTTTTATTTGTGGCATAACTTGTTTCAGAATATATATCCACCTTGATTTGGTTAACTGCAGAGAACCTCTTGTTTGGGAGTGTATGAAAGAAAACACTTAAAATGTTTCTCTAAAATTATTGTGTACAATACTGTTCAAGGAAAGTACTTCTGGAAATACTTTGGTGATATTTAGATTGATACATTGGATCACTGAGGTGTCACATAGTTCTCAACATTTGTTTAAGAAAATTCAGTCAAAGTTGAGGATAGATTGAGGATATGACAGTATATAACCCATATATTGAGGATTTGTCTTAAATAGTTTGTTTTCTGGGGTGCAGTAGTGAGTATCGTTGACATGATTGACTGCAATCACATCAAATTTAAACAAAGAGTTATCGAAGCAATATAATCATGTTTGCCTTTTTTTTAATGATTTTACTATAATGTATCATTTCAACTTGCCTTTGAGTTTTATTTCACAAGTGTTAAAACTATCTCATATTCAGATCCCGGACACAATTCATGTCCGGGACATGAATGTCCGGACACAATTCATGGAATTGTGTCCAGGGTGTTATCACCTTCTTGCATAAGGTGTTATTTGAGTAATTTTTGACCTCCATATCGATGGCATCTTTACGTAAACTGCTCCATTGAAATAATTGTTTCTAATCATAGGAAATATGCAAACCAATCTGTAAAACTGAAACTTGATATTTGACTTTCTCTGTGAGTTCCTCCAGGAGACCATGAAGTTTTACATTCTTTTTTCAAGTCATACAATTCCTCCAGTACTTCTGCAATCACATCAATGGCCCGGAATCAAAGTGTGCTGCCACGGCTCGAGTCTTCATTGGTATCCACTAAAAATGCTGCATTTTGGCAGAGCCATTTCTCTCTGTGTGTCAGTCAGAGCACAGTCTAGAGGAAATGACACATGAGATGGCCACACGCTGCGCGGGCTTGTTAGAATAAAGTCACATGTCAAAAACCTATCTCATTGTAACACGGTTCACTTAAAATTGCGACAGACATTTTACAGCACAAAGAGAATTATATTTGGATTACGGTGCCTGAGGATGTGAGCTTCTTAGACCCCTGTCTGTGAAGAAATCCACATCAGTTGTCAGTCAAAAAAAAAACTGAAGCACACGTGATGTTACTTCGTCCTACTCTCTGACACTGCTTTTAGTTTTCCCATTTGATCTGTTTTGACATAGTCACTGCAGTTATTGCTTGCATTCAGTTATTCTTTCTATGAACACATAAACTGGTCAGTTTTAGAGTCTTCATTGTGTATATAGCTATAAGAAGTGAACTTATTTCTTTTTTGTTTTAATTATTGCAGTTTTTTTCACATTTCAAAAGCATGATGTCATAATTGTGTTTCTGTGTGTTTATTTTTGAGTTTTCTCTGTGTGACCCTGTTCCCTGTGAGTCCTGTCTCTGCATCTTCCCCGTTGATTGTCTCCCAGGTGTGTCTCATTCCCTTGATTACCCCGTGTGTATTTAGTCTCACCTATTGTCTGTGTTCTTTGTCGGGTCCTCGTCATTTGTCGCACATCACACGTTTAACATCTTTGTCAGTCAGTCTGTTTCCTCAGTGGAACTGAATTCCTGAGGTTACTTGATTCAGTCCTTATGTTCAGTTGCTACCGGTATTAGCTGTGTGCTAATTTGATGCAGTGCTGCCTGTCCTGGATTCTGAACTTTACCATTAAATTCATCATTTTCATCGCTACCTGGGTCTCTCAGCGTCATCTCCTCGCCATCAACTACACCACTCCTTGACACGTGATTTCACTTTGAGATCTTTCTTTTAGGTTGCAAGGAGGCTAAACTTTATTTACTGCTTGCTGTCCTTTCTGCAGAGCGCTGGATAAAGGCCTGGGTCTGATGCAACTAATTGGGTTAAAGCAAATGTTAGGGTATTTTCTCTTGCTGAGTTAACAAAACTTACTCGCAGCTCTGGAAATGTCAATAATTAAACACTGGCACAGCGAAACCTTCTTAGTTCACAGCTTGCATCTTTGCTCGTTTTGATCTTCAAGGGCAGTACAGTCTGCCATCGTCAGTCTTTAATATGGGTTCAGAGTGGATTCTGGGAACTGAATCCCATCCTCTAAAGTCTCTGCATCTTCAACGGTGCAAGCAGGCTGAGCTTGGCAGGAGGCTGAGATCTGCCTTTTGCGACAAGCCTCTGAAGGTGCCCCCACACTGAACTTGTTTTCCTTACTGTGCTGAGACACGACTGTTTTTCACGCAGACATCTACAAACAGCAACAAAACAGTTAATTTTTTTTTACCCCCCTGGAGGTAAGCATATATAAATATATATATGTTAGAGCTTAGTATTTAGTGTTAGAGCTTAGTATTTAAGCTCTAACATATATATTTGACTTGTTACTATAAAATCAATGGTTCTAATCAAGTTGAGTAAATCATTGTTGTCAGCAAACATCATCAAGGGCAGTACAGTCTGGTTGACATTTGCTAAAAGTCAAAACTTAAATTTTTTACTTGCGTTATAAACGGTGAACTGATTTACATCATCACATAACACAAAAAAATACATGAAAATGACGTTCCACTATTTCAGAGACGTGTGTACGTTTAACATTTTCCATCTTATGGTTTAACAGACTAACTCCTCTCCAAATTAGCTTAGCAGCTATGTCTCAATCTTATTTTAACCTTTATCTTTTCAAAAACGCATGCCTTCTTCACAATTTTGGTACTTCATAAAACACAGAAAAAAAAATCCATATCACTTTTTTAATGGTTTCTACACTACAGAAAAACAGGCCAACTGGTCATAAACTTAAAAATCCAACTGTTTCCAGGCAGTGAATGGACCACACATAACGGTGTGGAAGCTGTTACTGAAGAAAGAAGAAACATGGCTACCTGAACATTGTTTTCTATTTTTTTTTCTTTTATTGTCTGCTGTTCATTCAAACTATCACTTTTAAACAGTAGCTCTGTTTTTGTCTTTCTGAGTTTAGTCATTCATGAAGCATGTTCTGGTTAGAAATTGTTATGAAAATGTTAGAGTAAAGGTAAAAATCTACCTTCTCTTAGACAAATATTACTTAAGTGAGAGATAACTGGAATTTACAAGGGAAAATAGTGTTTTCTAATTAGTGTTTGTTTACTATAATTGTACTACAGGTTCGTTGCATATTTCCACATAACATAAGATCATAACACTGATCTAAAACATCACAGTTTAATAGTGCTATTGGATTAACACGAATCTCCACCAGCGATCTTCAGACTTCTAAAAAGGAAAGCTACTTCAGTCCGAAGTAGCCAAACAATATTTAAGTCAGCTAAAAACAATTCATTTTAAAAGACTTTTTTTACTCATGTACATAGTGGCAGTAGACTAACGCACACTATGGATTAAACACCACTGAAACTACAAGAATGAGTCAAATAAACATGCTTATTGTGCAGAATATTATCACTTTTGCTACTCTGCTCCTCCTGGAGAAACACTAAATAATATTATAAGCTGGCTAATGAGCCAGGCTCATTCAGCCATATTGCTTTAGACTTTTCTTTTAAAAGAGCATTACTTTAATAAGAGTAACACCTTTCTTTTTTTGTATAAAAACAGAAATGACCAGTGCAACAACACACCTAAACAGAGATGGTGAATTCCAAAATTCACCCATCCCAAAACTTTTATTTATCTCTTTTATTAAAAGGAAAATAGAAAATGGTATGGTTTTGAAACCATAGCATTTTAAAATCTGTAGTTTACCTAGATCAGTAAACAATCCATGACAAGTGTAGGCCTTATTTAGAATTAGCCATACTGTTAAAAACTTTACATTTTCTAATTATCTTTGTCTTAGCTATAAGCTGACTCTTTTGCACAATGATGCTACTATTGTTTAGTAGAAAAAGAAAATTGCCAATCTCTTAAAAATAGTGATTTAGAAATATTGGCAAGATAGAGCTTTAAAAATCTGTCAATTTTTCAATATCCACACATTAATTAGTGCATCTCTACATATGTAGCATGCGTGTTCAACTTTTAGGATACCACACAAACAGACTCTATTAAATAAAATGGTTCATAGAGAACATACATATTTTTGTTATTTTGTATTCATGTGAAAATGTATCTTAAGAGATCCTCAGATATTAATTTAAATTCATATATAGTTTTTTTCTGGTTGATATAATCTGGAGGGACAAGAGCAAGGTAGACGAGGGATGCAGCATGTTCCGCACATTTTTCCTCTTTCCCTGGTTTACTGCTTTTAGTCTCTTAATCCCCTTGCAATGAGACTGCAACTCCCTGGGAGTGCTAACAACACATCAATAATACATCCAGTCCAGCTGCATCCTCTAAACACTCCACACACATACTGTCTCTCATACGCAGCATGCTCCCTCTTATACACACACATACATGTAGACTTTCCATTTTTCGTCCAGCCATGGCTGGACTCCTTGCTGTTGCTGTTATAAAAGCTTTGTATTATATATTTATGCCAGACTCAAAATATAAGTAGAAAACATGCTAAAAAGAAAAGAGGTGACACCTGAGGCACATTGTGAATGCTACTGTATCATTTAGAAATGGACCAACTGCTTACCCTGAATGGGAAATACCAAATGTTTGGTCTTTCAGCAATGGTGCAAAGTGCTACTATGCTTACACCTGTGCTGCATATTCAAGATGATGACTTTCAAGATTCCACAAAGTGCACCTCAGGCACGTATTAACAACAGTAGAAAGCTTCAACATGACATGAAAGATTTACTGGCATCAGAACACTGCCATTTTGAAGACTTAAAAAATGTTGATCATTCTTGGAGGTTGTTCAGGGACTTGCATCCAGTGCTAGAAAATATAAAGCATAGAAAGTTGCAAATGATACAGATTGCGTCCGACAGACAGTAATTGCTTTGGAGCTAAGACTACTTCTAAATTCATGCTTTGTGTAGTTTCTGTATACAATGGTTTAACTTGTCAGTTTGCTTCTAAAATCTGTATTTATGGGCTGCTTTATGGCAGGGAGCAAAACGTGGAATACAAAATGGTCTATTTGTTATTCCAGTCTGCCAGGATGCCAATAAAAATTAAAACCACACTCACATGAGCTCAGTGGAAACTGTCCAGAATAACTATCTAATTAATTTCAGCGCATACGGTGAGTTCATCTTTTGTCTATTTCTGAAGGTTTGTAATCTTTGGAGACTTTAGTCAAGGCCAAAGTGGAAATGGCTCACTTTACTCGCATACATAAATGAAACCTAATCCTGCCAGTCCCCATCTGGCCTGCTACTCTGCTTGCAACTGAGACCAAGGTTGAAAATAAATACAAGGACATTACTTGGAGGACTAAAAAACAGCCACACACAGATCTGTAGATGTAGAAAACAAGAGGGCATTTATGTTTCTCATTTTTGCACTGAAAGACAAACTTTACTTGGCTAAATCCCAAATGAAGGAATAAATGCCTTCATTAAATGATTCAATAATTAATATTAACTTAAAATAATTTACTATTCAAGCTACAAAGTTGTGACTTACCCTACACCATTCCAGCACATGGTTACACTGGAAGCAATGCATACAGAGACATGTCAGTTTTTACAAGAACTTTATTTCAATAATTAAAGACCAATGAATAATCTCTGATAATTAGATATTCTGATACATTCATAAAAGACTTAAGTATTAGTACAGTGCAGCAATTTTTGCTGTTTGTATGTGTTAAATTCAAGTAATTTATCAGTTACTTGTTATCTAGAAATCGTCTTCAAAGTTCAGCTATTATAACTACTTATAGAGTTGTATCAATAATTAAGGATACATTATTACTATCCAAATCTTCAAGTGAATCAGCAAGATTTAATCTGAGATAAAGATAGCCAAGATAAATCAACATATGACTTAATCTGGCATACCCAATTAATGTAATTTGTCACAAGAAACATAAAAAAAATGAACTTCTGTTCAATAGTTCAATGTTCATCAACACCCTATTCTGTCCCCCCCGCCACATCCCCACAGATTCCCTGGCCTTGCTTTTCAGGTCCCATTTCTACAGATAACAACTGAAAACAGATTGCTTTTTGTTGCTGGACTAATTGGAATGACATGGTTCATCAACACCTAAGCTGAGGCAAGCATGTATTTATGGTGGGAGTGATAATAGGTCTAAGAACAAAGGAGAGAGGTCCTCACTGAGTCTCTGCTCTTATCAATTCGTAAAAGGGCTTTGTTGGTACTTGTGTTCATGTTCATTGTCTGCAGACAAAGTCCCTTCATTGTTGGAAACTAATTTATCAACACTCCAATTTATGATGGAAAATGTATAGGTTGAAGGGTACAATATTAATAGCACTTATCTTGCCCATGGTTTTATTTTTATAAAGCTTGTTCAGTTTGGTCATGGCAGATGAAGCCAGGCCTCCGCCATGACCGCTAATCGGACAAAATGAAGGGACAGTCAAAGCTCAACTTCATTCAGAATCTCCATTTCTTTTTCTCATTGTACGCTGAAGTGGTTATAAAGTTTCTACAGATGTAACACAGTTTCTATATTACATCTGCATTCATATAGTATGGAATTAGTCATAGCAGTTGATTTGTCTTAGTTTTGTAATCTGTTGCTATTTTTCTGAAATAAAAAAATATCTTTGGTTACCTTTTTTATTGTGCTAGCAACACAATAGTGAGACAGCAGCTGATCCCATGCAACTGTTGTCTGCAAAAACCCGTTTCCTCAAGTCGGGCAGAGAAGTTGGAAAGACATTGTACAATATGTAATCAGAATGATGTAAAGTCACACAGTATTAGTGTTCTTTTGTAAGTGTAACAGTGCCAACTATAAGATAGTTATAGCACCTTGCAGTAGAAATGAAATAAAACAAAACTGTTTCATTTAACTTGTACTATTCCTTCTTATTATGGCTAAAAGGTTACATTACTATCACCTATAAACATAAAATTAAATTAAAAAAAATCAAACGGTGGACTCTCTTGTCACTCTGCAAAACCTACTTATCTTTAGGTGCATCACCACAACCAATTATATTGTGTAAGCATCAGTGATACCAGTGTGCCAGGAATTAAGGAACTTGTAAAGGCATTATTTCCAAGTTCATTATTGCATATGTCAATGCATTATTTGTTTTTTATAATTATTATTCTTTTTAAATTCACATGTTAAAATACATGTTAAATTGTAACTTGCAAATTCAACACCAATTTGTCATGATAGGCATTTCTATGTCGACTCTTTTTTCACATCTTTTTGGCAAGTTCTTGATGTAGCTAAAACACAAAATTAAAAAAACATCTTTTTGTTGCAGATATTTTTCATTCAATATTCTGTGTAATGACTTAAATCCAGTCCCCGAGTAATGAAAAGGTTTCACTCCCCAATTTCCTCCCACTTATTCAATGACCTGACAGCTCTCTTGTGTTAATCAGTGTCTAAGCCTGCCTTAGAACAAATCTGGTTCAAAAATTATATAAATGCATATTGTTAGCTTACTAATTGTTGCATAATAATAAGAAAACTTATTGCATACAACAATATAAAACAAAAGTTGTTTTTGTTTTCTTTAACTTTATAATCCATTTTGAATAAACAGTTGTCACTGCTTCTCTTCAAGTTTTGACTCCTTTGATTCCCCGACCTTGAAATATCTTGAGATTACAGCTGAAATGTTCCATAGAGGTGGAGCTTTGTAGAAAATCACATTCGGCAAAGAAAATCATCACTTTGTAAAGAACGCTATTTGCAAAGTCACACCTCATTCAATAACTAAGTGAAGTGCTTGCAGTCAAGAATTAATGACGCAGCATAGTATCACAGCAGAGCGTCTCCTCTCTGCTTTGGATGCTGCTGTCTCCTGCACAACTTCAAAGGATGCTTTGAAGTCCCTAGGTAGGAATATCTATATTCTCAGGGAGATATCTATCCACTCTTTGCCTACTTTTGTTAGCTAATGCACACCGATGAAAACACGGTTGGAGCTGAGGGAATGCCAAGAGAAGATCAAAGCACAAGGGGCAGGGAAGAGATGCAGTTAACCGCTTTGCTCATCTTAGACTGAATGGATAATGGGAGAGATGCTACTTCATTCAGTTTGCATCTGAAAGTAAAAGAGGAAAAACACCATGTGGGTTTCAATCAGACTTATACCCAGCAAACACCCCAAATTTGCACATTTTCAAAAGTCAAACATGGAACGTTTTGAACCCTGATGTAGCAGAAAACTGATCATATCAAAAGAAAACAATGTCTCTCATGTGTGGTTTTAGAATAAGCAGCTGTATTGTAGTAGAGTCCATCCAAGAGCCGGTGAAAAGTCTGGAAACCTTTAGTACCACCTTGATGTCTTACTTTTAAAATAGGAAAGTAGCAAACTTCTTCAGGAAAAAAAAAACAAACAAAAAAACACACTTTATTAAATGATCTTCAGTCCAGTGGCAGCAAGTGTTTATACAAAGTGGAAGGACAATATCAGCGATCATACGGAAGAAATCTTTGGAAGCCTTCCTATCAATCTGAGAAGTGTTGTAAGGCTGTTTCTTTGCAGGATAAAGTCCCATCATTTTGCAATGAGAAAAGACATTCAACAACGGAAAACATGACAGACAGTTCTCCAGTCTTGCTAGATGTGTATATTTCAGAAAGTTTATCTCATAGTCAGACCTTCGAAAGTTTGGAGAACAAACAAAGCAAGTACTACATCTTTGACTACAAATTTTGGCATGTTAGTTGGTATCTCTGTAGATAAACCAAAAAAAACAAAACAAAACAAAAAAAAACTCCCTAACACCAACTGTCAAGGTGGAGGAGCAATGATGAGGGCTTGTTCTGCAGGAATCTTCACAGTTCCTGAGTCTTTCGTGAACATCATTGAATGACAAAATGTTCTGGAGCCAAATTTGAAGCCATCTGTTTGTCTGCTAAGGTTTGGGCAAAACTGAGACATGAATTGCACAGTGGTCTCAAACGCAACAACAAATACACAGAAAAAAATATTGCAATTGTTCAAAGTCTGGGCTGAAACTTAATTGAAATGCTGTGGTATAATCTTAAGATAGCTGAACTGAAAGGCCCCAAATCCTCAGTGGTTTGAAGTCCTTTAGTGACAAAGAGTACATACAAATTCTTCTGTATGAACTTCAAGTTTTTAAAGGTGCTTATAAAACCTACATAATTATGTGGTTTATTTATGTTTTGTTTCTATTTCTGTATTGATTTCTCTTTCCCCCTGTTAGATATTGTAACAGCTGCAAAATGTCATATGTACAAAAGGTTTTTAATTGGTTTCATCTGCTGTACATCCACTGAAACCCAAACATGTGTAATGCTTCTATTATAAGTTAGAGTCACGAATGATTTTAAGGGCTGTAGAACTATTGACACATAAACTGTCCATTCTATTTTATGGAAAATATATTAGAACATATTTTGTTTTCTTTGAATTTTAGCTCTAGTCAGATCAGTACTGGTGTGATATCTTATAATATCAATATATCTTCCTTTTTAAAAAAAAAAATCAATTATATTTCTGTTTTTCAATTGGACATTTTAACTGTTTTTTTGTGAAAAATGTTGCTTTAAATCACAGTGCCAATCTAAAGACTTCAACTGTATTTCAATCTTTTAATTAGAAATGCATAGGGTCAGTAATAATTCTGGCTTTACATTTCAAACATATAAAAGACAACGTGGCGATAAGCTATGATCAGCGAGTGAGGAAAACTGAAATGAAGCAGGAAACAACAATCTAATTTTTGATCACCACACAACGTATATTATAGCAAAAACTTAAATATCCGTATGTGTGATTGTGTATCTAGTCTCCATATTGACAGAGTAATCCTGATTTTGCTTTTCCTACTGGGCTGAATATTGCAGCTGCGCTTTTGTTTGACCCTATTGCATTAGAAATTACTTTCAACTAATGAGCCTAATAGTGAATAGCATGCTAATAAGTTAGCAATTTCACATCTTGCATCAGGTTTATTAAAGTGTCTGTCTGATGAAAGCACACATTCATAAGGGTGAAGCAAATAAAGTTGAGTTTATGAAACAAATAAACAAGCGCTGCCAAGCCGGTGTGAATCCACCCCGCACAAGCTCCCAAAGCATCAAAAGAAAACACCGCTCAATTTGAATTTAATGACTGCTTCTCAGCCCAGCACTAGCAGCTGGGCACAGCGCCCGAACGCTAATAACAATAATGCAATGTTTTGTGAGAGGCACGTCACATAAAGGGGGATGGCTGTGTGAGTGTGTGACTTAGCTGGTCATAGCATATTAATAACTGGAGGCTCAACTAAATAGCTGAGTGCCAGTGAAAAGGAGGCAAATGTAAACATTACGTCTACTTTCTGTCATTTCAGTTGTTGTTAGCGAAAAGCCTCAAATGTATCAAATATACATGCACATTTCTGTTTCATGTCCTTTGTTGTGTGTTATTTATCTTCCAAAGCTGTTTTTCCCCCCTTTTAAGTCAAAACCAATATCAGAGTCCATACTTTAAGTTCCAAAACATCAGTGGTAACTACTCCTTTATCCAGATTTTTTTTAACCTCAGTAGACCAATGATTCAACCACACACCAGCTATTTTTAAGTGCTTGCTCTTTACTTAACAATTTACATGAAATAGTTCCCAGATGGTTCTGTTTAAACACCAGATAACTAAATTCAATCAAAGTTCTATTTTATTAGGATTCAAATTGAACTGATTAAGATTTCATTAAGCTCCATCTGTTTAGGATGCAAGGCATCCAGAAATGCAGTTCAGTTTGACACATCTTCCATGATCTTCACACGTGGGTTCTTTATTTTTAAATACAAACTGTCATATAAAAGTTAATATCACATACTTTTTATGTGAAAATATACATTTCCTCAATATTAAAACATATTTTTTGTAACGCAGCTCTCTGACAGGCCATTTGTTGTCTCAGGCATATGTTGTTGTGTCAGTACAGCCATTGCTTTCACACGAATCCAAGAATAAAATGATTAGTCATAAAACAAAATTCATAATGTCATGCTACCTTATTGGATTTTAATTCAATTAAATTTCCTGACCACTGTAGATGGTGCCCTGCTTGTGATTTTACATTTACAAGCACTTAGCACTATTAATCAATCTCCCGTGCTGTCGCATTTTGCATTGTCATGTTTTGCATATTTGCATGGCTTGCAAAACTGTCTGGGCATAACATTTTGTTTTATTTGACAAATTAGGCTTTCCCTTAAACATGAATAATTTTCAATCTTTACAGATATGTTTACACTTCATTACGAGACTGTATAAACTACTGCTGCTAACTTTCTGTATGAGGCCATCTGATTTGTGCAAAAGTGCTTTTTTAAATTGCCGTTACATTTTAGGAAGTCCAAAGTACATTGCTAAATTTATTAAGGAGAACCAAATCCTCTTGAAACTATGTTAGCAGTGTAATTAGGACATAGTCACAGAAAAACAGAAAGCATTCCAGCCAGAAACTCAGCATGAAAACACAACAGAATCAAGTTGGAAGGCTATTGAAGACTGCAGCTGTTGTGTCAAGTTAGATATGTTTTTAGAAACAAGCTAGAAAGATATGGCTGAGATGAAAGATACTCTGCATATTTCTTATTAAGACATTACAGCAGTTGTGTCAATTTTAATTACCTCATGCTTGAATAAAATATTAAGGTTGTAGTGCAGAAAACAAAGCTAGGTAGGAAAAAAAATCATGTAAAAAAATATAAATACTGATTCTGGATACAGGGTACCTGAATCAGTACCAGAATCATCAGACTGGGACTTAATATGGAGAAATAGGAAATTTTAATGGTGTCAGACTGGTATCAAATGACAAAAAAGACAATATTCTTTATCCATAGTTGAAAAATAATTTACACAATTATTCTTTTGTGTACTTTCATAATGTTTGTTTTGATTATGTGAGACAGGTTAAATAATGAACAAAAAGAAGTTTCCACATTACAAAAAAATAATCATGTATTATACTGTAATGTATTATACTGTCATTATACTGTAATGCTGTTCAATGCATTACAATATAACAGCCCCTTTGAATATTTAGATGTAAAAGAGTAACTAAGCATATCATTATTCCACATATAAACTCTAAGCTACCCTAACATATAAACTAGAATAAATGATGATAGCCTGCTGTAATTCAGTAGAGACAGAAATCTCTATGTAAAGTGACTGCACTCTATGTGCAATAGTTCTAGCGACGTATCAGATTTATTAGACAATTTGGACGCAGACACTGTTATGCACTTCTATTTATTTGTGAAGTTGCTGGTCTCATGAAATGACCCAAATTGATCCCCACTGAGGGTTTTTGTGCTCCATGTGAATTGCTGCTATGTTAAAATGACCATTTAACTCAATTTCAAATGTGACCATTGTTACCAAGAAGAAATGATTTAGTGCAATTTGAAACACTAACATCACTCACAGCAGCACCAAGCCATACTTTTAATGTGTGTTTTGCTCCACTTGGATAGGAGCCCTGGTTAGTCAGCAACTCAGTGTGTGGTAACACATTAAAAATGCATTCAGAAATTTTACCAGAAGTTGGGCAGAAAAGACAGTCACTTAAGTGACATATCAAAATACTCCAGAATCCTGATTTTACCCAAATTACTGTTCTAAAGGGATAGGTCTGCTCCAGTATTATTTTTCCCTCTTTCATCCTTTATTCAGAGATTTAAGTGTATGATAATGAACAGCAATCAAGAAGAGACACTTGCATTTTGTTCAGTGATGACTTGGGACAAGAAACTTGCACTATACACCTACATGCTGCAAAAAAAAAAAAAAGACTTGGCAACTGAAGGTGGTTGTCATAAAAAATAATAGTGTGCCAACCTGATATGGAGATGTAAATGTAATGTCCTGTCCAGTTAGCAGGTAACATTTGGCTGTAGTGCACCTCAGTAATCCCACAGTCAGAACTAGTTTTACCATGTTGGCCTTCCTCCATAATTGACATTCATAGTTCACAATAAGACTATGATGAAAATCTCTGACTACTGCTCAAATTATGTTTGTTTATGTTAATGTATTAAAAAAACTCCATTTAAATAGGGTTATTGGTGTGAGGTTATTTAAATACTAAAGACACAATTGATGGTCATAGATGCAGTAAAAAAAATCAGCTTTTCAGACACAAATGCACTTGTTGCTTCAGTGAATCATTTCAAAAGGAAATCTTACAGTACATCTTCAAGACATACAGCAGATTCAGCTGTACCTCCCTCTGATTTTTCATCTATTCCCTCCACAGTCTCTATCCCCACTAGCTTACTATTTTACACATGCATAAGTTTCTCCACTGTTAAATCCTCCTTTGAGGTGCCATTGACAGTTCCGTATTTGATGTCTCAGACTGCATTATTATTTCGCTCCACCTGTCCTTGCGCAACCTATCGTTTACTTAAGTATACATGCTAAAAATCTAAAGATGGGGCGATGTAGTAGGACTATTTTAGAGAGTGTTTTAGTACTGAAAAAAGGATTTTTAAAGTGTTTTAACCCCCCCCATGATCCTAACGCGACACTCAGGAGGAGGGTGGAAAATGTCAAAGTTGAACCAAGGGGAATCAGGGTGTTGTCCCATCAGACCGTCAATTTCTGAAACCACAAAAAAAAACCTTGTAATAGTACACAAAAGTTTAATGCGACTCCATTGGACCTTGTATGCATCGTTTTACTCACTAACAAAAAGTATGTCGGCTCTAAATGACCGGATCTCTTAAAACTGTGGGAGTAGGAGGAGTCAGATGCTGTCAGAATCATTTCCCTCATTCGCCTGTATGATGAATCAGGATTGGATTGGTTACTCACCATAACCAGAAGAAAATTATCATTATTTGTACACATTCTCTTATATGTGCATTTTATTGGTCTATTGTCAAATTCTAATTTTGTGAGACGCTGAATGTTGTGGTTTCTTTACAGTTATAGTCATTAAAATTACAAAAAGCTTGAAATTTTTCACTCTATGTGTAATGAATCTATAAAATGACTAGTTGACTAGCTGATCACTATATATTTAATATATATATATATATATATATATATATATATTATATATATATATATATATATACAAATTCCCTTCTCACCCTCTGCGGGTGGTCTCGTTCATCCTCTGAGCTCTGGTCCTCTACCAGAGGCCTGGGAGCTTGAGGGTTCCTCCAGTATCTTGGCTGTGCCTAGTACTGCACATTTCTGGACTGAGATGTCTGATGTTGTTCCTGGGATCTGTTTTAGCCACTGCTCCAGTTTGGGGGTGACTGCCCCGAGGGCCCCGATGACCACAGGCACCACTGTGGTCTTCACCTTCCAGTTCTTTTCCAGTTCCTCCCTGAGGCCCTGGTATTTCTCCAGTTTCTCATGCTCCTTTTTCTTGATGTTGTAGTCACTTGGTATTGCTATATCCACCACAACGGCTTTCCTCTGTTCTTTATCCACCACCACAATGTCCGGTTGGTTCTCCATTACCATCTTGTCTGTCTGGATCTGGAAGTCCCACAGGATCTTAGCTCGGTCATTCTCCACCACCTTTGGGGGTGTTTCCCACTTCAATCTCGGGGCTTCCAGTCCATATTCTGCACAGATGTTCCTGTACACTATGCCCGCCACCTGGTTATGTCGTTCCATGTACGCTTTCCCTGCCAGCATCTTGCACCCTGCTGTTATGTGCTGGACTGTCTCAGGGGCCTCCTTGCACAACCTACACCTTGGGTCTTGTCTGGTGTGGTAGATCTGAGCCTCTATTGCTCTGGTGTTTAGGGCCTGTTCCTGTGCAGCCAGGATGAGAACCTCTGTGCTGTCCCTGAGTCCAGCTTTGTCCAGCCATTGGTAGGATTTCCTGATATCAGCCACTTCAGTTATTTGTCGGTGGTACATCCCATGTAGGGGCTTGTTCTCCCATGATGGAACCTCTAGCCCCTCATCCTGTGTTCCCCATTGCCTGAGACATTCCCTGACCATATCGTCCTTTGAGGCTTTGTCCTTGATGTATTTATGAATCTTGGATGTTTCATCCTGAATAGTGGCTCTCACACTTGCTAGTCCTCTGCCTCCTTCCTTATGGCTCTTGTACAGTCTCAGGGTGCTGGATTTGGGGTGGAACCCTCCATGCATGGTTAGTAACTTCCGAGTCTTAACATCCGTGGCCTTTATCTCTTCCATTGGCCAGCTAATTATTCCGGCAGGGTATCTGATTACTGGTAAGGCATAGCTGTTTATTGCACGGATCTTGTTCTTGCTATTGAGCTGGCTTCTCAGGACTTGCCTTATTCGTTGGAGGTATTTGGCTGTGGCTCCTTTCCTTGTGACCTCATCGAGGTTGCCATTTGTTTGTGGTATTCCCAGGTACTTGTAACTGTGCTCTATGTCTGCTATTGTTCCTTCTGGGAACAATAGCAGACATAGAGCACCTTCCCTCTCTTTGTAACCATCCGACCACACTTTTCTAGTCCGAATGACATCCCAATGTCAGTGTTGTATATCCTGGTGGTGTGGATCAGTGAGTCGATGTCTCGCTCACTCTTAGCATACAGCTTGATGTCATCCATGTAGAGGAAGTGACTGATTGTGGCCCCATTCTTCAGTCGGTATCCGTAGCCAGTCTTGTTGATGATTTGGCTGAGGGGGTTCAGGCCTATGCAGAACAGCAGTGGGGACAGAGCATCTCCTTGGTATATGACACATTTGATGGACACTTATCAAGTGGTTTGCAGTTGGCTTCAAGGGTGGTTTTCCACAGCCCCATCGAGTTTGCAATGAAGGCTCTTAGAGTCCTATTGATGTTGTACATCTCTAAGCATTCAATGATCTAAGTGTGTGGCATTGAGTCATAGGCTTTCTTGTAATCTATCCAAGCGGTGCACAGGTTGGTGTGTTGGGTTTTCCATTCTCGGGCGACTGTGTGGTCTACAAGGACTTGGTGTTTGGCTCCTCTGCTATTTAAGTCGATGCCCTTCTGTGCCGTACTCATGTATTTATCCATGTGACCACTTATCTTAGCCGCTATGATGCCTGATATGAGCTTCCATGTTGTAGAGAGACAAGTTATTGGCCGATAGTTGGATGGGATTGAACCCTTTGAGGGATCCTTCTGTATCAGGATTGTGCAACCTTCAGTTAACCATTCAGGGTGAGTCCCATTTTTGTAGCAGCTGGTTCATTTGAGCTGCCAGTCACTCATGGAGGGCAGTGAGTTTCTTTAGCCAGTAGGCATGGATCATGCCAGGTCCTGGTGCTGTCCAGACTCTTTGTTGGACATCTGCCACAGTGATGGTTACTGGGGCTTGTTCAGGGAGGTTGCTGTGTTCCTCTCATAGAGAGGTCAGCCACTTTGCATTGCTGTTGTGGGTCGCCTCCCTTTCCCATATGCCTTTCCAGTATTGTTCAGTCTCCAGCCTTGGTGGGTCTGCTCTGTTGTTAGTACCCTGCCATTGAGAGTACACTTTAGCTGGTTGAGTGTGGAAGAGCCGGTTAATCCTCCTGGCTTCATTCTCTCTTGTGTATCTCTTCAGGCGGCTGGCCAAGGCTTGGAGCCTTTGTTTGGCAGTTTCAAGTGCTTCAGGTATGGACATCTGGCTGTACTTCTTGTGTACTGATCTATTCATTGCACCCCTTTGGAGCTCTGACAGTTGGCTCACTTCCCTCCTTGTTATCTTGATCTTAGCCTCTAACCGTCTTTTCCATGGTGGGTATTGGGTCTCATGATTGCTCTTATAGCCAAGCATCTCAAGGATCACTGATGCTGAGTTGTATATCAGCTCATTGTTTTCTGTTATGGTGTTGGTAGGGATCGTTCTCAATGCCGCATTCACATCTTCAATTAGACTTTCTGGTGGTGCTTCACTCAGCCGTTGTAATTGGCGTTGGGGTTGTCTGGTGTTCATTACGGCCACGATTCTCTCTCTCAGGTCAGTTGCTGTCTCGTTCAGCTCTGATGGTTCGTTCATTACTGGGGCTACATACCCAGTCTCTGGGTGGGTAGTTAACTCCCCTCTGACCTGGCGTTCTGGCTCCTCCCCTTTGCCATAGCATTTGAGTTGTACCTCGTCAATCTCAAGTTGTGAGAGCAGTTGCCGTTTGCGGATGTTGGAACACTGAGCCATCAGTTGCTCATATATAACAACCTATCAAAGCAAGAGGGGTGACCTTAGTGCTCTCAATCAATCAACCTAATCAGTGTGCTAATGGCAGAGAGACAATTTACTATTCAATGAAAACTGTTTATCTGCCATCATCAGTGGAAATTAGAACTATCTCGAGCATTCACTGCACACTCTGAACTATCTGCAGCTTAGCAGAGAGCCAGGGGGATTTTGTTAGTAGCACCTACACAAGAGTGATTCACAGTGTAAGACTGAGTTCAACTCTTCTCCATGTTTTTTTGATTTGCATTTTTAAAAATTGCAAACCTTTAATCCTTTCCTTTTCATTTTTCAGTTATGTTGCATACAATCCAATTGAAAAACATGACATTTTGTGGCTACAACTTGTCAAAAGGTGAAAATGAATACTAAGGGATTTACTAAGGGCACAGAAAAGCACTGTGCACTGTGCCTTAACAATATGATCATGGAGTGAACAAAAGAAGAGGTGGCAAGTATTAAAAACTATATCTGACGAGAATAATGTGAAAGAAATATCTTTTCGAAATAGGATAAAACACAGCAAAGACGTGACTATGATCCAGAGAGGTGAATTTTCTTTCAGCTGAGCCATCTGTAGCATTTCAAGTTCAAAGTAATGAGATCTGGCTCAAGCATTTTGTGCCACAATCTTCCAAGTGAGAACAACAGCTTTCTTAATTATACATTTATGTTGCATGGTATGACTCAACCTCTATCAGAAGGATAAATCCAAGTACTGAAAATCAAGTAAAACACAGAAGTCATATTTCATAAGTTTCGTAGAAGTTTACATTGTTTAGTGCTCAGTGGAACATAAAATTCACAATGGCCCCTGCTCTTTAGCCTGCTCTTTAGCACTGTACTACTTCAAATGAAGTCTTAGTTTTGTGATCAGATTCATCTGAGAAAGATTTTTGCTTCACATCACAGTGTGCCAACAACATAAACCTGCACACAAACCATTCACATAGCTTAAATGTAAATGTGTTTGTCATCTGACATGATGGTTTCTACATGATGCTTGACACTACAATACCATCACCTTCCTAAAATAATAACCTAATGTTTTGCTAAAACTTGTTTTTATTTTAGTCTAAGTAAAATAAAATAAGTTTGATTTTATATCCATTTGGCAAGAAACCAAAATGGTGATTTTTGTTTTATTTGATTTTATTGTAGTTATACACATGCGATGTCATGATCTGTGTTTCTGTGTATTTATTGTATGTTTTTTCTGTCTTCAGTTTCTGTCATGTGAGTCTCTGTCTCTGCGTCTTCCCTTGTTGATTGATCCCAGCTGTGTCTCATTCCTTGATCACCCCCCTGCCCCCAGTGTATTTAAACCCACCTGCTGTCTTTGTCTCTTGTTGGGTCCTCGTGTACCGTCACATTTTGCACGTTCAAGCTCTCCAGTCGTACTGATAAGTCCTGGTTTGCTTAGCTCTCTTTTCAGTCTTTTGTCAGTTGCTACCGGTATTTAGCTGTGTGCTATACTCTCTGCCGTGCCGCCTGTATTGAACTGTTTGAGCTTTCATCTTTAAATTCATCATTTTCACTACAACCTGGGTTCAGCCTGCGTCTCTCCTCACCACCTCAAACCCACTCCATGAAATGTGAGCCTGAACTAATTGGGCATTTTCTTCACAATGAAATGGTTCCCCAATTTCATAATTTTGATTTGAATTACTACTATTAGTAATACTTAGCAATTATGTACAGTTACTCATAGCCAAAACTAGTAGAGGTAAAATACACACAAAAAAACAAACATGAGATTGCTTGTTAAGCAGTGATATGAAGTTTTGTCTAACTTCAATATTATGGCACTGCACAACTCCAGATTACCTGTACTTTACTGCATTACATATTTAAGGATTGGCAAGAGGTTCATGTATGTTGTCACTGAATGGATTCATTATTTATTGAGCATTATAGTGTCTTTGGAGAGGAGAAAAACTGCAATGACATTCCTTAAATGAATAAGTTGTAACTCTTCAAACTGTGGAAAACTTTATTTATAGATTAGTTAATCATCTTTTAACTTTCACTGTTTTCACAATAATAACACTTGTCGAGTGGCAGATGGAACATCATCTTTAATCGCTGCAGCCAGTAATTTTGCCTCCTTTTACTGCCAGTTTTAAAGGATGTTTACTTTATACTACTATTCAGATATTTGTTTAACATCAAGTTTATTACTTGTCTGAAATTGTATTCCAACTTTTAGCTATTACAGTATTGTGTACAGTGCAATATTTTTGGTCACAAACTACTTGTCACAGATGGTTGAGAATGTACAATCTTCTGTGATATTTTCGTTTTTTTCCACTGGGCCACGCTGCAAGCGCTGAATTTTAGTGACTCATACGAATACTCTTCATGTGAAGACCCAAGCTATTTATTTGTGTTTTTCAGGTTTTCTGCCTAAAATGGATAGATATGCATATAGCAATGTTTAAAGAAGGTACATTTACATATAAATTGGGAAGTTGAGGTAAGAGAGAAAGGTAGAAAGGCTGATAAAAATGCGGGGCAATAACAGTACAAGGCTGTGCTAGAGGTAAAGATGGCATTTGTAATCTCTCAGGGCATGTTTTCAGGTATGTTTTTGTGGTTTAAATAATCAGTAATGCAGCTTTTGCTCATCTAGGATTACTTTTAGATGTGCTTTTTATTTTCTCATGTCAGAAGAAGTGAATATAAAAACAATAGTTGTCACAGAGCCTCCTTTGACCAATGCCGCCTGAAAACAAATTAGAGGTTTCTCTAATATAAAATTGTATCCACCATTTTCTTTTTAGTAAAGTGTTGATCACAGCTGATCACATCATTGTTGCATGTATCCACCCCAGCCGTCTTCCATAGCCATATTCACATTCTTCCTGTTTGACTGACAACTGACCTCCTGATGTGGCTCTCCCTCTATGTACACATTCTGCAGTCTGGATATAGAGTAAAATGAAAATAAATGCAATGTTGACAGCATAAATAAATTATTCTGCCAAAGTGTTTATTCTGCTTTCCAGTAGGTTCAGCAAAAATACATAATCCTTCTGCTTACAACAGAGAAATAAAACCATAAACAGAGGAGTTGTAGGATTGAAAAGGTAACTGTCAGTATACACTTTCTGAAAAACTCAATGAGTTTTGAAGTAAATATTCAATTTAGTATCACATATAAAATAATCTCAAATCTTGGGTGAAAAGATTGGAATTGGACCATTCAGACTGCCACAAAAAAGTTGGTTGCGTGTGGGCAAAGGAGAAAAATGTAATTTGCCCGTTGTGTCGACATAGCCAAAGACCCAGCACAGCGCATCTTACTTTCCCAAACTTCAAAACTCTTAAAATATTAAAGAACAAGCAATACCCAGATTGTGTCTTCAGTAGTTACTGTCACCCACAACATGTTTTTTCATCTATCATAAATCAGTGTGCAGGAATGTTTCCAATTAAGTAAATATCACTTCAGCTGCAGGTGAGATATTTGTGTGTGTATTTGTGTACCTTTCTACCATTTATTTTGAGAGAGAAAGTCCAAAAGCCTGGTGACAAAACAGTATCTTTTTTTTTCACAGAAATGGACAAACTAAAAACCATTCTGTATACATGCTGCATCATTTTTAGAACCCAACAACCACATTTTTATACTGTTAGAGTATAAAAAAAGAAGAACAGGGAAAAACATTTTAGGTAAAGGGGGAAAGAAAAACACCTGAGCAAAAAAAATCAACTGAGAACCCAGATGCCACAAAATGTTGCGGAAAAAAAGCATCACTATGCTTCATGCGCATCCCGAGATTTGTGTACCAACCTTCTTTGTTCTGGAAAACCTCATTTAGAAAGAGAAAGACAGATTCCTATGTTATTGCTTGATTGTGTTTGTCATGGTGTAAACATTCACCTGTGATGGTAAATGCAATAACAGGACATGTGCACACAACCATGTGAAAAGCATCAGTGTGGTTTGAGAGCCAAACAAATCAAAGGTTTCTCACCATTAGTGGCGTATTAACAGACAATTGATTTTGCCTGATAGAAAAGGTCAGGATAAATGAATAGTGAGTTGCTAGCACAGCTATTTATTAGCCTCCTATCTATGATCTAACAAATTACTTTCCCTGCACATCCCAGAGGGGAGAACAAAAAGGAAACTGCATCTAAAATGTCATTCCATAATGTCAAAGCATGGATTATATGTCATAGTTTTAAAAAATATCTTGTTCCCCTATTATTGCTTCATTATTGCCTGATAAACTGCTGGCTTTGGCTGTGAAGACTTGACTGGTTTTGCCACCTCCTACTCACAACCATCTTCTCATTGATTCTCATCCAGTAAAAAAGAAAAAAAATAAGATTTGGCAGATTTTGCCTTTTTTGCTTCATATGTAGTTCATGAACGAGTGGAAAAAAAACTGTTGTCATAGGTCGTATCCTAACACATTAAAAAGGCAAACAAGCCTATTTCAATGGCACTCAGTCTTACTTGGATTATTTTGATTGACAGCAGTAAAGGCATTAGAAGCTGGTCATTATTCTAAGGCTGGCACATTGCAGTTTCAGGGGCATTCATAAATGTTAAGTTTTGTTAAGCCATAAAGGAAAAAAGTTAATAGTTATGCTTATATTTCATTCCGTGCAGCCTGCTTACGTCTCAGTGGTAAGCAGTGTGGTGATATGTTGTAATAAGGGAATGGAGCAACAGCAAATGAGAGTGACAGACCTGAGTGCAAGAGTGTTTTGCATACTTTAACCTTTGATTTACCTTATAATTTCCATTGGGTTTACCTTCAATAACTGAGTCACTAAGCCGATCTTTTAAATTGGATTTCTGCATAAACTAGCTTTCCCTGCAGATTGGTATCCCTCGCAACTCCCCATTACAATTTCATTCCAACCTCATCCACTATTAGCCTCCCTTCCACAACCCCACCTTCACTGCTGCAGTGAGAAGATTAGCCATTAAGAAAAAAAATCTAAAACTCAATATTTTGACAATGTTTTACTGGGCTTGCTTTTACCAATTTATTCTGTTTTTCATAGTAATACAGGGCTCCTTTCCCCCACTTACTTTTGAGGTGGGAGTTGGCATGGTGGACAGGTGCTTTCAGCTGAAGTAACACAATCAATAAGAGGGTTGTTGGAGAACTGAAAAATGAAGGAAAAGCAATCACGAAATACATTTTATATTTGCTTGATTTATTTTCTTTCAGATTCAGGAACAGTGCAAAGAAAATAAGAATTTACCGTTTTTGGTTGCCGTACAATACTATACAGCCATGCATAAAGTAATAAATCATGGCTGCTGTCTTATGCGTAGTGTCCACTTTGTTATAAGAGCTAAATGTTTATTTGCAAATGCAGTTTCTGGCCACTATCTCTTATGTCTTCAGCAAATGATCTGAAAAGATACTCAAAGAACAACATCTGCACTGACAAAAATGCATTGTTGATATGGGAGGATATTCATTTGATACAAGGTTATGAAAGGCAATATTAGTTAAAATAACTGCTTGTGATAATCAAGCTATGTAAAACACTGAACCTTGAACCTTGGAACAGATTACACTCTAAAAAAATCTTCTCTAATGTACGGTAAAATACTGGCAGCTGTGGTAAAATTCTGTGGTTGCCAGAATGTCAGAGGAATTATTTGTCATTAAGTTTTAAATTGATTATAACCTACGATACTCCAAATCAGTAATAAACCTGATGGAGATCCAGGTTAAAAATATGTAAGGACTCAAGTTCATAATAAAGACATAAGGACACATCTAATCCCAGCTCACAGTCCAGACCTTGCTTTTGGTGAGCCTCAGATACAGTAGATCTGCTGTTCAACTGAATGATCCTTGACCTCACAGTCTCTGATACTTTCAGGTGAATATATCCACCAGTTCAAGTCCCTCTTGTGGTTCACAGCACAGCCCATCTGTTTCTAACACTGCTTGCATAAAGACTAGTCTCTCAGTCCATTTAAGGTGACTATAGTATTGTTGGCTTTTAGTATCCAAAATTCACATACTTAAACAGTTATTGTGAATAATGGATGTCACAAAAGTTATGTGAAGATGTTAGGGCCAGTCGAAAGTATCCATCCATCCATTCATCCATCAATCCATCCATCCATCCATCCATCCATCCATCCATCCATCCATCCATCCATCCATCCATTTTCTTTACACCTTTATCCCTTAGTGGGGTCGAGAGGGTTGCTGGTAAGTCCAAAGTATATGAAAAAGAAAAAGTTGAGCATCACTGATAAGTTTCAAGTCACTACGTGTGATTCCTAGAGAAAGTAGATTGCTGGTAACATTAACAAAAATTAAAAAAAAAATGATTGTGATGCTTTTGGCTTAATTTACTCTTTTATTTGCTCTGCTTGAAGATAAAAGTGAGGTGACTCTTGCAACAAAGAAAGAGTTTGTGGATCATTACTTACCTTGCTCCTATATCATGAAGAAATATAGGAGTTTCCTTAAGGTGAGGGAAGCTCCAACCCAGGTTTTACAAGGTGTGCCTAATAAAGAGGCCACTGTGTGTGTGTATTTTAACACTGCACAGGTACAGACATATTGTGGTGTTTCACATATGTTAGTATTAAAGCAAACTACTTCAACAGATATAAATGTCCTCCCTCTGTAATTGATGATAAATAGTTTTTTCTATCGGCGAAGGTACTACTCGTGGACCACTTATGAATCACTGTTGCAGTGTTTCGATCTGTTGTGCTGAACACACCTGTCTTAAAACAGAGACATTTACCTGTTTCGTTCTACACAACAGTGGAAATTAATAGCAGCAAGAGAGCTATAGAGGAGTGTCTGGGCAAGCCCTAAATCTTATGACTGAGAATAATAATAACAGTGCAAGTCCTTTGTCAGAAGCGATTATTCAAGGGCTATAACTTCAGTGCATGCAGTCAATAAAAGGCTCCAAGACTTGAACAAATTGAGTAGAAGGCCAGGATTGTATTTGTAAGGGTGTAGTGCACAGCTGTCTTCTTGCTATTTAGCACAACTGGTAGTTATGATGGTGAACAAAAGAAAAGGTGAAGGAATGGTAAGCTGCATAGCCATGCCCTTCCCAGGGGACACCATCTCTCCTCCAGCACTGCAGCCTTTGACCTGTGAAGTCTAATTAGACAGCTTCTATACTTTTATATGGAAAAGCAAGAGAAATGCAGACATAAGAATATGCAGATAAGGAATGCACCACAGGCAGCTTTAGTCCCTCTGCAGTCCAAGTCAAGGTCTTCCATGCAGCTGCAATGTATAAACCCTCGTAGTCAGCAAATACCCAGTGCACAGTGAGTGCTTAAGTTGTAATTATAGAGGAATGCAATTTGTTGAAACACTTTCTCCAACGTAAAACCCTTTAAGTGGAGAAACCATCTTCCAAACAATCTTATTTAGAAAGATTTCAGATAGTGTACTTGCAAAATAATTCTTGTTAGTATCCTGAATGTGTTCTGCTAAAGTGTCAGAGAAAAGAACAAGCTAAATGTTTTGGAAAATCTTTATTTTGGCAAAGATAAGTGGCTGACTCCTATTGAGGACACCTGCATTTTTGACTGCTCCTGCTTAGTTCTGTTGTGAATTAATTTTAATAATAATAATGCATTGTATTTGTTAGTACCTTTCAAGACACGCAAGGGTATTTTACAAAAAAATATATATAGAAAAATACACTAGAAATGAAAACAGTTGTTGAGGACCGATGAAAAACAAGGAAACGAGACAGAGAGATAGATAACTGGATTTAGTAAGTGTTCTTTCAAATCAGAGTGAAAATACTCAAGAACCACCAGTGAAAATGTATTGTTTTCTGTATTCCATAACAAACAAGACATCTTGTTCATTATCGCAATTCACGTAATAACCAAATTTCAAACAAATGACACACAACGTACCAATCTCAGTTGTTGTGAATTATACATGTGCAGCTTCATGTGCCTTGACAACAGTATTTACATTGTCTTTATTGCTCTCTATCCCTACATAAATCATCATTGTTGCAGCACTGCTCATTCCTTTTAACTTAAAGTTTCAATGTGTTGTCAGTGTACTGCTGCTTGTACCTTGGGGTCTGTATTAAGTGCTTCAATTTGCTTAATGTTTCTCAAAAATGCTTAAAATTGCATTTTTTCCATGAGGTTTTCACTTCTTCTCTTTTAGTGTACAGTAGCTCATTTTATGTGCAGGTTCCCACCAAATACACTTAATCATTTGTGAAAATAACCACATAAATCCACACCCAAGAGGTATTAAGCAATATTGCAAACTTGCATACTGCTATTTTTAATAATTGCCAGCAATTATGAAGGAATATCCCACTGACATATTTTATTCGGTTCTCGAATCATATTCATGATAGTTAAGTGGAATCTGTATAAAGCTGCACCATAAGCTAAATGTTAGTGACATTCACGTTACCTCATTGTATTGTCTAAATTTAATTAAAGGGATTATTTATAAAGAGGTCATATCTCCAGTGAATTCAAAAACTTTAGACAACAGTTTCTCTTTTAATTTATAAAAGAGCATTTGTCTAAATACCAAGACATGCATGAAGTTGATGAGTTTGCTCTCAAATTATATATACCGAATTATACTCTAATATATTGTGATCTAAAATATTATCAAAAACAGAACATATTTTCCGTTAAATTTTCCAAATTTTTGTTTACGTCATAGAGTTAAGTTTGTATCTGCTTCATTCTAGTCGTAATATCTTAACATTCTTTCTCTGGCAGCTCTTCAGCTTTGCTCTTGTATTTATTCCCACAACTATGGTACCAGCTGGAATGCCAACTATAAATTGGTGAACGCAGTCGGTCAGTAACAACAGTTTGTGTCTCTCAGAGTTGACAGAAATCCTTGCAAGCCTTGACAAGCAGCACTAGGAGGACAGAGTCATTTATTTTTCCTTCAGTAGTTGTAAACACAACACATAGTCGCCTTAATAAGTGAACTTCACAACTCAACTGCTGTTGAAAGCATTGCTAGGGGTATGTTAGTTCTTGTTTCCAAGAGAAGCCGTAGCTTTGCTATCTGAGTGGAGTGTAGCAAGTTGTGTTGTTCTCTCAAAGGGCTATAAAAACTTGGACAATCATTCTTCTGTGATGTCTTATTCATCATTTTATCATGAAGTTGGCTTTCAGTGTTTTAAACAGATGTGATAGTTTTTGTCAAATTTTAAGGTCTGATTTAAAAACTGAACCCATCATGCCTGGTTTTGCCTCACTCCACTGGTTGCCTGTGCTTTGTCAGGTTTATTTTAAATGTCCTATTTTAAATTGTAAACATTGCAAGATTTTGCCCCACAGCACCACTATAACTTTTTGTAATCCTGCTTACCTTCTCAGTCCCTCAGGTAGGTGAAACAGCTGCTCCTATAGGTACAAAGGTCTAGGAGTAAGTTCAGGTTATCCTCTGTTCCTCAATGAAGATAACTTACATTTGTATCTTAGAGATGCTTCCATGCTCCTATTTTTAAGACTTATCTTAATCCCATTTTTTTGGCTTCCAACATCAATGAGATTTAGTTTGACCTTGTTTGTTTAATAGACTACATTGTGTTTAATCTTTTGTTATCCTTATGTCCTATTCTGCTTTCTTCATTTAATGTTCGTTTAGTGTCAGTAGAACATGACTGATATCAAATCTGGGTGTTTGAGCACAATCTATTTTACCTGGACTATTCATGAAATCAAAATGAAAAAGTTTGAGGAAGCTACAGACCAGTGGCACCCACAGAGGTGATTATAAGGACCATGATGAAAAACAGATGAGGAAGAAAAGCAGGCAGGCCATGTGGGTATCTCTGGCAATAAATGTGAGGCAATAATGGCATGGCATTGATTGACATTTTACTGTTGCTGTTTAATGATAATAATATGCTTTCAAGTTTGGCATGGAAATGACTTCATGATCATATAATGACAGCTCTATAGCTGTCAGGGTTCTGTGTGGTGGATAACATCTTTATTGTTTTCCATCATTGTGTGCTGACAGGGCTTTGACTTAAAATAAAAAAAGTTTCCTTCTGGGTGTGTTTGATGTATGATTAATGGTCATGCTTGTTCAAACTTGTGGCTACGTTTTGTTTCCTCCACTGCTTTAATTGTTTCTGATACCACACATATTTAACATACCTCCTTTTTATCGCAACAACATTTCAACTATTTTTCATTCAAACATGCACAGAAGGTAAAACATAGCTTTGGGAGACGGTATGTTTCAACATATGTTGTGTATTGTAAGGCCAGCCATCTAATTTAGTTGACTAATGTCCATTCACATGTAAAAAAAACAAATAAAAAACAAAAAAGACAGTTCAGTTCAAATCTAGACAAACTTGATATTTGCATATTGCTTCTGATAACAGCCAATTACAAACAGAAACTGTTTGTTCTTTTTTATTCTGTGGTTGTTATTGAAACTGCCAGCCAAGGTATGAATGCATATTCATGACTGCGATATGTACAGGCCATTAGTGATGTGTGTGAGAGCACTCTGAGTTCCAAACAAGTGATACCATTAACCAGAGCATGAATGTCCCTTACTAAGAAAACAGACTCTCATATGGTTCTGAAAAAGAATTGGATGAAAATGAATCAGGACATTTTGCATTAAAGCAGTAATTCATTTAAAAAATGCATGGGTTTTTATACTTTTTAACAAAAGAAGTAAAACAGTTTTTTGCATTCTACAGCCAGTGTGAAGTTTTGTAAAAGCAAATGAGCACTTTTCATCTCAAAATGTATTTTTATTTCTAACTTTTTTTAAAGATTCCCGCTTATAGTTATGTTTGGCCCCACATACATAATACAATACATCCAATACATTCATTCAATACATATTATCCAACTGTAAGATACATATATTTCTGATCCCCAAAAGTTTCTTTCTTTTTATTTTTTTAAAGAGGCCTGCACCTTCATTATTGTAGATATAAGTATTTCTCTTCACTCTCTTCATTTTTCCACATTCCCACAAAACTGTAGTGAATAAACTTTTTTTTAAAAAAGAAGTGTACTCTGGATGCCATAATAATAAGTAAATCATAAGTATTCCTTTTGAGATAAAAGATCTCTTACTCTTCTCAGTCAGGCTTTTAACAACGTTGGGTCTTCATTGGCAAGGCTTTGTTGATATCAGACTTAATTGCGTTTCATCACCTCCTGTCTTGTTTTACAGGACCTCAGTTCTGTGTTTCATATAGTTGATAGTAACAATCTGACAGTTAAGGAAAGTTTGGAGAGTTTTCAGCACTGTTGTTTAGGTTTTATTTAGCAGACTGGGTCTGTTTTGTGTCTTGTGGTGTAAATCAAGGCAAGGAAAGACCGTATTTGAGATCTCTCATGGGTCTCTGATTGAAACAATTTTATTTAACATCTATATGATCCCATTAACTCACTGCGCTAAAATATCAACTTAATATTTCCGTGTCAGCATCACTCGGACAGTGCACTACAGTCTGAGTGATTGTGTCTAAATGACTGTATGACTGAACATTTCCTCTATCCCAATACAAAATTAAAAGAAGTCACTGTTTTTGGTTCCCAGGACCAAACATTTCAAGATTAGAAATTAAAAATGGAACTGCACTGAATGGGGTGAAGACTACGGTGCATGCAAAAATCCGAGCTGCTATTATGGATTTGGATCTAAACAAAATCCCTGCCACCTTCTGCTCACCCAAAATGCTAATCCCAGAATCTTGACCAACATCAAAAAAATTCATTGCATTAACAGTCTCTAAATCACTGCTCTGGCTTTCTATTTTTCAAAGAACATAGTTTAGGACCTTAATGGTTTATAAACCCAGTGAAAGGTATTGAGGCCTTTATAGTTGTGGATCAGGTATGAACCACATAGGACCTTTGGGTCTTTAGAAACATTTCCAATATGCCAAATAAAGGTTGACTTTAATAAATTGTCTTACTTCATAAATGTAATTTGACAACTGTTTTGTTTTTATTTACTTATGTTATCTTTTTCTCAAGTGAAAATTTGATAGATAATTTGAAATATTTACTGGCCAAAAACCTGCCTACTGTGCTGTATACTGTCTAAAAAGTTTGATGGACAGGAGATATAGGGGTGTTGAAGAATGGATACATTTTCTCAGAGCAGGGGACAGTAAAAAGTGTGAAGACAACCTGAAGTATTTACATCATAAAATGAGACCAGATCCTTCACAAAATCCACAAACACCGCCACTTTTTTAGGTTGTGGAAAACAAAACAATTCTTTGCAAGTGTCATCAAAAGCCTTGAACTTATTTCTTCTGAGCCCTATGGTCCAGTAGCCATTTTTAGGGCCCAGTTGGATTGGTCCGTTCCTGTCAACTGACTCTCTGGCAACACCCAGAGTCCAGTGATTTCTGCAGTCCAGTGAATTTGCCTGAAGAGAATCCCTGCTTTCCTAAAACATTGTGGTAAAGTGTGAACCTTTTGGGATCTTTTTTAGATTTATTTTTTGCCTGACAGCTGTGAACACGCTTTTCATCATCAGTGCAGGATGTGCTGTGTCAGGATCAAGGGTCACATCCACTGCATAATGCTGGACACTTCTGTGCTCAGCCTCATTGTCTTCACCACCATCTTGCACATAAAATTCATTACAGTCTCATCGTATGAAGGTGGATTGATGCTGATCTCTGTCCAGTTCTTGGTGGGTAGAGCAGCTTTAGGGAATAGAAACTCTGGAGGAGGCTGAGGTAGTCTTCAGACTGTGAGAGTTCCTTCACCTCAGAGCTCTTCTTCATCAACTCGGAGATTTCCTGTTCCAGGTCTTTGATGAAGACTTCAGCCTGTTTCTCTGTATTTTTTCTGTTTCTCTTCTATCTCGTTTATTAGCTCCGCTAAGGCTTTCTTAACAGAGTCCTTCAGAGCAGTGAACACCTGAACACCTTCTGCTTTCTCTCTATCTGCAGCATCTTTACAAATTTTTATTGCCTCTTTGATCTCTTGAACTTTCAGTCTATTAGCTTGGATTTTCTTCTTAAGTTCAGGTTCCATCTTTTCTGCTCTACCCTAACTGCTTCATATTGATGGCTCAGAGGAACAAACCTGCGACTCCCGTGGACTAAAACCGAGCAGAGGGAGTAGATACATGTCTGGTCAGTCTTGCAGAAGAGCTCCAGAGGTTTATCATGCTTCTCACGCAACATTTCTTCTAGGTTTTTCACAGGCTCCATCAGCTGATGTTTCTGCAGTTTTGACTCTGAAAGGTGAGACTTTAGGTGAGTCTCACAGTAGGAGAGAAGACACACCAGGCAGGATTTCAGGGCTTTCAGTTTGGTTCCAGAGCACAGGTCACAGGGAATTTCTCCTGGTTTGGCAGCTTGTTGCTCTGAGCTGCTGCCATTCGCTTTCTGCTGGGCTTTAAGTTTGAAATGATCAACCATCTCGCGGATTAAGGTGTTGATTTCTAGCTCAGGTCTTGCACCAAAGTCCCGCTTACACAGTGGACACTGAGAACAGCGATTTACATCCCAATGCTGGGTAATGCAGTTCTTGCAGAAGTTGTGTCCACATGGTGTGGTGAGTGGATCTTTGAACAGATCCAAACAGATGGAGCACAGAAATTGCTCTTCAGAGAGGAGACAGCTTGCAGATGACATGCTTGCAGACGTGATTAAGAAAAAATAATGCTGATATTAATGAATTAGATGATACACAAAAATATATATTACAACTATGTATAGATCACACTTAGTTAAAAAATAAGATTTTTGGAGTTGACACTGCAGTCAGTAAACTAATTTCAACTTTTCCAGCTGAGCAAAATGTTTTATGCAAGTCTGCAAAACACTGAGTTCTTTAAAACTGGTTATTCTGGATTCTCTCTGCTTTACTGTATTTTAAGTCTTTCATTCACTTATTTACCATGGACATTATTAGAATATTGTGTAAAACACATCAAGCTCCAGTTACAATAAAAGTATTTTTTTCTGGTTTGCAGCTATTTAGTTTCTTATTGTAAAACAGCTAAAATATTGATCAATAAACAGTTATAAGAAGCTGAAATACAATCACACACTTCAGCTACTTTACTCCTGATTGCTCCACATGAGCTACCTTTATCAGCGTATTTGTGTGTAAATCAGCCTATTTTTGTTGTAATCAGAATCTGAGAGTCAAATCAACAGGACATGATCAGAGTGCCACTAATAGTTAGTGTCTATGGATATTCAATCAACCAATCAATGTGATGATATGGACTCACCAAAGTCTGTAGAACAAAACCTGATGGACACCGTTGGATCTTTTCTCAGACAGAAAGACAAAACTGAATTTGCTTCTTTCACAATTTTAAGTTTCATTTCTAGAGACAGAACTGTTGCTCCTCCTATCGTTTACAGAGTTCTCATGCATCCGCAGAGTTATGTGACGAGTAACAGCCACATAATAGTGGGAGGAGGAGCTGTGATGGTGACTTAGAATGGAGTGACAATTAAATATAATTTTTACTCCCCATTGCTCCCCTTTAAAAGTATAAACTGCCATTATATTTTTAGTAGCACTGAAGCTGCTCCCAGTAGAACACGAATAGTTACAGGTTTCCATGCTAGTACACGACTGACCAGATTTCAAAGCTAACGCTAAAAGTAAAACTCCTGGAAATAATAGCCTATGATATTTGTCACAATCATAATTTAAACCTACATATTCTGTCTAGGTTTACATTCCTGGCAAAAATCTTATTAGTGAACCATGTAAAAAATTTTTGGATGTATTTCCTGAATTAAATTCTCACTTGGAAGAAAATATTGATCTGACGGAAAAAAAAACAGGCAGAGGATAGGTAGAATCACCACTTTCTTGTTGACCATCAGGCATCAGATATAAGTACTGGATACACCTCACTAAGCTTTCAAAGGGTGTGTCAAGGAATCCGTGAGGTTTCTGTTATAAGTGAGTGATGTCACTGATGATGGCAGAAGCCACACAGGTTCACCAAGAGGTTCAGCGATTCAGTAATTTCACTCACATGTCATGGGTTAATGTTGGTTTGTGTTTGACACAGAGGTACATTTAAAATCAGTGAAAGGGATTTTTTTTTCTTTTCCGGGGATATAACATCTGATCCAAGGCTTTTGCAAGGCCTTAAACATATATAAATAGATCCTGTTTTCCCATACTAGGTCTTATGTTAACGGAAGTGAGGTCTTAAATTTGGATATTTATTTATCTATTGTTTCTTCCATTGACTTTTTTGATTTAGAGAGATTCAATATTAATTTATTTCATAAACTTTAGTTCTGGCTGAGAAATGTAGACATTATAACATAAGTTATGCTTTCTTTTTTTTGTATCAAGTTCCTTCCTCAAATGCTGACGCATCAAGTACCCCGGCTGCATGATGGAACATAAATCCTTTGGAATTATATGGTTTGTTACAATGTCAACCAAATGCTGAAAAAAAAACAGCGTTAAACTATGTCCAGAATTGCTGAATGCATGCATTTACACCTGAAAAAAGAGTTCCTTTGTTATGATGCACGTCTTTTTCCAGGGCAACATTTCATCCCATCAATACACCGGGTGGAGCACATGTTCATTTTACTGCTGCTCCTGACAAGCAACCAAGCAGTGCACAAAGAAACCATAGTTCACTTTACAAAGATATGGCTAGACAAACAAATGTTTACTTTGAAATACACTCCTCAGCTTTCAGATACTGTTGTAATTTTCCAGATTGGACAGTAGGATTGTTACTGAAAGGCTAAGGACACTTATCTAAACACGTTGCCTAGCTAATAAACCAGGACTTCAATGCAATATTAATGGTATAGGATTTCTCATTACCAGACATTCCCTCACAGGTCATTGAGTTAGAGTTGCTAATTATTCAAAGTCCAAATTGGAAGAACTTCATTACCTCTTTTGGTGAAAAAATAATTCATAAAATTGTGCTGAGTGCACCACATGTTAATTGAGTAAATATAACAGAGATTATTTATAGCATGTATCATTTATAAATGTTATCTACCATCACCAAGCCATAAAGTTTTTAATTGTGACTTTTGAAAACTGTTTCTCATCAACACAAACTCTCTTTGTAAGCATTACAAAAGTAGGAGTTTTTTTTCTTTTTGTTTTGTAGTTTTGCAGAGCTTATAAGAAGTTCATGGAGGAATAGAAATGGAGAAGGATGAGGTTATTTTTACCATCCCATTAGTTAGAACAGCTGAACCTCTGATAATTAGGCTACATAGAATGTGCATAATTAATGCAGATATTCATTCTTCTGAGTATCTTTAGGTTAGAGTCATAGAGAGTAAAAAAATAAAAAAATACATAAGTTACCATCAGCACACACTGGCAAAGCTCATGCTTCTGTTGTCAAGTTTGTATTTTCTATACATATATATATATATATATATATATATATATATATATATATATATATATATATATATATATATATATATATATATATATATATATATATGAGTTCCTTTGTGTGTTTACATTTGCTTAATTAAAGATCAAAGTGAGTAGAAATTAGTAAACTATTTTCAAAATGACAACATATCAAAATGCATAGACATGCATAGGAGTTGTATTTCTTGGTATGTGTGAGATGAATTTGAAACCTAAGATTACCAAAATGACTTTTATTGTCATTTATCTTGTCTTTTAACTGTCTGTCCATCTGTCCATCCATCCGTTTACTTTCAATCTTTCCACTGTCTGAAACTGGATCATGGGAGCTGTAGATGCTACGGACAATAAGGACATCAGTTCCACAATGTCCAGAGTCTTTTCAGAAAGAATCTCATCCCTGCTGTCAGACAGTTTTTCTCTTACCTTGATAACTTCTATCCAGACAATACCTTTGCCTTCTCTTGAGTCTTCATTCCCCTCAGAAGTGGATAAAAGTTCCAGAATATGGGTGTCTTTGAAGGTTTTTTTTTTTTTTCCATCAAGTCAGTTACAGTGGTATTATTTGTTCAGCATATACTCTTCCTGTTTCAATCCAAGTATAGACTGTGGCTTCACAGTTTTGCTTTACCAAAGGTAAGATTTGCTTTCACCATAATCTTGAGTCAATTAAAATGTGAGGACCATGTTTATATTCCTGAACTAGTTTCAATTATAATATCCATTAGTGTAGCCATCCAATTCTCTAAGCAGTCTCTGATATCAGCTTAATCTATAAGCAGTTCTCTTGAATTTCCTTGTTCAAAAATAACCACCGTAAGTTTTTCTGGGCTTTATATATTGAAAACTATTTGTGGTGGTAAATTATATTCCATAACAGAAGTTAACAAGGCAACAAAAGTTCCTTAAGGTTGACCTGTATATACAGAAATCATAATACAAAAAGACAATCAAACAATTAATAAGATACCTTGAGTTTTGAAGTAACAGACTGTTTGCATTTTGTCTGTGGAAATCCTTGTTTTTAAGAGCTAAAATAAATTGCAGACCTGTTTTATTCCCTACAAGGTTTAGTAATGGAACTATTTTGCTCGGTCTTATCTTTACCACTGCATTAATGAATATTGGCTGATGTGGGAGAGACTCTTAAGTGCCAAGATATTTACCTTGTGTCATGATGGGCTTTACTGATTTTGCCCACATGCAAGAACACCACCGGAGGCAAATGAACAGTAATATGAAGTTTATTTACAACGGACAAACAATCAGACGTAGATCGTGCGCTGCGACTGAACGGCTGCACCGCACACACTGAGGAGAAAATGGGGAAAGACGGTGAGTTCAAGGTTGTCGGAGTTTAGATGAATAGATTGGCGGCGAGTCTTCTGACTTACTTGGGTAGAGTGCATTAATGGCGTGGGAAAGGCTATGCTGGTCCTGGGGTTCCTAAAACGACTCGGGGATCCCTTCTCCATCCAGCTTGGTGATCTGATCAGTGGGGCGTAGCGGCTGGCAGAGGGGAGCGGAGCGGCGTTGGGAGGACAGACCGGTAGGCTATGTTGAAGGCAGCAGATAACCAGTGGAACGATTCCAGAGAGGCAGGCAGAAACAACGGATGCGGGTGAGGCTTGGAGCTCAGACACCAACGGGGTGATTTCCCGTGACCGTTGCGAGGAGTGAGCACCAAAAACTGGAAACCAGGTCCAGATCCAGTTGAATCCATCAAGGTTGACACTCTGGCGTCGAAGTACTGGTGTATCACCCCTCTTATGCTGCCGTCAATCAGCCTCCGGTGTGAGGATGACGTCAGGGGACCCGCAGCCCGCCGCCTCATGGACTCCATCTAGTGACAGATAACTCAAAGGACCCCAAAGGAACAAGCTAAAAGAAAACCCCAGAACCTAACAGTACCCCCCCCTCAACGGTCGCCACCTGGCGGCCGAGAAGAGCAAGAGGGGAGGGAGGCCCGATAGTCCGAAATCACGGTCGGATCCAAAATAAAGGAGCCTGGAACCCACATACGATCCTCCGGACCGTAGCCCTCCCAATCAACAAGATACTGCCAACCCCGACCTCGCCGACGGGAGTCCACGATCCGGCGGACAGTGTAGGCGGGATGGCCGTCGATGTCCCGGGGGGGTGGAGGGGACTCGGAAGGAGGGCAAAGGTCGCTGGTCTGGACGGGCTTCAACTGAGAGACATGAAAAGTGGGATGGATGCGGAGTGTGGCTGGAAGATGGAGACGAACGGCAGATGGACTGATAACTGACTCTACCTCAAAAGGACCAATAAACCTGGGGGAAAGTTTCTTTGACATGGACTTGAGTGAAATACCACGAGTCGACAGCCAAACCTTCTGTCCGAGGCTGTAGGTGGGAGCGGGGAGCCGCCTGCGGTCAGCAAACCTCTTGTTGCGGAGGGAAGCATTGTTGAGGGCATCCGTGGTGATTCTCCAGATGTTTTTACAGCGGCGAATGTGATGTTGGACGGACGTTACAGAGATGAGGGACTCGTCAGAGGTGAGTAGTGGTGGCTGATAACCTATGGAGGCTTCAAATGGAGACAGACCAGTGGCAACAGAAACGTGACAGTTGTGTGCATACTCCACCCATGGCAGGAACTGACTCCAATCTGATGGGTTGGTAGAGGTGAAACAGCGAAGAGCAGACTCGAGTTCCTGGTTCAGCCTCTCCACTTGACCATTAGTCTGAGGGTGATAGCCAGATGTTAATGTGACCTTAGCATTGAGTGCGGCACAAAACTGTTTCCAAACGAGAGAGACAAACTGCGGGCCTCTGTCGGATAAAACCTCCACTGGAGAACCATGAAGACGGAACACATGTTTCACCAGGAGCTGAGCGGTTTGGTAGGCCGTGGGGAGTTTTCTGAGGGCAACCAGATGACAGGCCTTGGAAAAACGGTCAATAATAGAGAGAATAGTTGTCATACCTCTGGAGGGAGGGAGGCCGGTGACGAAATCAATGGCAATATGAGACCACGGACGTCTCGGGATGGACAGAGGTTGGAGTAGGCCAGCAGGGGGTTGGTGGGTGGGTTTATTTCTAGCACAAACTGTACATGCTTGAACAAACTCCTTGACATCCTTATGGAGAGATGCCCACCAGAATCTGCGACTAACAAGAGCAATGGTTCGGCTTGTACCTGGGTGTGCAGAAAACTTTGAAGCGTGAATCCATTGCAGAAAACGGGCTCGGACGGACGAAGGAACGTAGATCCTCCCAGGGGGGCAATTCTCCGGAGTGGGTTCTGACTGCTGAGCCTGCCTAATGATGTCCTCCATCTCCCAAGCAACTGCCGCCACTGTGCAGTTGGGAGGCAGAATACTCGCCGGGGTACTTTCAGAGTCATCAGGTGCATACAGACGAGACAGTGCATCAGGCTTAATGTTGCGAGAACCTGGGCGGTAAGAAATGGAAAGGTTAAATCTTGAAAAAAAAAGGGACCAGCGGGATTGGCGTGGGTTGGTTCTTTTTGCTGAGCGAAGATAAGAAAGGTTCTTATGGTCTGTCCAAACTAAAACTGGATGCTCAGCCCCCTCTAGCCAGTGCCGCCATTCCTCTAATGCCAGCTTTATAGCAAGTAGTTCTCGGTCTCCTACGTCATAGTTGCGTTCAGAAGGAGATAATCGACGGGAAAAAAAGGCACACGGGTGAGTCTTCTGATCCGAGTCAGCAATCTGTGACAGGACCGCTCCAACCCCTGAGTCAGAGGCATCCACCTCCACAATAAACTGCTTGGCTGGGTCTGGCTGAATGAGGATTGGAGCCTGGGAAAACAAAGACTTAAGTTTACAAAATGCTGCTTCAGCAGCAGGAGACCAGTGGAAGGGAGTCTTTGTGGAGGTAAGGGCGGTTAACGGCGCAGCCGTCTGACTGTAGTTACGAATGAATCTCCGGTAAAAGTTTGCAAAGCCCAAAAATCTCTGTAACTGTTTCCGGGTCTGAGGAGTGGGCCAGTCCATGACTGCTTTAATCTTCTCCTCCGTTGGCCTTATCTGTCCGCCTTCAAGGATGAACCCCAGAAAAGAAACTGATGACTTATGAAACTCGCACTTCTCTGCCTTGACATAAAGCTTATTCTCCAGAAGCCTCTGCAGCACCAGTCGCACATGCTGTTTGTGCTCGGCCAGGGACTTTGAGTAAATGAGGATGTCATCTAAATAAACAAAAACAAAAATGTTAAGAAAATCACGGAGAACGTCATTGATTAGTGCTTGGAAACAGGCTGGAGCATTACACAAACCAAAAGGCATAACCAGGTACTCGAAATGACCAATAGGAGTCTTAAATGCTGTCTTCCATTCATCACCTTCCTTGATTCGCAGGAGGTGATAGGCATTGCGCAGATCCAGCTTAGAAAAAACCGTCGCCCCATGAACAGGTTCAAAAGCAGAGGATAACAGAGGTAGGGGATACTTGTTCTTGACCGTGATCTGATTTAAACCTCTGTAATCTATGCAGGGCCTGAGCGTCCCATCCTTCTTCCCCACAAAAAAAAACCCCGCCCCCATTGGGGAAGAGGACGGACGAATAATACCTGCAGCCCATGACTCCTTAATGTATTTCTCCATCGCTTCACGCTCCGGACGAGAGATGTTGTACAAACGGCTCGACGGTAAAGGAGCTCCGGGCAGTAATTCAATGGAGCAATCATAAGGGCGGTGTGGAGGGAGTGAACAGGCTTTGGTTTTACTGAATACCTGTGCGAGATCATGATAGTCAGCGGGAATGGATGAGAGATCAGGAGGGTCTGCATCTTGACTGGTTACCAGAGAGGGGCCTGGAGGAACGGCAGAACGGAGACAAGAGGAATGACAGTGGTTAGACCAGGATTCAATATGTCTCTTAGACCAGCAGATTCGTGGATTATGGAGTGTTAACCAGTCAAAACCCAGAACCACAGGAGCATTGGTAGAAGGAAAAACAAAAAATGATATATGTTCACTGTGGTTTCCGGAGATAACTAAGGGTAATGGCTTGGTCTTGTGAGAGATACTTGGCAGGGATTTACCATCCAGTGCGGAAACACGAATAGGAGAAGGTAAGGGGATGGTCTCAACACCTAGTTGTTTAACCAATTCAGAATCAATCAGGGTTCGTTCGCAGCCAGAATCTATCATGACGGACAGGGAAAAATGTTCAGTACCGTAACATAGATCAGCAGGAAGTTGTAGGCGAGGAATATTGTCTTCACCCTTCTGACCCATCAGGTTCCTCACCTTTACTGATGGGTCCTGAAGTTTGACTTCTTAGGGCAATTAGCGACGAAATGACCAGAACCTCCACAATACAGACAGAGCCGATTCGTCATGCGCTTGCGGCGTTCCTCTGGTGAGAGCCGAGCGTTACCGATCTGCATAGGCTCTGGCTCGGACTGGGGGACTGCGACGGCGAAGGTAAAACAGGAGAAACGGCACTAACCAACCCAGACCTTCGATTTCTCTCCTTATTTCTTGAACGAATCCTGTTGTCAATTCGTACAGTCAGTTTAATAAGATCCTCCAGGGTCTCGGGCTCATCTAGCGTGGTTAATTCATCCTTAATTGACTCACTTAAAGCATGAAAGTAGGCGCTCTTTAAAGCCGGAGCGTTCCAACTAGAGGCTGCCGCTTTAATGCGGAAATCTATAGCAAATTCAGCTACTGATCGTTGCCCCTGTTTCAAGCTCCATAAATCTCGAGAATTAGAGGTCTTGTCCGGGTCAAAGCAGAAAATCTGTTTAAACTCCTTCAAAAAGTCCTGAAACGTGATCCCAAAGTTGGTGGGATCTGGAAACTTGGCTTCAGCCCAGTCTAAGGCTTTCCCTGACAAGTGTGAGAGCACAAACGCTATCCTCGCCCCGTCATGGGAAAAGCTCCGTGGGGAACTGTTAAATGCCAAGGAACACTGCATGATAAAGCCCCGACATTTGCTAGGCTCTCCGTCAAACCTCTCCGGAGTAGGAAAACGGATCTCGGAAAACATGGAACGGGCCTCAGGGATTGGATCCGGAGCAAGTGCGGGAGCTGGAGCAGGAGGCTGTGAAGTAGATGTTTGCAAAAAGTTAGCTATTTCATCCAGGCGTTTGTTAGTCTCTGACTGAATAGAACTTAATTTTCTCAACATGGATTCATGGGTCTCCAAGACGCCTTGTTGATCAGCGAGGGCTCGCCTAATGGTGTCTGCGGGGCTAATGTTTTGGCCAGAGTGTTCTGTCATGATGGGCTTTACTGATTTTGCCCACATGCAAGAACACCACCGGAGGCAAATGAACAGTAATATGAAGTTTATTTACAACGGACAAACAATCAGACGTAGATCGTGCGCTGCGACTGAACGGCTGCACCGCACACACTGAGGAGAAAATGGGGAAAGACGGTGAGTTCAAGGTTGTCGGAGTTTAGATGAATAGATTGGCGGCGAGTCTTCTGACTTACTTGGGTAGAGTGCATTAATGGCGTGGGAAAGGCTATGCTGGTCCTGGGGTTCCTAAAACGACTCGGGGATCCCTTCTCCATCCAGCTTGGTGATCTGATCAGTGGGGCGTAGCGGCTGGCAGAGGGGAGCGGAGCGGCGTTGGGAGGACAGACCGGTAGGCTATGTTGAAGGCAGCAGATAACCAGTGGAACGATTCCAGAGAGGCAGGCAGAAACAACGGATGCGGGTGAGGCTTGGAGCTCAGACACCAACGGGGTGATTTCCCGTGACCGTTGCGAGGAGTGAGCACCAAAAACTGGAAACCAGGTCCAGATCCAGTTGAATCCATCAAGGTTGACACTCTGGCGTCGAAGTACTGGTGTATCACCCCTCTTATGCTGCCGTCAATCAGCCTCCGGTGTGAGGATGACGTCAGGGGACCCGCAGCCCGCCGCCTCATGGACTCCATCTAGTGACAGATAACTCAAAGGACCCCAAAGGAACAAGCTAAAAGAAAACCCCAGAACCTAACACCTTGCAACAAACATTTTCCATTTTCTCACATTTTTTTCCACAGTGGCAGGATGTCTGTGCATTTGTTAAACGGTTCTGCATTATTTGCTTTAGCTAAACAGGGCCTTCACTAAATCAGGTGTTTTTTGTTTCACTCATTGTAAAAATCTGGATACGTTGAAAATGAGATTTTAATGTAGTAGTTTGTCTCAAGTTATTTTGGGCTTCTCAGTTTAAATTCCTGATAACATGGTTTACAGTCTGACTCTCTGAATGATATTTTTAAGGGTTTTTTGTCTACATGAAAAATAATGCTTGTTTAGCAACTATAATTTAAAAGAAAATACTTTCCAGTATTGCGCACACAGTTTACAATGACTTAATTCAAAACTAGCTTCTCTTTGTACTCTTTCTATTGGCTGAGTATGGCACCTGTTTTGACAGTGCACTACAAGACAAAAAGATAGAAACAGAAACAGAAAGAAATGCTTTCAGAAAGATTAGAAAAAATACAGAAGTGGAGAAGAAAGATCAGAGATTATGTGGCAATGCTTTATGATTTTTAGATGCCCTTCTCTCTGTCAAAGCAACAGAGAAAGATAATTAAACTGGCTCTTTTTACCACATTTCAGTCTTTGTTCTGAATTATTTGAATGACAGTCTGTAATGCTGCTAAAATTTCCTCTGCCTTCTCTACATTTCAAATACAAATCTTAGGTGTGACTGTTAATGCACTGACCCACACAGGATTGTATTACCTTTTTCATTTAAAATGTGTCATGGTTTTTTTTCACTTTTAATGAATATCTTTGCCTTCATCGCTGTCAGTATCTTTCAGCCCATTTTGGATGTTTTTGTTCTTGTTTGTGCTCCCACCAGGATTTTTAACTTTGCCACCAAAGACTCTGCAGTCACTGTCTTTTTAGGCTTCATGTCACCACTCTTTTTGTCATCGAGGGATGATAAATAAATAAATACTCTGAGACAATTAGGCAAGATCACACGATTCTACAGTCACTGAACTCACCCTCCCTATTGTGAGACAGACACTTAATGTTCTCTCCATAGAACCAGCCTGTGCAGAATACCAAAATATCAAGGCGCTACATCTCTGATCTTAATGATCCAAAAAACATGGAGCAAAACAAATCAATATATCTGCGTCATAAAAAATAACTTGTGAATGTTTCTTCATCACTCTTTATTCACACTTGTAAATTTTTTGTTACCCTTTTAAGACACAAAACTACTGATACACCTTTACAAATTCTTCACTAAGGTTACATAATTCTACTCTACACTCAGAAAAATACAAAATTCCTGCTCCAAAATTTTTGCTCCATGCATTCACAACGATACATTCTTTGATCAAATGTTTCACAGAAACAAGTCAGTGAATGCTACTAAACAGAGAGGACGGCAAAACCTTTTGAGTTTGTATTTTGTGGGAGAGCGGTAACATGACAGTCAACATAAGGAATCTTGCTCAAAATGAATTAGTTGATTGTGGATTTTTGAAAGAAAGAATCAATTACATGTAAAATAGACAAAGGTAAAATAATCATGCTATTGTGTTTTTGCTCAGATTTCAACCTTTTTTGTCCTTTACTGGTAATGAATAGGTCTTGTATATTTTTTCTTAAGCGCCATATTTGGATAAGGTAAGGTGAAGTAATTTTATTTATATAGCACATTTTCAGAAACAAGGCAATTCAAAAAGCTTGATAAAATGATAGCAGTTTCCTTTATTAAAGAGACAAAGTCATTGCATAACTCTCCCCTGCCCTTGTTTAAAGGCATTTTGCACAGGAAATTTGTACACTTCTGTACCTTGAAGTACTGCTATGCTTTTGAAGATTGTATGTTATTAGATGAGCATATCTTGAGGAGGTTATTTGATCTATAATCTGTTTTCTGAGTTATGGAGGAGTCACATGGAAGGCATTCTTTTTTTGCACCAAATGGTTGTTTTTCCTGTGTTAATCTGTCTGTGGCGAAAGTATCAAAGTAAAAATTTGAGACAGCCCTCCTCATGATTTTTTGAATACTATAATTTTTACTACAACTTTGACTGGTTTAATACAGTGTATAGAAAATTATCATGGCGTATTCTGAACTATGATGGATAAAATTATTTTTCTTTCTGTTAGTATCTTGTACTATGCAATGCCAGGTATCAACTAAATTTAATCATTCATGTAACTGTACTGCACCTTCTACTCCTCCTCACATCCTGCAGAAGGCATTACCTTTCATGTAAGGCCAGATTTACATGACACTAAGTGGGCTTATAAAGCACACAACCGTCCACACAGCTGGTAATGTTCCAACATGCTCTCAGCAATATATCCTAATTCATGCATGATGGTGTTACAAAAAGAGATCATCTTAAAGAAAATGTAGACATCATATATCTCAATAGGGTATTAAGAATTTTCTTTTAGTTTTGTAATCCTGTTGAGGCATGTCGCTGGACTGGATTGATTTTTCTGGTTATGGTTGTGGGTGATAAACCACAATCATAACCACATGAACACGTTGCATTTTTTTTTAAAGAATGACAATTTATTTAGGGCAGTCTTTGGTCAAGGAACTATGCAAATGTTGCAACACAATTTTTTTCAGACTTACTATTTTAAGAAAATTGCTTGTCACTTGTTTTACAGCCGGAGGTGTTAAATTTGGGTATTTGTTAAAATGTCAAAATGACTGGCATTAAGGACAATACTTTAAAACACTGACTGACAATAGAAAAATTCCACTTTTTTAATCATGCATAATTCAGCTTCTGTTGTGGAAGAAAGCTTTCTTTAATCATCACCTGGAAGCAGAAAGAAAAAAATAACAGAATATGATTTGTATTGTCTACCAGGACTGTTAACTTGCCAAAGTTGACAACTGAAAGAAAACAGAACATGCTTTCTCTGCAGTAGAAATACTATTTAAGTCATAAATCTGACAATTGTTTTTCTTCACCATTGCTTTGTTCTATTTATTCCCATTTCTTACTGTCAGAATGATTTCTACTCCATTGCACTTGTTTATTCTTTTGAATGACCGTGTTTGGAGTTATATGACCTAAGTGACAAACTTAGGTCATATTTTTATTATTCAAAAATTGAACATTTATTTAAAATATGAGTGTGTGTCTATTGTCACACAGATTAAGTTTTATTCCAAATATGTTATTATATGTCTACCAAATATGTACATGTCTACCTGTTTAAAGTTATTTCTTTTTTTTAATTTTTTTACTAAACCATGAAATTTGAATGAAAGTAATGCTACTTGTAATGGTTCACCACAGGGGCCCAGAAATAGAGTCACAACACAAGAGAGCAAGAATTAGATTCATTAACAAAGAGTAAAATGACTCTGTTTGCAGCTCTAGGGAAAGAAGAATGAGGTTGGTGATTTGGTTTCTTCTGGAGAAATGTGCAAGGAAAGAAAAAAAGATCTAAGTTCAGAGCATGGGTCGTGGTCTAGATTTCAAAAAGGCTGTAGAGAGCCATCAAGGGTGAGGCAAGGCAAGTTCTGGGGACATGAACAAGGTCAGAAACTTGGAGCCAGGTAAGGACAAGTTAAAACCGCTGGCCTTCTACTGGAACAAGGCAGTCAGTGATTTTGCACGGAGGCAAAGACAGAGGGGAGCGTAAGTGTCGCAGAAAACAGGTGAGACAGGTATACAGTCAGATAGGGGCAGTTGGGTTGATTGAACCTGATGAGAACATTTCCAGACAGCAGAGTGACATGGAAGCATGAAAACAACATGGGAATGGCATGAAAAACTTGAATGTGACTGCATATACAATTCTTTCTCTGGGCTCTGTGAGCAAAAACACAAAAAGACATTGATACTGAAAACTGCCTGTTATATATTGTGACACGTCATCAGTGTAACATTCAAGTTTAACTGATGGTTTGCTGACAACATGCACCCTTATTCTTAGGCATAAACATGCATTTCTGCTTGTGACCATTCTTGTAAACAATGGAAGAAAAAATACTTACATATGCTGAAAGTGTGCAACTTATACTGGAGGATATTTACACATTTTCATTCAAATGCACACTTCTGTGGCAATCTGCAGACAAACGTTTATGCCTTCCATTGTATACCTGCATTGTTCAGAGTAGGCAACAAACAATACAAGGAACTGAATGTGGTCTGTAGGTAGAAGTAAACAGTAAGGGATCTTTTTGAAGGAAGATTTTTTTAAATGTCTCCTTTATTTGTCTCCTTAGTGTTTCAGTTTGGTCTTTAGATTGTTTTTGTGAACATTTCACCTCTTCAATGTGTCTTTCATCTTTTTGTGTTTTCAAGTTTTTTTTATTCTCACAATAAATCAAGAATATGATTTTCTGTGCATATTCTTATGCACAGAAAATCACACAACCTTTTAAATTGTAGGTCCATGCACCTCCAATGAAGATAGTCCAGGTTCACAGGACGTAGCAAAATGTAACATGAAGCACACAACATAAAAAAACAATTAAAAAAACTATTGAGAAGCAGTGCGAAATGACTTGAAAAAGTGCAAATACTCCGTAAATGTTCTTTTTGTCTCAGTATAGCTGTCACCTTCAACAGACTTGATTGGAACTGCTTTTTATTGACCAGCACAAATTTGTGCATAATTGTGCAATGGAAGACAAAAGGCAAATGATTTTCATTTTTTTGCATCAAAATCTAAGTGTATGCTCATGTATAAAGCCTCCTTCAGCTCATACTCAGCGCCACCTTTTACTTATAATTCCAAGTATTTTTTTTTCTATTCTTCTTTGTAAGAAAGCCTGTACTTTGTCAGCTTGAATGGCATCCGTGAATAAAATTTCTCAAGTCTAGCCACAGATCTGTTGGACTTAGATTTAGACACTTGACTGAACTTTTCTGACAGATATGTCAACTTTGATCTAAGCCATTTCACTGTAGGTATGGTTGTGTGTTGAGGGTTGCTGTCTTACTGGAGGGCAAACTTTCACTTTATAAATTCTCCTGCAGCCTCAAACTTATTTTCTCACAATAACACCTTGCATATGGATCCATCAGTCTTCTCATCAATTCCTCACCCAGCTGAAGAAATGCTCTCTGTCATCACAATGCTGCAACCAGCATGCTTTACTGTGTGCTTGTTGCAGCATACAGTAAAGCATGTATCTGATGGAATGTCTCCCAAAATCTCCTGAGCCCGAATGCAAGTTCACAGTAAATAAAAATGTCCAACAAGTAAGAATCAAAGGTGATAGTTTGTGGATAAAAAAACAATATCAAAAGATGTCTTCAACATCCACTTCCTTGTGTAATTGAATTGTCTTCTGTGTTTGTTGGGGAACATCCTACATTCTGGGATATTGGGCCAAGACAATCCAACATGTTGAATATCTCCAATTTATGGTTGGAATGGTCCAGACGTTCTTCTGAGCAGCAGGAAAATCTCATGGAACCATAAAGTTAATCGGGGAGTCCTTGAGATTGTTGGAAGGGAAAAATCTTCTCTCTAAACTATTTCCCTTGATGTGTTAAAACAAATTAAAGACGAGTCTGTTATCACAAGCTGCACCTGATGAAGTGCAAATACGTCATGTCCCAGAGAGTACCTTTGAAGTCCAAATATTGATAGCACATGCTTGCCAAAATAAAGGTTGACTACCCTTTATGCGAATACCTGTATCAGTAACTTTTGAAAATGCCTTTGACAAAGAAAGCAGTCACTGAGGAATTTCAGGCAGCCTTGCTAGCTGTCCATAAAGTTCAGCAAATACAAGTGATAGATAGGCACAATGAATTTTTTACTTTAGCTTTTACTGTTTATATAAAGGATTCATGTGCACCATGTTCACAGGTTATCAAAACCCAATCCACTGTCACTTAGATATCTAACCTAATGTAGCAAGAAAATCCAGCTGAGCTACTTTGCAGACACACAAAGATGTGACAAACAAAATCACTCACATGCAAGCTCAATTTATACCGCTGCACATCACGCATTTGTGTATATCCTCCCTTGAGGCAAATTCACACAATCATCCAACATTTGTTGTCCCCACCGCCCATCACTCAGTCAGGCATACTTTTAGAGAGAAGGTTTGATTTCCAACACTAGGCAAGATTAAACACAATCAACAACAATAACAGCGGTAGCCAGCTCCAACATATGGCCGTTAAATCTAAAATGCATTCATGCATCAAAAGGAAAACGAGATTCCCATGATTATTATCAGCAGAATGTGGCTGCTTCAAGGGCTCATTTTAGAAACTATTATTTCCTATAGACAACAGATTGAGCCAACTGATGGGGTTGAGAGTGAAATGAACAAATATGCTAATAGGGTTACAGAATGTAATATACAAAGAATATAAATGCCTCTGTTCAGACAATCAAACATTAGCCCCTTTCACACAGACACATGGACTCCATTTATCTGATGGCAATGGAACGTGTCGGTGGCTTGTGTGAATTAGTCTCTTGGTGCTTTTCTTTACCATTTATTACTTCCAAAACAGCAAGAGTTTGAACTGCTGGAGTCAGAGCATGAGACGGAGCTGGAGAGCAGACAAATCACTGATACGTGATTTCTATATGGTTTCCATATTAGACAAACGTAAAACTAGTAATCTAGATGTAAAACCTTTACTTTAACTGACAGCAAGCCGCTGCAATATTTGATCTGAATCAAATTATTGTCACATGAATGATTAAAGCATATTTAAGACACATTCAGAGATCTGGAGAAAGTTAGATTAAATGCTTTTATCTTATATGATAATATTTTGCAAATTGCTGACTGTCAGTAACACTCATGTAATATATAATTCACCTTTTTGGGGAAATTCCCCCCATACACCCTATAGAAAATAACATTCAAATGTCATTTTGTTAATTTATTATGCAAAGTGTTTTACACCTATGTAAAATGGATCTTTAAAACAAACTAATATTCATATTTCTTATTTTTCAATTAGATGCTATGAAAGGCATTAGCTCAGAGAACCCTATATAGATAAACATTCAAAATATGACTAATTGCGTTTTTGTCTGTAATTTGATCCACATTTGTTTTTCACCGATTTACATTTGCAGCAAAATCAACTTGTCGTCAAATTGTAATAACTTGACACCAGAAGAAGAATAGCAGTGTTGTATAGCAACGAAGTAAAAATACTTCACTACTTTACTTAAGAATATTTTGGAGTACTTCATACTTTCCTTGAGTATGAACATTTTTGATAACTTTCACTTTTACTACTACAGAAACTGGTTCAATTGTAAAGCAGGTTAAGTTAACCTTGTGCTACAGGTAAAGCACCTAATTTTCTTAACCAAATGATGCCTGCAGGTATATCTATGAGCAGGTTTAATTTTGCCTGCACTTGGTTGTGTACATCAGTGGCCCCCAACCTTTTTATTACCGCGGATTGGTCAAGACTCGGACAATTCTGCTGCAGATGGGGGCGGCGGGTGGGGGGTTGCACTTGATCCGTAAGCAACTTTCCAAAGGCATCTGATCTGTTTCTTACTCATTTTGCTGCTTGTGTCTCAGTGCTGGCGTGCAAGTAGTCGAGAGAATCCTGTTAAAGGATTTTCAAAATAAAAGATCCTCCAGACTTAAATAATACATAAAACGGAAATATTTAATTATTTATTGTGCGGCCCGGTACCAATTGGTCCACGGACCGGGTGTTGGGGACCACTGCTTTATACAACACTGAAGAATAGTAGCTCATGAAGAGGTCCAGGCTGAACTGAAACGGCTCGATTTGATTTTTAAGAACCATCAACAACTGCACATTCTGCTGTAATATGTGTTACATCACAACGTGCCACAACTGTCAAGAACTGATCAAAAATCAGACAGACAAACCAGTGACCAAGTCCAGTTTTTCAGCATTCAGAGCGGGGATGCTCCCTTTGGCTGATTTTTGTCTAATTTTACACCTGAGTAGAATCCCTCCAGGATAAAGTCAATCAGAAAAGTTCTTCAGACTCCACGCTGTAATCTGTCTGAACTTGCTTGTCCATTGTTAAATAAAGTCAACAAATCACCTTCAAAATCCCTCAGTGTCGATCGTAGTGGTCCACAATTATTGTTGCCATCTGGTGTCAGCCACTATGACCCCCTGTGACATCAGGTGGCCCACATCCTGTCTTTGCAGAAAGGGGATGTTTGAATGTGCTTTGTAAAACCTTCACTTTTTAGACACCTTTATAAATTATAAATATTTAGTTTTTCATAATAGGACAATTGTTAATAAAAGTGTTATTTTTTCCCCTTTGACCAAAAACCTTTGTTAATTTACTGCAAAGGTATCATTCTAAAAAACATAACTTCTGCTGATCCTACATAGTTTTTAGCAGAGTGGCAGCTTCCCATCTCTCAACAGCTAGACCAGGGGACTCAAACTTCAGTCTTCAAGGGTCAGTATCCTGTAACTTTTACATGTCTCTTTGCTTCAGGACACCTTTCTCCAATATTACACCATTAGCAGAGTTCTGGGAAACCTGACTGTATTAGTGAAGTGGTTTAGATATTTAATTCAAGTGTGTAGGACAAGAAACGTACCTAAAAGTTTCAGGACTCTAACCCCTGAGGAATATAGTTTGAGACCACTAAGGTAGACTATGTTATGACTGTGTCCATATCTGAGGTAAAACTTACACTTGTAGATGAGTAATTTTTAGCCAGTAAAAGCTCTTGCCTATTAGTTTTAAGTTTTGCAAAGTAATTACAAGTTTGGCATGCTATATGATTTGTAAAATTATATAATTTCTTCAAAAGACCTGCAGGCTACCTCACTTTAATATCACTTATGTGCTGTGACTTTTTGTCACTGTGTGACTGACATATCCTGATACACTGTTAAAGCCATAAGTCTTCAAAGATTTGGTCATTTAGGTCTCTCTAAAAAAGTCAGAATGTTAAGAATGAAATTTTATTTGAAAGACTTGTAGAAACTTTAGGAAAATTTTGACTTTGTGTTATTTTTTGAAAAGGTATAAACAAAGTAAATCAAGACTTCTTCCACATGAAGCTACTCAAAGTGTAACTAACCCCCATGTTCACGCAGTCTGTGGTATTTTAAGCTGCATTTCAGTTATTGTTTCAAAATCTAAGGTTTGTTTAATTAAAACTAACATCCAACATTGAATATTCTGCTTAGGTTAAATGCTAACACAAGTCATAAACATGTAGAATAACGTAACATTAACTTGTCTGAGCTTTGTGTCATGTTATGTTATTCCCTCACCAAAAAGATACCTGGCGAGTTGCATTTATTCCTTCATAGATCTGTGAAAAATCCTTTGATCTCCTGTGCAAAATTTGAGTGAGCAAAATCCTTGGTCTCACGGGACTGTGGTCTTCAAGCTGAGCTTCTGCCTCACAGAGAGGTGTAGGTTTGGGTATTTTCTTAAGTCCAAGATTCATGTTATTTCAAATTTAATTTATTTTTTTTCTTCCACTAGGGGAAATCTGTTCGGTAGAGAATCCAAGGGACAAAACATCACATTCACAACCCTTTTCTAATCTGTCAATTGCTACATTCTGCTATGTCGCTATCTGTACGTTACAAGAATCCTCTTCCGTATCCCTCTTGGAATCCAGTTGTCATTTGCTACTTTACTTTTTGTTGTGCTTACAGAAAATCTGACTGCAATGCATACATTTTTGCATAACATTCTATTCATTTAAGACTTGAGACCAAAAAGAAGATGAAAGTCCTGCTGATGATATGAGAAGACTTCAGCAGTATTTCCTGCTAGAAACACCATATTGCTCTCTGCCCATTATTTAGTACATCATCTCCCCAGTGTAATGTGTAAAATGTCAGAGGTCAGCTTTTGAGTTATGATTATTGCAACCACAGCGGAGTAGGAGGTGTTGGATTTAGGGCTTGAGGCTTGTCTCATTTATCCTTCAGCTGTCACAAATCCCCTCTAGAGGCCCCAGCCTCTGCTGACTGACAGGTGTTAGTAATGATTCAGATCAAAGGTCAGGAGTCAAGAGAAGCTCAAAGGCCAAGCACAGCTGCATCCATCCTTTGATGCACGAATCTCCCTGAAGATTTAATCACTTAGGAAGTGAGAGTAGTCACAAAGACATAACTTGTAAACATAGTCAATAATAATTATTAACATGTATCTAGTTTTGCATTCCTTTTACAAATTCTTGTCTAAAATGTTTTAAGGTTTATGTTTCATTTGGACAGCTTTAACAATAGGAATAAATTATGAGCCACACGCAGTTAAAAGTAATAAAAAATAATAATAATAGTAATAAAGTCTTGGAACCAGAATGGAAGATGACTACGGCTGACGAGAGAGGGACAAAGCTCATTATGCCACTGTGCATTCCACAAAGTGTGAGATCAGCCTGGAGGCCCTCAGCAGCTGACAGCAGCTGCATTTCTAAACCTTATGAGAATGCTTTTGCTAGTGGAGAGAGTAAGTGGAAAGGAGAGTGGAAAAGAAGGCAGGCTTGGGAATGGGATGGAGACATCCTGAAGGACTTTTGTCATTTGGCATTCCTCTTCTTCTTTCATCAATGTGGATCATGCCTCTGATGTGGGCATTGTGGAAATACTGCCAGTGTCAAGAAGGACTGGTTGTTAGAGTAAGGCGGGACAATGTCTTGGTGTATGCAGTTCTCACAGGCGTTACGTCGCTCACTCCGACCTTCCTGGCTGTGCTCTTATTTTTGTAGTGTCTCTGAATCCCATTAATATCTTATTTGAAATAATTGGTTATAATTATTATTTCTCACTTGCTGTAAGAAGAAAACAAATAGCCTGAAGTGTCACGGTTTGTTGTAGATAAGAGGGAGTTGTTACTCGGTGCAAAATTTTCTGTTAGCCTATTGCAGCCTTTTCGCTGTGAAGTGTTTTGCCGTTTTAGACATCTGTGAAGGGGAAAAGAAATCTGTGACTTCCTCAGATCAAGATGTTATGCGGTTGAAAAACATGTTGGTTTACAATGCAGGAGTTTTGTAATTTAATCTGGGTTAGCAGGGTTGCTTCGATAGATGCTGAGTCTGTTCACTCTTGAGCTGAGACCGTGTGTGTAAGGAAAGTGTCTGAGTAGACTGTACATGCTGGAAAGCAAATACTCCGTGGAAATCTCCATCAGGAGAGTGTGATCAGACCACAATTAGGCGTCTTGTCATTTCTGGATTATTATATTTTCGAGTGTTAGTACTATTTTTTGCCACAGCCAATAATTGTTGTCGCTAATATTTCGGTCCATACATCATTGTTTGCATGACGAAACGGAAACACGTTCTCTGTGCTGTGCTTGGTTTCTATGCCAACAGCGTGGTCTCAGAAATGTTTCTGTGGCACAGCAGAGGTGCCCATCTGGACGATTGTTATTCTCATTTGTAGAAGTTTTCTAATTTCAGATATGCTTTGTTTGAAGAGTGGTGTGCATTTCTATCATGTAGGACAACCTGAGAAGTGTGGTATAAATCTACTTTATGTTATCATTGAGAACACATAGTTTTGTTTTAGTTCAAAGACTTTTAGACTAGAGCTCCTCCACCATTATACAGCAGATCTTTGTGACTTGGAAATGTATAAGTGGCTTGCAATCTGAAAATTGTGAAAATTATTACATGTGATTTTATGATTAATCTCTGTGCAGGTCTTTTGTGAAAGAAATTTTAATCTCAATGAGCTCCACCTCGTTACATAAAGGTTTTGAATAAATAAATTCAAAAAGGCAGCTAATCTAAATGGGAGCTCTGGTCAACAACTGCCTTACATAAAGATCCAGTCAGTGAGTACTGACATCTATTTAAATTAAATTAAGTTATCCAATAACCACATCCCTATAAGATCTTGTCATGATTTAGTGTTCAATGACACAAGCTGATCCTGTTGTCGGTGTTAGAGTCCTTTGACCCTCAGAGTTAACAGGACAGAAGATTGTGAAAGACTTACAAGAGCAGCTAGCAGTGTCGGTTCTGCCCATTACAGTACTTTCAGCCTGTTGTGTCCCTCTTCACTTTCTTTATCAACCAATATATTCTCCCCTGCGACCCACTTAGTTGGACCTCCTCTTGAGTTACAGCTCACCCACATACCGACTCGAGCTTCCGTTAGAGGAGCTGCCATCTGGGGATGCACACGTTCACAAACTTACTCGCCCGTGAGCGCTAACAAACGCACAAGAAAACCTTCACAAATTATTAGAGAATTAACGTAGACCCTGGAAAGGCAGGCACAGCCTCTATAGGAAATATGAATCATTTTCCCTCGCCTATCTCTTTATGCTTATTACTGACTGAAGTGGTATCTGTGTGGTGATAAAAATAACTGACGTGTGTTTCTCCTTCCATATTTTCAAAGATTTATGACTGTTAAAATAAAATAATATTTTATTTGCTATTGAAATTCGGAGCAAAATAAAAGGAAATGCAACACAAACACAGCATGTATATTTCCAGATGTATCTCAGTTAAATTCAGTTCAAATCAACTTGTTTATGTAGCAACAAATTACAACAATTCCCTTTAAAACTGCTATAATTTATATGTTGGTATGCCATTTTTATTTACCGGTCTGTTTACTGTAACTGCATATAGTCAAATTGAGGTCGTATCTGATTTCAACATATTTCTATTAAACATAACTTTGTAATCAGAACTAAGGACTGACATTCGTTGATGATTATATAAAGTTGACTTGGAAGTCAGTCACATTGCCGAATGGGTTTATATTGATCATGAAGCTCTGCAGTAGCCCCCTCTCCCAATGTCACATGAGTATGAATTTGCAGTCCCTCTTCACTAAGTACGAAAACCCATTTTACCAGCTCAAGAGCATCTACTGAACACAGCCCTCAGTGCTGCCAACATTTGATAAGATGGCAGGTGCTGGTTAAGAGCAGTAATGACAGTTATTATGCAATGTTCCCTTTCCCTATGTAATTCTGTCTCAAGTGCACCATGCCTTGCGTTGAGGCGTTTTTAAAAAATTTAGGCTGCCATAATAACACTTTCTGCACTCACCTTGGGCAAAGACATCAAAAGCCATTTAGTAAAACAATGCAGCCGGATTTCCGACTCCATTTCAAGGGTAAGATGTAATGACATTGTGACACATTACTTTTAAAACACGTAGCTTTTGCAAAAGTGACCTTATGTTCCTTATAGCTGGAGAAAAGGATGTCGAGGAATCAGATGTGAGACTGCCAAGGTCACGAGTTTGCATTTGATAGGAGCAACGTCTATGACCTTCATCACTCTCCATTCTTTCACTGCCTCTGAACCAGTCTCTGGTTCAGTCTTTTCTTAGAGCCATGAAATGTTGCAGCTCTTTGTGTGAACTCTCTAATTAGAAAGACCTTGAGGTGTGGATCTTATCCATTGTTCCCCCTCATTTTGGTGGGAAAATATTTCATTGATTTTTTTTAGCAGCAATCGAAGCCGGGCGGAGCTGAGAAGGGCTCTGTGCAGGATTAGACACTGCAGGGGGTTTCCGCATCGGGTAGGGAGCTGTTGAGGCTGTGTGTATATATGTGGAGGTGTGTGTGCGGTTACTGTGTAATGTCCCCGTTTATAACCCTTACTCATTCTCACCTTCTGAAGGAACCAATTACAGCTGTGATCCCATCATCACTCACATCTCACTCGCAGCTCCCGTTGTTCACTCTTTAGCCTCTCCACAACTTATGATTAGCCATCCTCCTACGTTGTTATGATAAATCCAGCTCATTTACAAACATCTGGATTCAACGACGCTTCTGTTTATGTTCTTACAAGCAGAACAGGGATGAAGGATGGCCGTGTTTTCATAATCACACAAAATCAAGCACTTGTCAAATCTCCTTATTTAATCAGATGCTAAAAAGTAAAAGCTGTTCTTAATTTTTTTAAGTGTGGGTGACAGTTTTAGTAATTTTTCAGAGCTCCTACAGTAAAGAGGATGAGCATAAAGTGAGCTTACTCAGCAAAATATTTAGCAGTCAACAGTTTCGGTCTCCCTTTTCTTTATTTCACTCCTGTCACCCTAGACCGCCCGTAAATTATGCTTCACCCCTGCAGGTGCCGACTTCACACTGAAATGATTATTCCTACCACAAGATTGCTTTTGGTAATTATATGTATCATAATTAAATTTGATAAACTCCTTGCAGACATAAAATCTCATTTGACCCAGGTGCTGGATTCTCTTCTCATCTGCAAAAAAAGAAAAATATGCAACAGTTTTAAAAGACAAACTTTGAATCTTCCAGCTGACATCTTGATTAATCAAATTGGTGACTCCAAATGTACCACATTTTTGTATATTACCCTTGTGAAATAAAATGATCTGTGTTGGTCAAGCTTATGTTGTGTCAGATATAAGAACAGATTTCTACTCATTACAGATTTACAGTTGTGGAGCTGTTTTCTCCTAAAGCCTTCTTTTATACACACGCAAAATTCACATGAGCAAGTAATACCGTAAACACTCTCAGGGCTAATCGGATTCTGCTTTTTTATCTCCCTGGGGATCAAGCCTCACCTCTTCACTTCCTTTCTAAGAATAAAATCCTTTCAGTTATAGGTAGAAGCAAAAAAATCGGAATGGGAAACTCATACTAGTTCTGACTGCCCACGTCAATGTCCTCCATCATGTCCTCTGCCAGCATGGATTGGTCCATTCAAATGTGAAGCCATGTGACCCCATCGTCAAGCCAGAAGAAGTATCAGTAATAGGTATTTATTGTTCTGTTATAGATTTCATTTAGTTAATTTCTTATTGTATGACAGATTTTTATTTTTCAGAATATTTTCTGTAAGATTTACTGTATTTCAGTTTTCAGCCACTGTTTGAAAGAAAAACAGTTCTGAAATCAATAAAATTAGGAACAAAGGATTTTTGTTTCTGGATTTAATTCTTTGTAATAATTTGACAGAGCCTATGTGGAGAGAGAACAAATGACAGTGGAATGAAAGAGAGGTAACAGGCTACAATGACAAGCAAGTGCTGCATTTTGTTGTCTGTTATGTATTGATTGAATGGAACAGCTACGTTATAGGAACAATTGGTTGCAAGTTGTGATGTTTAAATGCAATATTTGTTTTTGTCTAATATTTTAAATGGTTTGGCAAAATCAGAGCCTGTTGAAAACAAAATGTATCAGTTGGACCATCAATAGCACTGCATGTGCCTGTGTGACATGTTTAAAATGTGGAGTTTTTATTTGACAGCTAATATATTTTTGTTTTTTTGGGAAATGAAAAATGATATATATTTAAAACAAAAAAAGCTGAAAAAAATCAAACTGTTAGCAGACCTTTATACTATTTATAGATATGTATAATAATATACACATGTTTAATTTGAATAATTTGGAAAACATAAATTGCTAAAATGCACCATTTTTTTTATTATTATGCATTCCTCAAGTTAATGAGTAAGCTATGTATTCTATGTATTCAATAATTTAAAACTACTAAAATACTGCTTGGTAATCAGTGTGATTTGTTTCCTTCCCGTTTTAAGTTGTTATACTACTTGTAAAATTATGCACATAAGAACACAGGATTCCACTAAGCGGTTTGTGCCTTGAATATTTCCTCGGCTTCCAAGATTACAGTAAATATGCACGCAGCTTGCTGAGCTGCAGCCGCCACCAAGCTCTGAGATCAGATTTAAGGTTTTCACAAGGCAAGCGACCATTTCCTGGGGATAAACAAAACTCTAGTCAGCTTATTGTGTGATTTCTGCATTTTCTTAAACTTGTATTTATAAATAATAAATGCACAAAACACAGGTAAAACAGAAGGCTTGGAGTAAGGACAAAGATTTTGGAAATCATGTTTTTGTAGAAATTATGCCTTTTCTTTCATTGGGACATTGCCTTTTTTTACCATTGAAAGTATTGCACTTTTTTTGAACTCCGTACTTTTTTTTTCCTTTTTATTTTTTGCTGGAGTTCCCTGCTGTGCACCAATCCCTGTTTCACAGGTGATTGCTCTAAGATTATTGATCAGAGAAGAGATTTACTGCTGAGAAGTCACTTTTCAAACTTCCTGTGAATTTAATGTGAAACCAAGTGACCAGACTTTCCTTTTACTAATACACTTTCACTTGTAGATGAGGTATAAATTAAGGAGAAGGCTTATTTCTGCCTGTGGTTGTCTGTAAGGCAAATGTACGCAGTCAGATCAAATCTAACATAGTGCTCCTGGTCACAAGGACAACATTCGGCATTAAAATACTAGGAGAGGGAGCAGGCTGGTAGAAACACTGCTGTCCAATGTCCGAGGACTCACAGCAGACAGCCATCGTGCTTCCTGGGCATCAAGAAATGTGCCTGGTGTTGCTCTTTCCCCCCAATTCTCCTTAATTTACCTACATCTGAAAACACATTATACCATCAACAATCAATATATATATTGAAATGACAAATTACTTATGTAAGAAAAAAAACACTACCATTTCACATCACATAATGCATTGCTAACAAACAACATAATTACTTACCATCACAAAGTTGAGATTGTTGAACGTTGCCTTTTTTAGATTTTTCTTCCGACGTGTTTTGCATAGTACTCTGTTAACATCAAGGTAGATGTTATCATTCGAATAGTCAAACTGTTTTGACAGAATGCTGAGGGCTGGATTCATTTCCATATTCTTTAACATACCTAATTAATAACATAATTAGTGTACAACATGGTTTCCAGAAAGTGAGGCCCTTCAAAAACTGCACGTTTAGGACACAGATGACTTTTTAGATGATGAGCTTGTTTTCTCAAAGACACCATAATTTATCTTAGGGTCCTGAGATGTTGCTTATATTCCAAATGATGGATTGTTTATTAGTCTCTGATGGCTTTTAACATGTGCTGCCACTCAAAACTGCGGTAACTAAAAGCTGTTTATGTCGATAGCTATTATGAAAGTATTTGATGTCAGACTTCAGCACAGTGTTGGCACAAGCGGCACTGGATAATAATCACTCCCGGCTGTTTTGTTGACTTACAGAATTGTTGTCCATTAAATCAGAGGGTGACAAAGTGACTGACTTGTTTTCCAAGGCGTTTATTAAGTGCATTTTAGTACAATTGTTCTCAGAAAGTTACATCTTACAAACTTTTGACACATACTTTTCACAATTTACATGTGGAGCTATACAGAAACGGATGAAAAGAAAAAAAAAAGGGAAACCATTCACTCATCAATATTGTACCTGTGCACATAACAACATCTGTACACATAACTGTGTTTGATATGCACAAAACATACACCCACTGTCCCTCACACAAATGAAGAAATAATGACATGTGCACTCATAATCCCTTCTCTCAATAAATCTGTACCAGAGAGAGAGACTTTATTTGGGAAAAGGTCCTTTTCATCGTATCTTCCTCCTCCCTGGCTGACCACGGAAACTTTTCCTTATATATATATATATATATATATATATATATATATATATATATATATATTCACAGTGTTTGTGTGTATCTTTATGGATGTAAAATAATGTGTTTTATATGTGTGTAAATCTTTTAGAAGCCAGACTGAAACAGAAGGTGGAACAAACAAAATGATGCGGTTTAATGAGAATATTCTTTGCTGGGAGTCATGTCAGGGCATTTTCAGGTGAATATAGTAGATCTATAAACGCAAGGCATGATTCCAGTAACTAAACGGATCGTTGGCCACTCTTCAAACAGTTAACGGCACCATGAAATGCTTAACAAGCTCTCCTCTTGTGTTTTGTATCAGTATGTGATAAATGGCTTCTGTAGAAACTCTCTTTCATAGAGGGACTCCAAGCCATCCCTCTATTCATCACCCTGGAGTGTCACTATAGAGTAAGATATTTCATAAAACAAACAGAGCAAATGAGGCTAAAAGAATTGCACAGTTAGATAATGAATACATTCACCATCTCATTCACAAGCTCACGGACTGAAAAGCAAACACACATGACTGAGCTGAATAGAAAATTAATACATTCAAATTGATAAAATGGGTTTTAGTGAAAGGTATCTAAGCTTGCATTAGGGAACATATTATTATATTTAGTTAGTAAATCAATGACTTAGGGAGTCAAACAAAATGCAATTGATTTTGTCCAAAGGGCAAACCAGTTGCTTAATTACAATATTTTCCATTCCCAAACCTAACAAAAGAAATTAGCATTTACATAATGAAAGGGATCTTGCAGCATAAACCACACTTCAAGCTAGAGGAGGATGATTCTGACTTTCATATGTTCTTCCTCTTCCGAGCAAACCGTCTTTCCTCCAAGCAACCTCTCATCCTCTTTCTTTGTCATGTTTTACCCAAGGAGCATATTTTAAAATCACAATAAAAGGGCTTCCTGTTTCTGGGTGTATATGGGCATTAAAATGGCCCCATCAGTTTCCCTACCGCCGTTGCTGATCATATGCCTGTCAGACAGGGGTCCTAGCAGGTGCTTGCAACCGGTCTGGACCCACTACAGAAGGGAGCCAACTATTTCTTTGGCCAGCACTGGCCAAGCCCAGCCCAGACAGTGCCCTGGACAGCTTGGTTAAACCAAGGATAAACGAGCTGGAGCCCCGCCAGAAAACTAGAGCCGCCTGGAAGTGAGTGCAGAGTGGAAAGAAGAGAAAATTGACTATAATTGTGGAAGGATTGATTGTAGTTAATTTGCTAAATAAAATAAATTGTGTTTTGTTATTACACACCCCAAATAACCCAGTGCCAGTGGCAAGACAAAAGCTGGTAATACTTATTATTAATGTACACAAATTATTGATAACCTCTATTACGATACATATTTGTTGCAAATTACACATTAGTCATTATTAATGCAGGAGTATCATATAGCTTCCAGGCACCTTGGGTCAATTTGTAGAACAGTCAAGGAACTATGTCATGTCATCTTCAGTTGTTACAAAAATACAACAGCTGAATATATATATATATATATACAGTATATATATATCAAACATCACTTAACTGACCATGACCCTAACAACGCTACTCCATTGTATCAATTACAAATTTGTTAGAAGCATTGAACTGAGAGGTAATTTGTATTATAATTTGTTCCAACCGGTGTTTGCCAATTGTTGCTGCCACTAGTCTGGAGGAGCTGTGTGAGGAAGTGGCAGTGAAGGGTGTGATTTGAGAGACATAGGCTCAGCTAAGGACTACAGCTGGATAGAGGAGCTTTTCATGGGCGCTTAGGCATTACAAATGGCTGCCAAAGGAGGTTGAAGGATCCTTCAAACATGCATGAAAGAATCAAAGCAAAACTCTGGGTATTTTTAGATAAGATAATAACATTAAGCTAAAAACAACATGAAGCTAAAAAAATAATTGACTTTACATAATTCTCTCCCCCCTTCAAATTTGTATTATGTATTTGTAAATGACCAGAGCCATGAAATAATAAAGTGATGACTGAAAATAATCAGTACACAACATACTGTGCTTAAAATTTTAACTTTTAATCTTAACAGGCTTTGTTTAATATATGCCTCAAGACATCATAAAACAAAAATATAGATTTAATTATAATATGAATATTCAGCAAATTATGGTGTTAATAGTGATCATACTATAACAAGCTCTTCATGAGGCAGAATAAGTTCCCATTCTGAAGGCTGTACTTAAAAATAATTCATTAGTAGTTTGATATGAATTGATGAACATGGCTTACCTATTCACTTTGCTATGCCAATTGAGACGCTCTTAAATATTGTTGATTTGCAATAACAACATTATTTACTTAATAATGACTAACAGGTAATTATTTTGGCAATAATATGAATGGTAATGATGGCAAGTTAGGGGGAACTTTCTGTCCTGCAATATTAAGGTTAATTAAGGTTTTTTTTTTTTTTGTTGGGTGCTAGACGAAAAAAAGATATAACTGTTTCCCCTAAACTATGTTATAGACGAGGAGGAATTTCACAGGCAGTTTTCAGTCCATGCTCAGAGAGTGATGTAGCCAGATCTTTGATTGTGTGAAACTCTCTTTAACACCACAGCATTTGCTTTCATCTCTCCCATCCATATGGTGAAGCCCTACAGTGAGGATGAATAGATAGACTCCGCAACTTAAATACATCAGCATGTATGAGGTCATGTTTTAAAGCGAGCACCGAGCTCTTGAGGGCTATTTAAGACTGTGTGTTCACTGAAATGGCACTGGGTTCCTGTTGGCAAACCCCAGCCCAGATGTTCATTTTCACTGTGAAAGGAAGTGATGGTGATTTACCCTGATTTCCAATGCCTTGATTAGCTGCTCTCTCATGCATTTCAAATTCATAGAAAGTCTCGCTCTGCTAAGATATTTACAGCACATGTTTAGAATTTACCTCAAAATAAAACTATCTGGACAGAATAATTTAATGCAAATGCATATTTATGCCTTGTTTTCTTAGCAGCTGTTTACCATGAGTTTGGGTCAGCCAAGCCACAACAATTAATTTAGCATTTCATCTTGTTGACCAATCCCAACACAAGCAATAATAAAAACGCAAATGGAACATAAAACACATCTGTACATGTAAGTGCTCACCAGCAAGAGACGGCATGTGTACACCCACATTTAACATGATCTCCGGTAAAATATTTTTTTTCCTCCAATATTTTAACTCCTACAACAATTTTCATACAGCTCTACAATAACAGTTCTTTACCAATAATCAATTTACAAGTTCCTCAGTTAAGATTCAGTCGGAAAAGTCATCAGGGTGCTCCTGAAATATGAAGATGTTGAACCAACAGTCCGTTGTTCAGCTGTGATAAGGAAACCAGGGATTTACAGGAAACTGCACATTGCATGTGTCTATCACAATCTAGTCAACATGTCTTTGCCAAAAATGCAAGCAGAGAATTCTGTACATACATATTCATATGCAACATCTTCAATATGAAGGTTTATTATGAAAGATATAATCATATTTAAGCAAGAGATAAACATATTTATATTCTCTTGGTGGAGATAGTTAAAAATTCCTTTATCCAAGGCCCTCCAACTGGACTTCCACAGGTAGTGTTTAAGTTAAGAGACAAGTGGGGCTCTTGCTATCATTGCTAGGACACATAAAACAGATGGTAAAAGACAAAAATATAACAAAGCTCTGAATTTGTTCATCTATAATACAGTATTAAAAATTTTTAAACAATCAAAAAAAAAAAAAAAAAACAATGCAAAAGTTGAAATTGGTGCTCCTCTGTACATCCCTGTATACCTCTCCGACTAGTTAGTTCTCCTTTTAGTTGCGTCTTTGTATCCTGTTTCCCGTCAGGTAAAGCCACCTTCATCTCGCACACTGACAACGGCATGGGTAAAGATCACAGGTCACAGGTTTCTAAATGTCTCACACTGTGTCTACATTTTAAACGTGTTTTAGTCCAGATAATATAGAAGCACAATATCAATTGTTTACCACAACGGCTGAATTCGAAAGTTGTTCCCTGTGCTGATGTCTGATTGTAATAGTCATTTTGGTTTACAATGACACCAATATAGTTGGAAACAACAAGATTTTGTCTTTGTCTTCCTTTGTGATAAATGGAGAAAAAAGTGCCAGACATGGACCCTGAACGCATGTGGTGGATAGTGTGAGATGTGACAACCCTTTCCCATGTGGTTGCGCAAACCCTGGTCTCCTGTTGCCATGGTAGGGGTTTAGATTAGGACGATAGTCTCGACTCTGGCGCGTTCCGATGGATCGGGGGTCATTCGGGGGCTGCTGTTGTTGGACCTCCGGATGCTGCCCGTTCCATGGCACAGCGCCCCCTGTAGTCATGCCATCGTTGTGGGTGACTGGCTCATCTGCACCCTCATAGACTGGACATTACTGAGGATTTTCTTCTGATGGCCTGCCAAGGTCACTCCTATTCTAAGTAAGTCCCTAGAGAGAAACAAGCAAAGAGAAGCCCCCCCCCCCCTGAAAATCAATAGCTTCTTTTAAAGACATATATGAAATAATTTCAATCACTCTGAATGTAAAACAGATAATTTTAATAAAATGTGATTAAAATGCCTCATGAATGGTTTGATACCTCACGTTTGCATTGTCATATTACATGCCTCAATTCAATTATTCAGATCATTTTTGATAGACAATGTAGTGATAGTAAAGTGGAAGGAGAGCTACATAGTTTTGAAAATATCTTCTATGTCGCATGTACTATGTGTATCAGACCCCATTTACTCTGATACTTATGTATAAAATCCAGTACCACTAGATGTCTTTCAAAGGTGCAGAATTAATTAACTATTCACTAATTTAATCTCAGTTTAAATGCAATTGTTCTTTGAAAAGCTCAGAGGTTTGCTGGTCAGCAGACAACTGTATGAAAATGAATAAATGCTCGAGCATTAAAGTTGTGGAGAAATTAACACAAGGGTAGATTACAAAATAATAACTTTATAATAATATAAAAAAAGTCCTATTGGGTGTTTGTCGCAAGATGTGTCAGTAATGTGTGAGACAGCTTGGAGCTCAGATTTTATCATAGCTGAGCTTTAAATGTAGCCTATTGTAAATTTAAAGCGGACATCACTCTGGATACCCAATTTCATTTGTGGTGGAAGCAAAATGCTGTATGGACAGTGAAGCTGAGCAACCTTGAAAGAAAACTGGTGGTAAATATTTGAAGTTTCTTGCAGCTCAAACACCACAAGCCAGAGCTGCAATGGAGTGGATCAAATTAAAGCATATTCATGAATGGCCCTAAGCCATGACCGAAATCCAACTGGAAAACTGTAGAAATATGAAAATGTTGTAGTTCAGAGATGTTCTTCAACCAATCTGGCAGAGACTTGAAGAGGAATACCCCATTTCACATTTTTATTTGCACAAACATGTTTTCGTTTTTCTTGCATGCCACACTTGTGACTTACTATGTATTAATATAGGGAATTTTATGTCCGTCACATATAATCCTAACGGAATACACTAGAGTTTCTGGTTGTAAGATGACAGACTGGAGAAAGGGCTAAGTCAGGGACCACAAATCCAGGCCCCTAGGGGCTGATGTCCTGCATGCTTTAGATGTGACTCTTCTTCACCAACCTGAGTTAAATAATCAGATCATCAGCAGCAGTCAGGAGAATGTTCTACACGTTGAACTAGGGACACATCTAAAAGTTACAGGCCTGAATTTGAAGATCTGTGGTCTGGGCAGTGTGATTACATAGGCAAAAAAACCCATTTATCATCATTCACCATATGTGAAAGTATAATTTGAAAATAGGGAATGAGTGGTTATTAACAGAAAACAACTTTACAAAATTAATTCAGACTGGGAGAAGAGTATGTTGACCATGTTGCTTGGAATTGCAAAGAGGCTTCATAAATACTCTCGAGGCCTTGAGCATCAATTTTTAATAAATATTCAGGCATAACTTTACTTTATGACAACACTGATAATTAATATATATGAAGGGCAATGATGGTATCTGAGTAACCACACTGAGAAACAATCCAAGAGCTAGCAAACACATTTTTTGTCGACAGTCATACGGTTTTTAAATACTTAATTTTACACAAGCCAGGGAACTCACTCTGAGGTGATCTGAGCCACAAGCTGCAGGGAGGTAAAGCCTGAGTTGAGGAAGTTGTCTCTGTACTGGCTCATCTTGATGGCAGCAAGCCAGTCCTCTACCGAACTGAAGGTGTTGAAGTCGGGTATGGATCTGTCCAACAATGGCTGAGAAGGCCTGGAGGAGACGAGAAGGAGCAGGTGAGATGAGAGGGAGAAATGGACTTTGATGCAATATTAAGTCAGCGGTGTTTTAAGAAAACAAGAGTAACTGTGGGGTTCTTATTTGTGCAGGTGTATATGAAAAGACACAAGCAAAACAGCCAGTAGTGTGTTTACAGTGGATCTATCTACCTGGAAATGTTTGAAAGAGAACAAAAATTAAAAATAAAAATGTTAGGTAACATGCCACCCATCATCTGGCCAGTACTATTTATACGAAAAGGCTCATTATGGCTGTGGGAACTCGTCTCAACACCTTAAAGACCTAAGAGTAAGAGCATGCCCTAATGCAAAACCCCTGTCTGACACATAGCTGGAAGTTCACCTATAGGGCAACATGGCAGCCAGCCAAATCACAATGCCAAAACAAATAGCTTTAAGTTTCTGACTGACCCTCAGTAGCTCAGTCAAACCAGAGATTCATAAAATCTGTGTAGAAGGTGAAGGGAAGGAAAAAAATATATACAGTCACTGTTGTACATGGATCAAGCAACCAGATATAATCGGATCAATTAAATATCGATGAAAACGTAAGTCAAAGTTTTCAACATCTAATGGAATCTTATAGAATTTCTAGCAACTTTAAATGAACTAAGTACTCATCAAAATTATCAAAAGAAAGGTAATTTTAGGACAAAAAATGAAAGTAATTCAAATCCCCATACAGAAAATGAAAAATAAGCATACATTCATGATTAAAGCATGTAATCTTAATGAAATAGTAGAAGCACTTTTAAATTTATCCCAGCAAAGTGGCAAATATGCGTTTTTTCTGACGTCTACGGCTAAGATGTACCATTTATTGGCACTAAACTGTTTCATGGTAATAAGCCTCAGTTTGCTGGCAAGTATAACATTGGAATTAGAATTGTGACTTAACTAGCTGAAGATGCCACATAAACATTTTCACTGATGATCACAGTGAATATGAGTTAGCAAGCTTAGGTTGCTTTTAATGCTGAACTTTAGCATTAGTGTTGCTGCTAAGCTTGCGAAGATGCAAATTCTAGTTCTTGGTCCAATACAGAAACATAATGTTTTTAACTTGTCCTTAGCTTTCACTGAGTTGATACATTAACTCACAGTACACCCATTTAAAAATAAATATGCACCCTTCCATTCTCTGCTGCATCAATGCATATGATGTCATGATTGAGAATAAAAGTTATTTTCCTCTGCAGTAAAAGTCTTATCCAAATGATGAGGTCGGGATTTTTTAACCAAGATATTGTAGTCAATTAGAAGTTTCATTCATTTTTAAAATATCATATTTTCAAACAAATACGCAGTTCTAAAAGAATTTTACAAATATCTGATATTTAGTGCCCTATGACATTTATGTTTATACTGTATATATTGTACCAAATGCAAAATACTGAAATCAGAAAAAAGTATATTCTTCAATAATAAACTAATACAACTTTTTTTCTGAAAGCAAAATGTATTCCAAATGTCTCCTTTTTGTTCATAAGGTGTTTCTGCACATTTTCATAATGTGTTTGCCGTATTATTGAATGGCTATGACTCAAGTGAAACTCCCTGAAAGTATCAGGATTCAATGGGTGGAAAGAAAAGCAGCAAGGGAAAAGTTCAAGTTTGATGCAATCAACAGTAATAAGACCATTACTATTTTATGAGGTGATACAAATAAACACAAATAGTAAGCTAGCTTGTGCAGATTGTGTGTGGGAACTTGGTGCACATAATCAGATGAAAAGCATTTTTAATATTAAGTTAAGGGTGTATTTGTGTGTGTGCGCGTGTGTCTAGTGAATTGCTTTACTCACACAGCAGGGATGTTGGCTACAGCTTTTAGGCTGGTGGGGTTGCGGATCATTTTGTCGAGGGTGCTGACAATATCTGCAAAGCGAGGTCGTACGTTGCGATCTTTCTGCCAGCAGTCCAGCATCAGTTGGTGCAAGGCGCTGGGGCAGTCCATGGGTGGTGGCAAACGATAATCCTGCTCAATAGCATTGATTACCTAAGAGATAATTAGAACATTTTGAGTAATGTGACACTTTCAGTTGGAGCTGCAAACCTACTGTTAACAATTGGATAATTCTGACATTTTTGAAACAAAGGTCTGGGGAACTGTTAGTAGTCAGTGTCTTATTTAGTCTCTCTTGTGGGGGATTTTGGCTTTATTGCTTTAAACTAAGACAACTGTCTAATACAGATTAAAACCTTTAAAGCCACACATCTGAATACTTAGATTATGTGAAACTGTCTTCTGATAACTTGCATGTCTTTTCTGCATGGATGATGATTTTTTTTTTTTACCATCTGTCAGGTGAACAATAACACAAACCTAAATAAAAACAAAAAATATATATTTTTTCTTCTGCAAATGTATCTGTTGAGTAATTACAGCACTCTCTTCTATGCCTCAAATTGCCCCTGTCAGCACCCCTCTGCTGCTATAATATAGGCCAACTGCTGTTCGTCGCTCAAGTGACAGTTTGCATTCAGGCTAATGTGCCCTTCCTCCTGACACTAGCCAATCATGCCAGCCTGGGAGGACAAAGTGGGGAAGCAGAGTGGAAGTAAAACACTAGCTGTGTCACTGTAGGAGCCAGAGAGGGAATGGAAGATTTGAAATAATTAACACTTTAGAAAACAGACACTTGACACATACCTCTTAAAGACTTCACAGGTATGATGGCCTTTTACTTGTAAGAGACTAAGACAAGTCAAAGTTAGCCAAGTGTTTAGGTGAACTAAATTGCTGCATGCATTTACAACTAAAGTGTAGTAAATACAGTATACAATGCATGTTTAATGCAGGTTTAGTGTAGATACCACTCAGAAGCTTCTTAATTAGGGATAACTGTTCCATTACTTGTTTACACAAAGAGTCTGAGGATCGCAGGGCAGCCATTTGGTGAAAACAGCTTACTGAAGTTCAAATTCAGCATTGGAATGGTAAAGAAGATTGATTTAGAGAACCTTTCATGAGTAGACAACTGTTTTGGAAGTATCAGGAGTAAAAAAAAATAGGCAGACTGGATCATGATGATAGAAAGAGTAGTGGAAACACACACTTGTTACAACCAAGGTCTGTGGAATACCGTCTCTGCAAATACAGAGTGTTGGGCATTAAATGAAAAGGGCTTCAGTAGCAAAGGACAATAATGGGTTTCACATGTTGGCTGAGAACAAGATACACAGGCTAGTGAAAAATAGACAAAAACAAATAGGAAAGAATATTGGCTGTTCTGAAGTCTTGATTTTAGACACTGAATTGTTAGGGTCAGGAATGTGAGTAAAGAATATGGAAACATGAATCCACTCTACCTTGTATCAATGCTTCAGGGTGGTGAAGGGTGTAAAGGTGTGACTATCTTTCTGACTATTTAACATTGTTTGAATGCCACAGCCTACTGTAGAATCATCACTGACAATGTCTACATCTGAGCGGATATAATATCTATCTCCGTGTGACCACAGTTAATTGGTCTCATTACAAAAAAGAGCTTTACATTGAGGTAAAATGGTAGATTCAAATCATATATTTGCAGGTAAGGAAATGGGTGATGCTTTTTTATCAATTTGAATCAAAATATGCAGAAATACATGCAGAAATGTTTTGATTATTGTGCTAAATCTATGCAATGAGAAATTAAAGCCATTCTGAAAGTAAAGGGCTGTTCAACCAGGTGCCAACAAGGTGTGATTAATAACATGTCTGGTGTGTGAATGTATCTAAAAAAATATCTTAGTAGCAAAGTGTCTTTAGATTGGGATTTAAGAACAAAACTTCACAAAAACCCTTTTACAGATTATTAACAGTATACGTTCATTATGTAATCTTTTTTTACCTAAAATGCTTGGCTGCAAATCACACTTCAAGTGTAAAACCCAGGGTAAGATATACTATTCTGTAAAAATGTTTCTGTAGTTTGAAGACTCAGTTTCGAAGCTGAGTGTAGCTCAACAAAATCTACTTAAGTGTCACACATGAAGAATACAGGGAAAATACAAGATGGGAGCGTAAAAAAAAGAAAGTTGAAGGCTATATTGAGGAAGATGGATTTAAAAGAAAAAAAGGGAACCAGCAGCTTTTACTTTTGTGTGGGTGTGTAAGAGGATGCGAGGAGTGTTTGCAAGCGTCTGAATATGTGCGTGCTCAGAGGAGGCGGACATGCTGAGTGGCATCAGTCCCACCAGGCAGTGCTTGCTGCTGGCCCACTGAGGCAACATCTGCTTGGTTGGACTGTCCCGGTGGAGTGAGGTCCACAGAGGCCTGGTGGTTGGCTCGTCTTCTCACTAAGGGAAGCTTAGGGAGAAAGACCTCATAGTATGGGACCACTTCCAGTGGTTGTGCGTGTTTGTGTTGGTGCCTGTGAGTATGGATCTTATCCAAGCGGACACGGGGAACAAAGCAGAGCTCTCAGCAATCATTCATTGCTCTCAAAAGCTGGCCAGGAAGGAAAGGGATAGTGTGAGGCTTTGCCCATAATAAGTCTGCTTTCAAAGTCAGAGTCAAGGACATCTTCACCGATAGCGTGGATGAAAAAGGTGATTTATTACAGCTTCCTTTTTCGCACAAGATATCCTTAATTGTGTTTGGATTAGTCTTTGCATACACACATGCATACAGGCCACAGAATTTTCATAGGACGGACTGATACTCCGTCCTATGAGACGTATTTAAGTTAAATATTTGTTGAAAGGGTAGTGACCCTTTCAACAATTTTCCAAAAGTTGAACTTCCTGAGAAGCTACCGACTCTTAAAGGGCACATACTGTAAATGTATGCTATTTCTTCCATACTGTCAGAAATGTTGTAACTTTTCTGTTTACAGAAAAAGAGAGTGCACATGCATTTGCCTGCCAAAAAAACATCTCTGCAGCCCAGCATCGGAGCTTTGTTTGGAAGGAATAAACTGCTTTGTATAAAATGAAACAGTGGTGCTACAAAGACTTATTCTCCCCCACAGAAGGCAGCCTCTGAACTGACAATGGTTTGCTTGTAGTGCAGTTCTTTTTTTCCCTGCTTTACTTGTGTACATCACGCCTGCCCAGTAGCTTGTTTGGAGCAACTCTAACATGAAAAACCAGGTGGCTTATGCCCCTTTTATTTCATCAATTAAAGGAAACTTTGAGCTTTTTGAGAAGTAAAAAAGGCAAAAATGAAAAGCATTCAGGCAATGACAAAATAATATAAGCCCACATTACACTGGATTTGATGTCTATGCCACACATTTCTTTAGCATTTTGGATATTCTGCTTCATTATTTGTATTTAAAATTACTGAAAGTGTAAATTTTGATAATATCTTTGATTAACCACTAATATTTTCATTTATTCTCGGTCTGTTTCTTTCATTCTTTTAACATTTTTCAGCTGACCCATTGACAGTTTGGGCAGAAGACATAGATGGCACTGGAAACAGACACAGGGGAACCTGAAATCAAAAATGGTTCTGCTGCTGGAAGAGATTTAAACTAACTGACTTCACAGCCTCCTCCTCACCTACAGAACATTTTATGGGTGGGGCCAAGAGACAGCTGTTTTCAATCACCATAAGTACCCAGACTCTACAGATCCTTTGATTAAGTGAAACATTTAGTCCTGGTCTCTAAATTTGCTGACAGTTATTTGAAATATTTTGTGGTTTTTATAATCTTTTATTCTCCATCTTCAGTCCCGGTTGCACCAGCTCTTTGCTTCTCATCTGCTGCTACAAAGCTTAATCTAAACAAATCTACAAAACAATTATCATCTTCTAAGTCTTGACATCCATCAAACCAGAAACCTTGCCATTGACATTGAGTCTACTTTAGGTCTTTTTTTCTTATCTAAGTGAATGACACATATACCTTTCCTTGAGAGAAGGGATGGTTGTGGGGGTTGTGATGGTATTGAATTCTTTTGCATGAATAAAGCTCTATTTTTAGAGCCACAGTTCACCACTGTGTTTTCAAGAGAGAATCATGATATGATTTCACAAAATACCTATTTAATATCACTTACATCCTGGTTGGACATGTCCCAGTAAGGCCTCTCTCCGTATGACATCACCTCCCACATGACAATACCGTAACTCCACACATCACTGGCTGAGGTGAACTTTCTGTAAGCAATGGCCTCTGGAGCTGTCCACCTTACTGGGATCTTCCCACCCTAAGAAATAGAAAGAAAGAATTAACACATTAGAGATACTGTATTTTGATGCTTTGATAAGGTTGATTTCGTTTCCGCTTGGGTTAAACTACAGCGAGCCGTTTTATCCTGAATACCACAAGACTTGTCTCAACTCTTAAGAGTTTAATCTCCTTTCTTTCTTCACCCACCCTGTGTATTCATTCACCTGAAGCCAAAAAGATTCATAAGATTCTGCTTCCGTCCCACGAGTGACTCTGCACAGTCATCGACCGACATTACATTTACTACTGTCTTGTCTCCTATCTGAAGAAAGGAAGATAGATCTGGGCTTCTATTCCTTCATTGAGCGTTACTGGCTGTAATTGGGCTACCAGGGCCTAAGGCATGCCACGTGGCCTCTTGAATGAAATTGACAGACGCTTGCTTTAAATTCCACGCACACACCAAAGCAGTCTCAGCTGGTAACATATTCACAGACGGAGATGTTTGTGCGTCAACGCCCACACATCTAACTAGGCAGACAGACAAGTACATGCCTGACCATACTCCCTTCATTCACATCTGAGTTGAGCTCTCCACCAGCTTAATAATGCCAATTAACGGAACCTGAGCATTTGGAGATAAGCCGCTGTTGGAAACAAACCCAAGAGAAACAGGCACAGACCACCCCCAGTGAGGAGAATAACACACAGATAATGGTTCTTTGGGAAATTTCCAAATTGCATGCTTATGTCCAACAGTTTCCTTTTTTGGTAATACATATATTTGTATTATGATCCTGTTCAGCAGGTCAGTGTTATGTTGTACTACTGCAGTGGAGAATTTGAATTCATGACTGAGAACACAGAAATGTGATAACTGATAGTAAACAGGTTGCTAAGAGGAATTTGGGGGGATTTTTCTACAGCATAACAGGATAAATGTTCAATTTAAGAGCAATGGTTTATATTTTCATTGCACATATCATACTGTTGGTAGTGCTCTAAAAATCTTGAATGATCACGTTTCTATTCTCAAATGTAATGCCCCATTCAACAAAAATGTTATGCATTGAATCCTGGACCTCTATTTTCATAGTTTAACTTCCCCTTTTGGGTTAAAATCCATTCTCTTATACTGTCTACTCACACATTCTTCAGTTTTGGGGCTAGAGACAGTTCTTAGCTGGTTTTCTATAATAAATATAGTGCTATACAATAGGACTATATGTACTATGTTTTCTTCACTTGCTATAAAATAAGTGAATAAATCCTATAAAATGCAATCATTTCAGAGCTTCTCATGTCTATTCTTATATCTCAGTTCGGTTTCCATGTGGATTGTTTTATCTCCATTGAGAACTTTGGGTGTGTTGTCTGGTTCATGCTTATGGCTGGGGGAATAAATGATTTGGAAACAGGAAAAATATATATCAGTATGCATTTAGAGTGATCGATCATCTTTCTCTTCTGGGTAAATGTCTCATGTTTGTATGAGTATATTTGAGATGAAATATGAGGTTATAAATACAAAGTAACCAAATAAATAAATAAATAAATAGCTGGAAGCAAAATGTTGTCTATTACAATCCTTCTTTGACATAACTTCCTTGCTGCTTCTTCTCAGTTTGTACATCTGGTCTGTTGCCCCAGGACCCTATTAAGATATGAGCTGGGAGTTGCTGAAATAGGCCGAGTAAAGCTTCAAGTAAAGCTGTTTTCACACTACCAGTGGGACAGACATTAGTAATACTATATTCAAGTCAACTGAGTCACAGATGTCTATGTACACTCTTTAGTAATTACTCCTCTGGGCTATTACTAGGCTCTGCCAAAACCCTGTTTTAACAACATATAGTGTTGACTGACTTATGAATAGACAAAGAGGGAAGGCAAAACAGAGTAATCACTTTCTTCAGCACAAAATGCATCAATAGCAGTAAAGAGATCTTTAGGGGGCACAGAGGATGACACTTATGTTCTGTTGTTGGAACAGTGCTATGAGGGATGCTGCTAATAAAGTTCCTAAGGCTAGTCTATGAAAAAATTGTCATAGTTGGTCTGTGGCTTACAAAAAAATAGAAAATAAAAAAATTAAGAATGAGACCACAGCATTGTTATGGCTCCTCAAAAACTTTGAGTTTGTGGTTCCTAAGCCACTCTTTTAGTTATTTAGTGGAATAATTCAAATCTTTGCCTATTTGAAAGACCCAATAGTCCCCAAGCTTCCTGGCTCTTGTCTTCAGACGTAACTTCAACTTTCCACTGCATTCCACTTTCGTCATGGATTTATTTTGTGAAGTAAAGCATTCCCCCAGCCGCATCACACATGATGCTACCACCTCCATATTTCACAGACAGATTAATGTCATTAAGCTTGCATGATGACATTGACCTTAAAATGTAACAATTGACAATGTGGTCAGTGACATTCATTCTAGTCTCTTCAGACAACAGGCCATCTCTCCACAAATTAAGGTGGTCGTTAACTATAAATATTTGCAAATTGTGATTCTTCTTTTTGGGTCGCCTCTGGAGTAATAACCTTTTCCTCTAAGAGTGGCCTTTCAGGCCAAGTTGATACAGGATCCATGTCAATATGAATAATGGATTCTCTTACCAGCTCGGGACAACAACCTAATAAGAATATCAAAAGTTTACAAAACCATGGCATTATCATCTGGCCTTTCAAAAATTGTCTAAATACATACAAATCGTGTGTATTTTGCTATTACTTAATGTGCTTATTGTATATAAACATTTGAATTGGAAGTAAGTTAAATAAAATTTCAATACTCTGGCACTTACGAAATAGAAATAATTGTGTTCATCTTAGCTGACTTAAAACAAATTGATTTCTTGTCATACAGAGACATGAGATGGTTATGTGTCTTTTTTTCAAGAAATATCTGATTTCAATTGTATTTATATGGTGAAGTTTCTGTTTCCTCTGTCAGTATTAAAGAGAAATATTTCTAACTCCTATCTTGGACAACTACCTCAGACTCTGTGGAGAGGAGCTAGAGTTCATAGTCACAGCAGCATCAGAACTTCTCAACCTCGAGTGGAGAAAAATCCAATGATATACCCCACAAACTCTCTGGATAATAACTAAAGTAGGTGACACACAGTGCTTGATTTTCTAGCCATATTGGGTGGTTCCATTTTCTGCTTGATGAATTTTGGCTCTTTAAATAAAAAGCAAAGCTTCAAGAGGGTGTGAAAACATGAAATTTATGTGAACGAGAAAAAAAAAAGCTAAGTTGCTCCTTACATATGCTGGTGGATAATACATGTAGCTGTGTTTGCACACAGAATTCCAGGGCAGAGAACCTTGAACATTTGAACGTGTTGAAATCTTCGCATCAACAAAGTGAGATTACCGAACGTGACTGGCTCCACCTGCTTGTGACCGCCTCTGACAGGTTGTGACTAGAAGTGACAGCTTGTGATAAGTCTGAAATGTCACAGTAAAGAGGATGTGCAGAGACTGTCAGTTTAACAGGTATTATGCTGAAATGAATGTTTCCCTTTGACAACCGGATCTCGGAGACAAAGGACAAACGTTTGCTGGTCAGCTGACATGTGGTGTCTCTTGTGAATGTGTTGCACTTGGCCAGGACATGATACACCTGTCAAGACGTGGTGCTAGCTTGAGCTGTGAATCTGCTAATGTGCAGATCACTTCATGTAGATTGTCAACGATGTGCTGTATGTGGAATGTGGTAATATTTAGAACACAAACACCCGTCACAGAACAGTGAACAGTTGTCACGAACATCTTCCAGATAAGCTTGCTGTAGAAAAGCCCAGTGCTTTTTGTTTTTACTCAGCTTTTTTTGTCTTCATATGAGCCATTTAGGGACTCAGAATAAACTTTCTAAGCCATCTGGAAGTCAACTATGAAAAACTTTCTCCCTGCCCCCCCCACCTCTCATTCCTTCCCTCTCTCCGATGCCTTTACTCCACGAATGTCAGTAATCTATTTCCAAACAATGCACACTCAAATGGGCTTCAGCACATTTACTTAGGCTGGGCAGAGTGCTCCATCAACATAGTCTTAATGAAATCCTGAGTGCAACGATCTGCCCTGGATGTCTGCCCAAACAGAATGAGAAAAAAGAGTGAAGACATGCAGTTAGAGCCAGAGAGGATGAGTGACAGGGAGATGTGGGGGGTGGAGGCCATAAAGAAAGAAAGAAAAAAAAAAAAGTAATTTGATGACTTTTCTGACTTTCTTTTCAATAATGTCATATGGAAATGAACAGCGGTATTCCAACATGTATTCCAATGAAATAATGTAAAACTTTGGGGAAATCTTTACTTATACACTACACAAATTGTAAACAGTTTGACATTCTGCAACGATCCCTTTGTTTCTTTAGTTTAAGTTTTGGTACTAACTTAACTTACAAAAAGCCTGATTCTTGTAATTCTTTTTTTTTTGTAATTTTTGCAAATGGGATTTGCAAAAATCTTGTCCTTATTTACTGTATCATATAATTATGGATGTGGAGTGAGGGCTGAGGGCCATACTGAGAGAGTGAAAGAAAAGAAATCCAACCTACAGTGTGTCTGACCACAATATTCAAGCCCACTAAGGTATTGTATAAAGTTGTAACCACAATTTACAATATGATACTTTGTTTAAATAAGTATCCCGCTTCTCAAAACATCAAAAAATGAGCAATGCAATTTTAATGAGCACCTTTTAAACTGATACCTACGAAGTCACCAAGGTAGTGAATGGATCCCTGTGTATAATTAAAACTCATTATACCTACAGCTTCTTCCCGAAAGACTCAGAGGCATATAAGAGGACATTAATAAGCAAATGCTGACAATGGAAACAAAGAAACACATCCTCTGGGTCAGGAATCGTGTTGTGGAGAAGTTTAAAGAGAAACAGGTGGACGAGTCTGGCAACATCACAACTGTAAAATATGAAATTCATAAATCATTACGGAAGCGTGATAAGGGGAAAGCCATTGTGATTAAAACACTTCAGTATTTTTTTAAAGATCCTCTTCATCAGAATCAATTGCACTTACTAGCATTTAGTTGAAAATTTATAGCAAATCAATTCTCCAGGTTTTAAAACAGGCCTTTTCATACCATCTAGTGGCACCACCAAATTAAATCCAGTTAGTATCAATCTTTCTTTTGTGTTAAAATCTAATTTTAGAAATTGACCTTGGCCTCAATTTCTTCAGAGAATGTGGGATATAAGCAATTACAATCACTTATCTAACTGGGGCGAAAGCTGAATAGCCCTAATTTTTCCCTTCAGTGCTACTGGGAGTGTGGTTGAGAAGTGCCCTGTTATAAAAACACTAAAGGGCTAAAATTGATGTATTGGGGGGTTTTATGCCTCAGCATGTGGTCATCCATTCACCTCTTTGTCCCCAAAATTTGGAATTAAAATATGGAATGAGATTTAGTTAACACTTAACAGCTGTGCCACTAACTGTGTTTATTTTTGATGAGATTTAGTTCTGTAACATTTCTAAATGAGCTGTTATTGAGAATGGTAAACAAAAATGGAAGCTGGAAGCCAGAAGTATTACATATAAGGTCTATCTATAATGTGTGGATTATTTTAAGTATTCACTTGGATTTCTGGCAATGAAATACAATCTGAACATATAGGGGTAAAATTAGATTAAAACAAGCAAACATTTTTCTCAGCCAGAAATGATGATAGCAATATGAAGGTACAAATATTGATTGTTCATGTCGCGCCTTGTGTTGTGCAAAATTTTAGTTTTGAAAAAGACTGGTTTTGATGAAGTAAAATAACAAATCTCTCCTTTGTAACTTTTGTATTCTGTGCAGAGGTATGTTTATTGAGAGCTTTCATATAAATCAGGTATCTTTTCCTCTGGTTTAGTGAGCAGGATTACGTGAGCATGATTTGTTTCATTGTGAGAATGCAAATACAGTCAAACAGTCACAGATGGCAAATCAAAGCCCTACTTATACTGACTGTGGCAAATATGACAGAAGATATAAATCAAACTAACAATTTATGTGGATGAGTACACTTTGTTACAGAAACCAGGTATGCATCATGTTTGTTGTTTTTTACAATTTATAACTGGCTCATATAGTATGAACTGTTTAGATGTCCTATTTATTTAAGACAGTTAAATTATTTATTCACCCTAATCTTCACTGTATTTAGAAAACCTCACTTTCAGTCATCAGCAGCAGGTTAAAGAAAATAATGTCTTAAAGCAATATGCTTGTGCTTGATTGTGTTAACTCCCAGTAGCATGTTCGATCACTCCAAACATGCTACTGATTGGAGGATGTCCTAACTGGAAGTGAAGACATGTTTATGTTTGTATGATATCAATTTCTATGCTGCAAATGCTAAGCTACTAAATGAAAAAAATCATATGGGAGACATGGAGGACAACTGTGTAGAAAAATACAAATATAAAGACAAAAAGGGGCATCCACATCATCATTATGGACTTGCACCTCATTAACCAATAATCTATCATCTTAACTCGGAGTGTATGTAATTGTTTTACAGCAAACAAAGAAACATGTTAAAAAAACAACTTGTTGCCCTGAAAGCAGTGAGAGTAGGATGGGATGCTAATAGTAACCAAACAAATGACAGAAACAACGGGGAAGTCCACATAGTGTGAGCGCTGGAGCGAATCTGAAAGAATGTCACGCGGGTCACGGGGATTTGACGGATGAGCTTTGTTACCGGCTCTTTGTGACCCCGCCTTTCAGCCTCTCTCAGCATCAATAGCACAAGCAAACATAGAGGCAGACACACAATCACCTCTAAAGACAAATAAGAGATTGTATGCGAGTGTATATAATAACAAACACAAATATCTAATCACGTTGGTGAGGTACGCATTGGACATGAGCCGTCGACAGTCTTGACATCACCAGCTGAGCCACAGGTGGAAATTATAAGTAAAATCTGACCCTCTACTGCCCATTGACAATGAACCCTCCGTTATAGATATAATATGTGTGCGCATCACAGAAACTCCCAAACAAATGTGTGCACGACTACATGTTCTGGCTTCTCTGCTCAAAGATATGCATTAAATCTGTAACTGTGCAATATCAGGCTGGCATCTTTAACCAGACTGGAAGTGTTTTGTGAAAGATGCTTTTGCCTCAAGCAGAGCAGTTTAAGTATGCTTTGAACTTGTTGATAAGTGATGGCAAAATGGAGTCTGTGATCTGTGGTGAAGAAAGAGCTGTGATAAAAGAAAAAGAAGTCTGGATTTACTGATTTTGATTTGTGCCTTTGGTCATAAGATATCGATCAATACTGAAACAAAATTCTGGATAGCATCAGCTAAAATGAGCGTCCTCCATAAGGAGACTGGACTCAGCTGAAAATCATCTGTAGAGAGCCCAAAATACAACTGTTGCTATCAAGAGAAATCAGTGAATGTGCTTGGACATCTGATCAATATGTCTTCCATCAATGTTATTTTGTATACCGTCCACTGGAAGGAAACCTTGGGGCAGAACGTGAACTTGTTTAATGGAGTTATATTCCTTTTGGCCTGAGGTTCATTGGGCTCCCTGGAATAAACTGGAGAGAAGGGAGTCTAAAGGGTGTCTACATTTTTCTCCAAGATATGTATTTTTTTTCCTTAAATATAAGAACATTTTCAATTTCAGAGCAAGATTTCTTATTCTAACTTTCGGATGTTATGATACTTTTCCATAAGTTTCCTTGTACACACCAAAAAAAAAAAAAAGACATCTTCCTTGCTCTTTACCCTGCTTCTCCTCAAAACAATGTTTCTAGAGTCAAATTTAATGCCTCCTTGCAGTTAAGCTTTCTCTGTCAGTAAAACTTACACCCTCAGTTTTGTTCTCTCTTCTCATTGACATCTGCACTTTATGAGTACAAGAGACATGCCCAAAGAAGGCAGTGATGCCAATGCTACACTATCATTAAACTGACTGGAGCTGTTATCAGGTTACCACTTATTTCTAAGAGGGAGCAAAGTAAATCTAAAATATACCTAAGGATGAAAATTGCATCCTTAGGAAAACAGCAAGAGATGCAGGATTAAAACAGAAGCAGAAGACATTAGTGCACAGTTAATTATTAGCTCACAGTTTTGGTAATGAGGATACCCTAATCTGTAAGAATGTAGGATTTTGCTATTGTGAGATCAAAGTTTTGACCAAGGGCACCACAATATAGGAATTCCCTGAAAATGTAGGTTCTTATTAGAAAAAAAAATCTTTAATATCAATGGATGAATGGATAACTAAGACAGTGAATTCTACATTTTTTCAAAGTTTTATTTTTGGACACCCTAGTCAGGACTCATACCTTATTTAATGGACCGATCAGAAAATAAATGACTATGCAAAATTTTTCTGTATTTCCTTTTGACCAATATATGAAGGCTTATTCACATAAAAAGTAAATGCTGCTGTTAAGAAATAAGCAAAAGCACTCCTAACATTGATAAGATAAAACACCCAGTGGCTAAAGCCTTTAAAATAATTAACACAGTGCACCTTAGTAAGACCAGTGCAGTTCAAGTATTGTTTTGTAAGCCTAATTAATCATGACTTTGGTGAGCAGCCAACAGAGAGGGAGGACAGCCTCCTTCTGTCTTAAACTCCATAACACTGCTCTGGAGTGAACCCACATCCAGGGTTAACACAATTACCAGCATGTCCTCCCAACCATGATCCAGCATCACACTGCAGGCGCTGTAATTGGTGCACCCACAATTGCAGACAAAAATTAGAAAATCAGCAGAGGGAGAGGGGTGATTAATTTGCTCAAGGAGGCCGTTGGTAACTATGTAAATCACTGGATGTCACTGCAATTTCATTTGCTTATTCTGTTGTCCTTGTGTAAAATGAAAGTCTTGCCCACCGACTGGTTAAAGCATTGGGTTATAACCACAGAGCCTGGAAAGTGAAGGACACGAGATACACGCAGCTTAATTACAAAATAGGACCACAACGTCCTGCGGTGCTTGTGCCATGCGTGTCGTTGGTCTGATCCGAAGATTTCAAGGCACACAGGATCAGAAATGTGCAGATATCAGAGTCTGTCTTTTGTTATAATTTAATTTATTTAAAAGCCTAACTGCATGTGGATAGAAGAGGCAGCGGGTTGCGGCATGTGGAGCGCCTCTCTTGAATTGGCAACTAGTGAAGTTGTAGTCAAATACTGATTTGACTTATTTTATCAAAGCAGTACCCTGAAAAACTCCACCTCACCTCATCAAAAACCTTCAGTGTCTTTTTATCAGACAGCTCTCTGGATCAGATAATCCCTTTAAGGAGGACTTTGTAGAGTCTTGCATTAACCAACATCAAAACACTGGCCACAACCTATAAACCCACTGCTTTTGAGTTCTGTTATATTAGTCAGCTTATTCAGCTTTGTTGCTAAATAATACCCATTCAGCAAGGTTTAGCCACAGGGGTCAAGCACACAAAGCATACTATTCCTAGGGAGCAATTAGCTCTCAGTCACCCAAATGTAAGGTCAGATCTCCTCTGGCTTTGACGACACTGCTGCTCATCACACCAGTTGGCAATCAACTCTCCCTGATCGGCTAATGTAATGTTGTTTGACATTATTATCATTAAAGTTTATTTGATAGGGGCAGACACACATTGACATAGACAAACTGAATAAAACAGCAGTCCCATGTCCCACTATTTACCTAAAAAAATAAACTTACTTCTAAACCAAATAGTTTTTGTCTAATGCCATTAAGAAGGTGATAAATAGAATAGAAAACTCTGAAAACTCACAGGCATTCGCAGTGGTTTTGATCCCAAGGTTTGCAAGCATTGTAATACCTCTGATGTCTGTCCTAAAATATACCTTTGTAGATAATATATTCAGATTGCATTCATATTTATTCATAATATATAAGACCCTGCCACTGAGCTGCAATCTTCTGTTGTACACTATGAAGCAATTGCAAAAGAGGAACCCCCATGGCAGTTCTGTAAAACACGTTAAACTTTCCGCTCTCAGGCAGCTCTGTTAGAAAAAAGTGTGTGAGGCCACTGGAGGCTGTCAGCGCAAAAATAAAGAACGGGGCAGGTGAAATACAGGACACGGCTGAAAGAAAGCAAAAGAAGTTAGAAATAAATATGAGAGATTATAAATCCACCTCTAGAATAATAAGAGTTAAGAATAAAAGGAATCTACTCTTAGCTCACAATAATGATATAAAAAAACATATTTCCATTTTCCAACATTTTACCTCAGTTAAAAGAATAACTGTTGTCTCAGTTATACCATTTAGGAGCACTATGTTTTTCTAGAGTCATAAACACATCTGAAATGAGAAGCATTTTCAAAGATTATTCCAGCGGTGTTTGACCTCTTAACCTTCTTTGTCTAGCCAAACTCATTCAAAAAGAGTGTTATTTATTTAGAAATCAATTCAGTTTCTGTATGAGATGAAAACACCTTTGCCTAAAGTGGATTTCTTTTCAGGGGTTTTCCCATTTTGCCATTTCTGCAGTTGGTTCAATGTCTCAAGCATCGCCGCAACAGAAACAACATATAAGCAGACAACAAGCTCTGATTATTAAAGTCTGTATATCAGCAAAGTTGTTGCCATTATTTCTTACTGAAGTGGAAGTCTTACAAACCGAGCAATTTCAATATTTTTTTCTATAAAACGAAATATAGGCGTTTAGAGCAAGATCTCCACCATGACCAGACGGTTGTGTTGTGGTAAAAGTAAAGAAATTTGAAAGGTAGGTTACCTTAAATGCAAAATATATCCATCTCATCATAATTCAGTAATAAATAAAAATAGTTGTGAAATAAAAACAAAATAGGAAGTATACATTTTTGAGTGAATGAATCTGCCTAAGTGCATTTTAAGTATTCTCTGTATGTCATTCCTCTTTTGAATGTTATTGTGTAACATTATGCCTGTGAAGTGTCCAGGATCTATTTAAAACCGTAGCAGATGGAAACACGTGTGCCACATGCAGTAAACAACCTAATTTGTAACAAAAGACTTAAGTAGATTCAATGAGGTGACAGCGGATACACAGTCATGGTGAGATCCCCACACAAACACACTTTTGCATACATTCTGAAACACGCAGACACTCAAAACCACCCACGCAACCTGAGGCAAGCGTGGCGTCCTAATGACCTGGCCCTGTGTGTTTGTGAGGGTGTAAAAGTGTGTTTTGAATTAGGAAGAGGAGAGACAGAAGATGAACTAACGATGGCTGCTAATAATTACAGATCTGTAGCGTGGAGGAGTTAATGAGGAGCCAAAGCCTCCCATGATGCCCCAGTAATAATGAATGAGGAGGGAGAGAGAGGGATGAGGAAGCAAAAGACAGAGAGAAAGAGGTAGGAGATGTCATTTCTAGAGGCTGCAGTGCCCTTTGGTTTCTCTGCTCTTTGGGCATGCCAACAAGAGAGGAGCTTTCCCAGAGGAGGCTTGTCTCCACGCTAATGAAGATGTGACAGTCCTCCAGTCCATGACTTGCGGCATAGCGCAAAAAGCAGAGGAGTGAGCTTAATAAAAAAAAAGAGTGACAGTTCTTCTAAAATGAATGATGCTGAAAAGGTGAAGGGGCTTCAAAAAAGAGTGAGATATTGTCAAAGTCGAAAGTTGACTGACATGGTTTGAAGGGTGTTTCTAAATTGCTTTATGTCAGTAAAATAAACGCATGGAGACTTTAAATTATAGCTACTAGATTAGTCAAGGGGGATTACTTAATGCACAGAAGCAAAAGAAAGGAGAGAATTAAAAACACTCACCAGGGAGCTGGTGTAGCTGGGATCCGACGTGTCTTCCTGCAAATAGCGTGACAGGCCAAAGTCGGAAACTTTGCACACCAAGTTGCTGTTGACGAGGATGTTTCGTGCAGCCAAGTCACGGTGGACATAGTTCATTTCTGAGAGGTATTTCATCCCTGCTGATATCCCACGAAGCATTCCCACCAACTGGATCACCGTGAACTGACCATCGTTTTGCTGGAGGACAGGGATGAGAATAAAGGTCAGTCATTCATTAGTTGCTATCATCACAATGATTGACTCACAGTCACAAGATGCTTTCAATTGCAATAAACAAATTTCGTATATTCTCCACTAAAATACAGTGGTTCTCTAAGCAGAACTTCCCGGCCCGGTATACTTTTGGCTGAGTTTTAAAATCGGATTATTATTTGTAAGTGAAGTGGTTTTAACATTACCTAGAACTTAGAGACTACTGACCAAAGCAGTGGTAACAGTAATGGCAAATAACCCGGAGAAAGCATTTTCTGGTCAGAAGAGACAAAGATTGAGGTAATCGGCCATGATGGCAAAAGTATGTTTGGAAGACTTAAAGTCACTATTTCTAAACTTATAAATACAGCACCAACCATCATGTTGATTTCACTGCAAATGAGGGCAAAATAGTAAATAGACTGAACTTCTGCATCACATTTTTAGACATGCTGACCACTCAAAGGGCTTTTACATTTACCCTTCCACACTATCAATGCCCACACTCTTATACAACTACGTGGTATATGATAGGACTTTTTTTCCACTTCCCCTCAAATCACCTGCTAACAGGCTGAGAAATGATCTTATTTTAGCTGAGTGAATGAATCTGATTTCGACATGGAAGTTCAAGCTACAAAGTGGAGTAAATGACTGTACTATTTTCTGACGCACCAAGGCTTCTCATTTGGATTATCTTCTCCAGAATTAGAGAAGCCTGGCAGTTTATAATTATTAACACAACCAGAGGGCACATGCACACAAAAGACAATGATCGAGATACAGTACGTTGTCACTCAAACACCCACATACGAGAGGGACGTCCAGTGCCGCACAGCTTCATCTGCTTGAATGTTTATTTTTCCATTTCCTCCTTCTTACCAATTGTATATTAATTTTAATTTGCATCTTGATACAATTCTGGGCTCTGGTATTCAAGTATCCATCTGTCCGGTATTAACGCTTGGCACTCTTATCCCTGTCTAAATGCTCTCAATCGTAGGCTTTGAACCTTTGAAACAAAACAACAATTAAGAGAGTAAGAAGGGATCGATAGAAGCACAAGTCGGATGCGGTGGTTAGCAAAGCCAACTTCAAAGAACCTATTTAAACCCACCATAGATCAAAGTGAAATAGAATGCCAATCCATGAGATTGAAGGAGGGAGAAAAAAAATTGAATATTGATTAAGCTGCATGTCAGCTCAATCATCACTATGAAAGAAATAGTCTATCAATAGCTTCAAAGGTTATTAGAGTAAATAAAGGATGATTAACAAATCTGTTGTGGAAATTTTAAAATTATAAATGACTGATATAGGGATTTTAATTAAATACTAAAATAAAATACATAAAAAATAAACATGTTTTCAGTGTGTACCAGCTCAATTAAAACGGCTCTATCTAAATTATACTGAACTAAACAAATTCCAACATCAAATTTGTAGTGAATTTACATGAACATTTCATCTGATTCCCATAAACAACTACATGCAACTCGCTTTCATAGAGTTTACTCACCCTTAGGAATGAGTCAAGTGCACCATTCTCCATAAATTCTGTGACAATCATGACTGGCCGGCTCTTTGTGACGACGCCCTCCAGACGGATAATGTTCGGATGGTCAAACTGGCCCATGATGGAGGCTTCAGAGAGGAAGTCTCGCCGTTGCTTTTCAACGTAGCCAGCCTTCAGGGTCTTGATGGCCACATAGATCTCCCTCTTACCAGGCAGCTTCAAACGACCCTTGTACACTTCTCCAAATTCACCTGGTCAGAAACAACGAAGCATAGTGGAGCTGTCATCAGAACGAAGAGCCGATCTCCTTGATCAGTTCAAAGTCATTGTAGTTTTTTCAATTAGTCACACTTTAGATGCCCTAACGTGCTAATTCATTATGTGTGCTTCAGGCATGCTGAGTGTTTTCTTACACGAATAGTAGTGCTGATCTGCTAGTGATACTCACAACAGTGTGGTTCCTTCTGACTCACAGCAGTCACCTTATCCTAAAATACTGCCAAGCGTCTTTGTATTCCCAAACTGAAGGAAATCAGCCAATAACTATCTAGTAAATTTCTGGCACCAATTTAATTAATTATCACCAGCTTGCTGTCCTGTAGAGACACCACACCAAGATTTCAGCAGAAACGGAAATCCTTAATTAGTTAGCCACCTTGCTTTCTTATCTTTACCCGAACTCACACCTAGCTTGCTGAGTAAGCCATGGTTCGGGAGCTATTCCAGGTCCAATCACACTACTACTATTTTTGCATCCTAATGAAGGAGCACAGAATGCTCTAGTGCCTGTAAAACTAAAGTGTTTCCAACTATAGGGAGAGGCATGGAATAAACATGAACACAATGCAGCCGTCTGTTTAAATATGTTCTTTCAGAACTGCTAGTAACCAAACACCAAACATACATTTTAAAAGACAGTGTGAATTCCATTTTAAACAAGGGTCCACACTGTTTTACATGTACATTTGATGAAAGTGTGTGACTGTAGGCAAAACATTGCAAAAAACAACACTATTATTCAATAAAATAAATAAAATAGAAACACAGAAAATTAATTGAAAGGCTTGAATTATCCTCCTCGGGGTCCCAAGCGCAACATGTTGCTTGTACGTTTGACTTTGACTGTTTGTCAAATAAATCATGACTTATTTATTTGACAAATGCTCTGACTCTCTGACCTACCACAAATACAGGTTAAACTCAATGGCACACAGACATGCACTTCAAATACAATATGCAGAAGCATCTGAAATCACAGCATTCCACATCCACATCATGTCTCAAGAAACAGCAAATGTCCACAGAGAAATGTGTTGCTTCAATATACTGTTTGCCATACCTGCACCGATGACCTCCTCAATCTTGACAGTGGAGACATCAATCTCTTTGGCGAATTCTCGCACTGCCTCGTTAGGGTCCTCGTAAGTGAAGGGGTCAATGTAGATCTTCATTCCCGGGGAGCCTGAGAAGTGGGTCGGGCAGCCCAGTGGGGAGGGGCAGTTAGACATGTCGGCTCGCAAAGAGAGTTCTAGGACAACCAAAGCGCTCAGTGAGCTTTTCAAGAAGGTGATAGTCTTCCTTTACACTTAAGTAAAAATATTCTAGAAATGTCTTATTGTTAAAATTAGTCCCTAGATTGTAGCTTAAGTTTCAATATGACAAAATGTTACAACCTCTACAAGCTCTTAGTACTGGAGAAGCTGATTTCTTTAGAGCCCAAATCAGCACCAAGACAGAAAATGACAGGTGAAAATATATTTGCCTTGTACAGAATAAGTGGTTGGTTACAGGGACAACTTGCTTCAAAGAAGAGAGAAAAAAATCTTTGCTGGAATAAAATGTGAAACTATAAAATAAAAATAAGAAAGCAAAGCATTAGAGGCAATACAGAGAGTCTACGGTGTATAGAAAGCAAAAATGCATGCCTTTTTTTTATTCCTTTATCCCTTACACTGGCAATATCTGCTCTTTCATCATGGTAGAACCAATTTTCCAGCAGCGTTTTGCTATAGGAGCTCATAAAAAGATAAAACTGCCATGCCATCAACAAGCTCTTTATGCAATTCTGCAACAAGCGGACAGTTCAGACCGGAGATGTCTTTCCAAACGAAGGAAAGGTTTACTGTGTTGACAGGTTAGGTGGGCGGGGGAAAAAAAAAACACTTGTAAACAAATTTAATATGCTCCAAAAGGACGAACAGCCAGCAACCAGACATGAAATCATCATCTGCTGTGACATCGAAGGACAGACCAGTTTCATAGGGGTTGCTTGATCCAAACTTTGCCAGCTATAATTTGAATAAATCTGTCTATAATCAAGTAAAATGTATGCCTGCTCATTTGCATGAACAGGACAGAAGGACAGAAGGGTCTCAAGAGACAATGTTAGGGTAGGTTCCAGGGATCAAATTACCTCACCATGCAGTTAACACTGTAATTGCTTGAAACCCAGTTTAGGTTAATTTAATTCATCATATGCTTTTATCCATTGTAAAGAGTTTTTAAAGCTTTGCTTTGAATACTGTTTTACTATTTCCAAGGGTTGCCAGGGCAAAGCTTGATATTTCAACAGGGAACCATGCCTGGCTACAAGCACATGTCTCAAGCTAAAACTGAATCTCAAACTCTGCACACCCATTACTTTCTAACTCTTACTCTAGAGCCCACTTTTATCTATAATTTAAAACGCAAACAGTTTATTTTTCTGCCTCCCTATGGTACAGCCCTGGTTAACTGGACTCATCTTTTTCTGACCACTGGCTAAAAACATAGACTCTCAATTTAACATGAATATTTTAAAGGGACCTCGTCTAAGTGTATGAAGTAAATGTATCAGAACATCATTTCTATCTTTACCAACATAAAAAAACTTGTCCTTTGTAGGGAGAGGATGCACAGCTCTTCTCGTGGACTTTGAGGTATTGACCAACATTTTGCAGTTTTCTAGAAAATTAGCATCAATTAGACTGTGTTTTTGTTTTATAAAATTGAAAACATGAACATATAAGGGAAAATATATGTTGTCATTCCTCTTATGTAACTTATCTTTACTCTGTGCTAACTAAGGTCAACTCTTCGTAAAGGATGTGTAGATGCCTAGTTGTGCAAGGGTACATTTTTACTTCTGCCACGAAGAAAACAGTCTTGAGTAATGAATATGTTCCATTTAGAATAAAAAAGGGATATTATCACGGAACAGAAATTAATCAAAACTTTGCAATGCTTCCTGGCGAACAAGCCAAAAACAAAAACAAAACAAAACAAAAAAAAAGAAAAGAAAAAGGAAAAACAGCTCCAGCACAACAACCTCAAAAGCAGGGACTAGTGTGAGAGTTGTCCTGGAAGCATAGAGCGAGTTTGTGCATTTTAAGTCAATTGGTTTTATTTTTCTTTTTTTGCCGATTAATTAAAGTTACATTTTACCGTACAGTACCATGAAATTTTCTGTCATTGACCTATTTGTCTGCTATGCTTGTTTACTAAGTGGGTCTAATGTATTCACAAATCAACCACACCGAACCAGTGCTTCCAATGATCTAATGCAACTGTGGGGCAAATCAAATTAGTGGTCTTTCTTAACAGGATTTACATTCAGTCTTAAGACAAATAGGAATTCCGGCTTTTTTTTAAAGCTAATCTTTTTAAGTTAAAGAACCGTTTCATACTTTCAGCAAGGGGACTCACTGTCCACCAATTTATTTTCTCTGACAAAAATTTAATTTCATATGTCTAAGCATTAATGAAGAGCTGGCAATTAACTGTTTTCTGTGATTATATTTGTTGAGGAATTAACAAACAGCAGCAGGGCAGTATATCCCTACAGTGGGTTCATTTTCATTTCATGTCTGTCTAAGAAGCAGACTAATCTACTTTAGTTGCTCACGGTATTATGAGCTGAGGTTCCTGACTCAATCTAAACTAATTATCCATTGTTTGATGTTGGAAAATCATCTGTCACACACTTAGGCCAATTAGTGTGAAACTCACTCTCAGTTTGTATGTGTTAGGGTTTAAATGGTACAAAGGCACATTGGTGTTTTTGTGCTATTGTGTGAAGGTAATGTCAGTGAAATATCTGGGTTCTATTGCAACTCATCATCTTTCAAATGAAAAATGGTAGGGGTGTAACACTGAACAGAGACTTTTTGAGAGTTTTTGAGACTTACAAAACGTTTATTTTAAAATGTTCTTTGGCATCAGGACCAACGTAAAATTACACAGGCGTAAAAACTGAAATATATTGACTTGTCAAATAAGTAAAGCAAAAGCGGATTCTTAGCATTCCCCAAAAGAGTCCTTAAAGTTACTTTTGCTTTGTGCATAATCTTGTCTAATAGGCAATGCATGCATTGCTACAACCATACTCTTAATAATATAATAACCTGCAAATGCTACCATGTCTGCCAAAGTGTAAAATACATCCCTCATAAAAAGTTAAACAACAAATGTGTTATGGAATCCAGCTAGCACTAGTTTTATTTGGTGGGTTTCCAATTTCATTAGCTAATTCCTTTTATTGCATGTATGGCCTTTTATTGCAAAGGCAAAACAGATTTAGAACTTTGAAATTCAAATGATTCCTTGATGAAAGGAAAAGAGAAAAACATGCAACAGTGTTATTAGGGAAAATCTCAGAGTCCACCAAATTAGGTCACCTTGGTTCATCATGTGAACTATTTTTTTTATTATTTCATGTGTTTACCAGTTTGTTTGTTTCAATATCCCCCCTGGGGAACAATGCAATGTAAAAGGTAGTCATTCAGTTGCTTCTCTAAATCTACTTTATTTACACAATGAGGAAGACATGTGTGTGTGTGACAACATCTGGAAAAGCAGGCAGCTGGGTGAAGCACAATTTTTGGAAGTTTATATAAAACAATTGACGGAGGGGCTCTCTTTTATTATTGTGCTGAATACTGACATTATCAAACTGTCACTCAAATCTTAAGAGAATAGAGGAAAACAAAACACCATGAGGTGTTGTGGCGATAGAGGGAGTTTCTGAGTGTAGGAAGTGTGAAGGTTTAACAATCAAATCTGTGAATAGGACCCCTTATAAGCATTCCATTTCCTTTTCATTTCAGATCTCTTCTTTAGGTGTACAGTTCTTTGAACCTTAATATTTTACAAGCTGCATTATGCTAATTGAATCAGGTTCACCCAAATATAGTTATGACAGAATTGACTCCTATAGTTCTTGTCCACAGCGGCTTTAATGAGCCCCAAGCTGCCACCTTTCTGTGACTTTGACACAAAGTAACTGTGTTGAAACACTTTGCTGTGTCAGGTTCAACAAAACTCAATTCCCCGGGTGAGAGTCCCTTTCTCAGACTGCTTGGTTGGCAGATTGTAGAGCTTTCATATGGGCTACAAAGCCTGTACACGTTCCTTTGTGTGCATGTGTGCGTCTGAGTGTGCCTGAGATTATTTGTACGCCCCTCTGGGCTTTGTGTTCCTCATCAGTGCATGCCCGGAAAGAGCTTAGACAAGACTCAATCATGGATATCATGCACCCCGAAGAAATTTTAGTCAATGTCACAGAGCACAGAAGAGACAATTATATCCACAAATACCTACCTGATCAATTTAGTTTTACGACATCTCTATTTTAACTTTAAGCTGAACATAATACGGTACCTGGTAAGTATATTTATACACCTTTGACTATCAAACTCTCTGATAGACATATTCAAAGCTGCAGAACACAGCAATTTACTCCCTTGGATTTCATTTAGATATATTTGGGTAAAAAGAAATGCAATTTTGTCACATTTTTCAAATCTATTCTCTTTACAAGTATTGGCTTCTTTATGGTGATCACATAAGATGCCGCCCCCCCCCCAGGACCCCATTCCCCCTTTGGGAAATGATCCAGGGTGTACCCTGCATCTCGCCCCAATGGCTGCTGGAGATAGGCATCAGTCGCACTGTGACCCTGCAGGTTTAAATAATGGATTGATGGATCTTTTAAACCTTTTTGTTGTCTTTCAAAGTATTATATTAAAAAAGCCCATTGTTCTCTGAATCCTTCGGGAGATGAGCCTGCACCTAGATGTGTGAAAATGTCTGCTTTGATAAATAAACTCCAACTTTTCCATTATTCTTAGTCATCACTCTTCAGTTTTTCTACTTTCTAATTTGTAATTCTAATGTGTTATTGTATTGCATTGTTCCGGATCTGACAGCAGACATCCATTAAGTGAGGGAAAGTCAATAAAGCCTAATATGTTGCATAATTACAATAAGAAAAACACAGCACAATTTTGAGTTGCCAGTCTTTTACCAAAGTGTAGTGTCCACCACTTCCTGCATAAACAACCATTATTTTAGAAAATTTATGTAAACATGCCAGGGTGGATTCTGCGTTGTTGCCATTTGCAGGCTCGTGTTTAATCTAAAATGTGCACTGTAATAATAAAAAGGATCACATTTAAATAAAACAAGTGAGAAAAGGTTGTAAAAGGATTTAGTCAAATTTCCAGGTCCATTTAGGTATCCTCTATTTCACTGAATACAATTCATTTTTCTTTTGGCATTCTAAATGAATTCAATAACCCAACACAAACTGGGAAAACCCACATACACACTGTCTTCCTCTTGTGTTAGGGAAACCATTCTTGTCAGCCTTGTGCCTACTATTGCTGTAATAATGGTGCACTAGTAAATACAATACAATAAAAGATTTGTAAGCATGGTTCACCATGTTAGTGAATACTTCATATTCAGAAAATATTTCATGTTTTACCATTCAAACAAGGTCAGAGTCATCAGGAAATTATACTAAAACTGTTCATTTTCATGGTTTAGGCGATTACACAGTAGAACAGTTTTTTTATATGTGTAGAAATTTAAAGAAAAAAAAAATAGGTACTGTAAACTAACCCTTTAGCAATTGTGACTGCAATTATCAGAGTGGACTCACCTCTTCCTGTGCTGTAATGTTGCAGCTTGTCACTGTACACTGCCTCCTTGCTGTATGCTCTTTTCCTGAGAGAGAAGCAAACATTGAAAGAGAATATAAGAGTCGACATGATGAAAGGCAAGATGTCTCATGATGTTCTGTGCTGCCTGAAGATGACGCAGATGAAAATAAATCAGTTTCAGCGGATACCAATAGCAGATGAAGTTTATAAAAATGAGTTGATTTTTAATTAGACCTTGATAGGATCTTTTTTTCTTTTCATGTCTCCTCTGCTTCTGCATCAAAAGAGGCTGCCCTATTTGATGAGCACTTGACTTGCTCAAACTTGCACATCACCGGTGAAAATTTAACTTTCATATATTTTAAGTGGAGCAAGACAGGAATTTGACAATGTGACAAACTGCTGCAAAAAGAGATGGGCTTAATGGGGCAGAGTTGTCACAGTCTCTATGGAAAAAAAAGTCTTCCTTTTAAAATGTAACAGCTTTTGCATTTCTATCAAATCTATTGATTTTTTTTTGAAATCCTTATATTAGATATCTTCATTTTACTTAGGGTAGGGAAGAGGAAACATAAGAACAATTCCTGCATTGTCCAAATATATAACTTTTGTTGTTTTCCAGTTCATAATTAATCCAACTCAAAATGACAAATACGTTATTTTATTTCAACTTCATTAAGCATTTCCATGATAGGCTTGAGATCTCGACAACAACAAAAACATTTGCATAACATTAGCATTAATGTAAACAAAATTTGCATTAACTAAAGCTGAAAAGTTCTACAGAGCAATCTTAGCACTTGACTGACACTGGTAAAGTAAGCTAATATTCGCTGGGTTACTTTGAGAGTACATACAATAATTGTCAAAAACCTTAGTACACTCTGATACCAGTAACCAGTCAGTGTCAAGGGGAGCATAACTACTTTTATTCATTCATCATTCATCTCAGTGACAGCAGTAAGATGAATAACACTTTTCACAATTTAGCACAAAGGAGAAAATAAGGAAAACTCTGGTTACCTGCTGCACACAATGGAGATGGCAATAAGCGAGACAATAAAGACCACTCCAGCAGCTGCTGACCCCGCAATCAAAGGAAGCTGTTCCCTCAGCTCAGACTTGAAGTCGTCTACACAAAGAAAGGGTAGAAGGACATGTAATGAAAATGAAATAAACTGTAAATGATACGCATGCATACACACTCTGTTTATTTATCATATATACATTGGTAGCTTTTCTTGTTTTTGTTTAGTAAAAACTAGAAAAGAGGTGGCAAAATATTTTTTTGTAACTCATTTAAATTCTGCTGAGAGGTGCTTATGGAAACCCTGTTGTGTTTGACTAAGAATACGTGTAATAAACAAGTGGACATAAACAGTTGTTGAAATCGTGGCTTTACAAGTGTTAATAGAAAGCCATTTACTGTCAGTCATCCACTATTTTATTTTAACTAGTGTTGACTGTGGCAGGCCTGGAGGACAACCTAAAAGTGCAAAGGCAGCAGAATCCTCAGCTATCTTTTTGTGCGTGCCAGTCTTTTTGCGACTTTGAGACCCGGAGCACAGTTGTTAAAGCAAAATCACAATTTAGCATGCTGAAGGCAAATCAGCAGCTTCTAAATCCCATCCCCCATGCAGGATGGACGCATTGGATTAAAGTGATAAAGGTAGACCTAATGCATCTTGGGAGAAGTGTGAGAGCTGCAATATGTGAGGGAGCTCAATATAACATGAATTGGTTGCTTTTTTAACTTGTACGTTTTTCAAGAATATTTCAATAAAACATTGTGAATAGCTTTTTGCAGTTTCCCGGCACTCTTTCTATTATGTTTTGATGCATATTCGTTGTGAGAGGTCTACATAAATCTTTCCTTTGAGAACACCAACAGTCCCTTGACAGTTTGAAATCATGTGGAAGGCTCTTCCAGTGGTAAATATGTTCCCATAACTTCGAGACTTACTCCAGGTGCACAGAGACAAAATAAAATCTCTTCTTTAAAAGATCGGTCAAGTTTCTTCCATGACTTTGTGTGTCCAGAAGAGTAAAGAGAAAATGATGAAAAAGTATACAAAAATGTCCTGGCAGGAGGACACAAAGGATTAAGAAATACATTTATTTTAAGGGAGACAAGGTGTTTACTTTATGAGGAAATGAAGCGGTTTGACGGCAGGAGAAAAGACTGGTAAGAGGGGCCAGGAGGTGGAGGCGTGGGTGTTATCGTCGACTGTCCTCTGGTGCCTGCTGCTAATTGCCTTGACGAATGTCGTGCTATGGCAACCGGCCAAGGGATGAACCATAAGCAGCATGCGCGAGTGTGAGGTATGTGTCCCCGTGTGTGACTGCATGCATGCGTCTAAACTCACACTCATGTTTCAGAGAACGATTATTTGTGAAGAGAGGGTGAACAGAGGGCTCACGACTGTGCCTCCACATCACCTCTGCACAGGTAAATAGCCAAAAAGATAAGCTCTATCACCTGACATTTTTCTCTCCATTAAGACTCAACCATAGCATAAAGTAATGTGATCTTCATTACTAATAATACGCCCATATCTGTCAAGTTTTGGATTTGCCACTGCTCGCTGTGAACCGTCCCACCTGCCCAACCAAAGTGCAATGTCCTTTACACTTTAAGACACGTTTACTAGAAATTTAAAATACCTGTCAATCACTTAAGAACTACAATTAGGAGCTCTAAATCCTAATTTTGCTGATAGGCCTACCTTTATTGTTCTTGAGATGCTGTGGACATTGCTGAGTATGCCCACAGCCTAAATGAAAACACAAAAGGGAACTTAAGCACATTTATTTGCTTTATGTATTCATCAACTATATCTATATGACAGAATCCCTTGCAGTGTTAACTTGAAGGGATTCATGCAAAAATTCTGAATTACTGCATTAATGCGCCATGGTTAAGAGGCAATCAGTCTATAGCACTGTATAGGCATAATGGACGCACAGTTTGCTTTGATAGATGCTTTGAGATCCTCCGACTTGTTGCATATGGTAACGCTCATCTTCCTCTTGACGAAAGGTCTTGGGAGTTTGCTGGTCAATGCAAAACAGGAAAACCATACCATTATGGAATACTATTGAACTAGCTTTTGGCTCCTTTCGTAATGTGTGCAGGTGTCAAGTCCTGCTGGAAAATAAAATCAGCATTTTCATCCAGCTTGTCAGGAGAGGGAAGCATGACATTCTCTGGAATTTTCCAGTAGAAGGCTGATTGACTGTGGACTTCAGAAAGCACAATGGACCAAAACTAGCAGATGGCATGGCACCCCAAACCATCACTAATTGTGGAAACTTCCCACTGGACATGAAGCAGGCAAAGTTGATTCTTCATCTTTTCACTGTTCCTCCAGAGCCTGGGGCTTTGATTTCCAGATGAAATGCAGAATTTACATTCATCTGAATAGAAAACTCTGGTCCATTTTGTAACAGTCCAATTCCTTTTCTCCTTAGTCCAGGATGCCTCTGATGTTGTCTCTGATTTAGGAGAGGCTTGACGTGGTGAATGTGCATTTGTAACCCATCTATTATTTGCTTATGTGTGCCAGGAATGGATTTCACATGACAGTACTCTCAATTGTTTCCAAACACCACATCTTCCTTCCGCTCAATTTTCAGTTAACATGCTTGGATACAGAACTCTGTGAACAGCCAGGTTCTTCAGCAATGACCTTTTGTGGCTTACCTTCCTTGCGAAGGGTATCGATGACAGTCTTTGGCACATTTGTCAAGTCAGCAGTCTTCCCCATGATTATGTAGCCTATTGACCCAGAGTCAGCGACCATTTAAAGGCTCAGGAAGCCTTTGCAGATGTTGTGAGATGATTAGCTGATTAGGGTGTGACGCAATAAGTTTCCATTCCAGTGACCTTTTTCACAATATTCTAGTATTCTGAGACACTGAATTTTGGATTTTTCTAATCTGTAAGCCATAATCACCAAAGTTCCTACAAGCAAAAGCTGGGGAATATATCACTCCTTGTGTGAGGATTCTATCTATAGTTACATTCTGTACTAGTACAATGTGGAAACATCTTCATAACCTCTTTAAGTATTAGGAACTCTGGCCATATCAGAAATTAGTGTGGTCTTCTAGTAAGTAAGAGTTATTCAGACACACTCAAGCTGTTTTGATTCCAGCACCAAAACCCCCGGCTGGGAAGCTCATGAGGAATTGCTCCACCAACCTCACCAAATCTATTCACACCCTTTCTGCAGTGACACTAATGAATATAGCTCCAGATGCTTGCCAGCTTACCAGGTGTTTCAGTCCATTTTCCCTTGCCAACTGCCCCCTGCCTCTGATGCCCAGAAAAAAAAGAAAATTAATCTAATCAACTGCTAATCAGAGCTATGTATTCTAGTACAGTTCTCCAGGAACAGAAGGACATGGTAAAAGAAAAAAAAACCCCAAAAACAATTAGCTTGGCATTTTAAATGAACCACAGTTAGCTGCACAAATAAAATATACTCTGCATTCTTCATGTTCAGAGCTCCCACACACACTTACATCTGACCCTGAAGGAAATCAATTTTGCTGTGGAAATAGAAGTGCAATCAAAAACTGTGTTTTTCCTTCCATTTCGTCTGCTAATAATAATCCAACACCAAACACAAAGAGGTGTCCATGGGTGCTAGCAAGAAGAGGGTGTATGTGTGTGAAATGGAAAAAAAGAAAAAGAAAAGCAGAGCAGGACAGAGAGATGAGCAGACAGAACTGATTCCTCTGGCTCTACAGTCCTTACCATCTGTGAGGGTTTGGAAGCACATCTTGCTGCTGTATTTGCCAAAGCCAGCCACCGTCCGCGCCCGCACCTGTACCACGTAAACTGTACCCGGCCTGAGGCCCTCCACACGTGCAGTGTTGGTCTGGCTGCGCAGCACAGTGGAGTTTATCTCGGCATGATCCTGAAAGAAGCAGTGAACGCAGAAAACGTTAGCAATTACTTACTGTGCAAAAGACTCACCGTCAACTAAGAAACAAAGGTTAATTTTCATCCTAAAACTAAAGTTATGACTGGAAACCTCACCAACAATTGAGTATCAAAGATTTAACTTTGACAACAGCCATTTCGAAATTATTTATGTTTTACAAACCTAATTTCTGACAGAATTGGGTTCTAGCAAGGGTTGTTAATGTGAGGTAGACCTATATCATTGTTGTGTATGGCATAGAGGCGGTCCATGCTAAGTATTGTTCTATTTTTTTTACAATTCTGTGGAATTAGTGCCTCCATTCACAACAACCAGGCCAGATGTGGTCCAGCTCTGGTCTATCTAGTTTACTCTGTTTATATTTTTTTTTTCCACAGAAGAGGAATCAGTTAAGTTATGACTTTTGGTGTATTGAGGGGGGCTAAGTGGGAGTCCGGCATGAAGAAAACATCTGAACACTACAGGACATCAAGTTGCGGTGTGTACTACAGAACCTAAAACAACCACAGAAATGATATTGTCCCATTCATTCAATAACACATGTAACATATTGGAACCTGGGTGTTTAAAGTATGCTGATTTTTAAAAAAACTGCACATAAATCGGCATGCTACTCAAGTACACTGAATTATTCAATAATGTGTGCATATATATACGTGTAGCCACCTCTTAATTATAACTAATGTCTGAAAAATAGTCTTAATTCCATTTCCACGCTCAACAGAGCGAGTCAGACAGTCTGCTGCAGAGACGTCTGGGGACTCGTTGGAGGTACAGAATCTGCTATAGGGGATCAGTAATAACTTGGGGCCTGTCACAATCCCATAACGCAGAGTGAATATGACAGCCAGAAAATAAGACTGCACCTACACTGCACCCACCATTGCAGGCCACCAATCGCTGCAATGCAGACAAACAGGAAAGGGTAGCCATGAGCAAAGGGCTGTACATGCTTGTGTCAGTAATTCTGTGTAACTAGAAGAAGTCTTTATTTTAAACTGGCTTAATAGAACATTGTTCAGTGTCAGAACTGTGCATTTTTGCCATCATGTATGAATGGGTAAGAGAAAAAAAAATCAGGTAAGGAATAAGAAGAGGGAGAGGAGGAGGAGGTGCACGAAGGAGATGGAAGATGGCAGGAAGCGATAAGAAACTCGAGGCAGTGGCAACCCACACTGAAATCATTATCCAATCTGATTGGTGTAATTGAATCATTCCGGTTGCTCCATCACTAAGCAGACGAGGTAAACATGGCTATGAGATCTGCTTCCATCCACCTCCCGCACACACATAATGATGTGCGCAATCACATTAACTCTTATTGGACACTTTGGGCTTGATGAAGACAAATGTTTGGGCTTGGGATGTGGGGGCACCACACCAGGCAGGATTTCATTCTGTCAGTGAGAGGAAAAAACATATTTATAAATGGAACGCTGGATGTAACTGGTTTAGGGAGTTTAATCATTAATGTACTTTTCGGTGTTGAGAGCAGGCAAACTGTTTTCAAATCGCTGCATACAAACACTTACGAGACGCGATTTTGTAGTAACAGCTTTTTTGAAAAAAAGTGCAGAGACTGAAACCCCTGCCATCAAATCATATGGTCCCAGACATGGTTGAAAGCACACAGACCCCCAGGGGTCAAAATTAGCCTATTTCTTTTTTGCCTTCACCAAGCCACACCCCCATCTGTTGAACATGAATGCAGAACAGGTGAGCAGACAGATGGCAAACTGCCAATGGGTGAGCTGTCCTTTGGGAAAGAATGAGCTCAGAATGGCATCTTCATGCTGCCTGTCAAAAGGGGATTATGTCTCACGTACACACATACACACACATCTGCCACACAAATATTAGCTGGCATTTGGCACACCAGCGGGTTTGAAGATAGTCAACGGAAAGCCTTGCCAGGAGGAGCTTCCAGCTATGAGAGGTCCTTCCCTGCTGCCGGTCAATTGGGGATTAGGAGGACCACACCCCAACTTACTAAATCAAGAGTAAGTTGCAGGTGGGAAGGCAGATGGCGGAGCAGCCAATCAAAATCATTGCCAGAGGTGACAGACAGGAAGCACTGTGGGAAATGATCACTGGAGCATTCAGCAAAGTGACAGAGCCATAACATATGATGGTTAGTCTCACTATAGAAGTATTTTTATATACTACATGTGAATAGAAATGTGATAATTAATATTTAGGTTTGAATATGTTTCTGCGTACTCTATAAAGCTTTAAAGCAACCTCTTTCATAGAAATGTGCTAATTAAACATAAAAAAGAAAAATAAACTGTAACTAAATTGCTCCTGGAATGCCTTACATCTTCTTAGATGCAGATGTTCAACAAATCCATATTACTAATATGAGAAAAATAGGTTTTGGCTTTATTATTTTTCATTTATAGCATGCAAACCTAGAACTAGAACCACTGGAATAGCCGTGATTTTTCACAAACCTAACCATTGAAGTGGCTACATTAAAATGTATTTATTTTTTTAATGTAAGTACAATAAGATGTTACCAGTGGAATGAAATGTGTGGAGCATTAACTGCACAGTAAAAAGCAACTTTAGGATTGCATATAACAGTATATAAGAATATTTGTCACCTGATAACTTTCATGGAAATCCTACAAAAATAGATGAATAAAATTAGATAGAAACATCTAGAAAGAAAGTAATAGGTGATAATGCCAGGTCCAGTGGTTCTGTGTGATGTGTTCTTTTTTTTCTCTGCAGAAAACTCAACTTTCAGCCACTCTAATAATTCTTCAGCATATTTCCAATGCCTCTCCCTTCAGCAGACTATCCATGATCAATGACCATATTCCCTTTAGATGTGTCCTTGTTCAAAAGCCGAATTCATCTCAACCAAAATCCTCTGCACTCGTTTTCCGCAGTGGTGCCAAAACCTGTTTCACATTTGTCCTTTGCTTCTTGTTGATTGTTCCACCATCTGAAAAGTATCACTAAAACCTTACACTGTTGCTTATATCTCCATGCAGATTTAAAAAAAGACTCCCCTTTTCTGCAATATTAGGGGTTACATAAAGTGTTCAGAATATCTGAACATTTTACCATAGCTTTAAACCCTTTTAGAGTAATATTTGAAACAAATATCAGCTAATATTTATGTACTGTGATTTGTTACAAAATATTCCTATCAGTTCTTTGCATTTTAACTCAACTGCTATAGTAATGAACAAAGAGCAAAGTGACAGCGCAGTGGCAGCATTTTGCATTGTTTCGATGAAGTACAATTGAACCCCTTGGCGATTTCTGGTATACATGGTCATAATTTCTCTTTTGGAGTCACAAACATTCCATAATTGAAGAGCTCATAAAGAGGGTCATATATTGTGAATGTCATGAAATATGAGTCACAGGCAGCTCATTTTGGGAGTTGGGGGGAAAAATTACCCATTGCTGCTTTACATGTTAAACAAGGACATGACTATTTAAATGAGCAAAATGAAAAATTCTCAAAAACGTGTTAAAGCTTACATGTTATTCTAGAGATGTATTTTTTATTTTTTTAGAAATCACTCTTGGCAAAAATTTATTTATTTTTATAAGGTGACAATGTGATCAAACAGTACTAGAAGTATGGTGAATTTTTCATTTGTATCCCTTTCTGGAGTCACTGAGAGAAAAAAAAGCATTTAGCCTTTGGTTTTGGGTCTGTCCAGTAAAATATTTTTTCTTTTAACTAATCTTAAACTGGCAATTTGTTTAACAAAAAGTGCCTTCCTTGTCAGACGTATGCTTTCACATAATCTGCTGTGATTCTTTTCAAAAAGTCGAGTGAAATAACTGGTTCTGTTATTTTATGTTTCACTTCATGCTTTGTGCAGTAATTTATTTACAGAAAGGCAGTAAAGATAATCAAAAGGATTATGACATTGCTGTATGACTAGCTAGTTGATTCTAAATGTTTGCTCCTGGCAAATGTTTTTACATTGTCACTAATTTCATAGAGATCATTACAACTGAAGTGATGTGGATTTTTAGACCATGGTGACTATGAAGCTTTACGGGGAAGTACTACCTATTAATTTAGTTGAAAACACATCTCTCAAAGTCACCACTTTAATAAAGCCCTGTGAGACATCATATCTGATTCAAAACTGAAAGCTGTGTCATATTGGACAATAAAAATATTTTTTTTATTTTACTTGATGTGTGTATGTCTCTGTGAGTGAGAATCTTACTTGTGTGTCTGTTTTTCAAAAATTGCCAACCAACCCAAAATGCACAGCATGGCCACTTGGCGAAAGGACAAACATGGTGGGATACCATGTGTCCTCTTCACAGGCTCAAACAGTTGCATGCATGCAAATAACCGGTACACACAAAGGCAAACCGAGGAGTTTATAAACACAAATTCTAGTATTTCTAGTTGTGTAAAACAAAAATAGCTCAGGAAATAGCTCATTATCAAAGTGCATATAATAAAGCTAGCTAAAACCCTGATGAAGTAGAAACGCTCTGAAACTGACATTTAAAACCTACAAATTATATATTTTTATCTTAATTTATCAATTGTATGTCTATTAAATGTGAATGCATTGTCCTTTTTCCAAGTTAACTTTCTTTAATTCTCTTTAATCTTTGATATTCTTCCCCATATACTGTGCAACCATCTTTCTTTGCCATTATTCTTTGCATACATTCAATGTGGGAATAAAAACCAAGAGTGGGTGGAGTAAGCACACACAAGAAAATGTGGAGACTTTTGATTGGGGACTGTGGTGTGGTAAACAAAGAACATTATTCAGAGATTAACTTGCCCCTCAAACACTTACATGTATCTACAAAATGTGGTCAACTTGAGAATTGCAGACAGTAAGTACATAAAGTCGCCTTTTTATTTGTGTCATCACTAATTTTATATGAAACACAGGGGAGAGTTCATTGTGCCCAGCCTGTAAAACCTTGGATTTTTGCCTGCATTTCCTAACACTGCTGCATGACTTCACTATTGTTAACCAGAATGGATCCACCTGCACTGCTGGTGGGTCTCGCACATACACAACTACACAAACTCACACCAAGCTGCATACACACGCACAAGCGCGCACACACACGCCACGCACGCATGCACCCTCTTCCTGACACCATCAGAGCTGTCTGCAACCAGAGCGGGTGGCTGTTCTGCTCCAGCCTAATGGAGGGCCTGACCTCCACTGTGTAGACTTATTTCCTCCCTCCCCAAATTTTCAGGCAACTAGACAAAAAAAAAGGAAGAGAAAAGATAGGATGAGATGTTTCCCCCTTTCATCTGAAAGGGTTTAAATCATTTAATCTTGCTGTGCAATTTAAGGTCCTGGAACACTTTCTTTGGAATAAGTAGGCAGCCTAAAGAAGAGGGAGGCATCTGCTGGGTGAACACCTATTAACATCAAGTCAGGATTCCAAGTAAAAAAAAAAAAAAAAAACGGAAATGTGTCTTTTACTCAGTACCACATTTTGTACTGTATGTTGATGTGACAAATCACACATAACAATTATATTATTAATAAGATAATAAAATTGAAAGTTGTTAGTGAATAACCAAAGTATTTACATGTATTTGTCACATTACAACCTAAAAACTAAGGTATATTTTAAAAAGGATAACTTAACACACAGCGTTGAATGCATTTTTATTCACAACCCTCTACTTGAAACCCTGAAATAAAATCTGGTGTTATCAATTCTCAATGCTCATCTAACTAGTGGATGCAATGTGGAATTTAGTAATTTAGTCCTAGTGCAGCTATTTATAAAGCCTTTCAGAAGTTTCTTAGAGAATAACAAGGTGCTTTTCCACTTTCAAGTTGCACTCTAACCGATTAATGTGCAGTTTGGTTCAACCCCAGTGGTGAGCATCTCCACTGCGGATCTGTTTCTCACTATTGTGGCCGGGCTGTGAGTGCACAGCAGTTGTGATCAATTCTCTGCTGATGTTTGCAGAGACACTCAGCAATGGAAAATCTCCAGGTTGTGGTTTTGATGTACTCAAATAAACCTACATATTTAATTACGTCTTAGAAAGACTAACATCAGTTGATTATTTCACAATGTATATAATTACATTATGGCAATTGGCCATAATGATCACTAAAGAAATTTAAGGTACAGTTCCTAGTGCTGATAGAGATTGTTAAACTCATAATCATGCTCCTCCACACTGAACAGCTCTCTGATAGCATACAGCATGTCTATGGTCCACAGCTAAACCATAATGTTGTTGGGAGTTTTCAGTGACATAAATCACGAGCCAATCATTGAACACCCTCAGCTCTCAATCAAATCGCACAGTACTCGGCTTGGTCCGGCTACCATGAAGTACGTACTAAAATCTGAGAATAGCCAAGCAGAGCCGCTCTGGATCTGCTAATGGACAATTAATCTGGTCACGTGAACGACAGCATTTACAGCGTGATATTCCATATGAGGTGAGCTAGTGTGTTATTGATGAGACATTACAACTATATATATATATATATACAGTATATATATATATATATATATATATATATATATACAGTATATATATATATATATATATATATATATATATATATATATATATATATATATATATATATATATATATATATATATATATCACAAACATTCCATAATTGAAGAGCTCATATATATAGATCTATATATAGATCTATATATCTATATATATATATATCTATATATATAGATATATAGATCTATATATATCTATATATATAGATCTATATATCTATATATATAGATATATATATATAGATATATATCTATATATATGAGCTCTTCAATTATGGAATGTTTGTGATATATATATATATATATATATATATATATATATATATATATATATATATATATATATATATATATATATATATATATATATAGATCTAGATATATAGATATAGATCTATATATATAGATCTATATATATATAGATCTAGATATATAGATATATATAGATCTATATATCTATATATATATATATATATATATATATAGATATATAGATCTATATATAGATCTATATATATATGTAAAGAGAGAGAGAGAGCGAGAGAGACACAGGAAAAGGGATGGAGACAGATTTGGTGCTTAATCGGGTATAAAAACACATCTCTGACATCTCCGTCAGGGGTGTCTGGCTGAAGGAAAGTCTGTTTAGAATGTGTGAAAAGCCTTGTCAGATCCAAAATACAGAGTGTCAAAAGAGGACCACCAAAGGGGAAATCTCATCTCGACAGCCCAGTGTGTCACAAAGCAATCACTTTGACTCACCTTCTGTGTCTTACTCACTCTCACACGGTGGAACGTTTTCTACACAGATAAGACGTTTCGAGTCTGGAACAAATAGGGGGTGATGTAGGTACATTCAGCCTGGCAGCATGGAGCACAGCCTCAGTCATCACCTGAATTATCCCCGTGCAATTAGCAATCATGTCCCTGATAGTTCACTAATTTGTGATTATGCTGTATTTATATATTTGTTTGAGGAAGCCCTAAACTAAACATTAGGTTTGATTGATATTCATGAGGTAACGTAGGCCGTGTAAGTGGTATTTACATGACACTAAGCTGCCTGGTGGATAAGGTTTGTCAGAGCCATGACAGTTAGATTCGGCTCCCTGAGCTGTGAAACCTCAGAAAGGAAAAACAACATTGAAGACCTACGATTCTGAATGCAACATCATTTTTAAATAGCAATTGTTTCTAGTCCCAATAGGAAATGTTTAACGTGACAAACTTTTCTAAGCTAGCACTGCGAATATCGATCCAGGAACCTAGGACACAGCGAGTTTGTGAGAAGCAAAGAATTCAACAATAACAAGAAATGCACACACACACACACACATTAATAAATCTATATTGATTATTATCTTCTATGTGGAAAACAGAAGATATTGAAGGTTAACTAATTCCCAAAACAGTTCTAGAATGATAAAGACTGGCAAAAAAAAAGGAACCTATGCATGACTGGGCTTTTTATGGATCTGCTTTGGAAAGACAAACAAGGCCAACAACCAAAATGCTGAAGACTCCGGTATCTGAGTTTTATTATGTTCGAGGCCTTAGGAAAAGCCTACAGGTCAATACTAAAGCAGCGTAGTAACCAAAGGGTAGTGCTGGTGACTTAATAAAGCAGACGTATTGTGTGTGAGGAGACAGGTCGATGCGACCTCCCTCCAGACCCAATGCATTTTCACAGTGGGACAGGGTTACTGCACTGTGCAGAGTGGGCCTGGTGCAGAGGTCAGCCTTTTCACTTCATCAGCAGCAGAAACCAAAGAACAGTGGGAGAGGTGGAGGGAGTGAAGGGACTGGACATATTATCAACCCAGGGGAACAGCTTGCAGATATCCAGGAGCTTAGATTCAGCAGCATCGCATGTAACATATACAACATATGAAGAGCACAAGTGAAAGAAATTCAACTGGGAAAAAAAAAAAAAAAACCCTCATGCAAATGTACGCCCTTGCAGCTTACCTTCTCGTAGTAGCGCAGCTCGTAGTCAAGGATGATGCCGTTGGGTTGCTCTGGTTGAGGCCATGATAGTGTGAAGCTGTTCATGGTGGAGCTGATCTGGTGCATGATGGGAACAATTGATGGGGCTGAAAAAATTGAGATAGTAAAAAGAAAAAAAAAAACAAACATAAGTACAGTTATTTTGCTCCTCTTGGTAGTTCCTTTCTAACCATTGTCCCTTTCTTTTTCTTTCTTTCTTTCTTGCAAGCCCACTGTCACACCAGGAACCACTACCTCATCATCAGTGGACTGCCTTAGAAACCCTGAAGTTTTTACTTCCTTTATATTTGTAAAGCCCTGAAGATAAGTTGAGTTTTTTCAGTTTTATGTTTTGTTTTTTTGTTTTTTTTCAAATTGTGTTACACTTTGTGCAGCCCTGGACTCAAAGGGTTGTAACAGTGATGGATAAAACTCAAGCAGTAGTGTCAAATGGCCTGTTTTTCTTTAGTGCTTTTACAGAGGACACAAAAGCTCTTTACACTACATTCGGCCATTCACTCATTCATCCACACATTCACACATTGAAGGTGGTAAGCTACATTGTAGCCACAGCTAGTCTGGGGCAGTCTGACAGAGGCGAGGTTGCCATGTTCCAGAGCCACCGGGCCCTCGAACCACCACCAGTAGGCAAGGCAAGGTAAGTGACTTCCCCAAGGACAAATCGGCAAATCACTAGATGAACCTAGCTTAGTCATCCCTTCACAATGATTGTGAAGTTAAAGAGAAATTATATAGGATTTTCAAACTTTTTTTCTGTACCATGACCATGTTTATTTTTCCTGTTCATTTCTATGTTGTCACATATCTGCAGAAATCTTTTGTAAAAGCATAACATGAAAATGTAAAAACCTTTTAATAAGACGTAAAATCCAGTCTCAAGTATGTCCGGCAATGGACGCCCCTAAGGATTTAGATATTTTTTGATATGCAGGGAATCTACTAAGTATATTTTGGGTGGTAGATTTATTATTATCAAGCAATTCCTGCAAGATTGGCACTTATAGTACTCAGTTGCAATATGTGTGGAATAGGTGGCAATAATGTGAAGTTACTATGCTAATACCACACAATTTATTGACAGATCAAAAAAAGAAAAATGAAAACCTAGCCTGGCGGCAGGCAGGATAACAAAACAGTAATAATAATCTTTTGCAAGCTTGTATGCCAATTACTTATATTTAATACAATTATTCAACATTTCCAAAAATATATAATCCTGCTTTAACTAGAGGAAACTATTGTTGGTAAATCATTAAACAATAAATTAAAATCGCTTGATAAAAGACTATTCCGGCAATGTTCCAGTATTATAGGAGCAAATATTATGAATCTCTTGGCCATAACATATAAATCAAAAGTAGATTTGACTCTTCTTTTAAAGTTTGCATTCGTTCTGAGTTTCAGTTACAGATATAAGGACTCTGTCTGAGTGGTAACCGGAGTACCATAACATTAGTCCATCCAGGACAGATTTAAAATGTAATCTGCTGTTGGGTTGAGTAGGTCTGAATATAGGAGTAGTAATGTAATATATCCAAAGTATAAATCATGTTAATGTTTCCCATTCAGTGACTGAGTGTGCAGCCTTGCAATGCCTTCTGTAGTGGCATGTCGCATTTCAGGAGGTCGAGTGTCACCCTAGCGATGTCTTATTTAAATAAAGTTGAGGTGCAGGTTGCTTTATGCAAAAGAGGGTCAAGCACACTAGAGCCTCTGGAGGCCAAGGGAAAACTTTGAAAAGAATCATTTGGCAATCTCTGAACTATGGCTTGAATCTTGAATATTGCTAAATATGAGATCATACACACAAAAGCAATTACCCCAAAAGCTGTTGATTCATCATGAACTCAGTTGTGTAATGTGAAATGTTACTTGTTAAATCTGTGTGTTTGTTAAAGATATCAGTAAAATGTAAACATTTTGTGACGCCAATGAGAACTTTCCACCCTGCAGCTGCCACACACCTGACTGCACACATCTGGTCAGTCAATTAATCTAGATACAAGGCACCTTGATCATTTCTGTCCTCTGCAATGTCATTCTATCCAATCACACAAATCATTCAGCACACTTCATTTATGAGCTATATCTCTGTGTTGTCTGTTTAATGTGAGTAAGAAGGAAATGGGAATAACCAGTTCTAATCATCACAATTATCTGTCTACACAGTTGTTTAAAAGTATTCTTTTCTGTTTATTTTTTTATTTAAAGTTTAAATGATAAAATATACATATATTCTATCCTATCCTATACTGATAAATTGAAAATTTCAGTTAATTTCTGTTAACATTTTGTGTCTATCTGTCATTTGACTCTTAACAACAAAGGCAGGTTTTAACCCCACCTGATAATTAGCATTCTTCTGAAAAAGCTCTCATCAAAGAGACCTTTCATGATAACCCTCCTTCCTTTGTTTTCTATAGATTATTCCCAGCTCCATGTCTTCCCTCTGCACAAGACTAAAAGAAAAATATCTCAATCCTCTTGTCATTATGGGATTGTTTGTAAACCACGTTTTGTAGGGAGTTGGCCATTATTCTACAACTTTCATTTTTGATCAGTAAGTTTGAGTGTCCTGCATGGGGAAAATGCAAATATGAAGGAGTGAAAGGGTCTGTTTTTGTGGATTATGCCCCGGCTGCCCTTGTTGGCTCTCACCTCTCACCTCTCCCTCCCTCATTTCTCCACCCAGTGACGTGAGAGCTGAGCTTTACCTCGGTGCACTCCAGCCTCTCTACTTCTCAGGCTAGTTCACGCTACACTGACCAGGGTGAGGGCTGCCTGGGCCGCATTATCAATTACCGGCCACAGGCACACTGTTCCTGACAGACCCTGGGGATGGGTGCTCCACTCAGAAATTCCTGCAGTGGGGAAAAGATGCCGTGCAGGGAAGCTCTGTTTCTCTAGCTGCAATCCAGTTCACGCTTTCAGGTGCATAAACAAAGTCTCTTTCATTAAGTGTTTCTCTTTATACATGTCTGGATTGAGCCATGGTTAAATAAAACAAACTATAAGATAATGTTCACTAATTCACCTTTGGCTACATACTTGTAGAGCTTTAACAGCTAGTCAAAGCATTGTAGGGTTTATGTGCAATTATAATCCTTTTTACAAGACTGTGTCAAATAGTAGTTGCTATTTGGCAACAAAGAAAAGGACATTTCTCTCTGTTACAGAGGCAGTGTTATGTATTTTCCGGGCACTTGGTGCCATTTTGTAGCACAACTACAATGCACATTTCTGTTTATGCATATTTTATTAAAATGCTGAATATATAAAACGTAGCTTAAATGAAACTCGACTTCCCTGGCAACAGAAAGCTATATCACAGTTTCTGTCCAGCTTATGTTATGTTATATTTTATAAATATGTCTGTGATTGAGAATGTCAGAGAATCTCAGTTTTCCGTTTATGCAGTAAGTATTTAATACAGTTCACACAAAAATTGTTGTATTATGAACTTATTATAGAAAGACGATCAGCCCTGTTCACCATAAGCAATCAATTAATCATTAGCAGATGAATAAGATCAGTCAACTTTAGAACAACTGATTAATTGATCATTTGCACCCCTATCTCAAATACAAGATAACTCTGGCAACCTTTGTCTGCTTCTTGGCAGCATAGTGCCAATGTCTTTTCCCTTCCATGTTTTTGTTTATAGATTTCCAAATTTAGACAGGAACTATTATAACATTTTTTGAACTGCAATGCTGAACAAAACTGAAAGGATGAATTGTAAATATTTTGATATAGACCTTTTAATCAACATGGATATTAATGTCTCTTACATAAACAGAGCTTGTGATTCTGAGATGAGTTGAACAGAAAAAGGATCCTTCACACTTTTTTTAATGTGCCCTCGCAACCTACGTGTGACGAGCCTGTCAGAGACAATGTGTTGTGGTTGTATGAGGGTGAGATCCAGCTCAATGAAGCTCTGCTGTCCTCTCCAAATGCGTCCCCATTGTCACCCTGGGACAATGATGCTGACAGTGATTGGTGACTGTGTCCCAATGCTTCTCTCTCCACCCTCCATCCCGCCAATCCCTTGCTCCTTGTGCTCCACTTTTATCTAGCCCCACTTGCAGCCCCTGGCTTTTAATGTGGAGCTCGACTCACCATTAATCAAAGTCAAAGCCTTCAAGCATCTGACTTGGACAGAAAGAGGGAAAAAGAAGAGGAGGATGGAGAAAGATGGATCAAAAAAGATGGTGAAAGAATGAAAAAAAAGAAAAACATATTTACCTTTGAAGGCTTAATCAACTGTGTAATACAGATGACAGACCAACTGTAAGTGCATCTGACATTTACTAAACTTCTGTTCTCATTATGGAAACTTCTGTGTGCAGCTGCTATAATTTTAATTTAGCATCAAGGTTAAAACATACTGGACTTCTTGCTGTGCATCAATGTTTTAGAGGTATATTCCTTTTAAACTGGAAGGACATTTAACCTGCAATAGCAAACCTTAATGCACAAAAGTGATGCCCTTGCTTTCGTTTGCTTCCAAGCACAGAAACTATAAATGTATGCAAACATTTGCCAACATCAACTGCAAATTTAACATTTACTCAGATCTGTTCATGAACGTGTTCCCAGATACGTACAGTTATGCACATTTCTAAAGCCAAACTACAGAAAAACAATTTTTTTTCTCAAAGACAAATTTTCCATGATTTCAATAAAAGGATAAGCTTATCTCCAGTCGGCATAAAGCTGTTAACACCAGCTGAGAGGGGCTTATCTGACTAGCAAATAGAGAAATGAACCTTATGGGCGACATCTTCGAATGAAAGTTTTTAAACCAACAGAGATACTACGGCAGAAAATGTGTCTTGTATTGGTTGTACTCCAAACTAGGCTGAATATCTTCCACTAGTTTTTTTTTTTATCTGTCATTGAGCCACTTCCAAAATGACAGTGTACATACTGTATAAGGCTTTGCAAAAGTAGTGTTACCCTACGTTTTATGGAATAGAATGCCACAAAGAATTGCATAGTTCTCAAGTGGTCCTCAGTTCCATTTAAAAGCAAAAATCTTTTAAAACACATTGAATACATTTGTTTTCAGCTCCCATTTCCTCTGGTAACCCTAAATAAATTCAGTGCACCTTGATTTCCTGTGTAGTTTAATCTCTATAGAAGTTTGCATTTAGTTACCATGATTGAAGATAACCATAAAGAACAAGAAAACATAGGTCAGCTATAACATTTGAAGCACGATTGAGTCATAAAATAATGCCCCCAGGCCTGAACATCTGAAATCTAACATAAATTTCTTGTCACTCTTTTGGGGAGTTGCACTTGCCAACATGTATATTGCCCAATATTCTGTGCATTAAATGTTCCTTTTATTTTCCAAAAGTTGGTGGTGGCAGCACTATTCTTATAGGATGTTGTTGTTTTTTCTTCTGCAATGACAGGGAAGCAGGTCAGAGTTGATGGAAGGACAAATGGTGCTAGATACTTGGAAATCTTGCAGACAGCCTGTTAGCAGCTGCAAAAGTCCTGCTGGTAGGACAGAGTTTCCCCTTTTAACGTGATGATTCTAAGCATTTCCAGTCAAAGTACCTAAAATTAGCTGAGCATCTGTGTCAAAGCTTGAAAAGGAATATTTACAGATGTTCTTGATTAAATCTGAACAAAGAGATCAAAAGGCAACATTTTTGTCTCAAAATGTCCAAACTTGGAGAGACATACTCCAAAAGATTTGACACTAGTGAGTGCAGTAAGAGGCAGCAATTGCAGTGAGGCGGTTCTGCAAATTATTGACACGGTGGGGCAAAAAAACCCCACTAACCACACTTTTTAGTTTTACTTGTAAAAAAAAAAAAATAAAATAATAAACCTATTTGTTATTTATTTACTTATCCTTCCTTCCTTCTTTCCTTTTTCCTTCCTTTCCTCCTTCCTTCCTTCATTCTGTAGAATTCCTTGATGGAAAACTTATTCAATTTTAATTAGTTGCATTTTAGAAAAAAAAATATCAACTTATCTTGGAGTCAAATCCTTTTCAACACAGCAAATAAAATAGACATTAGCAGTTAAAAATATAATCCTTTTTTTTTTTACTTTTATAATCTGTCACACTAGCATGAACTAATAGGAATTCAAAGTTTCATATGAGGAGAGAAGCTCAGTCATGTGCTGTGCTGCAGTCAAAGCCATAGGTTAGACGACCACTACCTTATTAACAGGGGCTCAGAAGGCCAAGCCAGCCATGACTACATAGTAATGACTTTTTCTCAAACATCTTAAAGAGGGATCAGTTCAGCACCACGGATTTCTCTCGAATACTACTGGCTTGAATTATATTTCAAAATCACGTCATACAAGGAGGATTCAGAATTTTTCTTCACATATAGGCATATATGTAAAAAAGTAAAAAAAAAAAGAAGAGAGAGAAAGGAGCCAATTCACCTTGTAAGCAAATTCACACTGGCTCAAATGCATAAAGACATCAACACCATGCCCACTGTCACTTATTATACAGTATAAATACATCAGAAGTGACATCTGGGTTTAGAAGAATTCAGGTTGACACTTTCTTTCTTTCTTTATTTGTATGTTTTCCCTCGCCTGCAGCTAATCCCTCACCCTTTGGATCCAGGAACAGGATCTAACAGTAGTAGAAACAAACATCAGATGAAATAAAAAAAGGAAGTCATGACAGCCCTCATATGATGAAACTCTAGGACGCACAGGGGGAGTTGGGGGGGGGTCTGGAATACCCCTTAAATAAATGTAAACCGGAGAGACAGAATGAATGGTGTCCTGAATATCTCCTAGGGACATTGTTTGTCTAACATCTCATCTGATTCCAGAGCTCCACACGGTGCAGATGTCTCTAATTCATCCAGTTGTTTGGATTTCAGTTGAGTGAGCTGGATCTCACTATCTTGAATGTGACCCACCCGATCGGACTTGTCCAAGGCCGAGGACAGCGATGTTTGTCTTTCTGCGGGAACAGCTCTCCAAACACCAGCCAAGCAAGGCAGGCTTGTTTGCAGACATAATTGGCATTTCTGTGGTCTGAGAGATGTTTGGCACATAATCTAGGTCAAGAAGGCTGTGCTAGTGAGATCATAGCGCTATTGTGTATTAGGTATCTATGTAACTATACTTCTCATTCGTCTTTCCTTCTTTTCACCATTTTAATGAATTCACTACAACTAGGTAGTGTCATGTTATGTCAAAATGCAACAATATGGCATAAAAATGTTAATTTATTTCTCCTTGGACAACAGACAAATAGGACTAAAACTAGGACAGTCATGAATAATCGTCTTACAGGGCGCAGTATATCACCTTTCTGGGGTTGTATCTCAGTTTCTGTGGGTGTATGTATCTCCTAGAGAGCAAAGGGCCATAAATGAACTCCTAAATCACACTATTGATCAGTTCTTTTTCTCAGACACACACCAGGATTGAGGGCAGTAAAATGGTCTCATTGGTTCATGCTATGTCCACATCGAGGCCGCCCCCTAAACTCCACTTTTCGTCCTCTCACATCTGTAATAACCAGTTTACTCCTCTGCTCTAACACCACAAGTTTATGCAGCTGAAGATGAAGTTTCTCTGCAAAACAAAAGCCAACACTCAAGTCGGTTTACCTTACAAAGGTAAACAAAAATGGATCATTACCTTTGTCAGTTGGAAGAAACAGTCTAATTTATCTTCTAAATATCAAAATTAATGATGTTTTCAGTTGAAAAAAACAAACAAACAATGATTGTCTTTCTGGGAAATGCTGACACTATAAAATCTTAATGAAATATGTTAAAGCTGCAGTGTCTTGCTTTTGTTTGTCCTAAATTCTGAAGGATTTTTTTATGTTTTACATGTTAAGATAAAACATCCAATACTAATTTAACAGAAGATTCACAAGGCTTAGGAAACATGTACAGTTTTCAGTACTTCAACACCTGTTTTTCTAAGGGGCTCATGACATTTTATTTTCATAAATTTATAACTTCCTGTATCATAATCTAAAATAAGCTGTCCTTCATTCATGTAACAACAACAAAAAGTTGTAGTTTATATACGTCCACCTAGAGTTTCTACATTGCAGAGAACTGATCAAAGACCCCTCTGTTTGTTCCAACTTTGAAAAAAGGAAGTGGAGTTTTCCTATTAGCAAAATAAGGTTGACAGCACTGATCCAAATAATAATTAATCCAAATAATAATTGCTCTGATGTTTCTTTTTGTTGAAAAAAAAAAGATTTTGCTCACCACAACTACATATGCTCAAATTAAAGTCTGGTTGTTTGTTCCTCATATTTTCAATATGAAATATATATGATGTCAGACCAACAGGTAAGAGATTAAAAAAGATTCATAAACCAATTTTGACAGAAGTCTCTCTAAACATTTTTGGTTAGACTAAAACACATGCATAAAATCTGCCTCCACAAATTATTCCTGTCTGGGACAGATTTATGTCTGACCTAACCCCCCTGGATCAAAGCAGCATATCCATAGATGCATGTCAATTAGCTTACACAGAAATGGCTGTAAAAAAAAAAACAAAACTCTGTTTCCAGTGTTTTTTTTTTTTTGTTTTTTTTGTTATTTAACTTAATATTTATGCCTTAAATAGAGAACATTTCCATAATCTAATGTAGGTTCCATTCCTTAATGCTACAGGCCTTGTGTCCCCAATGAAGGAGAGTATTTTTCGTCAGTTGTTTTGTACATCCTAACCCTATTGCATATTGTACACCTTTGTATACCTCTGCATTATCAGTTGCTGTCTGCTAAAAACCCCAGTCGAAGTGAGGAACAGTGCAATTACCTGGTGACAAAAGGGCCACATAAAGATGGACATAGGCCTGGAAGATTACTGGAGGAAACCTCATTACTGAAAGAGGCCTCAACAATAGGAATGGGCAATGCTCTTTCTACATCTATCTGTCAGGTGTGCTATTAGCCTGTCAAACAGGTACAGTCAGCACCATTAGGCCACCTTTATAGTCAGACCTATTTACCCCCTCATTTTTCCCACTTTCTGCTGTCATGGTCCATGTTTCTGGTAGAAAAAAGAAAATCAACCAGTTTTCTGTTCTGATTTATCTCTCCTCCCATTCCTCTCCAAAGTCCCCATCAGAAAAAGACAAGTGCTGCAGTTGGTCATTATGTTCCTCTGAGAGTCGATGTAATCAAATGTGGTATGCCGTTCTCTAGCCAAGCCAAATTTAATTCCAAAATATGCTCCAATCCAAAAAAGAAATCGGGATAACCCAATTATAATTTCCTTGGCCTCAAAGATAAATGTACAGTAAGCTGATTCAAGAATTAAAGGTAGAAAGAGACTAAAATGGAATTAATTTGACATGTGGTATTCCATCACTGGATGGGGCAATATATTCACTCTCCTATGCACATAAGATGGGAAAGTAGAGTTGAAGCCAGATATTTACATATCCTGCATATTTAAAAAAAAGGTATTTGCCTTTTTCCTGACATTTAGACAGATTTCAGAGACCTGGACTCTGTACCAAAAGCGTAATGTAGGTCCTACAATTACTTTTTAAGGTTTTGGAGACCTTTCAGGGTGAACCTGCTGGCACACCCAGAACTGGGCATAATGTCTGTTGTTTTTTACCCTCAAGTTGAATGACTGATTACAAATTCTTTAGCAAAATCTTTATATCCGATATAGATGCAGTGAGTGCTATGATATTCTTTTTGAAGTCCTCCTTTTATCTAATCATGTTGTTCACCTTCATTTCGATAGTCAGAAGCAAACCAAAGAAAATGTTTCCAATTTAAACAGAGCAACAATCTATCAAAAGGGTAAGCACAATTTATTCTTCACTAGAAATTATATTTTCTCATTATGCAGCAGATTTTTTTTTCCTTTTCTTTCCATTTCCTACTTTGAATGTTTGTGATTAGTGTGGTTTCGCTTCTCCGAAATGGTCAGATGTTACTTCTGCAGCTCCTCCAGAGCGCCGCTCTCCTGGATACCGTGGACCCAGAAGGCTCAATTTGTTAGATCCGCTGGATGAGTTACTTCCAGCGATTTTTAATTCTTCGCAGCAGCGTAGCCACGTCTGCAGTGGTTGAGCTGCGCACTGCGCATGTTACAGCCTAATTAACTTCTGCGTTGTCATTTATTTCCTCAAAATAAACTGCCGGCTCCTTAAATGGATGAACACGGTGTTGCATCCTCTTTCGTTTTCTCTGGTCTGTAACGAAGACTTGAATTTAACGCCATTTCAACCAAAGGTTTGTAATGCGTTTCCTAACCAGACGCCTCAAAGCGTTATTTAACAATATGAGGTATTGTTTAATCTATTTTTAACATTGTATTTTCATACATTTATACTAGGGCTGCCCAAGTCTAGTTTTTCAGACCTACCACCTGCAACTTTAGATGTGTTACCTTCTCTACCACACCTGGATCATTGACTCATTATAAACCTCTACAGAACTGAGTTGCTGCGAATGAGGAAAGTCAACCTTTAGTCTGGGTGTTTTAGCAGGGATGCATCTAAAAGTTGCAGTCTGGAGGACTGAACCTGGGCTCTCCAGATTTGTACCGTCAATGTGGCCCGTTGAGGGTGGCCAATATGCTGAAGTGGCCCTTGGTGAAATTGAGTTTGACACCCCTGCCATACATATTACTGAATGTAATCACTATTTTAGAGCTAAATATTAGAATGTCAAATTAGGACTGTACAGTAGGCTTGTTTCTGCCACAAGATTTGGTGAGCAAAAAGGCCACAAAGGAAAGACCAAAGTAGCAGTGAGTCGATTTTGTCCAGACTAAAATAATAAAAAAGCTACACATTTGGTCCAAGCATACATTTCACAGCTGTGATGTCAAAGAGGAAAGCAATTACTTTAATCCAGAGAAGGTGGGTTTAGAAAGACTGCAAATATGTACACATCTCCTAAAAGTCTCCCCTTGTGCTTCACAGCCCTCATCATTTGCTGTGAATTAGGCATGAAGGCTGCTAAGCCATGAAATGTAACTCTGCAATGCACATAGTACCAGATTATGCCTTTTGCAGGCAAAATGATTCACAGTAGAACATGTTACCATAATAGAAAATTTGCAGTTTCACAAATCCAGAATCAAATATAGCCAGTACGGTCATACTGATCTACTGACACATGAAAAAAAATGAAAAAAAAAAAAAATAAAAAATAGGTCAAATAAGTCATTTAACTGCATCTAGTGTAGAAGCAAATGATATAGATTCTGGAAACACTGGGGACTCACCAGCCTGGTTGGTGGTGATGTCTATGGTGACATGTTGTGCTGGGTACGGGCTCTTGTTGCTGACACCGTTGACGGCTTGTATCTCAAAGCTATAGAGGGTGTGAGCCAACAGGTTACTGATGAAGACCCTGGTCTCTGTCAGACCCAGCTGTCGAGTCACAAAGTCCACATTGTCATCGCAGTGTGAACAGGAACGTCGGTCCGCTCTGCACTTCTTGCACACGATGTTGTAGACGACATCGTCCCGGCCGCCTGTCTCCCTGGGAGAATGCCACTCCAGGATCACCGAGGTCTCGTTCACTATGGAGATCACATTCCTGGGACTGGATGGAACGCCTGACAACAAGACAACATGTTTATTCATTCATATTCATATTCTTTTAGTTTCTATTTCTTTCCACCCCCAGATGTTTACTCATTGATCTAAAAATAGATGTACAAGATATTGTATCTTCTCTGTACACTTCCTGAACTATAAATATGATTTTTACATACAAAAATGTTGTGACAGTATATTATTATTATTATTATTATTATTATTATTATTATTATTATTATTATTATTTCTTTTTAAATTGCTTTTAACACTCTAAGACCATTTTGAGTGAAACTATGTATTTGTTGCTGATGTTACACCCAAATTTTCCCTTTGTGGGGTAATAAAAGCTGTATCTATTCTATTCTATTCTATTCTATTTTACAGTATGTATCTAAATAGCAATGCAATGTATACCCAGTAATGTAGATCACCAAGTGAATCATCAACTCATTATCTCTGCTTTACTGTAAATGTGAGATTTTTCATCTAGTCCTTTTGTTTTTTGCAGCCATTGTTTTATGCATTGATTTCTGGTGTTAAATAAATAACATCATCATTGTTTGGAAATCTAAGCCTGTGTTTCCAACTGTCTAGTCCTTGCTTTTCTTCACATTGTTTTGCTTTTTTTTCATTTTTTTTTTCTTTCTGACGAAGAAACAAATGTAAGTATTGTAAACTACAGGCTATAAACAATGTAAAACGCTGCAGATCATTTGTTTTTTCTCAGTTCAGTGCCTCTGAACTCTAGTCTTTTCCATTACTGTTATTCTTGTTGTGCTTGGGTCAATGGTTTTATGGTTTCATATTCCCTCTGATTGTCTTTAAATAACCATTAATGACTGGTTACTTGATAGAATGATGTAAGTCCTATTTTAAATTTGTCAATATGTCTCACTTTTATGTCTAAAACATTGTATTTTAAGCAAAGCTGTCATTATGCATAAAGGAAAGATATACCTCATATGTGAAAGAGTGAGAAAAAAAATCCAATCTGTTAAATTACCAATTTACAACTCTTTAATAAATACAAGTGCTAATATCAAACACTCTTCTGTGATTTCTCTCAATCTGAAGCACAATTGAAATGGAAATTTATTCTATTCACATGCCGAGATTCTACAGTGAATGTTCATGTCGATCAAATATTGGTTATTTACAAAAATGCAGTGTTGCATGAAATATTCTTATCCAAGTGGCTCTGCAAATTCAGGGTTTCGTTCATTCTCTTATGGCCCACAGCTGGAGCAGAAACTCAAAAACTATATTCAGGGAGAAATCAAGAAATAATACAACTATTGTTTGGGTTGAGTGGTGACTTAATATCAGGGTGGATAAAATAAGTCTTATTCAGCCTCCTGCAATTGCGGTGTGATTCAAAACGAGGTGAAATCTGCTGAAAAGGCAGTGAAGAAATTTGCTTAGCTGAGATTCATGGTCCCTCGGGCTGCACAGGAGTAGCTCTTTACTCTCAAATACCACACAGAACACAAACTTAACAACATGCCTGTTTGGTACTGCTCAGGACATGAATGGAAAACACACCTGAGTTTTTCATTCACTAGTTTATCTTGGATAATTCAAACTTTTCCAACAGAAAAAGACTAACCTGACATTAGTTTAATTTGCAATGACTTTAAACAATCTGTCAATTCTAATGTCTCATACTTTATCCATCTGTAACTTTATGTACGATTAAGTGACAAATCATGATTCTAATCAGACTTAGAGAACAGAGTCTTTGCATGTTTGCTTAAATTTAAAATATCTGTGTGCATGTATCGTTCCAGCTGGCAACAGCCATTATGAAAAATGTTGGATGGCATAAAGAAGAAACGTGACAAAGACATTACATGTAAACAGCTTTCCTTTTCAAAGATATTGTTACATTTTGGATAATAAAACATCCATACTCAGGTGTGATCTGCCAACTGGGACATTCGCCTGCACTGAGGAATCATTTCATTATAAAATAAGATACAAAAAATACTACATAGAAATGATACAATATTGTTTTTATTATTTTTAATAATAAGATATAAAAAAAATATTATAAGATATACAAAAAATCAAATCTTAACCCTCCTGCAGACTTAAGAGAAGAGGTAATTCATATTCCACAAGTTTTTACACTGTGAGCGGTCCAACAAGGCCTCACTGACAGCAAGTACGCTTTTATAATAGCTTCTTGTGTGGTTTTTGAGACTGATGGTTTGACGGGTTAATCTCCCAGCAATCTTCCTGAATGTTGCACTAAGACCATGGGATGTTTAAAAAATTGTGATATCATTTTTAGTGAACCGCTTTAGAGTGACTTTTCAGTGGAGCTGATTATCAACTTAATTTCACCAGTGTAGTTCACTGTAAATAAATAGGTGATTTAACATAGATATATTAAGTATTTGCTGCACAGTCAAATGTTGTAGACACAGAGCTTGGGCAAAGAAAGAAAAAGTAATGGTGAGAAAAAACTGTTAAGCTGCAAATTCAGCAAAATAAGGGGCATGACCTATATGGTGTGATTATTATGGTCTGGCTGAGAAGGACAGATAGTGCTCAAGCCGCAGGCCAAATGGAACATAATCAGGCAGTTGGATGCTACAAGATGCATTGTTTGTGGAGTGGATATATGGCACAATGGGGTGTTGGAGTGACAGGAAGTACTTTACCAACTCCCCTGGTTTATGCGCAGTGAAAGTCCTTTGTATCATCCATCACACACTTTAGAAACCCCAAAACTTGCAGTGTCAGTGAAAAAATATTTCCCCTAATGTCCAAACTATATCCCTCAACTACTTCCATGTTCTGTTGTCAGGACTTTCTGTTTCAGTGTCTATCAAATATTACAGACCACTAAATATTTCATGTTTACTGTCTAAAGAGGGTCAAGATTCCCTATATCTTTATTTATAAGCACATAGATGCAGCAATACATTTCTGATACTCCTTGTGTTTGACTTTTTTTTTTGTTGTTCTGTAAGTCTTTCTCAAATGTTACAAGATTTATTGGCAATCACTTTGATCACAGATTTAATTCATGTTCTTCACAAACTGGTTTGAGGAGGTAGATAGGAGATCAATTATGTAAACACACTAGAACCTGTTTATCTTTCACTAGGACTTTTTATGATGAATTTTGGATATGAAAAAAATTAACCTGGTCGCTTTTTTTTTTTTTCAAAATTCCTATGCATTCAAATGTTACTTGATTGTAGGTGGCATGTTTATACACATTGAAGGAATATTTTCCTTTTTTTCCCCCACATTTTGGTCACTATCTTTTTTCCAGTATTGTTCCCATCGTGATTCTCCTGCACAGCTATCTGCTATGGACCAATGAGCAGAGGTTTAACAGCGTGAGTCCCCTCAGTTACTACCGAGCCTATCAATCGACTCTCCTGACTCACATATTGAGAGAATCCCCATGGCTCAGCATGCTAGAACTGGCTGACCTTTCCTCACTGCTCTCACATGTACAAAACAATTCTTTTCTCTCACCGAGACTCATAAGAAACCAGAAACAGTGTCGGTCACCTGGGGGCTTAAAATTCAGAGAAGCGACCAGGAAGACGCAAAAAAGAATGCAAAGTTCTGTCCCAAAAGTACTTACTTTGCTAGGTAGCCTGACTAAGAATGTTTGGCTCCCTACTGTGAGACGGAACACTTGTGGTGTGCCTACCCTAAGGCAAAGATTGAAAACAGTGCAAGACAGAGAAAAGGCAGAAAGGAGGGGTAGGGATGCATTGGGGAGTTTGAAATGTAGCCCAGATCTGGTGTATTCAGAACCCTGAAGGAAGAAGCTGGTGTAGGTGGGAGGATACACCATGAGGCCCCCTGCTGCGAGAGCCAGGGATTGGGCAATCCGTCAGCAAGCTAATCAAGCTGATTTGGAGCATACAGGGACCCGGGCTTCAGATGCTGGTGAGAAGCACTTAAGCTACAGCTTCTGCTCCTATATACTGGTCTGATTTAAGCTACTCTGGCAGCGCTCTTATCAGGACCCACAGTATTAAAGAGATTCTTACTAGGATGATCTCACTAGCCCCCCTGCTGTGCTGCAAGGCACCCACAGCAAATCAGGCTCAGCTGTTATAGTAAGCTGAACTCTTCAAAGGAAGCTGTGATTTTGCTGAGAACTTCAGGGTTGTTTTTTTTTTTTTTGTTACACTTGTATATTTTTAAAATCAAGAAATTAAAAGAAAAGAAAAAAACAGCCTGAAATGGTATTGAAATGATTATTTCATTTATTAAAGGGGGAAATCTATCTTAACCGCATGCCATTACGTGAAAGTCATGAATTAAGTGTGGCTAACCTCAAATATCAAAAAATAAAAAAATAAACGTATTCCAATTTTAGTAGTCACACAAAGGTTTACCACCCGACCTAGAATTATGTAAATGGAAAACTGTCTGACAACATAAAGTAAGCTGAAAACATCTCTAAAAGTAGAACACTATGCCACCAACTAAAACACAGATAATAAAGATAATCTTTGAAATGTATCAGTCTGCCAAGGGTTACAAAATCTCTTGTAACTCCTAGCAGTGAGAGCCCTTTTCCATAACTGGAGAAAACAAAAAAAAGTATTCGTGAGGACCTGATCCTACCATAATCATGACAAGAACGCTTTGACAGGTCATCCAGGAGTTCACAAAACACAACTTTTAAAACTCAGCAGATCTCACTTTCCTCAGCTAGGGTCATATATAACAATTAACAGTAAGTGTCCACATCAATGAGAGTTTCAAGCAAAAAAAAAACACTGCTGATCTAAAATAACAGAACTGAATGTCCTATATTTGCAAAAAAAAACAAAAAAAAAACTGTAAAACATAAACAAAACATAAGACAAGACTTGGTCAGTCTTAAAGAACCATAACAACATATCAAATGATATCTAGTATGTGGAATACTTAAATATGCAGATTGCTTCCCTGTTGAGTGAGGAATGAGGGAAAAGAATCCAGCAAAAGAGAAAAGAATAAAACCAAGGGAGGGGATAACGTCTGGATGATTGAAATCAGAAAAAAATAAAATAAAAGTAACAGGCTGCTTAGGCCATGGGGATCTGTTCCAGATAGACTGTGGGGAGCCCTTGTGGAAATTGCTTAGGGAAAAATGCAAGGCCTCGAGGTAGAGGCAGATGCTATAGATGATAGAAAATTTGCAAATTTGCCACAAAAGCGTGCAGTGTGTTGGAGAGCACAGAAAACACAAGATGAAAGATAAATATCTTCCCACAGCAACATCCAAAACCAAAAGGTGTTGATGGCAACAGATCCCGTCATGCTGCACTGTAATATCTCTGCAGGTTCGAGACAATCGTTGAACTTATGGACACATTCAAAGCACCACTGTAACTACAAAATATGCTTATTAGCCGTAAAGGCTATGTATCTGCCCAACCCTTTGGAAAAAATAATATGACCCTGAGCCCATTCTCGAAGCCAATTAGCCAAATCTTTGTTAATAAATCAGGAATTAATTAACAGATAACCAGCCAGCTAATGCCTCAAGGTCTGCTCTACAAATGAGAAAAAAACAATTTATATACTCCCCAGTGTCAGTAAATGAAAAAAGGAAAGTAAGCAAACTTTTTGGAGGTCTTCTCCTGTGTAACTCTGTGTCAACAGGGATAGCAGGAAAGCTTAGCATATTGCTTTTACATCATATTAAGATAAGCACGATGCTGTGTAAGGCCTTATTGGATCTCCAGCGGATAACGGCAGGACAGTGTTGAAGCTTCACAGCATCTGCCTGAGTAATTAGGACTTCAGGGGATGATAACAGACAAACGAAAAAGAACAACAGAAAAAAATGGGAGAGGAAGGGAAAAAAAGACAACTGCAGGGAAACAGAAAAAAGCTCATTGGCAGAGTGATGGAGATGTCAGCAATGCAAACCTCCCCTTATGTGATTATTACAGCCATACTTGAGAGTTGGTTTGGGACTTAGATACAAACTAATTTAAATGCAGGAGCATGTGCAGGCTTGACGATAGTAAGATTGTAGCTGGCCAGCTTTTTTTATATATATGTATATATTATTGTCAACCCTAACCTTTCAAAACAGAAGCACATCAAGTTATTATCCTTGTGTCAAAGTGAATGGGCAAAACATGCAACATCATGTATGCCATACTCACTGGTGCAGGGTTCATCCGGTTGATCAGCGTCGCCACGGTAGTAGCCATTGCGGCAAACACAGATAGTGGCAGCCTCAGCTGTGGATCGGCTGTTGGGAGGGCACTGCAGACAAAGGCTCGGGCCCTGGGTTGATTTGAAAGTACCTGGTGGGCATGCTGTGACAAGAAAAAAAAACAAAAAAAACGTAATGTCAGAAAACAAACAAAGGGGAAAAAATAATCACCCAAACACTAACAGAATGAACCATATGGGTCATACAAAGAAGACAGTGTGAAATTAATAACAATCCAAGCTGAAATGTACTCCTGCTGGATCTATTTAGTTTCTCAATAATAAACACTGTGATCTAAGGAATTATGTGGTAGAGATTTGACAGGTAGAGATTTTATGTTAAACATTAGATTTACAATTATTAGGTATTTTGTGTTGGACATTGTTATATTTTTTACTACAAATATTAGGTTTGTACATTATTATCATGTTTTTTTATGCTATGCTGAGAAAGCGAAATCATAATATTTACCCCAATTTTACACCGCTTGTGTCGCCACTCCCCTCCACTATAAATATGCACCCGTTATAGTAAATGAAGGCATTTAGACCGATGAGTGACAACTTTGTGCACAGCACCTTTGCACTGCCATCCATTAGAACTGAGTGTATTTTTGCTGGACACCAGAGCAATCGTGGATTCGAACTTCAAAGATCCAACAGGAAATTCATGAGCACCCTATTCACCAAGACAGACTACCTGTGCTCAAAATACTAGCTATATTCGTACACATATGTTGTCAACATGTATTGTTTATGGCTATGCATAAAACACAACTTGTATTTAATTCTGAAACCAATTAAGTCAAGTTCTTTGGCTCAAGTTGCAGTACGAACGTAAGTCAAGACAGAGAAAGGTGGAAAACAACAGATAGAAAAAGATTCATTTTGAAAGTTGAGAACTACAGTGACAAAATCCATCATTTTTATCACTGGCTTTATCAAGCAATCTCATTTCCCACACATATTTATCTGTGCATTTATGGGATTCATAATGTGGGGGGAGTCACATAACATTTTAATCAAGAGAATCAAGAATGTCTCTATTCTGCTGACAAAGTGCACAGCAGAGATGAGACTCAGTTGTAAATCTGGATAAGGCTCAACAAGTAAGGAAAACAAAAAATCAATCAATTTAAAAATCAATATATTTTATTCTGAATATATTAACAAATATTTTTTTTTAAAAAAACTGATGCATAGAGGGAAACTGTGCTTTTATCACCTTGTCCAGTGGCTCTCCCACATGGGAACATGCATGGCCAAGCAACAGTCAAATTTTGGAAAGAGTTCATACATTCTTGGTGACAGCTGTGCAAAAATTCACTCTGTGGTTTAACCAAGACTTCAAACATTCAGTTAGAGTGATAGCATTACCTTTAATACCACAAAGAGTGAGCATACTTCAGCAGTCTCAGTGGCACCAATTTGTCAGAGTTGCAGTGAGGTGTCAGAGTCCTACATTTTAAAGGCTGTGGTGGAGGACAAAGATTATTGTGGATGATATCGGTGCCCTAAGTGAAGGCAATAACCTAATCCATTTACTCTTGCGCCTCAAAAGGATACAAAGCTGAGGAGATTCTGTGCAGTGTGGAAGGGTTTAATGACTATAATAACTATGATAAATGTCTGGTATTTTAGCAAGCTTGCTGCTGGGGGTGGAAGCTGTGGTGTAGCTGCACTCTTAAGGGGGGAAGGGTTATAAATTTAATGGGACAAGGCTGATTGATTGCAACAGCTTGACTGTAGATGTAGGGTATGCTCATACTGTGTAAAAACAATTTTTATTCCTTTTTATAGCACTTAGGCAGTAAAAGGGAGAATTAGTCAGAGAAATATGAACGCAGTCATGATAAGAAAACAAGAGAAAAAAGTTTCAAGATTTACCGACAAGGACAGAGTAAGGTACTACCCTGTGGTAAGTGTTTCAGGCACTCAAAGCTAAGACTTAATAAATAAGTACTGAATTTGCTTGCAACAAAATGATTACATTGTCTATGAGTAAGAGACTTTTAGCTTGATATGAAGAGCTTTTAATAGTCACAATGAAAAGGAGCTGGTCCATTTCCTCTGCACTGACTGGTCAAATAGAGGGAAACAGCATTTAGTGTGAGGGAATCTTTTTAATTCATTATCCAGTTCTTTTGTATGATGTAATTAAAATCGGTTCTGTTTAATTTAAATATTATAATGGGCTGTTTAAGCTTAAAGGTTCTGGTCTACCTCATATAAAGGCTGATACCTAGTCTTATGAATCTTTTTCTCAAACTATTGAAAAACCCTCCTTGGCTTTACCTGACAGAGATACAGAAAGAAATCCTGCTGAAACAGAGAAAAATAGCATGCAAACATAACTGAAAAGGCTATCTCTCTAGAGGATGCTTTTCAGTCTGCTTTGCTGTGCCCGACAGGCACACCAGAGGCTAACTGACTGACTTACTGTCTAGTCACACAACACTGTTAAAATGTTATACAACTACAGTTATTAGCCTTATTTAAACAGATAAAAGTTAATTGAAACCTGGGAACTTGATTTCCATACAAGATAGTATTGTTAGAGCCAAAATAAAATCAATGAAAGATCCAATAAAAACAAAACTAGCAAAAAAAAAAGCATGAAAAATCAGGTAATGCGAGTCTTACTCTGTTGTCATCCTTTGGTAGTTTGTTCCAATTTGATGGAACATTGTGATTTTTTTTCCCAAAAAAATATTTCTTATGAAAGCTACATAAGTAAGTCAGTTAGTTATTTCCAAAAAAAACATAGCAATGCAACAACACACTTGTGGACAGTAAAGGGCTGAAACCTAAAAGGTTTAAAATTCAATGGCATGTCTGTTTGTGATTGATCTCAATGTACTCTGACTTATGTACTGTCTGGTTACACAACACTGTTAGTAGGCAGTAAGCTCATTGTGAAACAAGATACCTTTTTCCCACTAAGTGAAAAATATGATTTACTGGCATAAAATAATCTCAGTTTTTAGAGTTGTTCAATGTGGAACTTAAAAGGAAAGTTGTGATTAACTAAAATACCAAAAGATCTATTGCAAGATAAAATAGCTGGGGCATCCTGTGTGCACAAAACAGGAGCAAGAAGTGCAGACATTTTTTTTTTTTGTATAACAATACCTTGCCCTTAGTTTTTATTTTAAAGTCTCTACTACCAAATTCAATTGGAACAAGTGTAACTAATTAGTGTTAAATCCAGCTAGAAGACAATCAAACACTGTACAATAATCACTGAGATGGAGAAACAAATCTTTTTCATCCTGACCCACATTAGGAATAACAAAAAAAAAAAAAAAAAAAAAGTAAAAGCAAAAGTGCTAGCCCTAGTACAATACCTGGAGGGACAGCTTTTATCACATTTAGATGATAGGAAGAATACTACTCAATATACAAAATGCTTTTATGATCAAAAAGATTTACATCTGGTCTCACAGGTGTGTATCTGAAAGCTTCTGGCATAATATGTCTTATTGTTAAATACAATGTATACATTTGACACTCGTTTCTTCCAGAGATTTTTTCAAACATATAGCTGGAAGAAATAAAATTGATTTTTAAACAGCTTCTGGTTTGTCTGACACTAAGGTAGAAGGAGTGAACATCTCAAGATCGAAAAGTACATGAAAGAGACACAAACCAAATTGCATGACCTGAGTACAATGGTCATAAAAACCAGATCAGGGAACAAACCCCCTTATGGAGAGAAATGTTATGTCTAGACAGGGCTTGTAAGGGCAACGTAAAAGCAAAACTGTGTCTGTAAGTGTGAGCGGGGCTCCCGTTTCATGTGGGAGGAGGTTTGCAAACTCTGTTGACTTTTACCGGATTTTACATGTGATAAGATAAGGCTCCTCGTACTACAAGCATACTGGGACTCTGTAAAAGCGCTCCCTTCCCATATGTGGAAGCGCACCCAGCTGCAGGGACATTTTATAAGGCAATAAGTTCTGACACTATCCAACGTTACAAGACAATAAAAGCACAGATCAAAAATTACTTTCCAGCACAGGCAGTGGAGGAAACTTATGTGTTATCATTTCTGATCCACTACCATATGCAGATGGTCATCTCACAGAACGCACCAAGAAACATTCACGTGTGCTGAACTGGCTCTTGTGGTTAACAGATCAGTATGAGTTGTTCACTGTGAGCTTAATGGAGTGTGAGCAGAATATGTACATTAGGTTCTGCCCTCCGGTTGTGTGTTTACATTCAAACTGCAGCTTCCCTGGACACTCATAAATGGGAAAAAGTGAAGAGAAAGGCAGAAGAGCCTGTGCTGAATCAGCTCTCTGAGCTAGCAGTGCTGCAAATGAGCTTCAAAGCAAACTCCATATGAGGAAAAAGAATGTACACACTCTCATGCTCATGTACACATACTCGACTAACCATACACACCTAAAGCCCAGAGAAAACAACAGCACAATGATAGTGACAGCAAGGAATGGTGATTTGCAGAGCAGCAAATTTTGTCACTGTTGACCCTCATTAAACGAGAGTGCATCACATTTTCCAGCATTTGATTACTTTGTGTTCAACAGAACCTGAGATAATTTAAGGCCTATCCTTCAGAAAGTAGGGATGCTGTGATCAGCATAACAGGGAGGGAGATAAGTGACAGCCAGGCAAAAGCAAACAGGCAGCCACACACATATGTTTGTGTAAACATTTTAGAGACAGCAGAAGATTAATGTTTGGGTAGATTATAAATCTTACCTTGGAGCTGAAGATTCTTCTCTAATTGAAACATAATATGCACATGGATCCAAACATTAAACTCATTAATGAACTGCTTACTGATCTGCCACTGTGTGAAAAAAAGACAGACTGGCATGGACAAGGAGAGAAAGTTAGACAGTGTGATTCATGTTTGCAATCCCTTAAAATAATCTTGTTTTAAAGGTTGGCAGAACTGGGAACAGTATCATTATGCTATGCTTCACTGAATTGGGAACTAAGCCCAAATTCTTCTCCCTTGATTTGTGCACATTCAGATTAGAGGAGACCAGGAGTTTCTGTGCCAAAACAAAAGATCCATCAATCATCAAATGAGTTAGGTTTTATAGACAGCAGGGGACTGAACATTTGCTCAGCAAGTAATTAAGTCTCCCCAATGGGAGGATAAGCTGCAACTGAACTGGATGCATGTAGGAGCAAAACTTTTACTCCTCTAAGGCAGCCCCAAAAGGATTTTCTTCTTCTTCTCTGCCTTCACATGTTTCAGAACTAATCTTTCCTCCACCTTTCCTCCCAGTCTTACTTTGATCCTGATTGACAGGTTTGAATCTGCTTCGTTTGGCTGTCTTTCTCTCTATCTATCCTTCTGTCTGGCACACTGTACAACTGACAGAGACACCGCATCAGTGAATCTCCACCCGTTCCCCAGCAGTCGCACAATGATGTCAAAGCAAGTCTGACCAAAAGACATGGCAGACAGCAGATCTTCATTGCACACCAGCATATAAAAGCTGTGCACTTATACATCTAATGAAAAGGTAAATGTTTATGAAGTATAAGTGTATAGACTGCTCGTAGTAAAGGTTTTAATCACTAATCCAAGTGTTTGGAATAAAGTGGCAACTGTGACCACTATTAAATGGAAAGAGTATGGAACAACTATAAACATTTTTGCTTTCTCCTCTTTTCCAAATGTGGCGTAAAATACAGCCAGTAAAACCAATATGGACATAACCTAGTTCTAAATTTGGAACAACAGAAATCAGAGGACTGACGTCATATGCCTCATATCCACTGGCACGGAATGTATGAGTGGAGTTTGATACATCCACATTGCACCATTAAATATCAAAATATCAAATCATGATTTGAAAGTTCTGCTTTCACAAAGTAGAGCATCGTTGCACTGACTCATCACTGCATTTAGTCTTTAGAATAAATGATCAGCAAGCACTGGAGAACAAATTATCAATATCTTCGCTGTGTTAATAATGCAACATACACTGCAGGCAATGCATCAAGCACATGTAGGGACTCTGCTACTGTGTCATGTGAAGAGCACATGTTTTGAAGTCACAATTTAAGATGTAGTATTAATTAAAATTGGTAGGTTAAGAATTTTATCAGAATGTCAAGCAAGCATCCCCTGCCGTGTGCAAGATAAAATTGAAAAGTGGAAGCAAGTCACTGCAGAAGGTCAGTCCAAATATGAGCTTAGAAACTTTAAACCTTTTAGAGTTATAGCTTGCAAAGTCCTCTCCAGGCTTTTCTGTTGCCTCATGCTGTCGGTTACTTATGAGATTTTTAACCAATATCATTTTTTGGCAGCAAACAAAGAAATTCAATCAAAAGAAATTGTAGTAAATGCTTTGGAGAGGTACTAAAGTATGTCCCATTATGTTGAAGCTTGGATATTTGTAAATGGTAAATGGTCTGAGCTTGTATAATGCTTTAGCAAGTCCAGAGAACCCATTCACCCATTCATGCACAAATTCACATGATAATTTGTAACAACAGAGAATTTTATTGCACTCAAATATCGACTGCTACCACTAATGTTAAACATATAAATTAAGCTTTTTGTATTGTTTGAGCTGGTAGCTGATCGAGAGGCACAAAATTTGAGTTATTGCCAGTGGCAGTACAACTCTTGACCTCCACAAGGACGCTCTTCACCTCAGTTGCCATCCACACAAGGCCCGGATCACAATGCTTGAGAGACTTTAGAATCATGAATACATCCACTCAGTGACAAACACTCAAGCAGCCAACACTATGACTGAGTCAGGACCCCAGTTGACCCTTATTTGACAGTTTTGTTCATCAGTCAGTCAAAAAGATAACATACTTGCATCCTCGTCTGGTGGGACTGACTGCTAAAAAAACATTCTGGTTAATATTATTTTTTTATTAAGTAAATCTAAAAATATCAATGAAGTAAAGAACCGGACATGCTGTGTGACAGAAGGGGATAACCAGCATCTAAAAAGAAAAGGCAATCAGACCTGCAGACCATTAGTATTCTACCCAGCTTCTCATTGTTCATTTTCCTTGCTCAATCCACATAATGAGCTGCTTTTTTAAACGCATGTATTGTATTTCTCCACAAGGTCATTGAAAATAACAATACAATTATTTGCAACTGAGGCATATGTTGAAATAAAAACTTGTCAGAACCTTCAGAGAACGCCTGCAGGAACCTGAAGGTCGCGGTAAAATGCCTTTAAGGTTTATGATTTATTCATTTAGAGAAACTGAATTTAGAATGGTTTTGCATGTATCTCATACATTGCCATCTCAGGTCAATGAAGATCAAATATCACATTGAAAAGCTTGGGACTCCATTGCTTAATGACTTACAAAAAAGGCAGATTATTTTTTTTCTTTTTGTATTAGAAGGGATTCAGAGTTTGCAGTGACATCCCTCAGAAAAGCTGGTCATTGTCAGGTCCACTATGCCCTACTCAGCACATTTCAATCTCAACAGAGAAAATATACGACAACCAGAGTGGTGTTCTGAAGAATAAAGGATTGGTCAAAACAGAGCAGGGTCTCTTGTGCTCTTGCGGTTTTTGTTAAGAGTGGCAACACCATAGAAGTTCCACCCACATTACACTCCCCCTGATCATTAATCATCCGTCCATTCTGACCCTGTCAAAGCTACTCTTCTAAGATAAGACACTCTCACACCTACAATCACCCACCCACACGCATAGGCGCACACTCGTACACACGTTTGGTACACCTTCTCCTTTCTCCTTCCTCGCATAGACATTCTCTCCGAACTAGCTGATACAGCTATCTCTGCTGCAAAAAAACCCTCCATGAACAACAGTTGGCCCGACTTGGGAATATGGAAATGTTATCTAATTATACATTTTTCCACCAAAAAGATCCCAAGTTCTTAACCAGGGCTGGTGCTAGAAAGAGTTCTTGAAAAGTTCTGTAAAAGAGGCGGTTTGCCTTTGTACCATCCAAACCAAAGCCACGTCTTATTCATTTAGTGCATGGAGACAATTTTGTCACGGGAGAAAAAAAATACTTACCTCATTATACCTGCAAATAGATGCCATAATACCCTCACCTTCACTTTTGAACAACCAGTGGTCCCTGTAAATGCCTCACAATACTGCTCAGCTAATCCTTCATCCATACCAGCAGCGCTGGAAATTGGAGATAAACACAATATTTAGCAAGATTTATAAACAACACCTGGTGATAGAATGGAGTTTGAAATAATGTTTATGGATTAGGTGAAAAATAATCAGCTGTCAGGATATTCACATATGTACGCTCTGTGGTTGATTTAAAAATAAACTGTCAGACAATAAGAGACAGTCAACGGTTATTCTGACGCCAATCCAAAATGTCTTCTCATTGAAGGGTGGTGTTTTAAATGTTTTTATGCAGACCAATAAAAACTGAGCTGCACTCTGGAGTTTTAAACATGGTGCTTGCAAACTTTTTAATGGTTGCTGTTCCTCATGAGGCTGCGCTATGCTTCTGATGAAAATGGTTCTTTGTTTTCACTTGATGTAAACACATCAGATTGATACTTAGTAAGCACTAGCACCAACTTAGAACTAGTGCACTAGTTAGTTATAACTAGTGCACTAGTTATAACTAGTGCACTAGTTATAACTAGTGCACTGAGCTGCACTCTAGTGCACTAACTAGTGCACTAGTTATAACTAGTGCACTAGTTATAACTAGTGCACTAGTTATAACTAGTGCACTAGTTATAACTAGTGCACTAGTTATAGTGCACTAGTTATAACTAACTAGTGCACTATAGTTAGTTATAACTAGTGCACTATAGTGCACTAGTATAGGAACCCTAACCCTTAAGGGCTAGGGTTCCTAGCCCTTAAGACTAGGAACTCAACATATATAGGCTGTTGACTTCAGCTTTGACTTTTGTTTAGGACATTGAAGTCTTAAAAATATTGGAAGACAATAGTTTATCTGTACAGTGCCATGTTATTAACAACATGTTTGGACAAATAAAAGTATGTCTGACCGGTTTCAACAGAGGGCAATGGAGCAGAGAAGAGCTGAAAACAAAAGGTAGAAATCCTCACTCCAACAAAAAAGGCCTCTGTGTTATTTCAAGTTGTAGTACATACTGAAATAAAATTGTACAAATATATAAAGCTATTTAATTGCTAAGAACAGAGGCTGTGGCTGTTAAATGACTGGTTAAAGAAGACACATTCTTTTCAAATTAGACTGTGTGAGCCTTAACAAACCAGCGAACAATTTAGAAGACAGCCCACACCCCTGGGCAGGCAGTTACTATGGTAACCTCACAGCCATTTTTTTTTTTTTTTTGGCCCACACTTTTCCTTTGAACAGCCGGCCAATGACAGACCAGCCGACTGGGAAAACGGGCTTATTGATAGCGCCTTTATGAGCTGTGTGTCTTCAAGTATATGTATGCATGTGCATGTGTCTGCATAAATTGAGCGTAATACCGATCAAGAGAGCTATAGAATATTTTAGCTCCACATTGACTCTTCACATCTAAGTATTTCATTGGCTGTTAGCTGATCTGCCTGGCACACTGGCTCAGGTGTGTTTATGAATTTATAAGCAAAAGCACCGAGTATATAATTCAGACAGAATAGAAGCCAGAGCAGGACAGGGAGAGACAGTGAAGACGAGGAGAGACAGTGAAGATGAGGAGGTATTTGTATTCTAGGAGCTTCCACTGTGCCAATCTATCCGTGGCTGGCAAGGTAGTAGAGAAAACCGCCCTTCAAAACATATCGGCTCTCAGCAGGCAGTAACATGTGCTTGCACTACAATCTACACTGTAATCAGAACCTAACAGGGGGCTGCCAGGCTCATTGCCCACCACCAACTAACAGAGCAAGAAGGGGCAAGGAAGGCTTGATGAATGGTGAAATCAGTCAGTGGGTATAGTGTTATCAAGACAGATTTTATTCTATTTATTCACACAACAATTGCTGTTTTGATTTAATCACTTCAACTTCACTGTTTAAGTCAACTGAAGCTGAAGCAGGAAAAAAGACTTTTCAATTGTAAAAAAAACTAGATATACATGCACACCCATATATATATATATATATATATATATATATATATATATATATATATATATATATATATATATATATATATATATATATATATATATATATATATGTACAGTATATATATGCAATTAATTTTTGGTGAGCAATAAATTTGTTTCTATGTCATGTCATTCTTTGTGGTTAATGGTTTTTCAAATGCAGCGAATAAAGCCTATGTTGCAAAAAGCAATAGCTTTCTCTTTACTATCATTTGAATTTGGGAAAGACCATTAGCTTTCTCTGTCTCAGCACTTGTCCCCCTTTTAAATGGATCTAGCTCATTTACTTTATGGCTAGATCAATTAATCTATAGTAGTTAACTGAAGACGCTCACTCTCACTTTTTTGGTGCTTTGGCCATTGCTTTGCTCAACAACATTTTCAGTCTTCAGAGCCTGTGCTTCAATTGTTAAGACCTCTGACCCAAGTAACAAACAAATAACTAACTCTAGATAAATACAGTGCTATCCACATTTGTTGGCACTCCTGGTACAGAGGAAATAATCCTTTCACATTTCACTTTGGAAAAATGTCATTATTTCAACAAAAAATTTTGAGTCCCCACTAATGCTCACTGTTAAATGGTGAGCAGCGGTGATCTATTTCACTTTTCTTATTGTAGTATGTGAGAAGGAAAATACATATGGGTCCTCATCAGACCTGATAGACAATGGTTAAAATAAATGTCCTCCTGTATCATACTGTCTTTTTTAATTTAACCAGCTCTAAATAACCATCAAAACACGTGTATTTATGTTTAAAGTGTTGCAACCAATACTGTCACCACCAGTGATAAGTGGGTAAAGACCATGAATGGATGGTGACCAAAATAATTAAGAATTGAAAACATGAACCTGTTTGATTCAAAAATGTTGATTTCCTTTAGTGTGATAAAGAACATTATTTTATGAATAATGATTCAGAAACAAATTCTACAAATTGTACAACAAACACAGTTGAAAAGTATAACGTGCATGGCAAAAACTTTGCATTAGGATTTTTAAAAAAAGATCAAAATGAAATCTGGAATTATTATAGTTCTACTGTAATAATTACGTTCTACTGAAATAAATATACGGTAATACTATAATATTACAATTTAATTTCTGAAAGTAAGAGCTAAATAACTATTTTAATGATCTTGCCATATTAGTTAGTGTAGATTTATTTTTGATTTTGTTTTTGCAATTAAATGCTAAGGCTCAAATTTTCAACAAAGTCACCTGTTTTATAACAGGCGACTTATAAAACAGGCTTTGTGTGTCCTTTTGGATAGACATAAATCTGTTATGAGCAAACAAGGCTAGCCCACTGGGTTGATACTGATCCCAGAGAGCTAATTAAGAAAATAGAAAAAGATATTTGTCCAACATGTCTGTTAGACTCAAATTTGTCCTTTTTTGCAATTCAAAACCAGGCTCTCAAGTGATTGCTGCACAGCTGGTATCTGCTGGTATACTCTGAACAAATGAAAATTAATTTGTTACTGTTCTGTTCCTTTCTGTATGCCATTTTAACATTTAACATAATAACAATTATGGCTTGAAGCACTTTTGGAACTATTTAAATAATGGAATAAATTAAGGAACAAAGTATTTAAATGTTAACTTTTTCCCCCGACATGTGGAGTTTGCTAATAATTGTCAGAATGTGGTAAGATAAAGTCAAAATCAGTAAAATGTATCCACTTGGTAGTTTGCTATTTTCATGTAACCAAACTCATTTATACAGTACTATCGTAAACTTAATCTGAATACACATCTTATGTATATTGCCAGATCTCCCTATGGAGAAAACTAATTTAGGCTGGTTGTAGCCATGACCTCATTCTTTCAGTCACGACCTAAAGCTCGTGACCAAAAGATGATGAGAGTAGGAATGTAGATTGGCCAGTAATTTGAGAGCTTTACTTTTTGACTCAGCTCTCTCCTCACCATGACCAACCGGGACAGCGCCCTCTTCACTGCAGACGCTGTGCCGATCCACCTGTTGATCTCCTGCTCCATTTTTCCATCATTTGTGAACAAGATCCCAAGAAACTTAAACTCCTCCACTTTGACCTTCAACATATTAAAAACTTGGTGATGGTCTATTAGATTAAATCCCAATACAATACATTCAAGTTTGTGATTGTTATGCTGTGTTTGTGAAAATACATTGGGCAGTTGAACTTCACCAGCATATTTTAATATTGTGTGATGAAAAACATAAAATTGTTGGACATGTTGACTGACTTTCTTCTTTTTTAATCTTGCCAATATATTGAAATAAAAACAATAAATCTTGAAAAGCCCAGGGCTGTACAGTTTGACAATTATGTCCAATGTGTTTCAAAATGTCCTGTCTGAGACATACCCATAATTGCCAGTTTGGCAGATGTAGCTCAAAACGTTTTTGTGAACACAGGGTAATGTGAAAATAATGGAAATGTCAACGAGAAAGAAATATTGTTGCAGTATACTATAGATTTTTGAGAATTCTGATTGCGGACTTCAATTACCATAAAAAAACACAAATATATCACGACCATTAAAAAAAAGGGCATATTCTTCTACCTGCGCTGGTTGTTGCTTTTATGCCTAATGGTGAGTAATGATAAAATGTTCTCCATCAAAAGAATAAAAAAAAAGCGCAAATTATATGGGAAGCGTGGGTGTTTAAAGTAACTGGACTGAGGGCAATATAGAGAAAGGCAAACACAGAGAGATGGAATGCAGGAGCAAAACAAAGTGAGAATGCATTTGAGAGTACATCTTGTCACTCAAATTGTTGGTGCCAGATTCCCACAATATGTGTGCTGTCTGTGATTCAGTCATTTCTCATTACATACTTTGTGAGGGCTGTCATTTCAAGCCTAACAAGAGGCAACTGAGAATGAAAAAAAAGCTGGTTAATGAACTGTATTTAAAGCAACTTTTCTATCTGTATTAGCCAATGTGGGCCGATCCATCCATGATCCTGAGTGGGAGTGCTTTCATGCATACTAAAACAACACTTTTGTTGACATAACCAGGCAAGACCAGAAAATCTTAATGGATGAATGACATGAATAGATGTAATTCCTACACTGCAAAAACAGATGGATGTCTTAAACAAATATTTTCTAGGATTGCGTGAATGAGTAGAAGCTGACTCCGTTTCCTGGCACGCAACGCTCCTGCATCTGTGAGATTCTTTTTCGATGACCATACCCACCGCACATCTATAACAGTGTCGTATTTACATCTGACTGACCTCTTCAAAACCTTATCAGTGAGCTGTATCTCCCTCCAGACAAACACATGCAGACAAACACACGGTAATGGTGTGGGTGATAACAGACTGCGGCCCCATCCCGCCTGTCCAAATCTGGACAGAGCTGACCTTTATCACATAGTCAATATGCCAAAGGTATGAAACAGGCACACACATGTTGCGTACAGCATGCATGTTTGTGTGTGCTTTTGGGACCTCTGTGCCCTTATGCATTCCTGGATTGATGGAGATAGAAAGCCATTCAATAGGATGAGAGTGGATGACAGACAGCCATGGGGAGCAGCTGATGAAAGACCAGAACTAGACTTTAAAAAGAAGCAGGTGTATAGATTTATGAAAAATATCACATGGATACCAATATAAGTCTGATCTGCTAACTCCAGTACCTGATGATCATTTTTATTCTAGACTATGAAAGACATTTTGTTATGTAGCTGCATTAAACTCTTAATAAAAGACTAATCCTCCAAAACTGAAACAGGTTATATAACAGGTTACAAACAAACTGCTTTGGATTATGGGACATTGTTTCCTTCAATAAATATAATTTTTTAAAATTACAGTTTAAATAAACTATTTAACCCTTCTGAAATGACAGATGCAGTTGATGTTTTTAGTATTAAAAATCATGAATCTCATAACTTTCAACACATAAAAGCCAAGTAATTTGTCCAATTCACATTGTATCTTACTAGACTTGTATTATCAAAGTACTGTTGCACCTTAGAGTTGTTGATCAATTGTGAATGTGAATATTTTATATTTTAAAATATTCACATTCACAATTGTGAATGTATATATATCTTATATAAGATATACATCTTATATCTTATACACAGTCCAGTCACATTAATGTGACCATCTGTCAAAAGCCAGAATAACCACCTTTCGCAGAGCGAACTGCTACGAGACGTGCAGGAAGAGAGTCACTTAGGTCCCTGAAGGTCTTCTCTGGGATGTTGAGCCATGCCGACTCTAATGCCGTGGCCAGCTGCGCTAGATTACGCGGTTGAGGATCCATGGCGCGAACAACTCGATCGAGATGGTCCCACAGATGCTCGATTGGGTTTAAGTCAGGTGAGTTTGCTGGCCAGGGGAGGACGGTAAACTCATCCTGGTGCTCTTCGAACCACGCACGTACACTGGCAGCTGTATGGCACCTCGCATTGTCCTGCTGGAAGATGCCATCATCCTGAGGAAAAACAATGCGCATGTAGGGGTGGACATGGTCCGCAAGGACAGATGCGTACTTGTATTGATCCATCGTGCCTTCCACAATAATCAGTGAACCCAGAGAATGCCAGGAAAACATTCCCCAGACCATAATGCTCCCGCCTCCAGCTTGGACCGTTCCTGCAATGGTTGCAGGGTGGTTCCTTTCAGAGGTTTCACGCCTTATACGCCAACGTCCATCTGTCCGATGGAGCATAAAACGCGATTCATCTGAAAACGCTACCTGTCGCCACTCAGTGGACGTCCAGCTGCTGTACTGGCGTGCAAATTCTAGCCTTCGTCGTCGATGAACACCAGTCAGCATAGGTGCACGAACCAGGCGTCCGCTTCGGAGGCCCAGACGCAGCAATGTTCGCTGAATAGTGGTTTGGGAGACACTTGTGGTAGCCCCTTGGTTCATTTTAGTGGTCAGTTGCTCAACGGTAGCCCGTCTATCTGCCCGAACGCATCTCCGCAACCGTCGTTCGCCTCTGTCATCTATGGCCCGTGGTGCACCACATTTGCCACGTCGTGGATTTTGGACAGTCCCATTTTGCCATGCACGGTACACTTTTACCACGGCGGCACGCGAACAGTTCACAAACTCAGCCGTTTCGGAAATGCTTCCACCCTTGGCCCGAAAGCCAATGATCATGCCCTTTTGGACGTCGGATAAATCGCTTCGTTTCTGCATTACGCCAACGATTGAAATGTTTTCCGAAGCCCACACACACCCTTTATATACGCTCAACTGCACTGTGCTGCCACCTGCCTTCTGTGATTGGTTATTTAACTCTGAAGTGGAAAGTACGTGGTGGTCACATTAATGTGACTGGACTGTGTATAAGATGTATATCTCATAAGATATAAGATGTATATCTTATATCTTATAAGATAATATCTCATGCTTCAACGAAACTTACTCAGAAATTCCAGTTTCATCATACTGGGTGGAAAACAAGTGTGGAATTCTAACATGTTTTACCATCGCAAAGTTTAACATATAAAAAGTTGTGAAGTTTGTCCATAAACTGTCCTGGTAAACAATCACAAATATCTGAAAATGAGTGTAATTATACTGCAGTTATTTCAGCAGTTTCAGAAATGTTAAGTGTGTAATTTGCTGATGCTGTGTTGGAATAAAACAAACTTAAAGAAAATATCTGGATTGCTCATATTTGACATAAAGATCAATAATCAACTATTAATTAAACACACCGGTGCAAAAGTATATTTATTTAAATGCATGAATGGTTGTAGACAGTTAAAAGTGACACAAATGGGTAGTGAACTGGTATCTTATATGCATATAAAAACTACATGTACAATTATGAGCCATTGTCCATGCACACGCCTCTCTATTCACTTCAGATTTTTTTGAATAAGTGTAGTTTCATGAAAGACCTCTCCACAAGTATCCACCAATTTGTTTAGTAAAATGAATGTGCATGTACAACAACAACAAAACCAACAAAAAAAAAAAAAACAGGAAAGGTTTGAGGGCAAATGAATGCACTGTTCATCATAACACACACCCACGCATGCACGCACGCACACACACACCCACACACCTTTAAAACAGCTTCCATGGGCAGGACATATTGGATTAGGAGTGATTTTTTTTGGCTCCTTCTCAGAGGTGCTAGATTAAATGCCATTCCCACTTTACTACAGATGGCTTGAAAATAAATCATACTATCCATACACACCCGTAAGAAAATACACACCCTCGCGTACATACTGTGTAGTCTCAAGCAGACATGCAAGCAAACAGACATAAATACACAGAAATTTCACAATGGGAGATATATAACATGTTGGTGCACCCAAACACTAAAGCACCTGTACGGTTCAGTGCGTCTGCTCTTTGTATTTCAATCATTGAATCGATGGTTCTAAATTGATTGTAGCTGAGCAGGGGCCAGAGATGTTCCCCCTGGCTCGGTGCCCTAGCCCTCTATTGATTAGATCTGAGAGAGCCAATTGCTTTCACACTGGATTAAGGTGTTCTGGGGTAGCGAGCACATAAAAAATAATAATATAATAAAAAAAAAAAAACTACGTAAAGAGAAACATATACTAAGTAAGGAAGAAAAAGAACAGGCCTGAGAGATACATGTCTAAACCACTAAGACCAAGCAGACGATATTATTTTCTCAATACCCAGTCTCAAAATGGGTCTCATTTGATAACGATGTAAATGTATTCACCTACACAGCCCAGCTGTAAATATAATTTCCCCGTGTATTAGTAGGACATGAGTCCCTTCAAAAATTCACACAGAAATACATTTGAGTTGAAGTCTTTTGTATGAGGGGGGATAACATTGATCAAAAATGTGTAGTTTACCTGACAAAGACATTAAGAAAAAGTATTATTTTCATACCATCACCATCAAAAGTATTGCAATGTAAACCATTGTTATAACCTGACTTATAAACTGCAATAAATTAAAGTTGAAGTGTGAAAGATGGATCAGGTTTTCTTTGTCTCAAGGCAACTTCTTGCCTGTTTTGTTTTTATTATTATTATTTTCAATCAGATTTTAATTCATTCACGTCTGCCACATTTGTATTTTTCTGGGAGCTGTGTTTTCAACATCCCAACAGTCTTCTTTTCCATTAAGCAATAATCTGATCCTAATGGGGATTATGTATGCAAGAAAGAAAAGGAAGAGACTGGAGTTTAGAGTATGCACCTTCTGTCTCAAGACAGGGCCTTTTGACCGGCCAAGTTTCATGCTCTTAAACGATTTCCAAAATGAAGGGGTGTCCAATTCAGATTAAGCGCTTATGAAAATGTAGTGCGCATAATGACAGCCGATGAGGACCCAGGTCACAAGAGTCAGGGAGAACACCCCTCAGTCTGAGTGCTTCTTAAGGAATTTCTTGGGGAGCAGCAGTCCTATTTACAGGGCATTAGGGAGTGTTAGGGCCTCACAGTGACTTTGCCACACAGGCAAGCTTAGTATGCATTTGGTTAATACCTCTATTGTCACACTCCCCCTGTGACTGCTCTCCTAGCACAACACTGGAGAATAGAACAGTGGAAAATAGGGAATTGAAGAGGCAAAAAAGATTAGATAGAACTCGAAACAAAGGCAGAAAGAAATAGGATTTACTGGCCCATTCATGATGGAAAGCTTGTGAATCTTACACACAAAGGTAAAAGTGTAAGTGCACCTGCACCTGTGTTAATTGTGTGAGTTCTGTTTATGGGAGTCTCAAGAGTATTTGTAAATGCAATAAACTTTATGTCAGTGAAAATACTCAATGGACCTAAAGGTCAAACAACCAAATGATGGGTCAACCATTTTAAGTAGTAAAGGTCAGTGAGAAAGATGGGTAGATAGAGAGAAAAATAAGAAAGATGGGTAGATAGAGAGAAAAATAAGAAAATTGAGTATCTGATGTATTGTACAAGAATGTGTGTGTGTTTTTTTTTTTTTTTGTCCCTATCTCTCTTTGCGTTCATTCCCCAAAGGGTCTTATTATGCTTCATACTGGCTCCAACACAAAGCAGTGTCTTTCTATCTCAGCCCTTTCAGCTCCCCAGGAGAACATTCCAGACACAGCAAATCCATTTGTTTGTCAGCTATTGCCAGACTAATCAGATATCATTCTCTCTCAAAAGAGTAACAAAGTGTAAAGTGGGCTAGTGCTCTACTTATGTTTGACCAGAGCTAAGATAAATCAAATGTTTTTTCCAGACACTTTGTATGTGTAAGCACTATGCATAGACTTCTGAAAAAATCATTTAAGAGGTCAAAAATATTAAGAGATTTATCTTTAAAAAATGTGTAGGTAGTGTTTTTTCCTAGGGCATTATATTGTTTTTACATAATTGAAATGGTTAAGAAAAAAAAGGTAATTTACATTTTTTAAAAATCTTTTTTGTATTGCTTGTTATTATGGACCATGTTTCTACATGATAAGAAGAAATTTGTGATCATTGTTGTGTCATGATATTTTTACTACATCAGAGATTGGTCAGAAAAGTTGGTTCAGTCTGTGCATTTATAAGTCTTATACACTGAAAAAGACATGAACGGGCTCAGTACATCCTCTATTATTAACACATTGAAACATTTTTAAAATAAAAACAATAGCAGTTGATTTCATACCTAGATTTAGAGAAACAGGGAGTGCCCAATAAATGAGGAATCTCTGTAGCAAAAAAAAGAGCTTGTGAAATGAAAAAAATCCATATTTCTTATTTGACAGATTCCATTTGTTATTGTATAGAACCAGATAACCATAAACCATAAAGAAAAGAATGTATCTGTATTTATTTACTTTTAAATAAATGTGAGTGGGTTTCACAGTCATCTAACTACTTTCACAGTGTCCTAAGAATACCTGTTGAGAGCCAAAACGGTCTGTAAGAAAGAATGATTTTGGCAGTAAGTGGTTAACTAATGACATTATACTTAATTTCTGGGAGCCATTTAGCCAAATCAGTATGAACAATTGAGTTCTGTATGCATGTACAAGACTGTTCTTAGTTATCTAATTCTTCAACACTGGCATGCCACATGACAGCCACCATCACTATGCTATTGCACTGCCTTTGTAACCACCAAGCAAGGTGAGCAACAGTGGTATAATGATGGTGTCTATTTTGTAGCATTATAGCAGAAGCTCAGAGTGAAAATGACAATGGTAAGGTTTTTCTCAGACAGTACATGATGATCAGTAACCTTTCCCTTAGACTTCAGAGAGTCTTTGTCTTAAATAAGACTTTTATTCTGGTTTCTGCAAAACTACATGACTCAATGCTGAAAAATATAGACTGAGTTAACCATCAATGAAAACATGTAATTACACACAGACAATGACATAGTGAAATGCAGATTATGGGAGGTGTCTAATTGCTGGATAATTGCATATTGTGGAGGCTGTGGGGACGTGTTTGATATGACCTTCCAGTTATAGGGAGCTGAGATGGTTTAGGATAATGCCTGGTGTCATAACATAAATTACACAGACTTCATTTTTCACATAAGTTTAATCAGGGACACTTAGGGAGCATTTACTGAGGAACTCTAATGTGGTTTGCTTCAAGTGTGGAAGGATTATAGCAAACATGATTAGGTTATGAAATTGGACATGCAAAGTTTAGCCAGAGGTGATGGGAACTGTGTGTGGGTGCAGATACACATGAACATGGCAACGGCAGGGATGCCACAGAAGAAAATTAAGATATTTAGAGAGCTTTGATGCTGCTTTGATTTCAAACAATGACACACACTACACAAAACTGCAAGACTGAACATTTGGGTTAAAAGCTGGCTTACATTAAAATCAAAAAAAAAAAAAAAAGAACTAAAGAGATTTGGAGTCAGCAATGAAAATCTCTAATCTAAAAGGTTGTTTTTCCAAACTGCACCATTAATAAATTTTCTTTTATGATGCAGCTCTGCTTTAACGTAGTTATCCTTGACAGTGTACCTTGACTTATCAAATTACCACATGTAGTGCAGCACGGCTCCACTTCAGAAATAGTCTATCTTGGACAAGTGGGGCAAAAGAGTTAATTATTTTCAGTTTTATTATTTGAGTTCTGCATGTGATCTGTTTAAATGTCCCACTGTCATACAATTTGCATTCTGCATAAAAAAAAGGGGAAGAAACATGCCAGGAAGAAAAGAACAATCTCATTAAAACATCTATTTGTTAAAAACAAACAAATACATATTTGGAAAAGAGGATAAAAGCTACCTTTTGGGAAATTCCTGATATTCTTGTTTAAAATAAGTCATAAGTGCAGAAGGTTTTCCTTTTGTTTCTTTTTTCTTCCACCAAAATCAGATTTCAGTATTATATTTTTTTAATTGTAAAATAGATTAATGGTCTTGCTATTACCAATTATAACACACACTGTTCACAGTTTCTTTGATTTTAATGCATTCCCATTATTTACTTCACACATTCAATACTTCAACATCATTACACAGTACAACAAAGGTAATCTGTGGGCTATTTTTTTTTATTTATTTGTATATGTGCATTACTTGTATCAGCGTGTAACAGCTAGAATAAATTTAAAGTACATACAAATATCAAACTGGAATAAACATTGACATGTTTAACACCTATTTTAGACCCACATTGATCTTTGTTTAGTCAGAGTCCTTGTATGTTGCTTTCAACTGTTTTGTTGTCTAGTTGCCTCTGCAGGTGTCAGGAGTCAGAGCATTTTGGGACAAGCGTAATTACAATCCAATTCCCATTATCTCACTATCCACATGTACCACAGGATTACCTTGACTAACTTATGTCTAATATAGCAAACCCTCCATGAAGGGATAGGAGCTTTCTCTAGAATTGAAATGTGTCCTTCAAAACATGGCTGTTTTATTAGCAGGACATTGATGAGAAAATGAGTCAACAAAAAGGAGCAAAAGAAAAAAGAACATGTTTGTACTTCCTACATGAAGATAGAAACCTGTGAAGAGGTTTACCATCTCTCCTCATTACCACCTGCGGAAACGTATTCCAAAGAAAGGAGAGACGAGAACACGGATGGGGTGAAATGTAAAGAAATACCGGCAGATCTATCCGATCTGAAATTTTACTTTACAAGTAACTTCTGTGAAACTTCTAAAATTTTTAAAAGAATTTTAGTTGTAATGTGTTTTATGTGTTTTAAATATGTGCAATCTAGATTCAAAAGCATCAAGTGAGCAATGTGATAAATGGGAGTCAAGGCCGGTGTAAGGGGGTGAAAGGGAACCCCTCGCAATGAAAGGCTTTTGTTTTGTTCTAGCAAAGGTTCACGTAGGCAATTTATGCAGGGCTCCAGCCATCTGGTGAATGTTTGGGGTCCTTTGTCTCGCTGTGCACTGTCCTGTTTCCGGCCGACCTTAAAACCCCAGAGCCCACCCCGGAGTGGGAACGAGAGAGAAGAGTCTAACATTGTACCGCGAGGAAAAAGACTTAAGCAAGTAAAGAGAAAAGACAGAGGTTTGGCTAAATAGACTGGAGGAGATGTCAGGTCAAAGTGGCATCTGTTAGAAAAAAAAGTGCTGTGACTGAAGAGAAGGCAAAGTGAGAGATGACAAGAGGAGGCTTGGAAAAAATACACAGCCTGAAAGCGGCTAAAGGTCTGTGAACAAGACATAAATTGAAAAGAAATACTAGGAGAGGAAAGAATAATAGGAGTAGGACTATGTGCCCCTCCTCAGGGGATAAGAAGAGTCGTGTTTGTGGTAGGTATGTCTTTTATGTGTGAACAAAATCTCTTGATTCCCTTTGCATCATTAGAGACTGTCAGTGCAGTGAGAGCAGTGCATCTATGTTTGGGGTCATTATAAACACTCTCTAGGCCTTGAATTCAAAGAGTTTTTGTGTGGGTCATGCTCTTTCACCACCACTCTCCACCTCCCCCACCTCCCAATTCACCCTATTAAGAACCATGGAAACAAGAAGTCTTTCACCCTCTTCTTTCCGTCTAGCCTTTCCCTGTCTCTTGCTTTTTACTGCTCCATTTTGTCCCCATCACGCTGGTCCTGACTGCCGTAAGACTAATAGGAACAGGAAGAGTCAGATGCTTACTTAATTGGGCTTCAAGGTGACTTAGTGGATGCTAGTGTGTGTGTTTTGTTGTGTAATGCAGACTACACATGGATGCCTTCCTGCAAATGAAGCAAACTCAGTGAAACAGAAGTAGACAAGGCTAAATGGGCTGGAATTAGCTCTAATAGGTTGTGGGGTCTTTGAGGGGTCCTACTCTGTCAGATCCTTTGCACTCTGATGAGATGTACAAAGAAGTAATAAAAACCTAATTGGAGGAGAAATTGCAAAAGAAAAAAAGTTGTAGACAAACTTTGAAGCAAAAATAAATGAAAGTCTGCTGTGGGGATTTAATGTTTGCTTGTGTTTTTTGGATTTAAAAGCATTATCTTTTTTCTGTGGGATTCGTTTTAAGTGGAGAAGAAAAAAAAACAACAGCTGATAGATGTTCATGAGCATGAACCAAATAGGAGTGTATTTAAAGATTTATATGGTTTTATGCTAGGGTTAAAAATGTTTTAAAAATGCAGACACAAAGAAAGTAATATTTGTGTGTGTGTGTGTGTGTGTGTGTGTGTATGCATGTGTGTGTGTGCAACATGATTGCAGTCATTAGACAGGAGTAAGGCATTCATGATGAATCGGCACTTAGTCCAGGGATGCGTACTTGTTCAATGGGCTGTGAATCTCCTACTGCCACTGTCGCCCCGCAGAATGTTAAATAAAGTTATTTGAATATTTGTAATATTAATGCACCCACACGTCAAAAGCCCACTGGAGTCTAACAGTGATGAAAAAACATACACAAGAGAGGACTCATATTGCTTTGTGGGTCTATAGTACGACTCGGATGAGGGATTATGTAAATACCCAACTATATAAACCCATAATCATGGATATAGCATTGAATGGATGGACTATCAAAGAATACAGTGGTGGGCTGACGGAAAATTTAATGGAAAAACTGTGAGATTAGATAGTTCAGTATATATTTTTAACATATAAATAGTTCACATTTATTTTAAGAAATCAGTGGCAGTAAGAATCGTCTTTCTTTTTTGGAGGTCTAAAAGGTGATGGGAGTGAAATGCTGGCTCTCATTCCATCCTAATCAATTGCAGACCTTTATCTAATTCAATATTCTTATCTAAAATGATTGAGAGAAGTTGCTAATCAATTGTCTGAGCATTTAGACTTCAATATTTTGTCTGAAGACTTTCAGTGAACTTTTTGAACTCATCACTTCAAAGAGACAGAACTTAATTAATGGTGCCGATTTTGCTCTCGTGGACCCAAAAAGGCACTTCTGTCCATACTTATATTGTTAGGTCTCAGTGCACCATTTAACGTAGTTGATCACAGTATTATTTTAAAGAGGTTTAAATATATTGTAAGGATCAAGGGAACAGAGCCATATTTGCCGACAGCTTCCAGTTTGTGCACTAGAGTTATTTATGGAGTACCACCAATTCTCTTTGCTTTGTAAATATGGTCATATCTTTTTTTTTCATCCAAAACATATGAGTATGCAATTTAAATTTAAGTGTAAAATGTTTTTATTTTCCCTCTCAGACATTGAGCTGCAATTACTTAACATACTGCTTTAACACTTAAAAATTATTGGTTTCTTGTTAGGTTCTGTTCCTCTTTAAAACATCTTTTTTAGATTAATACCCTATCAAAACTATCTTGTTGCTTTGATTTCTTCTGCCTCAATTTTATTCAGAGGAGATAAAACTTACATTCCCATGTATGTTTTTTTTGTTTGTTTGTTTGTTTTTTTCTGCCTGGTAATAGTTTTAAAATGAAAGACTGTGATCTTGACATGCCTGGTCCTCTTTTGGGTGTGGCTGCTGCATTCAAAGAGTACAAGGCTTATCTCCACGGAGATTAGGCTTGATCAGGAGTAAGAGGATTCAAATTGACTGAACTGAATTTAATTTACTTCCAAACTGCCATGCCATCCCAAGAAATATTCTTCTTAGGTTAACGCAGGAACCAAAAACAAGTCTTAAGAATGAGAAACAATAAAAAAACAAACAAACGAAAAAACAACAACCTTGTTTTGGGTGCGTCCCTGACAGCATAACACCTCTGATTAGTAACTGATTCTCTGATCTAAATCATCTTCTTGGTGACTCAAGCAAAAAAAAAAAAACTAAAACAGACAAGGGAGGATCCCAGAACTGGACTGGTAAACACTTTAGCAGAGAACCATACATTAAACTTCGAACTATGTATACTGAAGTACGGTAGTTTATAGGTTCAAGGAAAATTAAGTCCCCCACAGTAAAAAGTGCTAAGACTATATTAAACGGAGCACTAGCCTTTAAATCGTTTTACTGTATCTTATTTTACTGTTCAGAAATGTGTATCAAATTACGTCACCATTGAGACCTAAAAATTATAAATAAATCCCCTATCTTTGAATTTAATGAGTAATTTAGGGAAGCAAGTGATCATTAAAATGATCAATGATTACATGAGTAGATCATATAAAGTAAACACAGTCAATGCGATTTGATCAATCACCCAGTCAGACCCCACAGCAGCAATTACAAAAAGCCTTAATCAAACCCATTACCATCAGCAACTCTGAAGTGCTTGACTTGAACATGACACATGCACTCAAGGCAAGCTTCGCAGTGGCGAAGGTGGCAGGGTGCTGTTGGGAGTGTCTCTGCTCGATTTAACAGAGAGGTGATAAAATATTTAGCAGATTGCTTACATTGCTGAAGGGGGGGAGAGAGAGCAAGGGGAAGGCTGAGGCAGAAAAGAGAAGGGCTTACCCAAATGGCTTGTGTGGGAGCTGGGGAGCTGGTAATGAGGGTGGCATGCTGGCACCATTGTTGCACGGCACAACATCGCGACATGGCCTCTATGCCTAGCTGACAGCAGGTACCACAAATACCCATCACACTAAATGTCACTAATTAATACATGAAAAAAAGTGCAATCAGGTACCAACATGTGTTTTCGTACTACACTGACAAAGGACATGCATATTTAAGAAGGACAGAAGGCATGTTTCCCTTAACATTTGCCTTTTTCTTATGAATATAAAGATCTATAAGACTTGATCTTGATTAGGCATTAAATGTATTCCTCTTTTACACTCTAATTGTGTCATTGTCCATTTAGACAGTTATTTTACTAGTAACTGGTCAGCCAACATTCAAATTTTATGTTTTTTCAGCAAGTTAGTGTTTTCACACACTCAACAGTAACAGAGTTATCTTTACCTTTTTGGGGAAAAAAAGAAAAGAAAAAACTTTTCCCTAGTGAACTGTTGCTAAAGATATTTCCAGACTTGGAGTGCACCTAAATATAAGCCGCACACATTATATTGTGCGTGTTGGACCTTGTATGGATCAGATGTGGTGTTTTTATGCGCTATGCACATGCAGGTTCATTCTGCTGATCTTGTGCATGATGTGCACTCGGCATGTGGTTCTGTGCAGATGGGTCAGGTGCGGTGATGTTTTTTTGTGCGTGCCCTCTGATAATATCCCGCAGGCATCCCTGGCCTCACACACACTTTCTCAAACTTAGTTGTACTAAACAAAGCAATGTGAGTGCTTGATTTTCAGTCTGTATTGCTGTGGAATTGACCTGATGAATTGTCCAGGGTCTACCTGATCTGTCAGCCACTAACAGCAACAGCAATTAATAGATAAATGGATGAATATATACTTGTTTATTGTATTTATACCAAAGAGAAAGAAACAGATAAAGCATTCCGCACACCCACAATAGTTGACTGGAGTCCCTTAGTACTCCACTTCCTGAAGTATTTTTTATGATACATTTTTAATAATTGATTACAAGTCCATAAACATACTGCAGAGTGTAAGATGGGAGTGACTGCTGTTGCTGGAGGGGTACTCTCAGCCGGATGAGGCTGAAACAGACTTCATGCAAATCTCCAGAGAGCAAGATGGTTATGAGTGACAAAGACGGGCAGACCACTCTTCATTTTAAATGTATATTATTTTTATTGCACATTTGCTATGTGTGTATATTATTTTTATTGCACATTTGCTATGTGTGTATATTATTTTTATTGCACATTTGCTATGTGGAAGTTGTAATTTTTTTATTAGGATTTTAGTCAGGTTAGAATAAAACTATAGCAGTGTAGTAATAACTCCCCCAATCTTCACATAGGGAATATGTTTTTTTTTTTTCTATCTACCATGGTGCTTAATAGAACAATAAATCCATTGTCTATATCCTAGCAGGGTAGTGGGGGTGTCGTTGCCTTTCTAAAGCAGTCATTGGGCGAGAGGCAGGGTACTTACTGGACAGGTCACCAGTCCATTACAGGGCAACATATAGACACACATAAACAGCTACCCATGCACACATTTATACTCAAGGGACAAACCAATTAACCTTGTCATGGTTTTGGACCATGGTAGTAAGCTTGAGTAGCCAGTGAGAAACAACACCTTCAGAGGCAGAACATGCAATATCCATGCAGAAATACCCCAGGCTCAGATTCAAACCTGGGACCTTTTGGCTGCAAGGCAAAAATATAGGCAGAACAAAATCAACACGCTCTGTGAACGCAGCAAAACATCAGATGGTCTACGGATATCAAAGAGATTTTGGAGCTCTAAATACACTGGAGCATAAAGGCTCCAAAATAAAAAGTGCACAGCAATGTTTTGGCAAACAAACCTAATCTGTGGTTTTCTGTTATTTAAAAGGTTTAGGAAAAACAGTACTAAAAATGAAAAATAAAAAGGAAATTGCCAAAAATATATTCTACATATATAAATTATTTTTTGCTACAAAATTCCTGATTTAAATAACTTCATCATGGCAATGCATAAAGCCTACTCTCTATATAAAGAGCCACTCAATCTCGTAAGTCAGTATGAGGGGTTATTTTACTTAGGAAACAAAATAATTCTGGAAGGATACAGTGGACACAGTCACACACCATGTGCTTTGTAGATATGTGGCATTCTTATATCTGTTTATTGATCACAGCAGATGGGCGTCAATCAATCTTATCTGGGCTCCACATGCTCTCCAACTAACATCCCGAGGCAGGTCAACCAATACTGCAAGCCCCAAGCCACCCATATAATCGCCAGACACCTTGAGCAAATTTTCTGTTTGGATGTGTGTTGGTGAGTGTGTTGAAATAACAAGGTGCACAGTCTGGAGGTGCAATGGAGGGCACATACAAAAAAACTCCTCACCAACAACTTGACAACATGAGCCAAAAACCCACATTAATCTTCACCTGGGATTCCAGTTATTATCTATTCCTTGTAACTTCGTTTTCACACACTTTGCCGAGGCAGATTCAAAGCTTGCACCATCTGTGAAGTAGGTTGCACAAAAAAGGCTGACATTCGTTAAAGATTAGGATGTAGTGCTAATGTGAGTTTTAGTAAAGTGGAGGTAGATGCACTAAAGGGAAAAAGAACAGCACATCATATGCAGCCCAACAAATTTAACAAAATCAACTCAGCCTTTCCAGTGATGTGGAAAATGTTGTCATCTAAGGTGGATATATAGAAAAAAGTCCTATAGGTTTTCCACATTTTCATCACTTATTTTCCACATACAAAGTTATAAAAGTGAGGCATGCATTTGGAAGAAAACCTCATCTACCCTGAACATCTGCTTCCATATGTTTGCTATGGAACAAACGTGTTCAATAGCATGTTTATCGTTTGCTTATAGTCAACAACGGATGACTTCTTACATCTTTCTTCCAGCTACCCTTCAATAAACACCAGATTTGAAGAGTGCATGACTAACAGTTGTCGTGTCAAAAGATTCGCCCACGTTAGGTATGTATTTTTGACTTCCTTGTCACTGTTTTACAAAGGCTAACTGTCATATACTCTTTCTATTTTCAGAGATTAAACATTGCTTTATGAGCTGTTCAAACCCTGCTTCCTGACTGTCCTCAGTTTTATCTTTGACTTGTTTAATGCATTTCTTGATATTCATGATTCTTTTTGTTCTCTGCCAAACCTCTGATGCCTTAACAGAAGATAATTGGTACTGAGATTAAATAACACACAGGCGGACCTTACTAAATACACCAATTGGTTTCACCGGCTTTTATCTCTGCATACAGGTGTAAAAGTGTTACTATCCTTAATGAATATTTTGAAAATCGCCTGCCTATAATATGCACATGATATGACAAAACATGAAAAATATCTGAGTTGAAACACTTTTGCAAAGTACTGCGGGAATTAAACCATTTTTTTTTATGAAGGAATGCACTTTTTCTTACCACGACAAACATTGCCATTGTCAGGTTCAAACCCAGCCTTGCATGTGCAGCTACCAATAGGCACCATCCACTCTCCATCTCCGTTACAGTAGAGCTTTATCGGGACATCTACTTCCTCTGAGTTTGGGATGCAGATTCCTCTGGCAATGACCAGGGAGGTGCTTTCCGCCCCTGTCATGGTCTCTGGAAAGATTGCAAAGTTTTGGACCACACTCGGGCACTTCTTAAAAAACACCCTGACTGACAGCAGAGACATACAGGCGCCGTAGTCCTGAAAGGCCAGGTAGAAGCCGTTTTTTGACAGCGGGCCAAAGCTGCGCACCTCTGTGTTGACTTTCATTAGGCGCCCACCAAAGTCCACCTGAGAAAAGCTTTCATCCGCGGCAATGGTGTCCACCTTGAGGTAGGGGGCCTCCATCCAGAAGGCTGTTCCTTTTGTGGCAATGACAGAATCAGTTTCATAGTAGTAAAGATTAAACGTCTCCTTGCAGGAGCCGGGGACGTTTGGAATGGAGCTGCAGTCGCGTACTGTGAATCGTATCTCCACATAGATCCGCTGCGCACCACGGCGATCGATGAAGGTGGTGAGGAGCCAGTTGTTCTGGCTGGGCTCGAAGACATTGCACACTTGGTAGGTCCTTATGGTGTTAAGGTTTTCATCGTAGCCACTCACTTCCTCCCACTACAGAAAGAGAAAACAGAGACAGAATTGTAAATGGCACATTAGTAATCATTTACGATCGAGCCGTGAAGTTTTCTTTTTCCCCAAATTCTTTCTGTTAATATCAGCTAAGCTACAGAGAGTTTGTGCACATATCACTGCCTTCCCCGAGGCACTAGATATGAATTTTCTGGCTAAATTAACAAAAATGCATTGGCCCACTGAGTGAGGAGGCTTATTCATCCTTTGAGGATACGTGAATGTCTCCTTTTCGGGGAATAATAAACAACTGTCTGAGTGCGGTTACAGAAAAATACCACTTCCTCGTCTTGTTCTCTAAATGCGCTCACAGCTGTAGAATATGTACTCCCATTGCATCAGCAATAACTGAGTAATTACCGTGGTTGCACTGCTATGTGCCATCTATGCTAAGTGATGCTGGGCACTGAGTTGATGCATTAAAACTACAGTGTGTAACAAATTTTAGATTATGCACTGCTGAATTACAATTAGACAGAGACAGTCTACATGGCAGCCAAGCACACATCTGATGGAGAGTCACTTGTGTGCAGACAGAGCTGGGATACGCTGTAGGCCATTTCTTGCAGGTGTGACCCAGAAAGTGTGCTGGATGAGCATCAGAAGGGCCTTAGGGAGTTTACTCAGTGCACCAAATCAAGAGGAAAATACACCATTAATATTTGGCTCCAATCACTGAGAACTGGGAGGAGAAATGGCAAACAAAAAGAAACTTTCCTCAAGAACTTGTGTTTAGAAAAATTTACTAATACAGTAATTGGACACTGGCATAAAGGTTAATTGTGATCCAGTTGTTCCAAATGGAGATTTACTGTGTGAAATTTGAAAAATAAATGTGTCGGATAAAAACAGACACAGGCGTACTCGACTTATACAGACAAGTTGGCGGACTTGTCTTGTGAAACAACAGAAAGTGAAACTGTCTCCGTAGAATACAAGGCCATGTTTGCAAATATTAAACATAAAGACCTTTGCAATAAACTGCTTTATAGCTTTTGTAGGCTTTTGAATATTATCTTGGCAGAAGGGTGACACACAAGGCCTTGAAAAGTACAAAATTTAACCATCTTCAATATTGTTGCACAATTCAACCACTGCTTTCAGTATTATCACAGAATAATGTTAACGTTGTTTATCCATGAAAGAGAAACAAAAACCAACAACGGCCTCTTTCAAAAGTATGAATTTATCGATTTATATCTACTGCCATCATATTCCATGAGTATGTGGCTTACAATTTTTATTTGAGTTGTTTTAAATTGCTACTATCAGCACCTCTTCTGTCCCTTTGTTTGCTAACCAGAGTTAACCTTTTGCTAGAACCTGATGCTGATTTCTGACCTGAGAAATATACACAGTAATATGACACTACTGTACATCGACACTGAACATAAATAAATAACACAAGGCCTTGAAAAGTACAGGAACATATAATCATCAATGTCTTTACACAACTGAAAAGTAAACAAAAGAAAAAAATCCAAAACCTTAGTTCACCATTTTTGATGTGAGCTTTTTACAGATTGATAAGTCACAGCTCAGGCAGATAGATACAACCAGGAGCAAACATACTTTCAAATGTTTTGTTTGAGAGAGATAGCAGTGAAGTTTGGACATTATTTATCAGTTGGTGTGCTGAATCTGGGGATAGATGTTTCAGACAGCAAAAATCAGCTAAAATAACAGGTTGTTTTATATATGCACTTTCATAAGAGACCGTTGATAAATTAGCCACTTTCTCAATCAAAATATGTTTGTGTCACTTTACAAAAGTATTTGAGCAGACAGTGCTGTCTATATCGACCCGCCCAGCTGCAACTTTTCTGCTCGCCACATATACAGTATCTAAGATTGCCATTAAGGAGGTAAACATTTTGATCTTTTATGACAGAGTGTCCACTGACATCAAGATCGGTACAGTAATGTGGTTTTGTAGGTGTGTCTCGCTCAACTCCTGGATCCACTGGGATAATTTAGAAAAGGACAAGGATGTACCATCTTCAGTGTTTTTGCAAAAAGTGGCTCAAAAAAATCCAAAGACTTATTCCATTCCTGGTGGTCACTGATTTATTCAGTAGAGTGATGAGTTGTACCTTATCAGTGTAACTCAGGACACACTCTTCTGCATAGTAAAATGGATGTTGCTCGTCTAAACAGGAAACAAATTTAAAAATAATTACAAGATTTTGACATTCAGTATTCATTAATGTCCTCATTAACAGAACCTCTAAAACATAGAAATGATCTATTTAACACTTTTTGGGACTTTTTTATGTTATTTCACATCTTTCTTAAAAAAATCCGTTCTTTATATTCTGCTTACATATAGCAGCTTGGTTAAAAGAACCGTTTCTTAAAAAAATGTCCCTCCCATGCCAAAGGTACAAATACTTGTAGGAGAGGAGAAGTTAATGAGATCTACAGCGGAAGGAGTGGACCTCTAGTCAGTTCATGTTTCCTGTGTGCATACATCTCCTGGTGCTTCCTCCTTCCTCTGACCTTTAAAGCCCCACCTGCTCAATCAGGCTCAATAGACCAGAGGAGAAATATCGGCTCTCTGCATGTAGCCCTAAAAACCAGTCAAGATCCAAAAATACAAAACTCTGTGAAATGATGTGAAATGACTGGAACGGGATGGATGTGAACCATCCGATTTTAATATAGATGATGAAACTATTCGTTGCCAGGAACATATTCAGAGCAAAACAGGAAGGTTCAAACCAAGTAAGGGCATGTACAGGGTGGAGTGGGAAGATACATGATGAACAGTGAAACTGCTGACATGATAAATGAGTTTACAGAAATCTGAGGTGCAAATTAAAGCCTTTTTTCCCCTCAACGCAGCTCCCTCAGTGCCCACTTCACTTCGCTCTCCTCCCCCCTCTTCCGCTCTCTTCTCCCATCTTTGCTCTGTAATGACCATTCATCAGCATTACAGGAACCTGTCCCTTTCAGCACTGCCTGTTCATTAATACAGCCAGCCCTAGGCTCCTCTGCACCCGTCTGCTCCGGTCTAGGAGGGGGTCCTCACCGCCTCTCGTCTAGCCAAATGACCACCATATTTCACGCCAGAAAGGGGCCTGAGGCGTCTCCAATAATGCCCATCCACAATCTGTCTAGAAATTCATTGGCTCACGTCATAATGAAATACATTTTTTTTTTATTTCCTACTCAGTAGATATTCAGTGTCACCACTGTGTCAAACACAAGTCAAACTATTACAGGAGCCCTGGTTATTTAGCAGATAACAGACTCTGTGATACACTTTCGCCTCATCCCTTTAGCGGTTTGCATTTCTACACTGTTTACACCAGTGTGCTCGAAGAGAGCGGTGTTTGTAATTTGATAGTTTACTGACAACATATTGATTTGCTGGTCTTGTTTTGCTACAGAGAGCTTGAGGGTACCTGCCACATTTCTGCTTGTGTAGGTCCAAAACATTTGATTACTGAGGGTATCGACATTTTTTTGTGTTCTTCAGTGTCTGTGTAATTTCCTCACCGCTAACGGATCCTCGTCGCATGCATTGAGAACACAGGGACAGTCTTCCAAAGAGCATGTCCTTGTCACACCAAGAGATTTCTCTTTTATTGCTTTTTCCTCCAGTCCTTTACATTATTCAAACCAAATGTCTCTATCTGACATCTCTTTGACCCCTGAAAAAAGAGGGCATCATCATCTGTCACCTTAAAGGTAATGGAATTCTCTGATCCTTGCATCTATTTTTTCCTTTAATAATTTGAGAATAAAACAGCTCAAGGCCCAAACTGTATATGTTTAGGCCATGCTTTAAAGACTACAGAATAGATTTATGCAGCCTGTATCAACATGTTTCTAAAGGAAAATGTAATGAGAAATTATAGGGAAGGACAACAAGGTAAGAGGCAAGGAAGAAATCATCTTGTAGATTCACTTCTTGGAGTTATTTTCACTTATATGATATATAATAAATAAATAAAAAAAATACTGCGTCACAAAACTTTTAATGTATCAGCTTATGGAAAATGTTGAGAAGTTGGTATATTTTTATTACAATTGGAAGAGACAAATCAGATAAACAATGGGGTTGCAAAGTAAAAATATAAAAATGTAACTGAGTCTGGATCTTTGGCATAACTCTGAGAAGTCCAGTGTTTGGTATTATGCCAAGGAACCATCTGCTTGGTCAGGGAACTCTACTATCTCTGATCGGGAGGTTAAAAGTGGTCAGACGTCCAGTCAAATTTGTTTAAGAAGGTTGTTTGTGGCAACAAAAACGATTGATTTTTTTTTTTCAAACTTGCCTAAGGACATTTGTTAGTGGAGACATGTGGATAAATCTGTGCACAGGCACCTTACATCGTTAGTTCACACGAGAAGCAGAGCATTTAAAACTCTTCAGCTTAAGAAAGTTTTTCTTAATAGAGGATATTCTTTTGCCAAAGAACTGAAATTGTAGGTGGACAATTACCAGTGAAGAAAACAACAGTTTGTTAGTTAGTCCAAATACGCGCAACATTTACTGTACTTTATCATCAATATTGAAACTGAACAGCAAACAGCTTTGCTGATGAAACACCTGGCAAACACTTGACAGCCATTCTTTCCAAAAAGCTCATTTTGTAAGCCCAGTTAAAGTAATCACTGACTTCGCTCTAATAGCTCTGATTTAACAGATGCACAGGAGACACCTTTGCTCTGCCCCTGGCAGTTAAATGTGAGCCTTCTGTGTCTGTGCATGTGTGTCATTATAGCTGCACTCTTTTATAGGCAGTAAGTAGCAAGGAGTTGCAAGAGCTATGAATTCACAGAGCACTTAATGTTGTGTTAATGACTGGTGACAGCTAGCTGAGCTGGAGAAGAGAGGGTGGAGTAATGCAGGAGACAGAGTCAGAAAAATACAAATAAAAACAAGAAAAATGTGGCCAGGCATTTTCAGGAGTGTGTTACCCTCCCCACAGCCTCAGATCACTGTCTGCATTCACAAAAACACTCATCAAAAGGATTAATTTCCATTACCATTAATGACTAAAAAAAACAGAGCCAGTTTAGCACACTGGATTCTAGCTTCAAAAGATTGCATCATTCGATGATGAGCTTGAGACATGCATATTCCCAGTCACAGCTGGGTGAACTGACCGGTCAGAACAGAATCTGTGTATGACACCTATATGAAAAAATGAATCAGTAGGAAAGGCCATGGCAGAAACGGGACAAAGTCATTACTTTTGTAGATCTGGAATTAGATTTAAGAAAGGGTAAGCTTGGATCAGAATGTAAGTATCGGGGTGTATTTCTTTGACATGTTTGATTTTTGCAGATTGCTTTATATTAATTAAAATTTGGCCAATTACACTGTTTTCAAAATTATAGAACCACCTGCTTAAAAACAAACAGCAGCAAAATAAATAAATAAATGGAAAATTCACATTTAAAATTAATATTCCAAAACTATTCTACAGTGGTTGACATGTTCAAGTCAAATCCCGTTTGGAAAAATTGTGGAATACACCAAATTTGAGCTATTTGAGCACGTTTGACGCATCAACCTTGGGACTTTGCTTTATTGTCAAACAATGTGGTGGTGTAATGATTGATGATTCTGCTGTCTAACATAACAACCTGAAGGAGAATTGGGCTTAATTGGGTTAATAATAATAATAATAATAATAATAATAATAATAATAATAATAATAATAATAATAATAATAATAATAATAATAATAATAATGAAATATAACAAAGTGAAAGTTTTTGGTCAAGTCAAACAATTATTGCTGCAAAACGAACTACAACAAAAAGCCTAAGGAGGCAATTCCTTTTTACTTAAGGGCAGGTTGGTTTTGATAGTTTTCTTTCCCTTGATGAACTATGTCATTTGAAAACCACTTTCTGTATTAATTCAGGTTGTATTGGAATTTGTTGTATAATCTGTGTCATTTAGGTGTGAGAAAAAATAAAACTTAACTCAAGAAATGTGAAAACAAAACCTATTCATGCTATGGGTGTTCAATGACAGTCTTAATTGTAAGCCAAATGGTTTTGTTTGTAAGGATACATCTTGCTCTATTTGTTTGAACACATTTATTAAGTAACAAAAGGTGTACCTTTAATTGTAAAATGATCTTCAGTGATAAAGCCAGTCAACATGCACAGTCAAGGTTTGTCTGTTTGTACCTTAAATACACAAACATATAGACAGGGCTTGACAACTTTCAGCTCATCATTCAGTCTCAGCTAATTCACTCGACAGGGAAGCCTGAATAGTGAAGCATCTACTTGGCTGATCTTTAACCTCCTGTCTGCTATCTGAAGCTCAGTGGAGTCGCAGTCCAGGACTGCTTTTCAAATCCGTCAGCGCCAGTTAATTCAACTATATGCTCAGGCAAACTGAACACAGATGGGCAATGAGCAGCTCAGAGTACTTCCACATTTAAAGCGCTTCTGCTGAAAAAAGGTCTGTGAAACGCCATTCTAAATAGTACAAGAGTGTCTGGAAAATGTTTGTTGAATGGCCAGGCAACTGTGCCAGTGTGATGATGTGCTTTTACAGCAGGCCTTGTAAAAAGGAGATGTATTGAGTAGTCAAAAATGACCAACCACTGCACCGACTATGTTCCCTGATGCAACTTTGACCTCAGCCTTCAAAAGCATATAAATGCAAGGCAAGATTTTTCTTTTCAACATGCTCACTACAGAATACCTGGACTCGGTGCTTTGCAAAAACACCTACACGCCTTGAACGTTTTCATGTTTTGCCATGATTCATCCACAAACTTTAGTGTATTTTCTGAACCTTAATACGTGATAGAACAACATAAAATTGTGCACAATTATGAAATGGAAGGACAAGACTGCATAGCTCTTCAAATATGATTTGAGAATTAAACCTTTATAGTTCACTGAGTAAATACTTTATTAAACCATATTTCACTGCAATAACCTCTGCAGGCCCTTTACGGTGTATCTTTACTATCTGCAGATTGTTATTAATTTTTTTATCTATATGTCTTGTAAAACAATTCAGACTCATTCAAGCTACCAAAGAGCACCTATCAATATCAACTGTCACGTCTGGAAGCAAAGGAAGATTTGGGTCTTGACTATCGCTGTGTCATTCTAACATACATCTGCTTTGATCTGACCTGTTCAGTTTTAGCTCTGACTCAATGTTTAGGACAGCTGTCTTGCTACAAGTTGAAACTCTGCACCATTTGTGAGTATTTGTCCTGGATTTAGTTTCAGCTTTGCTGTCCCTACTGCAAAGAAGGGTTGCCTCAGCGTAATGCTGGTACCAAACATCATGTGTGGACGGTGTTTATAGTAATTTTATCTTTTCACAAGAGACGTTGCTTTGCATGTTTGCTACCGAGTTAACTGTTGGTCAGACGTTTGCTACTTCCTCAGGATGGCTTGTGGCTGAACCACAAAAGGCCATTTTTGGCATTCTTTCAACAATTACTTTCTTTTAGCAACTCTTCCATACAATATATTTTTGTGTAGTGTGCATGACTTATCGTTGTCCCCACAATATATTCTTCTGTCTCAATTGTGGATCTCTAAAGCTCTTCCAGAATGACAAAGGATTAATTGCTTCTTCGATTAATGCTCCCTTTATTGCTACATGCCTCAAATGCTTCAATTATTTAAATAAAAAATAAAAAAACCTGTCCCTTCGTCATCCGTCAGAGTAAAACTAAAATGGGGGTGGAGCCTTGTCCAAGAATGTTTTTCATTTTACTTTCTTGGGATGGACATCTTAACAATGAGGGTATTTAATATTCATGACAACCTAACATTGGGCTGATGCAGGGAGAGAGTACTTCTACAGAATATTTTTTTAAATAATTAGGAATGAATAAAACCTCATTTTAGGAGTGCTCTTTTGATAGGAAAAAGAAAGATGGAAAAAGTGACACATTTAAAATTCATAAGGACAAGGTCTTGGAAGGACAGCGGATTAAAGGTGGACATGAAAAGAGATAAGAATTGAACTCTTTTTGCCCCCGCTTCTCGGTTTTTGCAAAGCTCTCTGCTGACAGTAATCAAAAGCCAGATCGCTGTCTTTTCTATAAAGGCTGGTTTAAATCTCTGTGACTTATGAGAATATTTGCATTTCAACCTCCAGGTGTCTTCCCTGAAGTCGATATTACATAAAACAATACCCAGTCCACTTTCGTACAGTGACCGCCACCTCATTCTCACAGCTTCCCCCAGAAACTTTTGAGACCCATGCACATAGTCTCTCATAAATTCACTTACACACGCACACAACACTCACACAAAGCCAGACTGCAGCTTCTAAAATATGCAGTGGCATGATTGCTATTATCATTTCTGATCAGCTGCGTTATTGAATGAATGCTGCTGTCAGGGCTGTTGCATGGGAATGATTATTTTGCGGGGCATCTGAGACCTAGTTACGCCTGGCTGAATGTGATGGATGGGGAGGAAATGGTGATGTCTGAAACACTCCAGGTCCTGCCAGATCCAAGCCACTCTATAATTACAGTCACACAGTTTGTCGGAGCCCAAGTAGAGTTCTGCCCATCTGGCTGGATGCAGAAAAATGAGTCTTATGAAAGCTCTCCCTCCCTGATCGCACCCAAAATATCATTAACACTTTTAAAGAAAAGCACTGCAAATCATTTTGTGTGCATGTTGTGTGCAACACACTGTAAATGTTGCACAGTTGTGTTTTTACTTAAAGGAAAATGTTTTTGCTCAATTAACTGACAGCAAAACCCCCCAAAAAACACTGAAATCGTAAAAATGAGCAACCGACACTTTTACATCCAACTTCGATAAGATTACTAATAATTTATTTCTGACCCATCTGCTTGGAAGCAGCCATCTTTACTTAAAGGAAAATGTTTTTGCTCAATTAACTGACAGCAAAACCCCCCAAAAAACACTGAAATCGTAAAAATGAGCAACCGACACTTTTACATCCAACTTCGATAAGATTACTAATAATTTATTTCTGACCCATCTGCTTGGAAGCAGCCATCTTTAAAGCCCACCTATTCCACTGACATTGAATGATTTGATTTCATAAGAACGGTTAATAATCACAACCCTCGAAGACTGGCTTCCATTCTGTTTTACTAAAATTGCAAGCTGAAGGAAGTAAATTGGAGATTTAATTATTTAATTATCACTATAAGCAGAATTCAGACACAAGTGGGTGGTGGAGTGCAAACAAAGATGTTTGATGTGGAAACAGAGACACAAACAAATTAAATTTAATTATTCATTTAAATACAACATAATTAGGACAGATTAATGAATATACCTCAACTGAAAAAAATAAAAAAAAAAAAATCTGACTAGGGGGATATTGAGCAAGAATGGAAGGTTTACTTCTATTTGAGCCAACTACAGAGGGCATCTAAAAATGCAGCTTCAGTGGGTGCCGTGGCAGACACACAATTACTCCTGTGGAAAGAAGCCAAAGACATCCCAGAGCTACTCCCACATACTCCTCCAAATTCATACTAAATTAAGATGAGATTTTTTTTTTTTTGCCAAGGCTATCACTTTGTTCTTTTATTTACTTCTTGACAAAAAAATGCTCTTTTATCTCCACCCATCCAAGAGAATTCTCTAATGTCAAATAAGAAATGAGAATCATGCAGGAAGGAAATCAATAATAGAGGCAGCCATATGTTCCTTTGGATATTTCATTTTAAAAAGGGAAAATGAAAAGCAGCAAAAAACAGGAAAAAAAATAATAATGAGTTTGATAAAGCTTGCAAGCATTTTCCATTTTTTTTGTCTGTAAACACATAAGTATGATGAACATTATGTAAAAGAAGACGACAAATAATGATACAAATCTTGGAATGCACAGAAATATTGGCTGGTGACTGGATTCAACGGGTCCTTATCAGTAATCAGTCGGTTGGATTTCCAATGTGTTTTTTCTGGTGAGCATAACACAAATTAGCACTAATGGTTTGGCTAAGAATAACATTTCTTTGAATAGAATTTGTTTCTGCAGGAGAAGAGATTTGTTTTGAGTATAAGTTAACAGTCTAAAAGTGAGTTCAGAGGAAATGCAAAAGGAGCAAGCTTTTTCTGCAAATGCAACTTTTTCTATGGAGACGCTGTGATTGTGCAATTACACCGCGACTTGTAAGCGAGAAATGAGGTAGTTTATATGTGATATTGTTTTTATATATCAGCCAAAGACAATCCGAGTAAAAACAAAAGGCAATTCATAAATAACAACTGAAATATTTACTTTTTCACAAAGGGACTGGTTAGGACAGCTTTTTTCATTTAATCAGTATAGCCGTCATTAACACACTGACTTTCAGATTTAGTCTAACCTCACGATGCCTTAAAAGATGTGTACGTTTAATGTGTAGTATGTAATATTGAGTGAAGGGTGTAATCTGCTTCTTTGTATGCAAATCATTATAGGAACTGGTTGGTAAGAAGCATGGAATTTTTTTTATGGTCTCTGGAAGTGCTGCACAGTGGAAACCTGAATCTAAAGCTATGAATCACACACACACACACACACACACAAAATATGTTCTAACGATTTTTATTTTTAATATCTGAGGAGGATGCAGCTGGAATAAAACATGATGAATTCAACATTGCAACAGATTCACTATCTGCACACCTCGCCCAGACCAATCTACTTTTTGCAATGAAAGACACAGAATGAATACAAGTTGAAGTGAACACAGCCAATGTAGAGGTTAAAAAAAAAACACACACATCAGGGATTTGTTGTCATAACATTCTAATAGCCATGCTGGGCAAATGCGTCTGAGTACGAGTTCAGCTCAAATTCAGCTGTCTGGCTATGCTCCTCAATCACACACACGCATATTAAGGAGGTAGAAGAAAACAGGTCCCCCACTGCTACACCAATCTGATATCTGTGTCGCTATCAGAACAAGAAACATGCACGGACCTTCTTTCATTCCAAATGCGATTCATCTCTGAAGACTTTGAAAAAGTCTAATGTCTGGTTAAAACCAATTCACATTCATGTGAGCAGCTACCATCAGAGCATATGCATTTTTGCGCACTTTGAGGTCTGCATGCACATCCTGAAACACCTCTTCTCACCTGATCGCTGCAAGCCGAGCCGCCGTGACTCACTGTCATTTTTCTCCTCTCATCCCATTTCAGCTCATTCTCCACAAGTTCAGAGTTCACCCCCATCCTGGGCTCTAGCTTCCTCTCAGTCCTTCTTTGTCTCTTTGTTATCCACGTTTCATTTTTGACCCGTATTACCTACATTAAATCAGTCCCTTCTTTACGCTCGCGCCACCATTTTCTCGTTTGCATTTTCCTCAATTTACTCTTGCCTTTGATATTTTTATTTATTTATTTTTTTACCTCCTTTGGGCCACTGCTTATATAACGGATGTACAACAGCGAATCAGAAAAAAAAACACGATCAAGTGATCAGTTAAAACCCATACTTACATAGAATAGGTCAGAAGCCTTACTTGTCTTTAAAAGCACTACAGCAGATTCAGTCATTTGCATGAAGATTAAAGGCTAACACAATCAGTGTAGACAGTCAAGATAGATGACAGATTTTACTTCAGTAACAATCCTAGGCAGATGGCTTTGCATTTTTTATTTGCTTAAAGTGTTCTTTCAAGTTAGCTTTCTTGTGTTTTAGTTACAAAAACGAAGATCTGCGGTTTTTAAGTACACATTTTTTAAATCCCATTAAGGCCGCCATGGTGTCATGTATTTATTTTTTTCTCCAGCTGTTTCTTACTTATTAGATTTGCAATCAATCAGCTCCTTCTTCTTGTCACACTGCCTTCTACCCATTTTCATTTTCCTCAGTTTATATTATTCTTCTGCTTTTCCTTTCCGCCCCTAGAGTCCCCGTTTTTCACGGTATGAATAATTGAGGCATATTGAGTTTGACCAGCAGATGGTAAGATGGTTGTTATGGATTTGTCCATGCTCTTTAGCAGGGTTCAGCTGCTGAGTGACACCTGTCCTGCTTGGGTCCACAGTAGCTCTGGGGAAGCATGGGCCACAGTGGGGGCAGATAGGCAGGGCACACCCATTAATGCATCTCCTCTAAAAGCATACGGAGGAGAAAATCAGTGACAACGCTTACAGAATTTGTGCCCGAGGACAGACAAGCCCACATGTGAAAACACAAGTGGAAGTACTTAACATTATTTCAGTGTTAGATCCATTCTTTGTTTGTTTTTTTTTTTGTGTGTGTTGTTGTATTATTTTTACATTGGATCAGTGCAACCAGACCAGATTTGATTTTCATAGAATAAATACGTTTTTATCACTGCTTTTACTAAGTTGTATACAGTATGCTAGTCTATGCCATGAAGTCTGGTTGTTGATACTTTTTAGGTACTGTATTTAACACCTGCTATGTGCTTTGCAAAGGTATAGCAAGTATGTGCATCTATACTTTTATTTTACCCATAAGCTGTTAGTTGTGATAGATTTCCTGGAACACATTCCTAAAACACGGCATTTGCATCCAAGGGTGTGACTTTTCAAGCAATCACAAGAAGTCTTTTTGAGACATTCTACCTGCTCATTATTAACCTGTTAAAAGCAGTCACATCCCCATCTATTTATGGGCTTCCTTTGCTGAAAATAAATTAAAAAAATGGCAGTCTGTCTAAAATGGCCTGATCATTCGGAGCAAACATGAGGATCTAAACATAGACTAATTACAGCCTACGCTGATTGCGAGCCGTCAATGCTTGTTCTAAGAGGATGTTTAATAAAGGCAGTGGTTATATAACTGTTATTTACTAAATACATGCAGAAAATTATGTACATTTTGTTAAGCTGGTTGTTTATAAGCAAGTACTTTCATAATTTTCTATGGCGGCAGTGTGAGAAAACCCAGCTTAGCAGGTATTTACAAAAATTTAAAGTTATGGTTAAGTTAAATAACCTCTACTATGTTTTTTGTATCTGATCGAATATGTTAGATTTGCTTGCTACGCTTACGTCTCCAGTACCCCAAAATCTTCTTCTTCCTTTTATTTGCCCTCCAAACTGTCTATAACCCAAGTAGCCTGCTGCATTTCTCCCTGCTAAGGAGCACTGCTTGTGGTTTCACTGCCACCGCCGCCCTCTGACTGCTTAACCTTCGAAAGCTCCTGCCCGCAAGGCTCTCACCTCAGCTCTGTGACCCACCAGAGTCAGAGCAGTTAGCATAAGCTTTCCTCCACACTGACATCACTGTATGTTGCTGGGCTAGACAGCTGTATTTTAGGGTTTCCTTGAAATATACTTGGTCTTACAGTATAAGCTCTTCTTTTGCATCTTTTTGCAACCCTTCTCTAAATATGTTTCCACACAATTTCCTCCAATGTCTATTTCCTGTTTCTCGGATTTTCTTTCTTACTCCATACTGTTTCCTCTCTCTTTTCTCTCTCAATCTCATCAACCCCCTCCTAGTGAAAGCTGTTCACTCAGAGCTATTCACCCTTCCTGATTCAACTTTATCAAATTATTTAGAACTTGTAAAAAAAAGAAGAACAAGAAAATACTTAAAAAAAATAAAGATTTTCTCATTTATCTATTTATTTTTATTTATTTTATATAGTTTTCAGACAAGAAAAGAAAGGATGGAACAGTTACGTTTCGGAATCCGAATCACATATATAAAGCAGATGTTTTGTGGTAAAAAGCATGTGAATTTCCTCTGACTGCCCCAGTTTGCATTCATTTTCTACACTATAAGATTTCCTCCCTGGATGGTAGTACTGCATCACTTCGACGTGTCATCTTTCTTATTGTCCTTTCAGCAAAGTGTCTATGTTTACATCTTGCACACAAGACAACAAGATTATGGTGAAAACTCAAGCAGGAAATTAGATAACAAAAGTGGGATAAGCTAAAATCCCAAGCATCCCTGCATTCAATTTTTCAGTAATCTGATTTTCTTTGCCACTTCTTACCATGTTCTTTATCAGTACTGACAAATATTATCTAACAGTGACTTATGAGAGGAACTTCAATTGCCACCTTTATCGAGCTAAGTTACGAGGATGTTTAACAAGCCCGTCTCCCACTGCAATGGCATTTGCAAAAACCTCACAGCACAAGGAAGTGGATATGGGGATCAGTGATAGTCCTTTGTCTGCCAGCCTAGGAAAACTGACCTTTAAGAACAATTATTGAAAAATCAAAAAGTGACATAAGAAAATGGCATAAGCCTAAACAAGTAAATGAAATTAATTAGCATTGAATCTCTAAATTTCATCATCACATTTCTCTTAAGTTCAGATTCCTAAAAAGAGTTCAAATATAAAAACTAATTTCAATAACTTAACTTTTAACAGTTGCTGCCTTTTGTCTTTAAAGGCAGCAAAAACCTTTTAAAGTTATAGTAGGTTACAATTATAAAGCTTGCTTTGATTATAGTCTGGGGTTTCTTGGAGAGCTAAAATGCTGTCGGTGACTAAAAGAAAAGCTTCATATATCTGTCTTCATTCAAGTTTCTTATTGAGATTTTAACAGTTGAATTTACAAATTGGATGTTCTGTATATTGTTAAACTTTTTTACTGGTTCTCTAAGCCCCATTTACTGTCAGGTCCCTCAGCTGTGTAGTGAAGCCTGCAGCAGTTCAGTGTAAACATGACGTGTGAGGTGTAGGAGAATTTACAAATTGCTTCAACTCTCATCACTTGACTTGATTTACAGCACCCTGCAAAAATATTCACACCTCTTGAACTCCTTCACATTTTTGTTATGTTTGCAGTTTTATCATGTGTTTTAAATTATTTGATGAAGATCTAGTGTGATTGACCAATGCAAACGTTTTTAAGTATTTAAATTTCTGTCTTAATAGATAGAAATAAGACGTATAAGACAGAAATATATATAACCAATATCACTAAAGTAATCTAAAACTGACTAAAGTACAAATAAATAAAAAAATGACCAATGAAAATCAGACATTGCTTTTTAAATGTGGTTTAACAAAATCATTTTGAAAAAACAAAACAAAACAAAAGAACACTAATAAAACAGGTGTGTGTAATGGTTGCACACAATCTGGTTGCACAAGATTGGAGAAAGTAATTATATCTTGACAGTTATAATAAGATTATTTAGCTCTCATTCATGTAGGGGAATTTTGTGTTGCTCTGTCAATTGTCAGTAGGTCTGGGGCTATAACTTGATAAACAGTTTGAAGGCGTAAGGGATTATTAATAATGACAATCAGTTACATAAATTAAGTTTAAGAATTTATCCAAGAAGGTGTTTAGACAGATTAATAATATATTTCTTTCCTTAACAAGTAAGACAATACAATGCCTCACACATTTAATGTGTTTCTACTAGATTATTAATATATATATATATATATATAAATTTTGTAATAGCACCATAAAAACAGGTTTTTGATCTGAATCCCCTTTGTTTGAAGTGTTTCTTTTAGACAATTAACTTTGTAAAGATAATAAGATTTATAATCCCAATTAAATTAGACACAAACAAGACTGAAAACCTCAGGAAAGTCTTATTTACTGTGAGGAAAAGTACTCTTAGGAAGCTACTGTGCGTGCAAGCCATTCATGTCTCCTTTGTCACGAGGCTGCACAACAAGGTCAGAGGACATTTTCCATTCTGAGACTCCATATTTTATTAATCATACAGCTAAGCGAATGGCAGAGGGTGAGAAGCAGCGTGACAGAAAAGCAAGAAAGGGCGGACATTTTACTATAAAGGTGAGATGGAAAGAAAAGTAAAGGACAAAGGAGAGTGAAGCCCCCACAGAGCGGGAAATAGTTCATGCCACAGAAACAAAACACTAGGGAAAAATGAAACAGAAATGCATATTATAAAGGCATATAATATTATTGTTGGTTGAGCACATGTGTTTCTGCCCCCGGAGCCATCTCCCTTTTCTGCAGATGCCAACTCATAAGTGTGCAATTGCATATTGCCAGCCCATTATACATTTGCACAGCTGACCCTGATGTCCTCATGTTTTCACCTCCAGAATTAATCACACCACATCTGTGGTCCTTCAAAACTACCTTCAGCTCTGCGTAACAAAAATGGACTGACTAAAACACTTCCTACAAACTCTAACAAGAAAAATGAAGGAATAAATTCTAATAATAAATGGAAACATACAGAGACATGCATACACAGTGATTGTGCATTTAATTTGGTGTGTTATTTTGTGTAAATGTAAGAAATGCAGTTGCAAGGTTCACCAACCGCAACAATATTACTGCTGGATTTACCACATATTCATATTCACATTCATGTTAGAATATTATATCTAGCTGTTGTTCTGAGGTGAAGTTTAAGAACACGGAGCCAGTTGTCCTTCTTCATTATCATATGCTCCATAACCACTGATGCAGTCAGGGTTACTCTTATGAATGATAGTCCTATCACGATGCCCGAGACATGGTGCAGTGTTCTTATGTCTGGAAGACTCACTGTAGCCAAAAACTCAGCCATAAAATGCTTGACTTGAAGGCAAATGGCCTGGACATGTGGTCATCTGTGAGCTTTGTTAAATTTTGGACCATGGGCCCAATTCATGGTTTACACAATATCAGTCCATAGTGATATAAAACTGAGATTTATATATATATATATATATATTATATATATATATATATATATATATATATATATATATATATATATATATATATATATGATGCAGGTGTTGCAGTAGGTTCGAGTTTATTGCAGATTTATACTGGCATATACCAGACCATTTTTCTGCAGAAGGAGGGGACCATTGGCTATTGGAGAGGTGATCTTTCTTTTCTGTGCAAAGAGTCAATTAGGATCTAAAACTGAAAGTTAATAGTCCCATCAAGTCAACAAACATCCTATACATTTTGGCAATGCTCATGAAATATGTTGGTCAAAGTTACATATTTAAGGCTCTACATGTATTTTTAATTTATTCTGGATACTTGAAAACAGATTTATTATTCATTAAAAACTCCAAATCAACACAAATGCCATGCTCGTAATGACTGTCAGTGCACTTTCAAGTGCAACTGTATCTTTGAGTTAAACATCTCAAGTTTCTAGTGCATGCAATATTTCACAAACTTACACTAAGCTGCACAGAAAAGTGCGGTGCTATTCTCAGACTCTTCTGCTTTTGAAGCGGCACAAGTGTATTCTCCCTACAGCAGGTCCTAACCTTTGCAACAGCTTAAAAAATACTGTGCTCAAAAAAAGACAAAAGGCTCAGTGTGCCTGGAAGCCTGGTGAACTGAACAGACTTCAGTGGAAAAGGCCTGTGCTCAGTAGGTGTCAGTAAAGACTCATCTGGATATAAGTTATTTAACCATGGCAGTACTGCAAAAATCAATAGCAAAAATTGTGTGCTTTCATTACAAGTGAGGTAAAAGTGGTGAAGTCTTGTCACTGGACCCAACAAAAGGATTAATAATAATAATAATAATAATAATAATAATAATAATAATAATAATAATAATAATAATTAATAATAATAATAAAAGCATTTCAAAAGCTAAACACACAGTCAAAATTATGATATCTCTCTTAATTGTGACTAATAATATGCAGCAGCATGTAATAGTTCAATAATACACACAAGTGCTTCACATAGTAAAAACACTAAATTACAAAGTTAAGTTATCTTCCATAAAAAAGAGTGGTTTCTAATTAAATGCACAAAATTAATAAAAGAGTCAGCCTCAAGATCCCTTGAATAATAAAAATAAAAGCTGACACTCTGCATAATTATAGCCATGAGATGTGTCAGGGATCACTGCCCACACAAACGTACAGATACACACACATGCATTGTTATTTTATGAATCAAGTTGTCTTAGTACTCCTTGAGGACACAAACAATAATACTAAAAATCTGGGCAGCCACAGAAGTCAGCCTTTAAATGAAGTCAAAGCTCCGTTCATCTGGTTTAGCACCAATAAAGGGTCTCTTTACACGGGTATAAAATGCTTCATAAAGACTCAAAGAACCAGAAAATGCAGGAAACAGTCATTGTCTATCCTGAATAGTTCCTGTAATTTAAACCAATGTTGGGCTATGGAGCTTTTCATTGGGGTTTTGAATTACATTTGTGAAAACTGGGTCTTAAAAGTCAGTGAGGCTCCATTAGTGTAATAGGACAGCAATCTGTTTAACTGCAGACTTAGTTAATAAAAACAAACCCCCCAAAAATGAATACTGTTTGAATTCTGGGTACGTTTCCCTTCTTTAGTCATATTTAGTCCATTCACATAAACTAAAATACTTAAATTCAGAAAAAAAAGTTACATTTAAATCTTTAAACCCCAGAGCATATCCATCGTCAAAGCTCCTCCTCCCCAGTTTCACTCTAATACCTCCACTCCACTGCATAAATGTATCATTACAGTATCATTATGGCAACAGTATCCCCCAGCTTCCATTAACAGGGACTTAGGTACTGTGTGCTGTGGCTTACATAGACCCATTATATTATTAAGTCATTATAAACCAGGACACAGAGAAAATTATGCCTTTAATGGGAGCTACATTGGGAACTACTTAAGTTTATACCCCAACCCACCTACTTTCGTGCCTATTTTCCTGTGGCCGTGGATCTGAGCGCCCACGGTGTTAAGTTACGTATCGGACTATCAAGTTACTTCACCCTGAACAAGAAGTAGTTCAATATCAAACCTTTACTCCAAATAAGCTAAGTGTTGGCAGCTGCCTACTTACCCCGGAGTTCGGATACGCCGTCCAGCCCAGCTCTGCTGTGGCCACCCGAGTGTCCATCAAAGTTTCTGCAGCAAAGACAGAAAAATAGAGAGAAAAACAGTAGTTAGCCTCCTAAACCTATTTTTAGTACCCCTCAACGGAGATGACTTGAATTCAAGGCCCAGTGATCACTTGACACTATCATCTATGAACAGAGCAGAGACGAAACCCCACAGTGATTCATCCATCTCTGCCTCACTTGTGTTAAGACAAGAAACATGGAAACAAATCCTTGGCACTTTGCTGGGAGGGATGCCTGAGCGCTTCTGTCATGCTGTTAAATGCTCAGCTTTGTATTGTGTTCTCTCTGTGAGCACGACAACAATATGCATATCCCGCCTTTGTTTGCATGCACATGCATGCATGTATTTGAATGATTTGCAGTCACTTCTGGTGAAGTGGGTGGATTTTATTTGTACTTTTGGGTGGGAAAAGGCTGTATGGCTTTGCGCGCCATTAATCGAGAGAAAAATCACTTCAAAAAAGCAGACAGATTATTATATCCCTGTTCTGGAAAATTCTCACAAATTCAATAGGTCAGAGGTTCACAACTCTTTCAACTGAGTGAGTTGAAAGCATATCAATTTCCTAGCTCTTTGGTGAAACTTAAGCAGACATTTCACTGTAATTGATTCAAGATTTGAAAAAAATAAAAAGATCTGACTCAAAAATTAAGGTATTTTAGACTTTAAATATCTTGTGTAAAAGCAATGCTCACTATGACATATACATACAAAAAAAATAAATAAAAACTTAGACTGGCAGCTGGCACAAAGAAACCAATCTTACCAGCTTTTCTCAGTCTGATTTACCGATAAGAAACTAAAAGATGCGTGGCCATTTTAATGGAAGACTTCCCCTGTAAAAGACTGTTTATTCCATGCTCTAAATGATTCACCTCATAAACTGAAAGAACATTTCACATTTTAAATGCGTCATGCCAGAACATGCCCTTGATTGTGTTTGTGTTTCCCAAACAGATAAAACTCATTTGCTGAAGGAGGAATGGTATGTCTGGGTGATGGTCTGTAGCAGATAAGAAAGGTGCTTCGGGAATTTTCAGAGGAATTGTTTTTGCCTTGGACACCTTCCACTGCCTCAGCAATGGTTATCCAATCCAAACCAGTGTTGACAGGGACGGAATCGCAGTCTGATGAAATCCTCCCTCTTAAATTTTAAATAAGACAACTTTCTTTGATTTACACACAGCCATTTGACTTGTTTTGAATTGTTTTGATTGTGCATTTACTTTTGCCTCAAACCAAATTGCATAAGGGGGACATTAGGGAGGTCTCGATCTGATCATGTGATTGGAAATTGTGCCCAATCACGTGGTTTCAGACTTGATCGGAATATATGTATATATTTGATTATTTTAAACCCAAACAGGAATAATAACAGCATATACTGTTACATAGTGGACTGTCTACTGTCTAGTGGACTGTCTACAGTTTTATGCCCAGCACATTGCATAAAACTGAGCAGAATATGGCCTCAGCTTCAATTTGGAGCACAAGTGCCATTTTTGCTACGTTCTTTTTCCAAAAATTAAGTGACAAAACATATACTCTGATTTATTGGAGACTTTGGCGGAAAATGGGCAAGCACCGACTGCAGTTGCAGCAGGCAAGTGAGAGGATTGTGATTCCCTCCCATCTCAGAAACATTTTGCAGAAGCATCATGCAGCAGCCTGCAGTAGAGCACAGAGAATACCCATTCCATCCCGTTTCCACATTGCAATGGAATCACGCATCCACAAAGTTGCCTGTGAGTCCACTCAGGATTAAATACAATGTAAATATACAGTAGTTTGTCATGTTGGCCAACGTTTTTTATTTTTATTCTTTAATCCAAACTGTCGCATCAAAAGATACCCAGAACTTGATTTGCACAGTCTCAGTGTTCTTTCTATTAAATGATAAATAAGGTGGATGAAATAATAAAAAAAGGAATATCCTAGACCTGTGTCTTTGCTATTCATTTTTAAATATATTTTTGATGTATTGGATAGGGACTCAGTATCAGCTGATAATCAAAATTAAAGGACAGACACACTGACTCTGGGAGGGGGGATGCCACATGTGGAAAACTAATGTTTTAGTTTTTATTTCTAGCAGGTATATAAATGTATTTAATTCAAGGTATACACCTTTGTGAGATTGTAGATATTGAAAGTGGAAAAATGCGTGGGTGTCCTAACCCCTTTACCAGAAATCGCATTCTTATTTTAATTTTATTCATTAAAGACCTTTACAAATCTCTTATTAGCTTTTTAATAGGACCGTTTCAGAATTGGTATTGCTTAAAGAAATATCAAGCTATCCATCGCTCTTCCATGCTGTGGCATGCTTTCAGACTGTGGGAGGAAGCCAAAACACCTGGAGAGAACCCATGCATGCATAGGCAGAGTATTCAAGCGACATTCAGAAAGACCCCAGGCTGGGATTTGAACCTGGAACCTTCTTTCTGTAAGACAATAATGCTGCCAACATACAAACGGAGACTATCAAAAGGTATCTTAAATTGTTCACATGACTTTTTAGAATAATGGGAAGTGAGACTGGCAATAAAATACTTTTATCACTGTTTAATTTAAGTTTCTAAAAGAAAAATCCTCATGGTCAGGTCAGTGCATCATAAAAATTTGGGATTGAAAATCAGTCACTCATATTGCTAATAAAATCTCAGGGTTTCCCCCAGTGTATTATAAGCCCGGCTAAGCGTTGCTTGTTTATGTTTCTAGGAGGAAAAAAAAAAATCCCTTTTTTTTTATTTAAGCCGGGCTGCAAGCGTCTCTTTTGTCAACATTTCACTAGAAGAGAAGATTTATTCTTAAAGGATAGGTTGATAATAGATAGGTTTATGCATTTAAGCCCGACAGTTCGCGGACCAATCACACAGCTGGCGTCTCTGCGCTTTGCCTCGCGCTGCCGCTGCTTTACCTCAGCGGGATCGCGCGCTGCCACCTCCTTTCCCTCAAACTGGACACAGGCTGACCTGAATGGATGTTTACATCAACCTACTGTGAGGAATTATGATCCTTTGGAGAACTCTGGGTAAGAGTTCTCCAAAAACTCTTCCATTGATAAGGCAAGAGCTTTCCAAAGAACGTGTTAGCTCTGGTTGCGTAGCTCCATGTGAACCGCAGGAATAATTTGTAGCTAATTCAGAGGCGCGTTGTGAAGTGGTGAGAATGATTTATCTTTGTGAATGAACAATTATATGTGGCGTTTACATCTCAACACGCTGCCCAGCGTGTGGCTCTGTGTCTGTCTTCCCTGTAAAGTTTCTGCCTGTGGTCCCGTTTGGCCGGAGCGTTTGTGGATAACGAGCAGCGCTAACCTCATCATGCAGGTTCAGCTTTCCCTCTCTCCTCGGAGTCACACGTCACGGTGATTTTATAATATTTTATTATTATTTTTAGTATTATTTTTCCGGTTATGCGATGCATCAAATCATTTGAAATGCGTTGTCTACTTGGAGTTGATGCGCGCGGCCGTGCGGAGATCTGAGAAACTTGTCCCATAAACTCGACAAAGAGAATAGTCTCTGTGATGATTATTAAAAACTGAACAGACACGAAATGGAAGAGCTACTAAAGCCACATTAGCAGCATTGAATTAAATCTCCCGTTTGTTGCGCAGGGCCGGTCCAAGGCTGTATGAGGCCTAGAGCAGAATTTGATTTACGGGCCCCTTTTGTTCCTAAAAATATCAGCACCTCTAACAGCTTCTGTGTTAGATTTAGTGAAATATGGGAGAAGGGAGTAGTTTAATTGGCCAGCCTAGAAAGGTATTTGTAAATTCAAAGATTAAACTCCCAGCATCAGATTGTTGCTATGGTAATAAAACAATTTAACTATAAATATTGGTCTTTTAAGTTTTAAGTTTTACATAGTAAACTTGCCAACTTCTTAAAATCTTGGATTGATATGTTTAATAATTTAAAATCTTTTAATCTATGTATGCCTAAACAATTGACTAAAATTTAACAGCATTGATAATCTAAATAAACAAATGTTACATTTATGTATCTGTGGTCTGTTTTAAAATATTAGTGTTTATGGGGCCCCTGAAGCCCTGATGGAGCCACTGACTTAATTTGGACTAAACTGAAGTTCAAATTTGTTGTTTTTAGACTGGTTGTGTGTTTAAATAGCATTTCACTGGAGATATTTTCCCATAACATATAATTACACATTAATACTTTTGCATTTCCTGTCAACTTAACATCTTTTAATACAAAAGCACGGTAGGAGCCGGTGGACCGACTCGACACCCCGACCACCGGGCTTAGCAAGTTTTCTGGGGGAAACCCTGAATCTAGATCAAAAGGCACTTATAAAGAAAAAAAAATCATTTTAATGTGAATGTTAGGAAATGCTTCGATTCAACTATCTCCACTGACACGTAAATGAGGCAGACATTAACGAGACAGGTAAGATATATCAGATACACATTCAAATACTAATATATGCAAGAATAGAACACAGACTACCTGCAGCAGCCAACACTGTGAGCGATTTTCTGTGTACACCTACCGGGACAGTCTTGTTCACACTAGACTTTTCGCCTGAGTGTTTCAATTTCCTTAAAATCAGCCTTTCTCTGTCTAGTTTCCACAGTGAGCCAGCTCCAGCCTGCCTGTTTTTAAGACTTGTTGTCAGCTGGGGAGATAGGACCATGAAACAGCTCCCTGTGCCAGAGAGCATTGTGGGGACTGCCAGCCCTTTCTCAGGGGAAATCACAGAAGCTTTAGTCTAATCACACGGACACTTGGTAGGCCATTTTCCATTTCCTTTAAAACAGAGAGGAGAGGGGGGACGAAGTAAAAGACATTGTGGGTAGGGGGCAAAAAAGGTCAGAGTCCTCATGGGAAGGCAGGATGAGCACTGTCACCTGATCTAATGTCCACCATTAGCAGAATATCAAAGTAGCACATGAGTAAATGGAGTGTACTAAGTGGTGATTAGCAACAAGGTGGGGCTCAAGCAGCAGCCGTGCCACATCTCTAACACCTGTCCACAGGCATAGGGGATTTGAGAAATGTCCAATGTGTCTGTGTGCAAGTTTTAAATCAGCTTTCTTGTTCACATTTTTTTTCCAAGTGAATGTGAATAGTAACAAAATCAATGTGATTTAAAAGTGCATGCATGTTATAAATAAGTACTGTTTTCAATAGAGTAATATTTACTATTTTAGTTTTTTTTTTCAACCTTATTTTTTTAGTAATTATTTTTCTTTGCTGTATTATTCTTCACCATTTTTGTAATCTGGATACCACATGTTTTTGAATAACTATTTTAAAAAGCAAGACATGCAGCTCTAAGTTATAGTTATAGCATAGAAATTACAAAGACAACAATTTTGTGCTTGATGTATGTGATGTTTATAATGCAACATGTCCTTTGTTATTATTTATATATATCAGGAGCAGCGATGACATCACACCACTAGCATACTTTGAGCATGTAGCTTTCCAGGAAGCTATCAGCCCTTCTGAATGCGAATGTTTCATGGCAGGAAGAGGTTGAACATTCGACAGGTTGAACAGAGCAATACTGCTGTTCTTCGCTTATCTGCTGAAGGTCTCACTCTCTAGCCTGAATGATGCCAAAGTATGCACGTATTGATTTTTTAAAAGTTTTTCTTTGAAAAGGTATTTTCCTTTTAAACCCGTACTGCGTTTCCAACCAGACAAATTCTGATCTGAGTTGATCCAACTGAAAATCATTAAATTTTGTTCACCAGATTTCTCAGTGTATCTCAAACAGGTAAACAAGAACATCCTGGGTTTGAATCCGGGCCTTAGGTCCTTCTACATGGAGTCTGAATGTTCTCCCTCCGCATGCGTGGGTTCTCACAGCTTCCTCACAGCTTCCTCACACAGTCCAAAAACATGACTGTCAGGTTACTTGGTCTTTCTAAATTGTCCTCTCTAAACATGAATGTTTGTCATGTATGTCTCTGTGTTGCCCTACAAGGGACAGGCAATCCAGTGTGTACCCCACCTCTCGCCTGCTGGAGAAAAGCCCCAGCCCCCACAACCCTGCAAGAATAAAAGGAAAATCGACAATAGATGGATAAATGTAACTAAAACAAATAATGTTTATTATGTCTCCTGATCAATATGCTGCGGTAACAAAAAAACAAGGAAGAGTGTGAATCAGAAATCATAGGCAGTCTATGACTCAGCAAGAATTAGGAATAGGTAAGTTTTGGTTTTAAAATGTGTCTACATCTGTCAGAATTAGGACCCTAAAATATTTTTTATGGTTGCTTGGCAACAAAATATGGAGTTCCTAAAAGTTGTGATTTCCACGTGCTTTATAAAGATTATATTACAATGTAGGCCAGCAATTCTAACTGAGTGAGATGTCTAAACAGTATCTCTTTAAGCATTAGAAAGCAGACGTACAACAGACAAAATAGAACTCCATTTGTAAGAACAAATCCATTTTTAGGTGTTAAACAATTAGCAACAATTTGCAGTTTAAACTATGTCATTTTCATATTGTTAATTTAAAAGTAATTTGTCGGTAAAGGTGAAGCAAACCTTTTGCAGTCCCAAGTGTTTCAGGGCCTTTTCTCTTTTGTTTATACACTGCTGTGCCAGCTCTATCTGTAAGCTCTAGTATATTAAACACAGCCAAGTTCACCAGCAGTTCAGACTGTGGGAAAACTACCCACATTTAAAGCCTAATGTTGACTATGTAAATACTGCTCATAAATTCAGAGGAAAGCAACACCTCGTTGGTGTCAGTGCAAAAGATGTATAGCGACATCATAGGCATATTATTTACTCAACAGATGTGAGGGATTCTTTAGCAAAGGGCGTCTTCAAAATAATACGGCAAAATATTTTACTCAAAACTCAGAAGTCACAATCACAGAGTGAAGCCAGGGCCTGTAACCCCAGAGAGCGCTGCTCCTTCTTATTAGCAGCAAGTGATAGATCAATACCAAATGGTGGGCTGTTTCCACAGATAGAGAGAAAGAGAGAGAGAGAGACAGCAAGAGAGAGAGAGAGAGGCATATAGAGAAGGAGGAAGAGAAATGAAAGTAAGGGAGAGACTGCATTAAACATTGATGGGGGCCCTGTGTTACAGATCGATAAGGGAACAGCTTTCTTCACGCAATTACACGTCAGCAAGCAGTCGCGTGATACATCACAGGAACTTCCATTATTAAATATTACAAGCACTAGCCCAAAGAATATTTCTATAGATAAAAAACAACAGATGGAATGAATTATAAAACTCTTAAACCATATTAAGCGATTATGTGTTTGTCTAATAATTAGGAAAAAGTCAAAATAGCTACATGTCTGTTTAAATCCCTCCTTTGTGACCATGTCTGTATGATTGCATGGTTGCTGGTCGATAGAACATGTGCTGAAGCCCTTTTCGAAGCCTTCCTAGCTCCTTAATCAATACGCCAGAGTATTCTCTAAGGATTTCCATTCCCTTTCCATCTTTTCCATTCATCCATCCTTTAACCGCCCTCCTCTACGTCGCCCAAGGTTGCTGGTATATTTTGTAATTCAATGAGACAATCATGTCCAGATGCTGGAGGGTGAACAAGCAGGAAAAGGCCTTCTCTTTGTTATTGTAGCAAGAAAATGAAAGATCTCAGGCCCAAAGATAACTTTATTTAGGTAGGGTTTATTTCTTGATGTGAATGGGAACAGGATGGTAGGACAAAGAAAAAAAAAGACAGAACCCCCAAAAACGATGACAGACAGAAAGAAAGGAAGACGAATATGAAATACCACAGGAGAAATCTGCAGGACTGAAATGAGCACTTAACAATGATGAAACCCCAGGGTAGCCTGCTGAGCATGGAATCTTAATATGGGGCGGCTGACAAACAAACAAGAGAGAAGTGCTGCATCTTCCAAACTAATCAGCCGTCCACTCAGGGGATTTATGAATATGAAAGCAATTTTTTTTTTTTGACAGACTGGAGTATTTTTGGAATAAAGCAAGAAAATGTTTTGAGCACAGCAAGACTACCTGTACAACCAGCCAGACCTATATGTTAAGGAGTGCATTTCAAAACTGCACAACCTATTTTCTCTATGTTCAAGACTCTTCTTTTGATGTAAGAAATGAAGCAAGTATTGAATTGCCCTGTTGTGTTCCGAGGGACAGCTAATAAAGACTTGTGGTGAGGCTAGCCAATGACAATCTTCCATACTAAACAGTCGGACACTCTGAGGAATTGAGGAATATAAAAGTAAAAGTCCGTGACAGACTGAGACAGTATCTCCACACATTGAATCACCAGTCTAAAAATGATTTGATTGGAAAACCGAACATGATAATTTCCTTCATGTCTAAGATCAGTTGAGCTTATTTGAAAACTCATGGTAATAAAGCACCAGACTGTTATTTGTCAAGTGAACCCTGTCATACTATCCAGCATTGGACTTTGATTGATGAAATAAGGCTATGTTAGTATTAGCGCTGAGTGCTTTGAACTTGAGGACAAGGATCCAACATATAATCTACGTATAAAACTATTTTTGTGAAGTGTGAAAGAAATAGCTCTTGGTTTTTCCTTGTTGTGTTGATAGAGGTGACTTTATTTTTGGCTATCCAATAAAACTGGGTAAAAGAAAAGTGTGAAAGTGAACCAAATATCATGTAAGGTCCGTTAGCTGGACGTAGCATCGATTAGGTTTGAAAACTATAAACATTATCATTGCTTAACACTTCTTAGCGGTAACATGAATAGAGACGCTATCTTATTCAATAAAGAACAAAGTCCTCAAACATGGACGTGAAACTTTTGTTGCTTTATCCGTCTTACTGAAGGGTGTTTTTTTTTGCTTTAAATAGAAAAAGCAGAACATTCAACAAGAATATGTCAAAAGAAATGTGTTATTTCAATGTCTCCCTGAAGACACACATGACAATGTGTCTGATTTGAAAATTGGACAGAAAATAATCTGCCATCCCCTGAGACATTAGCTCAAAGTGATGACACACAAGTCCTGCTTTTGCCGAGACGCAGACAGGATTTAAATGAGCTGGCTTGCAAATTACAGATCGCCCAAACAGATGTATTAATGGAGTTGGGGGCTTGCAGTTGCTGAGTGAAAATAACATTTCCAGCATGAAAGTGGATGTGGTCAGTGTGAGTCATAAAAGGAAAACATGAGATAAGAGAACATACAGACAGGGGGAAAGTGAAATCACAGGCAGATGTTAGAGAGATTGCAGTGTAAGGACAATTAATATACATACAATATCAGCGGAACCTGATGAAATTATCCTATAATCACAGCAAGGTGACATTATCTTGGCCTCACACATCTGGGCTACCGTGTCGCATAAAATGTAGGCATCAACCTTGCAGCCAGAAGCTCTTTTCCATGATTATCAGTTTGTAATTGAGTTGTTGTAAAGTGGAAGGAGAAAGTACAACAGTGACTGCAAATAAATGCAAAAAAAAAGCATACATATAATGTTAGTGGTCAGCCAGTCTTCCAAGTATTGGCAACTTGCAGAGACAGCACTTTTGTACTCTAACTTTACGACTTCATATACAGCCCTCTATCTTTCACTATCTTTTCCTGGTGCTCCTGTTCCTTCGTTCGCTCCTCTTCCCATGCCTTGGTCAGAGGAGAGAGGTTAGGCACATCATTTGCATTCATTAACATTACATTAGCAGACAGAGTGATCTTTAGAAACCAGGCTGCAGGAGAGTGTCATCTTTAATTCATCATAACCCCACCGCCCACTCACTCACCCGCTTTCTCTTTACCTTCTTTTTCTTCCTTCGTTCCCATCTATCCATCTCCCCTCTGCAGCACTCTTTTTTTTCTCCCCCTTATCCCAGGGCATCTCTTCTTGAGTCTTCATTTATCTTCTGCTTTATATTCATCATGGCTTTTGCCTTATCTTTTATGATTATTTTTGAGGTCTCTACTTAATGACAAGCAGTGTTTTTTTCCAGCACTTGTAAATATGACGATCCGATCAGGCTTTTTCTGACTGACACCAATTCCCAGTTGTCTATGAGGCCTGGTCTGCTCATTTAGTGTTTTGTTTTGTTTTCATATAGACTAAAAACAAATGAAAAAATATATGATTACCTCTTCTTTTATTAAAGCAATTGAACAATTTTCTCTATTTAGGTGTCAAAATACATATTTCTAACTTTCATTCTTATCTCTTCTTAGTGAAAAGATCTCTAGTCAAATGATAGCATCAATCAATTTTAGATTAACTCATTAACCAATAACTTGCATGCCTAGTATAAACTACAATTACAATAAAGTACTATCAACGTAAAATTTTGACCTGTTATATATATTTCTTTTCAACAAGCAAAGACTCCTGAACTACATTCAGGAATCTGCCTATGAAACTAAACCATTAATCTAAAATATAACATTTTTAGTGCTTTCTTCTACGGAACAATGGAGAGATGACGGTTAAAAAAATGTTGATCTCTAAATTTTGTAAAGCCAAAAACAGATCCATAAGTCAGCAGCTTTGTCCTCAAAGAACTAGACTCATTATGGCTGTTATTACCTGAGCCCACCTGTCTGCTTTTAAGACACCTGGCAATTTGCTGTTTTGAAACAAGGTAATTACAACCCTTATCATGCTCCCCACTTCACAAAACAGGATTTGGAGTAAGACAGACTTGTCCTCGGCAGTTCACAGGCGGCTGAATAAGATTCTAGCTGACCTTCTAATCCTTCAAGCGCACGCACTCTTTGTCATATATTGCATTTCCAACTTCTTCAGTTTCAAAAGAATCAGAAACATTTTTGACTGAAAAAATGTAATCCCATAAATTCACCTATTTTAGAGAGGGCCACTTAATTGTTTGACTAAATCTTTCTACATGTCTGAATGCTAACTACTTGGATTTTACAGATAAGCATCTACCCCATTCAAACAATTTTTAGCTTAGCTAAACAATACCACCTCACTCAGAAATATGCAGTTTTCACTATAGCCGCATTTGGGCAATAATGAGTTGGTTTTAACACTGTTTTCACAGAAAAAGAAAAGCGAAAAGAGTGGAAAAATAGAGTGATTTCTTAAAGGAGTATCAATGAAGTGATTAAATCCTTGCATTCCCATCATGGGTGATTACTGATTATGAAATCTACATCACACAAGTATGCAATTATAGATAGAATAGAATAACAATGAATAAGGTATTATTAAGGTAAATGTAAGTAAATGCACTTAAAGGTGCACAGCTTTGACTTATGTATTTTAATAGCCTTAATAGTCACAAACAAGAGTTGTATCAGGTCACTCTTTGTGTTTGTTACCCGACATCACAAACAAGAGTTGCTATAAATTGGATTTATACCATTTTGACAAAATCAGAAATGATTAAAGTTGATGTTTTAAATTTTCATGGCTGTTTCCTTAGGAATCAGTTATTGTGGCTACCACAAAGACATGAAAGCTAACTCCATCTGTTTTCCCCAAAGAATATAAGCTCTCATTTCAAAACAGCTGTGAACATTTCCAAATCCAACATATACTTTGACAGACAAGAGGTTAAATTAGAGCAACAAGTCAGCACTGCATTGAGCCTCAGCTCGATTTATGTTATCGCATCCACCTGAAAAATGTGTAGTTGCGCCACTGCTGGTTCTTTACAGGTCTTGAGCTAACATTAAAAAACTCCAACACTCACAGTGAATGTAAACTGCAGACATGTTTCAACGTGTATTAGTAAAAAAAATTAAAAAATATATATTTTTTTTATAGCTTTATGCGCTGTACTTTCACTGACTTCATTTTTAAATACATTGCACTGAAGATAGTTAGTAATCAGAGCATTTTGACTCAAAGTACAGAAAAAATTCTCTGAATATGCTCTAATGCTTTGGAAAAATAACAAAAAGAACTGAAAATTTATCACCTAATTGCGCTAAACTGTGTTAAAAAAAGATAGTAAAATGATCATGTAATTTATCATTTTCTTTGGGGAAGATTTGTTTCACGCAAAACTTAAGTTCATTTGAAAAGTTATTTCTGACTGACTGTCATAATATCATGTCTGCCGCCTATGCACTCATTGACTGATCCATAAAGGTTTCCACAATGGGACTATCAGACTATCAGACATTTAGCAATTAAATCTACAGTTAATGGTTTACCCACAGACAGTAAATGCATAGTTGTTTCTGAAGCAGACAGTGAAGTGCTGAGTTAGTAAAACTATATCAGTCAGTCTTGCACTGCTGTCCTTAAGACTAATTAAGAATGAGTAGTCATTAACAAGGTGCATATCCAAATGCAGTTAAAATTATTTAAATTCAGAAAATCCATTCCGTGAAGCTTAACCAGCTGCATTTTAGAGCAACAGAGTTAGAAGAAAAATTCAGAAGAGTCCGCCCTTTACTGTCATGCGGCTGAAGCGAGATAACCATCGTGTAATATGCTGGTCCAATATGGAGGACAGACAGAAATTAAAAGATAAAGAAACGAGACAGAGGGTAGCAAGACACGAATGTGATAGAATGAGGGGAAGAAAGAGGCTGAGTGTAGTTAAAATAAAGATAGTGAATCAGATATAGAGACAGTCTTATGGGGAGTGCATCATGCAGCAGATTCCAGTGTTATCTTATAATAGTGGATCTAACCTAAGGGAAACAAATGGCTCACTTAATTTGTCAGAAATCCCACAGTTCTTCTCCTGGTACTTGCATTTAGAAGATAGTTATTTGGTGGTGATTACAATATTAATTTTAGGTTAAATCCAATGTGGCAAGGTGGAGTAGTTGTTCGCAGTGTTGCCTCACTGTAAGACGTTACCTGAGTCTGAATCTCAGCCAGGACCTTTCAAAATAAAGTCTCTTTTTTGTGAGTGTGTTGCTTGTTTCATCCCGCTCTAAAACACATCCATTTTAGATATACGGTCCGCTCTAAACTGCTTTTAGCTCTAAACATGCATGTGTGTCTCTGTCTTGGCCTGTGAATAATAGGCAACCTTTCCAAGGTGGATCCTCTTGCCCACTGGCCAAAATAAATGGGTCCATTCATGACCTTGCATGGGGTAAGGAGTGAATAGAAAGAGCACAATTATCACATGAGGAAACTAACGGTTGACGGAAAGTCATCCAAGCTCGTACTAGCGATTGCATGTGTTGTCAGGACAACCAAAACAGAACAGTTTGGCTTCTGTAAGCATCACTCCTACTGGTACCCTGCCCAAGTCTGACCTAAAACATCACATAGCATTTTATAAGAGAGAAAACTGAGAACTCCACTGGCCTTGAACAAAAAAATCCTAAAGTCTGCACTTTAATCCCCAAAAGAGTAGTTTATTAGGCCCGAGCAGCTAAGCGCTGCGAAGGCCTATTGTAATTTTATTTTTTTTCCCTCTGTGTTTCTCAAAGTTTCTCAGCAAGAACAGGGTACAAGTAAAAAAATAAATAAATAACCAGGGCTGTAATCAAGGCAGAAACTGCATAGCTATATGCAAGCTCATTAAATGGTGTTATTAACCATGTTTGGATGCACCACGAAATTGACTTGTGCCTTCTGAATAATCCCCCCACTTTTGACATCAAGGAAAACAGACAATAGTGCAAAGTAAAGAGTTAGAGAGAGCTAGAACCTTGAGGCTTTATCAGAGTGCTTCCTCTCCATCTCATTTGTGACGGTAAAAGAACGACCTTCAGCCACCTTGAACCCATTGGAGCAGAATTTCAATAAAACTCAAATTATCACCCGGGCCCATGGGGCTTGGGTAAAGCACTGAGCCTGAATTGACTGCAGATATAAGACAATTTAACAGTCATATGGAGGTGTGAGTGACTCAATCACATGCCATACTTCTGTTTCTCCCCAAGAGGGTTATCTCAGCGGTAAGAGGCAGTTACTGTACCCTGTCGGGATAGAATGCCACCGGGATGGATCGCTGATTGTTTTCCGACTGTGTGTGTGCGTGCATGTGTGTGTTTTCTGGTGTGCAATTGGAATAGTGTTATTCAATTTGGTAGTGTTCTCCCTGTGACTGACGCAGTGTAATCGATGCATTAGTTTGATATTCCCAAGTTGGGTAGCCTCCTCAATAGGGAATGTAGTGGCTAAGTCGGTATGAATGAGAGAAGATGCATGGTGAGATCAGACTATCTTAACAACAAGTGAGGTTCTCTTTGGGGATCTTGTTAGTGTATCTCTAACATATACAGACCTCCAAAATGAACACACACACAGCTATACGTGCTGTCCAAACAGCAAAACCACTGGAAATGGTCACCACAAACAACTCCAGGTTGATACCACCTCTCGCTCTTCCCTCTTTTCTTTGATATTTATAGAGATAAAAACCAATGCGTTTACCAATGCCTCCAAGCAAACACAATGCTTTTCATTAAAAGTGATCTACTTTCTCGCCGCTTAAGCTCACACGCCAGTGGAAGTCTATATATTTTGGGCGATGGGCTTTTGTTTTCCCTCCAGGGCATTGCTTGAGCCTGTCAGGGAATACGAGATGGAAAACAGTCCGGAGGCTAAAAGAAAAAAAAAAAAACTTTCAGCAGAGGATCTTAACCTTACAGGATGAGTCGAACAGAGTGTGATGATATTCTCTGAAAGGAGTCTATAAAAATAGGAATGACAAGAAAGAGGGAGGAAGAGACAGGTACTTTTTGCTTTAGGGAGTGCAAGTGGGAGGCCTTTTTGGAAATCTCTCATTCCATGGTGGCAAACAGTAAATGCCCTCTCGTCACTTTTCTTTCCAGTTAACGATGACTACGTGGTGAGAGTAAAATTAAGACAAAAAAGAGGTGTATTCTGTCAGCTCCACAAGGCAGGTTTTTGTTTACGGATTTGTTTTCCTTCATCTGATCCTACCACTGCTCATGTTCACCTCCAACAGCCTGTTGTTATAAGGAATTGTTAATCGTAAAAGAGATAGCTTAATTAGAGGGACTGATATCAAAGTGGGGCTCTACCATCTTAAAACAATTTAATTTGAATAATAATAAAACAAAACTCATGGGTTGGATCCCAGTACAACTTCATTAACCAACTATTTTTTACAAGGGGTGTAATGGTTTACAAAAATTACGGTTTGGTAAGTTTTTGGATAAAATTATAGAAAATAGCCACTATAGAACTAAAATAATTGTTTTTTTATTTAGTTCGTTGGTTGGTTGGATAGATAAAATAAGACTGTATTTTCTGAAAAAATAAAACAAAACAGGGTTGTAGTTTAAAAACGCATTTACCTTTGCACCACATGCATTACATTTCTAAGTTATTAAGAAAGAAACCAGTGATTATTCACATGGGATACTGAGGTAAATCTATTTCCCAATAAACATCTGTCCAAGATTAGTAGCATCACGAGAAAGAAGATGTCAATATTTACAGCCTATGAACTTCTATCAGAATCTTATTCCAAAAATTCAGAACTAGCCCTTTAAGTCTTTCTTTTTTCAAGTTAATTTATTGTAAAATGACTTTCAAAGCCACGACCCATAACTCAGCAAAACACTTGGCTCATCTGGAAGGGCAAATGTAATTTCCAACACACAAGAGTCAGTCTGTTTTGCCACAGGGAGACTGAGTGTTATTTTATGCATGTGTTGCGCACACACAAAAACTCACAAAGGCTAAATCTGAACTCATATCATCTGGCATCCAGGATGCCTTGGTGCTTGAGCTTTGGCCCGCAACAGAGCTGAAATGTCACAGCTGTCCAGTTACACAATTGGTGAATGCAAACATCAGCCAATGATGGCTTCTTGAGCTCCCGCTGCATCGTTACTTGCTGTCATCTTTTATCACAACATCCATTAACACCTCAAATATTTTTTTTCCCCATCTTAAATCCTGTCATTTTGGATCCCTCAAGCCGTCTGCTGATTGCTACTGTAATGGAGACATGAGAGGATCAAAGGCTGAGCCTCTTGATGCAGTAGGACAGCCTGTGGTTACGCTCTCAGTTGAAGTTCTTCCTTCCAGAAGAAAGAGAAGAGCTTCCAGGCAACTCTTTGCGCCGCGCCGGCCAGATGAAGCTATTTGCAGTTACGATGTGAGCTGTGCTCTAGGAGTCAAAGTGTGATGCTTGCTACAACAGTTGCAGCTTAAGGACCGAAGCACCTTGTTAAAAATGCAGTGCCAAGAAACCCATTTAAAAGCTGTTCTCTTTCTTTGCATGTACAAAGCAGTGGGAGAAAACACTTGCACAGTGGTCACTTTGCACATTCAGAAACAGTGTCATGTAAAAGTGCAAATGTAAATACAGAAGTATTTCACATGGGGTGTGCTGCTCCAATATCATCAATTATTTGCGCAGTTCTGTTTCACTGGGTTAGAATGTGTGAAGTTGTGCAGTGGTGCTGTGAATTTTTTGCTGAAAGAAAGAAAATTCTTTAAGGCTCACTTTGGTGGCAGAAGGCGTGAACTGGAATGATGTTTTCACAGTATCGTCTTGTGCAAAAATACAACATATTCATGGTATTATGGCACTTACACAATTAAAATAAAAAACATAACCTAATGTACTTCACAAATATGATTTTTTCTCACCTCTTCTTCAGATATATAATATGTTGGCTTCTCTAGGTATATTAATATTATTTATAACATTTGTGTTATAAATAAACACAAATGTATTTTAATTTTATTACAATAAAATTAGGATGCACCCACTAAATTAAGTACTGGTTTTCAACTTATTTCACACAGCATGTTATTCTGTTTATAGTCATGGGGAGTTTATTTGTAATGAAGTGATTCTGAGCACTTTAGCTACAACCTGTATTTTAATGTAAAATATTGTTTCATTAATAGAGTAACAAGTTTACCAACTTGATATTAATTGGTTACTTATTCTCCACAGGAAACTCGTGTGCAGTCCGATGCTCAACAGATTCTGCTTCCAACTACGCTTTTAAAGCATTGTTACCTTAAAAAGAGCGAGTAGTGCTGTTCCTTTAGTTTCTACATTTGAGAGACAAAAGCTGAAGTTGTATTTTTTTTTAAGATTTTGTGGTGCTGGTGACCATCATTCATTCGACAGTGGGAGGGGCAGCGCTGCACTACAGTGTGTCTCTTTCGTTACTTAATATTTTTGGAGGTCCATGTTGGATATGCACAGGGCCTTACAAAACTCCAACAAGGAAATTCATAAGTCACTGATCAGTCACAAATGCACTAAACCATATTGCTGCCAAGCATATTAAAAAAAAAAACTAATAGTTGTGGGTATAAATTATTTATTAGCAGTTCTTATACACAAGGTCCTGTGGTAAGTCAATTTGTGGACCTATTTCTTCAAAGTTTGAACACAAAATGAAGGGGAATCCATTGATGGCACCTTATAATAAAAATGTCACCACAACAAACAGTAAATTTCCCTGGTTTGACAACTTGCAACAACAACCTACTCTCCTTAAGTGTGACCTCATTTTCAGCTCCAAGCCCCAACACTGTGCTTCTTAAAGGTGAAAAAAGCCTCTTTATTGCAGGATTTTTTGCAGGATCTCATTAAAAGGTGTTAAATTGTAGGAACAGCATGGCGGAAAATCTTTGTGGTTTTAAAACCAGAACACACCTTGATCTACCTTGATACCAGTAACTGGCCCAGGTAGTGATGGATACACTTTATGTTCCTGTGCTTCAATACATAAATAACCAACCAAATAAAACATATCCGACTGAGTCTATCTATTCTTGGCAGATTCTGAGTTTATTATGCTAAAAGCTGAATAATATTGATCCAGAGAAGGAGAGATGACTGTTGCTCTTCCAGTCATCACTGTTGGTGCCTAACATTGAATTTTAAAAATATAAACGGATACAAAAATGTCACAAATATTTGGTATAGCAGAGTAGCTCTGTGTGGAGTAAAATGAAAAAAACCTACCCCAGTAGCAGGATATCCATTTTCATGAGTTTTTACACCCACAAAAGCATAGATTTGACAACTGTTGAGTGTGTAATGACAGTGATTCTCATCTTTCAGAGGGGATTATGATCAGGTTGGAAAATCCTCAAAAGCGACAGATGAAAACCAGCATCCATACAAATTAGTAGATAATGCATTATTCCCTGGAAACTGGTTTAGGCTTTTAGTAAATAGCAAATATTGCCCACTTGAAATGGGAGTTTTAAAAGTAGGTAATGTTGACTAAATCAACAAATAATGTATTAAACAGTTTTTGTGCATTTTCATCCAATTAACATGTATTCATAAATTATTACAAAATAAATATCAATAAAACATTTCATTACTGTGATTGAAAATGTGAAAAAGAAAACCTGGAAGGCTACTAAGTGAAAAACAAAGAGTAATTTAGGCTGTGGTATGTAGAAGGCAATGGTTCAGACAAGAAAAATGTTTCACTCTACAATATCCTAAAAGACAATTTTCGAAAATGTTTGCCAGCACCCATTTTAGAAAAGGCTTTTGCTGAGGCTTAAATGTGTGCTGAGCAAATATGAATGTAATTTTATAAAGTGTTTGTTATCCACGCGTGTCGATTTATTAATGTACATGTGTGCTAGAATGATTCCCAGAGAGCTTGTACGCTATACTCTTCTGGTTTCCCCTTTTCCCAAGGGTGTTTTTAGACTCGATGTCCCCTGGCAGCTCCCTTCACATAATGAGGCTGACAGACCAAAACAAATACAGGTAAAAACAGGGGCAGACAAACAATAGTGAGAAAACTCAGAGGCGATGGAGAAATGAATACTGCAACTTGCTACATTTGATAGATGGGTAGGTGGCTAGAGCTGCAGAGACTGCAGTTACTGGGGATACAGCTGGAAATATAGAACTGTTTGTATTTTATTGTTATCTGTACTTTCTTGCTATGTTCCGTTACTTCTTTAAAAAAAAATTCCCCCTTTGGCAGATTTTCTTGGTCATAAACTTTGTAAAGACTGGAACACTAAAAGTAAAATAAAGAACACCATTTTATTTTGTCTATATTCCTTTCTTGACTCAATTTTGTGTCTGTCCCTCTCCAAAATTCTCTCTCCCCAGGTGTACTGGTCGCTGGGACTAAATGATGAGCAGAGCCACAGAGTCTGCTGTCTCTAATGGGGACATTATGCAAGAAGAAGGGAGAAGTGCTCACGCAAGCCTCATAAATCACACACTCCTGTAGGGACGCTGACTGCAAGATGTCAATGTTACACTAACCCCGCTATGCCTACTTCCCTACATTTACACACGTGCAAACAAACGTCAGCAACTGCAGAGTTAGACACACAAGCACAGATTAGTTCACCCTAACAAGAGTTTACAGTGACTTGCAAAACTATCCACACCTCATTATGTGAACGTTTTCTACATAATGTCATGTTAATCACAAAATTTGAAGTATTTTATTTGGATTGTATGGATTTATGAGCAATACTACTGACACAAAGTAACACATATTTTTAACGTTCAAAGAAAATATGTGGTGTTTTTTTTTGCAAATACAGTATGTGTAAATGAAGCAAATTTACACAGTGTCTTTCTGTTTACGCTGACCACTCAAAGCACTTTACACTACTGCCACATTCACCCAGTCCCACCCACATTAAAAAAACTTCATTCATACACCCAAACTCAGATCCAACATGTGGCAGAAGAAAACCAGCATTGAACTTACAAATTTTGGACCACAAGACAACTACTCTTTTGTCAAATCAAAAAGAAAGCCCATGTTGAAAAAAAGTCACAAGTCTCATTTGAAACTTGTGACAAGCCATAGTGACACGTGGAAAACATATTTTTAACTTTTTTTTTTTTTGCCAGCTTAGACTAACATTTTGGCCTATGTGCAAATCCTAATGTGAGTCAAGGTATCCTTTTCCGTTCACTTCGCAATCATGTATTGTAACATGACTAAAGTTAATAATGTTCCAGAATCATGAACGCCATTGGAAACTGCATCTTACCGTCTCCCAGTGTAATGTTTGACGTGTAATCACGGCACACTTTTCATTTACATCTGTCCGGTGACAGCCCGCCGGCAGGATAGTTTGCCAACAGCAGAGTTTGTGTCAATGTGACTGAAGTTTGACAGAGCAGTTAAAACGTTATTAGTTCTCCTTGACACAGCCCAGCACACACTGAGGCCTGCCAGTGGCACAGGTGAGGTAAACAAAGGCCCCATTTAGCATTTTAGCCATCAGTCAACGCGACAGGCAAAAAAGATAAAGAAATGCACACCCACTGGGAGAAGGAAAACATACACGCTCACCAGTTGGCTCTGACTCACACAGAGGGCCAAGTATTGATATTTTGGCAGGTGTGTGTTCAAGTGTTGTACGCTATACAGAAATCTGAAGCTGCATGCAAAATAAACAGTTCTAAACAAACAAAGGCCGATGATGATTGAGGAAGGATTTCAAAGTGAAATGACTTCAGGAGATGCCAGACATAGCTGACTGAGTGAGATGCACCAGCACCAGCATGTGTTGATCCCTTTCTATTCTTTTACACATTTGTTCTTCAATTTCTACTTAATCCTAGCTAAGAACGCCCTAGAAATATCACACGCATGCACATTTACCCTGTGGGATATAGCCATCTCAAAAGCATGTATTAAAACTGAAAAAATTATTCATTATTACAGGTTTAAAATAGACATTTTTTTGTGACAAATTTCACTTTACTGAGGTGTAGTGAGATCTTGTGGCATACAACCATGCAATATTTAAACCTCATCTAAGTGAAGTCTGTGACACGCTACCATATGCTGCATCTGTATGGATATGACCATGTGGTACAATAAGCTATTGCGGAAATTCTGCATCTATGCTCAAGACTCTTATTTTGATGGATGAAAGAAATATAGTTGTTGGGTTGCCAGGGTTGACTAATAAAGACTGCTAACGGGGTACACCAACAACAATCAGTCAAAAAAAAGCACTGAAGAAGAATCTGCTGCTGTTAGATTGTGTGGCAGTAATTTGGGTTCTTGGTAGAAGTGGAATTGCTCAAAGTTAGGTAGGCAAGTTATGAACATTTTGCAGAGACTTTGGGAAAGCAGCAGCTGGCTGTCAAGTAGCCATAACAGTGCTAAGCTTTCTTCCGCTTTGGCGCTTGATGATAGCGCCAAAGCGTGAGCACTAATCTTACTATGTGAGTTTAGTAAGTATGTTTGAATAATAGTAAGTATGTCTGAGTATGTTTGAAACATAAAATGGAATATTTACAATGTGTGTCGAGTATTTAATCTTAGATTTAGACAATCCAAAGTATACTGCAGAGAGTAGTCAAACCTTACTTAATCTATACTAATTAAAAATACATCAATTGTGAAAACAAAACAGGTAGTTTTACGGTGTTGTCGTGTATGAAGGTGCATTGAAAAAAATTGCTCTGTGTGTAATGGCAAAGAAATTAGGGATTTTTATGAAACATGATTTTGAAGTGTTCTGTGTTTCTTTTGATGCATTTTATGTGTATATTGGAGTCAGTGGTGTGGAATTCACAGTGTTTTGCTGCGTCAAGTCTGGGTATGGAAATTTTGTTGTTCCGTCACTGTTATGATTAATTTATTTATTTAATTTGCAGCGCTACATTTACCTTCTTATTATAAAATGCCCCTGATCTATAAGAGCCCCCAGATTGATTTTTTTTAGCAAAATCAATCTGAAAGTGAAGTCATGTCATCAGTTTCAAGGATCCAGCGACACCATTTAAACAAAAGACATATGGCTCAAGAATGAATGAGAATTTTGTGTATTTTCTCATTCTCTGTACCAATATTGTGTATAGTATTATCTTGTGAACTAGATGTATCATTACAGCTTTAGCATACCGTCATGTCTGAAATTAAACGGCATATGCAAAGCAGGGTTGAACATTCAAGAAACCGTATTCCTGCCAGGTATAAATAACCTTCACAAAAACTAGCAGGATCATAAAGTGACTAGTTCTTAACAGTTAGTGTGATTTTAAAACCAGAGGGAGCTGATGTGGTAACATGGGCTTAGCGAACAAAGAAAAATGTTGGACTAAAAACTGACAGATGGGAAAGCAGATTAGTTTAAAGGCTTCCTTTCTTGGTAGCCACAAGCCTCATTTTACACAGTCAACTGCATTTTTATTGCTTTCTTAAATTCTAGATAGGATTGAATTTCACTCCAGGGCAGATAAGTAAATACTGGAAAATACCGATGCTGATTTTGAAAAAGAAGACATCACAAAAAAACCAAAAAGACAAAGAATAAATAGATTAAGACAGGCCAACAAAGAGTTTGATATGGTAGATAAAAGGGAGACAGCATTCATTGTGGAACTGCAATATTTATACGGTCTGCTGGTATTTGTCTTACGTCTTTTAAATGGCATGAGGCAACCTTTATCCCATGCGATTCCTCCCTGAAGATAATGGATTGTGAAGACAAAACCTCCTCCTCAAACATCATCATCTGCCCCTTCCTCACTTCTTATCACCAACAAACGCGAGCGCACACTCGGCGGAGCACACGCAGAGACACTCGCACATCCACACCTCTGTCAACATTCCCCGAGGCAGTGGTGTTAATTCCTCTCAGCCCATTCTCAGTCACACATGGCTGTGGAGGCAGTCGCCAGCAGAGCCTCACTGCTGGATTAACCTTTGCTCCCGCCACAGATCTGTTTTTCAGTGGGACCGACAGTCAGACAGAGGCCATGCTTGGCAGATAGTAACTCATTGTCAGCGTACTGTCAGCGCCGGACCCTGCATTAGCGGTTTTTAAAGAAAGGGACTGTTGACGTGGGCAGAGTGCCAGGCAAGAGGGAAAACAGGCCCACTTCCCCACACAGGACTAAACTTGACCTCTGCCCTCAGGATGTGGGGATAGGATGAGGGACTGTGGGAGTAACGGCGTGTGTTGTCGCACTGAATATGCGCATGCATCTGGGACAGTGAAAGTAAAAATATTACGAGCAAGTGCGTCTTTTAACTGGTGATAAATCCCATGTCACAAAAACATATTACGTTCTCACTTTCTTCTGACTTTCCTCTCATGACTTTCTCACTAGTGTACCGTGTCCAATCCTGTTTTCTCTACTCTCCCCTGTGGTCTGTGTTACATTTACCAGAGGAAAAGGTCATATTTCATTGTGAATGTAATGAGTAAGTTCTGCAAAAATACAGCCACTGGCACTCAAGCAGTTTAAGGCAGTTCAAGCATTAAAAACTGTCAGAATCCCTAAAAAAAAGTAAAAGAATGCATTAAATATACTTTTTTGAAGTTTTATTTTACTAGTATCTGTCTTACAGTAGCAAATGGCCTGTACATTTTACACTGATGGCTCTCAAATTGTGGTACAAGTATCACTGCCATCAACATTTTAGGAACGATAATTTAGCATTTGCAAGTGAAATAAGTTTGAAATACAGCGTACTGGGACAAACAGCCAGCAGCATGAGTTTTTTTCAAACTGTACTGGTCTTTGACAGCTCAAAAGAAAAGTACATTGGAGAATATTGTGAGAGCTAATAACCATTTATTGAAGTGAATGGCTATGAACCAGAAAAAGTGCTGGTGGGTACTAATGGGGCTCTCCATTTACCTTGTAAATTTGGACTTGGATCAGGAATGACATCACATACTTTATCACTAGATTCACTACAATTAGCAATACAAACTTATAGCATCTTTCTCTGTATTATTTTGTAAAAAAAAAAACATTTTCTCTTACTACATATTTTAGATAGTAGCACACACAGTTCATTAGCTACGTAGCTGTCGAAAAATGCTGCAGCATGAGAGCCATTGTTCCCACACACCACTTATACTATACATGTGCATCACTGCTATTGTGTGTTTACAACTGCTACTCTGATATCACAACAAAGAACCAAATATAACATTTCTAAAACTTTGGTAGCACTGCAAATGTTACGTCTGTACTGATGCCAAATGCTTGAAATTGAAAGTAAAACCAACACCAGCGTCTGATTTTAGATTAATTTAGTCTGACCCATTGGGACCACTCATGGAGCACTGCAATTTAATTCCCAGATAGTCAGTTGATCCCTGGAAAAAAAGAAAGCATGGCATGGTAACATTATAACAAAAGTAGTGTACCCAGTCCTGACACAGCAGAATGCAGCAAAATCAATAGGTGTAAGCGCAACACACATAAACACTGTACATTACATGCAAGCACACACTCTATCAGAAGTGACAAACTCATATAGCATAATATAGAATGCGTAATAAAGGGCAAGGTTCTTTTAAAGGTACTAAAACAAAAATTTTTTACACAAAATGCAAGCAGAACAGAAAAAAAATACTATTAAAGAGTTTATTTTAACTTCCCTGTGTTCTTCTTATTGCCTCCCAGTCCTGTGTAACCAGGGTTAGTGTTCTTTGCTCTGTTTTTTTACAAGTGGTTAATGTACTCTTTAGAGCACCTTATCCACAGCTAAGAGGTGGTTAGGACTGTAAATTCAAGGAATTGAACGACTATTTACAGCAGGCCCAGCCCAGAAATCGAGTTGGCAGGAAGTGGGACTTGTTAGGCTGACAGTTGGAAAGCTAGAGTGAAAAAGCAATTTGGGTTTTAATGAAACCCTGATGAATGGGTCTCAAACCCTGGCAGCAATAATTCAAAGCACAGTCAGAGACACACGCTTGAAAGAGATAAGAGCCACACATTGCCAGTTTATGCCGAGGCCACACTGCTTTCATGGTTCTTAGCTGAGTTCAAGAGACATGACACGTTGTAAAAAGTCTTGTCATTAGAACGTTGAAACTAGTTCATTGTCGATTTTTTAATAGCAATGAAGAAATACATATCTTCTGCAGACATAGTTTCTTAAGACAAGAACAAAATGAAATAATAAATATGCTGATAAGTGTCAGTGTCATTTCAGACGGCTATGCAATGTACAGTACTTAAACAGAAAAGGAAAGATTAACATAGGATGAAGTTTGGTGACACTGTGCACTGTGTGCACTTTGATATAAAGTCACAGTGACATCTGAGAAACTTGGTCAATAAAGCTTATCTAGCCAACTCTAAGAAGGTCAAACTAAACAGCCATCAAAGTGGCAAAGTTATTAAAAGTGTTTTCTAGTGTCCGAATCACAATGGATAGTGGAAGAGGTATTCCAGAAATATGAATGTGAAGCAGGAGAAATTGCTAGTTTGTGAAAGAGAGAAGACTAAGAGGGATACACATACCTTCATTAATTAGAGATTGAGAGATGGACATACCTTAACTCATGTTGAAGGTCGGATACACCTCAAAGAAGTTATTATTTTTCTTAATAATAAATCCAACCAAAGCATATTCTTGTAAACTTAAGTTCAGATGTATAGCCAGTTTTGAAACTGAAAAGAAACTCCAGACTGGCAGAGGGAGAACGCTCTCTCTCCCTAAAAAATACAGATGACTTTGATTATTACAGCCTCATCTAACCCTTCCTTATAAATTGGATTTTTTTTTCATTTTACCTCACACTAAATGGTACAAACAAAATTAGACTGTTGTAGAAAGAATTAAATAGATTGAGTAAAAAATATTAATATATGTAAAAAAAAAAAATCATAAGATATAAAACACATTCAATAATGGAAAACACATGACGTTAACACATAGTTGTGGCCAAAATAAATAGCAATTTGATTGTTCTGGCTTTCCTGTTGCTATACTATTTGTCTAATGTTAGAAGTTTTAAAGAGAAGGTGTGAGAAGTCTCCGATAATCATCATCTCTCCAGTGTCTGCAAAACAGATCTTGGGCAGAGCATAAGGACACCACAATGGCCCTTTCAGATCCACTCAATATCTGGTGACCTTTGGAGGTTGATTGTGTCCTTTATTTTGTCCACAATGCACACTGAGGTGTTTTAGCCCTAACCTTCTAATTGTCTAATGTTCTTTCCGTACACTAAGTAATCATTGGGGATTAATGGGTCCTACCACCGTAGTATCTTCTGTAAATTTAATGATCGGGTTTCCTGCATGAGTAGTTTAACAGTTGTGTGTTGCAAAGTTATGGGGCAAGCAAGCAACCTTGAGGAGACCCTGTCCTCAGCACCATGGAGTTGAGCAAGTTTGTTTTGCAATTTGAATTGATTGCGGTAAATAAGTCATGATGCTCAGTATACAGAAACAAGTGGAAGTTTTTAGGTTTTGGCGGACGTATTTCTTTTGGTCTCTGGGGAATAATGACATTAAAAACTTAGGTAAAATGATGTATTTGCAGTCCACATGAGTGCATACTTTAGGTGTCCCCGAAACAGCTGAGGTGAGCAGGCAGGGACTTAGCAACCTAAGGAGGTGTACATCTAAAGGGATGGCATGCATGTATCAAAATGACACATATAGACTTAAACAACTGACCAGGAAGTAGTACAATGAATGTAGTTAAGCTAGCGAAATAATTATGAATATTTTGGTGACACGCGTAAAATTAGGAAATCTGTTTCTACTCTGACCAAATGTTTGCTACTTGAAGGAACACAGCCAGCCACAATAGTCAGCCAAGAATTACAGAGACACAGTCTGCACAGTCCTCCAACTTAGAGAAAGAAGATAATCATCAAATCTGGAGCAACGTTCCAAGCTCAGGATCAATACAGTTAGTCTGTATAATAGACCCCAGCTATTAGTGGCTATTACAAGAAATAGTGCAGAACCATATTAAAAGAACATTGGCTACATGACAAACTACGCTTTATAGAAATATACAAACTGTGCAGCAAACCAAAAGCCTCTTTGTTGAATACCAATAAGAGGTGATTTTTTGGCTTCTGTGGTGACTGAATCATATGTAGCATAAATGCGTGTTATCGATTTATGATTATTGATAGTACAAATGCTGGTCTTTTGATAAATCAAGTCTAGCATTTTCAAAGCATGGATTTTGGAAAAATTGAAATTATACATTTATGTTTTATTGTATATTGAAAGAAAGAACGAAAGAAAGGAAGGAAGAAAGAAAACAAAGAAACAAAGAAAAAGGCAACCTTTTCATAGAAGGACTACAAGTTATCAATAACTATTCAATTAAAATGTAATCTTTGGTCAACATAGTTTTATAGCTTTAATTAAAAAAAGTTCTGATGAAACAAAAATATCTAAATATGCACATACTTGTGTCTCTACAGACAGTCGGTAATTTGAGCTCACTTTAGATCATGAGCTACCATATGTCTCGTTTGACTACCCTTTGCAGGCTCGCTCTGAGCCAGGCCCAAGAGGTTGTGGGGAGTCCACCTGCAGTGGCTTTACACTCAGCGTACGTCTCTGGTGTGGAAAACTCTCCACAGTGGCCTTAAGCCAGTGCTCATTTAGAAAATAGCTGATGGGGGAGAAAATAAAAAAATAGAAAATAACTTCATGAATAATCAGGCTTTGGTAATTAAAATCCTCTTCTGGCTGCACCGTACCGTTTTTTTCCCCTGCTCCTAATTTATTTTTTATTTGCCTCTTGCAAATGCATAAACAGATTGGTTTAAATAACAAAGCAGACTGGAAAACAGAAGGATAGTAGATCATACCAAGGCTTTCAGGGGCTCCAAGTCAAACCTTGAGACCATTTGCTGTGTAGACATTTTGCCAGAAAGCAGTGCACATCTGCTTTGCATCTGCTCATTTCAGGTGATTAGTGAAATTGTAAGAAGTATTCCAAGTGCTACACATTGTAATAGAATTACCTGATTACACACGACTTATTAAGAGGCACTGGCTTTGCTTGCAAAACATGTTGAAAGCTTCAGCCCTCCAGTGACCTTCTGGGGAACCTTTAAGGTGATCAAAATTAAACTTGCTTGGTTTCTTCGGCAAACCTCACACTGGAAATCCAAGTAGACTGTAAGATTAAAAATAAACTGTCAGACATACACCCACACAATCTTAAAAATGACCCAACAAGCACGACTGACTCAATAATCAGTCTACATAAAAAGCTGGAAATTAGATCTGAGAATCAGTGTTTAAATCCAAACATGATATTTCAAATCCTCATGTCTCCTGTCATTTCCTCAACAGTGTAGATTTTATCACCGACACAAGATGGGTGCGCAAAGCACTGATTCTTTAAAATATTTCCCTAAGAGACAAGGACAGAAAGACAAAGCCAGTGTGATTAATACTCGGCCATTCAAATGTCAAACTATCCACCAATGAGACCGAGATGGAAAAGACGAGATTAAAGCAAGCATTATCGATATTTCTGAAGTTAGCAAAAGTATGTCCGTGTAGAGGAAAGAAATTGTGACAACTTTAAAAATAAAACTGCTTACCACAACAACAAAAAAATTAACATTGAGATACGAGTTCAAGGGACTCCAAATCGAGGGTCACAGAGAACCAATTTGGCGTAATTTGCAATTAATATCAGTGATTGAAGCAATTAACTTAGCTTTGTTGTGGAAAACTATTTATACACTCGGGCATTTCAGAACTCACAAAAAAAATACCAACTGGCCAGACATGGACACAGGGAACACATGCATGGATACATGCACGCTGGCAAAAACTGATGATTGATTTATACTTCCAAGCATTTTCAAAAGAGAACTCTCAATGCCGAAATTAATATTGCACCAATTGCTAACAGACATTTAGAAATCAGAACCGTCTATCACTCTTCCACACCGCACCAGATGGAAGCCTGTTCACTCCTTTGTTAACACGTTATTCTTTGGCGTGATTCTTCTGTGTTTGATGTACCCAAATCGACCGACAGACAGACCTTAAACCACACATAAAGCAACCCAACCCTTACTTTCCAACAATAGCTGCGCACATATCTAGCATATAGTCTTTCTTCTTCTGATCTAAATCTCCAATCTTTCTTCAGATGTGAAAATTTTAAGCACAGCTTCAGACACAAAGGCTTTCTATAAAGACAATGCCACAGAAAGGCAGGTTTGAATATTTTGATTTTTTACTTTAACCGCCTAGAGGTGTTCATACTGAAGATAAAAAATAGAGACTGCACCACCTGTATTCTCCATGCCAAGTGTCTGTGAGAAGAACATTTTAATGTTGAAAGCATATTTTACCAAAATGCATTAACATAAAAAGTAAACTTCTTTTCATCTAATGCTTTAATATACTACTGCATATTAAACACTCTAATATACTTTTCAATATGGAGATTACATTTAAAAAAAACAGGTATTCAACTGCTACTAAGTAGGAACTAAAGACACTGCTGATTGCTATTATAATTACCTTGTTAGTACTTTTCGTGTTGCAGAACATCACTTTTACCTCACAATGAGATAGATTCAATCCTGTGGGTGTAAAGTAAATAGTCTCTTTGCATCTCCAAACAGCTCGAGTGACGCCACATTACAGACAGGAGGGCAATTTAACTGATATGCACAATTATGTATGTTGAGAAGAAGCTTTGACACTTGAAGGAAATTCTCATCAGACAGGGAATGCATACTGTGTCTTGCAGGTAACGCAAAATCTGGTGCTTTAAAATAAACAGTTGAACATTTTGTGAGTGTAACTTTTATATGCCTGGCAGTCTTTCATATTTAACAATAGTTATGAAGGAAGAAATAACAACTACCCCTTCAACAGGAAACTACAATTATGACTCTGCTTTAAATTGCTGCCAGGCAGATTTCATTAAAGCAGCTTTGTTTATCTTTTGCATAGAGTTTTTTGCGCTAGGAGCTGGCCGGGGGCTTACAAATGCATCTCACCTTCACTTCAAACGCTAAACAAAACGAAAAATATGTTTTCCGAAATATATGTTTTCCACCTAGCAATGACCCTGAGCAATACTCAGGGTCATTGCTAGCCTTTCAGGTGCCATGTAAGCATAGATACTTTGTGGCACCCTTTTTACCCCCATCCCAAGAGGAATGACTAGTAACGCTGTAATTTGCAGCGCATTACTCCTTATTTGGTGGTGTAAAATCAAGGCAATGACAAAGTAGAATTAAAATGTGGAAATAAAGTACATGTAACAATGCTGTATTTTTTCCCATCTTATTTGATAAATATTTCTGGATGCTCTACACACTGAGAAACTTCACTGGATGAAGGGGGAAAAAATACATGGGATGCAGACGCACCAAAGGTTAATGCTGAAGTGAGATTTATTGCTTGTACACAAGCTTTTATGATGATGTAAAGCCCTTTGAATTGCCTTGTTGCTGAAAGGTGCTATATAAATAAACTTAATGCTATTTTCTTTACCTACTGTGCCATTTAGAACTGGAATAATTTTACTATGTTCTAACATCCAGTTTACTTACATTACTGACTAAATGCAGGTTTGGGATTCTTCTTTCTTTTTTATGATATGGAAAAGAGTTTCTTCTGAATGAGTTATTCAATACTTCAGTAATATTTTATTGAATTTTGCTCTTATTTGAGTAATTTCTTAAACTACTTGTTTTCCTACTCCTCCTTCAGTAAGAGTAGCACCAGTCCTTCTTGCAGTAGGACAGATGTAGCAGGTTGAACATGGGACCATTTCTCATGTCTTTGTTACTTAGGTATTAATACTACAAGTTTTTTTAATTTCTTCAGTGCAATATTGTATATGTAATTTTAAATCCTGATTACAGAATATTGAGTTTTGTGTACTGGTACACAACTAACATTGACATTTGTTTCAATATTGTCAATGGACTCTATGAAAAATTATGTTAATTAATTTATTGGCTTTCATTACATAAATTAATCTTTCAAAAATTGAACACATGCTGATTTACTTTTAGTTTCTAAAAAGTATTTTTCTGTTATTTCTTCTAAGATTTAAGAAGCACTTGCTTCCTTTCTACTCAAAGATTAAGGAATCTTTATACTCGATTTGACTATTCGTACAACGAACCATCATAAGCCCAATTAGGTTAAAAAGTTTTTAAATTACTGTCTGCCTTTTTGATCAATAAGAGGATTCAACTTAAAGCAAGACTGCTCATCTGAATTCAGCAAAGCAGCAAATAATCCTGCATAGAGGTTCTGGATACTATCTCTCTTATTTTCTGTTCGTTTTTAACCATGCCCATTCTCCGTGTTCACATTTCGTCTGCTAATCCCTGTCTTTCATGCCAACAGGAATAGGCGGATTAGGGGCTGGAAAAGAATTCACAAAGCGCACAAACTTTCTAGCTGAAGCCGTAAATCTTCTCTTTAACCCATACGGAAACATCAGAAGAATACCGTTTGAGAACATGTTTGTTTGAAACTTCCAGAATTAAATGCAAAACGAAAGGGGGGAAGCATGTGGGGCAGCGCATTCATTTCCAACACAACATAGCTAAATGTGAACAATACATCAAAAAATGTGTCTAATGTTGGCTAAATTATTATTCTATTGGGAAATGCACAACACACATTTAAGTACACATGATCAGGTTTCTTGGCAAAGCAATAACACATTGGTTTCATTGACAAAATTCAAAAACTAAAAATGAGGCTGCAGGCGGTCTTATGACTTGTACTATGGGGGATGCTTTTAAGTCCTCAAAGCAAACTCAAGTACCTTCAGTGCAACTGTGTAAACAGAATAACGATGCCTTTTCTAAATTAAGCCACAAAAGGAAACACTGTAGAAATCATACACCTACTTCTCTGTTTGTTATCTTCCGGTCTCTGAGTATCCACATGGCTCTGAGTTTGCAGCAACTTAAGAAAAAGATAAACACACCTGTTAAGAACAGACTTGGGTTTAGTCATGGTCTAAATAGGGTACGTTTTTAATTCTGTTCACTTCCCCCTGCTGTCGTTGAGCTTGTGCATATACTTTACACGAGGCAAGCTGCAAACTCACAAGCTGCAGAATCTGTCTTGTGGATCCCTTGTGGGACTAACAGGCCAATGCAACCAATCTTTCACATATAATAGGGAGTCAAATATGTCCAATTCGTTTAGGTTGCGTCTACTTTTATCGACCTTGCAGATTGTTTTGAGAAATTTAGTCATTTTCAAACGTCTGAAAAAACATGCCCTCCACACCACAGCGTGGTTGTTCATAAATGAAACGGCAAAGGCAAACAGCTCTTTATGTATTTTCAAAATAATGTTGATTCATAAGTTAATTGTGTCATGACTGGTGAGTGGTTGATGTTGGACCCAAATACAGAAAGATGGAGGCAGCGAGGATAAGTAAAAATGATGTAAAAACTGTTTCTTACATATTTGTTTCTTCATTTATTAACCCTTAAGCTTCTGAAAATATTAAGAGATTGAGCCACTTTCCACACTAGTAACTTTGACACTGAAGAATATTATCGGCATTACCTGGTAACGCTTAGTATAGTGCAATGAAAGTTATATGTTTTAGTTTCCAACCAGTTTATCTTGGTACAGAAAAGAAGAATCTCTGTCACAAGCTTTAACTGAGTCCAAGAGATTTTTTGCTGTTTGTTGTCAAAATATCAGACCAAAGACAGACATCTTAGCAGAAATTAGTAAATTTATTGGACTGTCAAACCATTAACAACATAAATTGTATTTATTTTTCCTCTGAGCTAATGACAACACTTTATTATTGGTGCTAATTAAAGAGACTAATGTATTTACCTCCGGCTGTTTCAGACAGTTGCCTAACTGTGATTTATGGTAGTGGTGCAACAGATTCTCAATTGTTGAGTTGGAGGAAAGCTTGTAAACTGCAGACCAAATGGTGGGTTTGCCTATGTATCAAGCCAATGCAAGACAGAGCAGCATTTAATTAACATTTAGAATTGTGCCCTGAAGGCTGCCTCAAATTACTGGAGGCCTCATCTACAGCTGATTATGTTGCAATGATGAGGTTAATGATGCTGGATATTTGGTTCCTTGGCAAACAGTAAAGATGTGTGTGCTGCACAGTTTATGTTTCCCTGGGTAACCTCAAATTTAGATGTAAATGAACATGTACATTCATATCACTTTCTTTTTATGCTACCACAAAAACAGCCGTATTCTGTTTACGAAGAATGCAATACATTTAGTTTGTTGTCGCCAAACTAAATGACAATTCTGTAGACAAGTGCAAGTGCATATATTTTACAGTCTTGCAGTTAGTTTTTTTTTTTATTTGCATATATGTAAGACAATTAGTGGCAAAATGAGTCATATTCTAAATTCCAGTTCCAGTTAGTAGCTTTTTGCTTTACCCAGGAGATAAAAACTGACACAAAGTTGTTGAGCCACTTATCCTAAGCAAATTCACTCACAGCTCTAAGAATAATGGGCTGTGTCCTAGAAAAAAAAAAGGAACACACACAAACACATACACTCGGGCTAAGGCACATTTCAGCCCACCACACTCAGGCCATATTATTCTGCTTCACTGAGCTCACTTGACTTTCTGCCAGAATAACTGTAAAAGTCACAGCTCTCTCTTCCCTACTTCTGTCTACAATCATGTCCTGAATTTCCTTCCCATGTTTCATCCTTTTTCCCTTTCCTTCCTTATCTCAAGCACTTCCTCCCAATTACGTTTAGGCACAGTGATCCAGAAAAAAAAAATGAGGGATGTAAATGGGCCATGTTCCATTGTTAACAAATACTTTGAAAGAGTCAGTAGAACAAGACATAGAACAGGTGACAAGTACACCAGGATGGGATTGGTAAAGATAACAGCCATAAGACAGAAAAGACAGTCCTGCTATTACGCATAAAGACACAAAGTGGCACCCAGAAATCTGAAAGCCATTATCTTTGATGCTGGCTTGGAGAAATGGGATCTGCAATGGCCTATTTCTGTAGGCTCTACATCTCATCAGACACTCTCACTCGTGTCCTCATGTTGTGTGATTTATTTCGCCTTGAAGTCTTTTTTTTTCTTTTACATCAGTTGATTGTAAGTGTGTCCATGTGCAAGTCTTGTTTTGCAAGTCCTTCCCGTTTAGGTGTTCCATCACCCGGATGCCTCGAGTGCACAGGTGATACAGATGAGCCACAGATGCTTCAGTAGATCCCTGGACTCATTTGATATCATAATGAAACACAAAAAGGAAATTGTTTTGTTTATACTTGCTTCTTCAAAATAAGACAGAGTATGGTTTGATGAAGAGTTTTAGCAGATCTGACAAATAAATATTTTTTGTAAATCAATTACTGACCACTGCAGGGAGGTAGTATTACAGTGAAGTACTATAAAAACAAAGTTTCCGCAAACTGACCTATGGCAATAGTACTTTTATTTTTTTTTTTGATACATGCTTCCTATTTCTGACAGATTAAGCCACAAGATGTCCTTAAAGATACCATGTCTGACAGCTATGTTTTAGCTTTTTTTTTCTTTTTGCATAATATAAAGATTGAACAATCTTGATCATTTACTGAATCAGAAAAAACTCAAAATCAAATATTTTTTCCAGTCATTGTATGAACACATTTGGCTCTTGTTGCTCCAGGGCTATATGAAGTTTGTTGTTCAGGAAGCTAAACATTTGTTCAAACATCCTAAGTTTCTGCTACCACTGCATGTTCATGAAACCAGGAACAAGAACGTCCGACCACTGGGAGGTTTAGTTAAGCTCCAATACTGATGTTCTCCAGTGAAAATATCATAACACGAGAGGCATCTGAAACACACACAATGCAAACATATTACAATGACTTAAAACCACTAAGTTCAAAATATCAATACTAATTTGCATATGTGAAAATAATTCTCTATAAAAGTTTTCAAATATTTATATAATTCCTTAAGCTGAAGAAATGTTTAACAGGAAAACAGGATGTGCTGTGTCCTTAACATCTTTCTGTCCTCAACTATGAAATTGGAAATAAGCATCACTGTCCACCAACCACATCAGGTACTAGATGGATTTATTATAATGAAGTCGCTACCGCTGCAGTGCCAACTCTAATTATTTTTTCCGTGTGAGACAAAGTGAGAAAGATGAGAATAGAAAAAAATTGAAAATGGAATTAGCTGCTAATATATGCAAATTGAGAATTTAGAGTTTCCTAACATATCTGTGTAGTTTAGGTTTCTGGACAGAATGTATTTTTGCCAAAGCAACTACTTTGATTTAATGTACTGATTTACCTGTGACAAAATAAACATGTAGATTGACAAATGGGATGCTTATAGAACAGACATCCATGCCCATACAAGCTTCTCTCCTCTCTGTCAAGCTTAACCTTAATTTGGATATTGAAAGTAAAGCTCTAAGTAACAGGGTTTAAATTTAAATGCTTAAAATCTGGTTCTCCTAAGGTATTTGGAATATCAGGCAGATGTGGAAATATCAGCTGAAATACATGCAGGGTTACTTTATCTTAGCTTTTATATCCATCTATACATACAGTATATATATATATATATATATATATATATATATATATATATATATATATATATATATATATATATATACGTATGTATATATACTGTATATATAACGTCTGACCACTGGGAGGTTAAGCTAAGCTCCAATACTGATGTTCTCCAGTGAAAATATAAATATATATATTATATATATAAAATAAAAAAAAAAATTCCCTTCTCACCCTCTGCGGGTGGTCTCCTCTCTCTCTTTCATCCTCTGAGCTCGGGTCCTCTACCAGAGGCCTGGGAGCTTGAGGGTTCTGCGCAGTATCTTGGCTGTGCCTAGTACTGCACATTTCTGGACTGAGATGTCTGATGTTGTTCCTGGGATCTGTTTTAGCCACAGTTTGGGGGTTTCTGCCCCGAGGGCCCCGATGACCACAGGCACCACTGTGGTCTTCACCTTCCAGTTCTTTTCCAGTTCCTCCCTGAGGCCCTGGTATTTCTCCAGTTTCTCATGCTCCTTTTTCCTGATGTTGTAGTCACTTGGTATAGCTACATCCACCACAACGGCTTCCCTCTGTTCTTTATCCACCACCACAATGTCCGGTTGGTTCGCCATTACCATCTTGTCTGTCTGGATCTGGAAGTCCCACAGGATCTTAGCTCGGTCATTCTCCACCACCTTTGGGGGTGTTTCCCACTTCGATCTCGGGGCTTCCAGTCCATATTCTGCACAGATGTTCCTGTACACTATGCCCGCCACCTGGTTATGTCGTTCCATGTACGCTTTCCCTGCCAGCATCTTGCACCCTGCTGTTATGTGCTGGACTGTCTCAGGGGCCTCCTTGCACAACCTACACCTTGGGTCTTGTCTGGTGTGGTAGATCTGAGCCTCTATTGCTCTGGTGTTTAGGGCCTGTTCCTGTGCAGCCAGGATGAGAGCCTCTGTGCTGTCCTTGAGTCCAGCTTTGTCCAGCCATTGGTAGCTATATATATATATATATATATATATATATATATATATATATATATATATATATATATATATATATATATATATTTTTATATATAGGGGGAGAGAGAGAGAGAGAGCTCTGGAAACAATTAAGAGTCCACTGCACTGGACCCCATTGAAAGCCTCATGGGTATTCCACCAGATATTAATTGCTGAACTCTTCCTGAGTCTAAACATTAGTATTGTTCTTTCTAAATGACTCTGAACTTTTTTTCTGTGCATTAACTGAGATCTGAAAACATTGTATCTTAGGACCATTTCTCATTTTCTGCAAACAAATACAACATTTTTGTCTGAAATTCCAGAGAAATGTTGTCAGTAGTTCATAGAATAAAAGAACAATGTTCCTGGTGTTCTCTGGTGTATTCAAAATTAGTTGCTATTGCTGTTTAAATGAACAGGAATTTTGTTGAAATTCACATCATGTTGTATCTTTGAGGCCCGGTGCTGAACACAGCATGTTCACTAGCATCAAAGGTGCAGAATTTACACAGTTCTTCCACTTCAGAACAGATTACTTTTACCTTGATATGAATATATTTTCTTACTTAAAATTTTTGACATTTAAAAATAAACTGGAAAACAATTATTGATAGAATGTTTCATAATTTCACTGAAATCTGAGCCAGTACTGCTAAGCATTCTGGAGGATGAAGGCAGAAGAAAGGCTCAAACTCTCACTGACAGCTAAGTAAGTTTGGTTGACTCAATTAACTCACTGATTCATGAGTAAGCTAGCAACAACCTGTTGTGTGATTTGCACAGCAGCAGTTTCATGTTTCGTTACTGTGCCTTAAAACTGATTCAAAGTAAAAAAAAAAAAACTAATCAAGATTTGCTGATATTGACTGATACACAGTCCAGTCACATTAATGTGACCATCTGTCAAAAGCCAGAATAACCACCTTTCGCAGAGCGAACTGCTACGAGACGTGCAGGAAGAGAGTCACTTAGGTCCCTGAAGGTCTTCTCTGGGATGTTGAGCCATGCCGACTCTAATGCCGTGGCCAGCTGCGCTAGATTACGCGGTTGAGGATCCATGGCGCGAACAACTCGATCGAGATGGTCCCACAGATGCTCGATTGGGTTTAAGTCAGGTGGAGTTTGCTGGCCAGGGGAGGACGGTAAACTCATCCTGGTGCTCTTCGAACCACGCACGTACACTGGCAGCTGTATGGCACCTCGCATTGTCCTGCTGGAAGATGCCATCATCCTGAGGAAAAACAATGCGCATGTAGGGGTGGACATGGTCCGCAAGGACAGATGCGTACTTGTATTGATCCATCGTGCCTTCCACAATAATCAGTGAACCCAGAGAATGCCAGGAAAACATTCCCCAGACCATAATGCTCCCGCCTCCAGCTTGGACCGTTCCTGCAATGGTTGCAGGGTGGTTCCTTTCAGAGGTTTCACGCCTTATACGCCAACGTCCATCTGTCCGATGGAGCATAAAACGCGATTCATCTGAAAACGCTACCTGTCGCCACTCAGTGGACGTCCAGCTGCTGTACTGGCGTGCAAATTCTAGCCTTCGTCGTCGATGAACACCAGTCAGCATAGGTGCACGAACCAGGCGTCTGCTTCGGAGGCCCAGACGCAGCAATGTTCGCTGAATAGTGGTTTGGGAGACACTTGTGGTAGCCCCTTGGTTCATTTTAGTGGTCAGTTGCTCAACGGTAGCCCGTCTATCTGCCCGAACGCATCTCCGCAACCGTCGTTCGCCTCTGTCATCTATGGCCCGTGGTGCACCACATTTGCCACGTCGTTGATTTTGGACAGTCCCATTTTGCCATGCACGGTACACTTTTACCACGGCGGCACGCGAACAGTTCACAAACTCAGCCGTTTCGGAAATGCTTCCACCCTTGGCCCGAAAGCCAATGATCATGCCCTTTTGGACGTCGGATAAATCGCTTCGTTTCTGCATTACGCCAACGATTGAAATGTTTTCCGAAGCCCACACACACCCTTTATATACGCTCAACTGCACTGTGCTGCACCTGCCTTCTGTGATTGGTTATTTAACTCTGAAGTGGAAAGTACGTGGTGGTCACATTAATGTGACTGGACTGTGTATAAAACACACTGTGTTATGTTTTTAAACCATATTGCCCACCCCTACTTCTTAAATGTATTAAAAATAAAGACAAATACACAATTTAACAAAGAGATTGTTAAAAGTTATTAATAACAAGAGTAGGTTCAAAATCAATCATACAGTTTCATCCAAAATCAGATTTAAAATTACTTTCTTCCTCATTTTCGCACCTAGATAAAAAAAGAGTAAAGAACTGCCTTCCACATCTTCCTTCTCTACATCTACACCTCTATATAATAACTGTTCAATGAGAATTACACTGCCTCATCTCCTGTCTGATAAATCAGTGCCCTCAATTTCTCCATAGCTGACCTGTTCCTTTCTCCTATCAATCTTAACTTATGCCACCACTTATTTTCTTCCCCTCGATTTTTCTATCAAAATGTTCCATATCTCATTTAGCTTCTCAATAATTTAAACTCAGTTTGATTTTTCTCCATGCTACCCCTTGCTGTTTCAGGCTTTCTTTTTTTCTTCTTTTATGCCCTAACATCTCCTGGCAACACTGTTTAGACAAATGTATGGATGAAAAAAAAAAAGCATGATGAGGGTTTACTATATTTCTTCCATGCAGGCATAACCAGGACAGATGGGAACTGGGCCAACAGGCTGATTTCCGTTGCACCTAGCCAAATATCTGTTGGCGGACGCAGTTGTCTGTCTACAGATGGCAGGCAAATGCATATTTGTCAGATGTGGGCAACAATAATTTGTAACAAGATATACTTTAACCCACTCATCATAGATCTTTTATTAAGTGTCAGTGTATGTGTGTTAGGGAGAGAGCGATAGAAAGAGTGTGTGAATGATTGGTCTTTGATGCTGTGCTACGCCTTACAATACATCTTCTGTTATGGCAGGGTGACTGGGCAGGCCCCGTTCTAGATGGTGGTGTGGTATAAATCAGACTTCATCTGGCTCCCTGCCACAAATGTGTCATCTCACCCTGTTCAATGAGGAGCCAACAAATATCATACAGTGTCAGGACACGTCGCACTTCATAGATCCTCCAGATGGCTATAGTAGCTGCCTGACTTTCTGCAAAACAAGTCTTGTTGTGGTGGCCCCTTCATGTCCTTTCTATAGATTTGCTGCAAGACAAGTCATCGTTCTTCCATTGCCCTGTCAAACAAGTCTCTCTCAGTGGTTCCTCTGCATCAAAAGCCCAGATGGCTACAGTCAGCTGGAGAGGAAAAATAAATGCCCTCTGTGTAAACTGGAATTGAATCAGATGACATGCAACAAACTGGGTTTAAAATCCCATTGCACCTCAAGAATATAAGCGTGAATTTAGCTGCTGTACAGAAAGTCAGACTAATATAGCAATAATGGAACAAGAGGAAATGGAAAACTGTCACTGGCTGAGACAGTCTACAAAATTCAATTTTGGTAAAAAAAAAAAAAAAGAAAAGGAAAAAAAAAAAATCAAGATTTCAAAATATCATCTATTAAGCGTTGTTGAGAGCAGAGATCTTTGTTTACACATTCATGTTTTTTCTGATCTCCCTTAGATAATTTTTTGCTGGAAACTATGACGATGTACCCACAGCTGCCCTGGAGCAATCGGACAGAGACGAGGCTGCCATGCACCTCTGACCACCACCGGCAGGTAAAATAGCTATAGTGTCTTTCTTGCCCAACAACAGAGAAACATGTAGGGTCTCAAACTGGCAATACATCAGTTACAGGACAAATTGCCACCATTGCCCCTTAAGAAGAGCAATATTAATTTATGACTTTGAGTCATAAATGTACATAATGTGTAAAATATGTCCTACAAAATGAAATATGTTGGTCCTAATTTAAAATGAGCTGTTGTCATATTAGCTGTTGTCAAGTCTATGACTTCAAGGAGAACACCAAACCACCTCAAGCCACACATTTGAAAGAAGCCACTAATATTTACAAGGCCTACAAGATAAAAATGAAAGCAAAAAAAACCTGTTTCATACCTGTAACCTTTACAGGTACGTATTTATTTAGTATTTTCCCTTCAAAGAAGGCAAAGAAAATATGCCAGTTTGCATACTTTGCCATTATGCAAACTTGCAAAGTACCTGACGCTACGCTGTGAGCCTACTACTGCCATCGGAAAGTTCAGTTCACAGAAACATCTGCTCCACAAAGCCACGTTGTTGTGTTTGTGTATAGTTGCTGTTTAGTCTGCTTTCTTTTTCAAAACACTTCTCCAAACATCTTTACAAAGGGTACAACATGGGAGCATTGTTTGTTCAGGCTGCTGTTCTCTTCCTGCCTCTGTTGTAGGACAAGCAGACAGATGCTGCAGCGGTGGAGGACTATTTTGATAACATGACAGGTCACCTGCTGCTCGCTGTGCCTCAGGAGAGCACAAACACACACGGCTCTGTCTCTGCCCTCTACCTTGTTCTGCTCCACAGACTTTTCTACAGTCAAAGTTAACATGTGTGATGATGTCGCATGAATGTGGAACCACATTGTTTTTGAGATATTACAGCTAAAGTGAATAGTCATTTGAAAATCTTAGCAGATTTTTTTTATCCCTGTAAGAATCCTCTTTGAAAATAGTTTAACTAAATTTGATTTTGAGATTACATGTAAATAAGACCACATTTTCCCCTAGGTCCCAAGACCCTCTTGAGTGATTCATGGAAAGTTTGCATAAGAATTTATGTTCTTCTCTTATCATGAAAAGGAGATGCATGTAGCTTAACCCAGAAAAATATTTTGAAGTTGTTCTTGGGTTATCCTATCATTCTTTAATACATCGTGTGTAGATACTGTAACAATTACTGCCTTTTGGTCAACAGCTATCTTGTTTTATTTGTTTAACCACTTTTAATAAAGTCATACTCAAAGAATCACATTGGATCAATATATTCGTCAGGATTTAAAAAAAACCCTAAAGACTATTCAGATTCATCCTGTGCTTTTATGAGTAATAGCAGGAGTTCAAATAAAAGTAGTCATATTTAAGATTTATTTGGAAGAAATATGAAACTTGAACGAACATTGACAGAATTACATGTAGCCTAATTTAATTTCATAAGTGTAAAAAGCTTTCCACGTGTCAACCTTGCATAGATGTGATGCATCTTATAAGAGCTAATGAACTGTCTACCATGAACTGTAGCTCAGTGAAACAGCATAAGCTTCAGGAGTTTGCAAAACCCACAATTTTACTGTGGAAATTTATTGGTGTCACTCATATAATATATACCCGAAAGTCAACTGCTTTTACATGGATATAATATTAAATAATAAATTATCTGTACTTCATTTTTCTCAATTAATATCAGAATTCTAAATACGAGCATTGATGCACACAGGAAAGCTGAATACCTTTTAAAACATCTCTGATTAGCAGTAGTCTGATGGGTTAATTAGCATGGGAATGACTGAGCAATATAGCTTTATTCTTTGTGCAATGAGGATGAAGAAAAAACACAAACAAATACATGGCAATATCAAATGGCTAGATTTTTTTTTCATCCCCATTTCTCTGTTTTTAGAGCGTTCATAAGCAAAAGAAAGTGCATATGCAAATATGAACGTTACCAGCTAGAGCAATACTAGGAGCACAAGATGGGAAAAGATGTCGCTTGGAATAAATTGGAAGGGGAGGGGAGAAGAAAATTGGAGAGTCAGACATGGAACTCATTAACTTCTCTTTAATAAAGCCCAACTCACAAGGGGACCCTTCACTTCCTTTATCTATCCACCACACACACACACACACACACACACACACCCAAATGTAGAAAATGCATTCCAGTGCCAAATTGATCATCCTTAGATTACTGCACAACCTGTGATCACAACCCAACTCAAAATCACTTGACTCACATCAGAATTCACTAACCTAAAGCTTAAAACATAACAGGGAGTCAATGTAGATCCAGGGTCTTCAAATCCAGGCCTCGGAGGTCTGTATGTGTCCTGCAACCTTTAGATATGTCTGCTTCAACACATCTGAATCAAACAGTGAGGTCATCACCAGGTCTCTGGAGAACTTGTCTGCATCCTGAAGGTAATTCAGCCATTTGATTCAGGTCTCTTGGACCAGGAACACATCTGTTGCAGTGCCCTTACCCTCGGAGGGTCTTGGAGAGTTTACAATTGGATGTAGACCCTCCAATTGCCCTAAAGGCTTAGCACTGACATTATTATGGTTTATTGTAAGCAGCTATTTAGCTACTGCACTCATGTTAAAACACTCTGCAATAAGTTATAACTTCAGTTACTTACTCAAGATCAGGTTAATAAAATATGACAAGCAAATATGTTTTGTAAGATGATTGCATAGCAACAATCCTCAGCCAAGAAGTTCTGCAAACAAAAGGTCATGCAACATCCATCCATCCATCCATTTTCTTGACACCCTTGTCCCTTGGTGGGGTCGGGAGGGTTGCTGGTGCCTATCTCCAGCTAACGTTCCGGGCGAGAGGCGGGGTTCACTCTGGACAGGTCGCCAGTCTGTCGCAGGTCATGCAACATTTCATTCCTCATTACATCAAAAACTAAATGGACAAAATATGTCCCACAATAAATACTGAAACCGTAGTGCTTAGGCCAGAATCCTCTTTGTGTTGTTACGTCTGACAAGTAATCTGACTCCAAGGTGGACGACTAGGATCACCGTGTCTCCGTTAGGAAAGAAATCATTGACTGTCGCACGAAAGCTTCATCTAATGGAACATCCATGCCTTCCCCTGGGGGCCAGAAAGCAAAGCTAATTCAAGAAGCGTGGGCCCTGTCAGCTGTCATTGGCTATGTGCACTCATTGTCGCACTCAGGCGTGCACACGTGGGCACACTTATCCAAAGAACACACATCGACCATGCATGTGCTCAACTGAAGCAGGGACCTAAATCCAAAAGTGTGGGCTTCTGACAGAAGTCGTCGTCTGTGAGTACAAAGCCAAGCGGTATGTTACACAACCTGGCAGGCTAATGTGTGGACAGTGGGAGAGAAAGAGACAGAGAAGGCGAGAGAGGGGCAATATTGATTGGCTGGCTAACAACAAAATAAGAGAAAAGAAAAAAAAAATCCTCCCAATGGCTATTATGGCGGGTGTTAGAGATACATCTCCGATAACATTGACGGCACAATGTTACCCATTATAGTTGGGTAACAGAAAAGCTAATATGAACTCCCGGTGTCTGCTACGTAAATGTTTTCTATTTAATAACATGTTCACGCACCTGCTTCCAAAACTCCCGCAGGTTATTTGCACACCTTGTATTTGCCAGCGTTTTCTGTCTTTAAAACCTCTAGGTTTGACACTGCCTGATCCTCTGTTTTGTGGCTTTTAACTCAAGGTTACTTCAGTGTAAAAGAACATAATTTAAGTTACTATACGGAGTGGTAATAAAAAAAAGACCAATCCTTCTACCCAAATCATGAAATACTCTGCATCAACTTCAAAACATGCGGACAGGAAAATGCATGCCTGTACAATCAGAATGAGATCGCACAAGTCTAGCTTTAAAGTGAGGCATGCAAGACAGAACTGTTTCCTCTCAAAGAAAAACAGAAAGGACATGCTAGAATCAGTCTAAAGGGTCATAGACATAGTCCAGGACTTCTGGAATAATATTTTTGATAAGATTAGTTAAAGAAGGACACAAGAACACAGGACATGTTTGGGATGAACTTAATTTACCATTTTAGGAAAAGAACCCCATACCCTCTATGAATTACACAACTATGAGTAACATGGTTAGGGGAACCTTTGCAGCAGCTTGACTTCGTCCAATGACCATCATAGAATTCACCATGAATTATTGTGCTTACCTGTAAATTATTTTCTTTTCAAATGATAAGCTAAATGATTAGTCATCAAGTTGTGAAAAATTATAGATATTTAACATAGTATCTTGATGTAATTTAAAAAAAATTATATATATATATACTGTATATATATATATATATATATAATATATTATAAAAGGGTTCCTTTCTCAGGAATATATATATATATATATATATATATATATATATATATATATATATATATATATATTTTTTTTTTTTTTTTTTTTTTTTTTTTTAAAGCGGGGGTTTGTAATCCTTGGGCAAAAAAATTGTTATGACATCAGTATTTTAGTGGACATGTGAAGGAAACTTCAAAATGGACGTGTCAAGTAATTACCAAATGGGATGCAATAGTTACTACCAAAATAATTCATATGGTTGTGCAGGGCAATTTCTTTGTCGCTGTGTCTACAACAATTCATTTGTCCCAACATACTTTATGACACATATCGTGCAGATTTCCATCTCATTGTCACTGCGTGCACCATTGCTCATTCACTGAGATAATACAAGTTAGGGTTTTGCCACTGCCACATTAGCATTTTAGAATACATTAGCATACCCAAAACGATCTGTGGTAACGATCTGGTAACATTGATTGCGAGTAATCGCATGCATTTAGATGTCGATTTGCCTCTGATCACATGCAGTATGCCAATACCCCTCAATACCCTCCTGCCCCCTTTTTTAGAATGCAACCACTTGCACACACCACACACACACACACACACACACACACACACACACACACACACACACACACGTACACACAATCGTAGCAAGGCACTCCCACCACCTGCTGTGTAGCAGGTGCCGTGATATGATTCTACCCCCTCTTTTCAAGAATGCTGATCCCCAAGCATGCACACATACACATACATGTCTTCAAAGACAGAGCTGTAAAGTAGAGGTGACAGGTCTCTGGTTTGATGCCATCATCAGCAAATGTAGCGCTAATTGCTAGCCCTTCTCTCTTAGGGAGCAGAGTGGATTCAACATGAGGTCCATATGGAGCCCAGGATGGAGTCATCTCCTGTTCAGTGGAATATCATAGGGAAAAAAGGAGCGAAGGGTTCTAGCTTTGACATAAGTCACTGTGGTACATTTCTAAAGGTATTTTAAGTTTTCCCTTCCACTGATCAGCTTCATCACATGATCTTGAGGTTGCCAGACAAGAACAGACGCATGTAGATGTTAGGCGTTGTTGGTGTGACAGCTGATTAGAAAGATGAGAGACTCGACTGTGACACCTCTAATGATCTCTCCGTCTGATTGACAGGCTAGGAAAAGCTCCAATTCACACATCTAGCACATAACAGAATGTGGTCCACATACAGCAACAAAGGTCGCCGTGTCACAATCACACACTACATACAGAAACACAAATACGAGCAGTACACTGCTCCATTGGATGTTAGAAAAAGACTATTTGCTACCATAAATTCCCTCCTGTGGCTACCAGAATATGCCACTATTATGTTGGCTCTAGAAGGGCTATTTCCTCCCCAGTTAGCCTGTCATCAAGGGCATTGTACTGTATTGTCTGGGAGTGAGCCTAAATGGGACCCTTTCAGGGGTATTTTCAGGTACTTTCATGAAAGAATGGAGAGGATATTCATATCATATTTCTTTTTTTTCTATTGCTGACTGAACAAAGGTTTAGAAAACACAGACAGACACACTAGCACACCGGCACTTCCTACACAAACCAAAATCACCATGTCAAGCGCATTCCTGCTCAAAGCAATTTCCTCCATCTTTTCCCAGCAGACCTGATCAGTTTGCTTGTATCTTGTATCTCAACTCAAAGCAGCATCTGCTACATGTATTGCACTATGAATGTTCAGGAGAAGCCTATACTCACTTTTTAAGAGTTTTAAAAAGCAATTAAGTTTAGCATCATAATAGCAAACTCAAGATTTTTACAGCGGTAAGTTCCCCTATTTGTCCTGACACTGATCCACTATCTGATTATAGCCAATTATCTGACAATTTACAATGTGCTGATCTTACTTTGTTAAAAAGCAAAGTAATCCATAAAGATCACAACTCTAATCACATTTCATTGCAACACAAGGAAACCTATATATTATTGTATTTAACATTGTTTTGTAAACCTGTACACCTCATTGTTTGAATGAGGATTTTTACATTTTAAGTGAAAAAAGCACTAAACAACTCAAAAGAAATACTGCAAAAAATCTGGTTGCAACAACTAAAAACAACTGCAAATATTTAAGTTACAAAGAAACTGCCCTTTAGGATTAAATAAGTTATTTCAAATTTAATTGAACTGAATAAACACCATAGCACAAGAGGCCGTCACCAACAAATAAGGAAAATATGAGACAACAGGGAAATGTGGAGATTAAATGTCTCTCTAACACTGGTGAAAAAATGGGATAGAAACAAGTGGGGAAGGCTGCCAAGAGTCTGACAACAACACCGAAGAAGCTGAAGGAATTTCCCAGAAAGAACTGGCAGTGGTTTACATGTGATGACAGTTTTCTGTAGGTCTGATCTAAGAAGTAGGGTTAAGAGACCCAAATCTACTCTTTGGAGGAAAGCATCTAGTTCTTAAGACGAAACTCAATTTTATTTTTCAACATCGCAGCGTGGTGAAGAATACATCGAAATAAACAAGAGAATGACTTCAAGAAACTACTGAATGTATTTCAGTGTACTGAATGAGTTTAATACTCACACTCCTTTACCATGAAACCACACTGTTGCAACATGTGCAGAATGTTGCTTGAAATAAGATATTGCTTGGTTAGTAGAATATGTTGCTCCAACCATACAGGTGCCTTCCAGGCATGGTATCAAGACTGCAGCCTCGAAGGTCAAGTCCAAAATCAGACCTTCCAAGACCAAGACTATGACCAATTGAATACCAACAATGCAGCCGACTACAAATTCCTGGGGATAAAAAGCAGTATTTGACGCAGACATCCATTATATTAAAGTTCTTGTGTTTCTAGATATATATTTCTTTATTTTTTTATTTAAGTTTGATTTAACCAGGTAGTCACCACTGCAATTACGCTGTTGTATGTCGTTACCAGGTCTCCTATAAAATGAGATATTTTTTAAAGGTTTTATTGGCTCTAGTGGCCTTTATTTGACAGTGAATTGAAAGGAAATGGGTAATGAGACAAGAGGGAAGATATGTAGCAAAAGTCACCAGGCCAGGAATTGAACCTGCGACGGCCACGTCGAGGACTAAGGCCTCCTTATGTGGGTTGTGCTTTTTGACACAGCTAGTATAAATATTACCCATACTTCCAGAGCAAGACTAAAATATGTGTCCCTATGTTTATATTTCCATTTATTGTCCTGAATAAAATCCATATACCCTTGACGTGGCAACAATGGTTAAGGATAAATCCTTTCCTTTTGGAAAAAAAACATGGGAGTGATGACAAATCATCCTAATATGCAACAGACAGAGCAAATCCATCAGATGCATGCTTGCCTCTAAAATAAACAAAAACAAAAAAAAAAAAAACACTTACGACACGTGTCATTCCCTCGCTGCGCTGTGATCCATGATATGATCGAAACGCTCATATGTCTTGGACAAGGCGCAATCAATCATAGGAGCCAGGAGAAAAGAGACAGATGGAGGCCGCTTGTTTGCTTTTTATCTTTTCCACGTTTAAGAGGCACAATTCATCCATCTGAGCATTTGTCACACTGCTTTCCTTTTAGAAACTATTGAAGGATGTTTATAAAAGAGACACCAATAGATTCTCAAAGCATTACCCAAACATCAAAATAGATTGAAAGCAGGAGTCCAAAAATGCAAGCGCTCGCCACTCTCCTTCTAAATTCCTGTCCATCAATAACAGCTGAGAGATGGGATCCTCTCTCAGGAAATCATTGACAGGTGTCTAAAAGACTTTTAAAAGCAGACTGACAGATTTTTTCCCTTTCTTTCCAGACGATGAATTCACTCATGCAAGCATACGTAAAGACACACACACACAGACGTACACAGTGACCTTGTCATGAGTGATAACCATCACATGATAGGTGCTTTACACATCTAACTCCTTTTTCCACTTCGAGTATTTCCAGTAGTCCAATGTGGATTTCAGATTTACCATATAAATAAATAGGACAAAAAAATTTCTGTGAGAAACGGAAGGCATTTCATGATGGGAAAAAGGTTTAGTCTTTTATACCTTGAAAACAAAATAAGCATGGATTATGTTTTGACAATAAAGACGATTTGCCTTTGTAATACACTTACAAAGAAATAAGTCATTAACTGTAAGAGATGATGTAATCAGTAGACTGAGTCAGTTTTGTGAACAAAAGTAACCACGATTTCCAAAGAAACCATAGTACAAAAGCTCAGAATGCCAAAAATATGTCTCACAATTCATAAGAAAAAAAAAGAAAGCAACAACCCAAAGGAGCCTAAAAATCATAGTAGCATTAGACATAAAACTTTGTCACCTGTTTGCTAAAAATTGCTTAAGGTAATTTGAAATTTTACACATCTTCTCACATTCAGGACATTTTTCTTTGAGATAGATCAAGTGAAAGTGAAATGTGAATGAATACACAAGTTTCAACTTTTTTTCTTATTTGAAAATGTTTGTGAACATTTGCATTCAGCTCCACTGAATCAGTTCAGGGATTTAATTACCATTTTAGTTTATGTCTCTAAGAGTTTTGCAAAACAGCTCAAGCTTAGAGTGGATGGATAGAATCTGTGAAAATCAATGTTCTAGTCTCGCCATAGGTTCTAATTTGGATTTACTGTATATCTTATTTATGTATTTATTTTTCACTGGGATGTTCTAACAAATGATTACCTTATGCATTGATCTTTCTTCCCATTCCAGCTCCAGCAACAACAAAAGTTATGCCAGTAGAACCCCAATATTGAATTCTAAATGCAGATTCAGTCAATGAAAAGCAGCAGCAACCCCTGTTGTGTTGCATAGCCTAAGCGTTATAAGAAGTATGGTTGTACCGCTTATGAATGACTTTGAAGCAGATGCCTAATCTGCAGCGACTAAAGTTGTTACTAAATACAATGTTTTTGAAGGAATGTTTTCCTTTAGGTGAATTAGATTTTTATTTGTTAAGAAATCCTTAAAAGCATGTATCATTTTCCTTTTAACACATCAAAATGTCCCACTTTGTGTTACTAGGTCAGATAAAATCCCAATGAAATAAATGTAGAGATTGAGATTGTAATGTCACTATAGTGTGCATCCATCTAAAAATGAAGTGAGGGGGTGTATAAATAGTTTGGCCTCAAGAATCAAAGTCTGAAATAACACAGGCTGCACTCTTGATGTTAACTGTAATTCTATATATACATATATGTTTTAGGGAGATCTCCAAGAACTTCCAAGCACAAGCCAGTTCAGTTTATAATGTCCTCACAAATGAATTGAAAGTGACAAAAATAGATTTCAGCAAAATGACAATGATCCACACACATTATTCAGAGAGTTAGCACAAAATCATGCGCCTAGTCAAGTACGTAGCCGTAAAATGACACGCTTGCCATGTCTTACCTAAGTAAGACATGGCAAAATGAACAGGTAAAATGACATGGCAAAATGAACAGGTAAACCTGTTTACCTGTTCATGCTCAACAAAGCATGACAGACAACATTTATAAAGGGCATTGCGACATGGAGGCTTACGTCGGTGGCCAATAAGATGTGACAGAAACTGTTTTAAAAAGGTAGCTGCTAGTCAAATTTCAGAGATCTGGTCAGCACCATAGAGTGCCACTGTGCTAAACTTGTTATGCAGCATACACCACAGACTCGAATAAAATGTTAAACCATTTTAAAACCATGTTAAATAATTTGTAGAACATGCAGTTATTTCACACACAAGTCGTCATTTTAAGTCCTTACAAAACACTGACTATTTTCGGTGCCTCTAGTAAAGTTGTGCCGTGAAGTTACATTGTGAATTTAGAGATTTCGATTGACCTACTCCCCGTATCGCAGATATGTTTCTTGATATTAACTGAACTCTCTCTAAAACCACCACGGCCCAGTTGTAAAACATCTGGAAAACGGCTGTACAATTACATTCAGCTCAGCTTAGTGGGAACGTTTATCATTTTGGCATGTCATCAGCATGTAGCTACATGGCCGCAGAGGAAAAACGAGCACATCTGTTCATTAAACTTTACCTTATTTAAAAATACCCGACTGTGTGTCACATATGTGGACAGTGTGCAGACACAGTTCATTTCTCCTGTAGCTTACGGAAAACGGTCCGAGTCCTCGCCAAGCATCATCTGTCAAACTACACAGTGGGTTTCAAATATTGTGTGAAAGTTCGGTTCAGGAGTGACCGTCTTCAAATGCTCAGCCTTGGAAAAACAGCAAGTGATGAGCAAGAGAAGAATTAGGAAGTACTGTAAATATCCCAATGTTCGGTGAGCTTAAATGCAGAAGAGGTTTCTTTGAGTGAGGTTGGTGCTTTAGCGGTTCTCACAGAAAGGAAAATACACAATCAACACTGATTTAAAGCACTGGACAAGTTTCTTTAAATCATTTCAGTTTTGTTTACATATAAATAGAAGAGTCTCTTTCCTCATAGAAATCCAAGGACAGGTACTCTCAGAGGAATGCACTCTCTGCAGGGCTGTATGTGCTTAAGGGTTACCCACAAGAACCTCCTAATTAGCACATATAAGATTGAAGTCATGATGGCTTATCCTTATCTCTCTCGCTATCCCTCATCGTCTATACTTTTTCTTCTAAAATAAATCCTAGTCTTCAAGCTGCTCTTGGACAAAAAAAAAAAACCCTAGTGCCTGAACTGTATGTACATACATAGGTCTGATTATCATTATTTATTTGGACAGAACTAGAATTTACTGGGTTTATAATAAAAAAATAAATAAAATTGAAATGAATTAGCCTTTGAAGTAGTGCAAATGATTGAAAAGTGAAGTTGTTTCAGTTATTCCATTTTAAAGGTGACTGGCATAATTTGATCATTTCATTTGTTTTTGGACATTTTCATAATTATAGCTTAAGGCTGAACTGAAAGTTTTAGTTTTTCATAAAATTATTTTTTTCACAAATCATTAACAAATGATTTTTCTTTTTATACAAAAATGTGGTTCATCCAAGCATGTTAAAGGAAAACTGAGCAGAAGAGAAAAAGCTAAATTACAGAAATAAGGTACAGAGGTAACAAAAGTCTACAAAAATGTTTTAAAGATTGTCAAGCAAAGTCAATTAAAGAGTGTATGGCAGATTCACAAGGGTCCCTGGCAGGCACGCAGACCTATCCTTGATATGGACAATAACTGTCTGTCACCTTCTTTAGTGTCAGAAGCGTCTTCCCACTGCTGATAAGCTCTATAAAGATCCCACAACATTGATGCAGTAATTAAACTTAAAGGAGTCACAATTAACTGAGTGCATATACTCTAAAGTACATGGGAATGCAGATTTTTCAGCTTGATGTAGTTTTATATTTTTTGAGAAAATTAATTTTGGATTTTCATGAGTTGTAAAACATAAAAATAATATTGGCAGAAAAAAACACTTCGATTTGATGATCACATCTACTGAATTTAAATGAGTCTCACAATTTGAATTAAATTACCAAGAGAAGTAAAATTTTCACTAACATTCTAATTTACTTAGATGCCATCTGCATATGTAATAAAATAAGCTCTGGCTTTGTTTGTGTTTCCTCTCACATTGCAATCTTTTTTTTTAAATCAGAGTATAATCAAAGTTTAATTTGAACTCAAGATGTATCAAGGTTTCCATAATTCATTCTGGTCTGTTTAGTTTATTTCAAAACCCCAAAAAACAATTGTTCGTCTCAATCTTTTAGTCTAATGTCCTTTTTAGTATTAATGTATGAAACAGAGAGAAACATTGTGCTGCCACTTGTCGACTGCACTGCCAATCAGCTGCCAAAACTATGAAAAAGGTTGGCTTAGCATGGATTGAGATGGAAGTAATATTTGTTATCTTATACAAAAAAAACATAATTTTTAGATGGTAAACCTGAATAAAGTAATCTGATTAGGCCGTCTTGAAGTTTTGAAGAAAAAGTCTCTTTAAAACATAAGTTTTTAAAGACGTACTCCAGCCACCCCTAGTGGATTGAGATACTGTCCACTTATTTCCCATTACCCTCTGTGCTTCAAATCAATAATTAATTATCTCCACAAATGCTCTTCTTATCCAGTTACAGAAGTGGACAGCACAGGGCAGGTGGAGATTTGCCTGGCAGAGGGATTCAGTGTTACACAGGGTGAGAACTGTCCTCCCACCATTGCTACTTATTGGCCCATCAGTGTCTCTCTTGGAAGCTGGCATTCCATTTTGCAGCGCCGCGAAGGCACTTCATTTTTCTCCACTGCACTTTTCCTCTCTCACACCAACACAAGCAACCCACACATAGAGACACAAGTATTCATACACAATTTCTCTGCCGCGCTCTTGCTAAGAGACCAGTGTTTAATAAGTGATTACATTTATGGAGAGGAGAAGGGCAGCAGAGTGGTGAAATATGCCCACATGTTCCGAACCTGGATGAGGGGCTGGTACTTACTCATTAATAATGGGACAGGCTCCAGGCCCAGACCCTTAGCTTCCCATCTCTGCTCGTTTCCTTTCTGCACATCAGAGCTCTGTATATGTATGACTGCGAGTGTAGAGGTTGTACACATTCACATTCGCGTGCGTGCACTCGTGCGTGTTTTAGTCCCAGTGAGAAACAGCCTGTGGAGGAGCCGTCTTTTATTTAATCAGAAGTGGAACAGCTTCTACCACCGCCTATAATTTCAGCCCTATTAACGTTCTACCGTTAATTCCTCTGAGCATTCAGACGCAGCATCCTGTGAGCTGCTAATTCACTTTACATTGCAAACTGTACCGCACGCTTCTGTCCGTACAGAGGGAATCTAAAACATTCCACGTGTATACTTGAAAGACAAGGGAATAGTTCAAACAGTATGCTGTGTAGTTGTCAAATACGCAGAGTGAGTTAACATACATTTAGAAGACTTGCACCTTTTTTTCCTTTACTCTCTCATCACTCAATGACTGACCAACCTACTTAAATATGCCCTTTAAGCCTCGGCCCTAAAAGTTATATTAAATCACCGTGTGCCCAACTCAAAAATACATATCATATGACAATCATAAAAGAATCTCTTTGTTCCTACAATCCCAGAACCCCAACCATCTCTTTACCTCGCTTCCTGTTTCTGCCAAAGCTGTGCTTATTACATTTTTTTTTCCAAGAAAAGGTTCATGTTTCACTTTTCTTCCTTGTAGTGTTCCCAGCAATAGTTCAAACCATACATCTGTTTTTAAACATAAAAATGTAAGGGGACAGCAGGTGAAGGAGGGTGGGAGGGAAAGAAAGAGCGACAGAGAGAGAGAGAGAGAGAGAGAGAAGGAGAGAAAGAGAGAGAGAGAAAGAAAGAGAGAGCGACAGAAAGAGAGAGAGAGAAAGAGAGAGAAAATTTGGAAATGGGATCAGTTGTGTGCAGATTTGGTGGAAGAAATTGGGGTGAGGTGAATTTGCAACTAAAATGTCTATCAATTGTCTCACTAACCTCTAAAAGTTTTTTGTACAATAAAAAAATACTTTTAAAAACTATGAATCCCATTCCTTTCACTTCACTTTCAGTCAAAGCAATACACCAGCCAATTAAGCAAGAACATTTATATAGTATAAACAAAAGGGTCCTGTAAACCCAGCCTGCTCGGAGCTGGTGATTGAAGGGTTGGAGTGCATGGGGGAAGGAGGTTCCTAAGGAACCATAGGGTGGAAAAAGAGAGGGTGAAATGGGATTGTGAGCATAGAATCATCTAAAACTAGACTTTGGGAACAGTGAGAAAAAAACACTCAATAATCAATCGTTTCTTTTCTCACCTCTCGATTCAACAAATATGGTAGCCGCTTCCCTTTCCTGCTGATTGAACAACTGTCACCCAATCACCAGGAAAGGTGATAATGGAGAGGAAGAAAAGCTCAGACGCATGAAAAAGAAAGAGAAAAAGCACATTTTTCACACCTCCATCCTTGGGTAGTGGGGTTAGCCGGGTCACTGCGGCCAATCAGTGACTAGCGTTTCTATTTTCCACAATGCGAAGCTTGGAGGGTTATCTCTTAGTTTCTGCTCCTGTGCGTATCAAGCCTTCACAACGTGTGTGTCTGTGTGTGTGCGTGTGTGTGTGTGTTGCGTTCATAAAAAAAAAAACATGATGGAACTGGCTTTTGCAGCAAACAGATGACTCACACAGTTTGAGGTTGAACTGTGTCACAAGCGTCGCCGCTTCCACTCCTGCGCTCTAATATGTTATGTATGTTGCTGATGCAGTAGGTCTGCTTATCCCCCGATGATTGGACAGATAAGGCATCAGTACTCATCCCGCAGTCTGCCACCTGCTCTGATAAGCGTGGGGCACAGAGTGTGGCAGGTGGAACCTAACACCGTTGATAGCATCTCTGTGGCAAATCTCTGGACAGAGGAATGTCTGGGAAGACGAAGGCTGACGACGCGGTAAACAACACGAGATATCAGCACGTGAGGAAAAGGTCTGAACAGAAAAGAACAAACACGCATTCGATTTGGCACGCCGAAAGCTCTGTTCTTTTCCCTTGATACTGCTCACTTTCACGCTAGGGGGGCTACAAAAAAAAAAAAGTGCACACGCAAAAGCTCCCAGTCTGTATTCACCATCTGGCCCTCCCAAGGCTCAGATGTCTCTGGGGTAAGGTGAGCTCCGAGGGGGACTCGCTATGTGTTTATATGTGATATGTGGGGGTGTGTTTGCATATGTGTGCATGTAAGTGAAAGAGGAAGAGGGAAACAAAAGGGGTGAGAAAGCAGTGATCGAATAAACTGTGAGAGAGTTTGCGGTATTCAGCCGTGTTTAAACTACACACAGATCACTGCGCGCATGTATGACTGCAACATATTTACAGCACTGCAGGCATACCAAATGCTGGCAAGTGTTTGCACTAGGGTCGTCATAGCTGACTGGCTGGGCTGTCTAAGTGTGCCTTAACACCAAGTAGTTGCTCCACTGTGGGCAAAATAGAGCCCCTATTATGAGATGAGGGCATGTCTGCTGGCCAATTCAGCCGTAATAGTTGTAGCACCACACTGGCGACATGAACACCCACTGTAGTACAAACTGAGAGAAGAATTGAATTTTACTTCAGGTGGTCCCAAGTTAGCAGTAGTGCCTATGGCTAAAATACCCTCATGTGAGCACATAACAGGTAATTCTTCACGTCTTTTCAGCTGCATACTGTGTCCAGCCAGAGGACTAGGTTGCAGCTTTATTTTTCATTCGTCATTGTTACATCAGTTTGGAAATGACAGACTGCCGTAAAGGAACAGTTTTGCTTTCACATTCCTAGGAGACTCAATGGTTCTCCTTTTTATTTTTTTTTTATTTTATTTTTTTTTTTGCTGTGTCCCCTGTGTAGCTGGTGAACACATACAAGATACACATTGAGAAGCGGAGCTTCTAACTACACCAGCCTCACAAAGCAACTCTACATTTGTGCAACCTCGGCTGACACAATGAAATTACAAAAGTGGGATAAATAAGCGGGGTGCACCGAAGCCTGATAAAACATACAACACCCGTACAAGACCAGAAAACGTACTACCACAAATAACAGATTTTTCACAAATGTAGCTTGTAGCCCAGCTTGATTTTCTGTTCTCACCTTTTGTTTTTCAAAGGTGAGAAGAAAGTATAAATATTAAGAGCACTAAATTACTGGTCCAGTTAGGTGTGTATGCATGTGATTTGATTTGAAAAATACAGAAAACTAACAGGCAAATACTACACAGAAAAAAATTAATACCTTATTTCTAAACCACATAAAAAATAGCATATATTAAATTTCATGCATACAGATGATTTGATTTCACTCTTCTGTAGATGAGAATAATGTAAAAATAAATATCAGCAATAAAATTAATCTCCTTTTATAAAACTGATATCGTGGAAGTGATGCCATCTTCCACTGATGACTTGATTGAAAATCCATCATTATCTGTCTTCACTGAACACGCATCAGTCCGAAATAACAAGTTAACAAGTTCCCTGTTAACAAGAACTAGTACTACATTCAGATCATGTGCTAAAACTGAATCACTTCACTCCAAATACAGCACAAATTCATTAATGTCCATGTTTTCGTGAAATAAAATTAAAATTTAAGCAGTTTATTACATAATATGCTAATTAAAATATCGATCACGTCTTTGTCCACTATTTGTGTACCAGCGTAGGCACACTTATTTACTTTCTTTAATCTTGAAGCTGTTAAAGTACACTGCCTGATGAAATTGTGAATCGCATATAATTGGAAAATATGTGTAATGGTCTTTTTGGATGTACTACTAGTACCACATTTGAAGAGCAAAGACAGAAGTGACAGAATGCAATAAGCTGCAGCTTTATTACTCTACTTGCCTCTGCTATACCGGGAAACCCATACCTACTCACTCCCTGCCTGCAGCCAGCTCCCACGCAGAAACAAAACCAGGGTCAAAAACCCCCTCAAACAAACAGAAAACAAAATGCAGTATAATCTGTCAGTTTTTATGGATAGCAAATTGGCCTTCAGAGAGGAAGATGCTGTTTTATTTCAGGACAATAATGGACAGTCCTCTACACCTTTTACAATATGAATCACAGCTGTCTTTTTCAGTAAACGACTGACTGGTTCCCCCATTGCACACTATAGAATGCCAAAAAGAGCAATTTCTTCTTGTGCCCCACTAATTATTGTAACTGTTGTTGATAATAATTCTTCCCGGGTTCAGATTAAATTGTATGTTGCATTTTCCATTTTAACAGGACAACAGTATTCTCCTTTGTTTCCCTTAGAGTTACTTTAATGACAACAGGAGAAGTTCCAATTAGTCCATGTTCACTGTGTCAGGAACAGTGCTGGTAAGTTGAATGTTCTCTACTATTAGAGACACTCTTCTGAACTCAAAAGGCACGCAGCACTCTAAACAGCTGACATATTGTTATGAGACATAATCCCAACCCTGGCGGGAAGTATTTTCTTGAGGTCATCACTTTGTAAAACAAGAGAAAATGACAGTTTAGAGCAATTCCACCAAGTGGATATCAAAAATGACTGATGTAATTTACTAATGTCAACATTTCAAGACATTCATAGCTCTGAAATAATAGAAAAGCTGCATGATGTACATTCTAGTGACAAAAACTGTAACCGGCAAAGCAAGTTCAAAACAACAGATCAGGAGGACAAGAATATCCTTTAGATAAATCTATACTATAATATTATTTATTCAGGAAGCCGTTGTGTTCTCCGTTGCATCCTCTAAGGATAAAGCATTACAACTCCGTAATACGTGTACACATCATCCTGTGGGACTGTTTACAAAGCACCGCGAACACATTCAAATCCGGCTCATATTAAGTACAGACACTGTTTTGCATCAAGGAGTAGCCTGGCTTAGGCATGTACTGTCAACATATTATTTTTTTTTTTTACTTCTTTTGCCTTTTTTTCTGTTTCAGTCTTCCCATTTGTGAAACATGCACACTGTTTTCCTTTGACCTCTCCTCTTCTGCCTCTGTCATCTTTTCATCTCCCTCTGTCCCTGCCTATCTTCCAGCAGCTATGATTAATCCCCCCTTCCCTCAATTCCTCCTCCTCCCCCTCTCCCTCCACCACCCTGTTCTGGGCTGTTAAATGAGCGGGTTTATCTAAGCCTAATTGGTTTAAGGGCAAACAGAAATAAGCGATGACTCTCCGAGCGGAGGAAAATGACTTCTGTTGTTGCTGTCTGAAGACCAATCTATGCAGCACCATGATGGGAAAGAAGAAGCCCAGAGTCGAATGAAAAACCTAGTGACAAAAACTGTAACCGGCTGAATTTTAGTAGGGGAAATTAAGACATATGAAAGGTTTTCCACTTTAAAAATGTCTGGAAGCTTACAACACTTTACACCCACCGAGCAATATTTTTACCACAACAAACATTTTCATAATCCAAATTTTAACTCATACGCTTGAATGTCATTAACATATTAAAGTTCTTAAGAATATTCATTTCTGGTCATTTGTATTCCAAAGTTGACTGTCCTGTTAATATTGTCATTAGCTGTTTATCTGAGTAATGTGACTGAAAATAGAGGTTAGATAAATCAATTATTTCAAGCGTCAATCCATACGGCCGCAGCAGCAAAAATATTCAGACACTTGCAACACACACATGGTTCTATGAATTTTTGTTGTCATCATCTGATTTGGATTCATAATGAGATCAACATGAGCCAGGATGGGCCGAGATAATGGGGTCAGAGACTCCACTTTCTCTCTTGCGCATTAGAAAAAAAGAAGGGGGGGAAACAGCAGCAGCTTGGAGTTTGGATCAGTGAAGATTTTAACCTTCCCGTGGGGCCACCTACTTTCAATTAGCAACCCAAACAAGGAAATCACTTTAATCTTTGATAGGGAGGTAACCCTGGGCTATCTCTGTATACCCATCTGTTTCATCTTCATCCTACATTCTCTTTAGTAAGCAGAAAATTTTCACTTTTTTTTTTCTCTCGCATTCAGCCTCTCATCTCTGAACTGTTTGCAGTCATTTAACTTTGGGTAAACATCCCAACCTCAAAACGTTTCCCTTCCCGAAGAGGTAGCAATTTGGTCCCCTGCCTTGGTATCTGTAGCTATGTGTTAAAATGCGATGAGCAAAAAAACAAGAAAGCTGAAGCCAAAATTACAGAGCATATCCCAGAGCTGGGGAGGATCCAGGATCAAACTAGTGAATGATTAAAGAGAAAACCTGTGTGTGAGGAAACTAATTCTGATCTAACTCATTTATAAGGACGGTGGATATAAACAGAAGCTAGAGTGTTCCTGTCCATGTTTGACAAGGGAGGAAACAACATGAAGGAAAAGCCTTCCACAGCCACGATGGGAGGGAGCTGGGTTCATCCACCCAACAGATATCCTGGCTGAGGCCACACAGCCCAGAGTCCTGTCCCATGAGGTAAGACAGAGGAAATGAAAAACATGTTCGACTGAGGAGATGCTGGCTGCTGTACAACTGAAGAAGAAACTGCAAAAATGAGTGTCTGGGAGTAGGAAGAAAACAAAGATGCAAACAGGGAAAAGAACATTTTTACACATGATTTCCCATCAGAACTATATTCAGACTCCATAGGAGCTTGTCTCAGCATCTGTAGATGCAAGAACATTACACATGGGGGACTTACTTAATAATATATTATCAGTTTTCTTTATGAGAAAACCTGTAAGCGATCGTAGAGTTCTTCGTGTCCTTCGTGCCACTCTGAGGGGAAAAAAAAAAAAAAGTAATTGCTCTTTGGATAATATGCGAAAGCATAAAAACAGAGACATCGCAGCTATGTGGCATTTACTACGCTTACCGTGGCAGTTTATGCCTTTATAGTTAAAACGACACAAACTTATGTAGTCGCACAAACAAGTATCAGCGGCGTTCGGCGCTGCGGGAGGAAGCCGTTCCGACATAAAGAGAGAAGAACCAAAGCAATCCGCTGCGACCCACGTGTATGACGTCCCTGAACGCCGGGGAGATGCAGGCGCTGCCCAGCAGAAGGACCAGGACCCCCCATCCACCCCCCGCCCCCCCCATCCAAAGACCATCACAACTCGCCCTGTTTAAAAGCAGCGTTTTCCACATTAATACAAATCCCGAATTGATTATTTACCTTCCATCGCAGAGGACGTGATGACCAGGACGGATAAAAGCGCAAGCAAATCCACTGACATGGCAGAAGGGTTAGTCTCCACGAACCTGTGTCCCCTCCAAAAAAAAAAAAAAAAAAAATAATAATCAAGACGCACGGCGCGCGTCAAGAAAAGAAATCCTTCGCTTTTGTCAGAGCCGTACTCCAGCAGACAGCCTCTGTTGTGAGTCACATTTCAAGCCGTAGTAAACAATGTGTGACAATCAGCGCAAGGGGAGAAGCGGAGTTATAGGGGCCGAGAGGGGGGGGGGGGGGGGGTGTGTGCGAAACGATCCGGAGGCGGAGAGGGAGAGAAGGATAGGTTGTGGAAGGGGTGGGTCAGGAGTGTATAGGGGGGGGGGGGGGGGACCCGATGTTGCATGCTCACGGACTCATTAGAGCGCCAGAACCAATCAACGACTGGAAGCTGAAACTCACTAACCAATGGCCAAGCCGCCGCTCCGCCTACTTTGCATTGTCAAAACACAAAACTTTTCCTTGACCTATTTGAATCGCCCCCCCCCCCCCGCCCCGATGCACTGCAGGGACATGACGCCCCCACTTGGTGGACAGGTGTCACTGCATTTCATGTTAAATCGGCTTTTAGGTGGGAGTTTTTTCAGTCAGCCGCTTGAAAGTAACTCAGAATAAAATGCTAAGCACTTTATCACCCTAAGTATCTCCTATAGATTCCTGCTTAAGGTCCTTCACTGCAAATGCTACTCTTATTTCAAATTTATATATTATCTTACTCTTGACAAATTCCTAATCTGGTCAATTAATCTCTCTTATAAAATGACTTATTCATTTAACTTCCTCATAGTTCACACATGTGCAGATCTATTTGCATCTCTAATAGCTCTGACAAATTCAGCTTCACCTCCTAATGCTATTTAACAGGCATTGCACATCAGTCGCATCCTCTCACCATAGACCTCTTACCCCCTTTTTTGTGTGTGCGTGTGTTGCAACAGATGGTCAGCACAATGGGTCTTTCCCTGCAGGGACACAGAGGACCAGACTCTGCCTCGACAGAGGAAAAGGCAGTTCCCGCCCCGTAGCCCAGAATCATACACCTGTCTTGAGCTAGAAATGTCCCCCAAGTCCCCAGAGCTGAAGAACTGGAATGGAGTTGTTAATCTTCAGCCTGAATGGGCCTGATTTTACTCCAGGCTACTAATACTTCAATGCTGTCTCTTTGCAGCACACTGGCCTAGATAATTTTCACCTGTTTTAGTCTTTTTTTCTTTTTTTTTTTTACAAGCTTAATGAATGGGAAAGAACTTTATATTTTGGTTCCATCTTATAAATTATTAATGGCTGACCATGTAGCCATTATATAAAAACATGTAAACATTTTTTTTCTAAGATCTGCAGTCAAGATCTGGAGTCAAGATTTGACTCTTTGACTGGACCATTCATAATCTTTAGAGTAGATTAATCTTTGATTGAAACCATTTAATTGTAAATCAGTTTGAATGTTATTCAACCAACACTTTAGTCTCAAGACCTTTACTCAAAAAAGCTTTCTTCCAGGATTGCGTTTCCTGACCAACGTTTCTGTCTGTGTTAAGGGAAAACATCTTCGCAGATCATGTCCCTGCCATCATGTTTCACATGAGAGTTGATGCATTCAGAGTGATGAGCTATACTTTATTTTTCTTCCACTCAAAGTGTTTTGGATGGTGATCAAACAATTTTATTTGGTGTCATCTGAATATTTTTTCAAACCTTATATCCTCCGTCTGTCTTGTGGTAAACTCCAAATGGGACTCTGTATGTATTTTTTAACCATGGCTTTCTTCTGGTGTTTTGCAAGACACTGTATTTCACATACATTTAAGGTATAAAGAATTTAATAATGAAATCATCGCCCCATTACAAAATGCTAAAGCTAAAACCTGAAACACTATTTACTTTTTAAGCCAATCCAGAAGTGGTTTTATTATTTATAACATAAATAATGCAAGCATCTCAGAGCACGTCAAGGCTAACACGTGCTTCAAGCATAGTTGGAAAATAATAAATGAGTGTTAATTAAAAGTCTTGTAAGTACTCAGTCCTCTAAAACATGTCCCAGCTAACAGGAGCCAAGGGCTTTTCTAGGGATCTGTCAATCACACTCTGCAGATGCCAGCCGTAGAGAAAGAACTGATGAAGATTGAATTTAAGCTTTTGGTAGAGAAAAACAATGTAATGATGAGATGTGGAAGACCATAGAAACTTTTTTGAAAACATAATTTTTTTACAGGGCATCAAGAGATCCTAATTAAGACATCCGGGTTTGCTTTAATGTTTTTCTGCAGTGATGTTCTCTGGCGCCATCGCTGAAAAGATGTTTAAAAAGCAAAGGTTGGAGGGAAAAACCGTCTCAAGATTAAAAACACTAAAATCTGTAGAAGACCTCTGCAAAGGAACATATGACATATTCAGAAAAAAACATCTTCTGAACTATTCAAGTTGCCACAATTTTAATTGAGAATTTGAAGATTTGCATCAAAAGAAGACCAACTCAAAACTCAGGGGTTGACTGGTAAGACAGTGCAATGTTTTGTGGAATATTATAATTATTTATAAAGGAATAAACACAACTTATTTAACAAAATACCAAAAACCTCTCCAAACAAAAATCTCACCTTCTCTTACCATGTAAAAATTAATTTAAAAATATCTTCTAAGTAAGGAAAATGTTTGAAAAACACAACTTATCAATGATCCATGATAATCTCTTTAATAAATCACTTGAGAATTTTATTTCTTGACTCCAGTCACAAATATGTCTGGAGGGAAACAAACTTTCAAAATCAAAATCTGAAAACCAATGTGCAACGATTAAATGTAAATGTGTTTTTTGCTGTGCCAAATTTTATTTCAATGTGCCAAAAAACTTTGCAACAGTCTATTTTAAATTTTGATGTTTTAAATTTGTATTATTAAAGACTAGAAATTATAGCAGAAACCTTAAGAAAACTGTTTGAAATGAGTCTGTTTGGGAAGTTATGAGTTTGTTTATTACAAATATAAATATTTGTATGGTTAATTTCAACCATCTTTTTAACATTTTCTCTTTTTTGTATGTCCCTATGTGACTCAACTCATAACCTTACAATGATAGAAATCAAATCTGGTGTATATGAAAGATGACTCCCACATAATAAATGGCTGTTCCAGTTGTGGAAAACTGATGAACTAGGGCAGACACAGGGCTTCAGGAGCACCAGGCGGCAGTTGCTAACCTGGGAAAGCAGTTGATGGGAGCATTTGTCATTTTTAATGGTGTGGTGAGGAGTGGCACAAAAGTGAGGCATACCATGGCACAGCACAGCATGGCCCCTGGTGCTGCTAGCTGCTTCGTTGGCCTCTTACAGCCTAGCAGTCTTATTTTTCACCCACCGGCCTCCACAGGCCATCTTCACATAGGCCTGTTGAGGAAGACTGTCCCTATTTGCTGTCCCCACCCAGGGGAAAAGAAAGGAAGGAAGGAAGAGCAGAGGGGAGCATGAAACAATAGTGCTTCTGCCGTGACACATCCTCCATTACAATGCACACAGACAAACAACCGCATGATAGCACACCCATTTGCAGTCGCTCACCTACACAGCCACTGGAAAATGATCCAAACAAAGCCTCAGAAGCACTTTCCTACTTCAGCTCAAGAGCCTCCACCTAATACCAACACTGAGCCCAAACACATCGCAGAGAGCCTCTTGTTCTTACTCTGGCCTAATTTCCCGTCTGTGTAGTTAAGCACTGCGAGAGCAACATCAACCTTTCTATTTTCATTCCTCTCTTGCAGAACCAAATTCACAGCATGATCAACTGGTGGCCTCACTAGCTTGAGCTATGGATGAGTTGAGTATGATTAAATGTGTTTTATACACTGCAGTCTGTAAGGTGACCCTAAATTCATTGAATCCCCAGTAAATACCTAACCAATGTCTCTGACTGGTATACCTCAACCTTCACATTTTTGTTCTGTCTTGTTTCAAGTTTGAATTCTGGGACCAAGGTGGGTTATTACCTACATAAAATAACGATAATAATAGTAATAAAAATAACCCACAATATTTGTGTGAAGACAAAAAAAGTTTAGGTGGTGACAAGTCATTTAGAGTGCAGGCAAAATTATTTTTCATAACCTTTGTTCACATTTCAACCACTAGCTACAACACATTTATTTGGATTTTATGTCTCAGGTCAACATAAAATAGTACATAATTGTGAATTAAAAGTAAATTGACACATGATTAAAACCTTTATAGAGCCCTTTTAATTCTAATAACAATTGCAAACAAGTCTTTGGGGGTCATGTATCAACAAGATCTGGACTTAATTTTTTTCTTGTTTATACATCCTACAAGCTCCAATCAAATCAGAACTTCTATGAATAGCTATTTTCGAGTCACACAACTTTTTAATTAAATTTAGCTTTGATCTTTGAATTAGCCACTCTTATGGATTAATGTAATTTCATCCAAACCTATGTATTCTAGTGCTAGCTGTGTGTTTAGGGTTATTGTGTACCTACGCCTGTCTTTTTCAGCCTCTAACAGGTTTTCTCCCAAGATTACTTTAAGATTACTTTGTACTTTTCTCTATGCATCATCCCATCAATTCAAGTAGCTGTTTGCCTTTCCTACTGAAACAAACCATTCTCACAGCATTATGCTCCCAACACCATGTATAACTGTGGGGAGGGTGTGATCAGGCTGAAGTGCAGTGTTACTTTTCTTCAAACAATGGTTATCTGCTGTGTTCCTAGGTCTTCATGATCTTTATGTTTGCTAATTAATGTTCACAAGCCTCTGACCCCTTTTACAGAAAAGCTGCTTTAATATTGTAATTAAATTACACACATATTAACTTTATTTTAAAAAGATACCCTTTATGAAGACAATTATAAAGAACCAGAAGACACAAGCATTTCACACTTATTGGTTAGAAAAAATACAATGAAATTACATATATCATTTTCCACCTGCTTCACAGTTATGTAAAGCAGGTTGACTGGCTAACTTTGTGTTAGCCAGTCAAATAAAATTCTGTTTAAAGGCACTCACGATTGTGGTTGTAACACGAGATGTATATGGATAATTTTTTTCAACAAAGCAGATTGAGAAGGGCAGAAGCAAGCTTTTTATTCACACATTCATAACTTAAAAATGAAGCCTGTGATGCAGAGAGGGAATACCTTGACCAGTATGAGCAGAGATTTAGGCAGCAGAGGAGAATCGTACCACTCCACACCCTCGTCATATAGACTACATCCAACTTCAGTGGTTTGGATGTAGCCAATTGAATATTTGAGTGCATAGTCTGAGCAGAATATAGACACAGACTGAATACACATTGGAAGATTGTTGTCCAAACGAAAGGTCAAGACTCCTCAGTGAGTCCCAGACATATAGTCTGACTTTTTGGGTCACAGCTCAAAAGAAGTGTTGGAAAGTAGGATCATCACAGGGGGATAGAGAAGGCTGGTTAGGTTGCTTAAAATGTATTTTACAAGATGGGCATGGCAAAGGCCATGTCTCTTTGGGGTTACGTAGAAATAAAAGCAAAAGGTTTTAATGCAGTGGACTAATAATATGCATAGAATGTTCTTACCTTCTTGCCACTTACAGCCAGACCTCTGAATAAAAAAAAAAAAGATCAGTGGTTTGCTTGTGAACAGCCACGGAAGAAACAAGATGCCATTTCTGAACCTTAAGAGTAGAATGACAGTGGGTCAGACAGGGGGGACTTCACAGGAGCTAAATAAAGCTCTTTCATTAATCTGCCTCTGATGTCAGAACTGATGGGACCTGCACCTTGCCATCAGCACATAGTCACTTCAGTAACATTAACTGCACTTCTCTGAGACAGAGCTAAACACAGAAAGACTCAAAACACATAAAAGCAGCAGCAGAAAATGGGGCAAAACGCCTTCATATGTACACAAGGAGAGGGCGTGTTTCTGTGGGGTTAGACTGAAGGACACACAAAGTATTACACTTCATTTGCTCATGCGGAGACATGCCACGACAGTCTTAATTGCCATGAATCACAGTTTGACGGATTAGAGAGTTTTTGTACACATTCTCACTATTTGAGATCAATTTGTTTTGTTACCATTAATCTAAGCCACACAATAAAGAGATTTTGCTCAGCATGAAAAGAGTAGGAGTACCATGATGGTCATTAAGTGTTTATGTGCATAAGAGAGAGAAAAAAAAAAAACTCATTGTGGGATTATGAGTTCATGCAAGCTGAAGAGGCTATCTCCCTAGTTGTGTGGGAGCAAATACACATATGAGCAAGATCAAATGTGCATGTGTGAAGTGGCTCATTCTGCACAGAGCAAACCTTTATTGACTCCATTATCAGTTTGCAAACTATTCTGTAAAGATTGCAAATTCAGAGGAAAACTCTGGACACCCACAAAACAGCACAAGGACATCCTTCAAAATATTTCACAAGCCCACGACAAGCCATTAATTGTTTTTTTCTTTTCTGATGACCATAAGCTTGCATTCATTTGCACATGATTAGAAATCTAATCATAGATAAGGTTAATAGAGTTCTATGGGGGATGGGGGGCTAGTGGCATTTAAGAAAACTTTCCGTTAACCATGTTTTCTCCTGCTTCTGTTGTGTTGTGCATTTATACATTCATTCACCAACTTTCTTCAGAATAGTTGGCTTAACAAAAATAAATTTAAATATTTTTTTTTCAAGTGTGGAAGAAGTTGTCGTGGAGTTGTCAACCAATAGAGCCTCACGGGGATTTCTCACTGCAAAACCAACATTTAGAAAATGTCCGTTTTAATGAGGAAAAACAAACTAGACTGGCAGCTCATCACTTTGTTTCAGCTTCCATTGCCAGACCATCCCATATGGTTTTGTTGTGTTGTTTGACTCCTAGGGACACTATTAAAATGCAGCCCCCTGTCTCCTCTGACCTGTCTTTTTCTCTTCTCTCTCGCCTGTGACAGATAGCTGAGTGCAATCTATCAACTTCAGTCTGCCACCGTCAGGGCCGGAGCTTTGTAAAGCCACGTATGGACAGAACGTGCACACAAGAGTGCTCACCTCTTAGACTGTCACACTAAATGGGATAAACATCTGGTGGAGGAGGGAAAGAAAAAAAAAGAATAAGGTGGAATCAATCTGCCCTCTGTCCGCCATACACTGATCCCCTGTCAGAGGTTGACCTCTGCAACAAATGAAACTCCTGTGCTGCATTTGAATACAAAAACTGCAGTGCTTGACTCTGGTTTAACACAGTGGATGAGGGGAATAGACTCCTTGTAATGCTCGGCTGTGACTTAATGATCAATACTAAGTCTCTAAACAAGTAGTGCAAAAGAATGTATGTGTGTATATGTGTATGTATGTATATATGGAGTTAATTGCAATATGGATCCCATTGTGGCAAGGTATTCAAAAAATGTTTCTGTTGGACTGATGTTATATTTTAAGCTTATGTGAGGTCTGGCAAGATCTTGTAGGTTAGCTGCAATGCTAACCTTTGAGATTTTCTTTATCTGCTCTGCCAACATGTTGTCACATTACTTGATTTCATTTTTACATTTATGTTGTTGCAGCCATGTTTTTTCTACTCAGCCAGTTTGTAAATTTGTCCTCCATTAATTTTAAATCCTCTACAAGTCCCAGTTAAGCTTTAAGGATACTCCCAAGCAAGCAAAGAAACATGCACTGAAACATGGATTTAAAAGGATACAAATGCCATCAATCAATCAATCAATCAATCAATCAATCAATCAATCAATCAATCAATCAATCAATCAATCAATCAATCAATCAATCAATCAATCAATCAATCAATCAATCAATCAATCAATCAATCAATCAATCAATCAATCAATCAATCAATCAATCAATCAAATTTTATTAATACATTTCAGCAGCAAGGCATTTCAAGGTGCTTTATATAATTAAAGAAAAAGTAAAAACAGCATGTGACATTTAATAAACAGTAAGAAAGAGAAAAAAATTTTGAAAAAAAAGATAAAAGCATACTTTCAATATCAATATCCAGTAGCACCCAAAGCTTTTAGTTTGGACAGCTGAAATTTTAAGTTATTGTTTGCTGTGAGCAAAAAATGCCTTGGATATTTCTTATTAGGATAATGACCTCATTTACCACATACACACACCTACACGACAGTCATGCAGTCAACTATTCAATAGTAAACAAACAATAGACTTAACACACTGACCTTTTCATATTAACACTGACCTTTGAAAGCAATCTTTTCTCCCAGCATGCAACGTCAAATCAATAATGGTTGCTGCCAGGTGATGCTTGGAGCGTAATCGGCCTGCAGTCAGCTTAGAGACAAGGAACGCTCTTCTATATATACGCTGTATAAGTCCATGTCTAATTCTAAATGTCAAAACTGTGTGCTGCATAAAAATATATACATAAGCTAAAATAGCAAAAAAAAGTGAAAAAAAATTATTATATATTTTGCATTAATCCTCCTTTTTTCCTGTATGTTTTCTTTTCCCATTTCCCCCTCTCTAATTCAGCTATGACTCTTCCTGCATGAAAGTATGCGACTCAGCCAACACTGTTCGATTTCCTTATCCAATCAGGAGGAGATCCCATTACCACAGTTTTAGTCAATGACTTTATTTAGATTAAACTTCCTCAGGTTTTTGGCTCAACAAGGCCTTGATAGATGCCCTGTCAAATTTTGTACATTGTGTGTGTGTGCCTGTGGGTGTATGCGTGTGTGCATATGTGTTTTATAATTTCACACCTGGCAAAGCCAATTTTTCCAACAAATACTACATTGAGAGAGCCCAAAGCCCAAGTCCCATAAGAAGTGTTTTTTTTTTGGTCAGGAGCTAGATTTGAGACTAAGGTGTTCAGTCTAGGATTAGGAATAGGAATGAACTGGCAAGGGTTAGGTTTAGAGTAAGTAATCTGATTGGTAGATTTGCTTGCAGGGTTTTGTTCATTTGTTTTCATGTTAAGTAAAAGTAACATTTCATTAACATTAGGATGTCAATTGATTAACATTTTTTAACCAGATTATCCACACTCTGGTGCTCTCATTAATCCTGATTAATTGCTATGCCTTCCTTAGAAAGCTTGGAATATAAATATTCACACAGTTATGCAAGCCCCTCCTGCCACAGTCAACCAATTAAAATGCAAGCAATTCTCAGATTTTTTATTTTTGTTTGTAGCAGAAAGCAGGTAATGTAGTCCCAACATTATTGAACAGCAACTATACCTACACTACTAAACATGCTTACAAGTAATAGCAAACTTATTCAGGGGACATAGATGTGTCCTTGTTCTTGTGTGTATCCCACTTTCTGATGCCACCCTGGGCAACTGCCCACATACCCTGTATCAAAAGCTGCCATTGTATGCCATCCATCCATTTCCTTATGCTTATCTCGAGTCATGCAATCGGGATAGCAGCCAAGGTAGAGAGGCCCAGACTTCCCTCTCTCCAGCCACTTGGGCAAGATCCTCTGGGGAAATCCCAAGGTGTCTCTAGGCCAGCTGGGAAAAACATAATCCCTCTAGCATGTCTTAGGTCTTCCTCTTGGTGCCCAAGAGGCATCCTGTCAAAAAGTCCACTGTATCGTTTTCTAAAAATATTTTGTCAACTTGAGAGTCTTAGTTTTCTAGGTTTTTATAGTCAGGAAGGCGTAAGGGAAGTAATTTAGTTTTAAACGTTTATTTAGAAATGTCCCTCTCCATTCGTTTCCTACTGAACTTGTGCGAAGAGGAAACAGTTGTTGTCCTCATCCAGCTGAGTGACCACTGTTATTCCCGCATGAACAATTTAGAGATACTACACATGTATGTGAACACTCAAGCACAATACAATAAAAATAAACACTTTCAACTTTTGCTGTGGTTTGAGAAATCTGTGTTATGTAATAGTAACACATTGAAATGTTCAGATTAATCACATGTTATAAGGGGTTAATGCTGACAGCCCTTATTAAAATATTAGGCAAAAATAATTTTTGCTTTTGTACATTTGAAACATTTACCAATTATAAGGCTCCTTATAAATGGAAGCACCAAACAAAAAAGAATATGTCATGCAAAACATTAATATTTCCCAGGTTAAGCTATAAGAAATTTGGGTGCCAAAAGAGCTTTGGAGTCTAAGTCACAAGAGCCGGCTTTCTGAAAAGAGCTGAACTTTCCATCCCTATTGACCACCACCAGCAGGCAAGGCGGGTGAAGTGTCTGGCCCAAGGACACAACAATAGAGTCAGGAGCGGGAATCAAAACCTCAACCCACCAATTACGGGACTAACTCCTACCACACTTGCTACCACTGTCCCTATTTTTAATGTCTCTTAAGACACTTGTATCTTGACCACACCTTTTTTGTACAATTCTGGTTTAGTTTTGTCACAATACTTGATCATTCTTTCATTCAAATGGTAGAGTTTATTTTAATTAGTTTCCTGCCGCACACCCAGTGTTTATTTCAAAACCAGATTTTATTTATGTTTAATTTAATTTTCCCATGTGTCCACGTTATAAGCTACCAGGACACCCAGCAACAGCAGAACAATACAGTGAAATCCTGGAGGACAGGAGAGAATTTTGAATTTGGAGGATATTTATTTTACAGCAAGACAATGATCACTTGCATACACCTAAAGCTATAAATTGTTTAAAGACTCCAAGGTGGATGGCCTGGAGTGGCTGATGAGTCAAAGCCAGACCTCAATCTTAATTTTTTGGCAGGACTTGAAAAAGGCAGTTCATAACCGATTCCCACACAACCTTCTGATTTGAAGTGGGTGGATATTTATGCAGTCACTTCATGTAAGATAATGTATTTAATTGTCATTATTTTGTAGAAATCTGTTTTTACCTTGACATGTTTTTTGTAATATTTTTTTGTCTGGAGAATGCACATTTTATTGATCACTATTTCCTTGTAAATGTAGTTAAAAGGTTAAAACATCCAAGGGGCTGAAAATATTTTTTTAAATTATTGGCACTGTAAAAACTAATCCGAAGCCCAAATATTATATTATAATAAAATATATATATATAATAAAATATTATACTAATATTTTATTCATGATGATTGATGATGAATGTGTGAAAACTTGTCAGAACTGTATATAAAATATATGAATGAATATATTATTTTTTTCCAATACATATAAGCAAATAACTGTAGATAATACTTAATAAGACTTGAAACAAAAAGTTAGATTTTGCCTTGGTCTTTTTGTAGCTATGTCTGATTGTCCCATGAGGGTAGACTCAGTTTATTTCTCCTTTTTCTGTAATTGGTTGTGTTGTTTTTGTTTGGGCTACTTCCCAGGTCAGACCTGCTTCAGGCACTTAAAAGACTTAATCCTCCGAAGTGTGGGGACTCAACTTATTTCTTGGTTTTATCCATGTGTGACAATATCAGTGCTGTGTTATATTTGTTGCGACAGCTGGGCGTGCAGTGGCTTGTAACTTAGCTGCCTACACTTCTCCTGGGCTTCTATTAGGATAAGGACAAACTATATGTGAATTTTTCAGAGGACATCATCAAAAATATATATTTATAGAAAATATATATAAAATATAATTATTCATACAACTTCTTTATAATAATTGTGTAATTCTTCTCTATAATAGATAATAGCAGGACTTCACTGCAACTCAGGTAGCTCAAGGCTGAAATGTCAATTGCATTTTTGAAGAGTCAGTAAGAACTGTTACAAGTCTGGGGAGACTTTATTAATGAAACATCGTTAAATATGTCTATGTATCTTTTGTTTTCTTTTGATAGATAAGAGAAAGACTGTCAGTAAAACAGGGACATATCCCAGAACTTACACTGTAGCCTGACGTTACTCTTACTACATTACTGAGCCTCATGATGATGCCACAGTGCCACCTGGTTACCAAGACTCGTTACTGCAGTTTGATGGGAGAAAGTAGACTATTGGCTGGATAGAAGTGATAAATAATTTGGGCATAAATAAAATAATATAAAACAATAATAATTAGATTTTCAGACAGAAAATAAATTCTATCAACATATAAAATACTTTATAGAAAGTTTTGAATGCAAGATTTTTATTAAGAACATTTATAATCTACTGGGTGGGCCATAAGTTTCCATATATAGAAAAATGTAAGATGTATATTTTATATTTTAGATACCCAAGAAGATGCGGTTGACAAAAGAGCAAAGAATTGAAATTATACTGATGGCTGGATCGGGAAGCACACACACACACTCACACACACACACGCACAAAACTGTGGCGAAACTCTGCACAAAACTTGTGCAGATCAACCACAAAGTTGATCTGCAACTTTGTGGTTGATATCCAGCGATTACACATAGTCCTACAAAAAATAAAAACAGTTGTTAAAATGTTTATTTCTTTATGTTTATTTCTTTCTATGTATGCAAACGTATGGCCCACCCTGTAGATTCTGCATTCATAAAAGAAATATATAACTTTTAGTGAACACAGTTGCTCAACTTATGTTTAAATTAAATTAAATTCCCAAACAACTGGGAAAATGCTCTCGCATTATCCATTCTTAAAAACTTCAAGACACCCTTTATTTATAGTCTCGTTCATAAGGCTAAAGTTGTATTTTTACTCATGTAAGGGTATCATTACAGTATATTCTTACTCCAGTAATGTAACAAACTGTCATAAAAAGTACTCGAGTAAAAAACAATGTCTATGGTAAAAACACCACTATTAAGCAACCCACCATAATATCAGATTTAATATTTTTAAATTATGTCAGACAAAAAATATAAATAATAAAAGACTTGAGGGAACTCCTGAAAACAACTTATTGTGCTTGATTTTATTTACATTTACCACAGTAAAAGTAAAAGTATCGGGAAGCACACACAAATAAAATAAAATAAAAATAAAAATAATTTTTTTTTTTTTTTTCAGTTTTTATTTTTTTTGGGTCAAAAATGTGTATATGGGAATTCAGTCACCTACGATTCATGGTTTACATAATAAATTTTATGGGGAGTGACGGCCGTTGGCCTTTTTCCAGATATCTCTGTAGTTTCAAGTTGAAACTTGATGCTCTTTATTCTTAAAATCTTATTTTAAATAATCCATTTCATTAGTAGGTAATGCTGAGCTTTTTGCTGAGTTCAGCATGACTTAAAATCTGTCCCAGAAGACACATCAAAGCCATTTCACTGTCATCTACCGAAATCCCACATGCATTTCAATGGACAAAGCACACTTGTTTAAATATAAAATGTTATGTTCTCACTCTCAAAGTCATATTATTGTTGTGCGTAAAGCTGACTTCATCCACCATCAATCTGTTAACTATGGATTATATGCAGGATTAAAATTCCAGAACAGTTAGCTGCCTGCTGAGAATAATCAAAGCGCATAAAGCTGCTCATTACCTTCAGGAATACACGTTCTGTCATAGCTGCACAATTAACTTCAAAATATCACTCAGCGAGTGGGATTTACTCTGTACAACCTATTTTTAAAGTTAAAGAGAGAAACACTGAAAATCCAACTCTATTACTCTTGTTTACCTGATTCATTTTTTTTTTTCCCACGGCAAAAATTTTGTTAAGAGAAGCAACCACATGATTTGCTCTAACTTATGAAAACCTGTAATTTAAGCAAAACATTGTGTAAAACACACTGAATACAGTGATTAAATTCAAAATACACTTGTGAGTTTCTACTATGTTGAAAGGAATATGACACCTAGTGACATAAAAACATTGAAATTTTAATTTCATAAAAAATATTGCACATTTTTGTTTTTTAACTTGAAGATATAGGGCTACATAAAAACGCAAGCATTTAGAGAGTTCTGACTCCTGTACAAAATCAGTATTCTGATATAAAAAGGCTTCTCATTAAGTGTTGCGTAATTGGTAAAAAGCAAAGAAATCTTAACATAGAAATTTTATTTTTGGAAATCACACTAATGGTAGTTTTGAAGCTGCATTTCTAAACTTCTGAATGTCCCTGTAAGTCGTGTTGGAGCCACAATCAGAAATTGGCCAGAATGTGATTTCACAACAAACAAGCCAGGTGGCCCTTATAAGCTTTCTGATTGAGAAGTCAAAAGAGTAATCAATGTATTGTCTTGCTTGCAAAGAGCACTTGTGGAAAGCTTCAGAAAGTCCTGGAAAAAGTAATTACAGCTTTTCTGATTACAACGTTAACTGCAATTACACAACTACAATGTCCACTATGCACACACTCATTGTGCAGTTCTTCACTGCCAAAGAAAAAGCAGATTGTTGAATGTGGTATGGTCATTAGAAGCCAGAGCTTAACTGCAGACATCCTGTATTTGTAGGATGACTGACTCTGCACCACAAAAAACTCCAAAGTTCACAGTTGGGAACAATATGGTGTGAGCTGTCCGACACCACCAAGGAAGGATGAAGAGGAAATGAATTGGGGTGAAACTGGAACTAGGTTACATTTACACATTTGGTTTTGACCAAAAGAAACTGAAAAAAACAAAAGTCCTTTCATATAACACCATTGTTTGCAATGCTCAATTTGCATGACACCGCCTGTAACTGTCATTGTAGGGTTGACCAATTGGAGGTTACAATTTGTCCCAAAGTACGCACCCCTTATCTGGAGGAACTGAACATCCCTCAATAATGCCAGGGTTCACCATTGCCAATGTAACATATATTACTTATATGGATATTAAAATGACTAACTATGAGTGAGTTAATGAAATCAAATCAGAAATGTTTCTGGTTTGACTGCTGGAGGGAGTGGCAATTTTTAAAAACAACACAGACAACCAAAATTAGTGAAATGTATTAAATTATATTTACAATATATACAGATAAGTTTTTCAAATAGTCCATGAGCTCCCAGAGATGTTATATTTCTTTATTTATACCTTATATTTCCCAAATAAGGTCTTTTTTTATAACTAGTTGTACTTCCCTTTAAGACACTGACATACGGCTTGTCATGTGACACTACAAGCACGAGAGAACAGACACACAATGGTGTTAGTTCTTGTTTGGTTTATTTTTGTGTTTAAAAGAAATTAAGTAAATGAGGATTTTATTTTAAATAAATCTTTAAATTAAGAAAATAAATGAAAGTGAATCTAACAGAAATGGAAAAAATTACCCTGATTACACTAAGGTGCTTCAGTCATAGCCAGTTCAAGGAAAATAATAGGTAAATCTTGTCAAATGTTGTCAGTGGGGAAACATGCAATTCCGACAACTGTATCCAGAGCGTTTGGTGGGCAGAATACAATGTTTTACATTTCCAAAACCCAAATGGAATCTGGAAAAATGCAAGAGATGGATTAAGGCCTGCAGCCGTCCTCATGTCGAGTTGTTCTTCTTACAGATGAACATCAACCACATGTTCATCTGTAAGAATTTAACTGGTAGTAAACGTCCCATTCTTTTTGTCATAATGATGCTGTATGATAGTCAAATCAAAGCTCAATAAATGAAAGCAATTAAACTTGATTTTGTGTTTAATTCCATATAGGTAGCTCTATGGCAGCATGAAAACGTGTGCTGCAGTAACTGTGGTACTTAAATTTAAGCACTTTCCACTTTCCTGAAGGCAGATTTTCACAAGCTCATATTATTTAAATAATTACTCACCCTTTTCTGCGAGGACAAAATATGTCCGACTCAGCTTTCACACTTACATCCAAAGAGACTTTGGATCATCATCATTGGACCTCATCATTCTTTCTCTTGGGCTTTATCGCTGCTTTCTCCATTGTTTCCTGTGAATAATTCTACAGTCTTGATGTACAACTTATTGAAGAATGTTCTTGCCTGTTGTATTTTCCTAAGTAATTAATGTCATGGTTAATGCATTGACATCCACTACCTGAGCCATTATAACACTGTTTGTCAGAGATTAGGGTCAAAGGATAAGAAATTAGTTTTTTTTCTGTATTTTGAACACATACATTCCTTGGCTAGGTCATACCTATTCTAATCAAAACTTCATCAAATCACTTTATCTCAACTGTAACTGAATAATTATTTGTTCTTAAATTGCACTGTGAAATGAAATTCTATTGCAATAAAACTCATCTTCCAGAGGGCGGCAGTGTGCGCAATTGTATGGAGTGGACTGAGGTTACCTTTGTAGGTCTGCGTCATCTACTCATTCATCTGACAAAGGGAATTGACATTAAGCCCTTTATCTTAAATATAGACGTTGATGTAATAATTAGAAAACAAAACAATTGAGTCTGATTCTCAAGTGCCTGAAAGGAGTAAAATCAGGCTGTGGGAGGCATTAGTTTAATTAATAAATCAAAAGAAAAATGCAGTTTATATTTGAAAATTTGGTGGGGTTCACCCTGGACAGGTCACCAGTCTGTTGCAGGGCAACACAGGACAAACAACCATGTACACACACTCACAGGGGCACTTTGGAGAGGCCAATTAACCTGACAGTTGTGTTTTTGGACTGTGGGAGGAAACTCCATGCAGAAAGACTGGGACTGTTAATCGAACCCAGAACCTTCTTGCTGTAGGGCAACAGCTCTACCAACTGCGCCACTTTGCTGCCCTGGATTTGGTAGGGTTGAACTTTTATTATACTCCTTCAGATAATTAATATAAAGGTGCTTTGTTAAGTGTTCCAGAATTTTGAATAATGTTTTACACCTTGTTTCAAATTCAACCTTTAAATTGCAATAATTAGCCTGTCTGCTTTAGTCCTCGTTTTGATGCTGTTTGTTCACTAATGTTCTCCAGTAAACCTCAGAGGCCTTCAAAGAGCAACTGTATTTATACTTAGAGTAAATTATTCATAGGTGGACTCTTTTAGCTTAGTCTCTGATTTAGATAATAGGTTGCACTTGATTTTTTTGGGGATGTCTTCATCCCCTTCCACTTCCACATTAATTTACTGCGTTTTTAGCACTTACACTTACAATCTCAATAAAATAACTTAGTGTTTGAGTTTGAAGTGTCAAAAAATTTGAAAAAGTTCAAAAGGTATGAATACTTTTGCAAGGTATTCCATTTTAAGTTGATGATTTCAGTGAGTCAGATGAACATATACTGCATTTGTTGCAATACATCATTAAAATCACTTGCTTAGGTTTACAATATGGACTCTTGTTTCCATACTGTTGTGAATAATATAATCAAAGCCATATGTGATGAGCTGATATTTTATTGTTGTGTGTTGTTTCCTAGTTTTGATATTTTAAACATGGGGGTCATGTATTCCTGTGAAGCAGTCACTCATAAAAACGTTGTGAACCAGAGAGCAAACTAAAAGCCAAAAGGCTGAGAGTGAGCTGTGTATTTGTGCAGCAGAGTGTGAAGCGAGCAACAGAGAATTCAGACACAATCAATAGCTGAAATTGTGTATGTGACTGCCTAAATGCGCGAATACTGTAGAGAGTGCCGCAATAATTTAGGCAAAATTTTATTTGCCACAGGATAAAAATTTTATTTGCCACAGGATAATGCAATCTCACATGGATTACAACTGTAAAGGCTCAACCTCTCTGGTCAAAATTATCTGTTTTGTGGTTTGAAGATTGCATTGACGATTTTATTGAATGCAAAAAGGAAGGTTTTCATTTATTTTTTATAATTTCATAGTATCAAAAAAGGAGAGAGAGCACAAACACCTGGCAGAATAAAGATGATGTTATCCAGAGCAGCATTTATAGGAATCACCACTGATCTGTTTCTCATAATAATAATAATAATAAATCTTAATATTCGATGCACATCAAAGGGAAAACTAAGATACTGTAGAGAGTGCCGCAATAATTTAGGCAAAATTTTATTTGCCACAGGATAAAAATTTTATTTGCCACAGGATAATGCAATCTCACATGGATTACAACTGTAAAGGCTCAACCTCTCTGGTCAAAATTATCTGTTTGTGGTTTGAAGATTGCATTGACGATTTTATTGAATGCAAAAAGGAAGGTTTTCATTTATTTTTTATAATTTCATAGTATCAAAAAAGGAGAGAGAGCACAAACACCTGGCAGAATAAAGATGATGTTATCCAGAGCAGCATTTATAGGAATCACCACTGATCTGTTTCTCATAATAATAATAATAATAAATCTTAATATTCGATGCACATCAAAGGGAAAACTAAGATAAATTAGAAAGCAAGGCATTTTCTTTTTTTATTTCCTCTTTTTCGAATTATTTAAAAATGGGAGATGAAGATTGATGTCAGGATTAAGTAGATAATCTGGAAATAATTAAAACCTTCTGTGGGAACTGCTTATGGGACAATTATGACAAACAAATCGAAAGAGCAAAAGACCTTCAGGGTACAACTGCTGCTCAAACATTAACCTCATGCATGAGTCATCAAAACTAATTTTCCCCACATATTCCTTGCTTATCTTAAAGGAAAGGTTTTGCGAATGAACTCCTAAACAAAGCCGATGCATTTTAAAATGCCTATCCTTGAGTCTGACAAACTTAGATTTTTTTTATGCTTGGCGGACCAATGTAATATGAAACACAAATAGTACAAAACCAAAAAAAAGACAACTGTGCAGAGGCTACTACAGTGTGGTTTGCAGTTCTTGCATTTGCTCAGTTTCACAAGGGTCTGTTTGTGAATGTCTCCCATACGATCACTGAAAAAGGGTGGCCTTTTTTTAAACCCCAAGAGGTCTTATCATACTATTGTCTTCACACAGAAACAAGAGAATGCACTTAGTGAGCTCTGAGCATGTGGCCGCTTTGCAGTGTGACAACACTTGACAGCGGTTGTCACTTCTGACATAATTCCTGGAAAACAATGGCCTTTTCCAGGTAGTGGAATCCCTCACTGCACTCCAAGAAATTGACTCGAACAGATGGTGCAATCAGTTCAGTGAGTATCGCACATTTCTCTTCTCGAAAGCCGTTCACTTATGCATTCATTCTGTCTCATGTAGGCAGCTAGTTGGAGAAAACACAAGTCCATTTTAATAAATTAGAATAGTTTTGAAAAGTTGATACATTTCAGTACCTTAAGGTCATATTATAAATGTCTTTAACACACAACTGGATAGTTCCAGCATTTAGTTCTGTGAATGTGTTCAATGAGCATAGATTAGTAAACATAAACTTAGAAATAAGCTTATTAAAAAAAGGGTTTATATTATATAACATGACAACGGTAACAATAAAAAGCTGTTTAACATATAATACTTATGAATACAGTTTATACCATCATGGGAAGACTGCTTTGTTGAAAGTCACCTAGCAGACAGTTACTCACAATCTCAAGAAAGAAAGCTGAAACTTATCTTCAAATGTTAGATGTTCAAATTGCTGCATTCAGTTATTTTAATGGAAAGTTGAATGGAAGGTCAAAATGTAAAAAATGTGTACATTAAAAAAAAAAAAAAACTACAAATGATACTTTTTGGTATCTTTTTGGTATTTTAAGTCATTGCAATGCACTTACCCATCCTCATATGATTCCACTTAAATTTTCAAGAGACACCCATAAAATCACACCCTTGATTAAAGAGACCAGACACAGGGAAGTTGAAAATCTTACAATGTCTATAATTGACACAATATTGCAGGTACAACAGCAAGTGAGACATGTTATTGTAGATATTTCTCCAGCTCTTTATGGCACCTGTTTTCACCATAGAAACAGAATCTCAATAAATTTCTGATAACAATAAAATCAATGTAAATCTAAACCAGAAATAAAACATTTCTTTTCCCCATACATTGTTACCACTTTGAAACACTCTTCAAGCTCCCAGCGCAAATAAAAAGGACATTGTTGTTGAGGTGGGTAGTATGCATTGCGGTTTTGCCACCTTCTGTGCATTGCAAAAGTGTTCATACAGTAGAGGCAAGTAGAAAACCATTGTTGAAAAACAGCCACTTCTAATCCACTTTACAGTTTTCCACAAGTCTTGTAGTGGACACACAGAGCAAGTGGAAATGTGTGCTCTGGTCAGGTAAGCACAATACTGAACGTCCTAGCCAACATGCAAATCACAATGTGTGATAGAAAACTGGCAATGTACATCATCGTGAACACACCATTCACACAGTGAAACATGGTGGTGGCAGTAACATGCTGTGGGGATAAATCAGGTAAGCAAATCTGGGAAAACTAGTCAAATTTGGTCAGAGGAAGGATGGTGCAAAAATGCAGCGCAATGCTCTAAGAGTCGCCTTCCAGCAGAACAATGGCCCTAAACACGGGACAAAGGGGTTTAGATTAAAGAATATTCAAACATTAGAATGATCTACTCAAAGTCCAGATATAAAACAAATTCAGATTTTGTACCAAAACTTAAAACTTCATGTCTCCATCCAATCTGACTGAGCTTGAACTATGTTAGAAACAAAATTGGGAAGATGTTTAGTCTGTAGAGATACAAATCTTGCTAAGGTATTTCCATTAAAAGATGTAATTACAGCAGAATGTTATTTTGCAAATTGATGCTGAATACATAAGCATAGATTTTTCAAATTCTTATTTGTAAAAAAAAAACTAAAACATTGAAAACATTTTCCTTCGACTTGACATTAGTGTGATGCTTTGCTTTGGTCCATCACAAAAAAAAAAAATCTAAATCAAATTTATTCTAATTTGTGTTTGTAAAGGGACAAATGGGTAAAAAGGGGGTATGAATACTTTTGCAAGGAACCGAGCAGCGATGACTGAAGGCAGGGTTGTAGGATACACGCTGACCTGAGATCAGTGCAAACCATTGTCAAGCTTCCTTTCACACTTTGGAGCTTCATGTTTTCACTCCGTCACCGTCCTCAAACAGGACTCAGCATGCCGGACCACATCTATCTGCATACACACACATCCACAAATCAATAGTCATTTCTGGAAGGTGTTGACTTTCTCATTGATCGAGTACCTTGTGATGTCTTCGTGCAGACAATACCATTTTGTGGCCTCATAAAAGTGCATTTTTTTGGTAAATGGGAGGGGGACAAGGAGAGCAAACTAATGAGATCAAAAAATGAATAAAAAAAAGGGTGAGGTTTGGAGGGGGTTGTGCAAATTTCAGCCAATGACATTGTGAGGCAGTCACTGAAATTGAAGTTATCGTTCTGAAGTCAAAGGGTTGTCTTTGAGCTGGAATGTCACATTGACAGAGAGTAATTTCTTGCTTTTATTAGGACGTTCACATTTATTCTCAGTCACACACTGAGACCCTTGCAGTGTTACTACAGGTTTCTGTTAAAATATATTGTGTTTTTCTTTTTTACCAACCAACATTGTACAATTTCTCTCTTTATACCTTTAATTTGACCCCAAAGTATCAAAGGCAGTCTCAGGCACATTTTCTAACCGGGACAAAAAAACAGACATACACAGTCAAAGAGAAACAACTCATTCATTAATAGAGCTCTTTTTTTTCTTAAAAAAAAAAAAAAGAAAGCAAGAAGACTATATAAGAGACTTTCTATTATCACATGAAACAAATGCACTTTGGAGTTGGATTATTTCCAAAAATCTAGGTGCACAGAGAATATTGTTTTTTTTAACATAAAAGTCCACGGACTGTCCCATCTGGAGCAGTGACACATTTTCAAAAATCACATCAATTTAATTCCTCTATTTCAATCTCATTGTCACATGCAATTCTGACAGTACAGAAGCCATTAATACAGAATGTGAGCTATTACAGCAGTAGTTGAAAATGCTATTTTTTGAAAAATTGACTATATTAATCTCCTTTTGCTGTCAGTTTAACAGCGCTCTGTCATACATTGTTAGACCGGAGCATTTTAATAGACCAGAACGTTTTAATAGATTTCCTTTCTGTGCCAGCGAAACAAGATTTATACAGGCTCTTTTGTTTGTCCCCTCTTTGCTTTATCGGTCACAGACAAGTACACACATTCAGATTTACGCAATGAACTCATACATACATGCAAGCATTTTCCCTCATCCTGCATGTGAATTCATTCGAAGTAAGAACTGCAACACATCTTTGAATTAAAATGTGGTGCATGGTTTCTCCCTAGCAAGCATCTTATCAGGAAAAGGAATAATGTTTTCCCAAAACATTCCCTGGAAGGTTGACACGTAACAGAGCACTGTGTCATTGTCATCTTTGCATCGACATCATGTAGAAGCATAAAGAAAGCTCTATAGGTCTTTGAAGAGCAAAAAAAAAAAAAAAAAACGGGGGAGAAAGGAGTCAGACTAAGAAGTAGCACTCATATGAAAAAGTTGCATGGAAATAAATGGCAAACAGATCATGATAAAAATACATCAGTGGGAGGATTAGTTTGGTATTTTCCCTAAGAAAGCAAAAAAAAAAAAAAGAACAAACAAAAAATATGTACACTGCTTTGTCTGCCATTAAAACAATAGTAAATTTCAAGGATGTGCTTGATTTGCCCTGACTGTAATTGTTGCTACACGCACACATAAAGCCCACAGCACTAAAATTCTGACTGTGTATAACAGCTTTGATCTGTCGTGAACATTGAAAAAAAGTACTGAACAGCGTGAGGGCGGGAAAGTTGTATTTCTGCTTCTGCGTACATTTCTGCTCTCTCAAGAGGGCAGCTTTCTAACTTACATGCTGATCCACTCTCTGTCAACTGAGACTATGTCCGGTCAGGGGAGCGCTTTTGCTTAAACCGGTACCTCAGCTTGATGCTACACTGCCAGCAGGAGAACGGGGTAACTGGGTGGTGTGGGGAGTTGGATGTGTTGGGAGCAAATGGAGGAGTGGATAGGAATGGAAAACGGGACACGTTTCTACCCCAGTGTAGAAGGGACATGTCTGTGTGAATATTATGACGACTTTTATTGCAGATTAGAGATAAACAGGCAGAAAGTGCTGACGGCATCAGCTCAGATTCCACCGCAGAAAAAGATTATATGTAATAACACTGCAAAGCCTAATGTATCAACAGGTCTAATGGGTCATGTTGTTCAGATTATCCTTCCTGAAAGATGTCTTTAGAATATCTAGTTTGTGTTTTTTTGTTGTTTTTTTTGTTTGCTTTTAAACCAGTGATGTGAATAGTCTAATTATTGCTCTATTGATAACTTTTAATAAATAAATAATTTCTACAGATTAAAAGTGGAGATCAAATGTGAACATAGGGGCTACCGCATTGCTCCAGTCTTCTTCTTCCCATCATGTCAATATCTAAATTGCTGCTAGCTTTACAGTCTTATAATGCCTTAGGTGAAAATATTACTTTAGAGAACCCAAAGACTAGAAACAAACCATTAGAGGATGCCAAAAGACCAACTCTAACAGTGTCATAGAATACTGACAAATAAACAGGAGAAGAACAGAAACACACATCAATACTCACGACTCCATCGTGTTTTAAAACCAAAGAAGGTCCATTTGAGTAATTTTTGCTATTGTTTCTATTAATTGGTGTACTTTTGGCAAAGTAACTAACCCCTAATGTTTCCTCCCTGTCTGTTAAAACTCTCCAGTCCCCCATGTCCCAAACTCAGTCCCAGGAAGAAGAAATCTCCCACCAATTATCGTCGCAGCAACAGGATGAGCAGTGAAAGCAATACGATGCTGAATGAAGGGAGACTTTGTGACGCTGAACCTCTCACTTCCTTGTTCCTTGGTGGGTAGGCATAGACTCTGGGTGGTTCGGTCACTGGGGCAACAAGGCGTGGCCCCCGGGAACACATGTCATCTGCACACATGCCACTTCCTGATCCACTGACATCATCACCTATAAAGAAAAAAAAAGGTGTTTCTGTGACTGTTTAGGATGTGGTAATTGCATTTTATATGTGTTTACATTATCTTTCCCTCTCTAAAACGTCAAAGAATAGGAGAATACATCTTTCACTTAATTGTCTTAATGTTGCGATGCTACAAGAGCATTCTTCGAAAGCCTACCTTATGGATTTTCCAGGTTAAATAATGCACAAAAGCTGTCTCATATGTGTTGGAAATATTAACAACTTTACAAATAAATTAAGAGACCATGATTTCAGTTTACCTTGATATAAAATTAACAGCATATCAACCAAGATTTGAGAAGATAATTATACAGTTGTGACACTGTTGCATATGTACCTTGTGTTTCAATTTTGACAGTGATGACAGTGTTACCTTTCTGCACAGCTGGTAGCTTAGTAAATATATGTGATTTTCTCCTAAGCCAAGGAGCCACAGCTTTTTTAGGTGTTGATGAAGTTCATGTGATGAGCAAACATGGGCCAGTTACCCATATCAAAATATGCTGCAGTACTAAGAGTTTAGAGTTCCAAGTCTTCAAAGATTTTGTCATTCTGTTACTGTGGTTTAAAATTTATTAATGCGATGTCAGGGAAAGTGCAAGTTTTCTCCAGTTGATTATGGCAGGATCTACACAGTCCAGTCACATTAATGTGACCATCTGTCAAAAGCCAGAATAACCACCTTTCGCAGAGCGAACTGCTACGAGACGTGCAGGAAGAGAGTCACTTAGGTCCCTGAAGGTCTTCTCTGGGATGTTGAGCCATGCCGACTCTAATGCCGTGGCCAGCTGCGCTAGATTACGCGGTTGAGGATCCATGGCTGCGAACAACTCGATCGAGATGGTCCCACAGATGCTCGATTGGGTTTAAGTCAGGTGAGTTTGCTGGCCAGGGGAGGACGGTAAACTCATCCTGGTGCTCTTCGAACCACGCACGTACACTGGCAGCTGTATGGCACCTCGCATTGTCCTGCTGGAAGATGCCATCATCCTGAGGAAAAACAATGCGCATGTAGGGGTGGACATGGTCCGCAAGGACAGATGCGTACTTGTATTGATCCATCGTGCCTTCCACAATAATCAGTGAACCCAGAGAATGCCAGGAAAACATTCCCCAGACCATAATGCTCCCGCCTCCAGCTTGGACCGTTCCTGCAATGGTTGCAGGGTGGTTCCTTTCAGAGGTTTCACGCCTTATACGCCAACGTCCATCTGTCCGATGGAGCATAAAACGCGATTCATCTGAAAACGCTACCTGTCGCCACTCAGTGGACGTCCAGCTGCTGTACTGGCGTGCAAATTCTAGCCTTCGACGTCGATGAACACCAGTCAGCATAGGTGCACGAACCAGGCGTCTGCTTCGGAGGCCCAGACGCAGCAATGTTCGCTGAATAGTGGTTTGGGAGACACTTGTGGTAGCCCCTTGGTTCATTTTAGTGGTCAGTTGCTCAACGGTAGCCCGTCTATCTGCCCGAACGCATCTCCGCAACCGTCGTTCGCCTCTGTCATCTATGGCCCGTGGTGCACCACATTTGCCACGTCGTTGATTTTGGACAGTCCCATTTTGCCATGCACGGTACACTTTTACCACGGCGGCACGCGAACAGTTCACAAACTCAGCCGTTTCGGAAATGCTTCCACCCTTGGCCCGAAAGCCAATGATCATGCCCTTTTGGACGTCGGATAAATCGCTTCGTTTCTGCATTACGCCAACGATTGAAATGTTTTCCGAAGCCCACACACACCCTTTATATACGCTCAACTGCACTGTGCTGCCACCTGCCTTCTGTGATTGGTTATTTAACTCTGAAGTGGAAAGTACGTGGTGGTCACATTAATGTGACTGGACTGTGTAGTTTGTGCTTTTATGCTTGTGTGCGTGTGTGTGCTTGTGCCTGTGGGACCTTTCCTTCAAGGACTGGGCGAGGTGAATGTTTTTTTGCAGATGACACACCTGTCTGCAATTATCTAGTCACCAGCTGAGGCTCTTAAAGAGATGTTGAAGGATTATATGATGCCTGGTAGTTTGCCTATTTTGGGTAGAATCAAGCCACCAGGGTCTGACGGTTAGCACTAAAATCTGTAGTTTCCAGTTAAAAAAAACCTGCCTGTCCTGAGCACCTGCCTATTTCTTCATTACTCTGTCCTCTCCAGGTTGAACTCATTTTCTGGCTACTTCCCAAAACACCTCGTCAAAGCTCCTTGTGTCAAATCTCCTTCAGACACCTACCTCCTCGGTCAACCTCGGCAGCTCTGAAACCACCTACCTGCCTAACCGCTCTCCAAACTCTATGCAGCTCTGGATTAAACTTGTACAAAGGTCTGTGCAGGTTGAATCTCTGCCCCTGCCAATGACTGTGCCACCTCACAAGATTGTAAGCTGTTCCGCAATCTCAGTGTTTACTGCAAGTCATCGCCCATCTCACAGTCTTTTATACAATAGCTGCAATAGCTGCAATGCCCCTTAAGTTGTGGTGAAGTGCCAGTCACCTGACTGAGAGAAAGCTACAAAACACTTTCCTTAATTACAAGAATGACAAATGAAAATGTTTGAAAATAACTTGTGACAAACAAGGAGAGTCAAAGGCCAGGAGTGAAAGGCAACCCTCCAACAAAATTTATGTAAGAGCTACACACAAACATTATAGCAATGATCTGATGCTAGCACAATATTACATATTTCAATTTCAATAGCAAATTCAGTTCTTTTCTGAAAGCTTTCTTAGTAAGATCATTGACAATCGTTTTTAATAGCACTGAAATTCAATCTGATATTTCATGTTGAAAAACGTAACTATGAAACAATTTAGTAATTAGAAGTTGAAAATGTATTTGGTAGATGTAAATGGTAAAGAATCACATTTTTTTGTATGTCATTCACCTTGACAGTCGTTAATTAAAAAAAATGAATCAGTCCCTATAATTTAATTTTGCAAGGTTTCCAAAAAAAAAAATATGAAGGAAATAGATAAAAAGCCTAACTGCTTAGATCACCATAGATCAGACAGATTTGTTTCCAGACAACGGTAATGGATGGAAAAAAAGAGGGTGGTAAAAACTGTTTCAAATTACTCACTGGTATCTTGAAAATCCACATCCTGGCCATTAAGAGCATTCTTCAGCTGGTGGGTCATGATCTTCAGCTGCATTATTTGCTGGCGGATTTTCATGTCTGGTTTGGTGATGTCGATCTCCACTTCAGGGTTGTTGATCTGACTGGCTAGGCCATCACCAATCACCTCAGGCAGATACCTGGTAGAGGTAAGCATTTCAAGATTGTCATGGTAAATAAATGGTCACAGCACATCTTTACCAGTTTTACCTCGATATGCTTATTTGGATGACTTTGTAGTGACCCTGAGGCTAATTTAACACAAAATCTATCTAGAAACTGCTCCATCCTCTATTGCCTCCATGAACAATGCGCTTGTGTATGACGTGAGCGTTCCTCCTCTGCACATGCGGGTCGCCTTAGGGGCTTAAACTGTTCACACAGAACTGTCATTGCAGTCAGGTTTAATTTGGAGCGTAAACGGCCAAGTGAAAACAAATCGGGTTTAAGCAAATACATACAAATACATGTCACTGTGATAGAATAACTGATCATCGTTTGCATCCAGAAAATCTCTGCTTTTATTTGAGCAATTTTAGACTCCTGTTCACCCAGCGTGATTGAGGATGCAAGTTAGAGCCATTTGTTGAAAACAATGTTTGTTCATTATCATTTTCTGTCTAGGAGGCAAGAAACTGACCTCTATCAGGCATCTTGTTCAAGGCTGCAAAAATCACCCATTGATGCATCTTTGTACAGACTCAGTATAAAAACATTATCCTTCTAACTGTTTGTTAGACGTGAATCGACACACTAATTTTGTGTACTTTTCCTTGTTGGCAATTAAAACACTCAAAGAAACTCAAATTGTCTTGTTTGTTCTTTTTAATGAACAAACTACATTTTTCCAGTATTACACAAACTAAAAAAAAATAAAAAATTTCGAACATGAATTTTACTGAATTACAGAAAACCTATTTGAAACCCAAAAACAACCTCTACTAGAAAATATTCAAAAATCCTTCAGTGAAAAGGAAGAGGGTTATAATTAAATATAAGTTACAGAGTGCACACTGCATGGAGAAATATTTGCTCAACTATATGTTGTGTGACTGTTGAGTACCCTTGAAGTAGAGAACAGGGAAAATTGAAACATGACACAATTGGAAAACAAATATTTACAGTTACATTTTACAAGATGTTGATTTGAACTTGGTGTTTGCTCTCTTTTGGGTTTGATAAATATCAGAAAAATAGTCAGAAATAGCAACAAAAAGCAAACTAATAAAATATCTTATGCTTGAAGGAAATATGGGGTGAAATAAAGAGGAATATCTTCCCACCTCTTTTCACCTTCCTAAAGTAATGTCTTTTTTTTTTGCTAAAAGTGATTTTCCTTGTTTTGGCAAAAATCTGGCTGGGGAAAAACCCTAATTGCTAAGTTTTACAATAACCGCACAGTGTTTTACATCTAATAATCCTCATAATATTAACTTTTTGTGAAAATGCTGAACGATATAATTAAAAAAAAACAAAAACTTAAGCTTTCGCAACAAATTCCTTTGTCATTCATCATTACCTGGCACGACTCATGCCATTCCAGCACTTGTCCTCAGCCCCTGTTCCACTGGCAACTCTGTCACTGCAAAGGACTTTTGGAAGGGAAACCCAATATGGTCGAATTTCTCTCAGCTTCATGTTGACGTCAGACACCTAAAGCAGAATTGATCATAAGATCACTGACAGAAACAGTAACAAAGCAGCCTCAAATAGAAGGGTTGAGGAAAATAAAGCACTAGTCATCAACAGTGTGCATTTTCTGACTGATTTACCCATCTAGCATTTATCAGCTTCTAATCATTGAATAGTTGTCCACGCAAAGCTGAGTGCACAAGCTGAAGGGGTTTAACTTCCAATGACGTGCACATCTGAACAGGTCAGGGAAGCTTAGAATCAGATAGAGAAATACTAACCGACTTCGCCATTTTGATGACACTCCCTCCCAGCTTGTCATCGACTACGACCCTTCTTCTACTGGTGATATCTTCAAATCCGGAGCCGGTGGCTCCTCCTTTGCTGAGGCTGCCACATGCCTGGAACAGCTGGAGGAAGTGGAATCAAGAAAACATAAGAAGAAAAGAAGAGGGTGGGGAAAAAACGTCAGAAAAGGGACAAATTAATGAGAGGGTAAAGGTTGATGCGATTAAGCGCTCTCAATAATTGTGCAACAGTCTTTTGGTAGAAGTAGAAACAAATCTTATTTTTTGACACATGGCACTGATTATTTACATGACCCAAGAATCATCCATTGCTTTTCACATGTAGCCTGACTCACAGCTAATTGAGTCTTACTTGTCTCCATCGATTATATAGGTTAGATAATGCATTGAAACACAGACACATGAGAACAAGATCTCTCAAACTTCATGCACAGCAATCTTTTTTTGATTTGACTTGATTTATTTCAAACAGGTTTTTAAAAACTGTATTAAAAACCATATGCTCCAATATATTTTATCAATGATACTGCAGTACATTACTGCTGGGATGAAGTTACAGGCCAGAATGAATGTCGCTGAACTTTAAACACAGCACTTTCATAAAGAGATGAGAATCAAAGGCTCACACTGTGTGGTTACCATATTGACACAGGTGAGAGCCACTCCCACCAGACCACAGTTCACCCCAGGCCAGATCGGCCCTTTTAGGAAACCTGAACAGAGGAAGCTTTGATTTCTCCTCCTGCCATCCACCTGGATTTCCAACTTCACTGAACAGCTCAGTCAGTTTGTTTTGTACTATTGCCAGTTGCTGCTGAATGCCATATAGAACTGCTACCCAAACATCATTATGCCTGTAAATAAAAGCTCTGCCTGCAGATTGCATCATGACTCAAAACCATTCATTTTCAACTAGATATAAGAAGCAGTTCAATGGCGTCAATGTGGCGAGAGACGCTTAATGTATTATGTAAACAAAGACTGTAGAAAGACTAGACATAAAAGAAAGTACTTCAATATACATCAGACAGTGCAGACCTTTTATCCATGATGCTATTTTTACATCTTTAGCAAACACATCTGACATTTTTAAAGCTTTTGAAAACTTTAGATTACTTTTCAAGTAAATATTCCTTTCAGCGGCAACACAGAAGTATGAAGTCTTATGAAACAGGTTTTTCTGTTTCCAAATAAACGGACAATGCTGTGTGACGCCAGCAGCTCCAACCAAGTCATATTGTGCCTCTGTCCTATGAACTTACAACTAAAGGAGGTCCAGGAGTGGTGTGGTTCGGGTTTGATTGAAAGGGACGTTTTTACAATGGAATTGGGGTAAATAGAAAAACCAAAACACACTGAGCAGTGCCACACTTCTCAGTGGAAACAAGGAGGGTTTCCACCTGGGAGGATGCAGGGCTCAGGACTTAAGAAAAGGTGATTCTATTACCACTTCAGAAGTCACTGCAATATAGAAGTTAAATGATTTCTTGTCAGCAGTTTTGACATGCCTCTTTAACCCTTGTGCGTCGAGGACTGAGGCAAATGTGGAGGACTGTGGCAAATGAGACAGGTTTTACGTGTATAGGGGTCGTTTGGTCCCCATTTGTAGACACAAGGGCTATAGTCACCTCGAGAATTGTGACCACACCTGCAGAGTGGTAGACATGGACACATTAACAATTTGTAAGTAAGAGGACCAAGGAGAGTGTTTCTACTATGCATACTATAGGATTTTACTCTTTGACCCTGAGAGTCTGTCGAGTCTCTGATCCAGGAGAAGCGATTTAGCTTCTGTCCTGAGAATTGAAAAGTAAACAAACTTTTTTTAATCTATCAAGCAACAGCTCAGAGATCCAGGGGAGTTTTTTTGTTCAGTCCAGTTGTTTTTTTATCTCTTCAGATGGCTTACAACCACATTCCTCAGGTCATGCTATAGGGGTCGCTGCAAGGTTAAACTCTGGTGCTAGCATAAGTGGCACAGAAGAGGGAAGTCTGAGCCCCTTTGCTAATGGTGCTGTCCCTGTGACCCAGACCCGGGTAAGCAGAAGATTAGTACATATTTTTTTATTTGTAATAAAAACAGTCTTTGGAACTGAGAAGGCATTTAAATCTCCATGTGTAAATCAAAGTGCAATCTCACCTTGCTGTTGATGGTTTCCATGTTATCCATCATACTAAACATGGCTTCCGATATCTGATTTGGGAGGTAAAGGATCACGCTTTCCACATCATCCAAGCGGCGCTCTCCCACCTCAATCATTGTATCTGTAAAGCATTAATAACTTGTTTTTTAATATAAAGTTTTGCTCCTCTGTTCAGCAACTTTTATTAACACAGCGTGTTAATAAACAAACAACATCATGAGAAGATATGCATGTGAACTGAATCCTTGGTGCTTGAGTATCATACTACGGAAGGTAAACAATTATATGACACACCTAGTTAATGATTTGCAAAGTTATATGGGAAAACTTTAAAAGAATGGGACATCCAATGTAGGCAGGCTAAAATGAAAGATGTTTTGTCTCATTACTTCAATGGTTTTCATATAATGTTGGAAATCAATGAACAGAAGTTATGTCATAATATTTTTTACAGATTTGTTTTGCCAGTGTTGTGCATTTATTGCACCAGACACTTCAGAAGTTGCATTGACTCTCATGGGGTCTATATTCCCCCTAAAAGATGGTGTTGATGTTGTGCAAGTTAAGACTTCTGAATCCATCACAAAGCAGATTTTAGTGATAGCTGGAATTAATTCAACTCTACTTTATTTTGATGCAGACATTAATTGTTGACAGCAGAATATACACTTAGGTTTTTCACATAAAGGTTGTGTCAAGATGCTGTACTACTAGTGCACTCCACGCCAAATCAAAAGGTTTGCACAAAAATGTCTTGGTATGAATACATGTACTTTTAAAGTATCCTCACAATGTGTATGAGTATGCGTGAGTGTCCTCTGACCTGCTAGATGTGACCATTCTGTATGGAGGTCAGCCTGATTGGCGAGGCAGCCCTTCATGACGTTGCTGCAGTAGTTGGCACAGGGTTTAGCAGTGGCCATGCCACGGCAGTGGGGACAGTAAGTCATCCTCATAATAGCTCCCACGCACTTCTGGCTCAGTGGCACCTGTGGTCAGGCAAAGGCAAAAATAAACTTCGGTCCCATTATGGCAAAAATAAAAACACTGTTCTGTCAAACATGTCTCGCTTTTCTAAACTGAAAACCTGAAATCAAAAGTTAATAAACCTGGACATTTGATCACTTTTTTTGTGACCTTTTTTTATTCTACTGGTGAAATGAAAATTGGGTTATGCAAAAGTAGCTTTATTTTATGTGATGTAAAAAGTATGTTTTTTTTTTTTTGCTGAGGCAGTAACAGCCACGAAACAGTAGGAGGTCGCCTCCTGTGGCAAACTTTGAGTTTGCACCGTAGTTTCTTCTTAGCACTGTTCCCCTGGAAACCACAAAGTTAATATGTATTTTTTTCTTTTTTACATGTGATGAAAAGACCCTGACATTGACACAAGTGTTCTCAGACCCCCACTCTGTCCTCCCTGTCTCCTGCATTTCTCTTCCTATTCTACAAGGCCATTCCCAAAGGGGCAGAGGCCTTCGTGCGTGAAAAGTGAAACTGGGTTAATACCAGTAAGCTCTGTTCACAAGAGAGTACAGCTATGCATACAAAACCTCAAGAAGTATGGAGTGTGTGTGTCTGTGCGCAAGAGGGAGAAAGAAGGAGAGAGGTGGAATGAGCCCAGCTACGCATACAAAGCTCTTCTAAGCTGACATCTGGGCCAGCTTGATGCTTTTACTGGAAACTCCTCCTCCAGTCGTAAAGTCCCAGTTAAAGCCACATTTGATCAAATCTGGAGTAAAAATAGGGCAATAATGTATGATAGCGAGAAAAGACAAAGACACTTTGATGGTTCTGCAAGATATGGAATGTGCGTAAGTCAACTTTCCATAGAAGTAACTAAGGTAACTGAAAAAAGATTAACTTGCCATGTAAGGGAATTAATCTAGATTTTCTTAAATCCGAATAAGTGGAAGTAACATGTCATTTGTGCTAAAGAGGCAACATAAAGTGCAAGGGAAACAGAAAAGAACACATTTCCATACACAATTTCAACTCATATGACAGATGAGTCACACCCTCATTCCTTCACTCCTTTCCCCTCCCCACCCCCATTTTTCCATCCATACCGTTGCCCTCATTAGCTAGGGATGAGTCAGATGATTGCTTTTAAGTGAGCAGAAGAGTTAGTTGAGTATACAGCAATGACTGGGCAGAATACCAAAAAGACACATGATAGGATGTGTGTGTAGCAATTTGATGTCAACTAAGGTTAATATCATTTTTGCTGAAATAAATGTGGATTAAACATTACCTTTAAAACACAAATGATGGTAAAGCCTTGGTATATAATCCTAAAAATACTGTGTATTTGATGAGTTGGTTATCTCTGATCGCAGCAGCAGCAATTTCAAACTATAGCTTAAGATCCGTTTAAAAAGATGAGAAAGTAAGTGATGGGGTAACTAGAATTTTCTGTGTCATTTAGTGTTCTTGTCCTACAAGGACACTAGTTAACTTTATGGTGCACCAAGTTAACTAGTGCTGACCCTCCCCCCACATTTTTCTGTGCTTTACTCAGCTGGTGAAGAAATTAAGCCTAGGTGCAAATTCAAGCCGGGAGACACTCTCCAGCTTCACCTGCATCATCCAATTATTTTGTCTCTGCCGCACCCAATCATCGCTCAAGAATCCCCTTATATAAGCCTCATCATCCACAGATCCTTCTGCTTCCCGGGCCGGCTTCAACCTGTCTCCACCCCATCTCCACCCTCACACTCCCATGATTTTCAGGCTCCTCTCCTTTCCGTCTCCACTCCACCACCAGGGCCCCGGGGGAAGAAGATCCTAATCTTCGCCCTAAGCTGGTGGCGATTCTTAGCATAGACGTCTTTCTGCAGGGGTTGGAGCCCCAAAGAAATCTACCTTCAGCCAACAAAAAGAATGGCCTTATTGCTGATGTCTTTCTTTGTGAGTCTCTCCACACTGAAAAACAGTGTCTCACTTTTCAGTTAAAGAAGAAAAACAAATGTCATGGAAAACATTCAATGTGTATGAAAAGGAAAGAGTGTCATGCAATGGGTTGTGTGGAACTACACACAAGTCCCAAATTCTCAGATGATTATCTTTGTTGTGACTAGTTGAGGGGGAGCAGAAAGAGGTGCTCAGCCAGGATGCAATTTAATGCAAAAACGTCCAGTGGTCGATGAATCACTTATCCGAAGGTAACAGTATTTCAAAGCTAAATTTGGCAAGCTGTGGAATGGTTTGCCAGCTGTTCCAAATTAAAGCAAAAAGATCGTTGACTCATTAGCTCTTTAAAATTGTTGTGTCACTTCCAAAATACCATGAAGTCACGATATTATGCTGGCCAAAACCTAGTTGCTACATAAAATACTTACTTACCCACAATGTCTAAAATCCCCCGAGACCCAGAAATAAATACAATTCAATGTATATTTTAAAAGATAAATAGCTGGTTCAATGGTTGCAATAAAATCATTTTAGTGCAAGCATTATGACCAAATTAGAATTATTGATGGTATATGTTCTCAGTCTATCCTGTGAATGATAATTTTCTAATGAGAAAAAGTAGAATATCCTCTAAGTTAAGAATCATTTTCACACATTTCTCCATTTACATGTGTGGTGTACACAGGTACAATTGTCAAATGACTTTCAGAATACTCCCTATTTTATGTTGCATAAGATGTGGTTGAACGCTATCCAGTTTATGTTAATGTATTTTTTAGAAGGACGCACTTTACTTGTCTCCGTTTCAACCATACGACGCTTTCTACCCCACCTCTGACTGACCCGTAGCTCAGTATTTATAACTTTCTCAGTACTTGTCTCTCTTCTGTAATTAGCACGCATATCTAAACTTCCCATTCTCACTGTGCTACAGAGCGAGACGATCTAGACCGCTTGCCTCCGGAGTCAGCTGTGCAGCACATGGCCTACTTCCAAAATTCCCCTTCCCGAGGGAATAAAACAGTCCAGAGAAAGTTAAGGACAAAGCAGCTGGCATAACCTAGAGCAAAGGAACGGTGGAATTAATGCGTTACTGGAAAGAGAGACTGCAAGTTCTGGCTCAGATCTGTTTTCTGTTAATCAACATTTATTTTTACCATCTGCCACTTAATTAAGCTTTATTTTTATTTTCCTTTAGAGAGACTATCATCTTTTACTGCACGCTTTTATTTTCTAATCAAACCAGCCTCAAGCAATAATCATTTATACCAACTTTGTTGGCAAAGATGTCATTTTTCCTAGTCATACACACGTTCATTGAAAAGTTGCTGATTTACGTCAGTTTTGCTTAAGACCTCTGTGAGAGAGCTACATTTAAATTCTGTCCTGACTTTGTCCGTTTTATTGTCTATTTCAACACCCACATGTATTTACAACTTCAGTCAGAAGGAATCCTCAATACTAGGGATGTGCCGATCAGGTTTTTTTCTGCCGATACCGATACCGATCACCCCTGAGAGATGATCGGCGATACCGATTACCGATACAGATCACATAATTGTTATTTATTTTTTATCATAAACACTACTGTTACATTATGTGGAAAAAGGAACCATGAATTCACCTTAAAAGAAAAGAAAACTAAACAAAACAGGCATTGTACTATCTTTAACAGACTGATAACATATGAAGGCTCTGAAGAGGCTAAATAATGCAAAGAGCCAAAATAAAACCTCTCAACATTGACAAAAGATTCAAGTATAAAACTTAACATTCAAAGGAAAATACAGGATCCATTGAGAAAACAATCCAGAGTTACTGAATGAAAACTTCCTGTTAGCATGGCGGCTAGCTGATTATTGCTAGTTCTGATTGGCTGTTTCTGACTGAGCGGAGTAACAGGGAGGAGATCGATTATTTTTTAAAGATTATCTGTTTCATGTTAGGACAGAGAAAGTTTTAATACGTATGTAAAATGTATTTTTAAGTTAGATGCTGCAGCTTTACCAGGTTTGGTGTGAGAGTCTCTACCGGGTGGAGCAGAAGCCGCTCCGTGTCAAATATTACTAAATATTAAATATTACTACCTGTAGCGGAGCAGCGGTTCAACAGCAGAACCAGCGTCTTACATCGCAGCTCCAAGACTTAAATCATTTTAAAGGTTATTAGTTTATCTTTCTGACCGTCATGCTAATCCGGGTGAGTGTTTGTAACTGCGCTGCTTTACCTGCTGTCTGATCCTCTGTGTCTTTTTACTGCACTGAACCTCGATGTAGCCAAACTCCATCATTGTTTTTATGTCTATTAGCTTCGTTGTGTTGATGCATTTTGACCTGCTTCAATTTTCCGCCGCAACACGCAAACGTCCTCATTCACTCAGTGCGTTATAGTTACACATAGCTTAGGATTTGTAGGAGACCAGCTGGACAGACAGGCTGGGAAATGAGATGCAGGTGATTGGTATCGGTTCAAGAGCCAATGATCGCCGATCACCGATCAGGCACTTTTTCACGAAAATCAGCCGATTGTGATCGGTTACCGATCGATCGGCACACCTCTACTCAATACTAATCCATAATTTGAGCTAATCAGAGTAAGTGAATGTTGAGCTTATTTTCTTTTGAGTTACCAGAGGTGGGACCATGTCATTGTTTTGCAAGTCACAAGTATGTCTCAAGGTCTTCCACCCAAATCCAGAGTCAAATTACAGGCAAAGACATAGAAGTCCCGTATTGATTCGAATGCCTCAAGGCACTCAAGTCATGACACGAGTCTAAGTCCTATTATTTTAATTTTCAGTTTTAAGTAAGAAGTGATCCAGTGTGATCCAATAAATAATTTAATTATGCTGTTTAAACTGGAATACCTTCTCCCTGTGCCAGCAATACTATAAATCTCAGAGAGAAATCTGAAAGGATGGAGAAAATTCTCTATAAGAAGTCTCAGTTGGTTTTTGTCTTGGAATTTCTTTTCGTGCTTCTTGTACATTACTTTGTAATTTTTCATCAACAAACAACAACTTACACACTCGTGCCTTAACTCGTGTGTAAGGCACGAGTTAAATTCATGCCTTTCTTTGCTAAGTGCATGTCTGCATTCCTCTTCGGGTTACTTCTCTTACCACGCTCCTAATCCAGTACCTGACAAGAGATAATTTTAGCTGCGGCATCAAAAATGGCTCCCGCCATGATATGATTTCTTAGTCTTGCTCCAATCTTAACCTTACTCTTGTGTTATGTGCAGATAAAACCATTTCTCTTGGGACATATTAACCCTCCCTACATCCCCGGGAGACATTTTTCAGTTTAGAGTTGACATTAACTGGTGTTGCAAGGGCTGATGGTCCACACTGCAAGACATATTTTATAGACTCTATGGCTTCTACCAACATTAATCTGAGACAGCTTCATACTGCTCCAAGGAATGGTAAAGCTTGCATGAGTGAGTCCGTTTGAGCTTAGCTGTAAGCAGCATCACTAAGGAGATAGGCACACATGCATTTTAGCACACTTAATAAAAATTTAGCAAGCGAAACACAGCATTAAAAAAAAACATGTAGAAATTGCTTTTTCTCAAAAGCAGTAAAAATATTCTTCCAAGATGTGGAAAATAGGACTCTTTAATGTAGGATCTGTAGATTTGAGAGCTGGAAGTTTTACCTGTAATACTTTGCCCACCACTTCTCGACTGGTCTGCAGTCCCTGGAGGAATGCACGAGCCGCCACAAATGTACGAGTGACCTGTATTGTCGTTTTATGGGGGGCCTCTCCGAAAAGTCGAAGTGTCTCTATTTTCTTTGATACACACTCCTGGTAATCCTCGTCTGTAACAGGCAAACATGTGTAAAACTTTCTGTATTCGTTGAGCTTGACATAAAACAAAGATGCATCGAGTCCATAGAACATGATTTAAATTGACATCATCTTAGTTTTTCATGCGTACCTTGGAATAATTTAAAAAAAGACAAAATGATGAACATGCTAAATTGCTTAATTTTCTTATTCAGTTATAGCTCCACTTTATGGTTTGGTTCTGCGTCATTACCATAAGAAATATTTTTGTTTTTCCAACCAGAAAAAAAGCAATCAGTTTAAGTTCATGGTGCCACATGTTGTAAAGTGATTAAAATTAAATTATTTTAAGTAAAAAAAAAAATCAAGGACCCTCTAGAAAACATGACTATATGAGACATTCTACCTCTTTCTCATCTGATTAGAGCATGTTCTTCCTCATATTTGCTGTGCTCCCTTTATGGCTTGTGGTAAATTACAAACAGGAGACCTTGAGGCTTTGTTTTACCATTCATTTTGTAGCCAATTTTACAAAGACCAGAACTGTGGAGCTTCTCTGAGCTTCTTCTCTGTCCTTTTTTTTCAGAGTCCAACAGTTTGGGTGGACTCCCACTCCCATGTAGGTTTGCAATTGTACCGTCCTTCTTCTGTCTTTGAAAGGTGGATTGAACATTGCTCTCTCAAATAATAAGAGATATTGTTTTATAACCTAATCTTGTATCTCTAAACCGTCTGGTGCAATTTTTAGTGGCAATGATACATTTTAAAGGACTTTGTATGAATAGTGCAGCTTGATTGACCTACTTCTTTCATATATGCAAAGCACTCCACAACACACACTTCGAAACAACACAAAAAAAGACTTCATTTGCTGAAATAGCATACCTATTGAACTCTGCTTGTTTGCTTGGTAAAAAAGCTTCTCCAGCAGCTTAGTCCAGAATTCATTCAGCACCTCCTCCAGATTAACACTGGCACTCCGGTAGTAGTCCCTCAAATCCTGGTACAGGTCATGAAAGAGCTGGGAATTTCTGGTGTATAAAAAGCCCCATGTTGAAGTGAACGTATCCTGAAGGGTGACCATGGACCTGTTCATTAAATCATCCATGTAGCCTGAAAAACACAAACAATTGGCACATTTAAAAACATAGGTATATTGCCGGAAAATGTAGCCTTGCAGTTAGCCACTTTGTTCAGCGAATCGTTTTAGTTCAGAAAACATCACAATGGATTAAGTAATTGGATGGGATTTTATTTGACTGAGAAAACTTATTTGACTAATTATTATTTCTTATTTTATGTGGAGGCATACTCACACTTTAAAACGGCAGAATTGATATCTCTCCTGTAAAACAATTTTTTATATTCTGCATTTAAGAATTTTCCGAAAAGCTCCAAGTTTCAGTCACAAGTTTCGGAGGCGCTCACACATAAACATCCATTAAAAACAACAAGAAAACCCATCACTGATTACAGAAATAGGCTAATATGAAGTGAAGTTTTGTTGTAACAGAAATATAACACCCAGAGCTAAAGTCAATCTCAGCATTTGCGTTACATAAGGATTTAATATGCTAAGCTCATATTGCCCCATCTGTGTATCATAATTTAAGCACTAGCCTTGTTAGACAGCATTTATCAGTTCTGCTTTACTCTCTCATTATTAAAAAGAAACAAGATTGCTTCTCAGCTGCTGTTTGCTACTTCTAAGCATTCACCGTGTTTTGAGGTAAAAACCTAACTCCTACTGTGGCTAAATACCGTTCTTTAATTACCCCAGAATATTGGTAAAGCCAACCTCTTGAGATGTGGGTGATTCATGTTTTATTTCA